>OY728148.1:995002307-997402307 GCA_963277665.1 Viscum album | reverse complement strand
TGCATATATGTGTCCTAATTCATATCTATTTCTAATCAACTCCATTGTAGGTGTGTAGCCTGATTTATTCATCCATTACGGAGGTGGTGTCCACGCTGTCAGCCCGAACAATTTCCAAACATCAATAATTTTTTCAGGCCTTTAGATATTCAAATAAGCCTCTAGTATAGAAGAAAACGTTAAAGGAATTAAAATAAGTATTCTAAAAATATTATCATTCAATTTGGAATTATATTTTTATATAAATGACCAAAATACCATTGACGTAAAAATCTGTCAAAATCCAGAATTTAAACACATTTCACATTTTAGCTCAAAACACACCATAAATCCAAAATTGATCCATATAAGCTCAAATTGATAAATTAGAAGGGTTAAAACCATTGAAATGCATATAAAAAATTTGGAAAATATTAGTTTTATCAGTATATTTTTTAGTTTCGGGGTGTACTTCTAAGTATTGTAATACTCACCCAAACATGGGGTTTTCCTTCATGTGTTGTGTCTTGTGTAGAAGATTTAAATGTTGATAGAGTCTTAGGAGGACCAGGACCAGACGGTGCTTAGTGAGACCAGAAAAACCGAGGTGAGTTCCTACAACTTTCTGAAAGCAGTACCAATACTTACTTTTAGGTTGTACTTTTGTTTTCAAAATCTTTGTGGTGGGCTTGTATTTGGCCCTAATTACTTTATATTACTTCCTTTTATACTCTGGTTATGCAATTTAGATGTATGAATGCATGGGTTTTCAGTTGTTTTTACATATCATCATTTCATAGGCTTGGAGATGTGTGTTTCTATATAGGTACTTATGATAAGTCCTCTCATGTCAGTGATACACCTTCTCAGTGCTAGTCACTAGCCCTTAGCCTATTTGAGGTGGGATTCGGGAGTCACAACATGGGCCCCTCTAGGAGGGGGCATGACACCTACTGAGTTGTACTCTCACCCTACATGGGCTACCTGATCAGTACCTGAATAGAGTTTGTGCTTTCTAGAGATTTTAGGGGGAAACACCTCGTGTTAGATCATTGATATGGGATAGAGCATGGATGAGGGAACCAGACACTATTCGGGACCTTCTTGGGGGAGTTGTCAATGTCTTTATTTTGGGTTTCATTTTAAACACATGAAATGTACATTGGCATGACATATTTTCTTCTTTAAATTTTGATATTATATTTTCATTTTTGGTCATCTTGTCATACTGGTTCTTTTAGGTTATGATTACATGTCATTAATATATTGTTTATTATTTTTTCATGGTGTATTTACTCTGATAAAAGAGGGTAAAGTCTCCCCATGATCAATATATCAGACCCTCGCTAATAATAAATAGCCTCTGACATATGGGGAGGCATGCTTGAGGTCATGTGACTGACCGATTGGAGGCACTGGTGTGTGGAACCTGGTCCGAGATGTTACAGTTTTCAACATTAGAGGTTTTGGAGATGTCTTGTAAGATTCTATAATTGTGGAAAAAATCATGTGAAACTTTCCAAATAGGTTTGATTCTAAAATTTTCTCTTTATAAGATAAATATGATTTATCTCTTGATAAATTGCTTAAATTTCTTATTACTTATGAAATGAGAAAATCTCCAATGTTAAAAAATTTGAAAGATTTAATAAATTTTGAATCAATGAGAAAGATTATAATTAAAGTTGTTGGACATGATGATCCTTGCTACTTTGAAGACAAAGAGGATGATAAGTTGAATGAAAAAATCACGTCTCTTATATCTAAGAACTATAGTAGAGGAATATGAAATTACGGTGGTAAGTTTACTCTTAAATGTTTTGATTGTGGTGGAATTGCACACATTACTTTGAATTCACCTAAGATAAAAGTTGGTGAGTATCAAGAATATTCTGATGAAACACCTTGATAAAATAAGTGAAACAAAATTATTAAGAAGAAAATTCATCCAACAAACACAATAATAAGTCTACTAGAAACAAAAATAAATATGATAAGTAATAAAGTTGAATAATACTCAAAGGAAAACAGTTATTCAAAATATGAAAGTTAAAAAAATTATAACCTTCATTGCAAAATTTTAGAAAATAAATGATTCCTTAGATAGTGAAAAACGTGGTCAAGAATCATATAAAGAGTATCAACTCAAAAAATAACTTATATTATGTATTGAGAAAAATAGAAATCTCAAGTAAGAAATTAGAGTAATGAATAAATATTGTGAAGAAGTTTCTAAAGTAAGAAATTATGTCATCAAGTCTGAGGAAGAATACATTCAAGAGTTCTTAAGTTACAAACTAATAATCACTAAACATGGAAGGATGGTTGAAGATCTCAACAAGAAATTGGAATGTAAGGAAAAATATGTCAATAAGTTTCAATATAAACTTCTTGATTCTATAAATACCTTGAGAAATATGAATGGAAACATTAACAAATCTTTATTAGTAAAATATAAGACTTATAAATTTGTTGAGAAATCTCAAATAAAGAATTAGGTGAATTCCTCACACACCAAAAATAATGTTTCATCTTATTTTTCTAACATTTCAAGTGATAAGAAAATTAATAGGAAAGTTTGGGTGGAGAAATAATGTGATAAACCTATCACATATACAAAATTTTAAAACTCACTTAGAAGGAAATATGGTATACACCCAGAGTATGTTAGGGTATGAAGGATTTATAAACCACAAAATTTTTTTACAAAGAAAGATCATACTTCAATAAAAAATTAAGATTTTATGGATTCTATTTATGCTATAGAATATATGGGCACATGACTTTTAATTTTTGGCATAACATATCACTTCCCAAAATAATATTTGAATATAGTGGAATAAATAGTGAAATTATAATGAATAACTTTCCTAACACATAGGAAGTTAGAAAAGAAAAATCACAAGAAGTTAAAAACATTCCAAAAAAATCAATTTAAATTTCTGGAAGAAGTTTATGGAAGATTTTATTTGGCTTTTCATCATTTTGAAAGATGTATGAAACTCTTTATAGAACATGTTTCTTATTGGAGATAAATAAAAAGAAGCTAGGATGAATAAAGTTGAGGAAATATTTTTTTGTTGAGACTGCCTTGAAAGAAAGTAAAAAAGAAAAACCTATGGATACTTGATAGTGGTTGTTCTTCATGCATGATAGGTGATTTAAAAAACATGAATCATGTTGAAAATCATGAAGGATGTTCCATTACCTTTGGGAATAACAGTTCTTTAAAAATCATAGGAATCAAAATGACTGAGAATAAGGAAGAAAAGTTGAAATCTTAGGAATTTTTATTTATTGATGTTCTAAAACATAATTTAATTATTGTAAGTCAACTTTGTGATGATGGAAAATAAGTGACTTTCAGAAAATATTCATGTGTTATCAAAAGTGTGAAACATATAAAAGTTATCACAACATGAGAAAGAACTAGTGGAAATCTTTTTCAAGTTAGAGAATTTTAAAACTCATGTTATCTAAGTTCCAATGATGAGAATAATTTGTGGTGCCAAATAATTGTCCAACATGGGAATAAAAGAATGAAAAAACTTTCTAAAGTTTATTATGTGCAAAATTTTCCAAAATTGAAAATAATAGAGGGAGATTTTTGTGTTACTTGTTAGAAAGAAAAGATGACTAATAAAAGTCATAAGAAAGTTGAGATTTTATCTATCGGGCCTCTTAAACTTGTTCATTCCAATTTATGTGGGTCAATAAGACATCAATAAAAAAATTATATTTATAATTTATCAATTTTAAAGGTTATTTCACTCAAATGAGAAATATCTTGTTTTTGAAACACAACTCAGAGCCTGTAGAAATGTTCAGGTTTTTCAAAAAGGAAGTTGAGAAAGATATGGGGGTTTATATAAAGAAATTGAGAATGGATAATGGTATTGAGTTTACAAGAAATACTTTCGAAACTTATCTTAGAGATCATTGTATTGAACATTAGTATAGTTCCTTATATACCCCACAACAAAATGGAGTAGTAGAAAAGAAGAATATAGGTTTAGTGGGAATGGGAAGAATCATGTGAGAAGAAAAAAAACTTTCAAAGTACTACTAGAGTGAAGTTGTTAGTATTATTTTACATGCTTTGAAAAAAAAATTATGTTTGGAAACCAACATGAGTTAATATGAAATTTTCTATGAGAAAAAACCTTTATTGAAGTACATCAATGTTTTTGGAATCCCATGTTTACTAAAAATAATAAATTTGGATCGGGGAAAGTATCATGAGAAAGATGAGGAAGGAACATTTATTATTCACCCAATGGAAGAAGTTACAAATGTAAGAAGTTTTTAATTATCTTTATTTTATGAATATGAAGTTGTGTTTATCAGATAATGAGGGAGAGGAAAATAAAATTTATAGAAAAATAAAAGTAAGAAAATATAAAAGTTAGGGGGATTTTATCATAGCTTGGACATACAATTTTATTCTCACTAAGGGATGAATTTTTTCAAAAAAAATACCTTTTCTTTTAGTGTGGTGTCTAAACACTCCTTTAATAAAGGATGTGTATTGGTAAAATTCAAAAAACTTGAGTTGTTTACAAAAGTTTAATTGTGAAAATTTTCTGAGAGTTGTAAAAGTTATTAGTGAGTGTTGTTAAAAAATCCAAATGGGGAGACTGAAGAACCGTTGTGATGTTTTTTTAATAAATTTCTGTACTTGTTGATAACTAATCATTTATAAATGAATGTTTTTGAAAAACAAGTGAAAGTTTCTGAATGTTTTAACCCAAACATAATGGGGGAGAAAGTTTTTTTTTTGGAAAGTTGTTTTATAGACACAGAGGATTGAAATGAGAAACACCAGATGAAAAGTATCAAATTGATCACCACTGGTCATAGAATTCATCAAAAAGTTAGAGTTTTTTATCAGAAACACTATCAGTCTCAGATCCAATGACATGAATTTCAAGTTTTATTGGACTTAATGTTGGATAGAAAGTTAGAATGTTACTGAATAGGTTGAATGAAGAAAGTGATGTCAGGAGTTAGAAATTTCTTAAACATTCTAACCTTTAGTCAAATATTTCTATTCTAATTTTTATTTCTAAAATATCATAAGTTGTCTGTAACACTTGTGATGTGATCATTATGAAGAAAAGGGGGAGAATAGGTGCAACCAATCATATTGAGTTTTGGTTGGAAATAAAGAAGGTGTTGAAAGTAAGGGAAGTCGTAATACTTTCCTATATAAGTCATATAGTACTTTGATAATATTGAAGTTATCATAAATCAGAAAAACTATAATGATAAAATATTTTTAAGAAATAGAGGAATCATAAAGATTGTATTGATTCTAGGAATCAAGAAAAAAGTTTTCATCAGATCCATAAGTACTAAGAATATAAGTTTTCAGAAGTCTAAATGACTTATAGTTGATGAGGGTTAAAGTATTTTAAAGTGGTATATTGGAGTTTCCATCCTAAATAAAATTCCATCATAGTGATAATTCCATCATTATGAGGTTTCCATTGGATTGAAGCTGAGGAAGTTCTATGAGGTAGAATCTGAGGAGGAAAGTTAATTAAACTGACTCTGAGGAATAAATTCAATCAAACTAACTCTGAGAAGGAAATTCAATCACACAGAATCAGAGAAAGAAAGTTAGTTTGACTAACTCTAATGAGGAAATTCAATTTATAATGATATGAAGAAGTTTCATCGTAATGAGATGAGTAAGTTCCATCATAATGATTTGAGTAATTTCTATTCTACTGAATAAATGTTAGGAAGTCTGAGAAGAATTATTATAAAGAATACATAAGAATATTTCATAATATTTTTGAAGAGTTTAAGTGGTCAAACTTGAAATTAAAATATTTATAGATATTGGATTCTTTTTAATTTGAGTATGTGGGAAAAGTTTTTTAGTTTCATAAATTTGTCTTTTTGGGATGCCTATAAATAGAAGAAATGTATATTCATACTTTTCAGCTTTTTTATGTGAGTGGAAAAAGAAGAGCACTACAGAATTCATGTCAAAGTTATCTTTCCTTAATGAAATCTCATTAGAAGTTTGGACATATAAAATTTTTCTTTATTGGACTGAGTCAAATCGGACTGAGAATTTGAGAAGATTTTGAGTAATGCATATTGAGAATGGATTCATCAGACTGAGTCCATCAGACTGAATTCATCGGATTGAGTCCATCAGACCCAGCCCTATCGGATGGAGAGAAACAGACCCAACCAGATCATAATGAGGATTCTGAGCTGAGAATTTGTGGGGTAGTTTGAACAAAGTATTTTTCTTTTTTTTTATCTCATTTTTTTGTAAGAAAAATTATAAACCAATAGGAGTCTGTATAATCATTACAATTAGGATATATATAATGTGACTAATGGGATTTGGCACAAGTTTTATTCAGTTATTCATTTTAGTGAATTTATATAGACCCATAAGAGTGTATATGAAAATGATATAGGTTCTCAAACTGAGGTTGAACCTTGTAAATATCATGTTCTTTACTTTTTTTAATAATTTTTCATAAATTAGTATTTACTAAAATATGATAAGGATATAAACTTTAACAAGTTTCAGGCTTTAAAATTTTCAATATTATTTAAACTTATAAAAGTGAGCATCTAATTCAACCCCACTTTTAAGAACCCGGTTTTTTCCAAGAAAAACTTTGGAATATTCTTGATAATATTCCAGATCAGTGCCTTCAGACGGCGTGTGATTCTGAGCCCCGGAGTGGCCGGAATTATATTTTCAGTGCGTTCACACTGGAAACACCAAATAAATGGTATAGCTCCTAAACGGAGTTCCAGATCAGAGATCCGAGTGTACGGATGGGTCCGGAATGGGGTTTTTACCCTATAAACGACATAAAACTTGTCAGCGCAGGATGTTTGGACCCCTCGCTCGCTTTCGGAACGTTAAACGGATAAATTTATTTATTTATTTATTCGTTTAATGTTGAAACACAGGTATCTCTTAAATGGTGGCTCAGATTGAAAACCAAGGGCACCGTTGAGTTCGGAGTGTGTCTTTTACCTTAGGAGGGCTGTAAGTTTCGCGGGCGCGGCCCGTCTGTGAAAAATGGCCCTTGGGGCGTTTTCGTAATTTGGCGGCCTCGGGCGCTAAGTTTAATAAGTTTTGAATAGGGTCTCAGATTAAAATTCCAAGACCGCCGTTGTGCTCGAAGTGTCGTTTTTACCCCAGGGACTCCTTCCTTTTTGTCTGCTTCGAGAGTGGCGTCGGGGGCGTGCCGGGCGGGGGTGTTTAAGTGTTATTACTTAAACGCACCCCCTCCCTCTTATCTTCCCCTTCTCCTCCCTCACACCCTCTCCCCTTCCCTCCTCCATTCCGGAAAAATCCGGAGAGGTGAGCTCCGGCGAGCCAACTCCGGCGAGGCAACGGCGCGGGGCGGATCGCGCGGGAAGCGTCGGGCAAAGCCCCACGAGGTAGGAGTTTTATTTTGTCTCTGTTTTTAAATTCCCGCATTCCTTGAGCCCGATTTATACCATCTAATTGCCACCCGATCTTCGAACAAAGCCCATATATTAGTAGATCTTGATCCGAGCTTTCTGACGCACCTTTCAGATGTTAAATCGGAGCTTCGAGGCGTTCGCAGCGGCCCGGCGAAGTTGGGGGTGGTTTTGCGGTTCCCGGCGGTCGGCAGGGCGGTCCGGCAAGTTGGCGCGGCGGAGCGGTTCGACTCCGGGCAGGCGGCGCGGCGGCCGTGGCTTCGGAAGGCGGCACAGCGGCCGCGGCGGTGGCAGCCGGTGGCGCCGGCAGGGCGCCGGCGAGAGGGAGAGGGGCCGCGAGGCGGTGGCCCCGTGCGGCGCAACAACGACCCGCACATTGCGGGTCGTTGCGTGGACCGTGCGACCGGCCCTCGTGGCCGGTCGGTGGAGAACCCCACAAGGCGGGCGCGGGGGTGTGAAGGGGAGCGGGCCGCAGAGCAGCGGCCTGCGGCTCGGCTGGACCGGGCCAAGCTGCTGGGCCGCGGTCCAGCGGGCCGGCCCAAGCAAGGCGGACCGGCCGGACCGGGCCGGTCCTACCCAAGGGGCTTTGCCCCTGAGTCTTTGGACGCCCGTATTTCGGGCTACGGGCATTCGTTTTGCGCGCCGTCAGTGGCAGCGTGGACCTTGAGTCGAGGGGAATGTTTTGAGATGGTTTCGGGTATTTTTAATTCTCGAAACGAGGGGTCGCGGAGGCACGACGTGTCTTTAAGTGGACGAGCGTTTTTCCCGAGATTCTTGTATTGGACGGCGCGGACGCGTCCGACGTCCGATTTAAGCGCTGTCAGTGGCGTTGGAACCCTGGCGTCAAGGCGGAGGTTTGCAGGGTGGTTTTAGGCGTTGAGGCCGGAGTTGAGGCATGGGCCCCACGGCCCGTCTTTTGAGCTGCGGGCGGCATTTCACGACTTTTTCACCGGACGTCCGTTCGGGGCGTGCGAGCAGTCGTTTTTGGATGTTTTTCTGAAGGGATTACAGTGGTGCAATTTGCCCGCCCTAATTCGGCACGATGGTGCGGGGCCCATGAGGGTTGTTTGGGCGTCGACGGTGATTTTCCATCTTTATCACCGGGCGACCATTTTGGACAAGTGAGTAGTCCATCTTGTGTGATTTTTCGAGAGGATCACAACGGTGTGATCCGTTCGTTGAGTTTCGGGACCGGGTTGCGGGTCCCACGTGGCACCGCTCGTGGGCGGTACGCCGGAAGACGTCTTTTTCTCCGGGTACCCGTCCCGCGCAAGTAAGCAGTCAATTTGACGTGCTTTTTCGAGAGCTTTGCGATGGCGCAGTCCGCCCGACCTTTTTCGGGGACGTGGTGTGGGTCCCACCTAACCCGGCTACGATGAATAGTTCCCTTTTCACCGGGTGTCCATTTTGGGTGATTGAGTACTCAATCCCGTGTGTTTTTTCGAGGGGATCGGAGTGGCCTGATCCGTTGGTTCAGTTTCAGGATCTTGGGGTGGGCCCCACACGGGTTTGGTCACATTGAATAGTACCATTTCCACCTGTTGACCATTTCGGGCGATTGCGTAGTCTAACTCGCGTGTCTTTCCGCAAGGATTACAACGGTGTGACCTGTTTGGATGTACGGAGCCTCTTGAGTGATCTTGTTAAATGTGGAAGCATGAAAGGTGCTCCAGTGGTGGTTCGCCCTACTTTGCTTGTAGCGGACCTTTGGCGAGGGATCGCGTGCACTCTCGTGTGAGAGATGTAAATGCTTGAAGTGATGTGGTTGGTCGTGCCTGGGCCTTTGAGGTGGAGTTGTTATGTCACGCCTTCGCGTTGGCGTTGGGTGTCGTGTGCACGATAGCCCTTGGGCTAGAGACGTGGTATACTCTAGGAGTATACGAGAGCGCTTGGAGGAACATGTGGTTCGTACATGAGATGTTCGTGCGCTTGGTTGGGGTTGACTTGGGGCCACACGTCGTGTGGGCCCCACGTGTGTGTCGTGTTCTATTTGCGTACTTGGACCTCTCGCGGCGTAGAGGATCCCTTTGTGCTCGTTTGTTTGGATAGCAGGGTGGAGTTTATTTCCCCTAGCTTTGTGCTCGTTTGTTTGACCAGCAGGGTAGAGTGGTCTCCCCCTGGTTTTGTTCTCGATGGATCGGCCGGTAGCGGTGTTAGTGACATATAGTGATGGAACAGGCGTTGAACCCCTTTGGGTGAGTTGTGCTGGAGTTGGGTGGTTGTGTGAGGCCCACTCCGTGTTCGGTTGGCCAGTGTTGTACCCTCCGGTGGGGATGGTTAGAGCAGTTTTGAGTTATACCCTCCAGCGGGGAAGGGCAGTGGGTTACTCATCGACTTCTAGGGTTTACCCTCCAGCAGAGACAGGGCAGTGGGTCACTCGACGCTATTAGGGTCTACCCTCTAGCAGAGACTGGGCAGTGGGTCACCCGACGCTACTAGGGTCTACCCTCCAGTAGATACTGGGAAGTGGGTCACCCGACGACCTCTTAAGGTTACCCTCCCGCGGGGCTGGGCAGTGGGTCGCATGTCGTCTAGTTCCAGGTCTACCCTCCAGCACGGCTGGGCAGTGGGTCGCCTGTCGACTTATTCTAGGTCTACCCTCCAGCGGGGCTGGGCAGTGGGACGCCTGATGATGTGTTATGGTTTACCCTCCAGCGGGGCTGGGCAGTGGGTCGCCTGATGACGACTTATGGTTTACCCTCCAGTAGGGTCGGGCAGTGGGTCACCCAGTATCTTATTATGGTTTACCCTCCAGCGGGGCTGGGCAGTGGGTCGCCTGATGATGTATTAGGGTTTACCCTCCAGCGGGGCTAGGCAGTGGGATACCCGATATGTGGTTAGGAATTACCCTCCAGCAGGGCTAGGCAGTGGGACACCTGTTGGCATTCCAGGCTCAGTCTTTTTACTAGGGTAGCCTGTGGCTTTCCTCTGTGATTACCGGAGCGGGACACCTGGTTACGGGTCAGTGTTGTGACGGCTTGACTTTGATGAGACCTCTCGACTGCAGGGCGGTGATGAGGTGTGGTTTGAATTTCCTAGAAATCCCAAGTACGAGGGGAGCTTTCCCCATCGAGACGCGTTCTTGCGACGTGATCTAAAACCGTGCAGGCGAGTCAGTGTCGCCCAAAGCGGATAGTATCAAGGTGCGGTGACTGAGCCCCTTGGCTTGCGGTTCAGGGCTGACGTGCGGGATGCTAGGAATCAATGATGGGGTTATGTCTGGGACTGTTGGCTACTCTTTTCTTGGGACGAGCTACGAGACGAAGATCCCCTTACGACGTTGTTCGGGCTTCTTGTTTGAGCATATGGACATGTATATACCTTGTTTCTGGTACCCACTACTTGGGTTTTGGATAATCTCCTTCAGGAGAGGCAAAGACGCGTGGGGTATGCCACGTGCTTTCTATGCCTAGCTTCTCGTGGTAGGATGAGTCTTCTATCTTTCTCTTGATGGGTTGAGTTGTTACTCTTTACTGCACCCTTGGTTGTACTCCTTTCTATTCCTTGTTCGCTCTTTTGCTCACCCTTCGGTACCTCCTTTGTTGCTCCCTCGAGCATTCGGGGTATCCTACTGAGTATTTTTATACTCACCCCTCCTTGGGCTTTTCCCGCACTTGGTGTGCCCTTGCAGACAACGGACAGGTGGAGCGTGACTTCAGTGGAGTGTAGGAGCTTGGGAGCTTGGACCGCGTGCGGTGGTCGTGGACGGGATCCAGGTGGGAGACCCGTCAGTTGTTCCTTTTTGTTCACCTGTTGTCGGGTTGTGGCACTTTTTGTTTGGGCATGTGTTTTTCCCCTTTTCCTTCCAGCTTTGTACTTTGTACTTGTATAGGTCGATGCACTTTGTGGTATGTATATAGCAGTTTCCCTTTCCTTTTCTTTACTTATCTTTACTTTTACCCTGCACTGTTGGATTGAGTTTGCTGCGTGTGTGTGTACATGTGCTTAGGCAAAGGCCTCCCCGAGTTGTTGTGCCTTCGGAGCTAGTTGCCAGCCCCTGGCCTATGGAGGCGGGCTTGGGGTAGTTGCGGCTCGAGCCCGGGTAGGGTCGGGTCCTGACAAAGTGGTATCAAAGGTGGTTTTTCCCTTGGGACGTTGTGTGGATGTCCCTAAAAGAGGAATTGGTTTCGATATAGGGCAATAGTGTTAACGTGTCTCGAGAGCGGGTCTCAGGCCAGGGAGTCCAGTGATGGTGCGGCGGTCGACGTATCCATTCACCAGGACCTTGATAACCCGCTTGTTGACTCGGCATGCTGAGACACTTGTTGCAGGGAAAATTTGATTGTGCATCACATAGGATTGAGTCTTTGACTATCCTTCTTGAGTCAGCTCCCCATCGTTGTTTTTTTGGTATATACATATATGCTCATATGACCGCGACACTCCTTGATAATATTCAGGATGTCTCTACGAAGACCGCCAGCCCAGATACCAGCTTTGGGTGCGTGACGACGACCCTGTGAGCTATGAGACCACAGTCCAGGACCCATCATGCGAGAGCCTTTCTCCGGGTGGGCCGGTAGCAGCACCCCCACCTGTTGAGCAGTAGACAGTTTCAGCAGAGTAGGCTGAGCTTGAGTGCAGGTTAAGCGCGCTCCGTGAGTCCCAGCGGCAGAGACCGCTGAGGTTCAGTGGTGAGCCAGACCCTCAGACAGTAGAGGTTTGGCTCGAGGCAGTGGTTCGCCTTTTCAGGCTTGTGCAGACGTCGACAGATCAGAGAGTGGCTTTAGAAGCCAGCCTTTTTCCGTGGATCGGCTTGGCGTTGGTGGAGTCGGGTGACTCAGTTTCTTGATGAGTCGTCGTTTTCGTTGGACGACTTTCAGTTGTTGCTCCGTGAGGAGTTTTCCCCCTCCCGTTTGCGCTCCGTTCGGATTCAGGAGCTCCTGCAGTTTCAGCAGGGAGGGATGATGGTGGACGAGTACGCGGCTAGTTTTGCAGACCGTGCACACTTTTACCCGGACTTGGTCCATGACGAAAACCTATGAGCGCGGAAGTTTGAGCAGGGTCTCCGCCGAGAGATTCGTGTTGTCATAGTACCCTTGGTCATTTCCACATATGTCGGGGTTCTAGAGCAGGCGTTGGTGACAGAGGGCTTCCTGTCGCGTTCTAGTGTTGGTGGTGGCAGCAGGCACGTTGGGGCTGAGACGTCTGCCGCAGCTAGTGGACGTCGGCAAGCAGAACCTTGACGCAGGTGGCTTACTGACAACCGGACTTGGGGGTGTGGTCGTACACCAAAGTGGCACCGGAGGGCACAAGTGCAGCCCAGAGAGAGTCGGTGTTATGTTTATGATGGGCGGGGTCACTTGGCACGAGACTCCCCGACCCGAGTTATTGGGAGCTTCGGGCATGCAGCAGGCGCACCACCACGGCAGAGGCAGCGCCGTGATCGGTGTAGTGGCCAGAGAGGTGGTGCTAGCAAAAGAGCGGGAGGAGTTGGGGGTGGGGGATGACGTTACGAGATCTCCCCATCACCACTAGGCGGCCCACGTCAGGCTCCAGGAGCTGACAGTTGGGACCACGGACAGCCGCGAGCTTTGGATGTCTACGACCCTACAGAGCATGGGATGGTGAGAGGCACCCCTTGTGTCTCTTCTACTTTTTGCATTAGAATTGTTAGGCTCTATGTGTGAAAGTCCTTTCTCCCTGATCCTTGTTTGAGGTGTTACCAGGGTGACGCAGGGCGTCGGGTGTAACCCTGTGTTGGTAAGGAAAAAGGTGTGAGACCTTTTCCTTTAGTCGATGGTGTTGACTCCTTCGCCTTTTGAGTGTGTAAGAGAGCATCGGTTGTGGAATCTTGCGTGACCAGATATCCTTGGGTGTTCTACCATATGGATATTCTGAAGGAGGGAATCATCGGGCCTTGTTTCAGGTGCGGGTGGTGATTCCAGTCGTGGCGTGTGATGTAGAGGTTCGTTCAGGGAGGTGAGCTACCCCCGAGAGCCTTCTGGTCGTTTGAGACCGTGAAAAGGGATGGCGAGGTTGTCTACCGCCTCTCCCTAACCCCAAAGTTTGGAGTGGGTGCACGACGTCGGAAAGGGCCGACCTAGCATGGATAGATCGATCCTTTGGTCTGTGTGCGGTGACGCAGAGCTGTGTGTGGGTTCTTCCGGGTATGGGAAAGCCAAGTGTGGGCTTAGTACCCTGTGTTGCTCCCTAGTTTTGCTTTTCGAGGAAGAAAATCTTGAAGGAGGGAATGATGTAAGAACCTGGTTTTTTCCTAGAAAGACTTTGTAATATTCTTGATAATATTCCAGAGTAGTGCCTTCAAACGGCGTGTGATTCCAAGCCCCGGATTGGCCGGAATTAAATTTTCCATGCGTTCACACTGTAAACGCCAAATAAATGGTATAACTCCTAAATGGAGTTCCGGATCAGAGATCCAAGTATACGGATGGGTCCGGAATGGGGTTTTTACCCTAGGAACGACATAAAACTTGTCGGCGCGGGACGTTTCGACCCCTCGCTCACTTTCGGAACGTTAAACGGATAAATTAATTAATTAATTAATTCGTTTAATGTTGAAACGCAGGTATCTCTTAAACGGTGGCTCGTATTGAAAAACTGAGGGCACCGTTGAGTTCGGAGCGTGTTTTTTACCTTAGGAGGGTTGTAAGTTTCGCGAGCGCGGCCCGTCTGTGAAAAATGGCCCCAGGGGCGTTTTCGTAATTTGGCGGCCTCGAGCGCTAAGTTTAATAACTTTTGAATGGGGTCTCGGATTAAAATTCTGAGACTGCCGTTGTGCTCGGAGTGTCGTGTTTAACCCAGGGATGCCTTCCTTTTTGTCTGCTTCGAGAGCGGGGTCGGGGGCGTGCCAGGCGGGGGTGTTTAAGTGTTATTTCTTAAACGCACCCCCTCCCTCTTCTCTTCCCCTTCTCCTTCATCACACCCTCTCCCCTTCCCTCATCCATTCCGATGAGCTCCGACGAGGTGAGCTCCGGCGAGGCAACGGCGCGGGGCGGATCGCGCGGGAAGCGTCGGGCAAAGCCCCACGAGGTAGGAGTTTTATTTTGTCTCTGTTTTTAAATTCCGCATTCTTTGAACCCGATTTATACAATCTAATTTTCGCCCGATCTTTGAACAAAGCCCATAGATTAGTATAGCTCGATCCGAGCTTTCCGACTCACCTTTCAGATGTGAAATCGGAGCTCTGAGGCGTCCGCAGCGGCCCGACGAAGTTGGGGGTGGTTTTGCGGTTTCCGGCGGTCGGCAGGGCGGTCCAGCGAGTTGGCGCGGCGGAGCTGTTCGGCTCCGGGCAGGCTGCACAGCGGCCGTGGCATCGGAAGGCGGTACGGAGGCCGCGGCTTCGGAAGGCCGCGGCGGTGGCAGCCGGTGGCGCCGGCGAGAGGGAGAGGGGCCGCGAGGCGGCGGCCCCGTGCGGCGCAACAACGACCCGCACTTTGCGGGTCGTTGCGTGGACCGTGCGACCGGCCCTCGTGGCCGGTCGGTGGAGAACCCCGCGCGGCGGGCACGCTGGTGTGAAGGGGAGCGGGCTGCGGAGCGGCGGCCCGCGGCTCGGCTGGACCGGGCCAAGCGGCTGGGCCGCGGTCCCGCGGGCCGGCTGGTGCGAGCCGGCCCAAGCAGGGTGGACCGGCCGGACCGGGCCGGTCCGGCCCAAGGGGCTTTGCCCCTCAGTCTTCGGACGCCCGTATTTCGGGCTACGGGCGTCCGTTTTGCACGCCGTCAGCGGCAGCGCAGACCTTGCGTCAAGGGGAATGTTTTGATATGGTTTCGGGAATTTTTAATTCCTGAAACGAGAGGTCGTGGAGGCACGACGTGTCTTTAAGTGGACGAGCGTTTTTCCCGAGATTCTTGTATTGGACGGCGCAGACGCGTCCGACGTCCGATTTAACCGCCGTCAGTGGCGTTGGAACCATGGAATCAAGGCGGAGGTTTGCAGGGTGGTTTCAGGCGTTGAGGCCGGAGTTGAGGTGCGGGCCCCACGGCCCGTCTTTTGAGCTGCGGGCGGTGTTTCACGACTTTTTCACCGGACGTCCATTCGGGGTGTGCGAGCAGTCGTTTTTGGATGTTTTTCCAAGGGGATTACAGTGGTGCAATCCGCCCGCCCTAATTCGGAACGATGGTGCGGGGCCCACGAGGGTTGTTTGGGCGTCGACGGTGATTTTCCATCTTTGTCATCGGGCGACCGTTTTGGACAAGTGAGTAGTCCATCTTGTGTGCTTTTTCGAGAGGATCGCAACGGTGTGATCCGTTCGTTGTGTTTCGGGACCGGGTTGCGGGTCCCACGTGGCACCGCTCGTGTGCGGTATGCCGGAAGGCATCTTTTTCTCCGGGTACCCGTCCCATGCAAGTAAGTAGTCAATTTGACGTGCTTTTCCGAGAGCTTTGCGATGGCGTAGTCCACTCGACCTTTTTCGGGGACGTGGTGTGGGTCCCACCCGACCCGGCTACGATTAATAGTTCCCTTTTCACCAGGTGTCCGTTTTGGGTGATTGAGTACTCAATCCTGTGTGTTTTTCTGAGGGGATAGCGGTGGCGTGATCCGTTGGTTCAGTTTCGGGGTCTTGGGGTGGGCCCCACACGGGTTTGGTCATGGTGAATAGTACCATTTCCACCTGTTGACCGTTTCGGGCGAGTGAGTAGTCTGACTCGCGTGTCTTTCCACAAGGATTACAATGGTGTGACCCGTTTGGCTGTACGGAGCCTCTTGAGTGATCTTGTTAAATGTGGAAGCATGAAAGGTGCTCCAGTGGTGGTTCGCCCTACTTTGCTTGTAGCGGACCTTTGGCGAGGGATCGCGTGCACTCCCGTGTGAGTGATGTAAATGCTTGAAGTGATGTGGTTGGTCGTGCCTGGGCCTTTGAGGTGGAGTTGTTATGTCACGCCTTCGCGTTGACGTTGGGTGTCGTGTGCACGATAGCCCTTGGGCTGGAGACGTGGTATACTCTGGGAGTATACGAGAGCACTTGGAGGTACATGTGGTTCGTACCTGAGATGTTCGTGCTCTTGGTTGGGGTTGACTTGGGGCCACACGTCGTGTGGGGCCCACGTGTGTGCCGTGTTCTTCTTTGCGTACTTGGACCTCTCGCGACGTAGAGGATCTCTTTTTGCTCGTTTGTTTGGCTAGCAGGGTGGAGTTTATTTCCCCTGGCTTTGGGCTCGTTTGTTTGACCAGCAGGGTTGAGTGGTCTCCCCCTGGTTTTGTTCTCTATGGATCGGTTGGTAGCGGTGTTAGTGACACCTAGTGATGGAATAGGTGTTGAACCCCTTTGGGTGAGTTGTGCTGGAGTTGGGTGGTTGCGCGAGGACCACTCCGTGTTCGGTTGGCCAGTGTTGTACCCTCCGGTGGGGATGGCTAGAGCAGTTTTGAGTTCTACCCTCCAGTGGGGCTGGGCAGTGGGTTACTCATCGACTTCTAGGGTTTACCCTCCAGCAGAGACTGGGCAGTGGGTCACCCGATGCTATTAGGGTCTACCCTCCAGCAGAGACTGGGCAGTGGGTCACCCGACGTTACTAGGGTCTACCCTCCAGCAGAGACTGGGCAGTGGGTCACCTGACGACCTCTTAGGGTCTACCCTCCAGCGGGGCTGGGCAGTGGGTCGCCCGTCGTCTAGTTCCAGGTCTACCCTCCAGCACGGCTGGGCAGTGGGTCTCCTGTCAACTTATTCTATGTTTACCCTCCAGCGGGGCTGGGCAGTGGGACGCCTGATGATGTGTTATGGTTTACCCTCCAGCGGGGCTGGGCAGTGGGTCGCCTGATGACGACTTATGGTTTACCCTCTAGTAGGGCTGGGTAGTGGGTCACCCAGTATCTTATTATGGTTTACCCTCCAGCGGGGCTAGGCAGTGGGTTACCCGATATCTGGTTACGAATTACCCTCCAGCAGGGCTGGGCAGTGGGACACCTATTGGCATTCCAGGCTCAGTCCTTTTTACTAGGCTAGCCTTTGGATTTCCTCTGTGATTACCGGAGCGGGACACCTAGTTACGGGTCAGTGTTGTGATGGCTTGACTTTGAGGAGACCTCTCGACCGCAGGGCGGTGATGAGGTGTGGTTTGACTTTCCTAGAACTCTCAAGTAAGAGGGGTGCTTTCCCCACCGAGACGCGTTCTTGCGACGCGATCTAAAACTGTGCGGGCGAGTCAGTGCCGCCCAAAGCGGATAGTATCAAGGTGCGGTGACTGAGCCCCTTGGCTTGCGGTTCAGGGATGACGTGCGGGATGTTGGGCATCAATGATGGGGTTATGTCTGGGACTATTGGCTACTCTTTTCTTGGGCCGAGCTACGAGACAGAGATCCCCTTACGACGTTGTTCGGGCTTCTTGTTTGAGCATATGGACATGTATATACCTTGTTTCCGGTACCCACTCCTTGGGTTTTGTCTAATCTCCTTTAGGAGAGGCGAAGACACGTGGGGTATGACACGTGCTTTCCACTTCCAGCTTCTCATGGTAGGACGAGTCTTCTATCTTTCTCTTGATGGGTTGAGCTGTTACTCTTTACTGCACCCTTGGTTGTACTCTTTTCTATTCCTTGTTCGCTCTCCAGCTCACCCTTCGGTACCTCCTTTGTGGCTCCCTCGAGCCTTCGGGGTATCCTACTGAGTATTTTTATACTCACCCCTGTTTGGGCTTTGCCCGCACTTGGTGTGCCCTTGCAGACGACGGACAGGTGGACCGTGACTTCAGTGGAGCGTAGGAGCTTGGGAGCTTGGACCGTGTGCGGTGGTCGTGGCCAGGATCCAGGTGGGAGACCCGTTAGCTGTTCCTTTTTGTTCACCTGTTGCCGGGTTGTGGCACTTTTTGGTTGGGCGTGTGTTTTTCCCCTTTTCCTTCTAGCTTTGTATTTTGTACTTGTAGAGGTTGATGCACTTTGTGGTATGTATATAGCAGTTGCCCTTTCCTTTTATTTGCTTGTCTTTACTTTTACTCTGCACTGTTGGATTGAGTTTGTTGCGTGTGTGTGTACAGGTGCTTAGGCAAAGGCCTCCCCGAGTTGTTGTGCCTTCGGCGCTAGTCGCCAGCCCCTGGCCTATGGAGGCGGGCTTGGGGTAGTTGCGGCTCGAGCCCGGGTAGGGTCGGGTCGTGACACCACTTCTGAGTTATTATTCAATCCTTTGGAACTTCATATACTATTTATCACTTTATTTGAAACTTTTTTTAATATGTGTGATACTTTTTTGTAATTAAAATCCCTAAAAGAATAATGGAATACTCTCATGACTCATCATTGATCTCACCATGATCAACAAGATGTGGTTCCTCCTTTCACTTACATCATTACACTGATGTGTATAAGGAGGAGTGAGTTAATATAGGATCCCAAACTCCTATAAGTAATCAATGAATTCTTGATTGAGATATTCTCCACTATGTTCTAAGAGCATTTTCTTAATCATATTACCAATTTGGTTCCCATATTCATTCTTTTATTTCTTGAATTTATCAAAATAACCCGACATATACCTCATTATGTAGACATATTCATTTCTACTAAAATCATCGGTAAAATTTATGAAGTATGAGAACCCACCCCTGCCTCAATAGTAAATGGTCCACAAACATATGTATGAACTAATTCAATATTCTCTTTAAAACATTCACCTTTTCTTCTAAATGGGGATTTATTCATTAGACCATATAAATAAGTGTGACACATACCAATTGATTTTAGTTCAAAATAATCTAAATATCCATTTTGGTATAACTTAGTCAAGCCTTTTTCATTTACATGACCAAGCCAATGATGCCATAATTTGGTGTGGCGCGAGTTATGTGAAGTAGTTTCATTATCAATTTCCATTACTTGGTTTCTATAATACGATAAAAAATTTTTTATTTAAATTCACCTTACCATAACAAATGTTATTTTTATAAAAGAAGCAACATTCATTTACAAATATTAAAATAAATCATTCTATATCAAGTTTAGATATATAAATAATGTTTTGTGTAATGGATGAAACATAATAACAACCTTTCAAAACCAAGATCATTATAAGATCCCATATTTTTCTAGGTACGTCCCACTCTGAGGTTTTCATTGAACATATTTTGTTGGGTTTTCCTTTGAAATTAATCCTTAGTGACTATGTCTTATTTGATGATAGAGAGCCTTTTTTGGAGAAAAAAACCTTAATTTTAGGCATGTATGTCAATTTAAATTAATAGATTTCATGTATAAATATTTTAAATGGTATTAATAAAGTTTTCTATGATTTTAGAAGGATCATAGGTGGTTTGGTCACTTTTATAGAAGCTAGTATAAAAACTATTCAATGAAAAATTATATGTTGTGTACATGTTGCATGACATGTAACTATTTCTGGATGCATTTCATGAACTAGTTTATGATGTGATGTGGTTACATGTCGTGAACCTGATTCACATCATGTAAATGTTGATCAAAATAAATATTAACCCGGGGTAAAAGGTTTTTCCAGCATAACTTAAAAATGAGTAAATATATGACTTGAAAGGATTACACATCATGTATTCCTCATACCCAGTAGTTTTAAGTGTGTCATGTACTTATGACTCTAATTATTTTTTATTATAGCCTCTACTCTCTCGCTCCTAGGGTGAACTCTATGAAATTTTGAATTATATTCCCCCCTCCCAGATGTCCCATTTTCACATTCTATCCTTGGTGAGTTTATTCACTTTGGTTTCCCTCTTCTCACCTGTCATTACATTTTATTGTAGTGTAAATATTTTGAACATGGGTTTTGTTTTGGGAGTTGATCTTGTTTTGGGTTAATCTAGGTTCTTCTTGTGATCTTCTATAACTTCTTCTTTAATGGATTTTGTCATTAGAAGCGTTGTGTTAATCACATGTTAAAGGTATGGAGACTAAACCTAACCCTATGGTATATTTAATTGTGAATTATATGAAATATTTAGATTATGACCATGTAATGTGCACTATAATTAATCAGTTGATTTATAGTAAATCATCGATTGGATTCCTTTAGATTCAATGGTTGATGCAACTAGGATTATGGATACCTGTTGGGCGAGAAAACATTTGAGTAAAAAGAACTTGGATAATGGTTTAAATCATGGTGAGTATGACATGATACCTTAGGTTATTGCTTGATATAGAATCCCTAGGTAATCTATTATTGATTATTGATATGACTGTTGGGCATTTGAGAGATAAATGAAAGTTTATTTGAAATAAAAATGGAAATTTTCATAATTAACCATTGAGATTTATGATGTGATATTATGATTTCCATACTATTATGACTTGTTGAGTTGGTGATGAAGTGATTATATATAGGGATATCCTAGTACTGTTTAAATTATTATATAGTAGGATTGGCCCAGTGATACATGTTAAAATTCTTATATATAGGGATTTTCTTGGAGGATGAAATGCTTATATAGTAGGCAATTCCCAATGATACTTTCTGAAATGCTTATATACCAGGCTACACCCAGGGACACATGCTGAAATGCATTTATATAGGGTGATGATCAGAGGATGAAATTATTATACAAAGAGATCTACCCGATTGTTTGATTTTTCCATGGTATATGGATATAGATGGAATGGTTATCTTACATGCTCAGAGACATTTCATCATGGTTTTGAAATACGATAATTGATATATTATATTAATTAGTTAATTAATACATCTATTTATCACTTTATTACATATAATTATTATCAGGATGGTTGTGTTTAGGGATGGTGGTGTCGACCTACTGAGTTTTATTCACACCCTATTTGGGAACTGTTTAGTACTTGACCAAATTACATAGATGCAGGTTTGGAGAAGGGAAAGGGACATTATTATTGATTATTTTGTTTATTGCTGGATGGGATAGATTTTGGAGATGGGTCTAACATGGGGATCAGGACCAGAGCCTTTTGGGATTATATGTGAGTAGATTATTTTGTTTGTATTGGTTTTAGTTTTACTTTTAGATATATCTTAGCGTGTCATTGCATTATTCATCATTATAGGTTCCTCCTTTTATTTTCCCAACTGTATGATATACTATTTCCACTATTTCTCTATTACTCTAATTTTTATAACTATGGTTTAGTTCCACTATGTTTTACCAGGGGGTATAGTCACCCCACTATAAATATCACAGCCTTGCTACTAGTCAATAGCCTCTAGTATATGGGGATTCATTCTTGACGTATAATAACCAAATCATTTTGACCATGTGAGAGAGTATCAGATTGGGGGACATTAAAAAGTGGTATTAGAGGATCATCTTGTTATTTTCTATTGCTTTATTTTTTGGAAAAAGTAGAAAGGAGACTAGGATCTATTAGGACTTGGTAATGAGCTTATTCATTGGAGTAACTAAGCCATGTAAGGGGGGAAATTTGAGTTCCGAGGATGGGATTATTGCTTATGTTGTTCTCTTGTTACAATTGATGTTATTTCGCCTTGGTTTATTTACATGTTGTGTGATGTTATTATTTTGTGATGTTATTGTTTATTGATATTTACACTCATGGACCAGTATGGTGAGATATGAGTATGCATGAATCATGATAGGCACATAGGGATATAATATGTATATATATATATTTATTTATTTATTTACATGCATTATTCATGACAGGGACATGTTTATTGCATGTGTTATATACTTTCCAATATGAATTGTGAAATAATATATCTATTATATTTCATAAATGGAATGAAATAAACCATTATTTAATTATAAAACACTTATAATCCATGGTTAGAGAGACCCAGAGTAATGGTTCTCTACTGTCATCACCTCTTGAGGTTGACTTTATTTTTAGCCCAAGTTTATAGGAGTGTGTTTTTCTTGTAGATAAAATGACTCCTCATCATCTTCGAGTTGAGTTCTAAAGGAGTGGAAATTAGTTATCTCCTAACGTAGATGAACTGGAGCTTCATGAAGCTCTTGAGGATCAAATGGATGTTCATCATCACAAAAACTTCTTAAGGGTCATGCAATCCATGGAAAAGGAGACTATTTTCATCGTTCCTTTGATGTATGAGTTGATGAGAGAGATTCAGCTACAACATCCACCTATGTTCACTGGGGAGGGAGGCTCCCTGGTAGCTGAGTTCTAGATTGAGTCAATCTATACAATCTTCAAGCATCTTGATACACCCATAGATATGAGAGAGAATCTTGTTGTGTATATGCTCAATGGACCTACCAAATATTGGTGGGATATTCTAGAGCAGGATGGGAAGGAGGAGGAGTTATCTTGGAAGGAATTCGAGGTGAATTTATTGAGCCACTTCTATACATATATGTTGAGGGATGAGAAGGATCTTTAGTTCATGAATCTGATATAGGATAGAATATCAGTGAGGGACTATGATGAACATTTCACCAACCTTCAATGCTTTGTGCCATATTTAGCTATTGATGAGATCTCTAGGGAGAAACATTTTCAGGATGGTATTCACTATGAGGTTAGATCATAGGTGAATGTTTTTATTATGAGTATCTTTTTAGATTTGATGAATCATGAACTCATCACATCAAATAATCTGAGAGAGGACCCAAGAGGTAGCCAGGCTATTTCCACAGGGTAAACTAGAATCACTTATTTTGGTGGCAAGAAGTGATTCTATGACACTTTTTTCCAAGTAAATAACATGAAGACCAGTTAGGGTAGTGAGAATCTATCTTAAGATCATATTCCATTGTAGTGCATTAGTGTAGAAAGTTAAACCACAAGAAACCTTAGTTTTCATACACCACTTTAGAGTGCCATGTTTGCAGTAGGATGGTCCATATTCATAAGTTTTTTTAGAACTTCTCATAGTATAGTAGTGGTAGGGGAGTAAGATAGGTACTAGAGTCTAGGAAGGACTCAACTACTCCTCATCAGATAGGTAGATAGAGTACTATAGTACGTTTAGGTTGAGTCAGGAGATATGGTACCCCATTGTAATGACATAATGTTTATTAGTAAAATTTGTTTCTTGAATAAATGTGTGTTGTATTATATTATATATTATACACATAAAAAATATAGAGAAACCAATAAAAAACTATATTAATAAATATTGTTACATTAATCAGCAATGAAACCGATTAAATTTCCTAACATTACAACTGGACAAAAAGTATAAAATAGAAAAGCTAAAGTGAGAAAATATGGATCGACCTCATCTACTAGAATTATTGGCCCCACTACCAACACTATATAAAAGAATCAAAATTATAGCAAACCAAAAAAAATTATTTAAAATGGAAATATAAAACCTTTATAGGAATTGATTTTAATATTGAATGAAATAATTTAGTGGTATATATATAAGGTATTGTGACTGTTGGAATAGTAATGTGACTGTCGGAATAGTGACCAGATCGTTGGAAATAGTAACATGACCATTGGAAGAGTTATTTTACCAAAAAATAATAAATTATGATATAAATAACATTTATCATGATTAATTTATGTAAACAAAAATATTATAATTCAATAAAATAAATATCAAGATTAAAAACCTCAAAGAAAATAAAGCATATTTTTAATAAACTGTATTTTAAAGTATTTTAGAAAAATCATTATTTTCCTGTTAAAAATTATATTTTAGATATATTAGATATTTATTTCATTAAATTAATATCATTTTTTAAATTATCATGTTAAAATTTTCCTTCGGTGATTTTTTGGTAATTTTCTAAAATACTTCAATTTTTAGGTGAATAGTAAAAATATAGTTTTTCACATAATTGATGTATATTAAGTTACATCATTCATGATGTAATAATGGAATAATCCTTTATAGAAATTTATTTTCGGCCATTATATATTTAATTTCATAAATGAGTCATTAAAATACAATAAAATTAATTTTCAAACCTAAAAATCACATTCCAAAACCTAAATTCAAAAGTGATTCCTTAAAATATCAATTTCTTTTTTTCTTCACTTTTATTTTTAATAATTTAATGAATTAGAATTATAAAGAGGATTTAAAGTCTTAAACCCATTATATTATCTTTATTTATATTTTATTTTGTCAAAAATGCATTATTATATGTTTTTCCTTTGATATATTATTTTATTAAATATTTTATTCTAAAAATACCCAGCACTTAAAATATAAATAATCCCTCTCCCTTCTCTTGGAAACACACTCCTCTCAAACATTCCAAAGTACAATATCTTCCCAAATACTCCCTCTAAATCCCCTTACATTACTCAGGGACATTTTTGAGCAATCCAACTCTAATCACCAAGGGTGTTATAGCGTCTTACAAGAGAAGCTGCATTGAGGAGAGATTAAGTCTTTGTTAACTTTTCCATTTTTTCTTATTCTCTTTCTTATTTTTACCAATTAATTTAAATACCATATACTATAAAACTAATTATTCAATAATTTAAAATTATATTATTTTTGTCAACATGATTTAATTGTCATATTTATGACAAAAATAAAAGCAATACTTCTCTTTCCCTCTCTTTTAACAACATCCCATTAAAGGTTGATTAACCACTTGCGGAGACAATTCTAAGACAATTCTTATAACCACCTTCATGGATGGATATTATTAATTCTATATAATATATAAATAATTAATTACATTTATTATAATCTACTGGAGTTCATCATACTTTTCTATAAATGACTCTGAATGAAAATTGAGAAATCAAAGTGAAACAAGAAATTTTTAGGAAAATCATGATATACAAAAACATCAATTTCATCAATATAAATTAATAAATATAATAAAATTATTATAATTGATAAATAATAGAATAAATGTATATAATTAACATATCTATTAGTTTTTTAATAAATATATGTTCATTATTCAAGAGGTGCAAAAGTGACAAAATAAAGAAGGAATTAAGGTAAGGGGATTCTTGAACACAACTCTTTTTCATTGGGTTATCCATATTTCATGAAATATTTGCATAAATAGTCCTCTAATGATACTTAAATATAATTTCATTATTACTCCCTCTTCTTTTTTTGGATATACATGTTTTTTATTTGATTTTATGGAAAATACAATGATTTTCCAAAATAACTCTTCTTTCCAAAACACATCTTTAACTCCTCTTGAGTAGTTTATTCTCAACTAAAGAATGATGATTCTTATAGAAAATATGTTTTTCAATTTTTCATTTTAGATCCCGAAGTTTATTTATGAAATCATAATTTTTGAAATCCTCATGAAACCCATTCCTTTCCATGGGTTATTTCATGAAATGATTGTTACACATTCTATGTGACATGCATGATTATTTAAATATTATGATGTGATGACTAGACCAAAATTATATATCCCTCCAATGAATTGGGTAATGTTTTGTATCTCATGAGATAATGTTTATTATATGTGAACATGATGCTAGACTTGTTTATAGTGATGATGTTATGATTATTCACATGTGTTATGTGTTAACATGATGCCAGCTTTATTCACAACTATATGTGGAATTTGACCACTATAACATGATGTTTCATTTTTATGCATTTCCACATTCTATGAATTTATCACATTTTTACCTCATGATATTGATAATGACCCTAGTCTTATGATATGATGATTATGCTCACCCATGTTATATTGATTCAAGTTCCTTATTCATCCTCTTACAGGGTTTTTATCTTACCCCTTTCATTGATGTATATCCTTAGGTAATTGTATGTACTGAGGATAATGTGAGATTTTAGAAGGATAAAGAAGAAGGATTTAAATAAATTTTTATGTTTTATTATTTATAAGTTATTTATGATCCTAATTTTTCTAAGACATAAACCTTTGGATCCTAGATTTGTAACTCTATTATGTTGTTTATCTTTAAAAAGATGAAATATTTATGTATGAAAAATTAGGGTCACTATAGTTGGTATCTAAGAATGGTTTTGCTAATTTGGGAATTATGATTAGAATACAAGAGTAAAAACTATTAGTATAAGTCTATGTATAGGTAAAACATCCTAGAAGACTATTTTTAGAAATGTAAAGACATAGGGATCCCATAAGATATTCCTTTAGTGTTAAATTCATAAAATAATAAATTAATCATGATTTATTGACTTATGTTTTTTCCTTAAATTTTCTATTCCAGAAAATGGTAGGAACTTGGAGAAAATAGGACTAAAACCTGTCTGAGTGACAATGAAACAATTATCCAAATAAGATCCCCAATTCTATGGGAGGTTGAGTTAAAAACATTGTGGAAATGATTACCTAGTTGTCTCGATATATGAATAATAACATGAACTATGTTGAATGTCCATATTCACCCCAGAAGGATCAATTATCCATTGAGTCCTTAATACAAAAATGTCCATCGATGTTTAGTGGAACTTCTAATCAACTTGATGTGGAATAGTGGGTTAACTCAATAAAGAAGATCTTTTCTATGATCCATTTATCTAATAAGGAGATGGCGACTCTTGCAATTTATCATTTATATGGAGAAGCTATTCAATAGCAGGAATTGATGAAGAACAAAAATATAAAGGATTAAATGGAAGAGATGGAGTGAGAAGAATTTAAGAAAATATTTCTTACAAATCATTTCCATTGAACTCTTCAAAAAAAGATTGAAAGAGAATTCATATAGCTAAAGAAAAAGGAAGGTGAAGTTGTTATAGATTATGATGAAAACTTCATAAGGTTTTAAATGTATTCCTTGGGGTTTTTATCAATAATGATAGAAAAATAGATATGTTCTTTATTTTTTTTTAAATACACCTTAGAAGTGATCTAGAAATATAATAATTTGGGAGTTTTGAAGATGTGGTTAAATTTTATCTTAAAGTAGATATGGAGTTCAAATAATGGTCCCATGGTTGTGGAGAAAATAATCGAACAATGGGGTTTCAAGATTTTGGGTCAAATGACAAATGAGGAAATAAGATCCAACTACCCACATGTAAAAAATGTGGGAAGAAGCATCATGTTAATTTCCTCAAAGGGATAGGGAAATTCTTCAAGTGTGGGAGAGAAGGACACCAAGCTAATGAATATTGAAGATACATAAAGAAGCTAACAAACATGATAGAGGAAAGGAAGGAACATCCTAATGCACCACCCATGGTTCAATGCTTCAACTATAGGGACTAAGGGTGTTATGCAAGAAAGTGAACTAAACCACATGTCCTTGAGGGCAACCGGTGTCAGAAATCACCAAAGTCAATGGAGCATGGGAAAGCTTATATCATCACTACTAATGAAGTGGAGTGTGAAAATGAATTCATTCAAGGTATGATTCCTATTCACTAAATAATAGAAAATTTATTATTTGATTATGGTTCTACTTATTCATTTATATCCTATAATTTTTCTAGAACTATTGAATTGAAGCCTCTATACCTTTAAGTGGAGATATCCATAAAAAAAATAGTGGTGTAATCATTACAACCCAAGTGTTGGACTCTTCTCCTATAATCATATTTGGGATGATTCTTCTTGAAAATATTATTATATTTACCTTGTTGAAATTTTATTCTATATTGGACATGTAATGGCTTTGATTATATATAGAAGAATTCAACTATTGGAAAATATATATTTTTATATTCTGAACTGTCCCATGATCCTCTAAAAATTCAAGAAAGATCATGAATCTTCTTTGGAAAATCCATCAACGGTGTGGGTGTTGATACCCTGTAAAGAAGAATACCTTGCCCAAATGGTTAAGTCAAACGAAGGTATAAACCTGGAGGAAATGTCCATGGTTAGGAAATATATTGATGTATTTATCAAAGAGTTACTTGGAATCCCCTGATCGTGAGGTATAGTTATCAATAGATCTCATAACCAGAGCCACTCTTATCTCAAAATCCCTGTATAGGATGGCCTTGATTGAAATGGAGGAGTTAAAGAAGTATCTACAAGGGAATTTGGAAAAATGGTTCATACGCCCTAGTACATCACCTAGGGGTGCACCAATGCTCTTTGTCAAAAAGAAAGATATATCAAAATAGGTGTATATCAATTACCAAGATATCAACAAGATCACCATAAATAAAAATTATCCTCAACCAAGGATTGATGACTTGTTCAATCAACTACGAGGAGTGAAATAATTCTCAAAGGTGTATCTTTTTTATGGATATCATAAACTAAAGTTGAAGAAGGAAGATATTCAAAAGACTGCTTTCCTTACAAGGTATGGGCACTATGAGTTCATAGTAATTCCCTTCAGACTTACTAATTTTCTTAAAATCATTATGTATTTGATGAATATATTCTTTAGAGACCACCTCAACAAATTTATGGTAGTTTTTATCGATTATATTATCATTTATTCCTAGATTAAGTAGGAACCTGAAGAGAATCTAATTATTGTGTTGGTGATATTAAGGAAAGAGAAAAGGTATTCTAAGATCAAAAATTGTGACTTTTGGATGCAAGAAGTCACAATACTGGGGAACATGATCACAATTGATGGAATTTATGTGGACCCTTCAAAGACAAAGCCAATTGAAGAATAACCTAAACCCACTAGTGTAATAGAAATCTATAGTTTTATAGATTATCTGGTTACTATTTTCATTTTGTGATAAATTTATCATTATTTTTTATCCAAATAACTAATTTACCGCAAAATGGGGTAAATTATTTATGGATGAAAGATATGAGGAAAGCTTTAAGGAGATCAAGAAGAGGTTAATCACTGTTCTTGTACTGTAATTTCCCAGTCAAGATAATTGAATCACTGAGAGGGGGAGAGAGTGAATCAGTGATATATTTTTCTTTTATATTTCCTTAATTATGTAATAAACATATAATCCTATTAAATATTTCTTTCTCTATTGAAAACTATTAAAACACACATCTATAGGAACACATGAATTTATAAGTATCACTATTTAACAAGAATAGATACATCCTTTCTATGATTTTGTAATGATCTAATACCACACAATCTGTTAGAAAATAATCCTTTTGTGTGGAATAAAATGAGTAGGATATTCCATTTCACTCTTGTAGCTCTGTATAAACAATTCAAATGTGAATGTGATCCTTCTATAAAAAATGATGAAATACAAAGTTTGGTAACAACACATGATATAGTGATTCTTTATCAACTTTCACAAATGTATTATTTTTAAACAAATCTTCAATTTTTTACCTGGAAGTTGGTAAAAACTTTTCAAAATTTTGTAACAAAACTCAGTCTGATTTCCCAATCTAATTCTCCCAGTTTGATTATCCCAATTTTCATTCTTAATATGAAAAATATATGACTTTTTCAGAATATGGTTGAGAAAATTCTGAACCACTTCTTCTTCAATCTACAAATCCCAATATGATTTTCCCTGTTCAATGATTCAGACCAATAAGATGACCAGTTGAATACAAAAAAACAAAATATGGAAACCTATTCTTCTCTATAGAGTTATGTCTTCTCTATTCTTCTCTGTGAATAGTACATCTGTCAAAAGTACAAAGTACTTTCCCTTTTATACTCACCCAAAAAATGGTTTGGGTGGGATTCCTAAAAAATTTCCCACTCAATCAAATTTTTTGAATCTACACATTCCTTTGAATTTTGGGGTCATATTAACTTCATAATATCTTCTCAACACTTATATCACATTCTCAAATATTCTCACAACTTCAACTTTACATTAGAATTTCTATAAACATCATTCTAATTCGGATTTCCCATTTTAATTTGTTCTTACGACCTACTTCGTTATGATGAATACAAATTTAAAAAAATATATTATTATTCATCTCTTCTCTTGACCCACTTGAATTATAAACAAAGTAATTAAAACTATTTTAAATGGTTAACTAAATTATTGATATAGCTATTAATTTCTTATTCATATTGGCCACCACATAATTTTCATTTTCTTTTCATTCATCAGTTCCAAAAAATTATTCCTCCAATGATTATTATGGCATACTGAGTATGGACTAGTATCACCAGCTTCAACATCAAAAAATTAGTTATCTTCTGAATATGATACCAATCAATTTGTATAAAAAACAATTTTGCCTCTAATTAATATGATGACATACTAAATTCGATGGATAAACATTAGTAACTTATTTATTTTTTGAATACAATTCTCAAAAACTTATTTCTTCAAGGATTTAAGTCTTCTAGATTTTGGTCTGACCAGAAACTAAAACTTTTATTATGACTATCCTACCCTGTCTTTAAACAAATATGTATCCAGAAATATCATTATGATGATCTTTAGACCCGAACGATTAAAATACATAAATTTTCTTCTTTCAAAAACTTTTAACAAGTATCATGACTTTATTTATGACTTTTATTACTTTTAAGATCAACTTTAGCATCATCTCACTTACCAAGTAAACAGTTGCAACTTCCCTATCATTTATAAACATATTTATTTCTTACTCATCTTGAATACGATTGGCATGATTACAATCAGACTGAATATGATGGGTATAATATTTTTCTCCCATTTCATTCATCAAGATTTTATCACAAGTTTTACAACTTACTTATGATTTATGAGAACTCCAAGATTAGAAAAGCAACATCACATTTTCATCAAAGTTAGGCAGACTCAAATTATTCCCTATTATGATCAAACATTTTATTCCAAACTTTGGTTGTGTTTGATGATCCTCTTTATCCAAAAAAACATCTTCCAAATGTGAAGGAATTTTTTAACCTTTGTGAGTCTGATTTTATTGAATATGATGGTCAGTCCAATTTTTATCAATTACAAAGTGAGGTGATTTATTTTCTTTTTAAACTCCTTTGACAACAAATGAAAATACCTGAATATGATATTCATCTTTATCATCTTGGTCCGAACAATCTCTCACTTTGGATTTTTTTTGTCAACCAAGGTTCATAAATCATAGAACTTTTTATCCTCAAGCTATTTATTACCTATCAATAATTATAAGACTACATATGCTAAATCATTGTAGGAAACAATAACTATTGACATAAAATTCATGATGTCCAAAATTAGTGATTATGAAAATTTTCCTCATCTTTTCTTCCTCAAACTTTAAACCTCCATAGAATACAGAAAAAAAAATTATTTCCAACAACCACTCCAACAAACAGTTAGAATAGTTCACACACTTACCATGATGAATTCACAATTTACCCACAACTCTCTCTATTTACATGATTCTATAATGATAGATTTATAAAACAATTCCTCCCCTTGAAAACACTTTCCAAAGATAAGATGAGAGAGGGAACAAAAACACATACCTCAACCTTGATGAGAAAGAGGTTATATTACCTTGTTCAAGCTCAATTTAGAGAATGCTTCCTTGGGTAATAGTTTTGTGAAAATGTCGGTAGCGTGTTCCGATTTAGGAACATACTACAACTTCAACTCATTATTATACACATGATATTTGATGAAATAATTGTTGATATCAATATGTTTTTAATGATAATGTTTTACCAGATTCTTCGAAAGGTTGATTTCACTTTGATTATCACAACCCAAGAAAAAGGGTAACTTCAATTCAACAAGTTAGTATTCTAATTGATTCTTCATCCACATAAGTTGGGTAGAAGATTGTGTAGTAGAAAAATATTCAGATTCAGTTGTAATGAGAGTCACTGAATTCTATTACTTTATATTCCAAAAAACAAAACTTTTACCTAGAAATAAAACTCCACCTAATGTGGATCTTCTATTATCAACATTTACTGCCCAATCGGCATCTGAATACCAAAAAAAAATCAATACTTTCTAAGCTATCATACCTAATTTCGAAATTTTTTGGGCCTTTGATGTATTTGAGGATTATTTTTCTAGAAAGTAAATTTGATTATTTAGGATCACTATAAAATCTTTCACATAAGGTAACAAAATAAACAATATTGGGTCCTAAGGTATTAAAATATAAAAAAATTCCAATCAACTTGGGAAACTCTTTCTGATCAACATTTTTATCTTCTCCATCTTCACTCAACTAGGTTCCCATTGATATTGAGGTGTAAACTTGTTTCGAATTTTCTATACCGAACTTTTTAAGAATTTCTTTAGCATACTTTTCTTGAGAAAGAAAATTGTGTTTATTCTTTTATAAAATTTGTAACCCAATAAAGTATTTTATTTCTCCCAACATGGAAATCTCAAACAACTTTTTCATTTATTTAGAAAACTTTTCACAAGATCTTTCATTATTCCTAGTAAAGATAATGTCATTAATATAAAAAATTATGAGGAAGGAAAAATTCTGAATTTATTTGATGTAAATATTGTTATAAACTCTTCCTTTCTTAAAAATAATATTCTTTAAGAAAGTATACAGTTTGTAATACTATGCCCTCATAGATTTCTTTAGTGCATACAAGGATTTGTTAAATATGCACATATAACTTTCCTCTTTCCCAACAACAAATCCATAAGGATGTTCAATGTAAAATTCCTCATTAAGATTAACATTTATAATTGTAGACTTTATAACCATTTGAAAAAATTTGTAACTCCATTGTATAGAAATAACAACAAAAATTATGATTGTTTCTAACCTTTCCACCAGAGAAAAAGTTTCATCGAAATCAACACCTTCAATTTTAGAGTAACCTTTACATACTAATCTTTCCTTGTTTGTTATCACTTCACCTTATTCATTCATTTTATTCTGGGAAACCCACTTTGTACCAATAAAATTGTAGTTATCTAGATTAGGTATGAGTTCCTATGAATCATTCTTCTATATTGGGTCTAACTCTTCATTCATGGACTGAACCAATTCTAGATACTCAAAATCGTATTTCACACCATTCAGACCAATTTTTTGAAAACAAAGAAGTAAGTATAATAGAATTTTTTGTTATTATTGTTTAAAACTTTTTATGTTGATCACTAATAATGTTCTGAGTTTCCACTAGCTTCCTCATCTTGGGATGAGATTTTAGAGATTCTTCTTTATCACTTGATATAGCTGAGTCTGATTCTTGTTTTTGAGTAGGATTACAATTAGATGTATCCTTATCAGAAATGTTGACAAAACTTTAGTAATCCTACTCAACTTCCTTATCTATTTAATTATATTTATCCTTAATATATTTTTAAATAACTTTCAATTTATTAGAATAAAAAATTATTTCTATTTATTTTTTGAAACATTTATATCCTCTTCCTTCTAGAGTATAACCAAGAAAAATTCCATCTTCACCTTTCGTCTCAAACTTTCCCAGATTTCCACCTTTCTTCTTTATAATGCATGGAATCCTGAAAACTCTTAAGTGTTTCAAACATGTAGTTTTTATATGAAATTTTTTTTATGGAGTCATATACAAACTTGGCCTATATAAACATAATTTTTGAATATAAACAAAAGTGCTCATGGGTTGCCTCTAATACGAATAAGAAAGACCTTGTTCAAGTAACATAGTTCTCCCCATTTCCACCAAACTTCTATTCTTCCATTCATCAATCCCATTTTGTTGAGGTGTGTATAGGGAACTATACTCATGAAAAATTTGAATTCTTCTCAGGATATCTTTCAAATTCTTCATTCTTGTACTCATCACCATTATTAGTTTTCAACTTTTTCACTGAATACTTACTTTTCTTCTTATATTTTCTCCTAAAACCTTTAAACATTCTCAAAGAATATGATTTATGTTTCATATTCATAACACATGTAATGTGATTAAATTCATCAATGAAAGGGATGAAGTAATTATCATCATTTTTTTATTGTTTTCTCATTGGTCCATAGATGTCAGAATGAATAAGTTCCAAGGGTTGTTTTGAACAAATATAAACTTTCTTATACACAGACTTTGAAATTTTTCCTTTATGAAAAATAGTGCAACAAAAATCTATTATTCATTGAAAATCAAGAATATCTTGAACACAATATCGCTTTCATAACTTCCTCTTTTTTATTTGACACATGTTTCCGATACTTTTATGCCATAATTAATTTTCTTCTACCATACCTGAGTAACAAGAGTTTTGTACCTCACTAACATGAAATAGGTTTCGCTTCGTATGTTAGCCTCTTGTAACTATCTTTTCATCATTATCAATTTTCACAAAAAAAATACATCTTTCCCGAAGGTAACATTATTACATTCATCACACAATTGTAAAACACTCAACAAGTTTTGTTTCAACTCATCAATATATAAATATTTCGTAGATTTAAACATTTCTCTCCCAATGATAGTTGATCCCAAAACCTTTGATAATTATTTTTTCATCCTTGTTGAATGTCATAGTAACCTCTTTAAAGTCTTTGAAATTATTCAAAAATTTAAATCTCCTTTCATGTGTGACGAACACCCTCTATCAATAATACAAGTCCATTTACCTTTAAAATATTTGAGGGTAGTTTTAACAATAAGAGATTTTTCTTTCTTCACCTCCGTCTTATGAGAAATGTTAAGAAAATTATATTTTTTCTGTAACAAAAAAAAACCTTAGAAAGATTAAATGGTTATTAACATCTTTTACAAATAGTTTCTTGGGGTTGGAACCTATTTTTAATTTTTACACCATCATTATCAAGTTTCTTTAGAACTTCATTTTCATACTTTTTCTTTTGAGATGATTGGATCCCCCTAAACCAATGACTTTCATAACCTATGGAATATTAGTAATGTTGTTGGTTGAACCAACACATATTTTTTTTTTCTATGATTCCATCACAATACTAGTAGTAACCATAGAAAGAATATTTTCCTCTATAGCTTCCATACTGACTGGAGTTATGAATATGTTTCTTAGGAACCTTCTTATCTGAATTCTGTTGACCATCAACCTTTCTGTTATCAATCAGAATCTTCTTTTTTAGATTATTTCTCATTTTTCCTTATTATAACTAGAAATAATAGAAACATTTACGTATTCATAATTTTAAGAATCATTTTTAGACTCAGGTTTTTCAAAAATTTATGAATTCTCAATATTGTTAATCTTAGCCACATACATAATTTTCTAATCTTTCTTATTTCCAGAAATAATTATATCTTTCCTATAAAATTTTGATTATTACTTTTTTTATCCTTATTAGGTTTTTCCTTATGAAAAATTTCACCAACTTCATATATAGAATTTTTGGAAAATATCATTTTATTTTCATATTTACAAAGTTTTTACTAGACAAGTTCTAACTATTATTTTTATGCCTTTCAATTCAATTCCATATGTTCATTATAATTCTTTTCTTTCTTAAGATATTTTTTCAAATCACTAATATCATGTTGCATCTTTTTCTTCTCATCTAAAAAAAATCATGAATTTTTTATGAGGAACATTCATCTTCCAACTTCATGTTTTGTTTTTCAAGACTTATAATATTTCTCAAATATATTTCAAATCTTATTTTAAATGAAATTTATGTTGAGTTTCTTCTTAATCAAAACTGTTGACTCTGAATTCTTCATCATTAATTGTTACACTAAAATTATTCTCACCAACATGCTAAGTAGAATTTTTGGATTTAACTTTACTATATTCTTATTCTTTATCTTTAGATAAGAAAATACACCGTTTAGATTTTGAGAATTTTTTACCCTTCCCTATGGAATAAAATTTTATTTTCCACCCTGTTTCTTCCATGACCTTCTTGGCTTTATTTCTTCTTTATCACCATCTTTTTCTTTCTTTCTTTGTGGAATTTTTTTTGTAAAGTGCCCAATGAATCCATATTTAAAACATTTCAAGGCAGAATTCCCTTTATATTTACCTATACCTCTTCTCACATTTTTTAAAAAAAGGATAAAATATCATCAAGATTTTTACACACCTCATTTTCAGAATCAAAATAACCACCTTCTTCTTCAATAAAAATATTCTTTGAATTCTCTTTCTTCATAGTCTTGAATGACATTTCTCTATAAAATTTTATTTTTATTTTCATATCTTTATACCTTATTATTTTATAAGTGATGAGAGTTCTATGAAAATCATCTATAGATAATTTTTTATGATATGTGTCTTCTAATTAATAAAATTTAGCATCAAAATTGTCAGGAATAATTCTTAATATCTTTTCAATAACTATAGAATCCTAGAACTTTTAACTAAGACATTTTATAGTGTTGATGATGTTATTTAACCTGGTATATAAGTCCCTAATAGATTCATACCCACCCAATTTCAAGACTTCATACTTCAGCCTCTAGATTTATAATTTTTCTTCATCACTTTTGTATTGCCTTCATATATGTTTTTCAGTTTATCCCATATACTTTTAGCTATGGAAACACCCTTCACCCTTAAAAGTTCACTTTTAGAAAGTGATGATAGTAAATAATTATTTTCCCTTCCATCACTCTCAAGATTATTCTTATCAATAGATTAAGATGAACTTTGTCATCAATATGAGGAAATACATCCCTTGCATCTTCAAGAAAATCATATCTAATAGACATAAGATGGGGAAACATTATATATTTCTAGATATGATAATTCTTACCAATGAAAACCAGGATTCCTTTATTGTTGACAAAATTTAAATTATCCATCAACTTATCTTCAAAACTTCAACAAATAATAAATAAAGGGAACCTGTCTCTGATACTAATTGTAATTGCCCAGTCAAGATAATTGTATCACTGAGAGGGGGAGGGGTGAATTAGTGATATATTTTTCTTTTATATTTCTCTACTTATTAAAAAACATTTTCCACCTATTAAATATTTCTTTTCCTATTGAAAATAATTAAAACCCACATCTATATGAACACAAGAATTTACATGGTTTATTATTCATAAAGAATATTTGCATCCTTGTAATTATTTTAAAATGATCTAATACCACACAATCCACTAGAATACAATCATTTTGTGTGGAATACATTGAGTAGGATATTCCCTTTCACTTGTGTGTCACTATGTAAACAATTCAATAGTGCATATTATACTTCAAGAACAAATGATGTAATACAAATTTTTGTAACAAAACAAGTTATGATGATTCTTTATTAACTTTCACAAATGTGTTCTTTTTTATGAAAAATATTTACTTTCTTACCTAGAAGTTGGTAAGAACTTTTATAGAATTTGTTATAGAACTCAGTCTGATTCTCCTTGTCTAATTGATCAATAAGAAAAATATATGACTTTGTTACAATATATTTGAGAAAATTCTGAACCATTTCTTCTACAATCTAGAAATCCCAATACAATTTTTTCAGTCTGATGATTCCTCCCAATACGATGACCAGTTGAATACAATCTTCTCTCTCCTCATATGCTTCTTCTATCCGAAATACTTCTTCAATAAAATTCAATCAGGAAACCTATTATTCTCTCTAAAGCTCTGCCTTGTCTCTTATTCACCGTGAATTGTACATATACCATACATTTTACAAATCTATATGTTCCTTTGAATTTCATGTGCATCTTGCCTTAATAAAATCTTCTCAACACTTCTCAAACCATCATGAATCTTCAAATAGCTTTATCTATACTTTATACTTTCCTTAAAAACATTTGTCTGATTCTAATTTCCCATTATGATTTTTCATTATGATCCGCCTCATTACGATGAAGACAAATGTAAAATAATATATTCTTCTTTATCTCTTCTCTTGACACACTTGAATGATAAACAAAGTAGTTAAACCTATTTTAAATGGTTGAATACATTATTTATAAATATCTAAATTTATTCTTCATATTGGCCGCCACATACTTTTCATTTTCTTTATATTCATTAGTTTCAAACAATTCTTCCTCTGATGATTATGATGGAAGACCGAGTCTGATGGACTGGTATCAGCAGCTTCAACTTCAACAACTTCTTTCTCTTCTAAATATGATACCGGTCAATTTTTATCACAAAACATTCAACCTTTGATGAATCTGATGACATACTAAATCCAATGGTTAAACATTAAGAGCTTATTTCTTTTTTGAATATGATTCTTGCTAACTTCTTTATTTGAGTATTTAAATCTTTTTGGCATTTAGTTTAACTAAAAACTAGCACCTTCATTACGATCATCCTCCTTGTTAATTAAACAATTATTCATCCAGAAATATCATTATGATGATCTAGAGACTAGAATGATTCAAATTCATCAAATGTATTCTTTCGTAAACTTTCAGCAAGTACCCTTAATTCCTTCATGACTTTGATTATGTTGAATATCAGCTTCATCATCATATAACATACCAACTAATGTGTTTCTACTTACATATATTTTATCAACATCTTTATTTCCTTCTCAACCTGAATACGATTGGTATGATTATGATCAAAATGAATATTATTTGTAGAATATTTTTATTCTCTTTATTTCATCAATCGTTCATCACTAGTTTTATAACTTACTAATGATTCATGATAACTCCAAGATCATCAAAGCATCATTACATTTTCATCGAAGTCAGGAAGACTCTGATTTTTTTCCATTATAATTAAACCTTTCATTCTAGACTTAGGGTGAGTATCATGATCCTCTTCATCCTGAAAACATATTCCCAATACAATGGACTTTCTTAACCATTGTAAGTCTTATTTTCTTGAATACGACGGTCAGTCTGATTTTCACCAAATAAAAAAGTGAGGTGATTTATTTTATTCTTAAACTTCCTTGAAAACAAAAAATAATACCTAAATATGATAGTCATACTTGTCATCTTGATCTTAACATGTACTCACACTACCAATAAGTGGAGAATGTTTTGTGATATATAGTGATGATTCAAAGAAATTCTAGGGTTTTGAACTCATGTAGAATGATAAAGTGATATATTATTCCTCATGATAGTTAAAGATCCATGGGAAGAACTACCTGACACGTGATATAGAGTTAGAAGATATGATCTTTGCTTTAAATATTTGGTCACACAATCTTTATGGTGAGAATTTTGACATATATACTGATCATAAGAGTCTAAAGTATATATTCACATAAAAGTATATCAATATGCATCAAAGAAAATGGTTTGATCTAATCATGGAGTATTATTTCTCTATTCACTACAATTCGAGAAAAGAGAATAAGGTTGATGATTCTCTTAACAGAAAAAAAAACATGTTGTTATATCAATGATGCAAATTGAGAGAGACCTTATCTTCTTGTATATGAAAAGGATATATCTTGAAATCATAACGATATGGAATACATCCTACCTCTCCCAAATGATTTCCCAACCATATATCTAAGAGAAGATCAAAGAGACATAAAGGGATGATCTGGAGCTAAAAAAAAGTTGAAATCAATAAAGGAAGGGGAGCTACATGAGTTCCAAATTGATGATGGTGGTGTAATTTAGTTTTTAATGAGGCTTTGTGTTCCTTCATCACCTGAGATAAAGATCATGCTATTTTATAATGCACATATCCTATCTTTCTACACCACCCCAAAAGTACCAATATGTACCATGATATTTGAGAACACTTTTTGTGGGAAAACATGAAGAAGGAGATTACGGAGTATATATAAAGGTGTTTGGTATTCCATCAAGTTAAAGTAGAGTGAAAAAATTCCAAAGGGATGATGAAACCATTTCTTATAACAATGTGTAAATGGGTGAATATCACCATAGACTTTATCACCAGTCTCCCAAAAACATCCACAGAAAAAATACGATATGGATTGTGGTGGATCGACTCACCAAGAATGGCCACATTATCACTATTTGGGAAGATTTCTCACTTGAAAAAATTTCCAAGATATATGTGAAGGAAATGGTGAGGCTTCATGGGGTTCCACATTCGATCATATTTGATTGTGATCCAAGGTTCACTTCTAAATTCTATATAAGCATTCAATAAGATTTTAGTACTAAATTAAATTTTAGCATGACCTATCACCCCCAAACTGATATAAAATCTAAAAGGAATATTCAAACACTTGAGAACATGCTAAGATCATGATTTATGGAATTTAAAGGATGATGTGATCAACATATCCCATTGGTTGATTTGTCATAAAAAAACAACTTCCACTCGAGTATTTAAATGGATCTATATGAATCTTCGAATGAAAATAAATGTAGAACTCAAAATTTTTTGGGATGAATTTGTGGAATGAAAGATACATGGACCTAATCTTGTGAAAGTGATGACAATGAACTTTCAATCCATACAAAAACATATAAAAGCTACCTAGTGTCGGTAAAAGAGCTATACTGACTACTACCAAAGGGACTTTAATTTTGATGTTAGAGAAAAAGTTTTACTTTGAATATAACCATGTAAGAGATTCATACACTTTGTAAAGAAAGGGATGTTTTAGCCCAAGGAATATTGACCCCTTTGAGATCCTTGATCGCATAGGATTAGTGACATATCAACTTTCATTTCCACAGAGTATGGATCAAGTTATTGATTTGTCCAAAACCAAATTTTTGGAAATAATTAGGCCATTAACCATCCATTACTGAATTTGGTTGGTTTTTTATGACTTTTTGTTAGGTAAAAATGTTGGTAAACCTAACTTGTTTTCAAAATACCAAGTGAGTCCTTTTCCTCCCTTATAAAAAGTCACAACCTCTCCTCATTCCTCACACCTCTCAAACCAATTAGTTTCAACCAATATTTTCCTATATAGATTCCCAAAATCCCTCCCCTAGACCTTGAATCCTCCCTTTGGTTAGAAATCATTACAATGAATCCTTTTGGTACAAACCAAAAGTAGTTACCTGATTAAGAGGTAACATCTTCTCTCAATATTTTTAGTTTTATTTCCATTATCCAACCCCTCAAATCTTCTTATTTTATTATTTTATAAAAAAAATATCCTTAATAAAATAGTATGTTTTATTCTATTGATTAGACCTACACTTACACATACTTACATTTAATGGGTAATGAACATATTGTGTCTGTGTATAGTGAAATACTGCCTCACAAAACGATGATTGTTCATTTTACTTTAACAACCTTCATAGTTGGCCATTATGATGGAAAATATATTTTTATATGATATAAATTATATTTGTTAATATTTATTCTAATTTAATCCTTTTATAATACACACCATTAATAATTTCCATTTTTCATTAATACAATAACATCGTTTGAGGAAGTGTGGACTACCTCCCCCTCAAAGTGATGTGATTCATTCACACGATCCATGGAATGTATAAAGAATGATTATAATTAAAAATATGTGAAATAGACAACCGCTATATGATATAAATAAAATAATTACCTTTTTGGAAATATACTATATATATATATATCAATTTCTTTATTACCCTTTCACACACATAAAAAGTGATAACGTCGTTCATAGATATGTGGACTACTACCTCCTCGACACGATGTGATTCATTTTACACCACAATAATTATATATATAAGTATATATGATTAAATAATATAGTATTTTTGTTACATTGGTCATTCTGAAAATATTTGGTGTTACTTACCTTCTTTCCATAACGATCATTGAAAAATAAGAACGTCGCTCCTGCGTACGTACGACCTACTGTCGCCATGATTGTAATGTGGGTTCATTTTTCATTACCATATTTAATAATTTATTTTAAAGGTATAATTAATGAGAAAATATGATAATTATTTCATGATTATTATTCTATAGATGTCATATAATGACCCCTTTGACAATAGTTGACCTACCAATGTTGTTTTTGACACATAATCCGAATTGGGTGTAGACAGCCGATGTAAACAGAATTGTTTAAGTAGTTGTATACAACATAGTATAAAGTGAAATAAAATTAATGTTAAACATGAAAAATTTTCTCAAGAAATTAGAAAATTAACATAAGTTTATTATACAGGAAGTCAAAGGACGTTCACCCAAAATGAAACTCAAGGTAAGGTATTTACATCTCACTTTTTACATCTATGAGATAAATGTCATGTTCAACATTTAATTATTTTGTGTGGGGTATCTACTACCCATTTTGATATATTATATCATTAATTATTTTATCTTTATGGTATTTAAAATATTCATTCAATGTTATCCTTCATCAGGCTTATTATTTAAATTCTTTTAGAGTGGTATGGGACACTTTGTGATGTTTAAAGACTATTTTCCTTATGACTAGTACTAATGATATTTCAATGGAATTTCCATTCTAGGATATTATATATCCATTTTTTTAATAAAACCTTTCATTATTATCTGGTTATTCATGACCATTTTAAAGTACTAGTATTATTTTTTCCACTCTTTGGTACTAAAAATGTTTTAGAAAATGTTTTTATGAAAACTAAAATTTATTTCTCTCTTTATCCGGAGAACCTGTTTTCTTCTAAAACCCATGTTTTAATAAAAAAAATTCAAAATGTATTTAAAATTATTTGGTAAAGAAATTTTTACCCTTTTTTCTTTTACCATTGTTTTAAAAGGAATATTCTTATCACTTTATGAACAATTCATTTTTTTAACATTTAACAATGAAAAAAGAATGTTCTTTTACCTCATCTGACAAGTACAGATTTACCAACCATCATTTATTTGAAGCTTCATTTTCATGTATAAAAGGGAAATTTTTAAAAAAATGTTTCTAAAAGTGATTTTCAAAGAAAAAAAATTCCAAAAGGTTTTTCATAATAAAAGGATATTTTCCTCAATGATTTTTTTTAAATATAATTTTATAGTATTTCTATTCATCATCAACAATAACCATTTATTTTTACTCCACTTGAGATTTATTTATTAATACCATTCTTATTCTTCCTCTGGGTGCCTTATTATTGATTTGTACAAGGATAGTATTCACATTCACTTATTTAAATCATTTGTTATTCCCCTTGAAATATTCAATCTTCTATGAACATTGAACATTGAATTTCCCCCTAATTATCAATTCCATTCATCATGTATATTACTATTACCTAAACCCTATACCATTTTATATACAGTGACTACTTTGATAGTTATTTTATTATTTGGGAAAATATTGATAATTTCATATCCTTTATTCAATATAGATATCTGATGAGGAATATTATTTATTTTGATTATTCGATATGAGGAATTATTTGGACAGGCAATGATGGAAGGAGCCCAAAATTTATATAGGTCCTCAATGAATTGATATGTTATCATGAGAAAAATTAGTTTCACAAATTAGAATTGTTTAAACCATCTTGTGAAAGGTTTTGATGGTATAGGTTTTCATGTGCCTCAAACATGATGTCTATTAAGAAAACATTTCCCTTGTTTAGTTTTAGTTATTATTCATCCATGATATTTTACATCGATATATCTATGGATACATTTAATTTTCAATTATTTAGATAAAATGTGTTTTACTTTCTTACCTTGCCATATTTATTTCTCCTTATTTATTTATTTCAATGGAATGTGTTTTCAGTTATTACCTTTCCATAATATTTATGAACTTCTTTCTCAATTTATTGATTATATAGTGAACTTCCTTCTCAGTTTTTTGATTATATAGAATGTGAGTTCAGTTATTCACCACGCCATAATTATTACTATTATTGATTCATTATTACTTCTGCTATATTTTTCCCTTACTTAGAATTTAAGCTCACCCTTTTTATGTTTATTTCCCTAGGAATACAAGAAGCGTACTTTGAAAGATATACATGGATTTACTAGATGGATTAGATTAATACTTAAAGCTATTTATTTAGAAAGAATAAAAAATTATTTTTTAATTATTGTATTCTTTTCTCATATATGTATCTCATTTACCAAGAATACTAAAGTCTCGATCCTTCTGGATTTAATTCCTTGTAATATTTCCAATGTAATAGTAGTAGACACCGACTCTGGGACTTCTGGGGTCAGGTTACTACTGTTGGTATCAGAGGAAGTTTAGTATCATCCTTGGGAACTAGATTTAGGGAAACATAGGTTTGAGAACATAGACCTAAGGTAGAATTTTAGGATAAGTATAGAATAAAATCCTAGAATTTTGGTAAGGTTAAGATTATACGGTTCTTTCTAGCAATAAATCCATGTATGGATACAACAAGTGTATGTGGTTTAGATACATATGTAGCTAGGATTAATAACTATGACAAGGTATTTTGAGCCAAACTTGGGGTAACATGGTATACAACAATGGACCTTATTGCACAACAGCTTTGAAACTCCTGGGGGATATGTTTAGGATAATTTACATTTTCTTTAAAAACCACCATGAAGGATTTTGACAATGAATAACCTAGGTTAAAACTAGGGTGTTTAGATTGAAAATAGGGTATCATGATTTAAAAATCCTATAAATGATATTATGGATAAACTATAGACTAAAGAAAGATCTATGTGGAAATAAGTGGATGAAGTATTTATGTATTAGGGTTTTATTGAAAAATTTAGTTAAAAGTCTATTTTGTGATAAACCTAATTTAATGTATTTCCATCATATTTATTTTATGAATTATATTAATTTTGTTTTAGAAAAGGATGACCTATAAGTTTGGTGATAACCAATCAAATCTGGAAAGGCTGCGGGTCTTAAACCCATGACCAAAGGTTGATAAGGGTTTCTTACCATCCACTAACCTATGAAATTTCCTTGTTAATTTTTCATATTTTTTAGTTAAACAATTTGATGAATAAATGTTAATGATAAACCAATAGTTTCACTTATGAGGATTAGATATTAATCTATTATCCATATTGGTTTTGGAAGATAGTTAAAGAAAATAGTTAGAATTTTCACTCTTTTATAGGCCTCATGATCCTTTAAATGTTTCTTTTAGTGCTTCAGGCATAAAAAATCATTATTGGTAATTAATTTCTAGGAGTAAAGGAATGAATTAGAATTTGATCAAAGCACAACCAAAATTTAGGATTTTTCATATTAAATTGAAACCTATCATGCAAGAATATTTCATTATATTCTTAAGTAGTAAAATAATTACCCAACATTTGGAAAATGTCATAAAAATAAAATATTTTCATAATATCTTAATTTTTGTTGAATATGTGGTCTTCTAAATCGTTAAAGATCTATGTCTTTGAGGTATTAAACTTTCCATTGATCATTCACTTGTTTTTGATTGATGACCCCATTCATTCCTTATAAAGATTTACATTTTTCCTACAAGTACGTATCTCTACTTTACACTGATGTTCTCCTACTTAGAGACCTAGTTACATGGTAGTCCATGTGACCTATGTACTTTCTATTCTCTCTTTTATATAGGATTACATATAAACCCTTCTCATTATGTGGGATTTCAAACATAGAAAGTATCAAATAATTTATCACCATTATCAAGTTTAAATTGCGAGGATGTAATTTAAATATGGTGGGGAGAATGTGATGAACTGAAAATCTAAAGTAAGAAACTTTTATTCGATAGAATGTATGACACGCGACACCGAACATGTAAGGTAATATAATATCTAGATACATTATAAAATATTTACTATTTAAAATAGATTCTATGTATTTCAATACATGCAACACCAACTTAGCTTGTGTTGCATGCAAGAGAGGCCTTCCTTGATATATTATTTTACATGCAAGAGTGGCCTTCCTCGATAGCTTGTGTTACATGAAATAGTAACCTTCCTTGATAGCTTCCATTACACGAAAGACCGATTTTCACCAAATAATAATGTATTATTAAAATATTATTATTTAATATAATACGATATAACCTAGCCGTTATGTTAGAAGTTATAAATATTATTACCTAACTTATGAAAATTTTTGGTTTATATAAATATAAAATGAATTCATTGGTTACCAACTAATGATAAATGTAAATAGGAACCAATTGGATATAAAAAGGAAATATTATTATTTATATACATCCAAAGGAGTTTTGTCGTAATAAACATAGTTAATTAAAATTAATGAATGATTTTAATGAAATATATATGTTATATATTAAATAAAATATTTTTTATATTAATCCATTATGTTTGATATGCATAATATAAGAATAAACCCTATTTTACATATAAACCCTATATTTTTATAAAGGCAATTTTACCACCTTTTAATAAAGAACCCATTTTAAATTAGAATTTTGACACTTGAATTGATTTAATATGTAACAATAAACTTAATATTTGAAATATAAATATAATTATTATTTTAGGGTGAATTTTTTATATTTTTCTGAAACATTTCATATTTAATAAATAGTTAAAAATACTGAATTTTAGTTCAAAAATTCTTTTTTATCTAATGTATTTATAAGGTTAAATTATATTTTTAGTTGGTTTTAAAGTTTAATTAGATAATATTTCTATAAATTAATATAATTTATGTCATTGGAATAAATTTTAATTTTAAATTGATTATAAAAAACAGAAAACTTTCATACTGTTTTACCTTAAAAACATGCATTGTCGTCCCATCTTTGGGATTAAATTTAAATTAATTTCTACCACTTCTGTGATTTGAATTTAAAAAAATGGAATCCATATTTGAAATAAAAATAATTTCTAATTTATAATAAGACCGAATTTGGTTTTTATAAAAATATTAGTTAAAGTAATTAAAATTAATTACAATTATTAAGGTAAAATTAAGCTAAATAAAGGACTAAACCTTTTACTTAAGGGGACAAATGACCTATAAACTTCTCCAAAAACCCTTTTATGGACATAATTAGTACATTAACCTTCCATTATTGAGTTTGGTTGGTTTTTATGACATTTGTTTAGTTAAAACATGGGTACACCTAACTTGGTTTCAAATGACCAAGTGAGTCATTTTCCTCCCTTATAAAAGGCCGTCGCCTCTCCCTATTCTTGACACATCTCAAACCACTTATATTTGAAAAATATCTTCCCATATAGCTTCCCAAAATCCCTCCACTAGAACTTTAAGCCTCTATTTTAGTTTAAATCCTTCCAAGGAATCATTTTGGTAGAAACCAAAAGTAGTTACCCGATTAAGAGGTAATGTCTTCTCTCAAACTTTCTAGTTTTATTTCTATTCTCCAACCCCTCATATATTATAATTATATAATTATATAACAAAAAAATTATCCTTAATATACTAGTATTTTTTTATGATAAATTTTATACCTACACTTACACACACTTCCATCTAATGTGTAACGGACATATTATTTCTGTGTACGACAAACTACTACCTCATGAAATGATGATTGTTCATTTTCCTTTACCAACATTCATGGTTGGAAATTATGATAGACACTATGTTTATATATGATATATATGATATTTATTATTTCTTTATACTTCTTTAATTTTTTTATAACACATACCTTTAATACTTTACATTTTTTTAATTCGATAACTTTGTTTGAGGAAGTGTGGATTGCTACCCCCTCAAAGCGATGTGATTTGTTCACACGATCCATGGAATGTATAAATGATGATTATAATTAAAAATATGTGACATAAAAATACTTTATATGATATTAATTAAATAATTAACTTTTTGTATATATACTATATATATATATAATTTTTTTTATTACCCTTTCACACACTTAAAAAGTGATAACGTCATTCATGGACATGTGGACTACCGTCTCCTCAACATGATGTGATTAATTGTACATCACAATAATTCTATATAAAAGTATATATGATTTAATAATGTGTTATTTATGATATAATGATCATTTTGGAAAGATATGGTGTTACTTACCTTCTCTCCATAATAATCATTAAAAAATAAGAGCATTACTCATGCATACGTACAACCCACCATCTACATGATTGTAAGGTTGGTTCGTTTTTCATAACCATATTTAATGATTTATTTTAAATGAATAATTAATGAACAAAATATGATAATTATTTCATGATTATTATTTTTGAGATGTTATATAATGACCCCTTTAACCATAGTTGACCTACCAATGTTGTTTTTGACACATAATCCAAATGTGTTCTAAACACCCAACGTAAATAGAATTTTTCAAGTATTTGTATAAAACATAGTAAAAAGTGAAATAAAATTAATTATAAACTTGATAAAGTTTCTCAAAAAATTATAAAATTAAAATAAGTTTATTATACAAGAATTGAAAGGATGTTCACCCAAAAGGAAACTCAAGGTAATGGATTCTCATCTCACTTTTTACATCTGTGAGATAAATGTCATATTCAAAATTTGATTATTTTGTGTGGTGTATATACAACCCATTTTGATATATAATATCATGAATTATTTTATCGTCATTGTATTTGAAAATTCCATTCAGTATTATTCCTTCATGAGGCTTATGATTTAAAAAATTTCAATGTTGTATGGGACACCTTGGGATGTTTAAAAATTATTTTCCTCAAGAATAGTACTAATGATATTGCAATGGAACTTCCATTAGAGGAAATTGTATAACAATTTTTCAACAAGCCCTTTCATTATTATCTAGTTATTCATGACTATTTTCAAGTATTAGTACCATTTTTACACTCTTTGGAATTGAAAATGTTTTTGAATTTTTTTTAATAAAACCCAACTTTATTTATCTCTTTAGTTGGAGAACCTGTTATCTTTTAAAATCATGTTTTAATAAAATGTTTTCAAAAATATTTTTAAAATGATTTGGTAAATAAATTTTTATCCTTTGTGTCTTTTACCATTGTTTTCAAATTAATATTCTTTTCTCTTTTCAAACAATGTATTTTTCGAACCTTTAACCGTGCAAATAAAATGTTCTTTTAACTCGCACGACAAGTACGGATTTACCTATCATTATTTCTTTGAAGCTTCCCTTTCATGTCTAAAAGGTTAATTTATAAGGAAATTTTTTTCAAAAGTGATTTTCAAAGAAAATTTTTCCCAAAATGTTTTCATAATCATAGGATATTTTCCCCATTTTTTTTAATGATCATCTTATAGTATTTCTATTCATCAGCATCAACAAAAACTACTATAAAACTAGGTTTATCCAATACTAGGGATTTAACAATGCTAGCTAAAAATGATGTTAAAGACCCCCTTTGTCAGTGATAAAAAAACATTATTAATGGAGGTCTTTAATAATGATAAAAAAACATTGTTAAAGGAGGACCTTTATCAGCGCATTTAAAAAAGCACTGATAAATGGGATCTTTTAACAGCACTTGAAAATAAACACTATTAAAGGGGGTCCTTATCAGTGCTTTTTTAGAAGCGCTGATAACGACCACTCTTTATCAACACTTTTTTAGTAGCACTGATAAAGGTATACTTAAAAAAATTCATTTAGAAAAATATATTAATATATAAATACATTTATATTGATATAAATATAATATATATTTTTAAAAATATGTTTTAGATAAGGTAAATAGACTTTTACACTTAATATAAAAGATATTTTGTGAAAATGGGTTACAAAATAAATAAATAAATATTTTTAATTACTAATTTTCTTATTATTTCAGATTAATAATCATTTAATATCAATTTGAATATAGAAAATAAAAATAATAATAAAATATCTAAAATATGTTGAAAATGTAACTCAAACTTCAAACAGTGATAACTTTTGATCTGGGTGTCCATTTATGCTCTACCACATATCAAATCAAATTTTATGATGATATATACACCCTTAGTGACAATGTTAAACCTATATCACATTTTTAAAGGCCAAAAAATCTCATAAGATCTCAAAAATAGAGTTTTTAGTCAGGGTACCCTGATTTTTGGACATTCGATGGATTTTTAACGTATTTTAAGGGGGGATTATTTCCTTTTTTAGTAGTGACTAATTGTATTCCTAGGTATTACATATATATTGATATTATGGTATTGAAATTTTATCATTTTTCATAATTTAATTTTATTTATAATTAAATATATGCATGTTTCTTATGTTTACTTATAATAAATCACTCATATAAATACATATATCAACATATTTATGTAAAAATGTATATTCTAATATATGTAAATAAATAAATATTCTAAATATGTATTTAAAATAATATCTATCCATTTTTACATTATATATACATATGCATATGTGTGTATTAATAAAGAGATATATATATTTATATTCTATTCTATTATATATAAATGAATATAATATATAATATATTTAAATAAATATAAGTATATATATATCACACACACACATATATATATCGTATAAATGTATTTTAAAATAATTATATAAATATATGTGTATATATATATAAACAGAAATATCATTAAATAGAAATCAAAACAACATAGTGTAGTGGTAAAGGTGTTCCATCTTCGAAGGAGAGGTGTAAGGTTTGAATCCATGAAGATGCGCATAAGGATAGAAATTTACAAAGTTATGATAAAAGGTGGCAGAGTGAAAAGCACTGATAAAGGGGGGGTAGAGCGCTATTAAAGGGTTCGTGGAAGTGTTGATAAAGGGGGTCAAGCTCATAGGTGTCCAAAAAAATATAATTTTACCCCCTTTAATAGTGCTGCCTTTATAATCACTAAAAAAGTGTTATTAAAGGCCCCCTTTAACATCACTAAAAAAGTGTTGTTAAAGGACCCTTTTAACAATTTTTTTATCATTGTTAAAGGGGGGGCTTTAACAGTGCTTTTTAAGCACTGATAAAGGTTTGAACTTTTAACCACGCTCATATTGTCAGTGTTTTATTAGAATTGATAAACCAGATACCATTTTACATATGATGTCTACTTTGAAAATTATTTTATTATTTCAGAAAATATTGATAATTTCGTCTTCTTTATTCAATACAGATATTTGATAAGTCATATTACTTATTTTGATTATTCAATTTGAGGAATAATTTGGAAAATAAATTATGGGAGGAGACTAAACATTATATAGATCCTAAATGCATCGATAGGTTCTCATGAGACAACTTATTTGTGAAAATTAGAATATTTTAAACCATCATGTGAAAGGTCTTGATGGTATCGGTTTTCATGTGCCTTAGACATGACGTCCATTAAGAAAGCATTTACCTAATTTAGTTTCATTTATTATTCCTCCATGAGATTTTGTGTCAACATATCTATGGATATATTTCATTTTTAATTATTTAGATAATATGTGTTTTAGTTTCTTACCTTTCCATATTTCTTTTTTCTTATCTTGTTATTTTAATGTCATGTGTTTTCATTTATTACCTTGTCATGTTGTTTATGCACCTCTATCTCAGTTTATTGATTATATGGCATGTGAATTCAGTTATTCACCATTTCATAATTATTATTCTCATTGATTAGTTATTTCTTCCACTATATTTTGACCTTACTAATCATTTTATCTCACTCTTATTATATTTATTTACCTAGAAATCCAAGAAACATACTATGAAAGATATGTAGGGATTTACTAACTAGATTAGAGTTATCCCCAAAGATATTTATTTATAAAGAAGAAGAAAAATATGTAGTAATTAGTTTATTATTTTCTCATGTATATATCTATTTTATCAAGACTACTAAACTCTCAGTCCTTTGGCATTTAATTCCTTGTAATCATGTCAATGCAATAGTAGTAGACACCAGCTTTGGGCCTTCTGGGGTTGGGTCTCTACAGATCTCCTCTTAGAAATGCTAGGGTTAGTCTTTTGAGAAGACCAGAACCTCTAATACTTGTATATGGAAGTTAAGAAGATAAATGGGTAGGGTTTGGTCGATCTAGAAGGTTCAAATAGGTGTAAGGAAGTGAGGGAGAAAGTTCCTTTTTATAATTTAGGTGGGGCATTTTAGGAAACTCCCAAAATATTAAATTAATATATATTATTTTTTAATTAAAAATGTCTTAAAAGTGAGTTATTTAAAACCTAATATGAGTATCGGTCTAAATCCTCTCAAAAAATAATTTTTAGACATGTTTAGGTCACAATGTTATCCTTATCATTTGTCTTTAACCCTTAGTTAAACCCTTTAACTCTTACCATGACAACTTTTTTTTACTCTTTAGGAATAATATAGTTACTATAAAATGATAAACGAACCCCAAATGGATCATTGATGACATATTTAACCTTATTGTAGTTATTTGTCAGAATTTATATTTTTATGAATTTTATATCATTTAATAAAATATTATTTATTTTAATGTATCATGTTTTTCATTTTTGATACTATTCAATATTTGTCTTTTTAAAAAATATCCTAACATCATGATAACTTCGAACCAAAACTTATAATATATCACAAAAATTTCTAAATTATCTATAAAATTCATGGATGTCGTTAATTATGTAAAATTTTATTTATTTTAATGTTTTTAATATCATTTATTTTTTATTTCCATTAATTAAACAATTACTATGTCATTATTATGAAAGCATTTAGTTAAATTATTTCTTCTCTAAAATTTTTAAATAAATTTTCATGATGAATAAAAATTTATTATCTTTCAAATGAATATGTATAGTCTAATTTATCTTTTCTATAACCATGTATTAAAAATGTAATACTTATTAAAAACATGAGTATGATATTTTTAACTTATCTTTAAATAAAATATAATAAATGTCTTATTCTCATCCAAGTGACTTAAAAAGAATATAATTTCGGCCTAATGATGATTTTGGTAGAAAAAAATAATTAAATGAAATTAGGACAAGTGTTGGGGTAATTTTATAATATCATTTATATCCATAATTACCTAAATTACCCTTAACTGTGGTAATTAAAATATTACTAAATTTTACTATTCATATGACCAAAAATAAAAGAGACCTATTTACATAATTTGGATCCACTAATTCCAAATATAGAATCCATATTTCATAATTCAAAAAATAGAATTTCTAGTAATTAATCTAAAATTAATCTTGTTGACGGCATGGGAAAATGAGTTATTAATGTTTAAACCTACAACATATTGAAACATTTTTATATCTAAATTCATTGTAAAATTGATTAAAATTACCTAAATTTTATTAAATGATAAAAATAATCTATTTATACTTTAAAAACATTCAATAATATAATTTAACACTATAAATTATTTTGATGAAAAAAAGTTGTTTTCAATTAAAATTTAGTATTTTTCACTATTCATCAAAACATGAAACTTATCAGAAAAATACCAAAAATTTAACTAAAGTAAAATTTTATATTTATATTTAAAATATGAAGTTTGTTTTTTCAAATAGAATTAATAAAATTGTCAAAAATTAGATTTAAAATAGGTTCTCCATTAAAAGACGATAAAATTGTTTTTATAAAAAAATAGGTTTTATGTGTAATATTGGGTTTGTTATTATATTATACCTCTCAAATATATTATATGAATATCAAAAATATTTTATTTAATATATAAAATATATATTTCATTAATATCATTCTATAATAGTAATTAATTTAATTTATTTGAATAAAATGACTTTGTGAGCATAAAAATAGTTCTTTAAAAAAACATCTCATATATATTTAGTTGGTTACTATATTCATTTTTAATTAATTTAAAACCAATGAATTCAGACATATATTTTCATAAGTTAGTTAATACTATTCATAACCTCTAACCTAATGGCTAGTTTATATCTAATTATATTAAATAATAATATTTTAATAATATATTGTTGTTTGGTAAAACTTAGTCTTGCATGTAATGCAAGCCAAATCATTGATGTGTATAGCATAAACATATTTTTTGTATTGAATACAACATAATCTATCAAAGAAAATGAATTTATTTAAGAAGTCGCATACTGTAAAATCTTGGGGTGTCACAGGTGATGTAGGGACATCGGGTGTTTATGTTAATGAATTTCATCTACAAGGTGGAGATTTTTTAACATTATTCACTGATTTTTGTAAATTAAATGATTTTAATTCCATGAATTATGTGAAGACCCAACCCCAGAAAAACCAAGAGTTGGTGCCTTCTGAACATGATGTGTCATGTTAAAACAAAAAAATGTACTGATTAACACACATCATGTCCCATACAGCGCATCGAGTTTGGTTCGGGCTCTGGGAAATCGGTAACTTTAGAAATGTTTCATCTGATAAAAGTTGTTACCTGAAAATTTAAAATTCAAAACATAGGGTGAGAATAAGAATTCCCAGTAAGGGGTTTAAAATAAACCAATGAATCTTTTGAAAGCATTTTTTAGAAACTTATCCAAAGAACATTCTCTTATTTAAAACTATAACACATGTAACATAACATAAAAGTGCTCAACTAAGATTTTCAAGGAATACATGAATCAATTAGGACATTTTCAAAAAGGGGTAGTAAAAGATATCTTGAAAAAGTATGACCTTTGAATGTTTAAGAAAAAATTAAACCGTTAAGATTGATACTTAATCAGAGTTGCGTATGAAGGAAAAAAACATCAATTTCATATATTGGTTACTATTTTACACGAATCATGCCCCAAACATTTACTTGTGAAATCAATAAGAACTTGATAAAAACATAAGGGCAATAGTAGTGAAAGAATAGTAATATCATCTTGAAAATAACTTGTAACATGACTTGAATATGTGGCTTCAACATTTCATTTAGACATTCATGAAAATATCACCGAGGTTCATCCTCATGGTCTCAATAAAGAAAAATTACCGAGGTTATTCACCAGGGTATCGTGAAGCTTGTTATATCTAGAGATTAATTCTTTACCCAATGCATTGGAGCACTATCAGAGCACACCCTTAAAATGTCTTTACTTTCATGGGAGCCACATAAATCAATACTTTACTTAAATGGGGTTGTATATTCAAGATGTCTGATACCACCTTGAATAGTTCATTCATAGTTGGTCATAGTAGTTGTATTTACAAATCTTATAAGTGAGAAAGGAATCTAGATGATTAAAAACCAATATAACAATCATATGACCGTTATTAAAAAGAAATAAGAAAGGAAAATTATGGCACATACATTGACAAATTAGGTACTGAAAGAACAGAAAGCTATAATTTATCAAATAAAATTTTGTTCTTGAAATTCTAAAATTTAATCATCCAATTGATTACAAGGTGAACCAAAAATATCAAGTAGGGTTTTGATCTTGCACATGCTAAAACATTCAATATTGTTATGCCTTTTCATAATACTGAATAATGTCCATGATAGAAATCATGAATCTTCACCATAAGCAACATCATTTAAAACATACGGAAAACAAATAAGTTACTCTTAAATGTGGAGATAAGTTTTGTTTAACACCCTATTTCTTATGTTTTTAAAATTCCACCTAAACTTGAGACATAATGTGTAAGGACCATAACAACTGAAATCAAGTTTCACGCAACATATAAAATATATGTATGTACCCAAACTCAAACTAAAATATTGGCACGCCCATGTGTGTTAATCCCCTATGAATATTAGTTCAACAACATTTTGAATAGGGCAGGTCATGCCCTTAGTTTTAAAAATTTGTTTATGAAAACCTACAAAAAAATAATTTTATAAAAACCCGATCATATATATAACATTTTCAAAATTTATTTATTATTTAAATATGAAATTAAGTGTATGTGAATATGTGCAGTGCATGAACAATTATACACAAACTTCATACATATAACCGAAGTAGAATGGTCATTCCCATTCCTGCATATAACCGATGTATATACATATAACCAAAAGTATATATGTATTTTCAAAACAACAAAATGAGTCTAGGTATAATCCTTACATTATTTAAGCTATTTGAATGCAAGAGAACCCGAAGACCTTGGTTCATCATTTAAGAACATTTGGACTAAACCGTAAGGTTAAAATATATATATATATATATATATATTCGAATATATAAGTGTATATATTCTCAAAGAAGCAAAAAAAAGCCAAAACTAAAAACCCTTACTTTAAAAACCAGGGAAATGAGGACTTTAGGGAGGGTCACTGGCCTCGCTGGAGACTTGAACGGGAGAGAAGAACCAAGAGGTCTTAGTTATGTATATAAAAAAGCTCACACACCACCTTCCATGCAAAAAACGTACCCACTTGCATTGCATTCAATGGGGGGTGTCGTGCTTGAAGAAAACGAGGAGACATGGGCGTCATCGGCGATCAGAGGTGAAGAAAACGAGGGGTGTGCCATAGGGTAGGGTTACTGGTGTAACCCATGCATGGAGGAAGAAGATGAAAAGGGTAGGAGAAATGCTGGGGAAAATGGATATTCCTGATCAATCCCAACGTCGATCCAAGGGACGAGATGCGTTCGCTGTTTTAAAATAATTGAGCAGATTAGATTAGATCTAAGTTTCATTGGACGGTCTAAGTTTGACGCAACAATTTAAAAACCTCGAACAACCACGATTTGATCATGCCAGATTGAACAGTTAACAAAAACCGTGGAGAGAGACGCAGTCGTTGAGGGTCAAGCGCAGTATCGGAAACAACGACCCAGATCACGCGTGACGCGATCCAACGGTCTAGATCATGTTTCGCCTAAAAAACTACTTCCCATATCGAAACAGAGAGTGGTTTTCGCCTCCCTTATAACCCTCGGCCTCCCAACGAGTGCTTAGAAATCACAAAACACCCACGAAGGGGGCCCTATACATGGGCTCCTGCCCGCAGGCCTTGGCCTACCCACACCCCAACGCGACCTCACACCCGCAATGGTGCGCCTATGCACTCTTGCTCGCTCTCGAGCGCCCTTTGGGTAACCTCTTCCTGATCTTAGGCCGTCCATGGCATGGGGATGAGGGTCAAGCTCATCCACTTCATGTGAGTTGCCTCCCTCGACCCTAGCCAAAAACGGTTGGCCCTAGTGGGCCAATTTTTTTTGAAAAAGCTACACTAAAAAAAGTTATAAGAAGAGGAAACAATCCATTTATTAAAACTATATAGAATTTTATATTCTTAAAAATTAATTAATACAAATTAAACTTGTTTTGATTAGAAGTATTTATAAAATTAAAAATACTAAAACCCTTTTTAACACAAAAAGTTATGAAAAAGAAAATTTTAATAAACTTAAATTATAATTTATATACTAGTATCCACGAAAACATAGTTCAATAAAAACAAAATTTAATTTGAAAAGCTTTAACATATTTTATAACATTATTTATGAAATGAAAATCGTTACATTGTATTTGAAAAATTCGCAAAATGTTATCAATTCCATAATTCTTGTCAAAATCACTTAAGGGTGAAATGAAGTTTTACACCATATCCTTTTAGAGTTCATAAATGATGGTTTAATTATGACCTTTATCATAACTCAATTATTTGTAAACTAATTAATATTTAAATAATTTCACTTATCCTAAAAAGGTCCAATGACTATTTTTTTATAACCGTTATCTTCCAACAGTCACTACAGCAATGGTCCAAATAAGTGTCCTATAAAACCAAACCTTACAGTGTCCTAAAAATCAAAAGGAAGAAGAAGGTTCTTCCCATTCTGCTGATGCTCAGCATGGTTTTTATGATCACAGTGGTGATGTTTTTTTCTTTAGTTGACTCGAAGGATCTCCTTTACTTACTGGGCCTCATTGTGGTGATTGGGGGGTCTTCCAGTAGTTCTGATAGAGTTTTTAATAGGTATACTTGGTTTCATGATTACTCTTTTGATCTCAGTGTATTGTAGACACTATGGTGTTCTTATTTAAATAAAGAGCCTTATGTTTATCCTTTAAATTTTTGTTCTGTTAAAAGGGATTTAACAAATGTAAATGCATAATATCATCATTATATGATACCCAAAATTCGGGGTGTTACATTACTCCCCCCATCAAAGAATTGTGTCCCCGCAATTCCTTTCATACAAACTTGATAAGAGGAAGCTATCAGTTGTTCCTACCATATCCCCCATCGTAGAGGATCCTCAAGTGCATTCAGCGAAACACCCAAATTGATGCTCAACTCCTCTAGTTCTCTGATCCATATACACTTCGGGCAGAAGGGGTTGAACTCATGCACTGAACACTCGGGTTTCTAGAGGGAGGCTCGAATGGTACAAATTATGGAAATGTCCATATGGACCAACATACAAAGAACTTTCCTAATTATGTCTCGATAGAGAACATATAAGTTATAGACATTGTCGTACGGCTAATGCTGAGGAGTTGGTACCTGTAGGTCGCATAAATGTTTCCCTCTCAAGCAGCCTCTTGAAATTTTACTCTGGCCATATTATTCCAGCCTAGGGTGAAACATAGGAAGATCCCTTCGTGGTATTTTCCTCTCTTCTTATGCTCGGCCAATTGTGATAAGCCTATGCGGTAGTAGATGGGAGCATTCCCATGATAGGTGCGGAGAATCCCTGGACGGTTTGTCACCTCAAACAATTGCTTGCACATTCCTTGCCGGTTTACGAAGGGACTATACTCATCTTCAGAGGTTTTGATTGCAATAATATCCAGTATCTTAGTAGGAAGAGATAACATGTGGGTTTTCCCTTCCATATAAAAGTTTAAGATGAGAGTTCAATCACTTGTAATCCATCCAAAATTATAAACAATGTAAATACATAATAAAGAAGAGATAACAAAATATGTTCTTTATATAACTATTGGTGCACAACGTAAAATGGGGATAATGGTTTCCCCAGTTCCCTAACACATGAATTCCCAAGAGAAGCGCGAAATTCTCAATCTCCCTAAACTATATGCAACCCGAGAAATCATGTTCGATGTTGTGGGAGCACTTATGGTATCTCTATTTTCTGACATGTGGGGTGTACAACTGTGAGACATCCCTATGTACTTGTTTTCTGTACACAGAACGAGAGGATTTGTATTCAAGGATTCCAAAGTCCATCATTTGACAAAATAGCCATAGGACAAGACTTGACACATGCATGCTGCGTGGAGATCTCCCTCTGCAGCAGCCTCTTGGAATGCCATGAGGGACGAGACGCCTTCCGCTGCGGTGAAGTATCTAAAAAGTCCCTCATAGTACTTCCCCCATCGTGTGTAAGATGGAAACTGGGCTTGCATCATAAAGATGTAATCCAGACCCGCTCTACGGTGGAGTTGAAGTACACGGGGAGAGTTGGAGACATCCTAGAGATGTTTGCACGCATACAGATATGGGAATAGTTTATAAAATCTTCATGGATGGATATGGGAATTATGGTTTGTAAGGCCTCATGGGGAAGAGAAAAAAGATTAGTACCTTCATTTTCCATCTGAAAATTAAGAAAACTCATTTTTAGTAATGATGAAGTATATTTTTCTTTGTTTCAGTTCTGGCTTTCTAGAGTTATCCAAATCAAATTCTATGATACCAACTCTGAAGACTCGACCCCAAAAAAACTAGGAGTAGGTGCCTTCTGAACATGATGTGTCGTTTTAAAATAGAAACATGCACTGATAAACACACATCACGTCCCATACAGAGTATCGAGTTCGGTTTGGGCTCTGGTAAACCAGTAACTTCAGAAATGTTTTATCTGATAAAAGTTGTTACCTGAAAATTTAAAATTCAAAACATTGGGTGAGCATAAGAATGCCTAGTAAGGGGTTTAAAATAAACCAATGAAACTTTTGAAAGAATTTTTCAAAAACTTATCCAAATAACATTCTCTTATAGAAAAATATAATACATGTAACATTACATAAAAGTGGTCAACAAATATTTTCAAGGAATACATGAATCAATTAGGGCATTTTCAAAAAGGGGTAGTAAAAGATATCCTAAACAAGTATGACGTATGAATGTTTAAACACAAATTAAACTGTTGAGAGTAATACTTAATCAGATTTGCATGTGATGGAAAAAACTTCAATTTCATATGTTGGTTACTATTTTACATGAATCATGCCCCAAACTTTTACTTGTGACATCAATATGAACTTGATAAAAACATAAGGGCAATAGTAGTGAAAGAATGGGAATATCATCTTGAAAATAACTTGTAACATGACTTGATATGTAGCTTTAACATTTCATTTAGACATTCATGAACATATCACTGAGGTCCATCCCCAAGGTTCCAATAAATAAAAATTACCGATGTTATTCACCAGGGTATCGTGAAGCTTGTAATCTCTAGAGATTAATTCTTTACACAATGCATTAGAGCGCTATCAGGGAACACCCTTAATATATATTTACTTTCATGTGAGCCACATAAATCAACACTTTACTTAAATGGGGTTGTATATTAAAGATGTCCCATACCACCTTGAATAGTTCATTCATAGTTGGTCATAGTAGTTGAATTTACATATCGGTTAAGTGAGACAGGCATCTAGATGATTAAAAACTAAGCTAACAATCATATGATCGTTATTAAAAGGAAAGAAGAAAGGCATATTATGGAACATACATTGACATCTAAGGTACTGAAATAACATAAAACTAGAATTTATCACATGCAAGTTTGTTCTTGAAATTCTAAAATTTTATCATCCAATTAATTACAAGGTGAAACAAAAATCTCAAGTAGGATTTTGAGCTTGCACATGCTAAAACATTCAATATTGTTAATCCTTTGCATAATACTGAATAATGTCCATGATAGAAAGCATAAATCTTCACCATAAGCAACATCATTTAAAAGATAGGGAAAATAAATAAGTTACTCTTAAATGTGGATATAAGTTTTGTTTAAAACCCTATTTCTTATGTTTTTAAAACTCCACCTAAACTCAAGAATTAATGTGTAAGGACTATAACAACTGAAATCAAGGATCATGCAATATATAAAATATATGTATGTACCCAAACTCAAACTAAAAGATTGGAACACCCATTTTTTTAATCCCCTATGAATATTAGTTCAACAACGTTTTGAATAGGGAAGGTCATGCCCTTAGTCATAAAAATTTGTTTATGAAAACCTACAAAAAATAATTTTATAAAAACCTGATCATATATATAAAATTTTCAAAATTTATTTATTATTTAAATATGAAATTAAGTGTATGTGAATATTTGCAGTGCATGAACAATTATACACAAAATTTGTACATATAATGGAAGTAGAAAGTTCATGCCCATTCCTTCATATAACCGACATATATACATATAACCAAAAGAATATATGTATTTTCAAAACAACAAAATGAGGCTAGGTATAATCTTTACATTCTTTGAGCTATTTGAATCCAAGAGAACCCAAAGGCCTAGGTTCAACATTTAAGAACATTTGGACTAAACTGTAAGGTTATATATATATATATATATATATATTCTCAAAGAAGCTAAACAAGGAAAAAATAAAAACCCTTACTTTAAAAACTATGGAAATGAGGACTTCAGGGATGGTTGGTCGGGCTTGCTGGAGAATTGAATGGGAGATAAGAACCGAGAGGTCTCAGTTATTTATATACAAAATCTCACACACCACCTTGCACGACAAAAACATACCCACTTTAATTGCATTCAATGGGGGGTGTCGTGCATGAAGAAAACGAGGAGACATGGTGGTCCCCAGGGGTTAGAGGTGAAGAAAACGAGAGGTGTGCCATAGGGTAGGGTTACTGGTGTAACCCATGCGTAGAGGAAAAAGAAGACGCAGCTAGGGGAAATGCCGGGGGGAAACGGATGGTCCAGATCGATACCAACATCGATCCAAGGGATGAGATGCGTCCGTTGTTTTAAATGAATTGAGTGTCTTAGATTAGATCTAAGTTTCATCGGATGGTCTATGTTCGACGTGGAAATTTAAAAACCTCGAATGACTAGGATTAGATCATGTCAGATCGAACAGTTGACAAAGACTGTAGAGACAGACGCGGTCGCTGAGGGTCGAGCGTGGGATCAGAAACAATGGCCCAGATTGCGTGTGGCACGATCCAACAGTCCAGATCATGTTTCGCTCAAAAAACTGCTTCCCATATTGAAACAGAGAGTGGTTTTCACCTCCTTTATAACCCTGGTCCTCACAATGAGTGCTCAAAAATCACACAGCACCCACGAAGGGGGCCCTATAAACGGGCTCCAGCCCGCAGGGCTTGGCCTACCCAGACCCTGTCGTGGCCTCACACCCACACTGGTCTGCCTATGCACTCCTGCTCGCTCCCGAGCGCCCTTTGGGGAACCTCTACTCGAGCTTGAGTCGCCCTTGGCTTGGGGCTAAGGGTCAGGCTCAGCCACTTCGTGTGAGCTGCCTCCCGTGGCCCTAGCCAAAAAGGGCTGGCCCTAGTGGGCCAATTTTTTTTGAAAAAGCTACACTAAAAAACGTTTTAGGAAGAGGAAACAATCCATTTATTAAAACTATATATAATTTTATATTCTTAAACATTAATTAATACAAATTAAACTTGTTTTAGTTAGAAGTATTTCTATAATTAAAAATACTAAACCCCTTTTTTTAACTCAAAAAGTTACGAAAAGGAAATTTTAATAAACCTACATTATAATTTATATACTAGTATCCTCAAAAAAATAGTTCAATAAAAACATAATTTAATTTTAAAAACATAAACATAGTTTATAACATTATTTAAGAAATAAAAATTGTTACATTGTATTTGAAAAATTTGCAAAGTGTTTTGAATTCCTTAATTCTTTTCAAAATCACTTAAGGGTGAAACGAAGTTTTACACCATATGCTTTTAGAGTTCATAAATGATGGTTTAAATATAACCTTAATCATAACTCAATTATTTGGAAACTAATTAATATTTAAATAAGTTTACTTATCCTAACAAGGTCCAACGACTATTTTTTATAACTGTTAGCTTCCAATGGTCACTAGAGCAATGGTCGAATAAGTGTCCTATAAAACCAAACCTTACGGTGTCCTAAAACTCAAAAGGGAGAAGATGGTGCTTCCCATTCTACTAATTCTTAGCATGGTTTTTATGATCGCAGTGGTGATGTTTTTTGATTTAGTTGACTCGAAGGATCTCCTTTACTTACTGGGCCTCGTTGTGGTGATTGGGGGTCTTCCAGTAGTGCTGATAGGGTTTTTAATAGGTATATTTGATTAGCATGATTACTCTTTTGATCTCGGTGTATTGTAGACACTACAGTGTTCTTATTTAAATAAAGAGCCTTATGTTGATCCTTTAAATTTTTGTTTGGTTAAAAGGGATTTAACAAAATTAAATGCATAATATCATCATTATATGATACCCAAAATTCGGGGTGTTACACATTGTTTTTTTTACCTGTCATAATATTCATTTTCATTTAATTTTTGGTATTTTTATATGTTGGATTTATGTATTATTGAGCTTGATCTTCTTTTATTAGTTCATGTGGGCCTTTTGTTCGGTTTATACATTGGGCATGCGCCATTATCCTTGGTCCATTTTCCCATTTGATCTATGTCAACCTCATACCTGATGTTGATCCATTGATCGTTATGATCCTATGGTTTTCTATTCCTCCCTTTTTTTATTCTTCATGAAACGGATTGGCTTGATCTATGGGTGACCCTTGATAGCTTATCCTATGATTTCATAAGTCCTTATTTTGTTGTTTAAGTGGTTATGTTGGGACACATATCTAAATTTTTCATATCCTTGGTTATATGATCTAGTATTCCTCTACCTTTGATAGAATGACTCTTCGATTTGGAATCTACCTCTCCACTTGTGGGAGATTTAGTTGGGTGAAAAATCTCTATGGTTTTGGGATCTCTAGTTCTCCTCGAGAGAGAAGAGTAGATGAAGGAGCACTGGTGGGATTCCTTGACTTACCAAAGAAGAAATAGTGATCTAGATAAGTTTTGATCATCTTCATCTTTTCTTGGTGAGGAGCTCTGATGAGGTATTAGTATTCCATGGTGTTCCTTTTACCAAGATGGAAATGAAGATTATATAGGAGTACAATTTCGATGACCCTAACAACAAGACCTAATTACATAGAGGCTCTATGAAAACACATAGGATAGATTTATCCCTATTAAGGGGCATTAGTATGGTAGTATTCTTCTTTTCTATAGGTTATTTATGCCTTGTATTTGATTATTCTTTGGTTCTATGTTGCATGTGTTGTTTGAGTTTTTCCAAGGTGCACAGTATATGATGAATCCCCAACATGGTTCTACTGTGAGTCCTGGCATTTCAAGAACATGAACTTTGGATATTTTCTTCATGTGCCTTTTTCTTATATGGTTATGTTTCACTATTTAACACATATCTTTTATAATCCCATTTTTTCATAGTGGAATCTTGGTACCCCTCCACCATGCATATAGGCCAAATAGATAAATAATGTCAAAAACCTATGGTCCTCTTTATGATTTGATTACTAGTTTATGTCAATCATTTCTATTGATCATCTCGCTTATGTTTGAGTCTGTTATATCTAATTGTTCTTGGTACTTATCAGTATTAATATCAAACTGGTCATATATATTCTCATTAGCATGTTATCTATTGTAAATGTTTACATGAATTGGTACTTTTTATTCTCTCATTCTTTGTTTATGGTTTGTTAGAATCAACATGTTACACTTCCGATTATGAGAAATCATTACAAGATTTGTATTATTCGTGTTTTCTTGATTCTTCCTACTGTTTATATAATTATAAACATGTCAAATTTTTGTTCTTTAATTTTGAGAAACAAAATTATACCCATACAACTAAATTACTCTATTGAAAGTGGGATACCTCATAGCACAACCCACAATTTTTTTATAGAATCTGATAAAAAAATATTTAGTAAGGCTGCTATTGGGATCAAATATTATTGTCCCTTTCATGATGTGATAATTGTGAGATAAAAGTAAAGTAAAAATGAATAAAAAATGAACAATAGATGTAACATAGAAAACCCCACAAATAAAGAGGGGTAAAAAACCATAGAAAAATATAATGATATCACTATGGTAAAAGAGGTTAAACAAACTCTCTTTCTATTATAAGGAAAATATCCATGTAATTAACTATCTTGAGTAATGTATAATGCACCTCACAAAACACAACACTCAAAATGTTGAAATAGGAAGCTCAATACTTGAGGTGATGATGCTAAAACCGTTAAAGTGCTTTGCCTTTTATTGGAAAGGCCCTTACTTGATCTTCCTCATCTATTTAACTCCATGGGTTAGTTTTTCCACTCATCCCACTAACCACACTAGCACCCTTTGAAAAATCAAGGGGGTGAAACTGTTTGTTAGAAACAAATGCCAATATATATCACACTTGGATATCTGATTGGGAACCAATAATATTTCCACAAATCTTTTCTATCTTCCAACCATGTGGCTCTTATTTCTATGATTACGATTGAGTATTTTTACTATATTAACTTAAAAAAGTTAATAAACTTCATCATAAAATTAACCTAATTTTCTTCAATAAAAATTTTCTGCATATCCACTCTTCCTTCCTCCACCACATTTGGAACAAAGTGATATTGTACCATAATGTGCTTTATATTGGAATGAAAAGATATATTCCTTTTAATTTTCAAGGTTCTATGATTCTCACAAAACAATTGAATATACTTTTGTCATTGTCCGGGATCCTCTGGAAACCTTCACATCTAAATCGCTTCTTTGCAAGCCTATGTAGTTTTCATGTACTCTGCCTTAGTCGTGGATAAATATATAACAGACTACTACTTTGAATTCCAGCTCACAACTCATCCTATAAAATTAAACACATAACCCTAAGTGTATTTTCATTGGTCATAATCACCTACAAAATCTGAATCTGCATAGGCTCTAATAGTGAAATTTGATCCTTAATAACATAATACAGCATATGAGATCTCCTTGATGTATCTAAGGGACTTATTTAATATGTTCCAATGCTCCCATATTTAATTCTCCACATACCAACTAACTTCTCCCAATACATGTGAAATTTCTGGTCTCATATAAACCATAGATAATATCATACTACCCACTACTGGTGCATAAGGTAATTGAGACATCTCCATCCACTATACTTCACTGTTATCACTGTTAGGATTCATCATAGAGGATAAAACCAAATTAATAGTAAGTGGGGTAAATATAGGCTTATAATGTCACATGTGGAAGTATTTCAAGATATTCCTCAAGAAATTCTTTTTTGATACCAAAATCATACCCTTATTTCTATCTCATTAAATCTGTATCCCAAGATATTATTTTTTGGTCCTAATTCCTTCATATCATACTCCCATGAAAAATATCAACATGTCATCCACATACAATAGAATAATGATATGATCATTACCATCTGAACCCATGAAATATGAAAAAGTATCTAAATGAAGTATTTTGTGTACAATACTCATGATATTGGAATAAAATCTCTTGTACCAACACCTTGGTGCCTACTTAATACCATAAAAAGTTTTTCTCAACCTAAAAACCAAATTCAATTGTCTTTATTTTGAAAAACATTCCGATTAGAGAATATATATTTATTTATCAAGATCACCTTGTAGAAAAGTTCTCTTCACATCTAGCTACTCTAGAGTTAAACTATATATTGCACACATCCCCATAAATATCTGAACAATTGTTATTCTAACATTGGGAGAAAAATATTTCCTTGAAATCAATAACTTCTCTCTATGCGTATCCTTTGACCACAAGTCTTGCATGATATCTTTACAATTATTCCTTTTAATCCCAATTGATCTTAAAGAACCTATTTTTACTGATAGTCTTCCTTCCATGAGGTAATGGATCAATATCTCAAGTCTTGTTCTTGTGAAGGGCATCAAGTTTCTCCTGAATTGCTTCCATCCATGTGGATATTTCTGAACTCCACATCACCTCCAAAAAAATAATATGGATTACCATCCTCCATCAATAAGTAGTACACAATATTTATTCAGTGATAAATTCTATGTGCCATATTGGTTCTCTTTTATCTTGAGTTGATCATCATAGTCCAAAATCAATCATAACATGATCATCATGGTCCTCAAAGGAAATTGGTTCTTCTATGGATTCTTCCACCACCCCAACTATTATAGTATATGTGTTCTCTTTCTTCAAGTCCCCATTAATCATCACTTTCACCTTATATTATAGAAATATAACATCCATGATGATGATAAGTCTATGGGTAGTGGGGTACCACATATGATACCCCTTCACACCATCAACGTATCCTAAGAATATACAGCCATTGGATCTCAAAATCCAACTTCAATCATTCCTGATCATTAAACAATACAGATACATGACCTCCATAAGTATGTAACCAAGCATAGTCAGTAGGTTTAACACTCCACATATTCATTAGTGATTTCATATCAATCATCACAAAAGTAAATCGATTGATCACAAAACATGTTCCCTTCATTACTTTATCCCATAACTTCTTGAAAATTCCTATAGTATTCAATATCACCCTTGTTCTATACAACAAGGTTATGTTCACCCACTTTGCCACTCCATTTTTTTGAGGAGTGTACGACACCATGAATTGTCTCTTGATGCCTTCTCATTGAAAAAAAAGTATCAAAATCATCACTTGAATATTTTCCACCACTGTCAATCCTCAAACACTTGATCTTCTTTCAAGATTACATCTTCATCCATGCTTTGAATGTTTTGAAGATTTTAAAAACACTTGATTTCATCTTGATTGGGTACACCTAACATCTCATGGAATAATCATCAATGAATTATACAAAGCACCTTTCTCTTCCCAGGGATATAAACAGTGCTTGCCAAATATTGGAATGGATCAACTCTAAGATATCCTTTCTCCTCATTGCTGGTGTCACAAAATTCAACGAAGGTTGGTTGCAAAAATCATAATGCTCCAAAAATGGAAAGGATACCTTTGTAATCTAGGAAGAAACTTATGTTCAGTAAGAATCTTCAAGCTTCATTCGAACATAAGACCAAGCTTTCGATACCATGACTTCCTCAATTCTTTTGTTGAGGTAGTTAACAGGACTACTATTGTAATGTCTCGGAAATTCCATATAATTTTTTTTAATTATATGGAATTATTTCGAGACCGCAAAATCTAATGGCGCGCGATTCTGAGGCCCAAGGTGCCCAGATTGATCCGTCGAAGTTTTGTTAATCTTTAATTAGTGCATGTAAGAAGTTTTCCTGAAAAGTGGAATATTTCTTAAATGGTTACTCAAATTAAAAGTTTGAGGGCATTGTTGTGCTCATAATGGCAGGTTTACCCTATACATGGCTTAAGTTTAGTCGGTGCAGGCCTCCTGTGAGAAAACATAAAAATGGAATAACCGTAAATAAAATTATTAAATAAAATTATTTTATTTTTCAAATTCTTATAACTCACGAATGGTAACTCGGATTAAAAATCTAAGACCACCACTGAGATCGTGAAGGTATGCTCTCTTTAGGAAGATACTAACTTTGGCCGACACGGGACACCAGTGAATGTTAGTTTTTGGCCATAAATAAAATAATTAAGTGACAATTATTTTATTGTAAAATCTATAACTTTTAAATGGTAACTCGAATTGGAAATCCGTGAGTAACTTTGGGTTTTTTGGGGCGTGTTTCAATTAGTTAAATCCTAACCTCAACCGGTGCGGGTTGAGGGTGACTATTAATAATTTTCCGAACTTTTTTTTGTACGTTCAGTAAATGCGTGAGGGTCGTTTTCTAACTTTTGAACTGTTGTTCGGCTTAAAAATCCGAGGGTATCATTGAACCCGCAGCGCCGAGATTCGCTTAAGAGAGGTATAACTTCGACCGCAATAGGTCAGGTGAAAATGTTATTTTTGTGGACTTTTTAATGATTAATAAAATAACATGTTTTGTTATTTTATTTTCCTTCTTTCCTCCAATGGACGAACGACACTGGCGGGACCGACGATGTGTCAAGCCGACAAATAGCTTAACTCTTCTTTTCTTGTAACCATGCCGTTGGAAATTTAGTAGGTTCATTAATTAAATGAACCTCATTAATTCCCCTAGCGTTATACACTCCTTCCCCTCTCCTATTTATATGGAGCTCGGGGAGGGGTGTTGGCGTGGCTTCACAAAACGACGAAGCTCTGGCAAAGTATCGTGACACCAACCCCCAGGAGGACGAGACTGGTTTCAACAAGCGGTGACGAGCACCACCGAGTCACGAACCGATGACAACGATAATAGAAGGTTATGTCGACTGGCGTTAGCGGGCGTCTCTTCCTGGTAGAAGGTTATTTTCGTTTGTGTGTTTTTGTTTCCCTCTTCTACATTCTTGAAATTATACGAAGAACACAGGTCAGCCGACTAATGGGTTGACCTGTGATTCATCCGTCTTTGTGGGAGGTTATTGCGGGGAATATTGTGGGGTTAATATTGTGTTCAATACAACTATTTATTGAACTCCCTTAATATCCTTCATATTGCGAGCTAACGCAGAGGGTGCAGGCATAACAAACCCAGCCTGAACCCTCTGCTATCTTGCTTTCCATGCACCGCCTCGGAATCCGTGAACACGTCGATGCATGCCTCAAGAGGAGGGTCATGGCTCGTTAGCGTGGAAAACGGAGGAGGCGGTTGGCACAACGGTCGACTGCGGGAAGGAAGGGGACGCGACCACCATGCCGCCGACGAATGGAAGTTGCGGTGAAGGTCGAACCCACCTTTGGAGGGTTCCTCGGCGCCGCCGCTTCACCAACCGAACAGCCTCCGAACCTTTCGGGAATCCGGGAGACAGGGGGTATCACCCCCCCTCGCATCGGACTGAACTAGGCTGTAGCCCTCGGAGCGGGCCTCCACCCTCGAGTCGGGGCGCCACCCTCAAATCGGGCCGCCGCCCTCGGACCAGGCCGCCGCCCTCGAGTTGGGTCACCGCCCTCAGACTGAACTGCCTCCCTCGGAGCGGGCCACCGCCCTCGTACCGGGCCCCCGCCAACACACCGGGCCTCGGTCCTCACACCGGGCCCCCGCCCTCGGAGCGGGCCGACTCCCTCACACCGAGTCGCCGCCCTCAGACCGGGCTGCCACCCTTGAAGCAGGATACCTCCCCGGAACGGGTCGCCGCCCCATGCGGGTCGGGCTGCCCCCTTGCAGGCCGCCCCACTTGTGGGTCAGACCAAACATCGGCCCATCGGGCCGAGTCCACCCCGGATCATCGGGCTGAGTCCACCCCGACCCAGCCCAGAGCGAGTCGGGCCGGGTCGGTCCAACCAGGTCAGATCGGACCCAGGCCCAACCAGACCCTGGAACACTTAAAGGAGCATATCTTGTGAACCGGACGTCTGTTTAACAAACCGTCTATAGAATTGGGATCCTTGGATTGAGATGGTACTTTTGGTATTATCCAATTGAGTTTTTTAGATAGTTGAAGTATGGACGTGTTGGATCGAACCCGAATCCAACCGGGCTATCGAAGCTAAAACGCTTTTAAGTCATAGACCGGGTGTCCGATTGACGCGTCGTCTATCGCGTTGGAACCCATACGGCATTGCGGTCTTTTGAGTTATTCCTTTGTGGAGCTTAGTGGCAGCTGAGGTACAACTGATATCTCAAGTGGCAGATTCTATGAAACTTGAGTGTACCGGCACTACTATAAAAACATGCTTTATCAGTGCTCAAAACGGTCTTTATCAGCGCTAAAAAAGCGTTGTAAAGCTCAGTGCTGATATAGGGGTGTCCCCTTTATCAGCGCTTTTTTAGCGCTGATAAAGGTAGATTTTATCAGTGCTAAAAAAGCGCTGATAAATGTACATTTTATCAGTGGTAAGAGAGCTCTGATAAAGGATTCCTTTATCGGCACTCTGTTAGCGCTGATAAATGTTCATTTTATCTGTGCTTTTTTAACGCTAATAAAGGCTTCTTTTATCAGCACTAAAAAAGCACTGATAAAACTCATGTCTGCTGCAAAAAACATTTCTGCAGCAGCACACCCAAACAGCACCTGCAAATAATTCAACATCTCAATATGAATACCCATACAAAATTAACACATAAATCGTAAGATAATTACACCAAGTATACCCATACACCATTAACACATAATTCATAAGTTAATTAAATACATAAAGAGTTTTATTCAGAATTCAAGGGGTTGGGGAGGTTGTTCGGGGTTTCAGGTGGTTGTCCAAGGGGGGTAGAGGGTGTCTGGGGGGATGGGGGTGTCCAAGGGGGGTGGGGGCAGTCCAGGGGGGTTGGGGGGCTGTCCAAGGAGGGTGGGGGTGTCCAGGGGGTGGGGGTGTCTAGGTGGTGGGGTGGTTCTAGGAGGGGGGTTTCCAGGTGAGGGGGGTTGTCCAGGGGGGTGGGCTGGTGTCCAGGGTGTCGGGGGGGGGGGGGGGGACTTTCTAGGAGATGGGTGGGGTGTCCGGGGGGTGGGGGCGGTCCGGGGAGTGGGGGCGGTCCGGGGGTTGGTGGGGATGTCCAAGGGGAGTGGGGTGGTGTCCAGGAGGGTGGGATGGGGGAGTCTGGGGGGATCAGGGTGTCCAGGGGGGTGGGGGTGTTCAGGGGGTGGGGGGGCAGCCCAGGGTGTTGGTAGGGATGTCCATGGGGGTTGGGGTGGTGTCCAAGTAGGGGGTGGTCAGGTGGGGGGCTTTTTATGGGGTGTCCATGGGGGTGGGCTTGTGTCCAGGGTATCGGGGGGGATTTCTAGGGGGGATGTCTGAGGGGGGTCCATGGGGGTTGGTGGGGCTGTCCAAGGGGGGTGGGATGGTGTCTTGGAGGGTGGCGATTTCCGTCCATGGGTGGGGGTGTCTAGGGGGTGGGGGTATGTAGGTGTTAAGGTGGTGTCAAGGAGGGGTGGGGTGTCGTCTAGGGGGGTGGTGGTTGTCTAGGGGGTGAGGGTGTCCGAGCGGTGGGGGTTGGGGGGCTGTCCAAGGTGGGGGGGCTGTCCATGGGTGTGTTCAGGGAGGGTGGGGTGTCCAGGGGGTTGAGGGGGCTTTCAAGGGGGTTGAGGGGGCTTTCCAGGGGGTGGGGGTGTCCAGAGGGGTGGGGGTGTCCAGGGGGTGGGTTGGTGTCCAGGGGGGTGGGGGTGTTCCAGGGAGTTGGTGGGGTAGACTCTTACACATCAAAAAGGATCCATGGATCATTCTCATAAAGGATCAATACAATCTGAATGTGTTTGATCATATTTTTGTAGGTTAGTTGTTGTTTTCACTTAAAATTATGTCCATTTTAAACAGAAGAGAGACCCTTTGAGTGGTTTCGGCCACACCGTGCCTTGGATTAATGTGGGGATAACTCATATAGGTCACAAAGAACCTATGGGTAATTCTCCTAAAAGATCAATACAATCTGAATGCGTTTGGTCGAATTTTCGTAGGTCAGTTGTTGTTTTCACTAAAAAATGTGTCCATTTCAATCAAAAGTGAGACCCTTTGAGTGGTACCATCCACACCGTGCCTCGGATTGAGGCGAGGATGACTTTTTTTCATCAAAAATGACTCTATGATTGTTCCCCTAAAGGATCAATACAATCCGAATGCATTTGGTTGAATTTCCGTAGGTCAGTTGTTGTTTTCACTTAAAAATATGTCCATTTTTTAAAAAAAGTTAGATCCTTTGAGTGGTACCGGCCACACCGTGCCTCAGATTGAGGTAGGTATGACACGTTCACATCCCCAATGCACCCTTGTATCGTTCTCTTAAAGGATCAACACAATCCAAATGCGTTTTGTCGGATTTCCGTAGGTCAGTTGTTGTTTTCACTTAAAAATCGATCTAATTTAAACAGAAGAGAGACCCTTTGAGTGGTACCGGCCACACCGTGCCTTATATTAAGGTGAGGATGACTCATGAACATCCCCAATGCACCTTTGGATCGTTCTATTAAAGGATTAAGACAATCCTAATGCATTTGGTCAGATTTTCGTAGGTCAGTTGTTGTCTTCACTTAAAATTTTGTCCAGTTCAAACAAAAGAGAGACCCTTTGAGTGGTACCAGCCACACCGTGCCTCGGATTGAGGCAGGGATGACTTGTGCCCATCATAAAGGACTCGTGGATCATTCTCATAAATTATGAAAACAATCTGAATGTGTTTGGTTGGATTTTCGTAGGTCGGTTGTTCTTTTCACTTAAAAATCTGTCCATTTTAAACAAAAGAGAGACCCTTTGAGTGCTACCAGCCACAACGTGCCTCAGATTGAGGTAGGGATTACTATTACAGATCAAAAAGGGCCCTAGGATCGTTATCTTAAAGTATCAAGACAATCAGAATGTTTTTGGTTGAATTTCTGTAGGTCAGTTGTTTTTTCACTTAAAATTGTGTCCAATTTAAACAGAAGAGAGACCCTTTGAGTGGTACCAGCCACACCGTGCCTTGTATTGAGGCGGTTATGACTCGTACATGTAACAAAGGACCTGTGGATCATTCTCCTAAAATATCAAGTCAATCCTAATGTGTTTGGTTGAATTTCTGTAGGTTAGTTGTTGTTTTCACTTAAAAATTTGTCCATTTCAAACAAAAGTGAGACCCTTTGAGTGGTACCGGACACACCGTGCCATGTATTGAGGTGAGGATGACTCTTGCACGTCTCCAATGCACCCTTTTATTTTTATCTTAAAGGATCAAGACAATCTGAATGCGTTTGGTTGAATTTCCGTAGGTCAGTTGTTGTTTTCACTTAAAAATTTGTCCATTTCAAACAAAAGTGAGACCCTTAGAGTGGTACTAGACACACTGTGCCTCATATTGAGGTGGGGATGAATCATGCATATCCCAAAGGACCCTTGGATCGTTCTAATAAAGGTTCAAGACAATCCAAATTCATTTGGTCAAATTTCCCTAGGTCAGTTGTTGTTTCACTTAAAAATATGTCCATTTTAAACAAAAGTGAGATCCTTTGAGCGGTACCGGCCACTCTGTGCCTAGGATTGAGGAGGGGATGACTCATTCACATCCTCAATTCACCTTCGGGTCATTATCTTAAAGGATCAACACAATCTGAATGCGTTTGGTTGGATTTTCGTAAGTTAGTTGTTGTTTTCACTTAAAAATCTGTCCAATTTAAACAGAAGGGAGACTCTTTGAGTGGTACCGGCCACACCGTGCCTCTTATTGAGGCGGGGATGACTTTTTCATGTCCCCAACACACCTATGGATCGTTATCTTACAGGATCAAGACAATTATAATGCGTTTGGTCGGATTTCCATTGGCCAGTTGTCGTTTTCACTTAAAATTGCATCCATTTTAAAGAAATGAGAGACCCTTTGAGTGGTACCGGCCACACTGTGCCTCAGATTGAGTCAAGGATGACTCTTTCATGTCACAAAGGACCCTTGGATCATTCTCATAAAGTATTAAGACAATATGAATGCGTTTGGTCAGATTTCTGTAGGTCAGTTGTTGTTTTCACTTAAAATTGTGTCAATTTAAAACAAAAGAAATGTCCTTTGAGTGGTACCGGTCACACTGTGCCTCAGATTGAGGCAGGGATGATTCATGCACATCACAAAGGACCCTTGTATCATTCTCATAATGTATAAAGACAATATTAATGTGTTTGGTCAGATTTCCGTAGGCCAGTTGTTGTTTTCACTTAAAAATCTGTCCATTTTAAACAGAAGAGAGACACTTTGAGTGGTACCGGCCACACCGTGCCACTGATTGAGGTGGGGTTGACTCTTACACATCACAAAGGTCCCGTTTATCTTTATCATAATGTATCAAGACAATCCAAATGCGTTTTGTCATATTTTCGTTGGATAGTTGTTGTTTTCACTTAAAATTGTGTCCAATTTAAACAAAAGAGATACCCTTTGAGTGGTACCGGCCACACCATGCCTTAGATTTAGGTTGGGATGACTCATACACATCAAAAATGACCCTTGGATCATACTCCTAAAAGATCAAGACAATCCAAATTCTTTTGGTCGAATTTCCGTAGGTCAGTTGTTGTTTTCACTTAAAATTGTGTCCAATTTAAAGAGAAGAGAGACCCATTGAGTGGTACCAGCCACACCATGCCTCTTATTGAGGCGGGTATGACATGTACACATCACAAAGGACCTTTGGATCACTCTCCTAAAATATCAAGACAATCCAAATGCATTTGGTCAAATTTCCGTAGGTCAGTTGTTGTTTTCACTTAAAAATTTTTCCTTTTCAAACAAAAGTGAGACCCTTTGAGTGGTACTGACCACACTGTTCCTCATATTGAGGCAGGGATGACTCGTGCACATCCCCAATGCACCTATGGATCATTATCTTAAAGTATAAACACAATCTGAATGCGTTTGGTCAGATTTCTGTAGGTTAGTTGTTGTTTTCACTTAAAAATATGTCCAATTTAAACACAAGTGAGATCCTTTGAGCGGTACCGGCCACACTGTGCCTCGGATTGAGTCGGGGATGACTCATGAACATACCCAATGCACCCTTGGATCATTCTCTAAAAGGATCAACACAATATGAATGCGTTTGGTCAGATTTCCGTAGGTCAGTTGTTGTTTTCACTTAAAAATCGGTCCAATTTAAACAGAAGAGAGACCCTTTGAGTGGTACCGGCCACACCATTCCTCAGATTGAGGTGGGGATGACTCTTGCACATCAACAATGCGCCTGTGGATTTTTATTTTAAAGGATCAAGACAATCCAAATGCATTTGTTCAGATTTCTGTAGGTCAGTTGTTGTTTTCACTTAAAATTGTGTTCATTTCAAACAAAAAAGAGACCCTTTGAGTGGTATCATCCACACCGTGCCTTAGATTGAGGTGGGGATGACTCTTGCACATCACAAAGGACCCTTGTATCGTTATCATAAAGTATCAATACAATCCGAATTCATTTGGTCATATTTTCGTAGGTCAGTTGATGTTTTCACTTAAAAATATGTCCATTTTAAACCGAAGAGATGCCATTTGAGTTGTACCGGCCACACCGTGACTCGGATTGAGGCAGGTATGACTCATGCATGTACCCAACGCACCCTTGGATCGTTATCTTAAAGGATCAAGACAATCCGAATGTTTTTGGTCGAATTTTCGTAGGTCAGTTGTTGTTTTCACTTAAAATTGTGTCCATTTCAAACAAAAAAGAGACACTTTGAGTGGTACCGACCACACCGTGCCTCAGATTGAGGCGAGGATGACTCTTGTACGTCACATAGGACTCGTGGATTGTTCTCATAAAGGATCAAGACAATCCTAATGCGTTTGGTCAAATTTTTGTAGGTCATTTGTTGTTTTCAATTAAAAATATGTCCTTTTTAAATAAAAGTGAGATCCTTTGAGTGATACCGGCCACATCGTGCCTCTGATTAAGGTAGAGATGACTTGTGCACATCTCCAATGCACACGTGGATCGTTCTCTTAAAGTATCAACACAATCTGAATGTGTTCGGTCGGATTTTCGTAGGTCAGTTGTTGTTTTCACTTAAAAATCGGTCCAATTTAAACAGAAGAGAGACCCTTTGAGTGGTACCGGCCACACCGTGCCTCGGTTTGAGGAGGGGATGACTCGTTCATGTCCCCAATGCACCTGTGGATCATTTTCTTAAAGGATCAGGACAATCCAAATGCGTTTGATCGGATTTCTGTAGTTCAGTTGTTGTTTTCACTTAAAAATATGTCCATTTAAAAAAAAGGCCCTTTGAGTGGTTCATCATTCTTGCATGTTGTTAGTGTATATCATCTGTTAAAATGGTAAATTGACTCATTAGAGAAAGGATGTTTTATTTAATAACAATTACAATATTCCAATGAACATTTACATAAAACAATGTGTCATCTTTTGATCCCCTAAACCCCTCTCAAAAATTACCGCCAACTGTACATGTCCCCAAGTTAGATCTTCATGTTATTTGAATAAAATCTGTCATCAGGTATGCGGCCCACTCATTCCTGAACATATCTATATCGTCTTTTGAGTATGAGGCTTTTCGACAGTCAGAGTAGTACTGCAAAATATAAAAATAATTAATTAATAAATAAATTAAACGAACTAGTAGTTTTTTTTAAAAAATACCTCTTTAGGGATGCTTGTTTCTTGATGAAAAATGTTCTCCTTCATAAATTTACAAACATAATAACCGCAATCATTATCGTTTGTTTGTTTTGGGAACTGCAATAAATTTGATCATTAGAAGAATATGCAACTTCTATTGAGATGTGTTTGGATAGTGCAATTTTATTATATATACCCGGATATTTGTCCAGACGTAGTACTTTCTCGCCTCCTTATGCTTAGCCCCTGTCCTCATTCCTTTTTTTAGACAATAATTATACATTTCCCTATCATAACATAATCCTCAGTAAAAGATAATATAAATTATATTACTTGATGTTTAGACCTAAAACGTAGGATTTAGTGTCTTACTAATTCACAAACTCCATCATGTGTGGTCGGTTTGATGGATATCCTTGCTTTGAATCCAGAAAATAAATCTTTGGAGTATCCATGTTCACCTCAATTAGCATCTAATGTTGCCTAAAAACACAAAAAAGAATAAGTAATAAAATAAGTCAAAATATAGTTGATATGATTTAATCGTAGAGTTTTACCCCTGCATGGTTGGTATTAATAAGAGTCTATCATCTGTAATCTTGCTTTCAAATGTTTTCAGCAAGCCGTTCACTATTTCATTCTTTTTTTATGGCTTGATTTTCATCAGATGTGATGATGTGGTATGAGGACTAATGAGTCCAAATCTTGTCTCATGTGAAAATTCCTCCAACTATTTTTCATATATATGTCTGTCAATAATATAAAATACATTTAGTCATAATTTTCACATTAGATCAGCTTTTAGAAAATCAATCCACGAAAACGTACCTCATATATACATTTACAACTGTGAGGCCTAGCCAACCATTTTCAAGTATCTCATTTACATTTTCAGCAGCAACAAAATCTTGACATTCCACACCGTATATATTCTCTTCAAAAACCACTATATGACTACTACCACCTCTTAGCTTCGTATCCACATGAGTCTTCAATGATAGTAAATGTGGATAGAGAACATGTGGTGTTATTGTGCTTTCAATAGCTCCTTGGGATCGGTTGGTCGATCCTTTAGATGGTTTTGAGCCGACGTTTATCACCCCTTTCCCTTTCTCCGTCTATAATAACATTCATTGTTTCAGGCCCTTTTTTCATTAATTGTTAAAGGATTAGCTTGAAAAAAAAGGAAATAAATACCTCTTTGGCTGCATGTACTCTTACATGTTGTGATGGCTATGAAATGAATGTCCTAATAGCCTTTTCGACTGTATGAATATCATCATCATCAAGTGGAATAGATAGCTCTGCATTTGGATCATGAGCTACAGTAATCATCACTTTCAGATGATCTTTCGGAAGTTATCTATTATGCAGCGTGTCATCTGGGAAGTTGAACACTATATCTCTCACTACAAGGTGATAGGTGGGTGTTGACAGATATAAATCACAATCATTATCACCTTGTAGAAGATCAGTATAGGAAAAGTATCAGTGTTTGTATAATTCACATTTCATGGGAACAATTATTAGAATATTGATTACCACGGCTAAGATAGCTCTTTGAGGGGAATAGCTCGCCTCAAAGCTGGTGGGGGGTGGGGTGGGATCTTCATGCGATGGTTGTTCTTGAGTTGTGTCGTCTCCTTTCTTCCCACCCATAAAAGTTTTATCAACTCTCCCTTCCATTACAATCATTCTTCAAGGGTTTCTAGTTTTTTTCTCATTTGTTTCAATGTTTCATCTCTATCATTCATTTTTATCTTCTTCTCAAAATATACTCGGGGTGTCACCCCAAACCCCGCACCCCTCACAGGACCGTATTTTTCTGGCTGCTTCAAAGTCGTCGATAATAGGTTTGCATCCACTACAGGAGTAGTTGATTCCTGTGACTGTCAGATATAGTAAAATAACTAATTATTTTTATATAATAGCAATTTAAACAAATCTTTTTATCGTCGTGTCATACTTACAAAAATTTCCCACACTTTTTGTGTGCTCTCATCTACTAGCTTCCCTTCCTTATTCACACGTACCTCCTTCCAAAGCACATGATGTGGGATGGAAGTATATTTGGTTTTAGACTCATCAATCTACATATAAACATAGAAAGATAATTATGATGTTGTTTGTTGGCACCTAAAAATATTTCTGTAAATTTAAAATACGTACCATTTTCTTTTCTAGTGAAGCATACCCCATCCTTGCTTTACGATAGGGGTATGTTGGTTTTGATGCACGTTCCTTATTTTCTTTAATGAGTTTTTGTTTCATAAATGAAATATTGACAATCAAATTGATGAATACACGTATCCTCAAACAACTTATTATCACCCACAATGTACCTGAAACTTCTCATCCCCATGGCGGCCAATAAATGCATCCCATGCTTCTGGAGATATCAGGTGAGTGTAGACAATGGGTGGGTGCGGGTTTATTTTACCTTTGGAATATTTCAGGTGACATTTTGTTAAAATAGTGTGAAATCCTCGATGACTCCTTCCTGCAAGCCTTAGTACATAATCCGTGTGTGAATCATCTACTATAAATGTATTCTGGAAGAGATTGAGAATAGTAAGACATTGTGTAATTATTTTATTTTCTAGTAAATTAAAGAAATAAATTCATAATGTTACCGTAATTTTTTCCTAGATCACAGCCTTCAGCCCGGACACAACATGGTGCCATAAATCTATGTCAATCGACACACATTGATGATTGAAAACTCCAATGTAATTAATAAACATAGCCTTGTTGGGATCCACATGTTGGCCTCGTGCATTCCATCCAACCTCAAATTTGATGTCTTTGCTTTTCTCCTTAAGAACTCGGGCTAACACCGTCAAACTACGATGCACCTATGTTTTCTGCGACATCGATCCTTCATTCCCAACCATTTCATCGATATCAACATCATCTATATGTTCATCTGAAATGGTAGCAACAGAATGTGCTTATGGTTGTTGGACCTCAACAATAGGAGCAGCAGGAGCCGCAGCAGCAGGAGTAGCAGGAGCAGCAGTAGGAGCAGGAGGAGCAGCAGCAGCCGCAGCAGCCGCAACAGTATCTTGAGAGACTTGTTCAGCCTCAAGGTTAGGAGCACCAGAATGTGTAAAAGTCATTATCTGCAAAAGTGTTTGAAAATTTAATTTAGATTACATAAATTCAGTAATGATAATATAATAAAATGAGATAACGAGATCTATATTACAAACAAAATATAACTTGTTTATTGAACTCTCTTTCTTTTTTTCAAAAGCTGAAGGGATTTGACACCTCTATCAATTATCTCAATCCCTTAATTTCGGTCTCCTATAACATAAAAAACATCATCTACATTGGGACCACTCTGAAAGGATTACAACGTACCACTGAAAGGATCATCCTCAACTAAATTTTCATCGGAACCTTCAGTAGTTTAGGACGCTAACAGAACAATCGACCACTTTCGATTTACGGGATCTAGAACATAAAAAACGTGTACCGCTTGTGATGCCATTATAAACTGTTCGTCTTTGTACTCTTCTTTACTAAAATCAACTTTCACAAATCCCCATTCATTTATTTTAACACCACTGTTATTATCAAATCATTTGCATTCAAAAATCAGCAATTGGAATGTCGTATAATCCAACTACCATATTAGTTTGATAATGCCAAAGTATGAAATATTTACTAAAATATATTCTTGTATTCCCATGTCAACCATGTCCAACCTTGATTTAATTCCATCCTTTATTTTTCCAGGGGCATTTAGAAACGTTCCGATAACACTGTCACATACATTTTTTTCCACATGCATCACATCAAGAAAATGTCTGACGTACAAACAATTCCAGTATTGTAATTCAAAAAAACTAATCTCTTTTTCCAACCGATTTTCATAAGGTTTTTCAAAAATGGTTTACCAAAAACAGTGTTCACATCTTTTACTTTCTCAAACAGCTGATCACCTATTAGTGGAGACGGTGCTGCACATTGTTCTGAACTTCCATTGAATGATGTCGTCCAAGATTGATACGTATGCCGACGAGGTAGAAATCTACAATGTCCTAGAAACACATATTTTGATGAATTTTTACACCTAATTGATTCTGTATCTTCTTCACACACGGGACACCCTTGAGTTCCTTTAATGCTATAGCCTGAAAAATTTCCATAAGTAGGGAAATCATTTATTGTCCCATACAACATCACTCTCAATGTGAAGTATTCACTTTTATAAGAATCATACAACATAACACCCGAATCCCACAATAACTTCAAATCCTTGATCAAAGGATCCAAATAAACATCAATATCGTTACATTGCTGTTTTGGTCCTGATATAAGCATAGATAACATGATGAATTTCCACTTCATGCATAACCAGGGTGGAAAGTTATAATTTACCAACATAACATGCCATGTACTATGAGTGTTGGTTTGAAAACCAAAAGGATTTACTCCATCTATAGATAACGTAAGAAGAAGGTTTCTCGGCTCTTTTCCAAATTCAGGATACTCATGATCAATTTTCGTCCATGGAGGAGAGTCGGTCGAATGATGTAATTTCCTATCTTTATTTCTTTTATCTGCATGCCACGAAAATTGTCTTGCAGTTTCTTCAATTCCATATAGACGCCTAAACCCTGGAATGATTGGAAAGTACCATACAACTTTTGTAGGATTGGATTCAACTTTCTTGTTTCGTAAATCACAACACTTTGGGCATTCTGTACGTGATTTTTTCCCCTTGCGAAACAATATACAGTCTTTCAGTCAGGCATGTATTCTTTCAGAAATCATACCCATCGAGCGTAGCATTCGTTTAGCTTCATATGTCCAGCTTAGGAGCTCATTATCTTCAGGGAGAATGTCATTGAAGAAAGCAAGTAGTTCCGTAAAACTGACACTACTCCATCTGTTGCCTGCTTTCAATTAATACAACTTCAGTACAACTGACAATGTTGTATACTTGGTGTAACCAGCATACAATGGCGTCTTTGCACAACTATTTAACTTCTCAAACAATTTTGGGCAATCACGGAGTTCAACTTCAATTGTTTTTGTCATATCTTTAATACAATCTTCATCATCATTGACATCTGTAATCACATCCTCCATACAGTCTTCTTCATTATCCATATTTGTATTCATACCTGATGATCCATAAAACACAGTTTTATCCCAACCAGTAGCTATATTCGCTTTTTCTTCATGTTTATTCCAACATTTATAACTCTGATCTATTCCATGACGTATCAAATGTTCTTCCAACTCCTCTGGAGTAAGTTGTCTAGAATAACAACAACGTAAACACGGAAAAAGGATTTGAGAATGATCCTTTGCATGATCCTTTGCAAATTTGATGAACTCTTTCACTCCGTTCTCGTACTCTATTGTCAAACTATTAGCATCCATGCAATCTTTATTCATATTCATCCTATTTGAATCTCAAATATTAGTATTTATGATTCAAGTACACAAAATAGGACTTCCAAATACAGTATAAGAGAACCACTTCCTTATAAAAATAGAGATTAAAAGAGCATAACCATTAGTATTTATTCATCTTCATTAAATATAATTACTTTAGATTCATTATAGTTTCCTCAAATCACCCCAGACCAAACACAAGAATAATCAAGAATGATACATCTACCACTCCTAGGTCTCTGCCCTACATTAAATATCATCATGCCTAAATACCCATATATCCACACATGTAGATGTCACAAACACAAAAAAAACCATATCCACATCAAAACCAAAGTACCAATATGGATTTCAATCAGGTTACACAACTCAAGTGGTGGTGTGTAAGAAATAATAAGAAACTATAATAAGTATATAGTCACACATAAATCTCAAACTAGTGTTAATAGTCAAATAAACCCAAGGTATCATTCCATCTATCAGAATACTCTGAAGGATCCCATATGCGACAGTAGTCCCAGGTAGTGAAGGTTCCTGAGGAGGAAGGGGAGAACACGCACCTATCGGGGTTCGAGGTCAGGTCACTGAGGTTGAAGGTGGCCCGATACTCCAACAAGGGTTCATTCCATATTTCAAAAACCATGTCCTGGTACCCTAGGATGTTAACCCACTGCCGGTGGAAGTGAAACCGTTCCTGATGATCATGCCAAGAAGAAATGGAAACCAAGAGGGGGGGGGGTGGTTCAAAATACCTCAAGCAAGATGGAAAAACATGGTATTTGAGAATAGGTTAGTGGCTTTCATGTTGGCTAGACACCTGTCCAATAGACTCCACAAGTGGTGATGGCCCCTGTAGTTGTTGCACCAGGTGAAACTGTCACCTGAGAAGTTGAGATCAATGAGGCCCTTCCCAACCATGAACTGAACAAACTCCATGATGTCCTTCCTTTGTTGGGGGTGACTTTAATGTCATTTCCAACCCAAAGGAAAGGAATGAGGTGTCACCGTTGGACACCTTGGTAGTGATGAATTGATTGCAATCTTGAACAGTCTCAACAACATATTTATTGTGCCAAAATACCCATTTGTGTCTGTTGGAGGGGTCATAGTGTAGAAATCCATGAAACTTAATCTTCCAGGAGAATTCTATGATTATTATAGGGTTTTTGTGTTATTTGACAACAACAACAATGACATTATTCTTTTTGATTTCTATGGTGAGGAAACCCGATTTAACATGGGAACTAAGACCATGAGCATTACATATGAAGATAATAATGATGGGTAGGACAGGGATCTGGCATTGGATCTAGAGCTAGCAGCCTTATTGAAGTGGGAGGATGATCTCTCATTAAGGTCCCTTGATTTTGAAAATGTTCATAATCCCTTCTGGTTAGTAAGCTTCATATGAATGGGAGATGAGGATCCAAAGGGGCAGGGGAAGGATGGGTAATGAAACCTGGGGGCTGGTGAGGGAGTTCTCTCTGGATCAATAAGTATTTGGAGCTGGATGACAGGCTCAGAGCCAAGGGATACAGAACAAACACTGTTAGGAAGGGGTCTGGCCACTACAGAGAAGCAGTCAGTAACCTCAGCGGGGGAGAAGGACAGAGATGGAGGTAGGGGTGGCAAGGCTAGAAATCTTGGTGGTCTGGGCATCATGCCATACAAGTGCACTGCCAGACAAAGTCACTTAGATAGCATGAAGGAAAGAAGGGGGGAACCCATCGAAGAAAATAGAGTTCAAGCATTGGATGACCTAGAAATGCATCATAACCGGGTGGTGTTGTCCTTAAAGAAAAAGGTTGTCCTTCATTCCTTACTTTACGGTGGCATGGTGTTGGATCTATGGGAATCGATGATACCTAGGAGTAATCTAGTGATATTTTACATGAATAAACCATCCCTTTTAAAGAAAATCAACCCATTTCAAACATTACCCAAAGATTCCACATTTTGATTTACAGTAAAAAAACTATACTAATAGAAAATCCTAGAATAATGGAGTAATGATAAAAGAAAAAATAAATATGTCATAGCCACATATGTTCAAATAGTATGTGAAATTATAAAAAATACCCCATAAAACACCACAAAATTAAAATTTCAAACAAAAATATGCTATTGAATGATGCCTCAAATCATGATAATACTCGTGCCTTGATACCTGCACCGTGATGCGCCTGATCAACATCATCATCAACAACTTCACTAAAAAGATAACAAACTAGAATTTATCACCTTAAGAACCTCATCAGCCATTTCCATCCCAACATAACCTAATAATATAATTAAATCAAAGAATATATATTCTATAATTCAAACCACACCTTCTCATAAAGGTGATTGTTAGAAGAATTTATATAACATATCCAGCCATACCACCATCAAATTGAATGGTTTCTAGGATCTAGAATAAACAAATACCAAATCAACTAAAAACCCACCGTAGTCATTAGAAAAAAGGTGATACCTTAGGAGTAATAGAAATATATTGGATGATTACCCCCAAGAACCCCATCATAATATGTAGGAAAACACTCATGAATCTACGATAAAGCAGAATCATCACCACCGGAGGAAATGACACCTAAGGATGAAATAATTAAACACAAAATCTTCTAGAACACCATTGATGGGCAAGCCTCACATCCCAAAACTCCAATTAAAAATTTTTTAATAGTATGATATGATTTATAGAATAGTAGTTCTAGAACCATTAGAAGAAGTTGGACCAAACTCGAACTTCGGCATGGGGGCATTACCCTAGAGACAAATGTGAAGAATAAACGGGAGGTCCGACAAATCAACATATGGTTATGTGTGATGGGAGAGGAGAACAATATTAAAAAAATGACTTGGAAAACATTCCTTAAAAGGAGGTCCGGCAAGGCGAAGCTCAGCAGGCGGCGGAGGTCCGGCAACACGAAGATCGAGGGCGTTGCGGGCGGCGGAGGTCCGGCAAAGCGAAGCTCGAGGTCGGCGGAGGTCCGGCAACGATAAGCTCGTGGGAAGCGGAGCCCCGACAACGTGAACTCAGTGGGCGGCGGAGGGGAGTCGCAGGGTTCCAGTACCGCGAGAGCTTTAGGTCGCAATAACACGAGGGCATTGTGCGACTGACTTTATAAAAAAATGGACTAAGGTTTTATCAGCGCTAACAAAGCGCTGATAAAGACTACCTTTATCAGCATTAAAAAGCGCTGATAAATCTTTCCTGTATCAGCGCTAACATTTTAGCATTGATACAGGGTTTATTTATCCACGCTTTTCTAGTGCTGATAAAGGGTCTTTTTATCAGCGCTTTTTTAGCACTGATAAAGGGATTCTTTATCAGCATTTTTCTAGCACTGATAGAGGGATTCCTTATCAACACTATATATGTTATTCTTCAAAAATTAAATACGTAAATGATTCAACAAAAATACATTTACAATAACCCATCTCCCCTCTCATTCCAACCTGACTAAAACATTTTGTGTATATGGGCTTACTTGAAATGGGATAAAAATAAAAATCATAAATCATAATCTCAGATAATCCTAACATTTGACTCTAAACACTTCAAGTATACAACATGAACTTGTTGGGCGGAGAAAGAAGGAAGTGATGGCAAGAGGGGGGGGGGGTGAATTGCCTTTTAAAAATAATGATTAACAATTTAAAATCAAAGTGAAAGTGCAGCGGAAATAAAAGAGGCAAAACACAAAACTTGATAATGGAGTTCGGCTTAAACCCAAGCCTACGTCTCCGCTCCCAACTCAACCGTTGAGATATTTACTACCGCTTGCTTTTTAATGGTTTTAGCAAGAAACCCACTAGACTTTAAGGTTAGTCTAGGACCTATTACAGCTTGCTTTTATTGGTTATGCAAGAACCCACTTGCTTTCAATGGTTGAGCAAGAACCCACTAGCCTTCTTACAGGTGAAGGCTAGCTCACCTATGTCTCAAGCCTTTTAAAGGAAAGGCTTGACCAACTTCTTCACACCTTGAAGGTGATGTGAAAACCCAAATGAAAGGATGAGAGAAAGAGATGGGGTTTGTAGGCACAAACCCAAAATGATGCTCAAAAATGAATAAAGCAATAAAAACCGTAATGGGGAAGTCTTGGGCGCCAATGGATTGAAGGAGTTGATGAAGGGTGCTCCCAAGCTTCTTTGGTGGTGCTCCTTGGATGTGGAAGTGTGATGGAGCAAGTGGTGGTTCCTTGGAGCAATTCGCCGGAGGTTCGCCAAATGATGTAAAATGTGTCCCGTGGGCTTCCGTGGCTTTGTAATAGTTCCGGTATTGATCCTTGGCTTCCTAGTCCTTTATTTATAGAGAGGGAAACCTCAAATGGTCTTTGGGGGTCTTCGGAGCCGTTGGAAAAGGCTTCGGAGCCGTTGGGAGGCAAGTGGACAGGTCTGGTCAAAGGCCCAACGGCTAGTTTGACTGGCTCCACCGGCTGACCGGTACATAGCCACCGGTTGGTCGGTGCTTGCAAAATGGATAGGCCTTCGGGCTCAGGCACCACCGGCTGGCTGGTGATGAGGCCACCGGTTGGCCGGTGCTGAGGCAGTAGCAAACACTATTCTGCTGGGTGCCACCGGCTGGCCGGTGATGAGGTCACCGGTTGGCCGGTGCTGAAGCAGTGGCTCAGCCTTCTGTCTGGGTCCCATCGGCTGGCCGGTGGTGAAGCCACCGGTTGGCCGGTGGACTGAATTTCAGTCCACTTTTGATTCTTGCTTTCTTGGCCCAATTCCTTGGCCACCTGAAATCATGCCTATCATCCAAAAACACTTAAAACAATATTAGATAAATAAGAGAGTGATTGTGATCATGAAAATTAAACCTCGAGGGGTACGAGAGGTACAACAATCTCCCCCTATTTTGATGATCACAATCACCAAAACAAACAATGTAAAACATGAAATGAAAGGCATGCTTTAAAGAATAAATGTGAAAGTAAAGCAAAGCATGAGAGAAAGATTTATCCCCCAATCAACCAAGAATTTCTCCCCCTTTTTGATTATCAAAATAGCACGGGGCATAAAACTTGATTGAGGGATACGTTGAAAAACGAGATAGATAAGAGAGTTTAAACAAATTGAAATTTTTTGAAATTTGAATTGAAAGTTTTGAAATGAAAATTTGAATTGAAAATTGAATAACAGTTTGAATTGAAAGTTTTGAAATGAAAATTGAATAACAGTTTGAATTGAATGTTTTAAATAAAAATTGAAAATAAAGCAAAAAGGCTTAAAAGATCCTAACTCCCCCTAAATAAAAACAACAAATCACCGGGGAGAGGATTTTGAAACCGAGACAAATTTTGGTCCGGTGAGACTAGCTAAAAGGGATTTTTCAATCCACACTTGTCTAGTGGCGGGTCTTCTCCTATAAAATTCATCATTAAGGAAAATGGTTTTAGGCCTACCATACCGGGAATTTTTGCAATCACATTCATAAATTAAGTGTCCGGGTTTTTTGCAATAATTACAAAATTTAAATTGGGAGCTCCCCCTTACAAAAATAGTTGGAGCATGGGAAGAGGAAGCTTTCTTGGAATAGCCAAGCCCTTCGGTGGTTCTATATATGCATTGGGAACCAAGGAGTTTGGTTAAATTTTGTTCCCCTTGGGTGACCTTAGCTAGGGATTCCCTTAAATCCTTGATAGTTGATTCCATATAATCAACATCGGGAAGGTTTTGGACTTTGAGGGTCAATTCCTCCTTCTCTTTGAGAAGTTGTTCCTTTTCGGAAGAAAGTTTTTTGAAATTCTTTTTTAAAGCAACAAATTTGGAAGAAAGTTCGTCAAAACCTTCCTCCAATTGATCTCTAGCGTGTTGGAGATCCTCATAAGATAAATGATTGAAAGAATTTGAAGAACTAGAGGATGAGGAGTCGGAAGATGTTACCTCATGAAATGCCATTAGGCATTTGTTACCGTTGTCACTTGAGGAGGAGGAGGAGTCAGATGTGGAGCTATCACTCCATGTGGCCTTGAAAGCCTTCTTCTTTTCCTTTTTCTTTGCCTTTTTCTTGTTGAGTGGGCAATCGGGCTTGTAATGGCCTTTCTTGCCACACCCATAGCATGTTACCTCGGGCTCGGATTTTTCGTCGTGTTTTTCCTTTCGAGCCTTGCGGGATTTCTTCTTCTTGTGCTTCTTCATGAACTTGTGCATCTTGCGGGCAAGGTTCTCCATTTCGGAATCGCCGCTTGAAGAGGAAGACGATGAGGAGGAGGAGCTTTCTTCTTGTTGAACCTTGAAGGCGATGTTCTTTGGAACTTTGATTGGTTTGCCTTCCTTTTCAACTTGCCTCCTCATGGTGATCTCATAGGTCATGAGGGATCCGATGAGCTCTTCGACCGGCATGTTCTTGATGTCTTTTGCTTCTTGGATTGCCGTGACTTTTGGTGCACATGAGCTTGGTAGGATCCATAGGATCTTCTTGACCATCGTCTCTGCAGACACATCATCACCAAGGGACTTTCTACCATTGCAAACATCAGTAAAACGCGTAAACATTTCAGTAATATTTTCATGTGGGTGCATGGTAAAAGACTCAAAATCTTGACGAAACATATCCAATCGAGTATCCTTAACTTTGTTGGTCCCCTCATGGGTAACCTCCAATAGTTTCCAGATTTCATGTGATGAGGTGCATGTGGAAACTCGATTGAACTCATTACGATCAAGGCCGCAATGAAGAGCGTTCATGGCTTTGCCATCAAGCTCGAAATTTTTAATATCGGCTTGGGTCCATTTGGATTCATCGGGAAAAGAGAGAGTGTAACCATGCATGACAATTTTATAAATATGGTATCCTATGCTTCTAAGAAAAGTGGTCATGCGGGTTTTCCAATAGTTATAGTCGGTTCCATCAAAAAATGGAGCACGACCCAAAGAATATCCTTCGGGGGCGAAAGAAGTTGAATCCATCATAATGGATCTTAAATTTGAAACCGGTTAAGGTATTACTCAAATTTTCCTTTGATACCAATTGTTGGGTGGAGAAAGAAGGAAGTGATGGCAAGAGGGGGGGTGAATTGCCTTTTAAAAATAATGATTAACAATTTTAAATCAAAGTGAAAGTGCAACGGAAATAAAAGAGGCAAAACACAAAACTTGATAACGGAGTTCGGCTTAAACCCAAGCCTACGTCTCCGCTCCCAACTCAACCGTTGAGAGATTTACTACCACTTGCTTTTTAATGGTTTTAGCAAGAAACCCACTAGACTTTAAGGTTAGTCTAGGACCTATTACAACTTGCTTTTATTGGTTATGCAAGAACCCACTTGCTTTCAATAGTTGAGCAAGAACCCACTAGCCTTCTTACAGGTGAAGGCTAGCTCACCTATGTCTCAAGCCTTTTAAAGGAAAGGCTTGACCAACCTCTTCACACCTTGAAGATGATGTGAAAACCCAAATGAAAGGATGAGAGAAAGAGATGGGGTTTGTAGGCACAAACCCAAAATGATGCTCAAAAATGAATAAAGCAATAAAAACTGTAATGGGGAAGTCTTGGGCGCCAATGGATTGAAGGAGTTGATGAAGGGAGCTCCCAAGTTTCTTTGGTGGTGCTCCTTGGATGTGGAAGTGTGTTGGAGCAAGTGGTGGTTCCTTGGAGCAATTCGCCGGAGGTTCGCCAAATGATGTAAAATGTGTCCCGTGGGCTTCCGTGGCTTTGTAATAGTTCCGGTATTGATCCTTGGCTTCCTAGTCCTTTATTTATAGAGAGGGAACTCTCAAATGGCCTTTGGGGGTCTTCAAAGCCGTTGGAAAAGGCTTCGGAGCCGTTGGGAGGCAAGTGGACAGGTCTGGTCAAAGGCCCAACGACTAGTTTGACTGGCTCCACCGGCTGACCGGTACATAGCCACCGGTTGGCCGGTGCTTGCAAAATGGAGAGGCCTTCAGGCTCAGGCACCACCGGCTGGCCGGTGATGAGGCCACCGGTTGGCCGGTGCGGAGGCAGTAGCAAACACTATTCTGCTGGGTGCCACCGGCTGGCCGGTGCTGAGGTCACCGGTTGGCCGGTGCTGAGGCAGTGGCTCAGCCTTCTGTCTGGGTCCCATCGGCTGGCCGGTGGTGAAGCCACCGGTTGGCCGGTGGACTGAATTTCAGTCCACTTTTGCTTCTTGCTTTCTTGGCCCAATTCCTTGGCCACCTGAAATCATGCCTATCATCCAAAAACACTTAAAACAATATTAGATAAATAAGAGAGTGATTGTGATCATGAAAATTAAACCTCGAGGGGTACAAGAGGTACAACAGAACTGTCAATATATATCGTCATTTCTAGTAACCTAGTCCTCCGACAAAAATCTAATATGTGACGTATGAATCTGTGGTTAATCATAATATCCAAAACACTGTCATTACCCATTTTTACCATTACTTCCAATAGTTATACAAATAAACCCTACGATACTAGATTCAATTTCCCAGTCCAAGGCACCTGTTTTAGGCAGAGGGAAATTTGTCATTAGGCGTACATATTTTTATGCTAGAGGATATGAACATTTATTGTGATTCTAATACATACAAGGGTTAAGCTATTAACTAGATCCAAAATTATAAAATGATAGAAAAATACCCATAAAATCCTTGACATAATAATAGAATGTTTTAAAAAAGTTATTCCAATAAGAGAAGAAATTTTTAAAACAGAAATACAATCACACAAAACATACAAAAACTAACCACCCACATGGGATACCCTATATTTTCTGTTAAAAATAAATTACATATGCATATATAACCATCATAAGACATAACCTCTTCTCTATATCAAAAATGAAATAAGTTACACCAGCCTGATCCCCTTCCAAACTGGTACTCAAACTAAAATCAATCATTAGGTCTTCACAAACAAAAATAATAGTACCAATGTTGGTTGTGAGAATATAAAAATTTAGAATCCCCTGAAGAAACCATATTATACAACATATTTTGGATGTGTAATCATGAGAAAAATAAATGCCTAATAATTTTTCTCATTTCATCTTAATGTGATTACCCAGGCGCCACTACACTCAATAAGGTAAACACACCTGATAGGTAAGCGTTTTCTAATTAATAATCCATGTATCTTGACCACAATACCTTTGGTAAAATGATATAATACATTTACCACATCCTATTATAGATCATGTATCACGACCCATAACTGAAGACGAATGGAAGGCATTTCATATGACCTATATCTACAACCTAAGGGGACACGGTGGGGTAGATAGCCCAAATCACAAACCATTAACACATCCCTCATCTTAGGGACCATAATCTATGTGTTTCATCTCATCATGTCGCATCCCTGTCACATGAGGATGTCCACTATCTTGACCCAAATCTACTCAAATGAATCTGAGATTATCCCATTCCAATACCAGTAATGGAAATATCCAAATTTAGGTACCTAAGAACTCAATCACACCCATTATATGACATCAAGTTTCATTTAACTCATGGATGGGCCAGGCAGTAGGATCACTCTTCCCAGATGGATGCATCACCTATAACAAGAACACAAATGTACCCACATGAAACAAAAAACATGACATATATCTCATCCTATATCTTTCCAATTAATTCATGCATACAAGTTACTTGATGCCTAGAACCTCATATATAATCACCACTCATCTTACCCTCTATATAATCCAATAGATACAACATACCTATCCCAATATCTAACCGCTCATACCCCAACCAAAAACATGTCACCTATTAATGGCACAACTACCCACTAGCTCTACTAACCCACAACATAAAATCGTGATCAAAACCCTAATAAATTATTTTTACACAACATAAAACATATAAAATGTTTCTCACTCAATTCCCCATTAAACCGATAACCATATCCAAAAAATCACAGTACCAACACTGAGGTCCAACCACAGGTGCAACGTGAAGTATCCACAATATAAAATTATTTGTTTTGAATTTCTTGATCTGGAATTTTGCCACCATCGGGGCATGCGATCGGTCTAGAGAAGTCAAATTTGTACCATAACATAGTACTCCATAGCATTTGGAGAAGTCAAATTTGTACCATAACATAGTACTCCATAACATACTTGATTGACCGTCACTTTTTTTTACAGCAAAGATTCATTTTGATGTCACAAACCAATCGGAGAAAGCCTGGAGGGTGCGGGTGTCGACGTGGTAGTGTTTTCGGATGAAGTCATGGAAGGTGGGCCATTGGAAGTCTGGGTACGCCCTCCGGGGGTTCCCGCCGGCGAGCAACTGCGGCGGGGGACTCACCACCCTGTCCCGCGCCGGACACAGAAAGAAGCTTATCGACTTCCTCGCCCTCCGCTCATTCACCACCGCCCTGTGTACGCAGCTCTTGTACATCCCATTCGTCAGAGCCTGCCATTTTCCCTCTCATTATGACTACGAAAATCAGAAGTGGTGAATGCGGACGCTTATACCATAAAGGCGTCGCCGACGAGAACAACGAACGTGGCCGGAGCGGGGGTGACGGAATGCCACCTCCCGTCGTACGAAACTTGGAGGCCGCCCACGTCGTCCTGGTGGAGGATGGTAATGGAGGTGGGATCACAGTGGGGTCCCGTCCCCAGCGTCACCTCCGATCGCCGGCAAGGAGGGTAGGATTTGATGCAATAAAAATTAAGGCTCAAGGAGGAGGCTAATCTCTTAAGTACTATGCATGATATCAAAAGTAAAAATATAATGAAATTATCCCCTTCTAAGTAGCAACACCCAAATGACATAATTCTTTAATAACAACATAAGAACTATAATCATTCATCATCATCTGTGGTTGTATCATAACTTGATTATTATCCAATAGCATCATTTGGGGCATACTCTGATGATTTAGACATTGGTTTGCATAGTGTCCCAACTCCTTGCAGATGAAGCATTGTACATTTGTAACCTTTTTCTTACCCTTACAGTCACGTACAATGTGTCTTTTTTCTCCACACTTATAACAAAACTCTCATTCCCTTCAGAAAAGTTCCAGGGTGTTTCTTCCGACAATTATCACATATGGAAAAAAAATTCTTTTCCCTCTTCCCTTTATCCATCTTTCTCTCTTCCATCCTTTTCTTCTCTTGCTTCCCTTCAAATCCATAGGACTCAGAGAACTCTTTAATTATCTTATCAACACATGATACTATTTCTTCATATGATGATAATACATGGGATACTATTTCCCTTCTAAATGATGGCTTAATATCATGAAAGATATGACCTTTCTTACTCTTTGGATCATGCGTATTGCTGGAGTTCTCATTCCTTCTACTGGGTGCAATTTCTAAACAATGACATACACTAGATTAGTTTGTGAATAGAAATACCTTATCCCAAACTTGTAAAACACTTACCATAAATTAAACAGTTTATGGATATAATCCATAATCATAAAAATGTCTTCTTTGAGGAAGTATATACTCATAAACCCTTCATAATGGTTTGTAAAGAAAATGAGAATTAACCTAAGCATATCCCCCGGGAGTGTCGTAACCAAGAGTGCAGCAAGGCCCGTTGTCGTGCACCAGTTCCCGTTCGAGTCTAGCTCAAAGTGGTGTTTTTGGGTTTTAACCCTATGTACATCGGTGTCAGAGCCGCCTCTACCTGCTCGTATCCAGATATGGATGTATTTCTCGGAAAACTCACAAAATCTCTACAATACCAAAATTCTAGGAAGTTCTTCTATACTAATCCTCAAAGTCTATCTTAGGGCTACGTGTTCTAATCATAGTTTATCTAAATCTAGTTTCCAATATTTGTACTAAACCTCTCTCTAATACCAACTCTAACGCCTCGACCCCAGTTACCCAGAGTCGGTGCATTATTACATAACATTGACATGATCACAAGGAATCAAGTCCTGAAGGACCGACCAGTTTAGCAGTCTTGGAAAATAGATTACATACATGAATGTTACATTACACATTATAACATAAAAAACAACATAAATAATCCTTTATGAATGTCATTATTCATTTGGCTTAACCCTGCATATCAATCACAATACACTTCTTGGAATCCTGAGAAAAAAATAAAACATAGAAAGGGGTGAGCTCAGATGCTCAGTATGGATAACAATATGGCAGAAACATTAATAAATAATCATAAATATTTAAGGCAATGTATAACTATAACAAAAGCCTTTTAAACTTGAACTTCAACATAATATGGAAAAAATAAAATAATTCCATTTACTTATTCACATGGATATTCTACTAGTCGAATAATAACATGCAATATCACTAACCACTTTCATAATGATGGAATGCATAATGTCAGACTATCATAACCACATAGCCAATGCCTCATGCCAAGACTACAAATAAGATTTTGTCAAGGCCTCATGCCAAGACACTAGTTTGTCTCATGAGACCTACCGATGCATCGAAGAGCTATAGCGGGCTCCACCCATAACATTATAAGTCCAATGCATTTCTCATATGAATAGGTTTAAACATAACATAAATATTCGTATTAAAACTAGCATTTGAAATGTCAATACTTTCTCCATAAACCATTAATGGTATAAAAATAACACATCCACAGTCAAACATATCACAAAACCTTCAACACAATATAGAGGATTTGTATCACGATAAATCAACTTCAAAACAAGTTTAAAATCCATTAAATAATTTTGACATAGATGAAAATGATTTGTAAAACTCTTTGAGAGAAATACCCCTTTTTCATGAAAACATTTAAAAGTCACAAACTTTAAAAAAGAAGTCATTTAAAGACATTTTTGAATCAAATTGACCCATACCACTTTGAATCTTTTGAAAGGAATTAACATTTTAAAAAAATTCATGTCCATATAAATAAATCATTAAAAACCATTTTGAAGACATGGACATTAAAGAGAAAGATTTAGAAGAATAAATATTTAAAACATTTGAAATGATGTTTTAGTAAAAAGTCCCTAAAAAGAATTCCTTTGAAAACTCTTTCATAAAACATGGACATGGATAATAAATATGTCCCAGTAGATACTTACGTAAAAACAACCTCGGATAATAAATAGATTGTGAAATTAACCCTTACCAATTTGGTAACTTACGAAACATATACCCCGTGAAAGAGGTATCATACAATGAATATGTAAATACACATAAATTAAAGTGTATTATAAAAATAATACAATTATAGGCAGTACATACACCACACAAAAGGTAATAGTGGCAATATGGCATGAATCTCACGGGAATAAGGAGTGAGATGATAACCCCTTACCCTGTACTTTTCCTTGGTTGATGGTAGGATAACCTCCTGTATAATGGTGAAATAATTGTTATTGAATTATAAAATAATCATATATATTAATATGATATCATATATGATCTTTTAACATCGGTTTGTTAATAAAATCTTAGTATTATCGTCGTTTTGGGTGTTAACATACTCGTTTTCTTTTATATAAGCCGTATTTGTTATGGATAGGTTGTATCATACTCATATCTAGAATGATATTAAGTCCTTAAATATTATTTTTAATCATCCATTAAAATTTAGCCTTGAATGGATACGATGGGGAATGAATCTCATCGTGTTCGTGGAGACGGTAATCCGTACGTACGCACGAGCGACAATATCATTCTTTTGATATAAAAATAATATATAATTGGATGGTATATCATATAGACAGAATCATTATCATGTTAAATTTATTATTTATATGAATTATACATCATTATTATACCGATCTAAATAATAGTATATTGGATAACAATTACACCACAACGTGGAGACGGTATATCGTACGTACGCACGTATGGTGACATGTCATTCAAGGGATGGATAGAATAATGAATCTGTTTGTTCCATAATTATAATAACATCACAGTATATATAAGGTACTGGAGTTATTATTTTAGAATGGAAATAACAAGTAAAGAAGAAGTTGAAGAAGAAAGGAACTTTAAAGAGGGTGGTGAAGACGTTACCTCTTCTTCAGGTTCTTCCTTTTGATTTGATCAAAAGGGATCCTTAGGTTGACTTTCTGATCAAACTAAGGCCTCTAGGATGAATTGAGGGAAGTTGGGAGGATATTTGGACAGGGGTTGGCCGATCCAAAATGGCTTTGAATGTGTGAATTAATGAGAAGGTGGAGTGCCCTTTTATAAGAGGGGTGATAGACTCTTTAGGAAAAAACATAAAGTATTATTTTATAATAAAATAATATTCGGTTTCTAATGGATACAAAGTGGATTATTCAAAGTATAAGGTGGGGATGGGTCGAAATCCTTTCAACCAATAGATTTTAGACAGGTTTAGGTCATTATATTGACAATATCTTTTAGTTTTAACTCTTGGTTAATTAGTTTAACACTTACCATGTCACATTGTATTTTTAAAATATATAGTTAATAAACTTACTATATAAATCTAATAAACCCCCAAGTGGTCCATTAATGATACACCAATAATGATATAAGTCCTTTGGCAGAACCTTAGATTTTTAGGAATAGAATATAAATTAATAATATAATATTTGTTTTAAAAACTCATTTATGTCAATTTTGACACTACTCAATAATTGATTTTTGTTAAAGTCTTAACAACTTTATTAATTCGAACCAAATTCATTTAAGAAATCCTAACATGTCATATTAACCAATAAAATTCGTGTATGTCATCAAAACTTTCAAATTATATTTATTTTAACATTTATAATACCAATTATTTGATACTTTCATTAATAAGGAAAATAATGTATCATTATTGTGTCATAAATAATATTAATTATTAAATGTGTAAAAATTATAAATAAAATACCATTATGTAGGAAATATTTTTAGCTTTCGAATTATTATTTATAGTCGAAAATCCAACATATATAACCCTATATAAAAATTGTTTTGATAAAAGATATATGCTTTTGTCATTTTTGTATTTATTTTAACTTAATTAATATAAAGTGTCATTATCACTTAATTAATATAAAGTGTCTTTTTCACTATTCATCAAAATAAAAAAGTTATCTGAAAAGTACCAAAATTTCATCCTAGGATAATTTCGTTATTCCAAATCCAAAAATGAAGGCCATTTTGAAAGATAAAATTTATAAAATTTCATAAATTAGGTATTACTATTCATAAGGGCTAGTTTGATTGGTTGTGGTGTGTGTTAGAACTCGAAGTTGCGTACAACACATGCTACAGTATTATTCAAAGAGAAGCGTACTGAGGAAGCTTGGGGTATTACATTATAAATTTTTGATGTCCCCATTCAAAAGAATAAATTTATTTAGTCAAATTGAATATATAAAAGTTTTAAAATATTGGTTTTAAAAAGGGTTCACCATTAAAAGTCGGTAAAAGTGCATTTTTGAAAAATACATCTTTTATCTGAAAAAAATGAATTTGTTCTTAAATTATGTCTAAGAAACTCATAATATGGATTCTAAAATTATAAGGATTATATAAAGTTCAAAATTCAGTTAATACTATTCATAACCTCTTTTGAACAGCTAGTTTGGTAAGTCATGGTGCGCTTGAACTCAGTGTTGCCTATAGTGAAAGTTATTGAATTATTTTGAAAAAAATAATGCACTATGAAATCTTGGGGTGTTACATAAGTCGAGTAAAACATGAATTCAAGTTTGGGAATGCAATTTTATCTTTAAAGCTCAATACATGTTGTGGAAAAAAATGTGGCGAGTTTAAAAGATAAAACACTAAAATTGAACACCATTTTCCCATGAAACTTGGTCCTTCCAATTCACTGTCTGGGGCTTCCTTCTACCGTTATGATCCTATAAAAGAAAATTACTCAATTAATCACAATGATCATTTCATTTAAGCTAAAAATGAAAATATGGAGGGGGCCACATGCTAAATTATTTCAAAGAAAATAAATTGACATCTGAATTCATAGAAAGCAAGTAAAGATAAATATTGGTATTATCCCCTAAGTCGGCCTTGAATTTTGACTACCTCTAGAGGGCAATACTGGCTGTTATCCAAAGTTTGATGGAGGATGAAGTTTCTTTGATTTGAACCACTACATGTGGCTTTTCCTAGCTTGTGCTTCATCCTTCAGGGTTAGTAATGATCCAGGGATAGAGTACACCATATCCCCACCCCCTTAACAATGAGGTATATCTTGCATGGTGGGGGTAGGATGAAGTATGAATCATCCTCCTTCTTGGTTGCTACACGTGAAACCTCTTATTCTCTATCCATGGGTTCCTCAAGGCGTGCTTCATCAAAAGAATAGTCAATGGGAAAGTCAGAGTATAATTCTATTTGAATAATATTAAAACATGAAGTATCAAGATCAAATTCATCCCCATCAAAGTAAGCAGATTTTGTCATGGTTTCTATAGAGACCCAATGCTTGACGTACATGGACATTACATTACTTTTTCGGAATACTTAATACATGAAAAAAAAGACGCCCAAAGACCGTATTAGTTTAGTGTCTTTGGAAACTCGGAAAAAAACCTTCTAATCATGGTGAAAGATCTTCAACATCTCCTATAAAGATCTTCCCGTTTTCGGTATTCTTATCTAAAACCTTTCTTTATATCATGGGGAATAGAAAACATATAAAGGGTGAGCTCAAATACTCAGTAAGGGTAAACATAGAGAACATAAAACAACCCATAAACATTTGAATGCAAAAACTTGAACCTAAAATCTAAACATCAAAATCTTAAGCAAAGACATAAATCATAGAAGTACGTAAGGCATGTATCATAATGGAACATCAATCTTGATAAAATAGCATGGGAATAAATCATGTAATTGTGGCAACCATTCAGCACTTGTTATGATTTCCATAGTAGCCAATGCATTTCTACCAAGACCATCTTATTGGACAAAGTCCATTTCTGAATCGAGTTCACTCCTCGTTCCAATCCTGTATCACTGAACTGTATTAACTTACCGTTCCAGCCATGTCTATCTCATGAGATATAAATCTTTACCCAATGCATTGGAGGGAGATATAGGTCCCACCCATCTCATTATAAAATCATTCTTACTTGTGCCACAAAATAATCTTAAAACATTCATTATAACCCAAAGAATAAAATGGGTTTCATAAATATCGTCCCATCATCACATAATCCAAATAAAACAAATGGATATTTCATCATAAGAAAAGTGAAACCATATAAATCATAGAGACATTATAAGATTGTGTGTTGTTGGACCATAAGATTGCGCGTTGTTGGACAATTAAATGGTGGATTCACGCGTCGACCCCTTCATAAAAGTTGTTCATAAATTTGTTTTCCGTTCATCCTCCAAATTTCAGCTCATTTCGACACTGGGTTAAGGAGTTATATAATTTTCATTGAATAAGACTTTTTTTATGGCCAAAATTTCCAGGAAGCTTCCTTAAATTTTATAACGTTCAATGGAAACCTTAATGACTTCAAAACTCACCCAATTTTTTTTGTACAATCACTTCTATGTGTCCTCGTGGTATCCCCCAAATTTTTCATAGATGAGACTGTCAAATTCTGTATAATGAAAACCACAAGGAGTGATTTAGAATTCAGATTCAATAAAATTAGAAGGGATAGAGTCAATGAATGGTTCAACTCCCTGAGTAGGTTCAGCTTCAATCTCTGCCTCAATGGTTAGTGCCTCTTGGAGTAGACTCTCTAAGGATGGAGGCAGGTAGTCGGGCTCCTCCATCTTGACTTCAAATTCCACCAATTGGGTGGTTTCTTCCTTCAGTGGTGATAAATATTCTTCTTTTTAATGTATGGGGAGGTCAGTTAGTTCCTCACATTTAATCAGGAATTCATCCAAACTTTTTTGATCTCCCACTTGTAGCTCACCAGGTAGGTCTTCCTCCCTTGACTCCTTAGGTTCATCAATTTCAAATATAAGTGGTGCAATTTCTTCCACCACTTTCTCAGGTTCTTCCTTTAGCTTAGGGTTGGGTTACTCCATTAATGCACGAACATAATCAAAAGATCTATCATTCTTTCTTGTTAATTGTTCAATGCTTTCTTCAAGTTCATTCACCTATGCTCTTCTAAAATATTCATCTTCTTCCTGTTGTTGTTACTCCACCTGTGAGTGATTTTTCCATGCATAATATTCTGAATTTGAATACATCATGGAAGTATTTTTTTAGTTTTTTAAATGAAATGAAATCTAACTAAGATGTGAAAATAGAAAAATTAAATAAACTAATGATTGTCTCCTTGGCAACAACGTCATTTTTGACGCACGCCTATCACGGGGTGTGGACAAAAATAATTTTATTTTTCCTAGTGCAACATAGTGGCTGACCAGGGTAATCTATCTTGAAGAGCCTTCTCAATGTAGTTCACTAACTTTATCTAATTCACATATTATATCTATTTTTTTGGTTTTATTTATTAAATGAAAGTGATGAAAATATTTTTGGGTTTTTTATTATTTAAAATAATGACATGTGAATCAAGAATTCTAAATTTATACTAAGATGCAAGTCTAAACAGAATGAATTAACAAGAAAGAACATGGTTTTGGGGGTTGGTTAAATATTCAATCATTATGATTCTTTATATGTTTTATTTTAGTTTTATAATCCAAACATGAAATCTCATGTCTGAACTACTATTCTTTAATTATAAATTGTAAAATATCATTTAATGTTTGAGCACTCTCAATTCCACCTCCTCCTTTAATCCAAGTTGGTGACACACCTTTGTCTAGAATGTGTCATCTTCTAGGACTCAGTTCAATCGAAGCCATTCCATACATTGATTAGCTCAATTCCAACGTGTGAAGAACTAACCAATGGAGTGAGGAAAAATTGATTAAATAAAAGAATAGGGATAGGTTGAGTTGCATTTCATTGGAGGTAGTCACAACATCAGAGACATTCGCCTTACCTGTGCATGCTACTCAAATCTATCTACAAACTTAAAATTAAACATTAATGAAAATTCATGATCACCTTCACCTCCCCCCAGGCCAAGTCTCGGGGTCAGTCTCTCATTTCTGATAGTAAGATATTACTCAGTGGAGTGGGTTGAAGAGAAGAGAGAGAGAGAGAGGGAAATAAATGAAGAAAAGTGGATGGAGAAACACAAATGCATGGATTAATAAAACTAAAATTTGAATTACAATTGAAAAATAATACAATAATAAAATTAAAATAAAATATAAAGAATAAATTTGGGGGGAAAGAGGAGAAAAAGTGGCCCATGCCCTGGTGGGATCCTTCCTTAGATGTGGGTGTTGAGCTGATGATTTGGGAAGAAGGCGAGGGCCTCCTTTTATAGGCATAATTCATTCCTCTGAAAGTTTTCACATTGTTGGCCTACTAAATGTTAGATTAATGTGTGTAACCCTTCATAAAAGTTATTCAATAATGTGGTTTCCATTCAACCTCCAAATGTTTTCTCATTTAGCCACAAGGATTAATGAGTTATGGAATTTTCATTGAATAAGACTTTTTATGGCCAAAATTTTTAGGAAGATGTCTTCAAATTTATAACGATCAATGGAAACCTTAATGACTTAAAAATCCCCCCAAATTAGTTTTAAAGTTGGTATTATGTGTCCTAGTGCTATCCTAGGTGGAATCACCTAAATACGAGGTAAGGAGACTGATTTTTTCATTCGTTATAGTGGTGGGATCCATTCTATTTTCCTAGAAAAAATTCCAACTTCAATGAATTTTTTGAACCAATAGATCTTTGAATCAACACTATGTCCTTAAGATAAAGTTTAATGAAATAAAATCACGATTTTAAGAAAAAGAATCATGAATTTTGGAATTATATATATATTTTTAAAATGAAAAAAATACATTTGTAGTAAAAATCTGTCAAAAATCCAAAATTAAGCACTTTTCTCAATTTTGCTCATAATCATTCTAAAATTCAAATTAACCATTATTTTAATAAAACATTGAAATACATGGGTTTTATCATTGAATAAAATTAAAAATACTCATTATTTGATAAAAAATATTCACATAAATTTGCTCTCTCAAATACCCCCACACTTAAACCATGCTTGTCCTCAAGCATAAAATCTCAACATAGAAATTAGAGGACACCAATGTTACCAATATTAAAATTCCAATTCAATTAAATCAAACAAATTTCAATGTGAAATCAAACTTCAAAATTTTTCAAAAATATCAATTTAATTTTCCATTTTTCAAAGAAACAAATAATTCACATATTTTACTTTTACCATTTGAAAATTGATGGAACTTCTCCTTTCATTCATTCAAGATCCTTGATTCATTATTATTAAACATGACAAGTCATGATTTACCTCACTTTTGATTATTTTCTATCATTACTCATTATACAATTCAAGTAGATTTATGCTCATATCATGAGAACATGCTCCTTATCCATAGGCTTGTAAATAAACTACTTTCTCCACTTTGTAAAGACAAAATGCACATAAAATCACGAAGACATGAAATTAAGGTTCTATTGACTCTGAGGTTTATGGTTGGTAGGATTTTATGCTTTAAAAATTAAGGCTCAAGGAGGAGGCTAATATATTAAGTACTATGTATGATATCAAAATTAAAAATATAATGAAATTATCCCCTTCATAGTAGCAACACCCACTTCCCAAAACTCAAAGAAAATGTTATGATCAAGTAAGCATAATGAATGATTTGTGAAACCTCTTGATTTTTTTTAATTTTGTACTTTACTTTATTTTTTCGAAAGTTATGATTATATCAGACCTCACATCAATCACCTAACCATATACGCTCATAAGATCGTCAGTCTAGAAAATGGTGATTTTGGGTTTTCCCAAATCATAACCCATTTTTTTCTCTTTTTGTTGGTTCTTTTTGTCATTTTGTCATTTTTTTAATTCAATAGGGGAAAAATAGAGTATAATTAGTGATTCTACATCCTTTTACAATTATGACAATAAAACCCCTACACTTCTTCCTTACAATGTATATCATCCCTTCCACCACGATTCTCTTTACCTACACACTTAAACTTTAAAATATCATGAAAATACTCAGAGGAGGGTAGAAGTGGATAAAAATGGCTTGAAACATGAATCATTCCTATAAAGGTCATTCATGGTCTCTATGTTCTAAAAGGAGGATTGATGTAAAGGTAGTATTTTAAGGAAAATTAGCTTTTCAAAGGATGCCTCAATCATTTTAAATGTGTTTTTGCATAGTTATAGATTTGAAAAGTTTCAATACAAGTTATGGTTGGTTACATGTCCCAAGATTACTCAAGATATATGATCAAGAATAAATAGGAAGTACTTGCTCTAGAAATCTTCTCGGGAATGGGAAATGTAACATTACACAATCACTCATGGAATGACTAATAAATAAATTCACATGAACTTCATAAATTCAAAGCGTGAAGGATGGTAGGTAAATTTCAATTAAATAAATCAATTAATTCCTTCACATCATTATTCATTACTTCAATATCCATGCTTCATTTTAAAAATTCATTTATTAATTTCAATCATTTAATCATATCAACATTGAAATCTAAAACATGGAATCACAAGATTCCTAAGAAACTCATGTCTCCTAGATAAGTCGAGTAAAACATGAATTCAAGTTTGGGAATACAATTTTATATTTAAATCTCAAAACATGTTGTGGAAAAAAATGTGGAGAGTTTAAAAGATAAAACACTAAAATTGAACACCCTTTTCCCATGAAACTTGGTCCTTCCCGTTCACTGTCTGGGGATTCCTTCTATCGTTATGATCCTAAAAAAGAAAATTACTCAATTAATCAAAATGATCATTTCATTTAAACTAAAAATTCAAAGATGGAGGGGGCCACATGATAAATTATTTCAAAGAAAATATATTGACATCTGAATTCTTAGAAATAAAGTAACGATAAATCTTGGTATTATCCCCTATGTCGACCCTGAATTTTGACTACCTCTAGAGGGAAATACTGGCTGTTATCCAAAGTCTGATGGAGGGTGAAGCTTATTTGATTTGAACCACTACATGTGGCTTTTCCCAGCTTGTGCTTCATCCTTCTGGGTTAGTAATGATCCAAGGATAGAGTACACCATATCCCCACCCCATTAACAATGAAGTATATCTTGCATGGTGGGGGTATGATGAAGTATGAATCATCCTCCTTCTTGGATGCTACATGTGAAACCTCTTATTTTCTATCCATTGGTTCCTCGAGGCATGCTTCATCAAAATAATAGTCAATGGGAAAGTCAGAGTGTAATTCTATTTGAATAATATTAAAACATGAAGTATCAAGATCAAATTCTTCCCCATCAAAGTAAGCAGATTTTTTCATGGTTTCCTTAGGGAAATCCACTAGTATCTCTTCATTCACTTCCTTAAATAAATATTCAACATATCTAGGGAGATCCATATGTTCCTCAGCATGTGCACATCTAGGTTCTTTTTCATCCTCCAAGGCATAGCAGAGATTTTCTGATTCTGTATAATCAAAACCACAAGGAGTGATGTAGAATTCAGATTCAATAAAATTATAAGGGATAGAGTCAATGAATGGTTCAACTCACTGAGTTGGTTCAACTTCAATATCTGCCTCAGTGGTAAGTGCCTCTTGGTGTAGACTCTCTGAGGATGGAGGCAGGTAGTCGGGCTCCACCATCTTGACTTCAAATTCCACCATTTGGGTGGTTTCTTCCTTTTGTGGTGTTGAATCTTCTTCTTTGTATTGTATGGGGAGGTCAGGTAGTTCCTCACATTTAATCAATAATTAATCCAAACCTTTTTGATCTCCCACTTGTAGCTCAGTAGGTACGTATTCCTCCCTTTCCTCCTTAGGTTCTTCAATTTCAAATATAATTTGTGAAATTTCTTACACCACATTCTAAGGTTCTTTCTCCAGCTTAGGGTTGGGTTGGTCCATTAATGCACGAACATAATCAAAATCTCTATCGGCCTTTCTGGTTAGTAGTTCAATGCTTTTTCTATGTTCATGCACCTAAGCTCTTCTAAAATATTCATCTTCTTCTTGTTGTTGTTGCTGCACCTGTGAGTAATTTTTCCATGCATAATATTCTGATTTTGAATACATCTTGGAAGTATTTTTTAGTTTTTTAAAAGAAATTAAATCTAAATGATATTTGAAAATAGAAAAAGAAAATGAACTAATGATTATCTTCCCGAAAATAGCTTCAGTTTTGACGCACGCCTGTCGTGTGGTGTGGACAAAAATAATTATATTTTTCCTAGTGCAGCACAGTGGCAGACCATGGTCATCTCTCTTGAGTATCCTTCTCGATGTAGTTCACTTTATTTATCTAATTCACCTATTCTATCTCTTTTTGTGGTTTTGTTTATTAAATGATAGTGATTAAAATTTTTGGTTTTTTTATTATTAAAAATAATGACATGTGAAGCAAGAATTCTAAATTTATACTAAGATTCAAGTCTAGATAGAATGAATCACTACTGGAATTTTACACTTTACCCATTCTTGTAAACCATTGGTAATGGCCTGGAAACCATTGGTATATAGTATATCAACGGTTCCCTCAACCATGGCCAAGTAAGGCGTGACAACAGGCCTATACCAACGGTTCTGTGAAAACCATTGGTATAGGTGTCAAAATAGAAGGTATACCAACGGTTTGCTATAAATTGTTTGTATATGTGTGTTAAAGTATAACATATACCAAAGGTTTGTAAACTGTTGGTATAGGTGTGTTACACTTATACCAATGGTTATAAACTGTTGGTATAGAGGGGATATAGAAATCCATTAGGCTATACCAATGGTTTTGTTATAACCGTTGGTATAAACCTATACCAATGGTTATAACAAACCATTGGTATAATTATATTATAGTATCTATACCAATGGTTTTGAAACCGTTGGTATACTATTGCTCAGCACCATAGCAGCAGGACCCTCTCCCCTCTCCAGACCTACAACAACACAGCAACCCCTCTCCAGACCTGCAACGACACCAATAAAAAAATCCCCATCCAAAGTATTCAAAATTTAGAATTCATTCCATAATTTAGAAATTCAAATGCAATAACACCCATAAGAGAAAAGGCCTAAATGTTATAGGAAATTCAATAACACCCATAAGAGTATTCGAAATTTAGAATTCATTCCTCACTCAAACCACAACACCAACACACATAAGAGTATTCAAAATTTATAATTAATTCCTCACTCAAACCACAACACTAATACACACAAGAGAAAAAACCTACATGTTATAGGAGGAACATGGGATGTTTAGTCATGGTATTGGGTTGAGTATATTAAAACCAACAGAAAAACTTGGGTAGATTGGCAAGGATCATGACACCCATAAGATAGACAATGGTAGTGGTCATGTGTTTAGACCTAGGATGAGTTATATGAAGTACATGGGATGTTTATATTCCTCTAATGATTATGTATCCATGTATAAATGGTTCCTGATGTGTTAGTGGGAAATATTGGCCAATCTCGACATATGATATGGGTTACCAGAATAGCCTACATGTTTTTCATAGACTTTTCAATTAGAATAAGGGGGTATGTGGCTAATTGTAATTTTCTCTCCTAGGTGTGATGTGAGATGAATCCCCATCTTGGGTAGTGGGTATGAATATTCAATTAAGTCTTTGGTATTGGGTTCCCAAAGGGACTTTGGTTTGGTCCTAAAACCCACTGTTTGAGGATAGGATTGAGGTGATCCATGGGGCTATGGTGTCACCATATGTATTCCTCACCATTGGGGTATTTTTATGAGACTTTGAAACTTATTTTTCAAGAATCTACGTGTAGCCTTGTTGACCAATTTTTTATATGGTATGCTTGAGTGTTCATAGGTTTCATATGAAATCACTATATGATATTTATTTCTTGTATGTTATTATATAGAATGAACGACCCATGATTGAGAATTAGAACATGAGTGTTGGTGCATGTTCATGATGGGATGTCGAGACTCATTCCTAATATAATTCATGTTTTTCTATATATACTATGACCCATTGTGTTTCGATCTATGCCTTGTGAATATTTTCTTCTAATAACGTATGGCCAATAGACCATATTTTATTTTTTATCTCTTAATTTCAAGAATATATGTGTAGCCTTGTGAAGATTTTTCGTATGTCAGTTGTTGTTTTTACTTAAAATGCAATCCATTTCAAACAAAAGTGACACACTTTGAGTGATAGCAGTCACACCGTGCCTCGAATTGAGGTGGGGTTGACTCATACCCGTCACAAATGATCCATGGATAGTTGGGTGGGGGGGGGGGGCTGTTCGGGGGGGGGGGGGGGGGTGCTGTCTGAAGTGTGTTTTCGGACACCATGGTCACACAACACCTCTGATTGACATGTTGTTTAGCTGACTATTTCATAATTAACCCACTCTTTATTTTCGTCCGATTTCATGGTATTCCAAGGTTGTTCGGCCAGTTTCGACCACCCCGCACACGTTTTTCAAGCGCCCCAAACACCTAAAAAACACATATTCTACCATGCCGTGAAAATTGCACATTCGAATGACATGTCGTCTTTTCGTACACCTCACAAATAATAATTAGGGTGTTTTTCATGTGATTTCAAGTCATTCCAATGTCGTTCGGTATGTATTTGACGGTAAAACACATGTTTTGGCCATTTATGACACGCAGAATGCGTTTTCAGACATCATGGTCACACGACACCTCCAATTGTCATGATGTCTAGCCAACCATTTCACAATTCACCCACCCTTTGTTGTCGTCCGATTTCATGGAATTCCAAGGTCATTCAGTCGATTTTAACTACCCCACACACGCTTTTCAAGCACACCAAACACCTAAAAAACACATATTCAGCCATGCCATGCAAACCGCGCATCCGAATGACATGTTGTCTCCTCATACACCTCAAGAATAATAATTAGGGTGTTTTCGTGTGATTTCAAGTCATTACGATGTCGTTTGGTATGCATTTGATCGTTAAACACATGTTTTGGCCATTTACGACACACAACGTATGTTTTCAGCCACCATGGTCACACGACACATCCTATTGATGTGACATCTAGCCCACCATTTCAAAATTCACCCAACCTTTGTCGTCGTCTGATTTCATGGCATTCTGAGGTCATTCGGATGGTTTTGACCATGCTACGCACGCTTTTCAAGCATGTCAACACCTAAAAAACACATATTCTGCCGTGCCGCGCAAACCGCGGGTCCGAATGATGTTCTATCTTTTAGTACACCTCAAGAATAATAATTAGGGTGTTTTTGTGTGATTTCAAGTCATTCCAATATCGTTTGGTATGTATTTGACCATAAAACACATGTTTTGGCCATTTAGGACACGCAAAGTGTGTTTTCAGCCACCGCGATCACACAACACCTCCGATTGACGTGCCGTCTGGCTGACCATTTCAAAATTCACCCACCCTTTATTGTCATCTAATTTCATGGAATTCTGAAGTCGTTCAGTCAGTTTTGACCACCACACACACATTGTTCAAGCGCGCCAAACACCTAAAAAACATATATTCAGTCGTGTCACACAAAATGCATGTATGAATGACGTTTTGTCTCATTATACACCTCAAAAATAATAATTAGGGTGTTTTAATGTGATTTCAAGTCATTTCAATGTCATTTGACATGCATTTGACCATTAAACGTATGTTTTGGCCATTTACGACACGTGGAGTGCGTTTTCGGCCACCGCAGTCACACGACACCTCCGATTGACATGCCATTTGGCCGAAAATTTCACAATTCACCCACCCTTTGTTGTCGTCTTATTTAATGACATTATGAGGTCATTCGGCCAGTTTTGACCACCCCACGCACCATTTTCAAGCGCGCCAAACACCTAAAAAACACATATTCAACCGTTCTGCACAAACCGCACGTCCGAATGATGTTTCGTCTCCACATAAACCTCAAGAATAATAATTAGGGTGTTTCCATATAATTTCAAGTCATTCTAATGTCATTCGGCATGCATTTGATAGTTAAACGCATGTTTTGGCCATTGATGACATGCGGAGTGCGTTTTTGGCTAGCGCGGTCACACGACACCTCTGATTAATGTGTCGTTTGGCCGACCATTTCAAAATTCACCCAACCTTTGTTGTTTTCTGATTTCATGGAATTGTGAGGTCGTTCTGCCAATTTTGACCACCCCACGCACGCTTTTCAAGCGCGCCAAACACCTAAAAAACAAATATTCAGCCGTGCCACACAAAACGTGCGTCCAAATGATGTGTCGTATCCTCTTACACCTCACGAATGATAATTAGGGTGTTTTAGTGTGATTTGATGTCATTCCGATGTCATCCGGCAAGCATTTGACCATTAAACACATGTTTTGGCCATTTACGACATGCAAAGTATGTTTTCAGCCAGCACGGTCACACGACACCTCCGATTAATGTGATTTCTGGCCGATCATTTTACAATTTACCCACCCTTTGTTGTCGTCCGATTTCATGTCATTCCAAGGTCGTTCGGCCAATTTTTACCACCCCATGCACGCTTTTCAAGCGCGCCAAATACCTAAAAAACACATATTCAGTCGTGTCGTGCAAACCGCATGTACGAATGACATACTGTCTCCTCTTACACCTCATGAATACTAATTAGGGTGTTTTCGTGTGATTTCAAGTCATTCTGATGTCGTTCGACATGCATTTGAACGTTAAACACATGTTTTGGCCATTTACGACATGGGGAGTACATTTTCGGCCACCGCGGTCACACGACACCTCTGATTGATGTGCCGTCTAGCCGACCATTTAAAAATTCACCCACCCATTGTTTTCATCTGATTTCATGGCATTCTGAGGTCGTTCGACTGGTTTTGACCACCCCACGCACGCTTTTCAAGCGCGCCAAACACCTAAAAAAACATATTCAGCCGTGCCGTGAAAACCGCATATCCGAATGGCATTTTGTCTCCTAGTACCCCTAAAGAATAATAATTATGGAGTTTTTGTGTGATTTCAAGTCATTATGATGTCGTTAGGCATGCATTTGACCATTAAACGCATATTTTGGCCATTTACGACACGCAAAGTGCATTTTTCAGCCAGCACGGTCACACGACACCTTCGATTGACATGCCATCTTTTTGACCATTTCAGAATTCACCCAACCTTTTTTTTTCGTCTGGTTTCATGGCATTTTGAGGTCGTTCGGCCGGTTTTGACAACCCCACATAGGCTTTTCAAGCGCGCCAAACACCTAAAAAACACATATTCAGTCGTGCCGCGCAAACTGTGCATTCGAATGATATTATGTCACCTCTTACACATCATGAATAATAATTAGGGTGTTTTCGTGTGATTTCAAGTCATTACGATGTCTTTCAGCATGCATTTGACCGTTAAATGCATGTTTTGTCCATTTACGACACGTAGAGTGCGTTTTCCGCCATCGCGATCACACGACACCTCTGGTTGAGGTGGAGATGACTGGTACCCATAAAAAATGACCAATGTATTATTTTCCTAACGTATCAACACAATCAGAATGCGTTTGATCAGTTTTCCGTATGTCAGTTGTTGTTTTCACTTAAAATCCGGTCCATTTCAAATAAAAGTGAGACACTTTGAGTGGTACCAGCCACACCGTGCATCGGATTGATGTGGGGTTCAATCTTTCAAATAAAAAATGTCCCATGGATCATTGTTCTAAAGTATTAATAGAATCTGAATACGTTTGGTCCATTTTCCGTATGTTAGTTTTTGTTTTCACTTAAAATGTTGTCCATTTCAAATAAAAGTGAGATACTTTGAGTGGTACTGGCCACACCGTGCCTCGTATTGAGGTGATATTGAGTCCTACACATCACATATGACCCATGGATCGTTTTCCTAAAGTATCAACACAATCCAAATATGTTTGGTTAGTTTTCTGTATGCCAGTTGCTTTTACTCAAAAGGGTGTCCATTTTAAACAAAAGAGAGACACATTGAGTGATACCAGCCACACCGTGCCTCAGATTGAGGAGGAGTTGACTCATACATGTCACATATGAATCATGGATCATTTTACTAAAGTATCAACATAATCTGAATTCATTTGGTCGGTTTTCCGTATGCCAGTTAGGCAAATTGTGCAACAATAGTGATAATATCTTATACTAAAACTATATACATTGTGCATGATGTGCATCCCCTGGTGCATGGTTAGGGAAAATAATGCACATTGATTCTAATATATATCCCTATATGGTTGGTATATACCCTGTGGGATGGAATTAATTTTTTCACTAACCGTGAGGCATAGTGTTTTTTTACGCCAACTAGGATTCCGAGCTCCGAACAAGCCCCAGAAGCCCCATAAACCATTATAACATCATTATGCTTACATATTTGGTCAAAAATAAAGAGTTATATTGAATTAAATAATATCAATACAAGAGTGAAAAACCAGGTTAAAAAATAAAGAGTTATACAGAATTCAAAAATGTAATGGATCAATCTGCCCCTGATCACCATCACCATCACCACTATCATCATCAGCCTCATCCTCGCCACCATCTTTGTCCTTTTCGTCATCCTCATCATCATCCCCATGCTCATCCTCATCCCCATCCTCACCCTCGGCCCCATCCTCTCCCTCATTCTCATCCTCATCCTCGCCCTCGTCCTCTTCAGCATCCTCATCATCACCAGGAACGTAATCATCTCGACCGCCACTAGAACTGCTGCCTGGTGCATAGGATAATGCAGCCATAAGCAACATATATGTCTGACAAGCCACGCTGGCCTCTGGTGGAAGTGATGAAGATAATTTTTTGATCAGTTTCATAAATTCTTTCTCCCTCATTTGAACCAGTTCTTCCAACTCTATAACCCTTTTATCAGACTGTCTTGCATGATCCTTGACCTGTTCCAACTAGGTGGTACTAGAATGGATACCTGGAGAGGTACAATACCTTATCGAGACTATATTATTACCAGGTCGGCAGAGTAATCGACCAGAGTGCTCATCTCCCAAAACCTGATATAAATGATTGTGTGGCCCTAAATTGTCAGGCTCTGGGGCATCAAGGGCCTCTAAATCAACCTGCTAAAAATATTAATAGATTATTAAATTTAAAAATAGATATTAAACTTCTAAATAAAAAAAATAAAAACTTAAAATCTTTTCTTGTGTCAGTTCATTAACCACAGTTCCATATTTTTTCCTTCTACTCAAGCAAAACAATTTTGCTCGAAGGAGACATCCTTCAATATTCAATTTTTTCTTCAGTAATGACATTGAAACAGTATAAAGTGCAGTTATAATCATATATTCAATATTCAATAAATTATATAATTTATGTAGGAAATAATAAAAAGGGAAAGTCCTAAAGAAAAATTATAAACAACTATAGCGTACAAGCTGCCTCTCATGATCTAACGTAGTAGTGCACCCCAAAGTGTGGAGGTATTGCTTTGAATCAATGTTTTTTTTGTTTTTTTTCATAATATTCCTAAATAATGTTTAATAATAAATAAGATAATATTATTGAAAAATATGAAATCTGTCATTTAAATACCTCAAATGGGATTAATACCTTAAATTTGGCAGTCGCCCAATGGGTAATCATTTGGCAATACTCCTCTATCGGGTAGTCATCCATGATAGGTACTATATCCAACCCTGTGCCCACTCTCTACCACCATCCAACATACTTCTCATGCTTATAACCTCACCAAATCCTTCCTAGCTCTTTTAAACGTGCTGGTCATGCACCTTCGCCATAAGGGAAGTTAAATCGAAGCTGACACCCAATAGATTAATTCATATAAATATAACAAAATACTACATTGAATCCAATAGTTTTTTACCCATATTTGTGCCCATGCATTAACCTTGAATTCGTGTGGCAGATGCCTCCAAGAGAGAGGGATAACTGGAATGATGTCGGAGTATTTGGCTTGTGTCTCCAAAAAACCCCGACATTCCTGCCCAAATTTATCAATATTTTTCATTCATCATTGGATTCAACCATCAACTGTGTCTGGAGGTTCCATACCACACACAAGAGAGTACACCACCTCCCCCGGATCCCACACAATGAGTATACCCCCTCCTCCCCCTTGTACCACCGGCCTTAGTACCGGGTTTACCAAATGATTGTCTAACTCTGACACCACCCCCTCCTACCACCAGCCTCTATACTGGCAGAAATATCAGGCTCCTCATCGGATATCTCTTGTCTAGGGGGTCGATCTTGAAAAAATGTTTAACACAAAAGTAAACACATGATATTATAAGTTATTGAAATATATATATTTGAAATAAAATACTCACGATATGGATGAGTGGAGGAACGCCCATCTGTGTCATGCAATGATTATTTTTTGTCATCTTTTTCCACCGCATCTCTTCAATGGGTGTCATTTACTACAATGAAAACAAATATGGAAGTAATTAGAAACAAATAAATAATGTGTAACCCAAAAAACATAATATAGAAAATCCATTATGATAAAAAAAACATAAAGAAACAGAAGATTTATGGTGGTTTGAAGGTAAGTAATAGGATACACACTCTAAATGATGTAGGTGTATTCATTGAATCATGCCTCAATTGATTTTAGAGAGGGGAATTCAATAGTTATAGGTATGGATTTGATTAGAATCACCTATAAAAAGGATATCCAGGAATTGTGACGTCCCAAACCAGGATTCCACTCATTAGTGACCCAAACCCAGATGACCACATGGCCTGAAGCACATCTACCAAAATTCCAAATGTTATTGACTAATAGTGAGATCCTTTGCTGTGTTTGGGAGAGACAATTCCCTCATTACCTAAGTTTCACAATTTTAATATTATCAGTTAAAAAGTGGAAGAAAGATAACGTTGGGAAAATATTGGAAATGGATGAAAATAACCAAATCAGTAATACCAACTAATAACAGAATCATAAACTGAATGATGGTAATGTAAGTAATGTATCAAGAAGAAAAACATAGTTACAACTATCAGGAAGTAGTACTATACAAGAGGCTCAATAAATATTAAAATTCGACCAAGCTTCTTGAGCTAAAACCCAATCATCTGGTTCATCGGTGGAAGGAGTGTGACTCATGTCAACAACTCGAAATCCACAATCATTAATAAAGGTTCATTGCCTCGTCATTGAATCAAACCATTGGTAAAGGGAAGAGTTTTACCAATGGTTGCACACAAATGTTGGTAAAAGAGGACTTCAAGGCCCCTTTATAGGCATCCCAAATAGAGGCACATGCCCCAGGCCCCATTATGTGTTACATGCATCCCAAATCATTCACTCATGTTCAATAAATCATTCTTGTAACCTCTATGGTCATACCTTTCATTACCCAATTATTTCCTCAAGTCAATCGCACCCCATGGGTGGATAAAGTTTAGGCTTTTACTCTAATAGGTTGTTCATGGCTTGTAAAAAGGTTTAATTTCATAAATTCTAGACAAATACATTTATTTTTAAATTTGAGATTAATAATATGGAATGTCAATGATAACAATATTACTAAATTAAACTTATGACTTATCTAACATTGTTATGGATGTATACACATGCTATCATGGCTAGTGAAAATCACCCCACCATCATAAAAGTGAGTATTGGCCAAGAAAGAGACATAATATACAACGTACAGTGAGAACCATATTTAATTGACCCTAAAGTTATATTAGTACAGTCATCTTTGGAAGCCAATTATCACTCATGACTAACCATGCCACTATAGACAACCTGGAGTGTATGAGTTTTCTCTCTGATCTGAACAACATCATCACACATTCTTACCATGATGTGAATCATGTGGAAGATGGATGATATTAACACAAAATTCCCAGAAATACCAAGCCTTCTAAGAATTGAAAATTTATGGATGATATTAACACATAATTCATTTTGAATCAAATTTGATTCACTATCAAAGCCCAACAAAAACACCCAAATCAAATAGAAAATAAAAGTTATACACAACCAAATAAAAATAGAAAACCAAAACAGTAGATGTAGAACATTAAAATGAAAGTATCACTTACAAATTAGAAGTGTAATACTAAGAAATTTTGAAAATGGATCGGAATGAAGAATTTCTGCAGTAGGGTAAACAGAATCCCGCTTCTCCACTTCACCCAAATGAAATCATAAAACCAAAATAGTAGATGAAGTATCACTTATATAAAACAAGTGAAGAACTGATAAATCTTAAAGATAGAAGGATTTCAGCCATAGGGGAAGGAAAATCCCAATTCTCCCTTCTGTTTAGGGCTGCAGTCATGAAAAATGGGGGAGTTCGGGCGTATTTGAATTTGGGGAAAAACTTTCCCAATGGTTTGTAAAAACTGTTGGTAAAGGATGATTTAAACCTCTCTATACCATCGGTTTAAGAAAACCATCGGTATCGAGTATTATTTTCCCAACGGTTTTGAAAAACTGTTGGGAAAAGATGATTTAACCATCTTTTACCAACGGTTTCCTTAAACTGTTGGTAAAAGTACTCTACAGGCATTAGGAAAACCTCCCTTTCTAGAAGTGAATTAATATGAAAGAATTTGGTTTTGGGGGTTGGTTAAATGTTAAATAATCATTATCCTTTATATTTTTTATTTTATTTTGATAATACAAACATTAAATCTCATGTTTTAACTACTATTCTTTATTTATAAATTGTGGAATATCATTGAATATTAAATAACTCTCAATTCCACCTCCTCCTTTAATCCAAGTTGGTGACACACCTTTGTCTAGAATGTGTCATCTTCCAAGACCCAATTCAATCGAATCCGTTTCATCCATTGATTAGATCAACTACAACGTGTGAAGAACTAAACAATAGAGACAAGGAAAAATGATTAAATAAAAGAATAGTGATAGGTTGAGTTTCATGTCATCGGAAGCAGTCACAACATCGAGGACATTCGCCTTACCCATGCATGCTACTCAAATCTATCTACAAACTTAAAATTAAACATTAAAGAAAATTCATGATCACCTTCACCTCCCCCAAGGCCAAGTCTCAGGGTCAACCTCTCATTTCCGAGAGTAATATATTACTTGGTGGAGTGGGTGGAAGAGGAGAGAGAGATAGGTAAAGAAATGAAGAAAAGTGGATGGAGAAACACAAAGACATGGATTAATAAAACTAAAATTTGAATTACAATTGAAAACTAATAAAAAAATAAAATTAAAATAAAATTAAAATCATAAATAAGGGGGGGGAGAGGAGAAGAATCGGCCCGTGCCCTGATGGGATCCCTCCTTAGTTGTGGGTGTCGAGCTGATGATTTGGGAAGGAGTCGAGGGCCTCCTTTTATAGGCATAATTCTGTCTTCTAAAATTTTGCATGTTGTTGGCCCATTAAATGGTTGATTCACACATGGACCCCTTCATAAAATTTGTTCATAAATATGTTTTCCAATCACCCTCCAACCTTCATCTCATTTATCCATAGTATTAAGGAGGTATGAAATTTTCATTGAATAATAATTTTTATGGTCGAAATTTCCAAGAGGATTCCTTCAAATGTATAACAATCAATAGAAACCTTAATGACTTAGAAACTTAACCAAAATTGATTTAGAGTTGTTCCAATGTGTACTTGTGCTATCCCTAGTGTAATAACCTAAATGGGAGGTGAGGTGACTGATTTGTGCATCTGTTACGGTGGTGGGGTCCACGCTGTCTGCCCGAAAAAGATTCCAACTTCAATGATTTTTTTGGACTAATAGATATTCGAATCAACTCTAGGACCCGAAGAGAAATTTGAATGAAATAAAATCAGGATTCTAAAAAAAATCACAAATTTTGGAATTATATTTTTTATGAAATGACAAAAATACCCTTGTGGTAAAAATCTTTTAAAAATCCAAAATTATGCAATTTTATCAAATTTTCTCATAATCATTATAAAATTAAAATTACCCATTATTTTAATAAAACAACGAAATTCATGGGTTTTATCATTGAAAAACATTAAAAATCCTCATTATTTGATAAAAAATATGCACATAAATTTGCTCTGTCAAATACCCCCACACATAAACCATGCTTGTCCCCAAGTATAAAATCTCAAAATGGAAATCAGAGGACACTAATATTACCAATATTTAAATTCCAAGGTAATAAAATCAAAAAAAAAATCAATGTGAAATCAAACTTTCAAAAATCTGGATAAAATATCAATTTAATTTACCATTTTTCAAAGAAACAAATAATTCACATATTTTACTTTTACCCTTTGAAAATTTATGGAACTTATCCTTTCATTCATTCAAGATCCTTGATTAATTATTATTAAACATGACAAGTCATGATTTACCTCACTTTTGATTCTTTTCTCTCATCACTCATGATACAATTCAAGTAGAGTTATTCTCATATCACGAGAACATGCTCCTTAGCCATAGTCTTGTAAATGAACTACTTTATCTACTTTGTAAAGACAAAACTCACATAAAATCATGAGGAATTTCAATTAAGGTTCTATTGACTACGAGGTTTATGGTTGGTAGGATTTGATGCTTTAAAAATTAAGGCTCAAGTAGGAGGCTAATCTCTTAAGTACTATGCATGATATCAAAAGTAAAAATATAATGAAATTATCCCCTACAAAGTAGCAACAACTAATTCCCAAAACTCAAAGAAAAGGTTATGATAAAGTAAGCATAATGAATGATTTGTGCACCCTCTTGATTTTTTTTTTATTTTTTACTTTTTATTATTTTTTCAAAAGTTATGATTATATAAAATCTCACATCCATCATCTAACCACATACGATCATAAGATCATCGGTCTAGAAAATGGCGATTTTTGGTTTTCCCAAATCACAACCCATTTTTTTCTCTTTTTGTTGGTTCTTTTTGTCATTTTTCTTATTTTTTTAATTCAAGAGGGGAAAAAAGAGTATAATGAATGATTCCACAACCTTTTACAATTACCTTAATAATACCCCCACACTTCTTCCTTACAATTTATATTATCCCTTCCACCATGATTCCCTTTAACCCCACACTTCAACTTTGAAATATCCGGAAAATACTCAAAGGAGGGTAGGAATGGATAAAAATGGATTGAAACATGACTCATTCCTATAAAGGTCATTCATTGTCTCTATGGGATAAAATAAGGATTGATTTAAAGGTGATCTTTTAATGAAAATTGGGTTTCCAAAAGATGACTCAATCATTTTAAATGTGTTTTTTCATAGTCATAGCTTTGATATGTTTCAATACAAGTTCTTGTTGGTTACATGTCCCAAGATCATCCAAGAAATATGATCAAGAATAAATAAGAAATACATGGTCTATAAATCCTCTTGGGAATGGAAAATATAACATTAGACAATAACTCATGGAATGACTAATAAATCAATTCACATGAACTTCAGAAATTCAATGCATGAAGGATAGTAAAGAAATTTCATTTACATGAATCAATTAATTCCTTCAAATCATGAGTCATTACTTCAATATCCATGCTTCATTTTAAAAATTTGATTATTCATTTCAATCATTTAATCATATCAACATTGAAATCTAAAACATGAAATCACATGATTCCTAAGAAACTCATGTCTCTTTGATAAGTCGAGTAAAACATGAATTCAAGTGTGGGAATGAAATTTTATCTTTAAAGATAAAAATTTGTTGTGGACAAAAATATGGAGAGTTTAAAAGATAAAACAATAAAATTGAACACCCTTTTTCCATGAAACTTGGTCCTTCCACTTTACTGTTTGGGGCTTCCTTCTACCGTCATGATCCTACAAAAGAAAATTACTCAATTAATCACAATGATCATTTCATTTAATCTCAAAATAAAAGAGGGAGGGAACCACATGCTAAATTATTTCAATGAAAATAAATTGAAATATAAATTCCTAGAAAGCAAGTAAAGATAAATATTGGTATTATCCCCCAAGTGGGCTGTGAATTTTGACTACCTCTAGAGGGTATTACCTTCTATTATCCAAATTTTGATAGAGGATAAAGATTCTTTGATTTGAACGACCACATGTGGCTTTTCCCAGCTTTTTCTTCATCCTTCTGGGAAAGAGTACACTGTATCCCCCTTTTACAATGACTTATAACTTGCATGGCAGGGGTAGGATGAAGTATGAATAATCATCCTTCTTTATTGATACTTGTGAAACCTCTTCTTCTTTGTCCATTAGTTACTTGAGGTATGATTCATCAAAATAATTGTCAATGTGAATGTCAGAGTGTAATTCAGTTTGAATAATATTAAAACATGAAGTATCAAGATCAAATTATTCACCATCAAAGCATCTTTTTCATGGTTTCATTAGGGAAATACACTAGCATCTCTTCATGAACTTTCTTCAATAAATATTCAATGTGTCTAGGGAGCTCCATATGTTCCTCAGCATGTGCACATCGAGGTTCTTCTTCGTCCTCCAAGGCAGAGTTGAGGTTGTCTAATTCTGTATAATCAAAACCACATGGAGTGATGTAGAATTTATATTCAATAAAATTAGAAGGGATAGAGTCAATGAATGGTTCAACTCCCTGATTCGGTTCAGCTTCAATCTCTGCCTTAGTGGTAAGTGCCTCTTGGAGTATACTCTCTGAGGATAAAGGTAGGTAGTCAGGCTCCTCTATCTTGACTTCAAATTCCACCACTTGGGTGGTTTCTTCCTTCAGTGGTGCTGAATCTTATTCTTTGTATTGTATGGGAAAGTTAGGTAGTTCCTCATATTTAATCAAGAATTCATCCAAACTTTGTTGATCTCCCACTTGTAGCTCAGCAGATACGTATTCCTCCCTTGCTTCCTCAGGTTCTTCAATTTCAAATATAAGTGTTGAAATTTATTCCACCACTTTCTCATGTCCTTCCTTTGGATTTGGGTTGGGTTGCTCTATTAATGTATGAACATAATCAAAATCTCTATTAGCCTTTCTGGTTAGTTGTTCAATGCTTTATCTAAGTTCATGCATTTGATCTCTTCTAAAATATACATCTTCTTCTTGTTTTTGTTGCTGCACCTGTGAGTAATTTTTCCATGCATAATATTCTGAATTTGAATACATCATGGAAGTCTTTTTTTAGTTTTTTAAATAAAATTATATATAAAAAATATGTGAAAATAGAAAAAGTAAATGAACTAATGATTGGATCCCCAAAAATAGCGTCATTTTTGACACACATCTGTTGTGGGGTGTGGACAAAAATAATTATATTTTTCCTAGTGCAGAACAGTGGCTAACCAGGGTCATCTCTCTTGAATATCCTTCTCAATGTAGTACACTTAATTTATTTAATTCACCTATTCTATGTCTTTTTTTGGTTTTGTTTATTAGATGAAAGTGATTAAAATATTTTTGGGTTTTTATTATTATTTAAAATAATGATATGTGAAGCAAGAATTCTAAATTTATACTAAGATTCAAGTATAAATAGAATGAATTAATAAGAAAAAACTTGGTTTTGGGGGTTGGTTAAATATTCAATCATTATTCTCCTTTATATTTTTTTATTTCAGTTTGATAATCCAAACACAAAATCTCAAGTTTGAACTACTATTCTTCATTTATAAATTGTGGAATATCATTGATTGTTTGAGCACTCTCAATTCCACCTCCTCCTTTAATCCAAGTTGGTGACACACCTTTGTCTAGAATGTGTCATCTTCCAGGACCCGGTTCAATTGAATCCATTTCATCCATTGATTATCTCAACTCCAATCTATGAAGAACTAACCAATTGAGAGAGAGAAAATTATTAAATAAAATAATATGGATAGGTTGAGTTGCTTGTTATCGGTGGTAGTCACAACATCAAGGACATTCAACTTACCCGTGCATGCTTCTCAAATATATCTACAAACTTAAAATTAAATATTAAAGAAAATTCATGATCACCTTCACCTCCCCTTTGTCCAAGTCTTGGGGTTATCCTCTCATTTTCGAGAGTAATAGATTACTTGGTGGAGTGGGTGGAAGAGAAGAGAGAAATAGGGAAAGAAATGAAGAAAAGTGGATGGAGAAACACAAAGGCATGGGTTGATAAAAATAAAATTTTAATTACAATTGAAAAATAATACCAAAATAAAACTAAAATAAAATAAAATGATGAAATGGGGTTGGAAGAGAGGTGTATCATCATCCCATGCCCTGTTGGTAACCCTCCTTGGCTGTTGGTGTCGAGCTGATGATTTGGGAAGGAGGCGAGAGCCTCCTTTTAAAGGAAGAATTTTATCCCCTAAAAGTTTGCACATTGTTGGCACAATAAATGGTTGATTAACACATGGAATCCTTCATAAACGTTGTTACTAAATGTGTTATCCGTTCAACCTCCACATTTCAGCTCATTTAGACATTCTGTTTTAGGAGGTATGGAATTTTCATTGAATAAGACTTTTTATGACCAAAATTTCCAGGAAGCTTCCTTCAAATGTATAACGATCAATGGAAACCTTAATGACTTAAAAACTCCCCATAAATTGTTTTAGAGTCATTACTATGTGTCCTAGTGTTATCCCAGGTAGAATAACATAAATTAGAGGTGATGAGACCGATTTGTGCATCCGTTACGGTGGTGAGGTCCACGCTGTCCGCCCAGAAAGGTTTCAAAATTCAATTAATTTTTTGGACTAATAGATATTCCAATCAGCTCTAGGTCATAAAGATAAAGTTAAATAAAATAAAATCAGTATTATAAAAAAAATTAATCAGTAATTTTTTACTTATATTTTTTAATGAATGAAAAAAATAACCTTTTGGTAAAAATCTTTCAAAAATCCAAAATTATGCACTTTTCTCAATTTTGCTAATAATCATTCTAAAATTAAAATTACCCATTATTTTAAAAAAACATTGAAATACATGGGTTTTATCATTAAAAAAAATAAAAAAATCCTCATTATTTGATAAAAATATGCACATAATGTTTTTTTGTCAGAGATGACCTGCCACCTTGTCTTGTGTTATCATAATATGTCATGCCTAAATTGATTAAATGCTTAAATTGAACTTGTTAAATGAGTGGGTATACTTGTTAGTTGTTTTTAGATTGCTTAAATGGGTTTTTGGTAATTATGATTAATGGGTGGGTATATCCATGTGATGTGTTAAATGGAAATTGGTGATAATTGGGTGGGTATAACCATGAGACATGATTAAATTGAAGTTGAGTACATGAGTGGATATACTCATGAGATGTAATGGTTTAAATGAGTAGGTATACTTGTTGAATGGTTTTGAATGTAATTTTTTATATGAGTGGGTAGACTCATATGGTTAGAAATTGTTAAATTTATGGAATGGTTGATGATTTACATAGATTCCAAGGAAGGATCTCCATGGATTTGGAACATAGTAGTGGACACCTTGGTTGAGTATTCACTTTGGGTCTTGATTCTGTGGGATTTCTCGGTCTTTGTTTTACATTAGATCCGGCTTGATTGGACTCATGTAGGACATGCTGGTACACATGCCCCAAGGACTCCAACCAATACCTATACTGAGTTTCTATCGAGATGATACTAGGACTTGATAATGATGCCTTGGTCTTCAATACATTGGATTCATCCCTTCATGGTCTACACTTAATTATATGGAACGATCATGGGATATATGACTGTGGTTGTACGACAAGGCCATGGGGTTTTGATATGGTGTTCTTTATAGAGTAAGGCTGCGTGGACAGGATATGGATTGTTTTACGACAAGGATGTGTTATTTGTTTATATTGCCTATAGGTTCCTTGTTAGGAGCTTCCACTTATTGCAGGGAGCCACAAGAGGCTGTTCGGTATAACTTGTTTGTGTTTGTTATATGCCTTGGGCTTTCACACTTATATTACTGCTTACTTGTACTTGTTTCGCATATTTCATAGTGCAGCTTAGAATTGTATAGATCTTTGGGTGGAAACCTACTGGGATGTTTATCTCACACCTTGTTTGGGCCTTCTTGGGGACCCAAACAAATTATATTGTTTCACGTGATAGTAGGGGAAAGCTCCCTAACACTAGTTGTTGATCATTTCTTTAGAGCATGGGAGCATGAGACCCAGCTGAGGCTTGTGATGCTACTGTGACACTTTTTTATCTTTTTGGATTTTGGATACTTGTATTGTACTTTATTTCCATGTATATTTTTTGGTTGTTTTCTAGATACATGTATCATATGCATCATGGTATATGAGACACTTATGGATTGTTATATATTCTTGTCTTGCTTATCTATTTTACCTATTGTCTGCTTATTGTATTTACTTCTACTATTGAATTTAATTGACTTCCACTATGATATACTCTGGTAATGAGGGAATAGTCTCCCCAATAACTCAACAAGGACCTCACCACTAGTCGGAAGCATCTGGCATTTGAGGAGTGCGCTTGAGGCCTGAAAGAGCGCTGTCGTGGGCGCCCTCAAATGATTAGTGTGATTTTGGGGTACTTAGGTGCAGCAGAGTGGCTGACCAAGGTCGTCTCTCAAAGGAGGAAGTGAATTAAAACAACTTTTCAGAGGTATTCTAGAAACAAAATAAAAGGGAATAAAAACACTACTTGAAAGGATGTGGGTGGTTGTTTATAGTTTATGAATCTAGAAGAAGTTTGCTGGAAGAAGATTGCATTTTTTTTGTTTTTAATTTTGAAATGAAGTTTCGATTAGAATGACACAACAAGAAGATGTTTTTTTAGAAATCTATTTTAAAAGGCGTAATCGATCTAACTCTACCTCTTCAATCAATTATTAATCATTATCATTTAAATTAATATTCACTTAATTATGATCCCTTAATTTGTTAAATCCTGAACCCTACGAGAATTAACTTTACCACGAAGATTGAAGTGAATTTTAACCTTAGGATAACTTCGGAACATGCAATCGCGACACCCTGATTTGATTGATGCTCTAAAATTAGCTTATGGTCAGTGGTAAATTAAGGCACATAACCACTCTGGAAATGAGGATTAATTGAGTTTAGGGAATATATTTGAACTCTACAAATTGATCCCATGTGGTTTTGAATTACCGGTTAAGGTTGCGCTCTCACAGTTCACACAATTCCTGACCTCGCGTGTTTTGTGTTAACTATTCAATTTCTTGATTAGTTTCATTTAAATTAAAAACTCAATTAATAGATCATAATATTTGAATTACAGTATCTCATTGATTCAAAATAAATTAATGAAGAAGGATAGAGGTCGATCGATTACTAAAAAGAACTACTCTTCCATGGGTGGTGTAGTCATCGTGGAGACGTTTTGCATAAGCAACGGATTGAAAGGGTAGAACCCAGTCTTTTCTCCACTCTTGATTCCAAACCAATTAAGAAGATTAAGATAAGAAGAAGAGGGATGAACACAGAATATTATTTGAAGAAAAATTCAAGAAACAAACATGAAAGAAAAGAAATACAAAGAAGAGGTGAGAGAGGAGAGCCTTTTTGGAAGAGAGGGTTGCACAAAGGCTTACTTCTTCCAAGAGTTGTGAGGGGCTCCCAAGATACACCCTTTCGGCCACACCTTCCCAAATCCTTCACCAGCCCTCTCAAAGAGTTAAAACCCCCCTTTAAATAGAGTTTGTGAGGGCTAGGGATATATAACTTTTTAAGTGTGAAATGAAAATCTCGGCTAAATATTTTATTCCAACTTTCACCGCCAATTTGACCTCCAAAACGCGTGAATTTACCGGCCTTCCAGAAGGACGATTTGTGCCACATCATGTCCCCGAGATTTCCTAAAAATATTGGCTCAATCCAAGCCCTTATGTAGAGGATATGGCCCAAATACAGAACCTTCTCCATTCTGCCGAGCCCAGCCCAACTTTGACTTCATGGCCCAATTTCAACAACCCACTGAACTCTTTAGCTTTAGTGTCCTGAATAAAAGTTGTAGATAATTAAGTTATGAACACGGTTACAAAATTTCAAATTCAAATAATAAATATAAAAATATTTATCTTTGAAATACTACAGTGCACTATTAAGGGTAAAACTGGAATTTTCACCAAATTTTCAAATGAATGATCAAATCCCAAATATTTTATAAATAAACATGTTTAACATAATGTGAGGAAATTATATCATTTATTATCAATAAAATATTCAATAAAATAGTGTTTTATCAAGGCCATGTAGCCAACCAGGCTTGGGGCACTATTGAGTGGCATCTGAGTTTAGGACGTTACAAAGTGGTATCAGAGACAATTTCTTTTTTGGTTTGATTTACTGTTTGGAGGCAATAAACATAGATATGAAGGAAAATGAAATTTGTTAATGAGTTATGCTCGAGTGTAGCTAACCCCTGTACAAGAAAAATCCAAATTACCCTAAATGAAATTGCTATTTTATTGTTTTTACTATTAGAGTTGATTTGATTTCTCCATTAGGCGAAACACATGATTTATGCTGATACTATTGATGCAATTGTGGGTTCTATTTTTTTTGCAACCCGATGAGATGAGGGTATTCCATCTCATGCATCATATAGTCGCTTGTTAGAAATCACATATCATGAATTATATCATTCCATTTAAGATGAATTATTTGACACATGCTATTGTGATAGGTGCTCTAATAGTTGTTCCTAATTTTGTGATAGACTTTGTGCAGAGGATAGAGAAGTGACATCATCTTTCAATTCATAAGGTGTATGGGCCCTTATAAAATAGAAAATGAAGTACCTTTTAAATTAAAATTTTAAAGTGAATTTGATGTGTATGGATTATATGGGCATAAAATTTTGGTTTATGAGGTGTTATGGGTCCTCAAGGATCAGAACTTGGTGGACCAGTGGTTAAATCATGTCAAATAATGACTGTTAAATGAAAATAAATGGAAAATAGAGACTTGACCTACACCCGGATTTTTATTGGGTGAGAGGTAGTGTTTCTAGTTGTGTTGTGGTTGTTTTTTATACAGTTATGGATTTAGGATTAGGTTGTGTGTTATGACTTGTTTTTAGGAGGGTTTTGACCTATCCTATGCTTTTGAGATGCGACTTTGATATCATTCCTTTCTGAGACGAGTGTTTGTCATTGTAGAGGCATGTCACCATGAAGACCTCCAATGGTATGCCAAGAGGGTGGCGATGACCATGCTTCGAAGGTGGTGGGCCGTGAAATACTAGTGGATCCTCTTTTAGTGCTTTTTGTGGCACAATAGACTATTTCAGACATAGGTGCTGAGGCATAGTTCCACGAGGGGTTATTTTTCTATATGAAGACTTTTCAAGGAGCACCGTAGCCTACCATGACTATGGCCGAGCTGACATGGGTGTTCTAGCAGCAACATCCTTTCATGTTTTTGGGGGATGATGGTCCACAAGCTTCTGAGTTGCGGCTTGAGACCACACAAGATATCTTTGAGCATCTGAAGATACCTCTTGAGTGGAGGGTCAAGCTCACCTCTTATATGATACATGGAGTAGTAAAGTACTGGTGGGATGTTCTGAACCAGGCTGAAAGGCTACGAGATATGGGTTGGACTGATTTCTAGACCTACTTCCTTGACTACTTTTACCCCAAGACACTATGGGAAGAGTGATCTAGTGAGTTCATCCGTCTAGAGCAGGGAACCATGACGATTATAGAGTACTCAACATACTTTACAGAGTTTCATAGTTTTACACTGATGTACCTTACTGATGAGATGTCGAGACCAAGATGCTTTGAGGAAGGCCTCAGACATACTATCAAATCCTAGGTCAATGTGTTCATGTTGACATCTATCACTGATATTGTGAATCAGGCACTGATTATAGAGTGGAACCTAAGGGAATTTGAGGATATACAGTAGGGAAATGTTTCTTTATAACCTAGTGGTTCTACATCTTTAGGCAGGAAGCACCATTTTGATGCTTCCCATGAGATGAGCATCAGTTAGGATATGAGTTCTAGTAGTTTGGTGTTTTTTCACTAGTGTGGCAGGAGAGGACACATGAAGAATCAGCGTGACTACGACCCAATCGAGTGCCGAGCTTATAGAGAGATGGGCCACATGCAATGGTTTTTCAAGACCTTCCCTCCAGTTGTGAGTTGTAGGGGGTCATCTTTGATGTGAGGTTCAGGAGTAGGTTTCTAAGATCTATGTCAAGCAGGGAGTTATAGAAATACTGGCCGATCAGGCTACAGAAATAGTGGTCTTTTCTTAGGTATCCATACAGCAATTACTTCTATACATCGAAGGGGACCTACTCTGAGCAGTGAGGTTGTTTCACATGGTCGTGGTATAGGTTAATTATATTATGCACAACCTACCCCTGAGGAGAAAGGTTTCATACTATCTACAGTGAGAGGAATGATCTTAGTAGCCTCTACTATTGCATCTTCTCTTTTTGATGCATGTGTATCTCATAGTTTCATATCCGCACCTATGGTGAAAATCCTTGGGCTAGTAGTGTGGTATTTTGAAAACATTTTAATGCTAGAAATACTATTTGGAATCAGAATGGATGATGTGCTCTAGTGCAGGGAGTACCCCCTTGAGGTTGGTGGGTGTCACATCATTTGAGATATTTATGTCTTTGAGATGATAGGGTTTGACATCATTTTTGGGATGGACTGTTTAGTATATTATCAATCTTACATTGTCTACTATCACCTAAGGGTAACTTTCACATTACCAGAGGATGTAGTGTTTACTCACAAGGGTGAATGGGGTGTCCAGGCGAGTTGATATGGAATATATTATCATGAGTTGGGCAGAATGATAGCCTAGATTTCTATTTTGTATTTTAGATGATCAAGGAGTGAGTTCGGTAGAATTTCCTCTAATGGTGGATTGTTTCAGGGACATGTTCCCAGATGAATTTTCTAGTTTACCTCTCGAGAGATAGGTTGAGTTCTCCATTGAACTAGTGTTATGAGCTGCACCAGTATCCATTTATATTTACTAGGTGGATACAATGGAGTTGTAAGAAATTAAGTGGAAGCTTGAGTATTTGGAGGCAAAGGGGTTTATCCGACCTAATACTTCTATGTGGGGTTTTCTAGTTCTTTTTTCAAAAAATGCGGATATAACTCTTAGGATATTTGGGGATTATCGTAATTTGAATCAGATAATGGTTAAAAAATGATATCCCTTTCCATAAATAGATGAAATGTTTGATAAGATTCTAGGATCTTGAGTATTCTTGAAAATTGAGCTATGGTTAGGATATCACTAGGTACATATTTGACCCACAGAAATACCTCGTACAACCTTTCATAGTAGGTATGGTCTATATGAGTATCTGCTTATACCATTCAGTCTCACAAACATGATAGTAGTTTTCATGGTGCTGATGAACCGAGTGTTCCATCCTTAATTGTGACACATCATGTATTGGAATGGGAGTAGTGATGATGTAGGGGGATAGAGTTTTGGCATATGAGTATTAGTTTATAAGGCCATGTGAGAGTAATTAACCTATGCATGATCTTGAGCTAGATGCAGTTGTTCACGATTTTCACTATTGGAGACATTATTTATTGGGAGATCATTTTTTGGTGTATACAGACTAAAAAATCCCCAAGTATATATTTACTCAGTATTATTTGAATATGAGGAAAAAAAGGTGGGTGGAGTACCTACAGTCTTTTGACTTCAAGCTTGAATACATGACTGGTAAAGGTAATGTAATGTTCGATGCACTGAGCACATGGACTCAGATACAGACAGTGCAACAGGAAAGTAGCGAGTGGAAACTTATGGCGTTATTCTTTAAGATCTATATGGAGGTGAACAATAGTTAGGGATAGACATATCTAACATCCATAGTTGTGACCTCTACCCTATTGGATAAAGTAAGGATGAGGCAGTTATCATATTCAAGGGGTCTAGTCCTATGGGAGAGTGTGGAAGGTGAGGACCCTCTTCCTGGTTGGACCATAGGTGTTGATGAGATCTTACATATCCATGGATGTGTTTGGGTTCCAGTGGATATACATGGAGATATGATGTGGGAGTTTCATGCTTCATCTTGGGCACTACATCCTGGAGTCAACAAGATGTACCATGACTTGCATCATCAATACTAATGGCCATGTATGAAAAGTGAGGTAGCTAGTTTTGTTATGAGGTGTTACACCTATCAGCATGTGAAGAAGAAACATCAATGACCATCCATGTTTTTATAGAAAATACTTATTCCAAAGTGTAAATGAGATGATGTCATAATGAATTTCATGACTGGATTACTAAGGTCACCTTGAGGTAACGATGCTGCGTGGGTTGTTGTTGATGGGATCAAAGAGGTTGATCATTTATTGTCGATCAAGGATACCTTCGATGTAAATGTTCTTGGAAAGTTATATATCCATGAGATAATACAACTTCATGGGTTCTCACATGCTATCATTTCAAATAGGGATTCCCACTTTGCATCTCGTTTCTTATAGAGTTTTCAGAGGGCACTGGGTATATAGGTGCTTCTGAGCACAGTCCACCACCCTTAGACTGATGGCCATTCAGAGTGTATGATACAAGTGCAAGAGAACATGATGAGAGAATGTGTCCCATATTTTGGGGGATCTTGGGAGAGACACATTCATCTAGATGATCTCTCCTATAATAACAATTATTAGGCAACGATATAGATGTCTCCTTACGAGGCTTTGTACGGTAGGCTATTCCAATCACCCTTGTGATGGATAGAGGCTGGCGAGGTAGCATTAATGGGACCTTATCTCATGCAGAAGAATTCTGAGTAGATCCAGTTGATTCAGAAGTAGATGTCTACTACACAATCTTGATAGAAATCTTATGTCGATCACCATATATGACCTCTAGAGTTTGAGGTCAGGGATCAGGTCTTTTTATGTGTTTCACTAAGGTTGGGACATAGAAGGATCATGATATGGGGTGAGCTTTCACCAATATATATTGGGCCATTTGATATTCTTGAGAGAGTAAGATCGGTAGAATATTAGTTTTAGTTACCTCAGAGGTACTGATCCATGCATGACGTCTTCCACGTATCACAACTATGCCATTATAATTCGGACCCATCTCACACTTTTCATTCCGAGGAGGTTGAGATACAATTTGATGAATCCTTCAAGGAGTATCTAATTCGTATTGTTGATAAGAGAATGAAGGTTATACAAGTCTAGTTAGTTCCTCTAGTATAGGTTCTATGGAATCAAGACCGTTCACAAGATGATACTTAGGAGCGGGAGGCCGACATACATGCTCAGTGACAAGAGTTTTTTCAAATGGATCTTGACTACCCATGAGTGGGAAATTCAGGGTAGAATTGTTTTAAGGGGGGAAGATTGTAAGATCCTAGGTTTTTCTTGAGGTATGAATATTTTACATTCTTTTTTGGCTTAGACCCTAAGCTGGGCCATGGGCTGGTTGGGTTGTTTTTGGGAAATAATAGGCAAGAAGGTTGTATACCAATTACAGGCCAATTACAGGATGTGTAATTGGATTACACACTATGTAATCTGATTTCATAACATATAATGGTTTTTCTAGGACCTTTAATGATGTGTAAGGGGTTTTCCCCATTAAAGTAATACCGAGTATTACACACCATGTATGGAAATTACTTGTCATGTAATTGCCCGACAAAGTTTTTTAAAAATAGATGTATGGACCTCTATTTTTTGGACAGAAGCCTTTTTTCTCTCTTTTGAAGCCTAAAAAATTTCTTATCTAGCTTTTCAGATCTGGCACCCATTTGGATTCCATTTATTTCCCTGTCATTTTTGTTGGAACCATGAAGGTAAGATATTGATTCCTTTTTAGCCATTCTTTATCTTCAGAACAACAGTTACATTGTTTGGATTTAGGCTTTTATGCCCTAATTTCTTGTTCTTCATATGTTATTTAGATTTATTCCCAAACAGGATGAATTAAGACTTGATACTAGATGAGAACTCCACTAATGACATAAGGTTGGTGGTCTATACTTTTATTTCAGCTTTTGATGCCCTATAGAGCTATGACCTTATTTCTGCCTGCTGGAATTTTTAGCGCGATCCTGATTTTAAAGTGTTAATCTGAAATAGATGAGGTAGGACATGTTTGGGACTCCCTTAGGTTCTTTGAGATACATTTTTCATTGCTGACCCAGCCCAATGACACCCATGGGGTGCAGCATGCCTTTACTTTGGCTTTTACCACTGATGAACTACCCATGGGGTGTGACCTCGGGTTTTCCTAGTATAAGGAAGCTCGGTTGTACTTAAATGAGGCCGAATTACATACATAGGAGATATCTTGCCTTCTTACCTTGTGTTATTATAATATTCCATGCCTAACTTGATTAAATACTTAAATGGAACTTTTCAAATGAGTGGGTATACTCATTGGCTATTTTTAGATTGCTTAAATAGTTTTGTTGGTAATTGTGATTAATGGATGGGTATATCCATGTGATGTGTTAAATGTAAATTGGTGATAAGTGGGTGGGTATATCTATGTGACATGATTAAATGAAAGTGGAGTACATGAGTAGGTATACACATGAGATGTAATGGTTTAAATGATTGGGTATACTCATTGAATTGTTTTGAATGTAATTGTTTATATGAGCGGGTAGAATCATATGGTTTGAAATTGTTAAAGGCATGAAATGATTGATGATTTACATAGATTTTATGAATGGAACTCTATGGATCTGGAATTCAGTAGTGGACACCTTGGATGATTATGCACCTTTAGTCTTTATTCCATGAGATGCCTTAGGCCTTGCTACCCCTTGGATATAGCTATCTTGGACTCACGTAGGACATGTTGGTACACATGCTCCTAGGATTCCAACCAGTGCCTATGCAAAGTTTCCATCGAGATTATCCCAAGACTCAAAGAGGATGACTTGGTCTTCATCACCATAGATTCGGCCCTTCGTGATCTACACTTTATTATACGACATGACTATGGGATATATGATTGTGGCTGTACGACATGGCCGTGGGTTTTTGATATAGTTTTCTTTATACAGTAAGGACACATAGACATGATATGGATGGTTATGTAGAAAGGATGTGTTGTTTGTTTATATTGCTTGTAGATGCCTTGTTAGGAGCCGAAACTTGTTGTAGGGAGCCACAAGAGGCTGTTTAGTATTACTTGTTTGTAGTAGTTATATGCCTTGGACTTTCACACTTACATTACTACTTACTTTCACTAGTTTACCGAATTTCATAGTAATTATTAGAACTGTATAGATATTTAGGTGGAAACCTACTGGGGTGTTTATCTCACGTCCTATTTGGGCATCCTTGGGGACCGAAACAGATTATATAGTTACAGGTGATAGAAGGGTAAATCTCCCTAAAACTATTTGTTGATCATTGTTTTAGAGCATGGGAGCATAGGACTAAGATGAGGCTTGCGATGCTACGGGGGCACTTTTCTGTTGTTTTGGATTTTAGATACTTGTAATTTATTTTATTTCTATGTACTTAATTTGGATATTTTCTAGAAACATGTATCATCTACATCATGGTATATGAGACACTTCTGGCTTGTTACATATTCTTGTCTTGATTGTCTATTTTATCTATTGTCTGCTTATTGTATCTACTTCCACTATTTAATGTGATTGACTTCCATTGTGATAAATTATGGTAATGGGGGTATAGTCTCCCAAATGACTCACCTAGTCCCTAATTACTAGTCATAATCCTCTGGAATTTGGGAAGATGTGCTTGAGGCCATGTAGCCAACTAGGCTTGGGGCACAGTTGAGTGACATTCGGGTTTGGGATGTTACATTTGTACAATGATTCAATGATTTAATTTCAAAATTCATTGATGTAATATGAAGATATAATATGATGTTGTGCATGTACATACTATATCACATATAGGTGTGAATAAAATTCCTTAATGTAAAAAAAAATTCCTTTGGGTGATAATTCTTGTAGTGAGATAAATTCCTTAAACTAATAAAAAATACTATGGGTGACAAAATTCATAAAGTGGGAAATAAATTCTAGTGAGAGAAATCCAATTGTTTGAGAGTTTAGAGAGATGGTATTTCTTGGTGACTTTTATAGATTTAGAATCGATAATAAAATTATATCTGTCACTTTTAGGGTAAGATTTAGTCAAACTATGTTATCTATCACTACAAAAAAGAGTGGTCTTAGTGAAAGTTTATTAGTGGAAGTTCTAATAATCACTACTAAAAAAACATTATTAAATATATTTTAAATATAGTGGCGGCTTCAATGAATCCACTGCTAATATTTTTAAAAAATAACTGACCCCACCCCATCCACCCAATGCCCTAACCCCCTCGCTCCCTTGGTCGTGCCTCTCCCCGATGCTGGTGACTGCCCCTCCCCCTTGGCGGCGCCTCTCCTCGACGTTGGAAATCACCTATCCATCTCGGCCTCGCCTATCCCCAACACTGGTGACCACCCCCACCTCGATCATGACTCTCCCCAGTGCTAGTGACTCCCTCTGTCCCCCTATCCCACACCAATCCCTCAGCCCCACCTCTCCCTGACGTTGATGATCACCCCTCCCCCTCGACCTTCCCCTCCCCCAACATCAGTGACCACCCCTCTCCCTTGATCGCGCCTCGCCCCAATTCCAGTGACTGCCCCTCACTCTCGATCATGCCTCTCCCCGGCGCCAGTGATTACCCCCCCTCTACCCAACCTCTCTCCAACACCGACGACCGCCCCTCCCCCTTGGTCACACCTCTCCCCAACGTAGGTGACCGCCCCTCACCCTCGACCCCACATCTCCCCGACACTTACCCCCCTTCTCTCCAACAACATACCTCTCCCCCCTTCCCCCACTTCCCCCCTGACGGATCACCCCTCATCCTCAATGGTGACCACCCCTTTTCCTACTCTCACATATGATCCTTGTGACCCCAACCCCACTTGCTACCTGACCCACAATGACCCCCCTGCTCCTTGATGGAGATCCCCAATGGCGACCCCTCTCCCCCATTTCTTGGAGAGTGAAACCCCCAATCATAAGGTGTAATTTTTTAATATTGTATGATTGGTTTGCTATATCATTATTATTATATCATATTGTACAATCAAATGATAAATTTTATCACTTAGGAATCCTATACACATAACAATCATTAATGCCTATTATAAATGGGGATCATGAATCATTTATATGATGAATTCTTGTTTGTCTATGGGGTTATAAATAGTCTGTAATTGCATGATTTATTTATGCCTCATGAATTCTTAGTGAGTAAGCCTTAGTGAGTTTTGGACAATGGTTGATTAGAGGATAGTAAACCATTTAGTTTTATTGATTATTCACTAATGTTTTAGTATGCTTCTTCCACACTGGCATGAGACTTTGTAAGTAAGAACATACTGAGTGTATATGTATGTTCACCATGATTTTATATACTATATTTATAGATTTATAGAATAAATTAGGTGACCAAGCTTAACGAAGTTAATTGATGTTTACTTTTAATTATACTTGTTTGATTAACCATTTATATCTTTATATCTTAATATACAAGGAGAAGAGTGAAAATCCAATACCTATGGATAAAAGTTGGATTACTTTACCTCGAAACACACCTTGTTATGAAAAGAGTTTGAAAAAAAATATTATGTAATTAAAAACTGACCAGTTGATGGTAGAATAAAATGTGTATGTCCTGATTGAAAATTCAAGTGATGGTTAAATAGAAATGATTTATATGATCATTTTATATAGAAACAATTTTCTGCTCAATATGTATGTATGATTTGGCATGGTGAATATATTTTTATGGAAATTCAAAACGAAGATAATCCTATCAATGAAACACAAAGTGACCCTCCAGGGGGGAATTCAGTTTGAAATTTGATAAATGAACCATTTTTCTTTGTAGGATATAATGTCCAAGATTTAAATAGATCAAAAAAATCCTTCAATTGACCCTTATAATATTAATCCTTCTAATAAGTTCAACGACCAAAAAAATGATCTTTATGAATTATTTGAATATGTGCAACAAGAACTGTATGAAGGGTGTGATATGTATTCAAAGTTTTCTTTTCTACTTAAGTTGTATCATATAAACTATCACTGTGAAATTATTGACAAAGAAATGTGCATGATTTTAGAGTTTCATCATGATGCATTTAGTGAAGATATGATCATTTCATCATTCTATGAGATTAATAAAGTCATAAATAAACTTGGACTGTATTATACAAAGATACATGAATTCCTTAATGATTGGATACTTTAATAGGGAGAAGGGTCCAACAAAGGAGACTTCATAAGATGTCATAAAAGTAGATGAAATTCAATAAACAACAATGAGAGTATAAATCAATGAAACCCCAAGAAGAAAAAAAATAAGAAAAATCCTTCAACATTATTTAATTACTTTTCTCTGCTATGATGCTTGAAAATATTATTCATGGAATCTAAGACTACATACGAAATGAAGTGACATGATCAAGATAGTAATGTTGGCTTGATGAGACATCCAAAAGATTCAACATCATAGAAAATGTTTGATTCATTATATCTATATTTTTCCTCAAATCTTAATAATTCATGTTTGGGATTGGATTCTGATGGTTTTAACCCCTTTTGTAATTTAGGTACTAATTATAGTATTTGGCCAGTTGTTTTGATCCCTTATAATCTACCTCCATAGATGTGTATGAATAAATATTATTTTTTTATTTCGATGATTATTTCTAGAAATAAAATGCCTAGAAATAGAATTTATGTATACCTTCAACCTCTAATCAAATAATTGTGAGAATTATGAGATGAAGGAATGGAAACATATGATACATCAATGAGAAAACTATTAAAAATAATTGTTAATTTAATATAGACAATTACTAACATTCCTGGATTAGGAAATTTATATGATTGGAACACTCATACTAGTTTGTCCTCTCTAGTTTTTAATTTTGTTCATCAACAATTACCTAATATAAGAAAATGATGTTTTATGCATCATCATTGATTTCCTTATTTCTTCTCATAAATATAAGTTTAACAAGACATAATTCAATGAAGATATTAAATTGAGAAATCCACTAAAAGTGTTATTAGGTTCAGAAATCATGGGACAATTAATGAGTGTCATTGAAGAATTTGGAAAATATAATCATTTTAAAGAAGGGGAAAAGGGTACAAGGTACAATATTTGAAGCATCTGGGATACAAAAATAAACGGTATATTTTTCAAATTTCCTCATTAGGAGTTTTATTTGATATGTTATAATCTTGACATAATGAATATTGAGAAAAAATTCTATGGCAATGTAATTTTCACATTGCTTAATGAGAAGGGTAAATCAAAGGATCACCTTAATGCTCATAAGAATGTGGAGTTAATGAATATAAAGCATGATTTTTTGGAAAATACGAATATAAAGTATCCTTCAACTATTTTTACAATGAAAAATAATGAGAAAGATGTATTACTTCAAACATTAAAGAACTTAAAAGTGAAAAGTAGATATTCAAGTAACATATCAAGGTGCATTAACTAAAAAAATTTAAAGTTACATGGATTAAAAAGTCACAACTCATGTATTTTGATGGAACAGTTGTTTTCATTGGAATTTTGCAATATGTTAACTAAAAAATAAACTATTTTACCTTTTTCAAACAGCTTTGTAGTGAAAATCTAAATCCAATTGAGCTTGATAAACATCAAGAAATAATTGTTTTGACACTTTTTTATTTGTAGATGTTATTTCCCCCTTCATTATTCACTATGATGATTCATTTGATTGTTCATTTTGTTGAAGAAGCTAAACTTGGCTGACTAGAACGTTATCAACTGATGTATCCAATTGAGAGGTACAATGATATAATTTTTATTTTCATTAGTGAATTTTATTTTATTTAATTATTGCATAATTTTTTTATAAGTTTCTTATTTTTTTCATCAGGTACATAGGTCATTTGAAATAATACATGATGAATAAATATCAACCAAAAGGATCTATTGATAAAGGTTACATATCCAAAGAGTGATTGACCTTGTATTCAAGGTATTTAGATGGGATTGAGACTAGATTCAATCGTGTTTAATATTTTGATGATATATCCACTAATTATGGAAATTTGGTTGATATAATTGAATTAAACTATCATGGTTAGTTTTTGGTTGTCTTATTCAAATGAAAGTGGGTTAATATTGGTATGGGTATAATGAATGATTTATTACATTTTAATTCTATCAATTTCTCTCGATTTATCCATACCAATGAGCATGTAGAGAATGATCCATTTATCTTGGCTTTCTAAGTGAAGATAGTTTATTATGTGGATGATGAAATACATGAAGGTTAGAGTTTTTTTACACTTAATATAGAGAGAATTATATGATATGAGTGATGAAGATAAATTGGTACTTTTTGACAGTGAACCTAATCAACCATAAAACATTGAATAATTTTTTACTGACAATATGGAAACAATAGAACTTGCAATAGAGGGTGAAAATGAAGCACTCATCACAATGGAGGTTTATAATAATGAAGATAATGAAGATGAAGATAATTGAATGTATAAATTGTTAATGAAAATATATTACAATTTCTCATTGATAAGTGGTTCATACATATATACATTGTTCTAGTTTTTTTTCTTTTTGTAAAAATTTATTAGTTTTTAATTTTCTATCCATTTAATATATCTGAACCAATTGAATTGCAAGAATGCCGAGAACAAATAAATTTCAAAATCCTAGTTGGTTATCATCTTAGAGCACACCACAACGTCAGTTTTAGTGGATCTGAGTGATTCAGTTGTACTTTAGACTACCAGCGAGCCATCCATTCCTCAGATGATTTTAGTATCCCACCATCCAATTCACCTCCAGCTATGGAGCAGTTGTTCATCCCTTCATCTAGTGGATATCGGTGAGTTACTATTACTGGTATGTATATCATTGTAAAAAAACTATATATTTTATTAATTGTTTAATTCATTTTTCAAATGGATAAAAATAACAATAGAAGATATATAAATATGAACATGAAAGATGTATGAGACCTGAAGGAATTCAATATTATCATTCCATTTGATGATTTTGGGGTGCTTAATGATGATGTTTCCAGAATCTATGGGCAGATTATTAGGCAGCTTATTTGTGATATAATGAGCATTCCCATTAATTATAAATATTGGAGGAATATTCCTACAACTTGGAAAAATGAGGTTTTTGATACTTAATTAAAGGTAATTTAATTTAATATTCCTTGATAACTAATTTACATGACATGAATAAAATTTTGTAATATACCTATACAGTGTTATGTTTTTTATTTCTAGATGTTTTTTCATTTGGATGTCCCAGGCTCTATTTCACGCCCATGCACTATGAAAAAAATTAGGAAATAAATGGTGACATTTTAAATGAATATTATGACATGAGTTTAATGAAATATATTTGAGCTCATGATAGATGTATGAGAATGTGTGTGAATGAATTTCTCATGTGAAATGGAATTTGTTTGTCGATATTAACAGAGATGCATCTCATGAGGTAATTTCATATTTTAGAGTATCATAATAAGATAAACAAAATAAAATTATAATTTTTATTAATGTTTCTATTTTCTGTAGGAATTATTGAAACAAATACTATGAATCATGATAAATAATTCATTCTTCATATCAGTTTGTCTTAGAGTTTTTTAAGAAAAAGAATAATTTTGGTCTGTATTTTATTCATTATTATTTATATCATTTTATTATAAATCAATTTTTTATAACTTTTTTATATTTTTTATAAAGGCTAATGAATTAGGTTACTCTGTTGGCCATACATAGATGTGGTGTAAAGTGCATAGGGAATCTGATGTCAGTTTTGTAAATGACCCTACCAAAGATGTTAGAGTTTGTATTTTTCATTATCATTTCATGTTATTTCATTACTATAAAAAAATAATAATGAAAAATATATTATAACAAAAAATCCTTAAACCCAATTAAATGGGGCTCGATACATGGATAAAATGATGCCAATTTAGCACGGTTTGATGCATTTAGCCAACCCAAATTAATTGGGTTTAAGGATTATTTGTTGTTATAATTTATTTTTCAATATTATGTTTTTATAGAAATGAAATTAAAATACATAGAAATACAAAATTTATTAATTAGAAAATATTATGAAGTTAAAATATTTTAAAAACAATTGTTAATATTTTTGTATTACCAGGTTTAAATTCAATAAATATGGGATGTGAACCCTTCAAAATCATTTTCAGTTTCCCAGAACGATGAAGTTCCAATCATTTTAGGGAAGAAGAATCCCAGACATGTATAGGGGATGGGTTCTGGACATACTCCATCAGTTGTATTTGGTAGAGAGTCATCATCAGTTACTACTACACCTAGTGGGGGTTCGAGTAGCGCTATTGATAGGGAATCAAAAAGATAAATTGCAAGGTTGAAAGGAAAAGTGCGAGAACATGACTCTTATAGGAAAACATAGGATCAATGGTGAGAGAAAATGGAAAATGATTTAGTTTTTATATTTCAATGGATTACTAGAATGATACCCAAGGAAATTTATAGCCTTATAGCTTATCCTATCAAGGTAAATTTTAAATTTCATAGACCATTCACACATTTTCAAAGAACACATACAACTTCCGTAAGTTAAAATAAAATGACACTTTTATATTGAAAACATGAACTTCGAGTCATACCGACAACATCTTGTGTCGAATTGACATGTGTTTGATTCCTACACATAAAAAATAAATTATATATTGTTATCCTTAAGTTTGAAAATAATTCAATCTCATTTTCTCAGTTTTGACATAGTAAATAGTTTGTAATGGTACCAAAGCCTTTAAAAACATGTGTGTGTGGGGGGAGGGGGGGTCAAAAATAGGAATTAGATTCCATATCAACATAAAATCAGAGGAAAATGATTGTGGATTGATTTTTGAAATGTAGGAATAGATGACATATCATTTTGAGTTATAGTTTACCGGAGATGCCTGTAAATGTATTTTTAGTGTTTTAAAACACCAAAACACTTGTGTAATGGTTCAAACCATAGAACACGATATCATATTGACATGAAATTATGAGAAAACCACCATTGAATTATTTTTTACATGTACTCATATAAAAAATATCAATTAGAATTGCAGTGTAGTCAAAATTCTTTAGTAAATAGTTTTTAAAGGTACTAAATCCTTTAATAACGCATGATAGGGGTCAAAATTTGAAAAATGATGTTGGATTTCCATGAATTTAGAGGAAAATAACCATGGTTATTTTTTGAAATGTAGTAACCAACAACATGTTATTCCAAGTTACAGTTTTCCAGGGATTCCTGTAAATGCATTTTTAGTGTTTTAAACTACTAAAACATGTGTATAATTTTCCAAACCAAAGAAAAAAACCTCATATTGACTAGAAATCATAAGAAAACCACCATTGAATTATTTTTGACACGTAATCATAGAAAAAAAATCATTCTGACGTGCGGTGTGGTTGGAATGACTTAGTAAATAAATTTTAAAGGCATCAATGCCTTTAAAAATGTGTGTCGGGGTGTCACAACTAGGAAAATTTCATCATTTTTCCATAAAACCAGATAGGAAAAAAATTGTTTATTGATTTTTGAAATGTAGGACCCGACGATATGTCATTATGTGTTACAAATTTTTTGGAATGTTCATAAGTGGGTTTTTAGTGTTTGAAACCACATAAACATGCATGTAACAATCAAAACAATAGAAAAAGATCTCTGATTGACATGAATTCAGGAAAAAACCATTGCTTAGTTATTTCTAATGTGTATTCATAGATAACACATCAATCTGATATGCAGTGTGGTCAGATTGGATGGTAAACTATTATTAAAGGAACCGAAGCCTTTAAAAATGTCTGATAGAGGGTCAAAACCAGGAATACATTGTCAGATTCCCATGAAATTATATAAAAATGACTATAGATTAATTTTTGAAATGTAGGAACTGATAACATCTCATTATGATTTATGGTTTTATTGGGATGCCTGTAAACACATTTGTAGTGTTTTAAAAGTGTAAAACAAGAATATAATGGTGAAAACCATAGAAAAATAACTTATATTGATGTGAAATCATGATAAATTAACTATTGATTTATTTTTGACATTTATGCATAGACAAGACATCAATCTAACATGTGGTGTGGTCGGAATGACTCGGTAAATGATTTTTAAAGATATGGAAGCCTTTAAAAACTTGTATATAGGGGTAAAAACTTGGAAAACATCAGTATATTTCTATGAAATAAAAGTAAAACAACCATATATTTATTTTTGAAATGTTGGAATGAACAGAACATCATTCTGAGTTATTATTTTCCCGGGATACCCGTAAATGTGTTTTTTGTGTTTTAAAACACTAAAATGTGTGTGTAACATTCAAAAAAAGAGAAAATGACCTCATATTAATGTGAAATCAGGGTAAATATACCAATTAGTTATTTTTTACTTGTAATCACTAACAACATATCAATATAATGTGCGATGTAGTTGGAATGGCTTAGTAAAATGTTTTTAAAGGTAACAAAGCCTTTAAAAACATGTGGTGGGGGTTCAAAACCAGGAAAAAATCATTCGATTGACATGAAATCATAATTCAATAACCATAGGTGGATTTTTTAAATCTATTAATAGATGAGATGTCATTTTGAGTTACGATTTTATTAGGATTCCCATAAATTCATTTTTAGTATTTTAAAACACTAAAACATGCAACAGTCAAAGCCATAGAAAAAAACATCAGATTTATGTCAAATCATGGGACAACCACCATTGTTTTATTTTTGAAGTGTATGCATAATATCAATCTTAGGTGAAGTGTGGTTAGAATGGCTTGGTAAATAGTTTTTAAAGGTACTGAAGCCTTTAGAAACTTGTTTCGGGGGGTCAAAACCCGGAAAATGCTGTCATATTTCCATGAAATCATAGAAAAATTACCATAGATTTATTTTTGAAATGTAGGAACTGACATAACATCATTTTTAGTTACGGTTTTCCTGGGATGTCTTTAAATGGATTTTTAGTGTTTTAAAACACATAAATGTGTGTGTAATGGTAAAAACCATAGAAAATTAATCCATATTAACATGAAATCATGGGAAAACCACTGTTGAGTTATTTATGATGTATTCACATTGACAACATGTCAATCCGATAAGTGGTGTGGTCAGAATGGCTTAACAAATAGTTTTTTAAAGGTATCGAAGCCTTAAAAACATTTGATAGAGGGTCAAAACTAGGAAAAAATCATCAAATTACCATGAAATCAAAGTAAAACAACTATATATTGATTTTTGAAAAATAAGAACTAACGAAACATCATTTCAAGTTACAGTTTTCCTAGGATACCTGTAAACACGTTTTTTGTGCTTTAAAACACTAAAACATGAATGTAATGGTCAAAACCATAGAAAAAGACCCTAAATTGACATGAAATCATGGTACATCTATATTTTAGTTATTTTTTTTGTTTACACAGAAATAAAATCAATATAACGTGTAGTGTGATCAGAATGGATCGGTAAATAGTTTTTAAAGGTACTAAAGCCTTTAAAAACATTCATCAGGGGGTCAAAACCAAGAAAACATCATCTAATTTCTATGAAATCATAGTAAAATGACCAAATATTTTTTTTAAATTTAATAATTGATGACACATAATTTTTAATTACTGTTTGCCTATGATTCCTATAACATGTTTTTAGTCTTTTAAAAAATTAAATACACACGTAATAGTCAAAACCATAGAAAAAGACTACAGATTGATGTGAAATCATGGTAAAACCACCATTAAGTTATTTAGGACATGTAATTGTAGAAAACATGTCAATCCAGAGTGTTTTGTGTTCAAAATGGACCGATAAATAGTTTTTAAATGTATCAAAGCCTTTAAAAACGTGTATTGGGGGGGGGGGGTCAAAACTAGGTAAACATCATCAGATTACTATAAAATCAGAGGAAAATGACCATATATTTATTTTTGAAATTTAGGAATCTATGTAATGTCATTTCAAGTTAGGGTTTTCCTAGGATGCCCATAAATAGGTTTTTAGCGTTTTAAAACACATAAACGTGTAGGTAATAATCAAAACCATAGAAAACAACCTCAAATTGATGTGAAACGATGGAACAACCACCATATATTTATTTTTTAAATATAGTAAATTCTTTTATATCAAATTCTTTAAAAAAATTAATATGTAAAATTTAATCACATTGACGATCGATTTAAAAATCAATTAGAATTTTATATACTAATCCCTTTTTAGTTTCAAGTGTTGAATCATATTTTAAATAGGAAAATTTATGTTTTAAAAGTGTTTTTCATGGTATATTATTTGTTTTATGTTAAAATGTATTTTGTTTGATTAACAAAATAACAAATTTTATGTGCAACATTATAAATATATTCCATTTATTTTCACTTTTGTATTTCTTTTCTTAAATGTTATGGTTTTTATTGTAGGTGATATATGTTAACCGATGGAAAGAGGTTGACCATTCGATTCAAGACATTATTTATAAGGTTGTGGTGGTGGTTCTTAGTTTCTTTGGTATGTTTAAATTTTATCAATGATTCTATTGTAATTCTGATTTATTATGTTTAGTTTTAATTTCTATCTTTTTTATTACAATTGATGAGATTATGTGGTAAGTTTCAATTGATGAGATGATGTGGAGGTAGAAGGATGAAACATAGGTCATGGGGTCGGAATATATTGGGCATGGGTTGTTCTTGGACATATTTTATATGTATATATTGATAATTGAGGTATGGGTTGACTGAGGTAATCGGTTGACTGAGGATATGATGACTATGAATGTATATGTATGTAATTATGGATGTATCTTGTATGATGTATGTGTGATGGGTTTATTGTGCATTTATGTTTTAGTTTATTACATGTCAAAGTTTTTATATTTATATTTTCTTATTAAATATTTTTAAAAAGTATATTTTTTTTAAAAAATATTGAGAGGTGATTTTTAAGAACCACTGTTAAAAAAAGGAATTTTAATCATAATTAACAGTGGTTATTATTAACTACCAATAAACCTAACATCCACTGACATATTTATCGGTTGTTAGGTTCATCTTATCTATTTTATTTTCAAGTTTTTTTAAAAAATCACTGTTAAATAAAATGAAAATCATTGATAAATTCTCAAAAAAAATAAGATAAAAAACCAGTGCTAAATGAATCAAACAACTGTGAAACGACTAGAGAACATGTAATACATAGAGATTTTAGTAACCACCGCTAAATAATTAGGAAAAGTTTTAAACTACTTCCACAAAAAGAAAAAACCACTACTAAGAATGGTATTTTTCGTAGTATGGATTATTTTTTAATGGTTTTTGTAATGCCTTCACCTGAAATGTCGGGTTCGAACCGGAGTGCTACACGACCTCATGTATGCCTCCCTGCACACAAGAGGTTTATGACTAGCAGTGAGGGTCTAAGTCCATTAGTGGGGAGACTATACCCATAGTATCATGTCATAATACAAATAATTCATAATAAATAATATAATAGCAACTTGAGTAATTATGTGTAAACTTAAAGATGAGACACATGTCATACAATAATAAATGGGGTTCTAAAGTGGAAATATAAACTAGAGTAATAATAGGTAGATAAATAAATAAATAAAACATCAGGGTCCTCTGGAGTCCATCTCGATATACTACCATCTCCATTCTCATTTTCTTAGCCATCAACCATAGGTCCCTTTTCTTATCCAAATCCCTAAACATAATGTCTGAATGTGCATCGATATTTTTATGCAAGGTGTGAGTAATAAAATTCACTAGGACATCACTAATTCATCCTTAACAAGTGTGAGCATGTTTAACTGGTGTATTTGGTGATAATAATAAATTAAAAATAACTCATAAAATCCAAAATCACACATCGAGTGGTTGTGCGTTAACCAAGCTGCTACAACTCCTGACTGTACTTGCTTCAACTCCACATTGAATGAAAAGTCAATATATCAAAAGTAATCAAGATATGGCCATGAGACTAGTGATCATACTTCTTGGAATTATGTGTACGTATTACTCAACATCCACTGAGCTCGAACATTAGACTTCCGCTCCCACATCTCCTCTTGGATCTATCCATACTGCCAAAGGATCTAGAAAAGTGGCATCTTATGATGGTTTCGAGAGTAGTGGAAGCATGTGGTGGTGGGAAATATATTTAAATTTCTTTTAATGTTTATATTCTCAAAACCAAGAGTGAGGAGCTTGAACATCAAATTTTAATTAATTTATTTAATGCCATAAAAAATGATTACCTTATCTTAGGAATATTTCTTTATTAATTATGTTAATCATATGAAAAGACCCTTTCAAATTTCCTTCATTGCGCTATGAGAATACAAGAATAGAATCCCTCTAGAGTAAATCCACACATGCTCCATTGATATCTGATAAATGTTAAATGATCTCTATGTGCTATTGTGGGGAATAAAATGTCTTGCATTGTTCATTCTTGATCACTCATTCTTTAATTTTGAATAAATCTCTCAAACATTTATTTTTCTTGAGAGGGAGAGAGATAGAGGAGTTAAAGGAAAATTCATTATTTGAAACAATTATCTATTTTCAATTACCTTCACAATACCCATAACAGGCTATTTATTGAGGTAGATTTTAGGTTAGGACTTTTTTTATTGCATTCTAGCCCTTAAAAAAATACTAAAACCTTTAATAAAACTCATTCCATAAAATAATAATATTCTTATTAGTATTCTATGGTGCGCTCCAACTTGAGCATCAGAAAATATTATCTAAACATATTTTTAATTAATATTATTTATTAGAAATGGTCTTGGTCTACTCAAACTCTTATTTTATTTATTAAACACCTAAATAAATATTTAATTTAAGTATTTCATTAATCAATATATATTTGTGATCAATAAAACATTAATAAAATTATACCTCATTCTTGAGAATAATATTTATTCAATTAATTAAATTCAAATTGTATTTAATCAAGATCATCAGAAACACTAATTGTTTGACCCTCTAGGATTATTTCTAACTGGCATCAAGAGAGATTTCCTAAATTCCAAAATTACTATCTAGAAATGAGTCAAGGCACCCAAGATAAATAACTTTATTTTGAAATGATGAAAACCCAAAATGAACACTCACTATATAATATAATACCTTTATCATAGTATCTCATCAATAAGGTTGCACATCAATATCACCAACCTATTTTCTTGGTACATATTTATTTAAATATTTTAAATAAACACATCGTTACACCATGTACATGGAATTTAATGCAATGGTTCTATTTCAATCAAATGGATGAGATATCAGCTTCCATAAATATAGAAGGGATAAATCCTTCTTTAACTTATTCATTAATGACATGCGAGTCATGACAAGAACAATGTATCCTAACATACCATGAATATATGTTGTCATGGTTTTCATCATAAAATATAAGTGAATGAGTTATAAAATTAATTAATGATAATTTTAAAGTCCAAGTACCTTTACACATGCCCGCATATAAGAATATATGATGAAACCAAAACATGTGGAATTCCTACCAGTGATTCTTTCTCATAATCTCCCATATTGGTGATTACCATGTGAGAACTTCATGATACTAAGACTCATCCTCTTATGAGTGCTCTCACTTAAAGGTCTATGAACTATGTTTCCCATCATAGTACGTTATCCAAGAGAAGAACATTCTTTAAGAATATCATCACAACACTTCAAGGTTCTCAATATAAAAGAGAACTGCTATGAACTTATCAATTTGACATATACTCTATAAAATTATTACATTAGAGTCTTACAGAACAATGGAAAATATGTAATAATATGTTTTATTAATATTCAATATATCGAACATACTTGTAATTAAAGTTCAAATAGCTAATCCTTGGACACCAACTCCAAGAAACTCCCATGAGGACAAGATCCAACAACCTACAACTTTCAGTCCAATTGAACTCACTTAATAATCATATTTATGGTGAGTCAAGATTTTAGTCAAGGGGTATGATATATTTTCTTCTATGGAAATACTTCCTACTAAAACCTCACCTATCTTAAAAAAAACCCTCAAGAGATGATACTTCCAAAGTACATGCTTCGTCCGTTGATGTGTACTTGGACCTTTTACGAGAGATACCACTACAATATTATCACAATAGAGTGTAATAATATATTTAATATTATATACCTACTCAAGATCTTGGATGATTTTTTACATCCATAATGCTTATTTAGCTACCTCAGAAGTCACAATATACTTAAACTCTACTGTAAAATCTATGACCATAGCATTTTTTGAGCTCTTCCAGCTCACAATACCTCCATTCAAAGTAAATATGTATCTCGTTTGTGACTTCATGTCATCTTGATAAGTTTGAAAACTATAATCTTCATATCTTTTGATGACTGGTTCCCCATATCCTTCATAAACTAGAAACATGTCCTCAGTACACCTCAAATAATTAAAGATACTGTTGACTACCTTATAATAGAGGTCAACTAGATCATCTTGATATCTTCTTACTGCACTTGATGCATAGGAAACATCTATCATAGTACATATCATTATATACATGAATGACCCAATCACCGATTATTATGAAATCCTTTCCATTCTATTTATTTCCCCATGTATTTGAGGAAACATTTTCCTGGAAGGATGAATGCCAAGTGACATTGGAAACAATCCCCTCTTGGATTTTTCTATACCAAATCTCTTAAGTATCTTATCAATGTATGTACTTTGACTTAGGCTGAGAAAATTATTGGATATATCATGATAGATCTTGATTCGAAATTTATATGATGTCTCACCCAAGTCCTTCATAGAGAATAATTTATTCAACCACATCTTAAAAAACTGTAAGACTTGTATTTGATTTCCTATAAGTAATATTTCATCAACATATACTATTAAAAAAATTAATGCAATCCCACAAAATTGTTTGTAGACACAAGGATCACACTCATTCTTTATGAAACCACATTCTATTATAGATTCATCAAAAATTAATGTTCCATATCCTATATACTTGATTTAATCCATAAATGGACTATTTTTTAATTTGTATATATTTTCATCCTTTGGAGTCACAAACCCTTCAGGTTGTTTTATATCAACATATTCCTGATGGTTCCCATTAAGTAAGGCAGTTTTGACATCAATTTCTCAAATCTCATAGTCACAGTAAGCCTCAATGTCAAGTATAATTCTGATGGATCTCAGCATTATAACTGGTGAAAAGGCATTATCTCATTTAATTTCATGATGCTATTTCAATCCATTTACAACTATTCATACCTTATAGGTACTAAATTTTCCATCAATGTCTAGTTTCTTATTGAATACCCACTTGAAACCAATGGGTTTTACATCCATTGTAGGATCTACCAAAATACAAACTTGATTTTGGGAGATGGAATCCATTTTAGAATTGATGGATTATTTTCACTTGGAAACATCTGTGCCACTTACTGCTTCCTTTTAGGTTATAGGAACATTATTATAAACTAATAATTAGTCACCATATTTGGTGACAAGAAAACCATACCATTATGGTTATCTAACCTCTCTTATACTCCCACACATTACTTGTGTCTCTTGAATAGTTTTTTCTTACATGGGGATTTGTAGAACCTGTTCCTATGACAAGTCTTATGTACCTTGACTCTCAACTTCATCTAATTCTATCTCCATCCCACCATCACTTTTAGAGATTTTTTCCCTCTAAAGGAATATGGAATGTCTTTCCACTATTACTATTTTTAAGGGATCATATTGGTAATATCCCATTGTTTCTTTGAGTTATCCTATAAAGTCACATTCTACACCTCAAGGTTAAAGTTTATTCCTAAAACAGGCCTTAAAAAATGCTTTCCAACCCAAAAAATGCAAGTATGACAAAATAGGTTTCTTTCCATTTCATAAATGGTATGGTATACTGAATAACCATCATGATGTTTTTTTAAAAAGTTTTGTATTTGTAGAGAACTAGTATTTTTAAAAATAATGGTTTTTGAAAAACTGGTGAAAGTTTCTATATTTTCAAACCTAAACATAAATAGGGAGAAACGTTTTGTTTTAGAGAAAGTTGTTTTCGGGATACAGATGATCAGACTGACCAGCACCAAACAAAAAGTATCAAATTGTGTAGCACCAATTAGATAAGTTGTTAGAATAATAAAGTTGTTGATCAGACACATCATTAGTCTTAGATCCATTAGCACGAAGTTCAAGTTTCATTCGACTCAGTGTTGGTTATAAAGTCAGAATGTTGTTGAATATTTTGAATGAAGATAGTGATGTTAGGAGTTAGAAAGTTTTAAACTTTCTAACGTTAAATCAGACGATGATTTTCTAGTTTTTAATTCTCAAATATCATAAATTGTCTATAACAATTGTGATACAATACTTACGAAGAAAAGGGGGAGAATAGGTGAAACCATTCATATTGTTTTTTGGTTGAAATGAAACAAGGTTTTGAAAGTAATAGAAGTCATAATAATTTTTTATGTAATTCAGAAAGTGCTTTTCCAATATTGATGTTATCATAAATCATGAAAAATATCATGATAAAAGATTTTGAAGAAATGGAGGAATCATAAAGATTTTATTAGTTATAGGAATCAATAAATAGTTTGCATCAGATCCATAAGTACTGAGAAAAGAAGTATTTAGAAGTGTGAATGATTTATAGATAGTGAGGTTTGAATAATTTCAAAGTTGTAGAATTCAGTTTCCATCGTAATGAGAATTCCATCGTTATGAGGATTCTATCAGACTAAAACTAAGGATGTTCCATCAGACTAACTATGAGGAGGAAATTCTATTAGACTGACTCTGAGGAGGAAATTCAATCATAATGACTTTGAGAAGGAGATTCAATCAAGATTTCCTTTGAGAACAAATGTCAATTAGACTAACTCTAAGAAAAAATTAAACGAGAGTAACTCTGATGAGGAAAGTCAATTCAGAATGAGATAAGGAAGTTCCGTCATAATGAGTTGAGGAAGTTCCATCCTAATGATCTAAGTAAGTTACATCATAATGAGCTAATGAAGTTCCATCATACCAGAGAAAATTTAGGAAGTCTGATAATAATAATTACAAATAAGACTCAATAAGATTTCAACAGATTTGTGAAGAGTTTAAGTGGTCAAAATTCAAATTCAAATATTCGTAGATCTTGAAGTTTTTGAATTTAATTAAGTAGGAAAGGTTTTTTAGTTTCCTGCCTTTGTCTTTCTGGGATTCCTATTAATTGAAGCACAATACATTCTTACTTTACATCTCTTTTATGTGATTGGAAAAGGTGGAGCACTGTAGAATTCATGTCAAAGTTATCTTTTTGGACTGAGACCTCATTATAAGGTTGGACATCTTAATGTTTTGTTTACAGAACTAAGGAATATCTAACTAATAATTTTATAAGAGTTTGAGTAATATATATTGATAATGAGTTCATCGAAATGTTTCCATTAGAATAAATTCATTGGACTAAGTCCATTGAACCCATCCCCATCGGAATGAGAGAATCAGGCCTTGCCACATTGGACTGAGGATTCCAGATAGAGAATTTGTGGAGAAGTTTCAAGAAAGTATTTATTATTTTATTTTGGCTCAATTGTTTGTAATGAAATTTGTAAGGTTATGGGAGTTAGTATAATAATTTCTACGGAGACATAGAAGCTATCTAGCGTGAGTTGGCACGAGTTGTATTCACTTATTCATTATAGAGAATTTATATAGACCCATAAGAGTGGCTATGTAAAGGATGTAGGTTCTCACACTGAAGAAAAACCTTTTAAATCTTACATGATTTACTTGATTTCATACATTTTCATGCATGGGTATTTACTAAAAGAAAATAAGGATATAAACTTTAACAGGTTTCAAGGGTTATGTTTTTTAAAAGTATTGCAACTTATAAAAGTGACCAACTAATTCAACCCCCTTCTAAGTTGATATTTAATCCTTTGAATATTTAATTGGTATGATAGGGAAGGTTACCTTATTTAATCCTTATCATGGATAATATAAATTCTATCAATAGTAGAGGAATTCCTATATTTGATGGAAAAAATTATTATGGATGGAAAAATTAGATGATTCTCTATCTCCAATATTTTGGCCTAGAAGTTGTTGATGCTACTATAATTGGTTTTACACCTATTAAGAAAGATTATCCTATGTTTTTTACTAATAAAATAAATATAGAAGTTGATGGAAAGGCTTGAAATTCTATTCTTATGTCCTTATCAAAAAATGGTTATATGAAGGTGATGGGTTTCGAAACTTCAAAGAGTATGTGGGATAAGCTGGAAAGTATATTCAATGGGAATACTAAAGTGAAGGAAGAAAAGATAGAAATTTGGAGTAGTAAATATGAAGACATAATAATGAGAGATAAAGAATCCATTGATGAATACTTCATGAGAGTAAATGAAATTCTTTGTGTAAGATCCCGACCTTTCCTGAAGATGACTCAAGATTAATTTCAAGTATTTATTTTTTTCTTGTTTGAGAATACTATGGTTTGGGTTTTACCTTGGGGTGTGTTTGGGAGAAAATTTGAGAAAATTTGAAGGGAGAAGATAAATTCATGGTTGGGGCATGGTTTTCCCTAACAATGTGCCCCAACCCATCATGCTTCAGGCTTCATAATGAGCCAGAGCAAGAATTAAGGTATGAGTGTCTATGAGAGTTTGGGGGTTTATGTTGTTAAATAAAGATTTATTGGTAATGTGATAACTATTTACTTATGAATTGTAATTATGTATTTATACAACTGCATACACTTTCTATTAACTATATATTGTTTTATACACTATTGGTGGTGGCCTAATGAGCTATACTCACACCCTACCCGGGCTGCCTTATTAGTACCCCAACAGACTTTGTGTTTTTTGGATATGTTAAGGGAAAAATCTCATTGTTATATGGATGATATGGGATAGAGCATGGATGAGGGAACTAGAAATGATTCGGGACCCAATTAGGGGTGTCATCAGTGTATTTATTTTGTGTTTAATTTTAGACACTTGACACGTACATTGGCATGGTATATTTTCTTCTTTAGTTTTGATATTGTATTTACACTTTTAGCCATCTCATGATACCAGTTATTTCAGGTTATGATTACATGTTATTTAGTTATTGTTTCTTATTTTTTTTCTAGTGTATTTAATCTGATAAAAGTGGGTATAGTCTCCCCATTATTGATATTTCAGACCCTCCCTGAAATTCGGTATCCTCTAGCATACGGGGAGTCACACCTAGAGTCATGCGACTGACCGACTAGAGGCCCCGATGTGTGGCACCTGGGTCAGGACATTACAAAGTGGAATCAGAGTCCATTTTTCTTTTCCTTTTTATTAATTATTACTATTTGGTAAAGGTAGACATGAAACTAGAAAGAGTCGGGCCTTGGTTATGATCTCATGCATGGGAGTAGCTAACCCATGTATGGGGGAGAACCCAAGTACCCATGGTGGGATTGTTGTTATTCCAATTTGCTGTTACAGTTGAATATTATTTCTACATAGGTGACACACTTGTTGTGTGTTGTGATTATTGATGTTAATATTTTCTAATTTTTGACTCATGGACCAGTATGGCACAAGATTTGATTTACATGCATCATTCTAGGAACTTAGGGTTATTGTGACTTGCATCATTTTTGGCACACATATAAAAATGGTTTATGGGTACGTTATTGAACTTGAACTGTTTTTCCTTGCTTGTGAAATTGAAATGAAAAAGGAACCTAACATGAAATTGATAAAGATTTTGGAATGATGTAAGATGAGAATAAATGGGTGTCTAAATGAGAAACATGAATAATTAGAATGTGTTTACCCTTGTTATCTAGGACCAAGGATTAAGATTATTAAGGGTAGTGATAACACCTCAGTTTTGACTATGTGGTAGGGTTTGGGGAAATGACTTGTTGTGGAATATTGTATTTTACCTTAAATGTGTTAATTTTTTAAAAGGTTTCCTAAGTTACCTATTTGTAATGGTATATATATTTCTCTATGATGGCGCTTATTAAGAGGATAACATGAGGATATGGCTAGAGATGTTCTACTAGTAGTAGGAACTAAGGCACCAATTGTGTCAGGTGAGAAATTCCGGGAGCAATTCCAAGAGAACATTTCCCACTTCATGAAATTCATGGGAAGAGACCCAGGGTGGGTTGTGAAGAGTATGTTTGATCTAAAAATGGAGTTACAAATTCAACACCCTCCTGATTTTATTGGAGAGGGTGGACCCGAGAGAGATGATTTCTGGGTTGAGTCCATCGAGACTATAATTGACCACTTTGAGACTCCTGTAGAGAGGATGGTCATGTTGGCTGCTTACATGATACGAGGATAAGTGAATCATTGGTGGTATGTTCAGGCATGGACTGTATAGTCTAATGGTATGTTATGGAAGGAACTGTTGGATAAGTTTCTTGAGATCTTCTATCCATAGATACTGAGCTATGAGAGAGTAGCTGAGTTCATGAGGTTTACTTGGGGGAGTATTTATGTGATAGACTATGTTGGACACTTTACACATTTTCAACACTTTTCTCCAGCATTGGCAGTGGATGAGATAACTACAGCGAGACATTTTTAGGATGGGCTTAAATGTGAGATTAAGTCCCAAGTTAACCATTTTCAGTTAAAGGAGTTTTTTGAGGTGGTGGATAAGGATCTCATAGATATGGTAACCTGAAGAGGCTTCCAGTTTAGGAAAGGTGGTTCCATTTGGATGATTAGAAGGTATGACTTTTGAGAGTAGGAATCATTGTTATGAAAATATCATCCAGGGCAGTGGGAAACCGAGTACCTAAAAAGAGGGATCAGTTACATAGGACTTTAATCGAGTGATCTATCACCAGTGTGGTAGACTAGGAAACTATTGAAGATAGTTACCTCATCCACCAATATAGTTATAGTCTTTTCGAAAGATGGTACATCTACAAAAGTTCTACAGGACCCAGTGATAGATGAGTTGTAAGGGTATAGCTAGTTAGAATTAGATTGCAGGAAGATGATATTATTCACCATATCAGTCTTGCATCGGGAGTTCTAATGGAAAAGGTGGTAAAGGTAGTGTATGTGGAGCTTTAGGGTTAGATCACTCATATTAGTAGAGTAGTTCAGCATAGGGGACTTAGATTTCATCACGGGGAAGTGGGGTAAGACCGTTGCATTCTATTCACCCTACACTTGTGGATATCAAGGCTGGACCATTGATAGTGAGAGGTACTATTTTTATAGATTCTATGATATCTAGTGCCTTATTTGATATTGGTGCCTATCATTCCTTTATTTCTACAAAACTTGTTAATGGTTTGAGCCTCATGATGGAGTTCGTGAGTGGGGTGTTGACGACAAACACACCTCATGGAGTTCGGTCAGGAGACATTTTTGTTGTGCAAGGGGTTTACTCTTGAGGTCGAGTAGTATCGATTTCTATGGGATCATTATATCATAGACATGTCAGGCGTTGAACTAATTATGGGTACGGACTGGTTAGTATCATATTGTCCCCACATTGATTTTTACCATAAGAGAGTGACCCTTACATCTCTTAAGGGTTACAAATATATTCACTGTGGAGAGTGGGATATCGAGGTGTTTCGAGTAGGGCCAATTACTCATCAAATAGGTCGAGATCACAACCCAGGTTTCTAGTTTATTTATAGATTATGGAGGTGTAAAATGAGATGTATTTCCACACTTATTGGATAGGTTTTAGGATGTGTTTACTTAATATTTTTTAGGGATTCCACCTGAGAGAGATGTGGAATTTAACATTGAGCTCAAACCGGGGGAAGAGATGATTTCTATTCCACCATATAGAATGGCATCAGAAGATATTCAAGAGCTCAAGACTCAGTTAGAGGACTTAGATGATGAGGTATTTATTTATCTAAGTATGTTGCCTTGGGGTTCACTAGTGTTGTTTGAAAAGAAGGCCGATATGAGTTTATGCTTATATGATGATTATAGAAAGTTGAACCAGATGACTGTGAAGAACCAGTATCCTCTCCCTCATATCGATGACCTATTTGACCAGTTGAGATAAGCTTGTGTGTTCTCAAAGACTGACTTAAGATTAGGGTATCCTAAATAGAGAGTTCAGACATCTGATATACCAAGGGATGAATTTAGAAGCACATTTGGACTGTATGATTTTATCATAATATTGCTAGGGTTGATGAACACACCAACAATGTTTATGGACTTAATGAACAAAATCTTTAATCTGTACCTAGATCAGTTTGTGGTAGTGTTTGTGGAAGACATCTTGGTGCACTCTAAGACACATGATTATTATGACCAACATCTTGATATCATCCTAAATACACTAAGATAGCATTTCTATACATCAAGATATCTAAGTACAATTTTTTGGATCGATCAGGTACACTTCTTGGGTAGCATCATCTCGGAGTAATGTGTGTTGGTAAATCTAGAGAAGGTTTAGATAGTGGTTTCTTGAGAGAATCCCAAGAGCATGTTTAATATCCATAGATTTCTAGGATTTTCTTAATATTATTAGAGGTTCATTCAGGACATTTACCGATTGGAAACTTTGCTGACGAGCTTGACCAAAAAAGGGATAAAGTTTTATTGGTCATAAGATTGTGATAATTCTTTCTAAGAGATGAAGAAGATTTTGGCATCAGTACCAATATTGATCCTACCTGAGAAAGGTGAGAAGTACATAGTGTATTGTGACACTTCTGGGATTGTAATTGGATTTGTGTTGATGCAAGGAGATCAATTTGTGGTTTATGGGTCTTTGAAGTTGAGGCCCCATAAACCGAACTACCCTACATATGTCCTCAAGTTGGCTATAATGGTTTATGTTTTAAAGTGTTGGGGACATTATCTATTGGGAAATTGTTTTACTATGTATATTGATCAAAAGAGATTAAAGTACATATTTTCACAGTGAGACTTGAATCTTCGATAATAGATATGGGTTGAGTAAATGCAGCCATTCAATTTTGAGCCAAAAAATATTCCTGGAAAGGGGAACATTGATGATGATGCATTGAGCAGGAAGACTCAAGCTCAGGTGGTTCAGGAGTCTAGTGCTGAGTGGAAGATGATGGATTTACTAGACGAGATACACATTGTGGTTTAGGAGAGTTAAGATTAGATGACTCTCGTAATAGTTTCATTGGAGTATACATTTTTATGATAGATCTAAGATAGGAAGTATGTGGATTTATAATGTTTTACCTTGAGGGAAAACCTTGAAGGTGGGGAGTCACCTTTTGATTTGATCATAGATGAGGACGAGGTCATCAATGTCAGGAATCCGGTTGTCATACCTAAAATAATGTGAGACAAGCTGATGTGTGAGTTTCATGCCTCGAAGTGGGTGGTACATCCAGGTGTGACCAAAATGCATCATGAACTACAAAGACAGTTTTGATGGTTGGAAATGAAAAAGAAAATAGTAAGGTTTGTGAAACGATTCTAAACCTATCAGTAGGTGAAGGCAGAGAATTAATGACCTATAGGTTTTCTATAGTCGTTGGCCATTATAGAATGGAAGTGGAACAAGGTGATCATAGACTTTGTGGTGGCTCTCCCGAGGATTCCTTAGAAGAATAATTCTATTTGGGTTATTGTGGATAGACTGAAAAAGGAAGTGAATTTCTAGAATATATGGGAGACTTTCTCAGTGGAGCAGTTGAGATATTTGTATGTTTGGGTGATTGTCTGTATGCACGAGGTGCCACAAAATATTGTTTCAGACTTAAAATTGTGTTTTACTTCATGATTATTGTAGGGATTGCAGAAGGTGATTGGTATGTAGGTTTTATTGAGTATGAATTTCCACCCACAGACAGATGGGTGGTCAGAGCATACTATACATGAGCTTGAAGATATGTTGTGAGCTTATGTTCTAAACTTCAGTAGGTCTCGGGAGAATCACCTAGAACTAGTGGAGTTCACCCATACCAATAATTATTGGGAAACTATATAGATGGAACCATGTGAGGTTCTTTATAGTAGGCCATGAAGACCACCTCTAGTATGGATGGAGGTAAGTGAGTCTAAGTTGTTGGGACTGAGTCGCGTGTAGGACACATTAGAGCATGTACAGTTGATTCAGAAATATATGGAAACGACCCAAAGTAGATAGAAGTCATACACTGATAGAAATAAATGACACCTAGAGTTTACATAGGTTGATGATGTATTCATTTGGGTGTTTCCTAGATTCAATCACTATAGAATACAGAGACAGGGCATGTGGGCACCCAAGTTTGTTGGACCGTTTGAGGTGGTGGAGAGAATCAAGCTAGTGGCATACCTATTGGCTCTTCTACAGAGATAAAGTGCTATGTATGAGGTTTTATAAGAGTCAAAACTAGGTTGGTATCACCCCAAACCTACTAATGTGATCTATTTGGATGATGTTGAGATTGAGATAGATTTTTTCCTTTGAAGAGCATCTAATACGTGTGTTGAATCGCAGTGAGAAAGTGTTGCAGGGAAAGACCATGCCTATAGTTTGTGTATTGTGGAAACACGGGAATGTGTGGGAGGAGACATGGGAAAGGAAAGAATATAAGTGGGATCATTGTCCTAATCTTTTTGACATATAATCTTGGAGATTCTTGGGAGTACAGCTCAATGATAAGATGTTATAAGGTGGTGAGATTGTAAGATCCCGACCTTTACAGAAGATGACTTGGTCTTAATTTCAGGTATTTATTTTTGCCCTGTTTCAGTGTACTTGGGTTGCGTTTTACCTTGGGGTGTGTTTGGGTGAAAAATTGATGGGAGAAGGGTAGTGCATAGTTGGATCATGGTTTTCCCTAATCGTGTGCCCCTGCCCAGCAAACCATGAAACCTTGGGAAGAGAGGAATTACATGGTTGAAACATGGTTTGTCAATATGTACACCCTATTATGAGAAACTATGAACCCCCATAATATAGGTTAACATTTAGGTACACATTTAAGAGAAACCGTGCTCCACAGCCCAACTAACCATGCATGATTTTTTAAATCACCAAAAAATTAGATTTTTAATCACAAAAACCCCCATTTAACTCCTATTTGATCCCCATTTAACCCAAGATAATATTTCATGATTTTGGAGAATCCTTTAGGGATTAAAATAATTAACAACCTTTTTAATTTGTTATTTTAAGCCTAGGTTGAAGATCTTCACCCCTCCCTGTCAATGGATCTTACCTCACTTGGTTTCCTGTTCCTTATCCTTTATTATCCTATTCTTGAAAGGGGGTTTTCTTCCTATTTTGATTGGATATAGAAATGTTTTTGTGGATCTGGATCTAGTATTGTAAATCTATATATATATTTAGGTGATCTTTATTGATTTGATCTTGATTTAGGGTTTTAAATTTGAATCTCATTCTATATAATTGTGCTGCTCAAATTATGAGGATTTTCATTGGGTGATCGCTCATCAACGAATTGAGGTAGGTTGCCTATAATTCAAATATCAAAGTATTTATTTAAATTACATGTATATAATTGTATAATTTCTATTTGATGTTTATAAATTATGTTCTTAATTGAATTAATTAATTTATTGAATTAATTAATTTCTTGAATTAATTAATTGTGGAGATCGAAAATTGTGGATTTTGGGAATTATAGATTGAGATACTTAATTGTAGAATTAATTATGATATATTAATATTTTAGGATTGAGATATTTAATTGTGGAAATAATTATGATCTATTGAGATTGTGATTGAGATAATTAATTATGGAATTAATTATGTGATTTTTAGTTTGTGGATATTGATTAATTAATTGAATAATTAATTAATTGGATTTACATACTCAATTACTTAGAATATTTATTAAGGGGATTTATGTGATAAACTAATTATTCAATTAGTAATAAAATTGGTGTGGTTGATTAATTGTTGAATTTACTAATAGAATTTACGTGATTAATTAATTTTAGAATTAATTAATGTATTTTTTGTGATTAATTATTTTTTGAATTAATTAATGTTATTTATATGATTAGTTGAATTTTGAATTAACTAATGGAATTGTTATGTTTAACTAATTGTGGAATTAGTAATGGAATTGATGTGGATAATTAATTTTTTAATTAATTGTGTGTTAAGAATGGTAACATGGTTATTTAGTTGTGAATTAAATAACGGGAACACGGTCATTATAATGTGTAAGGTATGAATGGTAACATGTACATTTAGTTATGAAATAGAGAATGTGAACAAGATTATTCTAATGTGCAAGGTACGAATGGTAACATGATCATTTAGTTGAGAATTAATGAATAGAAACATAGACATTTTATTGTGTGATGTATGAATGGTAACATGTCAATTAAAATATGAATTAAATAATGATATCAATTGAATTATGAGATATGATATTCCTCAAAAATACTTTTGGATCCAACATATTTTAGATTAGGTATTGAATGATAATAATGGAATTATAAGATATGATATCCCTCAGACATACTTCAACCTCTGACAGAGTTGAAGCCGGGATTGAGGTATGAGTGTCTACATGAACCCAAAGGTTTATATAGTTAAATAAAGATTAATTGATAATGTGATAACTATTTACTGATGCATTAAAATTATTTCTTTATGAAACTACCTACACTTTCTATTGATTAGATATTGTTTTAGTTGTCATTAGTCGTGGCATACTATAATTCCTTAGATTTTCCATGCACTATTTTTTTGGATACTATATAGATTAGTTGTGAGACCAGGCACTGAGATGCTGTGCGATTCTGAGGCAGTTGTTCCAAAAATAAGTGTTTGAAATATATTAAATAGCATGCATGTATAGTTTTCATGAAAAATTGTAATAACTTCTAAACGGGTACCCTGATCAGAAATATGATGGTACCGTTGAGTTCAAAATGCGAGGTTTACCCTAGGAATGACTTAACATTAGTCAGTATGGGTCATTTGTAGAAAAGTCATCACAGGCGTGGAAATGAAAAAAATAATTTAATAAATAATTTTATTTCATTTTTGTTGATGTAGTGATTGATGGACTTTAAATAGACTATTATGGAGAAATACTATGGTTAGCTGTACAACCCTGGAACCGTTGGAGAGCCATTGGAGATAGCTTCAGTGAATCCTCTCATATGAATGGCGATAGGATCTTCGATCAATGATCGATGGCAAAAAGATTCAAAGGATCTCACCAAAAAACATGACACAACCCCATTCTTCATTAGTGATCGATTTGAATCAAGGTAGGGCATGCATTTTTATTTTATTCTTCCCCATTATTGATTTATACAATGAACATGAATCAATAAATGAAAATATTGATCTATGGTTTGATCATTATGCGGGATGAGTTTATTTTATGAGGTTTTGATGGGAGAATATATTTTTAATTTTATTATTGATATTTTCATTCTAATAATGATGGATCAAGATAAACATGAACATCAATCAAGGTTTGTTACTCCAATATGTTCTTGTTATTTTCTCCCCCCATTCATCATTCGTCACGAGCATTCTCGATCAATCGATCATTGCACACCCATGTCTTGGTGCAACGATCCGATATCGCAGATCTAAGATTGGAATAGCCTGACAGAGGTGTGATGATGGAGATAAAGCAATTTAGATAACAGAGGATACCCAAAATACCATTCTTCAACACACAACAAAGAATGACAATTTGATTCATTTTTTGAGTAGATTTGATGGTGTAATGCATTCTTCATCGACAAAAAGGATTGGATGAGTTGGGATCTTCAATATCATGGTGAAACATTCACCAGATCGAAATCTAGAGGCATTGGATCAAATGCGGGAGTAGATATGGGATTCTGAAAAATCTTGAACAACATAATTTTTAGTCTGGATCTATATGTTGTGTGGGGCCACATGAGCTGTGATTAGGGTTTCCATATGAAGTTAAATATCACATGGAATGTGACCCCTTTAACATAGCCTGTGGTATCACCTAGGTCACTCGGTATGTACTCAGGAATCACATGGTCTGTTTACATGGGAAGATGTTCACATGCTAAGCTATGTACTAGTACTTGAGAAGACATGCATAGGATGGTGACGTATACTAGCACATGGTTAGATTAAATGGGATACATACTTGGTGTGTACTACTACATGGACACAGTTTGATGAGATGATCCATTTACATGGGCAAGAACCAGGTTCAAGGGACATGGAGTGTGACCCCTACTACACACTGTGTACTCTTTTTTACATGTCTTGGAGCCCTTGTACTCTATATCATGGAAATTTTTTGTTAGGGTTTTTTACCTTTATCTTTTCCATGAGGGTTAGTATGCAATCATTTTTTACTCCCGGGACAATGATCCCTTTAGCAATAATTCCTAGATAGAGTTGTTGGAATCCCTCAAAGAGGCCCAGAGTGAGATCCTCTATTCATATTCATGTCCTCGGTGGAGTTCTTGGTATCGACATGACCAACACTACATGGGAGTCAATCCTCTACTTAGCAGGTTAATCCATATTGATTTGTTGGTATCACCCCATGGCCTTTCCAGTTATCCACATATGTGTATTGAATTCTTTTCAAACTATTAGCATTCTCTTTCTCATGAAGAGACCCAATAATTAGTACCTATTGGACGAACATCATCAATGCTATCAGATTCAGGAGTGTGTTCTCTCAGGTGAGTGCTTTGTGGAATATTCTATATAGAAGCATAGACTAGTATAATATGGTTGTGACTTACCTCTAGAATGTGTGTATTTGTTGAGTATATCTGGATATTCTTGTTATATGTGTTGTAGAAATATATCTGTGTAGAGATGAATGTATTTCCTTTGTTTTATGTGACGCACTCCTATCATAGGGCATGTAAAAAGCAATTTAATTTTCCTAGTGTAGTATAATGTATGACCAGGTTCGTCTCACTTGAGGAACATTCTCATATGTTAACTCACTTAATTTACTTCACCTAAACTAATTATTTTTAATTGTTATTTTAATTTATGAAGGTTATGAAATTTTAATTAATGAAAATATTAAACTAACATGCAATGAAAAAAATTAATTAGTGAATAAAGAACTTTGAATTTATGGGTTGGTTTGTGGGTTCCATCATTCTCCTTGTTGGTGTTTAAATAAAGATTGATAATTAAATTTTGAGATATCATTATTTAATTACAATTATTTTATTAATTGGTGTGAAATCTTGAATGCATTTAGCAATCTTAACTTCCCCTCCTACTTTAATCAAGGTTGATGGAACAAATCAGTCGCGAGTGTGACAACTTCCAAGACTTGGCTCTATCGTATGCCATTTCAACCACTGAATGGCTCAAATCCATCATATTAAGAGCTTGTATTCAGTATAAGGGAGGGAATTTTTTTTATAAAATAATAGAAATGAGTTTGATTTTAGTTTCTTGGTGGACTATCGCCACACCCGTGCACGTCACTCTTTCTCATCAAAAACTTAATAAAACGTAAGAATTTTACTGTAGAATAAATGAAATTGACACATACCTCCCCCGAGCCATGGATTGAGTAAGTATATCATTTTTTAGGGTAAGAGGTAATGGTGGATAGTATGAGAATAAGAAAAGAATAAAATAAGGATAAAATATGGAGAAGAAAGGAGGGTGGTTGGGCGGAAGAAAACACAAAAATAAAAACCATGCATGAATTTGTTAAAAATCTAAATTACAATTGAAATGTAAAACAATAAAGAAAATAAAAAAATTAATAATATGATATGGGAATGATTTGTGAACGTCCTCCCTCGGTGGAGATATCCCCTTGGTTATTTGGAATAAATGTGATGGAAAATGGGTTGAGATGAGAGGTGGGAGCTCCCCTCCTTTTATGGGAAGAAATTGTCCTCCTCAAGATTTCACATTTTTGGCAATATAAATGGATGATTAACACATTCTATCCTTCATAAAAGTTTTTAATAAATTAATTTTTCATTCAACCTCAAAATTTCATATTGATTGGACTCTTCTAGAGGGATTTATGTATTTTTATTGACAATGTATTTTTTTCTAGATGAATTTTCCAGGAAGCTTCCTTCAATGTATAATATATTTTTACCACCATAATGGGAGACAAACTCTATGATATTTATTTAGGTAGTGAATATATGTTTCCTACTTCATATCCATTTCTAATCAACTCCATTTTAGGTGTGTATCCTGATTTATACATCCGTTATAGAGGTGGGGTCCACACTGTCAGCCCGAAAAATTTCCAAACATCAATGATTTTTTCGGGCCTTTAGAAATTAGAATAAGCCTCTAATATTGAAGAAAAATTTAAAGGAATTAAAATAAGTATTCCATAAAAATAATCATTCATTTTGGAATTCAATTTTTATATAAATGACCAAAATACCCTTGACGTAAAAATCTGTCAAAAATCCAGAATTTAATCACATTTTTTATTTTAGATCAAAACACACCATAAATCCAAAATTGATCCATATAAGCTCAAATTGATAAATTAAGAGGGTTAAAATAATTAAAATTCATATAATAAATGTGAAAAATATTAGTTTTATCAGTATATTTTTTGGTTTCGGGGTGTCCTACTAAGTATTGTTAACTCACCCATACATGGGGTTTTCCTTCATATGTTGTGTCTTGTGTAGATGTTTGAAATTTTGAAAGAGTCTTAGGAGGACCAAGACCAGACAGTGCTTAGTGAGACATTAAAAAGTTATCAAAAAAGGAGAAAGAACTAGTGTAAATCTTTTTCAAGTTAGAGAATTTAAAAACTCTTGTTATCTAGGTGCCAAAGATGATAATAAGTTGTGGTGCCAATGAATTTTACAAATTGGGAAGAAAAAAATGAAAAAACTTTTTAAAGTTTATTATGTACAAAATTTTCCATAATTGAAAAGAAGATAGGAATATTTTTGTGTTACTTGTTATAAAGGGAAGACGAGTAATAAAAGTCATAAGAATGTTGAGATTCCATCCACCGGGCCTCTTTAACTTATTCATTCCAATTTATGTGGGTCAATGAGACATAAATAAAAAAAGGATACTTATGATTTATCAATTTTAATGGGATTTCACTCAAATGACAATCATCATGTTTTGGAAACAAATCTCAGAGCCTATAGAAATGTTCAGGTTTTTCAAAAAAGAAGTTGATAAAGAGATGTGGGTTTATATAAAGAAATTGAGAATGGATAATGGTATTGAGTTTACAAAAAATAATTTTGAAGATTATCTTGGAGATCATGGTATTAAACATTAGTATAGTTCTCTATATACCCCCAAAAAAATGGATTAGTAGAAAGGAAGAATATAGGTTTGGTGGAAATGGGAAGAATCATGTGAGAAGAATAAAAACTTTCAATGTTCTACTAGAGTGATGTTTTTAGTATTATTTTACATGTTTAGAAAAAAAAAATTAAGTTTTCAAACCAACATGAGTTCTTATGAAATTTTCTATGAGAAAAAACCTTTATTGAAGTACATCAATGTTTTTGGAATCCCAAGTTTTATTAAAATAATAAATTTGGATTAGGGAAAGTTTGATGAGAAAGCTGAGGAAGGATCTTTTATTGTTCACCCAATGAAAGAAGTTACAAATATTGGAAAAATTGTTTATAAAAGTTGATGGAATCATATTATGTGGAATTTATTGAGAATAAAACTTATTTAACAAAATTTTATGGGGATTTTGAGGAATAAAAATTGAAATTTTCCAATGAAAATGAAAGTGATAAAAGTAATATTCATGAATATTCAGATGAATCGTATGATGAGGAAAGTGAAGAAGGAAGAGGAACTCTGAAATTTCCTACTTTAAAAAAATTTTGAGACTAAAAATCTTTTGGGGAATTAGAAGGCTCTAGTTCAAGCTAGAAGAAAGCTGAGATTAGAAAATAAAACTTCACTCATCTCAAAATTTGAACCCGAATCAGTCTCATAAGCTATTCAACACAAAGAATGGGTGAATTATATGAATGAAGAGTTGGATCAAATTGAGAAAAATGAAACATAGGAACTTGTTTTATTTCTGAAATATAAAAATTTTATCCTAAAAAATGGGTTTATAGAAATATTTTTAAGGAATATAGAGAAGTTTCAAGAAAAAAAATCTAGGATTTTCTATAAAGGCTATGCACAGGTGGAAGGCCAAGATTTTTATGAAACATTTTCCGCTATTTAATGGTTAGAAACTATTATAATGTTTTGTGTAGTGCCTAATCATCAAAATTACAATGTGTATCAGATAGATATAAATTTGGATAAATTGAAGAAGATGTTTACAATGATTAACCTTTTGGGTTTCTACTTGATAAGGATGAAAACAAAGTTTTTAGATTGAAGAAAGATTAATATGGGCTAAAACAAGATCCACATTCATGGTATTCTAAGATTGAAAATTATTTGAGAATGATGATTTTTTCAAAAGGAAAAGTTGACTGAAACTTATATATGAAAGAATTTGACTTTGTAACTCTAATTGTAATTGTTCATGTGGATAATATAATTTTTTCTGGGGATGAAGAAAATTTTTGTAAATAATTTTCTTAGGAAATGAAAAAGAATTTTAAAATATCAATGTTGTGAGAATTAACTTTCTTCCTTGTCTTACAAGTTCAATATAAGGAAAAATAAATTTACTTATCTTAAGAAAAGTATGCAATGGAATTGTTACAAAAATTTGTAATTATAGAATATAAATAATTTTCTACTCCTATCTCAGTGAGGATGAAGATGAGTAAAGATGATTCTGGAAAAAGTGTGAATTAGAAAGACTTTTGGAAGATGGTAGGAAGTATAATTTACCTTATAACCTCAAGCCTGATATTTTTTATGCTATAAATTTGTGTGCTAGTTATCAAAGTAATATGAAAGAGTCAAATATGTTGCTAGCAATGATAATTCTGAGTTATTTCAAAGGAACAAATTCATAAAGATTATTATAAAAAATAAATTATGAGATGAAGTTTCGTGGTTATACTGATATTGATTGGGCATGATATTGTAATGATAGAAAATCAACCTTAGGAGAAACATTTTTCTTGGGTGAATGTTGTGTAATTTTCATAGTAAGAAACAAAGTTTAGTAACCTTGAGAAAAGTGGAATTAGAATATTTTGTGACTATTCAAGTATGTACTCAGATATTATGGATGAAAGTTCAATTGGAAGATTTGAATATAAAGGTTTCTAAACTATTAAAGACACTTTATGACAATCAGATTGCAATTGAACTTTCTAAAAATCATGTCCAACATTCATGATCAAAACAAATAAATATAATGTTTCACTTTATAAAAGAGAAAGTTGCTGCTAGAGATTTTTTGTTGGAATTTATCTCAATGAATTATCAAATTATTGATATCTTCACAAAGTCAATTCCAAAATAAAGGTTTAATGAGTTTAGGTTGAAAATTCATGTTCATCTTCCTATAATGACTTCCAAAAACTCATGAGGAAGTCCCCTACCATGCTTTGGATTATATTGATAAGGGGGAGAAAAATTAACAACTTTTTACTATGTAAGAAGTTTTTAATTATCTTTATTTTATGAATTTGAATTTTTGTTTATCAGATAATGGGGGAGAGTAAAATAAAATTTATAGAAAAATAAAAGTGATAAAATATAAAAGTTAGGGGGATTTTATCTTAGCATGGCCATACAATTTTATTCTCACCAAGGGGTGGTTTTTTTTTAAAAAACCTTATCTATTTGTGTGGTGCTTAAACAGTCTTTTAATAAAGGATGTGTTTTGGTAAAATTCAAAAAACATGAGTTGTTTACAAAAGTTGAATTGTGAAAATTTTCTGAGAGTTAAAAAAGTTATTAATGAGTGTTGTTCAAAAATCCGAACGGAGAGATTGAAGAACCTTTGTGATGTTTTTTTTAATAAATTTTTTTATTTGTTGATAACTAATCTTTTATAAAAGATTGTTTTTGAAAAACAAGTGAAATTTTCTAAATGTTTGAACCCAAACATAAAGGGGGAGAAAAGTTTTGTTTTTGAGAAAGTTGTTTTATAGACACATAGGATTGAACTGAGAAACACCAGATGAAAAGTATCAAACTGATCACCACTGGTCATATAATTCATCAAAAAGTTTGAGTTTTTTATCAGACACACCATCAGTCTCAGATCCATTGACATGAAGTTCAAGTTTCATTGGACTCAATGTTGGTTAGAAAGATATAATGTTGCTAAAGAGGTTGAATGAAGAAAGTGATGTCAGGAGTTAAAAATTTCTTAAACTTTCTAACCTTCAGTCAAATATTTCTTTTCCAGTTTTTAATTCTCAAATATCATACGTTTTCTGTAACACTTGTGATGCGATCCTTGTGAAGAAAAGGGGGAGAATATGTGCAACCAATCATATTGAGTTTTGGTTGGAAATAAAGAAGGTGTTGAAAGTAAGGGAAGTCGTAATAATTTCTTATATAAGTCATATAGTACTTTGATAATATTGAACATCTCATAAATCAAGAAAACTATAGTGATAAAATATTTTTAAGAAATAGAGGAATCATAAAGATTGTATTGATTCTAGGAATCAAGAAAAAAGCTTTCATCAGATCCAGAAGTACTGAGCATAGATGTTTTCAGAAGTCTGAATGAGTTATAGTTGATGAGGTTTGAAGTATTTAAAAGTGGTAGATTGGAGTTTCCATCATAAATAAAATTCTATCATAGTTATAATTCTATCATTATGAGGATTCCATTGGATTGAAGCTGAGGAAGTTCTATGAGGTAGAATTTGAGGAGGAAAGTTAATTAAACAGACTTTGAGGAAGAAATTCTATCAAACAAACTCTGAGAAGGAAATTCAATCAAGACCAAATCTGAGAAGGAATGTCAATCACACTAAATATGAGAAAGAAAGATAATTAGACTAACACTAATGAGGAAATTAAATTTAGAATGAGATGAAGAATTTTCATCATAATGAGATGAGGAAGTTCCATCATAATGAGTTGAGTAATTTCTATTATACTGAATAAAAGTTAGGAAGTCTGAGAAGAATTATTATAATGAAGGCATAAAAAGATTTCATAATATTTGTGAAGAGTTTAAGTGGTCAAAATTGAAATTAAAATATGTATAGATATTGGATTTTTTTTAATTTGAGTAAGTGGGAAAGTTTTTTTAGTTTCATAAATTTGTCCTTCTGGGATGCCTATAAATCGAAGAAATGTATATTTATACTTTTCAACTTTTTTATGTGAGTGGAAAAAGAAGAGCACTACAGAATTCATGTCAAAGTTATCTTTCCAAATTTAAATCTCATTAGAAGTTTGGACATCTAAATTTTTTGTTTACTAGACTATGTAAGATCGGACTGAGCATTTGAAAAGAGTTTGAGTAATGCATATTGAGAATGGATTCATCAGACTGAGTCCATTAGACTGAATTCATCGGATTGAGTCCATCATACCCAGCCCTATCGGATAGAGAGAATCAGATGCAACCACATCATAATGAGGATTCTGAGCTGAGAATTTATGGTGTAGTTTGAAAAAAGTATTTTTTTTGTTTTATCTCAATTTTTTTTAAGAAAAATTTATAAACCAATAGGATTAATTATAATAATTTCAATTAGGATATATAATGTGTCTAATTGGAGTTTTCACAAGTTGTATTCACTTATTCATTTTAGTGAATTTCTATAGACCTATAGGAGTGTCTATAAAAGTGATATAGGTTCTCACACTGAGGTCAAACCTTGTAAATATCATGTTATTTACTTTTTTTACTAATTTTTCATACATTAGTATTTACTAAAAGATGATAAGGATATAAAATTTAACAAGTTTCAGGGTTTAATATTTTCAAAATTATTGAAACTTATAAAAGTGAACAACTAATTCAACCCCAATTCTGAGTTATTATTCAATCATTTGGAACTTCATATACTGTTTATCACTTTCTTTGAAACTTATTTTAATATTTTTGCTACTTTCTTTTAATTAAAATCCCTAAAATAATAATGTAATACTCTCATGACTCATCATTGATCTCACCATGTCCAACAAGATGTGGTTCCTCCTTTCACTTACATCATTCCATTGATGTGTATAAGGAGGAGTGAGTTAATATAGGATCCCAAAATCCTATAAGTAATAAACTAATTATTGATTGAGATATTCTCCACCAAGTTCTAAGAGGATTTTCTTAATCATATTACCAATTTGGTTCCCATATTTATTCTTTTTTTTCTTGAATCTATCAAAATAACATGACTTATACCTCATTAAGTAAACATATTCATTTCTACTAAAATCATCGATAAAATTTATGAAGTATGAGAACCCACCTATGCCTCAATAGGAAATGGTCCACACTCATATGTATGAACTAATTCAAGAATCTCTTTAGAACTTTCACCTTTTCTACTAAATGGGTATTTATTCATTTTACCATATAAATAAGTGTGACACATACCAATTGGTTTTAGTTCAAAAGAATCTAAATATCCACTTTGTTATAACTTATTCAATCATTTTTCATTTACATGACCAAGCCAATGATTCCATAATTGGGTGTGGCACAAGTTATGTGAAGTATTTTCATTATCAATTTCCATTACTTGGTTTGTGTAATACGATAAAAAAAATTTGTTATTTAAATTCACCTTACCATAACAAATGTTATTTTTATAAAAGAAGCAATATTCATTTAAAAATATTAAAATAAATCCATATATATCAAGTTTAGATATATAAATATTTTTTTTATAATGGATGAAACATAATAACAACCTTTCAAAACCAAGATCATTATAAGATCCCATATTTTTCTAGTTACGTCCCACTCTGAGGTTTTCATTGAACATATTTTGTTGGGCTTTCCTTTGTAATTAATCCTTAGTGACTAAGTCTTATTTGATGAAAAAGAGCCTTTTTTGGAGAAAATAACCTTAATTTTAGGCATGTATGTATATTTAAATTAATGGATTCCATGTATAAATATGTTAAATGGGATTACTAGGATTTTCTATGAGTTTAAAAGGATCATAGGTGGTTTGGTCACTTTTATAGAAGCTAGTATAAAAACTATTCAATGAAAAATTATATATTGTGTACATGTTACATGACATGTAATTATTTATAGATGCATTTCATGAACTAATTTATGATGTGATGTGGTTAGATGTCATGAACCTGATTCACATCGTGTAAATGTTGATCAAAATAAATATTAACCCGGGGCAAAAGGTTTTTCCAACATAACTTAAAAATGAGGAAATACATGACATGAAAGGATTACACATCATGTATTCCTCATACCTAGTAGTTTTCAGTGTGTTGTGTACTTATGAATCTCATTATTTTTTATTATATCCTCCCCACTCTCGTTCCTAGGGTGAACTCTAGGAAATTTTGAATTATCTTCCCCCCTTCTAGATGTCCCATTTTCACATTCGATCCTTGGTGATTTTAATCACTATGGTTTCCCTCTTCTCACCCATCATTACTTTTCATTGTAGTGTACATCTTTTGAACATGGGTTTTGTTTTGGGAGTTGATATTGTTTTGGGTTAATCTAGGTTCTTATTGTGATCTTCTATGACTTCTTCTTTAATGGATTTTTTTCATTAGAAGCATTGTGTTAATCACATGTTAAAGGTATGGTGACTAAACCTAAACCTATGGTATATTTAATTGTGAATTATATGAAATATTTTGATTATGACCATGTAATGTGAACTATAATTAATTAGTTGATTTATAGTAAATCATGGATTGGATTCCTTTAGATTCAATGGTTGATGCTACCTGGATTATGGTTACCTGTTGGGTGAGAAAACATTTGAGTAAAAAGAACTAGGCTAATTTTTTAAAGAATGGTGAGTATGACATGATACCTTAGGTGTTTTCTTGATATAGAATCCATAGGTAATCTATTATTGATTATGGATATGACTGTTGATCATTTTAGAGATAAATGAAAGTTTATTTGAAAGAAAAATACTAATTTTCATAATTAACCATTGAGATTTATGATGTGATATTATGATATCCATACTATTATGACTTGTTGAGTTGGTGATGAAATGATTATATATAGGGATATCTTAGTAGTTTGTAAATTATTATATAGTAGGCTTGTCCTAGTGATACATGATAAAATTCTTATATATAGGGATTTTCTTAGAGGATGAAATGCTTATATAGTAGGCAATTCCCAGTGATACTTGCTGAAATGCTTATATACCAGGCTACACCCAGGGATACATACTGAAATGCATTTATATAGGGTGATGATCGGAGGATGAAATTATTATACAAAGAGAGCTACCTGATTGTTTGATTTTTCCATGGTATATGGATATAGATGGAATGGTTGTGTTAGATGCTCAAAGACATTTCATCATGGTTTTGAAATAGGTTAATTGATATATTATATTAATTAGTTAATTAATACAAATATTTATCACTTTATTGCATATAATTATTATTAGACTGGTTGTGTTTAGGGATGGTGGTGTCGACCTACTGAGTTTTATTCACACCCTATTTGGGAACCGTTTGGTACTTGAGCAGATTACATGGATGCATGTTTGAACAAGGGAAAGGGACATTATTGTTGATTATTTTGTTTCTTGCTGGATGGAATGGATTTTGGAGATGGATCTGACATGGGGATCAGGACTAGAGCCTTATGGGATTATTGAATGTGAGTAGATTATTTTGTTTGTATTAGTTTTAGTTTTACTTTTAGATACATATTATCTTGTCATTACATTATTCATCATTATAGGTTCCTCCTTTTATTTTCCTAGCTGTATGATATACTATTTCCACTATTTCTCTATTACTCAAATTTTTATTACTATGGTTTAGTTCCACTATGTTTTACCAAGGGGTATAGTATCCCCACTATAAATATCACAGCCTCGATACTAGTCAATAGCCTCTAGCATATGGGGATGTATTCTTGATGTCTAATAACCAAATCATTTTGACCATGTGAGAGAGTACCAGATCGGGGGACATTACACAGTGGTATTAGAGGACCAACTTGTTATTTTCTATTGCTTTTTTTTTTTTGGAAAAAGTAGAAAGGAGACTAGTATCTATTAGGACTTGGTAATAAGCTTATTTATTGGAGTAGCTAACCCATGTAAGGGGAAAAATTTGAGTTCCAGGGATGTGATTATTGTTTATGTTGTTCTCTTGTTACAATTGATGTTATTTAACCTTTGTTTATTTACATGTTGTGTGATGTTATTATTTTGTGATGTTATTGTTTATTGATATTTACACTCATGGACTAGTATGGTGAGATATGAGTATGCATGCATCATGATAGGCACAAAGAGAGAGAGATATATATATATATATTGACATGCATTGTTCATGATATTGACATGTTTATTGCATGAGTTATATACCTTCCAATATGAATTGTGAAATAACATATCTATTATATTTGATAAATGGAATGAAATAAACTATTATTTAATCATAAAACACTTATAATACATGGTTAGAGAGACACAGAGTAATGGTTCTCTACTATTATCTCCTCTTAAGGTTGACTTTATTTTTAGCCAATGTTTATAAGAGTGTGTTTTTCTTGTAGATAAAATGACTTCTCATCATCTTCGAGTTGAGTTATAAGAGAGTGGAAATCAGTTATCTCCTAATGTAGATGAACTGGAGCTTCCTGTATCTCTTGAGGATCAAATGGATGTTCATCATCACAAAAACTTCTTAAGGGTCATGCAATCCATAGAAAATGAGACTATTTTCATCGTGCCTTTGATGTATGAGTTGATGAGAGAGATTCAGCTACAACATCCACCTATGTTTACTGGGGAGGGAGGATCCAAGGTAGCTGAGTTATAGATTGAGTCAATCTATACAATCTTCAAGTATCTTGAGACACCCACAGATAAAAGGGAGAATCTTGTTGTGTATATGCTCAGTGGACCTACCAAATATTGGTGGGATATTCTAGAGTAGGATGGGAAGAAGGAGGAGTTATCTTGGAAGGAATTGGAGGTTAATTTATTGAGCCACTTATATCCATAGATTCTGAGGGATGAGAAGGATCATTATTTCATACATCTGATATAAGAAATATTATCAGTGATGGACTATGTTGAACATTTCACCAACCTTCAATGCTTTGTGCCATATTTAGCTATTGATGAGATCTCTTGGGAGAAACATTTTCAGGATGGAATTCACTATGAGGTCAGGTCATAAGTGAATGTTTTTATTCTCAGTAGATTTTTAGATTTGATGAATCATGAACTCATCACATCAAATAATCTGAGAGAGGACCCAAGAGGTAGCCAGGCTATTTCCATAGGGTAAACTAGGATCACTTATTTTGGTGGCAAGAAGTGATTCTATGACAGTTTTTTACAAGGAAATGACATGAAGACCAGTTAGGGTAGTAGGAATCAATCTTAGGATCATATTACATTGTAGTACATCAGTGTAGAAAGTTAAACCACAATAAACCATAGTTTTCATACACCACTTTGGAGTGCCATGTTTGCGGCAGGATGGGCCATCTTCATATGTTTTTTAGAACTTCTCATAGTATAGTAGTGGTAGGGGAGTAAGATAGGTACTAGAGTCTTGGAAGGACTCAACTACTCCTCATCAGATAGGTAGCTAGAGTTCTATAGCACGTTTAGGTTGAGGCGGGAGATGTGTTACCCCATTGTAATGACATAATGTTTATTAGTAAAATTTGTTTCCTGAATAAATGTGTGTTGTATTATATTATATATTATACACATAAAGAATATAGAGAAACCAATAAAAAACTATATTAATAAATATTGTTACATTAATCAGAAATGAAAACAATTAAATTTACAAACCTTACAACTGGACAAAAAGTATAAAATATAAAATCTAAAATGAGAAAATATGGATCGACCTCATCTACTAGAATTATTAGCCCCACTACAAACACTATATAAAAGAAACAAAATTATAGTAAACCAATAAAAATTATTTAAAATGGAAATGTATAACCTTGAGAGGAATTGATTTTAATATTGAATTAAATAATTTAGTGGTATATATATAAGGTAATGTGACTGTTGAAATAGTAATGTGACTGTTGGAATAGTAACCTGATCGTTGAGAATAGTAACCTGACCATTGGAAGAGTGATTTTACCAAAAAATAATAAATTATGATATAAATAAAATTTATTATGATTAATTTATGTGAATAAAAACATTATAATTCAATAAAATAAATATCATGATTAAAAACCTCAAAGAAAATAAAGCATAATTTTAATAAACTCTATTTTAAAGTATTTTGTAAAAATCATTATTTTCCTATTAAAAATTATATTTTACCTATTTTAGATATTTATTTTTAGTAAATTAATATCAATTTTGAAATTATCATGTTAAAATTTTCCTTGGGTGAGTTTTTGGTAATTTTCTGAAATACTTTAATTTTTAGGTGAATAGTAAAAATATAGTTTTTCACATAATCGATGTATCTTAAGTTACATCATTCATGATGTAATAATGAAATAATACATTATATAAATTTATTTTCAGCCATTATATATTTAATTTCATAAATGATTCATTAAAATACAATAAAATTAATTTTCAAACCTAAAAATCACTTTCCAAAACCTAAATTCAAAAGTGATTCCTTAAAATATCAATTTCTTTTTTTCTTCACTTTTATTTTTAATAGGTTAATGAATTAGAATTATAAAGAGTATTTAAAGTCTTAAACCCATTATATTGTATTTATATATCATTTATTTTGTCAAAAATGCACTATTACATGTTTTTCCGTTGATATATTATTTTATTAAATATTTTATTCTAAAAATATACCTCTCTTAAAGTATAAATAACCCCTCTCCCTTCCCTTGGAAACACACTACTCTCAAACATTACAAAGTACAATATCTTCCCAAATACTCCCTCTAAATCCCATTACATTACTTAGGGACATTTTGGGGCAATCCAACTCTAATCACCAAAGATGCTATAGCATCTTACAAGAGAAGCTACATTGAGAAGAGAGTAAGTCTCTATTAACTTTTCCCTTTTTTCTTATTCTATTTCTTATTTTTACCAATTAATTTAACAACCATATACTATAAAACTAATTATTTGATAATTTAAAATTATATTATTTATAATAACATGATGTAATTGTCATATTTATGATAAAAATAAATGCAATACTTCTCTTTCGCTCTCTTTTAACAACGTCCCGTTAAAGGTTGATTAACCACCTATAGAGATATTTCTAAGACAATTCTTATAACCAACTTCATGGATTGATATTATTAATTATATATAATATATAAATAATTAATTACATTTATTATAATCTACTGGAGTTAATCATACTTTTGTATAAATGACTCTAAATGAAAATTGAGAAATCAAAGTGAAATAAGAAATTTTTACGAAAATCAAGATATCAAAACACTTCAATTTATTCAATAGAAATTAATAAATATAATAAAATGATTATAATTGATAAATAATTGTATAAATGGATATAATTAACATATTTATTAGTTTTTAAATAAATATATGTTTATAAATCAAGAGGCGCAAAAGTGAAAAAATAAAGAAAGAATTAAGGGAAGGGGATTCATGGACCCAACTCTTTTTCATTGGGTTATCCATATTCCATGACATATTTGGAATAAATATTCCTCTAATGTACCTTAAATATAAATTCATTATTCCTACCTCTTCTTTTTTTGGGATATACATCTTTTTTATTTGATTTTATGGAAAATACAATGATTTTCCAAAATAACTCTTATGTAAAAAACACATTTTTGACTCCTCTTGAGTTGTTTACTCTTAACTAAATAATGTTGATTCTTATAGAAAATATGTTTTTCCATTTTTCATTTTGGAACCTGAAGTTTATTTATGAAATCATAAATTTTGAAATCCTCATGAAACACATTCCTTTCCATGGGTTATTTCATGAAATGATTGTTACACATTCTATGTGACATGCATGATTATGTAAATATTATGATGTGATGACTAGAACAAAATTATATAACCCTCCAATGCATTGGGTAATGTGTTTTATCTCATGAGATAATGTTTATTATATGTGAACATGATGCTAGATTTGTTTACAGAGATTATGTTATGATTATTCACATATGTTATGTGTTATCATGATGCTAGATTTATTCACAACTATATGTTGCATTTGACCACTATAACATGATGTTTCATTTTTATGCATTTCCACATTCAATGAATTTATAACATTTTTACCTCATGATATTGATAATTATCCTGGGCTTATGATATGATGATTATACTCACCCATGTTATATTGATTCAAGTTTTTTATTCATCCCCTTACAGGGCTTTTATCTTACCCCTTTCATTGATGTATATCCTTAGGTAATTGCATGTACTAATGATAATGTGAGATTTTAGAAGGATAAAGAAGAAGGATTGAAATAAATTTTTATGTTTTATTATGTACAAGTTATTTATGAGCCTAATTTTTCTAATACATAAACCTTTGGATCATAGATTTGTAACTCTATTATGTTTTTATCTTTAAAATGATGTAATAGTTATGTATGAAAAATTAGGGTCACTATAATTGGTATCTAAGAATGGTTTAGTTAATTTGGGAATTATGATTAGAAAACAAGAGTAAAAACCATTAGTATAAGTCTATGTGTAGGTAAAATATCCTAGATGACTATTTTTATAAAAGTATAGACATAGGGATCCCATAAGATATTCCTTTAGTGTTAATTTCATAAAAAAATAAATTACTCATGATTTATTGAATTATGTTTTATTCTATCATTTTCTATTCTAGAAAATTGTAGGAATCAGGAGAAACTAGGCCTAAAACCTATGTGAGTGACAATGAAAGAATTATCTAAATGATATACCAAATTCCATGGGAGGTTGAGTTCAAAACTTTGTGGAAATTATTACCTAGTTGTCTCGAGATATGAATAATAACATGAACTATGTGGAATTTCCATAATCACCCAATAAGGATCAATCATCCATTGAGTCCTTAATGAAAAAATGACCATCGATGTTTAGTGGAACTTCCAATCGACTTGAATTGGAATAGTGGGTCAACTCAATGAAGAAGATATTTTCTATGATACATTTCTCTAATAAGGAGATGGTGACTTTTGAAATTTATCATTTATATGGAGAAGTTATTCAATAGTTGGAATTGGTAAAGAAAAAAAATCCAAAGGATTAAATGGAAGATATGGAGTGGGAAGTATTTAAGAAAATATTTCTTACAAAGAATTTCCCTTGAACTCTTCAAAAAAAAGATTGAAATAGAATTCATATAGCTAAAGAAAAAGGAATGTGAAGTTGTCACGACTTATGATGATAACTTCATAAGGTTTTAAATGTATTACTTAGGTTTTTTATCAATAATGACAGAAAAATAGATATGTTCTTTATTTTTTAAAATGTACACCTTAGAAATGATCTAGAAATATAAGAATTTGGGAGTTTTGAAGATGTGGTTAAATGTGCTCTTAATATAGATATGGGGTTCAAAGAATGGTCCCATGGTTAGGGAGATAATAAGAGAAAAATGGGGTTTCAAGATTGTGGGTCAAATGACAAATGGGGAAATAGGATCCAACCACCCACATGTCAAAAATGTAGGAAGAAGCATCATGTTAATTGCCTCAAAGTGATGGGGAAATTCTTCAAGTGTGGGAGAGAAGAACACCAAGCTAATGAATATTGAACATACATGAAGAAGCTGACCAACATGATACAGGAAAGGAAGGAACATACTAATGCACCACCCATGGTTAAATGCTTCAAATATAGGGACCAAGGGTGTTATGCAAGCAAGTGCACTAAACCACATGTCCTTGCGGGAAACCAGTGTCAGCAATCACCAAAGTCAAAGGAGTAAGGTAAAGCTTATATCATCACTACTAATTAAGTGGAGTGTGAAAATGAATTCATACAAGGTATGATACCTATTCACTAAATAATAGAAAAAGTATTATTTGATTCTTGTTCTACTTATTCATTTACATCCTAAAAGTTTTCTAGAACTATTGAATTGAATCCCTGATACCTTTATGTGGAGATATCCATAAAAACATAGTGGTGTAATCATTACAACCCAAGTGTTTCACTCTTCTCCTATAATCATATTTGGGATGATTCTTCTTGAAAATCTTATTATATTTCCTTTGTTGAAATTTGATGCTATATTGGACATGTATTGGCTTTGATTATATATAGAAGAAATCAACTATTGGAAAAAAAATCTATTTTTATAATCTAAACCATCCCACGATCCTCTAAAAATGCAAGGAAGATCATGAATCTTCTTCGGAAAATCCATCAACAATGTGGGTGTTGATACCCTATAGAGAAGCATACCTTTCCCAAATGGTTGAGTCAAAGGAAGGTATTAACCTGGAGGAAATTCCCATTTTTAGGGAATACATTGATGTATTTCTCAAAGAGTTACTTAGAATCCCCTGATCCTGAGGCAAAGTTCTCAATAGATCTCATACCCATAGCCACTCCAATCTCAAGATTATATATGGGATTTCCTTGATTGAAATGGAGGAGTTAAATAAGTATCTACAAGAGAATTTGAAAAAATGGTTCATACTCTATAGTACATCACCTAGGGGTGCACCAATGCTCTTTGTCAAGAAGAAAGATAGATCAAAATAGGTGTATATCAATTACCAAGATATCAACAAGATCACCATAAATAAAAATTATCCTCAACCAAGGATTGATGACTTGTTCAATCAACTACAAGGAGTGAAATAACTCTCATAGGTGTATCTTTTTTATGGATATCATCAACTAAAGTTGAGGAAGGAAGGTATTCAAAAGACTATTTTCCTTACAAGGTATGGGAACTATGAGTTCATAGTAATTCCCTTCAAACATACTAATTTTCCTACAATCTTTATGGATTTGTTGAATATATTCTTTAGAGACCACCTCAACAAATTTTTGGTAGTGTTTATCAATTATATTCTCATTTATTCCTAGATTATGTAGGAACATGATGATAATCTAATGATTGTCTTGGTGATATTAAGAAAGGAGAAAATGTATTCTAAGTTAAAAAAGTTTGACTTTTGGATGCAAGAAGTCACATTATTGGGGAACGTGATCACAAGTGATGGAATTTATGTGGACCCTTCAAAGACAAATGAAATTGGAGAATAACCTAGACACACTAGTGTCATAGAAATCTATAGTTTTATAGATTAGCTGGTTACTATTTAAATTTTGTGATAAATTTATCATTATTTTTTAGCCAACTAACTAATTTACCACAAAATGGGGTAAATTATTTATGGATGAAAGATATGGGGAAAGATTTAAGGAGATCAAGAAGAGGCTAATCACTGTTCTTGTATTGTAATTTTCAAGTCAAGATAATTGTATCACTGAGAGGGGGAGAGAGTGAATCAATGATATATTTTTCTTTTATATTTCATTAATTATGTAATAACCTTAGAATCCTATTAAATATTTCTTTCCTTATTGAAAACAATTAAAACACACATCTATAAGAACACATGAATTTATAAGTATCACTATTCCACAAGAATAGCTACATCCTATCTATGATTTTGAAATGATCTAATACCACACAATCTATTAGAAAATAATCCTTTTGTGTGGAATACAATGAGTAGGATATTCCCTTTAACTCATGTAGCTCTATGTAAAAAATTCAATAATGAATGTGATCCTTCTATAATAAATGATGAAATACAAAGTTTTGTAACAACACATGATATGGTTATTCTATATCAACTTTCAAAAATGTATTATTTTTAAAAAAATTCTTCAATTTTTTACCACGAAGTTGGTAAGAACTTTTCTAAATTTTGTTACAAAACTGAGTCTGATTTCCCAATTCAATTCTCGCAGTCTGATTATCCCAGTTTTATTTCTCTATATGAAAAATATATTACTTTTTTAGAATACGGTTGAGAAAATTTTTAACCACTTATTCGTCAATCAAAAAATCCCAATATGATTTTCCCAGTCCGATGATTTAGCCCAATACGATGACCAGTTGAATACAAAAAAACAAAATTTGGAAACCACTTTTTATCTTTAGAGCTATGTCTTCTCTATTATTCTCATTGAATAGTACATATATCAAAAGTACAAAGTACTTTCCCTTTTATACTCACCAAAAAAATGGTTTGGGTGGGATTCCTAAAAAATTTCCCACTCAATCAAATTTTCTGAATCTACACATTCCTTTGAATTTTGGGTTCATATTAACTTTATAATCTCTTCTCAACACTTATTTAACATTCTCAAATCTTTTCACAAATTCAACTCTGCATTAGAATTTATGTAAACATCATTCTAATTCTGATTTCACATTTCAATTTTTTCTTATGACCTGCTTCATTATGATGAATAAAAATTTAAAATAATATATTATTATTCATCTCTTCTCTTGACCCACTTGAATTATAAACAAAGTAATTCAAACTATTTTAAATGGTCAACTAAATTATTAATATAGCTATTAATTTCTTCTTCATATTGGCCACCACATAATTTTTTGTTTCTTTTTATTCATCAGTTCCAAAAAATTATTCCTCCGATGATTATTATGGTATACTGAGTTTGGACCAGTATCACCAGCTTCAACATCAACAAATTAGTTCTCTTATGAATATTATACCAATCAATTTTTATAACAAACAATTCTTCCTCTAATTAATATGATAACACACTGAATTAGATGAATGAAAATTAGTAGATTATTTATTTTTTGAATATGATTCTCAAAAACTTATTTCTTCAAGGATTTAAATCTTCTAGATTTTGGTCTGACCGAAAAATAAAACCTTTATTATGACTATCCTACCCTGCCTTTAAACAAATCTGTATCCAGAAATATCATTACGATGATCTTTAGACCAGAACGATTAAAATACATAAACTTTATTCTTTAATAAACTTTTAACAAGTATCATGACTTTCTTTATGACCTTTATTACTTTGAAGATAAACTTTAGCATCATCTCACTTACCAAGTAAAGTGTTGAAAATTCCCTTTCATTCATAAACATATTTATTTCCTACTCATCTTGAATACGATTGGCATGATTACAATCAGACTGAATATGATTGGAATAAAATTTTTCTCCCATTTCTTTCATCAATCTTTCATCACAAGTTTTACAAATTACTTATGATTTAGGAGAACTCCAAGATCAGAAAAGCAACATCACATTTTCATCAAAGATATGCAGACTCAAATTATTCCCCATTATGATCAAACATTTCATTCCAAACTTTGGCTGAGTTAAATGATACTCTTCATCCAGAAAACATATTCCCAATGTGATGGAATTTCTTAACCATCATGAGTCTGATTTTATTGAATATGATGGTCAGTCCAATTTTTATCAATTAAAAAGTGAGGTGATTTATTTTCTTCTTAAACTACATTGACAACAAATGAAAATACCTGAATATGATATTAATATTTATCATCTTTTTCCTAACAATCTCCCACTTTGGATTTTTTTTTCAACAAAGGTTCATAAATCACTAAACTTTTTATACTCAAGATATGTATTAATTATCAATAATTATAAGACTACGTGTGCTAAATCATTGTAGGAAACATGAATTATTGACATAAAATTCATGATGTCCAAAAGTAGTGATTATGAAAAATTTCCTCATCTTTTCTTCCTCAAATTTTAAACCTCCATAGAATACAAAAAAAATGTTTCCAACAACCACTCAAACAAAAGTTAGAATAGTTCACACTCTTAAAATGACGAATTCAAAATTTACGCACAACTCTCTCTATTTACATGCTTCCATAATGATAGATTTATCAAAAAATTCCCCCCTTGAAAGCACTTCCTAAAGATAAGATGAGAGAGGGAACAAAAAACATACCTCAACCTTGATGAGAAAGAGGTTATATGACCTTGTTCAAGATCAATTTAGAGAATGCTTCCCTGGGTAAAGGTTTTGTGAAAACGTCAGTAGCTTTTTCCGATTTTGGAAAAAAACTCCAACTTCAACTCATTATTCTACACATGATATTTGATGAAATAATTTTTGATATCAATATGTTTTGAATGATAATGTTTTACCAGATTCTTGGAAAGGTTGATTTCACTTTGATTATCACAACCCAAGATAAAGGTTAACTTAAATTCAACAAGTTAGTATTCTAGCTGATTCTTCATCCACATAAGTTGGGTAGTAGATTTTGTAGTAGAAAAATATTCAGATTTAGTTGTAATGAGAGTTAATTAATTCTATTTATTTATATTCCAAAAAACATAAATTTTACCTTGAAATAAAACTCCACATGATGTGGATCTTCTATCATCAATATTTACTACCCAATCAGCTTCTGAATACCCAAAAAAATCAATACTTTCTAATCTATCATACCTGATTTCGAAATTTTTTGGGCCTTTGATGTATTTGAGGATTCTTTTTCTAGAAAGTAAATTTGATTATTTAGGATCACTATAAAATCTTTCACATAAGGTAACATAATAAACAATATTGGGTCCTAAGGTAACAAAATATAAAAAAATTCCAATCACATTTGGAAACTCTTTCTGATCAACTTTCTTGTCTTCTCTATCTTTACTCAACTTGGTTCCCACTAATATTGAGGTGTAAACTAGTTTTGAATTTTCTATACCGAAATTTTTAAGAATTTCTTTAGCATAATTTTCTTGAGAAAGAAAAATGTGTTTCTTATTTTATAAAATTTGTAACCCAATAAAGTATTTCATTTCTCCCAACATGGAAATCTCAAACAACTTTATCATTTATTTAGAAAACTTTTCACAAGATCTTTCATTATTCCTAGTAAAGATAATGCCATTAATATAAATAATTATGATGAAGGAAAAATCTTGAATTTATTTGATGTAAATATTGTTATCAACCCTTATTTTCTTAAAACTCATTTTAATTAAGAAAGTATCCAGTTTGGAATACTATTCCCTCATAGATTTATTTAGTGAATATAAGGATTTGTTAAATATGCACATATAACATTCCTCTTTCCCAACAAAAAATCCACAAGGATGTTCAATGTAAACTTCCTCATTAAGATCAACATTAATAATTGCAGACTTTACATCCATTTGAAAAAATTTGTAACTCCATTGTGTAGAAATAACAAGAAAAATTATGATTGTTTCTAACCTTTCCACCAGAGAAAAAGTTTCATCAAAATCAACACCTTATATTTTAGAGTAACCTTTACATACTAATCTTTCCTTGTTTATTATCATTTCACCTTATTCATTCATTTTTTTCATGGAAACCGACTTTGTACCAATAACATTTTTGTTATCTGGATTATGTACGAGTTCCTATGAATCATTATTTTCTATCTAGTCTAACTCTTCATTCATGGACTGAACCCATTCTAGATACTCAAACTCTTATTTCACAGCATGCGGCCCAATTTTTGAATACAAAGAAGTACGTGTAATATAATTTGTTGTCCTTATTGTTTGATCCTTTTTCTGTTGATCACCAATAATGTTATGAGTTCCCACTAGCTTCCTAATCTTGGGAAGAGATTTTAGAGATTCTTCTTCATCACTTGAAATAGCTGAGTTTGATTCTTGTTTTTGAGTAGGATTACAATTGGATGTATCCTTATCAGAAATGTTGACAAAAAATTCTTAATCCTACTCAACTTATTTATCTGTTTGATTATATATATCCTTAATATATTTTTCAATAAATTTCAAATTATTAGAATAAAAAATTCTTTCTATTTCTTTGTTGAAACATTTATATCCTCTTCCTTCAAGAGTATAACTAAGAAAAATTCCATCTTCACCTTTCTGCTCAAACTTTCGTGGATTTCCATCTTTCTTATTTATAATGCATAGACTCTTGAAAACTATTAAGTGTTTTAAAACTTGTAGTTTCTCTATAAAAAAATTTGTATGGAGTCATATAAAAACTTGGCTTATAGAAACATCAGTTTTGAATATAAACAACAGTACTCTTGGGTTGCCTCCAATACGAATGAGAGATACCTTGTTCAAGTAACATAGTTATCCCCATTTCCACCAAACTTCTATTCTTCCATTCATCAACCACATTTTTTAAGGTGTGTATAAGGAACTATAATCATGAAAAATTCCATTCTTCTCAGGATAACTTTCAAATTCTTCATTCTTATACTCATCACCATTATTAGTTTTCAACTTTTTCATTGAATACTCACTTTTCTTCTTATCTTTTCTCCTAAAACATTTAAATATTCTCAGAGCATATGATTTATGTTTCATATTCATAACACAAGTAATGTGATTAAATTCATCAATAAAAGTGATGAAGTAATTATCATTATTTTTTTATTGTTATCTTATTGGTCCATAGATGTCAGAATGAATAAGTTCTAAGGGTTTTTTTGAACAAATCTCAATTTTTTTATACAAAGACATTGTAATTTTTCCCTTATGAAAAATAGTGCAACAAAAATCTCTTATTCATTGAAAATCAATAATATATTGAAAAAAATATCGCTTTCATAACTTAATCTTTTTTATTTGACATATGTTTCCAATCCTTTTATGCTATAATTAATTTTCTTCTACCATACCCAAGTAACAAGAGTTTTGTACCTCAAAAACTTGAAATAAGTTTCCCTTTGTATGTTGGCCTCTGGTAACTATCTTTTTATCCTTATCAATTTTCACAAAAAATACATCTTTCCCGAAGGTAACTTTGTTACCTTCATCACATAATTGTGAAACACTCAACAAGTTATGTTTCAACTCATCAATATATAAATATTTCTTATATTTAAAATTTTCTTTCCCAATGATAGTTGATCCAACACCTTTGATTATTATTGTTTCATCCTTGTTGAATGTCAAGTTACCTCTTTGAAGTCTTTTAAATTATTCAAAAAATTTTAAATCTTATTTCATGTATGAGGAACACCCACTATCAATAATCCAAGGTCGTTCACCTTTAAATGATTTGAGGGTAGTTTTAACAACAAGTGATTTTTATTTCTTCACCTCCAAATTATGAGAAATGTTAAGAAAATTATATTGTGCCGGTAATAAAACATTTAAACCCTTAGCAAGATTACCTGGTTGTTCACATCTTTCACAAATAGTTTCTTGGGGTTGGAACCTATTTTTAATTTTTACACCATCATTAGCAGGTTTCTTTTGAACTTATTTTTCATACTTATTATTTTGAGAAGATTGACTCCCCCTAAACCTATGACTTTAATAACCTATAGAATAGTAGTAATGTTGTTGGTCGAACCAACACATATTTGTTTTATTTATGATTCCATCACAATACCATTAGTAACTATAGAATGAATATTTTCCTCTATAGCTTCCATACTGACTGTAGTTATGATTATGTTTCTTAGAAACCTTCTTATCTGAATTTTGTTGACCACCAACCTTTCTGTTATCAACCCGAGTCTTCTTTTTTTAGCTTATTTCTCCTTTTATCCTTGTCATACCTAGAAATAAAAGAAACATTTACATATTCATAATTTTTAGAAACATTTTTAGACTCAGGTTTTTCAAAAATTTATGAATTCTCAACTTTGTTAATCTTAGCCACATACATAATTTATAAGATTTATTATTTCCAGAAATAATTCAATCTTTCCTATCAACTTTTGATGGTTACTTTTTTTATCCTTATCATGGTTTTCCTTATGAAAACTTTCACCAACTTCATATATAGAATTTTTGGAAAATATAATTTTATTTTCATCTTTAAAAAGTTTTTACTAGACAAGTTCTAACTATTATTTTTATGCCTTTAACTTCAATTCCAGATTTTCATTATGATTCTTTTCTTCCTTAAGATATTTTTTCAAGTCACTAATATCCAGTTGCATCCTTTTCTTCTCATCTAAAAAAATTTCATGAATTTTTTATGAGGAACATTCATCTTACAAATTCTTGTTTTGTTTTTCAAGACTTCTAATATTTCTCAAATATATTTCAAATATTATTTTAAATTATATTTAAGTTGAGTTTCTTCTTAATCAGAATTGCTAATTCGGAATTCTTCATCATTAATTGTTATACTAAAATTATTCTCACCAATATGCTTAGTAGAATTATTGGATTTAGCTTTACTATCTTCTTATTCTTTATCTTTAGATAAGAAAATACACCATTTAGATTTTGAGAATTTTTTACCCTTCCCTAAAGAATAAAATATTCCTTTCCACCCTATTTCTTCCATGACCTTCTTGGCCTTATTTCTTCTCCATCACCATCTTTTTATTTCTTTCTTTGTGTAATTTTTTTTGTAAAGTGCCCAATGAATCCATATTCAAAACATTTCAAGGGAAAATTCACTTTATATTTACCTATACCTCTTCTCACATTTTTATAAAAAAATGATAAAATATCATCAATATTTTTACATACCTCATTTTCAGAATCAAAATAACCACCTTCTTTTTCAAAAATAATCTTCTTTGAATTCTCTTTCTTCATAGTCTTGAATGAAATTTCTCTATCAAATTTTATTTTTATTTTCATATCTTTATAACTTATTATTTTATAAGTGATGATAGTTCTATGAAAATCATCTATAAATAATTTTTTATGATATATATCTTCAAATTAATAAAATTTAGCATCAAACTTGTCAGGAATAATTCTTAATATCTTTTCAGTAACTATAGAATCCTAAAACTTTTAACTAAGACATATGATAGTGTTGATGATGTTATTTAACTTGGTAAATATGTCCCTAATAGATTAATAACCACCCATTTTCAAGTCCTCATACTTCAGCCTCTAGATTTGTAATTTTTCTTCTTCACTTTTGTATTACCTTCATATATGTTTTTCATCTTATCCCGTATACATTTAGCTGTGGAAACACCCTTCACCTTTAAAAACTAATTTTTAGAAAGTGATGATAGTAAATAATTCTTATCCCTTCCATCAATCTCAATATTATCTTATCAATATATTATGATGAACTTTATCATCAATATGAGGAAATAAATCTTTTGCATCTTCTAGAAAATCATATCTAATAGACATAAGATGGGGAAACATTATATCTTTTCAGATATGATAATTCTTACCATCGAAAACCAGGATTCCTTTATTGTTGATACAATTCAAATTATCCATCAACGTCTCTTCAAAACTTCAACAAAGAATAAATGAAGGGAACATGTCTCTAATACTAATTGTAATTCCCCAGTCCAGATAATTGTATCACTGAGAGGGGGAGCGGTGAATTAGTGATATATTTTTCTTTTATATTTCCTTACTTATTAAAAAACATTTTCATCCTGTTAAATATTTCTTTTCCTATTGAATATAATTAAAACCCACATCTATAAGAAAACCTTAATTTACAAGGTTTATTATTCAACAAGAATATATACATCCTTGGTATTGTTTAAAAATGATCTAATTCCACTCAATCCTCTAGAATATAATCATTTTGTGTGGAAAACATTGAGTAGGATATGACCTTTCACTTTTGTGTCACTATGTAAACATTTCAATAGTGCATATTATCCTTCTAGAACAAATGATGTAATACAAAATTTTGTAACAAAACACATTATGATACTTCTTTATCAACTTTCACAAATGTGTTCTTTTTTATAAAAAATATTTACTTTCTTACCTAGAAGTCGGGAATAACATTTATAGACTTTGTTATACAACTCAGTCTGATTCTCCTAGTCTAATTGATCAATAAGAAAAATATATGACTTTGTTAGAATATATTTGAGTAAATTATGAACCATTTATTCTTCAATCTATAAATCCCAATACAATCTTTCCAGTCTGATGATTCAGCTCAATATGATGACCAGTTGAATACAATCTTGTCTCTCCTCATTTGCTTCTATCCGAAATACTTCTTCAACAAAATTAAATCAAGAAACCTATTATTCTTTATTAATCTCTACCTTGTCTCTTATTCACCATGAATAATACATATATCATAAATTAGAACGCAATTTATCTTTTATACTCACCCCAAAAATGGTTTGGGTGGGATTCCTGGAAAAATTTCCTCTAAATTACATTTTACAAATCTATATATTCCTTTGAATTTTAGGTGCATATTGCCTTCATAAACTCTTCTCAACACTTCTCGAACCATCATGAATCTTCAAATAGGTTTATCTATACTTTATACTTTCTTTAAAAAAATTAGTCTGATTCTAATTTCCCATTCTGATTTTTCATTATGATCCGCCTCATTACGATGATGACAAATGTAAAATAATATATTCTTCTTTATCTCTTCTCTTAACCCACTTTAATGATAAACAAAGTAATTAAACCTATTTTAAATGGTTGACTACATTATTGATAAATCTTTGAATATATTATTCATATTTTCCACCACGTACTTTTCATTTTCTTTAAATTCATCAGTTTCAAACAATTCTTCCTCTGATGATTATGATGGCATACCGAGTCCGATGGACCGGAATCAGTAGCTTCAACTTCAGCAACTTCTTTCTCTTCTAAATATGATACTGGTCAATTTTTATCACAAAAAATTCAACCTTTGATGAATATGATGACATACTAAATCCAATGGATCAATATTAAGAGCTTATTTATTTTTTAAATATGATGCTTTCTAACTTCTTTCTTTGAGGATTTAAATATTTTTGGCATTTAGTTTAACTAAAAACTAGCACCTTCATTATGATCATCCTCCTTGGTCATTAAACAATTATTCATCTAGAAATATCATTATGATGATCTTGAGACTGGAATGATTCAAATTCATCAAATTTATTCTTTCATAAACTTTCAGAAAGTACCCTTAATTCCATCATGACTTTGATTATGTTGAATTTTAGCTTCATCATCATATAACCTACCAAGTAAAGTGTTGCTACTTACCTATATTTTATCAACATCTTTCTTTCCTTCTCAATCTGAATACAATTGGTATTATTATGATCAAACTAGATATGATTGGTAGAATCTTTTTCTTCTCTTTATTTCATCAATCATTCATCACTAGTTTTGTAACTTACTAATGATTTATGAGAACTCCAAGATCAGCAAAGCATCATTACATTTTCATTAAAGTCAGGAAGACTCTGATTTTCCCCATTAAAATTAAACCTTTCATTCCAGACTTAGGGTGAGTATAATGATCCTCTTCATCCCAAAAACATATTCCCAATACAATGGACTTTCTTAACCATTGTGAGTCTTATTTTCTTGAATATGATGGTCAGTCTGATTTTCACCAAATAAAAAGTGAGGTTATTTATTTTCTTCTTAAAATTCCTTGACAACAAAAAATAATACCTAAATATGATAGTCATCCTTTTCATCTTGGTCTTAACATGTACTCACACTACCAATAAGTGGAGAAGGTTTTGTGATATATAGTGAGGATTCAAATAAAGTCTTTGGTTGTGTACTCATGTAGAATGATAAAGTGATATCCTACTCCTCATGATAGTTAATGAACCATGAGAATAACTACCTGGCACATGATCTAGAGTTAGAAGATATGATATTTTCTCTAAATATTTGGTCGCACTATCATTATAGTGAGAATTTTGACATATATACCGATCATAAGAGTCTAAAGTATATATTCACATAGAGGTATATCAATATGCAACAAAGAAAATGGTTTGATCTAATCCTGGACTATGATTTCTCTATTCACTACAATCCGAGAAAGGAGAATAAGGTAGATGATGCTCTTAACAGAAAAAAACATGCTACTATATCCATGATGCAAACTGATAGAGACCTTATCTTCTTGTATATGAAAAGGATATATCCTGAAATCATAATGATATGGAATACATACTACCTCTCCCAAATGATTTCCCAACCATCTATGAAAGAGAAGATCAAGGAGACATAAAGGGATGATCTGGAGCTCAAAAAAGTTTAAATAAATAAAGGAAGGGGAGCTACATGAGTTCCAAATTGATGATGATGGTGTAATTTAGTTTTTAATAAGGCTTTGTGTTCCTTTATCACCTGAGATAAAGACCATGCTATTGTATAATTCACATATACAATCTTTCTACACCACCCCAGAAGTACCAATAGGTACCCTGATCTTTGAGGACACTTTTGATGGGACAACATAAAGAATGAGATTACGTAGTATATATCAAGGTGTTAGGTATGCCATCGTGTTAAAGTAAAGTGACAAAATTCCAAAGGGATGATGAAAATATTTCTTATAACCATGTGGAAATGGGTGAATATCACCATGGACTTTATCACCAGTCTCCCAAAAACAACCACAGAAAAAAATACTATACGGTTTGTGGTGGATCAACTCACCAAGACTGACCACTTTATCACTATTTGGGAAGATTTCTCACTTGAAAAAATTTCCAAGATATATGTGAAGGAAATGGTGAGGTTTCATGGGGTTCCACTTTCTATCATATTTGATTGTGATCCAAGGTTCACCTCTAAATTCTATAGAAGCATTCAATAAGATTTTAGAACTAAATTAAATTTTAGCATGAACTATCACCCCCAAACTATTTAGAAATATAAAAGGACTATTCAAGCACTTGAGGACATGCTAAGATCACACTTGATGGAATTTAAAGGAGGACGTGATCAACATATCCCATTGGTTGATTTCTCATGTAAAAAAACTTCCACTCGAGTATTTAAATGAATCTATATGAATCTTTGAATGTAAAGCAATGTAATACTCAAAAAATTTTCAGATGAAGTTGTGGAATGAAAGATACATGTACCTTATCTTGTGAAAGTGACGACAAAGAAGTTTCAATCCAAACAAAAACATATAAAATATACCTAGAGTTGGTAAAAGAGCTATACTGACTACTACCGAAGGGACATTAATTTTGATGTTAGAGAAATTTTTTTCCTTTGAATATAACCATGGAATAGAGTCATACAATTTGTAAATAAAGGGAAGTTTTAGCCTGAGGAATATTAACCCCTTTGAGATCCTTGATCGCATAGGATTAGTGACATATCAACTTTTATTTCCACAAAGTATGGCTCAATTTCATGATTGTTCCAAAACCAATTTTATGGAAATAATTAGGCCATTAACCTTCCATTATTGATTTTGGTTGGTTTTTTATGACTTTTGTTAGGTAAAAATTTGGGTAAAACTAACTTGTTTTCAAAATACCTAGTGAGTCCTTTTCTTCCCTTATAAAAAGTCACAACCTCTCCTTATTCCTCACACCTCTAAAACCAATTAGTTTCAACCAATATATGCCCATATAGATTCCAAAAATCCCTCCCATAGACCATGAATCCTCTATTAGGTTAGAAATCCTTACAAGGAATCCTTTTGGTACACACCAAAAGTAGTTACCTGATTAAGAGGTAACATCTTCTCTCTAGATTTTTAGTTTTATTTCCATTATCCAACCCCTCATATCTTATTATTTGATTATTGTATAAAAAACCATATCTTCAATATAATAGTATGTTTTATTATAATGTTTAGACCTACACATACACATACTTACATTTAATGGGTAATGAACATATTGTGTCTTTGTATAGTGAAATACTGCCTCACAAAACGATGATTGTTCATTTTACTTTACCAACTTTCATAGTTGGCCATTATGATGGAAAATATATTTTTATATGATATAAATGATATTTATTAATTCTTTATTATAATTTAATACTTTTATAATACACACCTTTAATACTTTCCATTTTTCATTAATACGATAACATCATTTGAGGAAGTGTGTACTACCGCCCCCTCAAAGCGATGTGATTCATTCACACGATCCATGGAATGTATAAAGAATGATTATAATTAAAAATATGTGAAATAAACAAACTCTATATGATATAAATAAAATAATTACCTTTTTAGAAATATATTATATATATAACAATTTCTTTATTACCCTTTCACACACTAAAAAAGTTAATACGTCGTTCATAGATGTGTGGACTACTGCCTCCTCGACACGATGTGATTCGTTTTACACCACAATAATTATATATATATATAAGTATATATGATTAAATAATATAGTATTTATGTTATATTGGTCATTATGGAAATATTTGTTGTTACTTACCTTCTTTCCATAAAGATCATTGAAAAATAAGAACGTCACTCATGCGTACATACGGCCTACCATCACCATGATTGTAATGTTGGTTCATTTTTCATAACCAGATTTAATAATTTATTTAAAAGGTATAATTAATGAATGAATACGATAATTATTTAATGATTATTATTCGGTAGATGTCATATAATGACCCCTTTGACAATAGTTGTCCTACCAATGTTGTTTTTGACACATAATCTGAATTTGGTGTAAACAGACGATGTAAACATAATTGTTTAAGTAGTTGTATAAAATATAGTATAAAGTGAAATAAAAGTAATGTTAAAAATGAAAAATTTTCTCAAGAAATTAGAAAATTAAAATAATTTTATTATAAAGGAAGTCAAAGGACGTTCACCGAAAATGAAACTCAAGGTAAGGTATTTACATCTCACTTTTTACATCTATGAGATAAATGTCATGTTTAACATTTAATTATTTTGTGTGGCGTAAATACTACCCATTTTGATATATTATATAATTAATTATTTTATCTTTATGGTATATAAAATATTCATTCAATATTATTCCTTCACCAGGCTTATGATTTAAATTGTTTTAGAGTGGTATGGGACACTTTGGGATGTTTAAAGATTATTTCCCTTATGACTAGTACTAATGATTTTTCAATGGAATTTCTATTCTAGGAAATTATATATCCATTTTTAAATAAAACCATTCATTATTATCTGGTTATTCATGACCATTTTCATGTATTAGTACTATTTTTTCCACTCTTTGGTACTCAAAATGTTTTAGAATTTTATTAAGAAAACTAAAATTTATTTCTCTCTTTAGTCAGAGAACCTTTTTTCTTCTAAAACACATGTTTTAATATAAAAAAAAATCAAAAATGTTTTTAAAATGATTTGGTAAAGAAATTTTTACCCTTTTTTTCTTTTACCATTGTTTTCAAAGGAATTTTCTTATCACTTTGTGAACAATTCATTTTTTTTACCTTTAAAAAGGAAAAAAGAATGTTCTTTTACCTCATATGACAAGTACAGATTTACCCACCATCATTTATTTGAAGCTTCCTTTTCATGTATAAAAGGTTAATTTTTAAATAAAATATTTTTAAAAGTGATTTTCAAAGAAAAAAATTTAAAAAAGGTTTTTCATAATAAAAGGATATTTTCCTAATGGATTTTTTTAAATATCATTTTATAGTATTTCTATTCATCATCAACAATAACCATTTATTTTTACTCCACTTGATATTTCTTTATTGATACCATCCTTATTATTCCTCTGGGTGGCTTATTATTTATTTGTCCAAGGATAGTATTCACATTCACTTCTTTGAATCATTTTTTATTCCCATTGAAATATTCAATCTTCTATGATCATTTAACATTGAATTTCTCCCTAATTATCCACTTTGTTCATCATGTATGTTACTATTACCTAAACCCTCTACCATTTTATATACAGTGTCTACTTTGATAGTTATTTTATTATTTGGGAAAATATTGATAATTTCATATCCTTTATTCAATACAGATATTTGATAAGGCATATTATTTATTTTGATTATTCGATATGAGGAATTATTTGGACAGGCAATGACGGGAGGAGCCCGAAATTTTTATAGGTCCTCAATGAATGAATAGGTTCTCATGAGAAAAATTAGTTTCACAAATTAGAATTGTTTAAATCGTCTTGTGAAAGATATTGATGGTATAGGTTTTCATGTGCCTAAAACATAGGCTCTATTAAGAAATCATTTCCCTTGTTTAGTTTTAGTTATTATTCATCCATGATATTTTACATCGACATCTCTATTGATACAATCCATTTTTAGTTATTTAGATAGAATGTGTTTCATTTTCTTACCTTGCCATATTTATTTTGCCTTATCTAGTTATTTCAATGGAATGTGTTTTCAGTTATTACCTTTCCATAATATTTATGAACTTTCTTCTTAGTTTATTGATTATATAGTGAAATTACTTCTCAGTTTATTGATTATATGTAATGTGAGTTCAGTTATTCACCATGTCATAATTATTATTCTAATTGATTCATTATTACTTCCGCTATATTTTTCCCTTACTGAGAATTTGAACTCACTATTTTTATATTTATTTCCCTAGGAATCCAAGAAGCATACTTTGAAAGATATATAGGGATTTACTAGATGGATTAGATTTATCATTGATGATATTTATTTAGAAAGAATAAAAAATTATGTTTTAATTAGTGTATTCTTTTCTCATGTATATCTCTCGTTTACCAAGAATACTAAACTCTTGATCCTTCAGGATTTAATTCCTTGTAATATTTCCAATGTAATAGTTTTAGACACCGACTGTAGGCCTTCTGGGGTCAGGTTACTGCTGTTGGTTTTAGAGTAAGTTTAGTATCATCCTTGGGAACAAGATTTAGGAAAACATAGGTTAGAGAACATTGACTTAAGGTATAATTTGAGGATAAGCATAGAATAAAATCCTAGAATTTTGGTAAGGTAGATATTATGTGGTTCTTTATAGTAATATATCCATGTGTGGATACTAAATGTGTATGTGGTTTTGATACATATGTAGCTAGGATTAATAACTATGACTAGGTATTTTGAGCCTAACATGGGGTAACCTGGTATAGAACAACGAGCCTTACTACACAACTGCTTTGACACTCCTGGGGGATATGTTTAGGATAATTTACATTTTCTTTAAAAACCACCATAAAGGATTTTGAGAATGAATAACCTAGGTTAAAACTAGGGTGTTTAGATTGAAAATAGGGTATCATGATTTAAAAATCCTATAAATGATATTATGGATAAACTCTAGACTAAGGAATGATCTATGTGGAAATAAGTGGATGAAGTATTTATGTATTAGGGTTGTATTGAAAAATTTAGATAAAAGTCTATTTTGTGATTAACCTAATTTAAAGGATTTCCATCATATTTATTTTAGGAATTATATTAATTTTGATTTAGAAAAGGATGACCTATAATCTTGGTGATAGATAATCAAATCTGGTAAGGCTGGTGGTCTTAAACCTATGACCAATGGATGATAAGGGTTTCTTTCCAACCATCAACCTATGAAATTTCCTGGTTAATTTTTCATTATTTTTAGTTAAACAATTTTATGAATAAATGTTAATGATAAACTAGTGGTTTCAATTTTTGAGTATTAGATATTAATCTATAAACCATATTGGTTTTGGAAGATAGTTAAAGAAAATAGTTAGAATTTTCACTCTTTTATGAGCCTCACGATCCTTTAAATGTTTCTTTTAGTGCTTCGGGCATAAAAAAATCATTATTGGTAATTAATTTCTATGAGTAAAGGAATGAATTATAATTTGATCAATGTACAACCATTATTTATGATTTTTTGTATGAAATTGAAACCTATCATGTAAGAATATTTCATTATATTCTTAAGTAGTAAAATAATTACACAAAATTAAGAAAATGTCTTAAAAATAAAATGTTTTCCTAATATCTTAATTTCTGTTGAATCTGTGGTCTTCTAAATCATCACAGAATTATGGCTTGAGGTCCTCAACTTTCCATTAATCATTCACTTGTTTGTGATTTTTGACCCCATTCACTCCTTATAAATGTTTACATTTTTCTTGCAAGTATGTATCTCTACTTTACACTGATGTTCTCCTACTTAGAGACCTTGTTACATGGTAGTCCATGTGACCTATTTAATTTCTATTCTCTCTTTTATAGAGGATGACTTATAAACCCTTATCATGATGTGGGATTTCAAACATATGAAGTATCAAACTATCTATCACCATGATCGAGTTTAAATTACGAGGATGTAATTTAAATAAGATGGGGAGAATGTGATGAACTGAAAATCTAAAGTAAGAACCTTTTATTTGATAGCATGTATGACACGTGACACCGAACAAGTAAGGTAATATAATATCTAGATACTTTATAAAATATTTAATATTTAAAATAGATTCTATGTATTTCAGTACATGCAACACCGAGTTAGCTTGTGTTGCATGCAAGAGAGGCCTTCCTTGACAGATTATGTTACATGCAAGAGTGGCCTTCCTCGATAGCTTGTGTTGAATGCAAGAGATGCCTTCCTTGATAGATTATGTTACATGAAAGAGTGGCCTTCCTCGATAGCTTGTGTTACATGCAAAAATGACCTTCCTTGATAGCTTCCTTTACACACAAGACCGATTTTCACCAAATAATAATGTATTATTAAAATATTATTATTTAATTTAATATGATATAACCTAGCCATTATGTTAGCAGTTATAAATAGTAATAACAAACTTTTAAAAATTAATGGTTTATATAAATATAAAATTAATTCATTGGTTACCGACTAATAATAAATGAAAATAAGAACCAATTGGATATAAAAAATAAATATTATTATTTATATACATCCAAAGGAGTTTTGTCTTAATAAACATAGTTAATTAAAATTAATGAATTATTTTAATGAAATATTTATGTTTTATATTAAATAGAATATTTTTTATATTAATCCATTATGTTTGATATGAATAAGATAAGAATAAACCCTATTTTACATATAAAACCTATATTTTTATAAAGGCAATTTTACCACATTTTAGTGGAGAACCCATTTTAAATTATAATTTTGATACTTTAATTGATTTATTATCTAAAAATAAACTTAATCTTGGAAATATAAATATAATAATTATTTTAGGGTGAATTTTTTATATTTTTCTGAAACATTTCATATGTAATGAATTGTTAAAAATACTGAATTTTAGTTCAAAACTTCTTTTTTATCTAATTTATTTATAAGGTTAAATTATATTTTTAATTGGTTTTAAAGTTTAATTAGATAATATTTTTATAAATTAATACAATTTATGTCAATGGAATAAATTTTATTTTTAAATTGATTATGAAAAATAGCAAACTTTCATACATTTTTACCTTAAAAACATGAATTATCGTCCCATCTTCAGGATTAAATTTAAATTAATTACTACCACTTTTGTGATTTGAATTTGGAAAAATGGATTCCATATTTGGAATAAAAATAATTTATAATTTCTAATAAGAATAAATTTGTTTTTTATAAAATTATTAGTGAAAGTAATTAAAATTAATTATAATTATTATGGTAAAATTATGCTTAATAAAGGACTAAACCTTTAACTTAAGGGGCCAAATGACCTAGAAACTTCTCCAAAACCCCTTTTATGGACATAATTAGGACATTAACCTTCCATTATTGAGTTTGGTTGGTTTTTTATGACATTTTTTTGGTTAAAACATGGGTACACCTATCTTGATTTCAAAAGACCAAGTGAGTCCTTTTCCTCCCTTATAAAAGGCCGCCACCTCTCCCCATTCTTGACACATCTCAAACCACTTATATTTGAAAAATATCTTACCATATAGCTTCCCAACATCTATACACTAGTACTTTAATCCTCCATTTTAGTATAAATCCTTCCAATGAATCCTTTTGGTAGAAACCAAAAGTAGTTAACCGATTAAGAGGTAATGTCTTCTCTCAAGTTTTCTAGTTTTATTTCCATTCTCCAACCCCTAATATATTATTATTATATTATTATATAACAACACAATTATCCTTGACATACTAGTATTTTTTATTCTAAAGTTTATACCTACACTTACACACACTTCCATCTAATGTGTAACGCACATATTGTTTCTATGTATGACAAACTACTGCCTCATAAAATGATGATTGTTTATTTTCCTTTACCAACTTTCAGGGTTGGAAATTATTATGGAAACTATGTTTATATATGATATATATGATATTTATTATTTCTCTATACTTATTTAATTTTTTTATAACACATACCTTTAATAATTTCCATTTATTTAATATGATAAATTTATTTGAGGGAGTGTGGATTACTGCCCCCTCAAAGAGATGTGATTTGTTCACACGATCCATGGAATGTATAAATGATGATTATAATGTTACATAAAAAAACTTTATATGATATTAATTACATGATTACCTTTCTGTATATATACTATATATATATATATATCATTTTATTTATTACCCTTTCACACACTTAAAAAGTGATAACGTCATTCGTGGACATGTGGACTACCGACTCCTCAACACGCTGTGATTAATTTTACATCACAATAATTCTATATAAAAGTATATATGATTTAATAATATGTTATTTATGATATAATGATCATTTTGGAAAGATATGGTGTTACTTACCTTCTCTCCATAACAATCATTGAAAAATAAGTGCATTACTCATATGTACGTACAACCTACCATCTCCATGATTGTAACGTTGGTTCGTTTTTCATAACCATATTTAATGATTTATTTTAAATGCATAATTAATGAAAAAATATGATAATTATTTCATGATTATTATTTTTGAAATTTTATAAAATAACCCCTTTAACCATAGTTGACCAACCAATGTTGTTTTTGACAGATAATCCAAATTTGTTCTAAAAAACCAACGTAAACAAAATTTTTCAAGTAGTTGTATAAAACATAGTAAAAAGTGAAATAAAATTAATTATAAAATTGAAAAGGGTTCTCAATAAATTAGAAAATTAAAATAATTTTATTATACAAGAAGTGAAAGGATGTTCACCCAAAAGGAGACTCAAGGTAATGGATTCTCATCTCACTTTTTACATCTATGAGATAAATGTCATATTCAAAATTTGATTATTTTTTGTGGTGTATATACTACCCATTTTGATATATAATATCATGAATTATTTTATCATCATTGTATTTGAAAATTCCATTCAATATTATTCCTTCATGAGGCTTATGATTTAAAATTTTTCAATGTTGTATGGGACACCTTGGGATGTTTAAAGATTATTTTCCTTAAGAATAGTACTAATGATCTTGAAATGGAACTTCCATTAGAGGAAATTGTATAACAATTTTTCAACAAACCCTTTCATTATTATCTAGTTATCCATGAATATTTTCAAGTATCAGTACCATTTTTACACTCTTTGGTACTGAAAAGTTTTTAGAATATTTTTTAAGAAAGCCATACTTTATTTATCTCTTTAGTTAGAGAACCTGTTTTCTTTTAAAAACCATGTTTAAAAAAATGTTTTCAAAAATAGTTTTAAAATGATTTGGTAAAGAAATTTTTATCCTTTTTTTCTTTTACCATTGTTTTCAAAGGAATATTCTTTTCTCTTTTAAAACAATGTATTTTTCTAACCTTTAACTATGTAAATAGAATGTTCTTTTACCTCGCACCGCAAGAACGGATTTACCTATTTTCATTTCTTTGAAGATTCCCTTTCATGTCTAAAAGGTTACTTTATAAAGAATTTTTTTTTCAAAAGTGATTTTCAAAGAAAATTTTTTCCAAAAGGTTTTCATAATCATAGGATATTTTCGTCATTTTTTAAAGATCATTTTATAGTATTTCAATTCATCAGCATCAACAGAAAGTACTACAAAACTAGGTTTATCCATTACTAGGGATTTAACAGTGCTAGCTAAAAATGATGTTAAAGACCCCCTTTGTGATTGATAAAAAACATTATTAAAGGACGTCTTTAATAATGATAAAAAATATTTTTAAAGGGGGACCTTTATTAGCACTTTTAAAAAAGCACTGATAAATGGGATCTTTTAACAGCACTTGTAAAAATAAACTGTTAATGGGGGGTCCTTATCAGCGCTTTTTTAGAAGCGCTGATAAAGACCCCTATTTATCAACGTTTTTTTAGTAGCACTGATAAAGGTATACTTAAAAAAAAATCATTAAGAATAATATATTAATATATTAATATATTTATATTGATATAAATATAATATATATTTTTTAAAATATGTTTTAGATAAGGTAAATAGAATTTTACACTTAATATATAATATATTTTGTGAAAATGGATTACAAAATAAATAAAAAAATATTTTAAATTAATAGTTTTCTTATTATTTCTGATTAATAGTCATTTAATATCAATTTTAAGATATAAAATCCAAAAAAAATAAAATATCTAAAATAAGTTGAAAACGTAACTCAAACTTCAAAGAGTGATAAATTTTGATCTGGGTGTCCATTTATGCTCTACCACATATCAAATCAATTTTTTTTGATGAGATCTACAACCTTAGTGACAATGGTAAACCTCTATCACATGTTTAAAGGCCAAAAAATATCATAATATCTCAAAAATAGAGTTTTTAGTCAGGGTACCCGGATTTTTTGACATTCGATGGATTTTCAATTTATTTTAAGGGGGTCTTATTGCCTTTTTTGGAGGTGACTAATTTTATTCCTAGGTATTACATTTATATTGATATTATGGTTTTAAAACTTTATCAGTTTTCATAATTTAATGTTATTTATAGTTAAATATATGCATGCTTCTTATGTTTACTTATAATAAGTCACTCATATAAATACATATATCAACATATTTATGTAAAAATGTATATTCTAATATATGTAAATAAATACATATTCTAAAGATATATTTAAAATAATATCTAGCCATTTTCACATTATATATACATATACATATGTGTGTATTATTAAAGAGATATATATATTTATATTATATTCTATTATATATAAATGAATATAATATATAATATATTTAAATAAATATAAGTATATATATATATATCACACACACACACATATATATTGTATAAATGTATTTAAAAATAATTATGTAAATATATGTAAATATATATATATATATAAACAGAAATATCATTAAATAGACATCAAAACAACATTGTGTAGTGGTAAAGGTGTTCCATCTTTGAAGGAGAGGTGTAGGGTTTGAATACCTGAAGATGCGCATAAGGATAGAAATTCACAGAGTGATGATAAAAGGTGGCGGGGTGAAAATCACTGATAAAGGGGGGTGGAGTGCTATTAAATAGTTCATAGAAGCACTGATAAAGTGGATCAAGATCATAAGTGTCCAAAAAATATAATTTTACCCCCTTTAACAGTGCTGCCTTTATCATCACTAAAAAAGTGTTATTAAAGGCCCCCTTTAACATCACTAAAAAAGTGTTGTTAAAGGACCCTTTTAACAATGTTTTTTTTATCATTGTTAAAGGGGGACTTTAACAAATCTTTTTTAGCACTGATAAGGTTTTAAACTTTTAACCACGCTCATATTGTCAATGTTCTATTAAAATTAATAAAGGACTATTCTAGCACTTTTAAAGGCCTATTTTGTAGTAGTAAACCATTTATTTTTACTCCACTTAAGATTTGTTTTGTATTGATATCATCTGTATTCTTCCATTGAATGGTTTATTATTGATTTTTCTAAGGATAGTATTCACATTCACTTCCTTGAATTATTTGTTATTCCCCTTGAAATATTCTATCTCCTTTGATCATTGAACATTGAATTTACCCCTAATAATCCATTTCATTCATCAAAGATGTTACTATTTCCTAAACCAGATACCATTTTACATATGTTGTCTACTTTGATAGTAATTTTATTATTTTAGAAAATGTTGATAATTTTATTTTCTTTATTCAATACAGATATTTGATAAGGCATATTATTTATTTTGATTATTCAATTTGAGGAATAATTTGGAAAATAAATGATAGGAGGAGACTAAACATTATATAGATCCTAAATGAATTGATAGGTTCTCATGAGACAAATTATTTTTTCAAATCAGAATATTTTAAACCATCATGTGAAAGGTCTTGACGATATTGGTTTTCATGTGCCTTAGACATGACGTCCATTAAGAAAGCATTTACCTAATTTTGTTTCATTTAATATTCATCCATGAGATTTTGTGTCAACATATCTATGGATACATTTCATTTTTATTTATTTACATAGTTTGTGTTTTAGTTTCTTACCTGACCATATTTCTTTTTTCTTATCTAGTTATTTTAATGTCATGTGTTTTCATTTATTACCTTGTCATATTGTTTATGCACCTCTTTCTCAGTTTATTTATTATATGGCATGTGAATTCCGTTATTCACCATTTCATAATTATTATTCTCATTGATTTGTTATTTCTTCCTCTATATTTTGACCTTACTAATAATTTTATCTCACCCTTATTATATTTATTTACCTAGGAATCAAAGAAACATACTATCAAAGATATGTAGGGATTTACTAACTAGATTAGTGTTATCCTCAAAGCTATTTATTTAGAAAGAAGAAGAAAAATATATAGTAATTAGTTTATTAATTTCTCATGTATATATCTATTTTATCGAGACTACTAAACTCAGAGTCATTTGGGATTTAATTCCCTGTAATCATGTCATTTAAATAGTAGTAGACACCAACATTGGCCCTTTTGGGGTTGGGTCTCTACAGATCTCCTCTTAGAGACTCCAGGGTTAGTCTTTTGAGAAGCCGAGAACCTATAATATTTGTATATGGAAGTTAAGAAGATAAATTGGTAGGTTTTGGTCGATCTAGAAGGTTCAAATTCGTGTAAGTGAGGGAGAAAGTTCCCTTTTATAATTTAGGTGGGGCATTTTAGGAAACTCCCAAAATATTAAATTAATATATATTATTTTTTAATTAAAAATGACTTAAAATTGTGTTATTTAAAACCTAAGATGATTATGGTGCTAAATCCTCTCAAAAAATAATTTTTAGACATGTTTAGGTCACAATGTTAACCTTATCATTTGTCTTTAACCCTTAGTTAAACACTTTAACTCTTACCATGGAATCTTTTTTTTACTCTTTAGGGATAATATAGTTACTATAAAATGATAAAAAAACCCCAAATGGATCATTGATGACATATTTAACCTTATTTTAGTTATTTGGACGAATTTATATTTTTATGACTTTTATATCATTTTAAAAAATATTATTTATTTTAAAGTATAATTTTTTTTCATTTTTTATACCATTCAATATTTGTCTTTTTAAAAAATATCCTAACTTCATGATAAATTCGAACCAAAACTTATAATATATCACTAACATTTCTAAATTATCTATAAAATTCATAGATGTAATTAATTATTTCAAATTTTATTTATTTTAATGTTTTTAATTACATTTTTTTTATTTCCATTAATTAAATAATTACTACGTCATTATTATGAAAGCATTTAATTAAATTATTTCTTCTCTAAATTTTTTAAATAAATTATCATGATGAAGATAAATTTATTATCTTTCAAATGAATATGTATAGTCTAATTTATCTTTTCTATAACCATGTATTAAAAATTTAATACTTATTAAAAACATGAGTATGACATTTTTAACTTTTCTTTAAATAAAATATAATAAATCACTTATTCTTATCCAAGTGGCTTAAAAAGAGTATAAATTAGGCCTAATGATGATTTTGGTAGAAAACCACTCATTAAATGAAATTTGGACAAGTGTTGGGGTAATTTTATAATATCATTTATATCTATAATTACCTAATTTACCCTTAACTGTGGTAATTAAAATATTACTAAATTTTACTATTCATATGACCAAAAATAAAAGAAACCTATTTACATAATTTGGACCCATTAATTCCGAATATAGAATCCATTTTTCATAATTCAAAACTTATTATTTTTAGTAATTAATTTAAAATTAATCATGTTGACGACGTGAGAAAATGAGTTATTAAAGTTTAAACCTACAAAAGATTGAAGCATTTTTTATATCTAAATTCATTGTAAAATTGATTACAAAAACCTAAATTGTATTAAATGATAAATTTAATCAATTTATACTTTAAAAACATTCAATAGTATAATTTAACACTATAAATTATTTTGATGAAAAAAATTTGTTTTCAATTAAAATTTAGTATTTTTCACTATTCATCAAAACATGAAACTTATTAGAAAAATAACCAAAATTTAACTAAAGTAAAATTTTATATTTATATTTAAAATATGCAGTTTATTTTTTCTAATATAATTCATAAAATTGTCAAAAATTGGATTTAAAATAGGTTCTCCATTAAAAGAGAATAAAACGGTTTTTATAAAAAAAAATGTTTTATGTGTAATATTGGGTTTGTTATTTTCTTATACCTCTCAAATATATTATATGAATATCAAAATTTTTTATTTAATATATAAAATATATATTTCATTAATATCATTCTATAATAGTAATTAATTTAATTTATTAAAATAAAATGACTTTGTGAGCATAAAAATAGTTCTTTAAAAAACATCTCATATAAATTCAGTTGGTTAATATATTCATTTTTAATTAATTTAGAACCAATGAATTCAGCCATATATTTTCATAAGTTTGTTAATAATATTCATAACCACTAACTTAATGGCTAGGTTATATCTAATTATATTAAATAATAATATTTTAATAATATATTGTTGTTTGGTAAAACCCGGTCTTTCATGTAACGCAAGCCAACTCATTGTTGTGTGTAGCATAATCATATTTTGGTATTGAATACAACATAATCTATCAAAGAAAATGAATTTATTTAAGAAGCGACATATTGTAAAATCTTGTGGTGTTATAGGTGATGTAGGGACATAGGGTGTTTATGTTAATGCATTTCATCTACAAAGTAGAGATTTTTGAACATTATTCACTCTATATTGTAAATTAAATGATTTTAATTCCATGAATTATGTGAAGACCCAACCCCAGAAAAACCAGGAGTCAGTGCCTTCTGAACATGATGTGTCGTTTTAAAATAAAAACATTCACAGATAAACACCCATCACATCCCATACAGAGGATCGAGTTCGGTTCGGGCTCTGGGAAACCGGTAACTTCAGAAATGTTTCATCTAATAAAAGCTGTTACCTGAAAATTTAAAATTCAAAACGTAAGGTGAGAATAAGAATTCCAAGTAAGGGGTTTAAAATAAACCAATGAAACTTTTGAAAACATTTTTTAAAAACTTATACAAAGAACATTCTCTTATAGAAAACTATAAATCATGTAACATAACATAAAAGTGATCAACTAAGATTTTCAAGGGATAACATGAATCAATTAGGACATTTTCAAAAAGGGGTAGTAAAAGATATCCTGAATAAATATGACGTTTGAATGTTTAAGCACAAATTAAACTGTTAAAAGTAATACTTAATCAGAGTTGCGCGTGAAGGAAAAAAACTTCAATTTCATATGTTGGTTACTATTTTACAGAAATCATGCCCCAATCTTTTAATTGTGACATCAATAAGAACTTGATAAAAACATAAGGGAAAGAGTAGTGAAATAATAGGAATATCATCTTGAAAATAACATGTAACATGAATTGAATATGTGGATTCAACATTTCATTTAGACATTCATGAACATATCACCGAGGTTCATCTCCAAGGTGTCAATAAAGAAAAATTACTGAGGTTATTCACCAGGGTGTCAAGAAGCCTGTCATCTCTAGAGATTAATTCTTTATCCCATGCATTGGAGCACAATCAGGGCTCACCCTTAATATGTCTTTACTTTCATGTGAGCCATATAAAACAATACTTTACTTAAACGGGGTTGTATATTCAAGATGTCCCATACAACCTTAAAAAGTTCATTCATAGTTGGTCATAGTAGTTTAATTTACATATCTTATAAGTGAGAAAGGCATCTAGATGATTAAAAACCAAGCTAACAATCATGTGACTGTTATTAAAAGGAAATAAGAAAGATAGATTATGGAACATTCATTGACATCTAAGGTACTGAAAGAATAGAAAACTAGAATTTATCACATGCAAGTTTGTTCTTGAAATTCCAAAATTTTATCATCCAATTGATTACAAGGTGAACCTAAAATCTCAAGTAGGGTTTTGAGCTTGCACATACTAAAACATTCAATATTGCTAAGCCTTTTCATAATAATGAATAATGTACGTGATAAAAAGCATGAATCTTCACCATAAGCAACATCATTTAAAACATATGGAAAACAAATAAGTTACTCTTAAATGTGGATATTTGTTTTTTTTAACACCCTACTTCTTATGTTTTTAAATATCCACCTAAACTAGAGACATAATGTGTAAGGACCTTAATAACTAAAATAAAGGTTCGCACAACATATAAAATATATGTATGTACCCGAACTAAAACAAAAATATTGGAACACCTATGTGTGTTAATCCCCTATGAATATTAGTTCATCAACATTTTGAATAGGGCAGGTCACGCCCTTAGTCATAAAAATTTGTTTATGAAAACCTACAAAAAAATAATTTTATAAAAACGTGATCATATATATAACATTTTGAAATTTTATTTATTATTTAAATATGAAATTAAGTATATGTGAATATGTGTAGTGCATGAACAATTATACACAAACTTCATACATATAACCGAAGTAGAAAGGTCATGCCCATTCCTGTATATAACCGACATATATACATCTAACCAAAAGTATATATGTATTTTCAAAACAACAAAACAAGGCCAGGTATAGTCCTTACATTCATTAAGCTATTTGAATGGAAGAGAATCCGAAGGCCTTGGTTCAACATTTAAGAACGTTTGGACTGAACTGTAAGGTTAAAAAAATATATTTTTTCAAATATATAAAATGTATGTATTCTCAAAGAAGAAAAACAAGGAAAAACTAAAAAACCTTACTTTAAAAATCAGGGAAAGGAGGACTTTAGGGAGGGTTGGTTGGGCTCGCTGGAGACTTGAACGAGAGAGATGAACTGAGAGGTCTCAGTTATTTATATACAAAAGCTCACACACCACCTTCCATGCAAAAACGTACCCACTTGCGTTGCATTCAATGGGGGGTGTCGTGCTTGAAGAAAACAAGGAGACACGGGGGTCCTCAGTGATCAGAGGTGAAGAAAATGAGGGGTGTGCCATAGGGTAGGGTTACTGGTGTAACCCATGCGTGGAGGAAGAAGAAGATGCGGCTAGGGGAAATTCCGGGGGAAAGGGACTGTCTAGATCGATCCCAACATCAATCCAAGGGATGAGATGCGTCTGCTGTTTTAAAATAATTGAGTGGCTTAGATTAGGTGTAAGTTTCATCAGACGGTCTATGTTCAACATGTAAATTTACAAACCTCGAACAGCCACGATTAGATCATTCCAGATTTAATGGTTGACAATAACCACAGAGAGACACGCGGTTGCTGAGGGTCGAGCGCGGGATCAGAAACAATGGCCCAGATCGCGTGTGATGTGATCCAACATTCCAAATTGCGTTTCACCCAAAAAACTGCTTCCCACATCAAAACAGTGAGCGGTTTATGCCTCCCTTATAACCCTAGGCCTCCCAACGAGTGCTCAGAAATCACACAACACCCATGAAGGGGGCCTTATACACAATCTCCTGCCCGCAGGCCTTGGCCTACCCAGACCCCACCGCGACCTCATGCCCGCACTGGTGCACCTATGCATTCTTGCTCACTCACGAGCACCCTTTGGTGAACCTCTGCCTAAGCTCGGGCTGACCTTGGCTTGGGGCTGAGGGTCAAGCTTAGCCACTTCATGTGAGTTTCCTCCCTTGGACATAGCCAAAAAGGGCTGGCACTAGTGGGCCAATTTCTTTGAAAAAACTATACTAAAAAAAGTTTTAAGAAGAGGAAACAATCCATTTATTAAAACTATATATAATTATATATTATTAAAAATTAATGAATACAAATTAAACCTGTTTTAGTAAGAAGTATTTCTAAAATTAAAAATACTAAACCCATTTTTTTAACTCAAAAAGTCATGAAAAAGAAATTTTAATAAACCTGCATTATAATTTATAAACTAGTATCCATGAAAACATAGTTCAATCAAAACATAATTTAATTTGAAAAACTTAAACATAGTTTATAACATTATTTAAGAAATTAAAATCGTTAAATTTTATTTGAAAAATTCGCAAAGTGTTTTGAATTCCTTATTTCTTTTCAAAATCACTTAAGGGTGAAATGAAGTTTTACACCATATCCTTTTAGAGTTCATAAATGATTGTTTAATTATAAAATTAATCATAACTCAATTATTTGGAAACTAATTAATATTTAAATAAGTTCACTTATCCTAACAAGGTCCAATGACTATTTTTTTTATAACCGTTAGCTTCCAACGGTCACTAGAGCAACGGTCGAAAAAAGTGTGCTATAAAACCAAACCTTACAGAGTCCTAAAACTCAAAAGGAAGAAGATGGTGCTTCCCATTCCGCTGATGCTCAGCATGGTTTTTATGATCACAATGGTGATGTTTTTTTATTTAGTTGGCTCAAAGGATATCCTTTACTTACTAGGCCTTGTTTTCATGATTGGGGGTCATCCAGTAGTTCTAATAGGGTTTTTAATAGGTATATTTGGTTAACATTATTACTCTTTTGATCTTGGTGTATTGTAGACACTACACTGTTCTTATTTAAATAAAGAGCCTTATGTTTATCCTTTATTTTTTTTCTGTTAAAAGGGCTTTAACAAAAGTAAATGCATAATATTATCATTATATGATACCCAAAATTCGGGGTGTTACATTACTACCCCCATAAAAGAATTGCGTCCCCGTAATTCCTTTCATACAAACTTGCTAAGAGGAAGCTCTCAGTTGTTCCTACCATATCCCCCATCCTAGAGGATGCTCAGGTGCGTTCAGCGGAACACCTAAATTGATGCTCAACTCCTATAGTTCTCGATCTAGATACACTTTGGGTAGAAGGGGTTGAACTCATGCACCAAACACTCGGGCTTCCAGTGGGAGGTTCAAATGGTACAAAGTTTGAAAGTGTCCATATGGACCAACATATGAAGAACTTTCCGAATTATGTCTCGATCGAGAACATATAAGTTATAGACGTTGTCGTACTGGGTAACGTTGAGGAGTTGGTACATGTAGGTCACATAAATGTTTCCCTCTAAAGCACACTCTTGAAATTTTACTCTGGCCTTGTAGTTCTGTCCTAGAGTGAAACACAGGAAGAGCCCTTCATGGTATTTTCCTCTTTGCTTATGCTCGGCCAATTGTGCTGACCTATGCGGTAGTAGATGGGAGAATTCCCTTGATAGGTGCAGAGAATCCCCAGACCATTTGTCACCTCAAACAATTCCTCACAAATTCCTCACAGGTTTATAAAGGGACGATACTCATCTTTAGAGGTTTTGATTGCAATAATATTCAGTCTCTCAGTAGGAAGAGATAACATGTGGGTTTTTCCTTCCATATGAAAGTTTAAGATGAGAGTTCAATCACTTGAAATCCATCCAAAAGTATAAACAAAGTAAAGACATAAGAAAGAAGAGATAACAAAATATGTTCTTTATATAACTACTGGTGCACAACGTAAAATGGTTCTAATGGTTTCCCCAGTTCCCTAACACACGAATTCCCAAGTCAAGCTCGAAACTCTCTATCTCCCTAAACTATATGCAACATGAGTAATCAGGTTCGATGCCATGGGAGCACTTATGGTATCTCCATAGTCTGACATGTGGGGTGTACAACTGTGAGACATCCCTATGTACTTGTTGTCTGTACATAGAATGAGTGGCTTTGTATTCAAGGATGCCAAAGTCCATCATTTGACCAAAATGGACATTGGACAAGACTTGACACATGTATGCTGCATGGAGATCGCCATCTGCAGCGGCCTCTTGGAAAGCCATGAGGGACGAGACGCCTTCCGCTGTGGTGAAGCATCTAAAAAGTCCCTTGTATTACTTCCCCCGTCGTGTGTAAGATGGAAAATGGGCTTGCATCATAAAGATATAATCCAGACCCGCTCTTCGATGGAGTTGAAGTACTCGAAGAGAGTTGGACACATCATAGAGATTTTTGCACGACATATGGATATGGGCATAGTTTATAAAAGATTCATGGATAGCTGTCGAAATTATGGTTTCTAAGGCCTCATTAAGAAGAGTCAAAATATTAGTACCTTCGTCTTCCATATAAAAATTAAGAAAACTCATTTTTAGTAATTTTGAAGTATATTTTTCTTTGTTTCAGTTCTGTCTTTCTAGAGTTATGCAAACCGAATCCTTTGATATGAACTGTGAAGAGATGACCCTAGAAAATCTACGAGTCGGTGCCTTCTGAACATGATGTGTCGTTTTAAAATAGAAACATGCACTGATAAACACACATCACATCCCATACAGAGGATCGAGTTCAGTTTGGGCTCTGGGAAACCAGTAAATTCAGAAATTTTTCATCTGATAAAAGCTGTTACTTGAAAATTTAAAATTCAAAACATAGGATGAGCATAAGAATTCCCAGTAATGGTTTTAAAATAAACCAATGAAACATTTGGAAGAATTTTTTAAAAACTTATCCAAATAACATTATCTTATAGAAAACTGTAACACATGTAACATAACATAAAAGTGCTCAACTCATATTTTTAAGGAATACATGAATCAATTAGGACATTTTCAAAAAGGGGTAGTAAAAGATATCCTGAACATGTACGATGTATGAATGTTTAAGCACAAATTAAACCGTTAAGAGTAATAATTAATAAGAGTTTCACATTAAGGAAAAAAACTTCAATTTCATATGTTTGTTACTATTTTAAATGAATCATGCCCCAAACTTTTACTTGTGACATCAATGTGAACTTGATAAAAACATAAGGGCAAGAGTAATGAATGAATAGGAATATAATCTTGAAAAGAACATGTAACATGAATTGAATATGTGGCTTCAACATTTCATTTAGACATTCATGAACATATCACCGAGGTCCACCCCCATGGTGTCAGTAAAGAAAAATTACCGAGGTTATTCACCAGGGTATCATGAAGCCTGTAATCTCTAGAGATTAATTCTTTACCCAATGCATTGGAGCACTATCAGGGCGCACCCTTAATATGTCTTTACTTTCATGTGAGCCAGATAAATTAATACTTTACTTAAACGGGGTTGTATAATCAAAATTTCCTATACCACCTTGAATAGTTCATTCATAGTTGGCCATAGTAGTTTATTTTACATATCTTATATGTTAGACAAGCATCTAGATTATTAAAAACCAAGCTAACAATCATATAACTGTTATTAAAAGGAAAGAAGAAAGGAAGATTATGGAACATACATTGACATCTAAGGTACAAAAAGAACAAAAAACTATAATTTATCACATGTAAGTTTGTTCTTGAAATTATAAAATTTTATCATTCAATTAATTGCAAGGTGAACCAAAAATCTCAAGTACGGTTTTGAGCTTGCACATGGTAACACATTCAATATTGTTTAGCCTTTTCATAATACTGAATAATGTCCATGATAGAAGGAATGAATCTTCAACCTAAGCAGAATCATTTAAAAGATAGAGAAAAAAAATAATTTACTCTTAAATGTGGATAAAAGTTTTGTTTAACACCCTATTTCTTATGTTTTTAAAACTCCCCCTAAACTCAAGGGTTAATGTGTAAGGACCTTAACAACTAAAATCAAGGTTAATGCAACATATAAAAGATATGCATGTACCCGAACTCAAATTGAAAAATTGGCAAACCCATTTGTGTTAATCCACTATGAATATTAGTTCAACAACGTTTTGAATAGGCCAGGTCATGCCCTTAGTCATAAAAACTTGTTTATGAAAACCTACAAAAAAAATAATTTTATAAAAACTCGATCATATATATAACATTTTCAAAAATTATTTATTATTTAAATATTAAATTAAGTGTATGTGAATATGTGCAGTGCATGAACAATTATACACAAACTTTGTACATATAATCGAAATAGAAAGGTCATGCCCATTCCTACATATAACCGATGTATATACATATAAACAAAAGTATATATGTATTTTCAAAACAACAAAATGAGGCCAGGTATAATCCTTACATTCTTTAAGCTATTTGAATGCAAGAGAACCCGAAAGCCTATGTCCGAAATTTAAGAACGCTTGGACTAAACCGTAAGGTTAATATATATATATATATATATTTCGAATATATAAGTGTATATATTCTCAAAGAAGCAAAACAAGGCAAAAATAAAAACCCTTACTTTAAAAAAAGGAAAATGTGGACTTCAGGGAGGGTTGATCTGGCTTGCTGGAGACTTTAATGGGAGAGAAGAAACAAGAGGTCTCAGTTATTTATACACAAAATCTCACACACCACCTTTAACGCAAAAATGTACCCACTTGCATTGCATTCAATGGGGGGGTGTCAAGCTTGAAGAAAATGGGGAGACATGAGGGTCCCCGGCAGTCAGAGGTGAAGAAAATGAGGGGTGTGCTATAGGGTAGGGTTACTGGTGTAACCCATGCACGGATGAAGAAGAAGACGCAGCTAGGGGAAATGCCGGGAAAAAACGGACGGTCTATATCGATCCCAATATCGATCTAAGGGATGAGATGCGTCTGTTGTTTTAAAAGAATTGAGTAGCTTAGATTAGATCTAAGTTTCATCAAATGGTCTAAGTTTGACTCGTAAATTTAAAAACCTCGAACGACCATGATTAGATCATGCCGGATCAAACAGTTGAAAAAAAATGTGGAGAGAGACGCAATCACTGAAGGTCGGTCATGGGATTGGAAACAACGGCCCAGATCACGCGCGACCTGATCCAACGGCCCAGATCACGTTTCGCCCAAAAAAATGGCTTCCCACATCAAAACGGAGAGCGGTTTTCACCTCCCTTATAACCCCGGACCTCCCAACGAGTGCTTAGAAATCACACAACACCCATGAAGGAGGACCTATACACGGGCTCCCTCCCATATTCCTTGGCCAACCCAGACCCCGTCGTGGCCTCACGCCCACACTGGTGTGCCTATGTGCTTCTGCTTGCTCCCAAGCACCCTTTGGGGAACCTCTGCCTGAGCTCAGGCCGACCTTGGCTTGGGGATAAGGGTCAGGCTTAGCCACTTCGTGTGAGCTGCCTCCCACGACCCTAGCCAAAACGGGCTAGCCCTTGTGGGCAATTTTTTTTTGGAAAAAGCTACACTAAAAAAGTTTTAAGAAGAGGAAACAATCCATTTATTAAAACTATAATGAATTTTATATTCTTAAACAAAAATGAATACAAATTAAACTTGTTTTAGTTAGAAGTATTTCTAAAATTAAAAATACTAAACCCCTTTTTTTAACTCAAAAAGTTATGAAAAGGAAATTTTAATAAACCTACATTATAATTTATATACTACTATCCTTGAAAACTTAGTTCAATTAAAACATAATTTAATTTGAAAAACTTAAACACAGTTTATAACATTCTTTAAAAACTGAAAACTGTTACATTTTATTTGAAAAATTCGCAAAGTGTTTTGAATTCCTTAATTCTTTTCAAAACCACTTAAGGGTGAAATGAAGTTTTACACCATATCCTTTTAGAGTTCATAAATTATGGTTTAATTATAACCTTAATCATAAATCAATTATTTGGAAACTAATTAATATTTAAATATGTTCACTTATCCTAACAAGGTCCAACAACTATTTTTTTATAACTGTTTGCTTCCAATGGTCATTAGAGAAATGGTTGAAAAGTGTCCTATAAAACAAAACCTTATGGTGTCCTAAAACTCAAAAGGAAGAATATGGTGCTTCCCATTCTGCTGATGCTCAACATGGGTTTTATGATCGCAGTAGTGAAGTTTTTTGATTTAGTTGACTCGAAGGCTCTTCTTTACTTACTGGGCCTCGTTATGGTGATTAGGGGTCTTATAATAGTTCTGATAGGGTTTTTAATAGGTATATTTGGTTAGCATGATTACTCTTTTGATCTCAGTGTATTGTAGACACAATAGTGTTCTTATTTAAATAAAGAGCCTTATTTTTATCCTTTAAAATTTTTTTGGTTAAAAGGGATTTAATAAAAGTAAATGGATAATATCATCATTATATGATACCCAAAATTTGGGGTGTTACAAATTGTTTTTTTACTTGTCATAATATTAATTTTCATTTAATTTTTGGTATTTTTATATTTTGTATTTATGTATTATTGAGCTTGATCTTCTTTTATTAGTTCCTGTATGCCTTTTATTTGGTTTATACATTGGGCATGTGCCATTATCCTTGGTAAACTTTCCCATTTGATATATTCCATCCTCATCCCTGATGTTGATCCATTGATCCTTATGATCCTTTGGTTTTCTATTCCTCTCTTTTTTCATTCTTCGTGAAATGGATTGTCTTGATCTATGGGTGACCCTTGATAGATTATCCTCTGATGTCATATGTCCTTATTTTGTTGTTTAAGTGGTTATGTTGGGACACTTATCTAGATTTTTCATATCCTTGGTTATATGAACTAGTATTCCTCTACCCCTACTAGAATGACTCTTCGATTTGGATTCTACTACTCCACTTGTGGGATATTTAGTTGGGAAAAAAATCTCCATGGTTTTGGGAGCTCCAGTTTTCCTCGAGGGAGAAGAGTAGATGAAGGAGCACCGGTGGGATTCCTTGACTTACCAAAGAATAAATAATGATCTAGATAAGTTTTGATCATCTTTATCTATGCTTGGTGAGGAGATATGATGACGTCCTAGTGTTCCTTGGTGTTCTTTTTACCAAGATGGAAATGACGATTATATAAGAGTACAATCTCGATGACCCTAACAATAAGACCTAATTACATAGAGGCTCTATGAAAACACATAGGAGAGATTTATCCCTAGTAAGGGGCCTTAGTATGGTATTCTTCTTCTTTTCTATCAGTTATTTATGCCTTATATTTGATTATTCTTTAGTTTTATGTTGCGTGTGTTGTTTGATTTTTTCTAAGGTGCACGGTATATGATGAATCCCCAACTTGGTTCTATTATGAGTCCTGACATTTCTTGAACCTGAACTTTGGATATTTTCCTCATGTTCCTTTTTCTTATATGGTTATGCTTCACTATTTATCACATATCTTTTATAATCCCATTTTTTCATAGTGGAATCCTAGTACCCATGGACCATGCATATAAGAAAAATAGATAAATAATGTCAAAAACCTATGGTCCTCTTTATGATTTGATTACTACTTTATGTCAATCGTTTCTATTGATCATCTCGCTTATGTTTGAGTCTGTTATCTCTAATAGGTCATGGTACTTATCACTATTAATATCAAACTAGTTATATATATTCTCATTAGCATGTTATCTATTGTAAATATTTACATGAATCAGTACTTTTTATTCTCTCGTTCTTTGTTTATGGTTTGTTAGAATCAACAGGTTACACTTACGATTATGAGAAATCATTACAAGATTTGTATTATTCATGTTTTCTTGATTCTTCCTACTATTTATATAATTATAAACATGTTAAATTTTTGTTCTGTAGTTTTGAGAAACAAAATTATTCCCATACAACTCAATTACTCCATTAAAAGTGGGCTACCTCATAGCACAACCCACAATTTTTTATAGAATATGATAAAAAATATTTAGTAAGGCTGCAATTGGGATCAAATATTGTTGGCCATTTCATGATGTGATAATTGTGAGATAAAAGTAAATTAAAAATTAATAAAAAATGAATAATAGATGTAATATAGAAAACCCCACAAATAAAGTGGGGTAAAAAACCATAGAAAAATAGAATGATATCACTATGGTAAAAGCGGTTAAACAAACTATCTTTCTATTATTAGGAAAATATCCATGTAATTAACTCTCTTGAGTAATGTATAATGCAACTCACAAAATACAACAATCAAAATGTTGAAATAGGAAGCTCAATACTTGAGGTGATGTTTCTAAAACCGTCAAAGCGTTCTTCCATTTATAGGAAAGGCCCTTACTTGATCTTCCTCCTCCATTTAACTCCTTGGGTTAGTTTTTCCACATATCCCACTAACCACACTAGCCCCATTTGAAAAATCAAGGGGACGAAAATGTTTGTGAGAAAAAAATGCCAATATATATCACACTTGGATATCTGATTGGGAACCAATAATATTTCCACAAATATTTTCTATCTTCCAACTATGTTGCTCTTATATATATGATTACGATTGAGGATTTTTACTTTATCAACTTAACAAAGTTAATAAAATTCATCATAAAATTAACCTAATTTTCTTCAATATGAATTTACTGCATATCCACTCTTCCTTCCTCCACCACATCTCAAACAAAGTGATATTGTACCATAATGTGGTTTATCTTGGAATGAAAAGATAGATTCCTTTTAATTTTCAAGGTTCTGTGACTGTCGCAAAACAATTTGATATACTTCTGTCATTGTTCGGGATCCTATGGAAACCTTCACATCTAAATAACCTCTTTGCAAGCCTATTTAGTTTTCATGTACTCTACCTTAGTCGTGGATAAATATATAACAAACTACAACTTTGAATTCTAGCTCACAACTCATTCTATAAAATTAAACACCTAACCCAAAGTGTATTTTCATTGGTCATAATCACCTACAAAATATGAATCTGCGTAGGCTCTAATAGTGAAATTTGATCCTCCATAACATAATACAGCATATGAGATCTTCTTGATGTATCTAAGGGTCTTCTTTAATATGTTCCAATGCTCCCGTATTTAATTCTCCACATACCAACTAACTTCTCCCACTACAGGTGCAATTTTTGGTCTCATATAAACCATAGATATTATCATACTACCCACTGCTAATGCATAAGGTAATTGAGACATCTCCATCCTCTATACTTCACTGTTATCACTGTTTGGATTCATCATAGAGGAAAACATAAAATTAATATTAGGTGGGGTAAATATATTCTTATAATGTCACATTTGGATGCATTTAAATATATTCCTCAAGAAATTCTTTTTTAAAAGCTAAATCATACCCTTATTTATATTTCATTAAATCTGTATCCCAACATATTATTTGCTGGTCCCAATTCCTTCATATCCTACTCCCATGAAAACTATCAACATGTCATTCACGTACAATAGAAGAATGATAAAATCACTACCATCTAAACCCATGAAATATTCACAAGTATTTGGATGAAGTAATTTGTGACCAATACTAATGATATAGGAAAAAAATCTCTCGTACCAACACCTTGGTTCCTGCTTAATACCAAAAAATGTTTTTCTCATCCTAAAAACCAAGTTCACTTTTTCTTATTTTGAAAAACATTCCGATTAGAGAATATATGTTTATTTATCAAGATCACCATGTAGAGAATTTCTCTTCACATCCAGCTACTCTAGAGTTAAACTATATATTGCACACATCCCCATAACTATCTGAACTGTCATTATTCTAACAATGGGAGAAAATATTTCCTTGAAATCGATAACTTATCTCTATGCATATTCTTTGAACACCAGTATTGAATGATATATTTACAATTATTCCTTTTCATCCCAATTGATCTTAAAGAATCTGTTTTTACTGATAATCTTCCTTCCATGAGGTAATGGATCAATATCTCAAGACTTGTTCTCAAGTTTCTCCTAAATTTCTTCCATCCATGTGGATATTTCTGAACTCCACATCACCTCCAAAAAAAAATATGGATTACTGTCCTCCATCAATAAGTAGTAAACAATATTTCTCTCAGTGATAAAATTTGAGTTCCATATTGGTTCTCTTTTATCTTGAGTTGATCGTCATAGTCCAAAATCAATCATAACTTGATCATCATGCTCCTCAAAGGAAATTGGTTCTTCTATGGATTCTTCCTCCACCCCAACTATTATAGAATATGTGTTCTCATTCTTCAAGTCCCCATTAATCATCACTAGAACCTTATCTTCTAGACATATAACATCCATGTTGATGATAAGTCTATGGGTAGTGGGGTCCCACATACGATACCACTTCACACCATCAACATATCCTAAGAATATACATTCATTGGATCTCGAATCTAACTTCAATATTTCTTGATCATTAAACAATACAAATACATGACCTCTATAAGTATGTAACCAAGCATAGTCAGTAGGTTTAACACTCCACATATTCATTAGTGTTTTCATATCAATCATTACAAAAGTAAATCGATTGATTACATAACATGTTCTCTTCATTACTTCATCCTATAACTTCTTGAAAATTCCTACAGTCTTCAATATCTCCCTTGTTCTATCCAACAAGGTTATGTTCTCCCACTTTGCCACTCCATTTTGTTATGGAGTGTACGACACCATGAATTTTATCTTGATGCCATCTCATTGAATAAAACGTATCAAAATTCTCACTTGAATATTTTCCACCACTGTCAATCCTCAAACACATGATCTTCTTTCAAGATTCCATCTTCATCCATGCTTTGAATGTTTTGAAGAATTTAAAAACACTTGATTTCATCTTGATTGGGTACACCTAACATCTCAAGGAATAATCATCAATGAATTCTACAAAGCACCTTTCTCTTCCCAGGGATATAAACAGTGCTTGCCAAATATTAGAATGGATCAACTCTAAGATATCCTTGCTCCTTATTGCCGACGTCAAAAAATTCAACCAACGTTGGTTGAAAAAATCATAATGCTCCCAAAATGGAAAGGATACCTTTGTAATCTACGAAGAAACATATCTTTAGTAATAATCTTAATGCTTCATTCGAACAAAAGACCAAGCTTTTGATACCATGACTTCCTCAATGCTTTTGTTGAGGTAGTTAACAGGACAACAATTGTAATGTCTCGGAAATTCCATATATTTTTATCAATTATATAGAAATATTTCGAGACCTCTAAATCTGAAAGCGCATGATTCTGAGGCCCAGGGTGCCCAGAATGATCCGTCAAAGTTTTGTTAAGCTTTAATTATCACACGTAAGCAGTTTTCCTGAAAAAGTGGAATAATTAATAAATGGTTACTTGAATAAAAAATCTGAGGGAATTGTTACACTCAGAATGGTGGGTTTACCCTAGTCATGGATTAAGTTTAGTCGGTGTGGGCATCTTCTGAGAAAACCTGAAAATGGAATAACCGTAAATAAAATAATTAAATAAAATTATTTTATTTTTCAAATACTTATAACTCACGAACGGTAACTCAGGTTTAAAATCTGAGACCACCATTGAGCTCGTGAGGGTATTCTCTCTTTTAGAAGATACTAACTTTGGTCGGCACATGACACCAGTGAAAGTTAGTTTTTGGCCGTAAATAAAATAATTAAGTGACAATTATTTTATTGTAAAATCCATAACTTTTAAACGGAAACTCAGATTATAAATCTGAGAGTAACGTTGGGTTCGTTGGGGTGTGTTTCAATTTGGAAGATCCTAACCTCAACTGGCACTGGTTGAGGGTGACTGTTAATAATTTTCTGAACTTTTTTTGGGTACATTCTGTAAACGTGTGAGCGGCATTTTCTAACATTTGAACTGTTGTTCGGGTTAAAAATTTGAGGGCATCATTGAACCCACAGCTCCGTGATTCACTTAAGAGAGGTATAACTTCGACCATAGTAGGTCGGGTGAAAAAGTTATTTTTTTGGACTTTTCAAAGATTAATAAAATAACATGTTTTGTTATTTTTGTTTCCTTATTTTCTCCAACGGACGAACGACGCTGGTGGGACCGACGATGTGTCAAGCCAACAAATGGCTTAACTCTTCTTTTCTTGTAACCACACCGTTGGAAATTCAGGAGGTTCATTAATTAAATGAACCTCATTAATTCCCCGATTGTTATACACTCCTTCTCCTCTCCTATTTGTATGGAGCCCAGGGAGGGGTGTTGGCACGAATTCACAAAACAACAAAGGTCGGGCAAAGTACCGCGATGCCAACCACCAGGAGGACGAGACTGGTTCCAATGAGCAGCGACAAGCACCGCCGAGTCACGAACCGATGACAATGATAATGGAGGATTCATAGACCATTGTTAGTAGATGTCTCTTCCAGGTAGGGGTTATTTTTGTTTGTGTGTTTTTGTTTCCCTCTTCCACATTCTTGAAATTATACGAAGAACGCGAGTCAACCGACTAACAGGTTGACTCACGATTCATCTGTCTTTGCGAGAGGTTATTGCAGGGAATCTTGCTGGGGTAATCTTGTGTTCAATACAACTGTTTACTGAACTCCCTTAATATCCTTCATATTGTGAGCTAACGCAGAGGGTGCGGGACTAACAAACCCAGCCCAAACCCTCCACTATCTTTCTTTCCTTGCACAACCTCGGAAGACCGTGAACACGTCGACACACGCCGTAAGAGGAGGGTCACGACTTGTAAACCACAGAGAACGGAGGAGGAGGCCGACACGATGGCTGACCGCGAGAAAGAAGGCGACACGACCGCCGCACCACTGATGATTGGAAGCTGCGGCGAAGGCCGAACCTACCTCTGGAGGGTTTTGCGGCGCCAACACGGTGCCGCCACCACACCAACCAAACAGCCTTCGGGCCTTTCGGGAATCCAGCTGACCAGGGGGTTACACCCCCCGTATCAGACTGAACTAGGCCGCATCCCTCATAGTGGGCTGCTTCCCCCGAGTCAGGGTGTCGCCCTCGTACCGGGCCGCCGCCCTTAGACCGGGTCACCGCCCTCGGACCGGGCCGTCGCCCTCAAGTCGGGCCACCGCCCTCGGACCGGACTGCCTCCCTCGGAGCGGGCTACTGCCCTCGCACTGGACCCAAACCCTCGCACCGGGCCCCCGCCCCCAGAGCGGTATGACGCCCTCACAATGGGCCACCGCCCTTAGACTGGGTCACTGGACTCGAAGTGGGTTGCCTCCCCGGATTGGGTCTCCGCCCCACGTAGGTCGGGTTGCCCCTTTGCGGGCCACCCTATTCTAGCCGTGCCACCTTTGTGGGCCGCCCCCCTACGGGCCGCGGTGGGCTGCCCTTGCCGGCCGCCCCTCTTGCGGGTCAGACCAAACAACAGCCCATCGGGCCGAGTCCACCCCTGCCCATCAGGCCGAGTCCACCTCGACCCAGCCCAGAGCGAGTCGGGATGGGTCGGTCCGACCAGGTCAGACTGAACCCAGGCCCAACGGGACCCTGGAACACTTAAAGGAGCTTATCTTGAGAACCAGATGTATGTTTGACGAACTGTCTACAACGTTGGGATCCTTGAATTGAGAAGGTCCTTTTGGTATTCTCTAATCATGTTTTTTTAGGAAGTTTGAGTATGGCTGGGTTGGATCGAACCCGAAACCAACCGGTCCCCCGAAGCTAAAACACTTATAACTCACAGACCGGGCGTACGATTGATGCGCCGTCTATCACGTTGGAACCCTTACGACATGGCGGTCCTTCGAGTTATTCCCTTGTGGAGATTAGTGGCAGCCGAGGTACGGCCGATATCTCGAGGGGCAGATTCTACGGAACTAGAGTGTACCGGGTGCAAGGAAACCTGTGGCAGGCTGCAACATGAAGAAAGAACATCGATCCTATGTGGGTCAACATCTATCGATCCTGTGTGGGTCAGTGCTCAGCAATTCTGTGTGGGTCAGTGCATATTGATCCTGTGTGGGTCGGATCCTATTTGGGTCAGTGGGGGTTAGTTACCTATCAATATTGTGTAGTTTAGAAGTCGTGCTTCTTAATAGAATAAGATGATATAGTTTATGAATAATCATCTGTACTTCCGTACTTAAGTTATACCTGATTGTGAGCTGAGTCTTTTTCATGTGTGGTACTTCTTTCTTTGTGGTGTTACCGGTGTGGTACTTCTACCTTTTTGGTATTGTCTTTGTGGTGCTACATGTGTGGTATTTCTATATTTGTGGTGTTACTTGCGTGGTACTTCTACATTCATGGAGTTACCTTCGTGGTTTTATCTTCATGGTGTTACCTGTGTTGTACATCTACCTTTGTGCTGTATTCTGTTTTCTTTCAGTTGTATTGTACTACCAGTTGTACTTGTACTTTTACAGTTGGGATTGTATTCCGGCCCCCTTTTTACATTCAGCACTCTTTTACTACAACAGTTTACTTTGTGGTTACATCTTTTTGTGTTCTAGTCTGTGTGGTTGCATCTTGTTTTGTTCTTGGACTGTGTGTCTATACAGGTTAAAAAAAATGTGTTCCCGTTTAAGGGACACACCTTTCCGGTGCTAGTTTTGAGCCTCTCGCCTATGGAAGATGAGATTGGGGTAGTGAAGACATGGGCCCCAAGGGATGGGTCGTGACAACTATCTCCAACTCCTTGTATGCTTCACTATAAAGAACACATAGATTCTTTGAGATCTTATCTGTCTTCATCACCACAAGCACACCCCTCAAAATCTTCCCCACTCCATTTTTAGTGTGAGTCTTACACCCGATATCATCAAATCCACCCAAATAAAATATGTTAATCTTCCGGATCTTCGTATGGTGTACTCCTTAGGTGGTTTGAATTATACCATCATGCATCTTCATTTTGTTGGTATTGACTCCAAAGATCTTCAAGGTATGATTGTTCCCCATGTAAATAAGTCCTTTAGAGATATGTTCATACTGATCAAACCATTCCCTTTGAGCCATGTTTCTATTGAATCAATTATCCATGCGTTGTTGAGATGATGTCTACCTCCATCCATAATTGAAGTTTTTCTAACTAGTATGTCTCCATTTTCGTAAGTACTCGTCATATTTCATTGAGAGTTGTTTCCACCACTCTTACTGTTCCAACTATTATTTTTGGTGTGCCCCTACTTTCCATAACCGTAACATGTGATGCTGTTATTCTTCTTGATTTGGACCTTCCATGATTTTGGCTCCCACTTAGAATCATGATCCATCGTCCTTCCTCTCTCTATTGACAAAGTCTTCGATTGGTGCAATGTTTTTGGTCTGTCACTTTTCTCTTGCATTGACTTTTTTCTTCAGGAACCACATCTTCAACGTTGTTGAGCATAAACAAGTCGATCATGATATTGTGGGTAAGGTTGACGATCAACTAATCATATGGATTTGTAAATATTTAGAGCAGAATACTAGCACATTCAGTATCCCTAATTTTGTAGCCTAGTGTCATGATTTGAGCAAATAGGGTATTGACAGTGTTGATGTGATCAGTCACTGAGTGTATAATTTTCTCTTTATGAAAATTTTGGTGTGTAGTGACATGGTCTTATAATGTTTCTTAGAACATCATAATTTTCTTTCATTTTATTTTTCTCTGCAATGCATGATAGGACCTTGGCCACCAAAGCAAAAGGGATGTTGGAAATAACATTCATATCCATGTTGTCCCATTTCACCTCTGCTAGACCCACTGGTATTTTGTGGATCCCAAGTAGGCACTTTTTCTTCCACATCATCGCTTGCATCGCCATTTATGAGAATTATTAATACCTAAAAAAACGAACTTCACTAGGCTGGGTATACCAGACTACCACAATCGAAGTGTTTTTTTATCAAAACGATAAATAGTAATCCATAGCATTTAAAGACGTCAAATTTGTACCATAACATAGTACTCTATAAAATAGTACTTCAAAACATACTTGATTGACCATCACTTTATTTTTCATATCAAATCACCAACAAAGATTCATTTTGATGTCACAAACCAATTAGAGGAAGCCTGGAGGGTGCAGGTGTCCACGTGGTAGTGTTTTTGGATGAAGTCATGGGAGGTGGGCTATTTGAAGTCTGGGTACGCCCTCCGGGGGTTCTCGCTGGCCAGAAACTGCAGTGGGGGACTCACCACCCTGTCCCTTTCCGAACACAGAAAGAATATTATTGACTTCCTCATCCTCTGATCATTCACCATCACCATGTGTATGCATCTCTTGTACATCTCATTCGCCAGAGCCTGTGATTTTCCCTTTCATTATGACTTTGAAAATCAGAAGTGTTAAATGGATCAGTGGTGAATGCAGACGCATATACCATAAAGGTGTCTCTGACAAGAACAACGAATGTGGATGGAGCGGGGGTGAAAGAATGCCACCTACCTTCGTACGAAACATGGAGGCCACCCACATCATCCTGGTGGAGGATGGTAATGGAGGTGGGATCGTAGTGGTGTCCCATCCCCAACGTCACCTCCGATCGCGGACAAGGAGGCCAGTAATTTAGACACACATTCGATTCGTTTCCAATGAAGAAATCCTGAAGGTAGCTGCGTCCCACCCCAAGGCCGATGCCCATCACCTCCATGATCGCCGCCGACAGACCGCTCATGGCCTCGCAATACTCCTCCCAGTCCTTCCTACCCCCAACACAAAAGGATCATGGAATATGTGGACCTTTTCTGACTTCTAATCACAACCAATTTGAAATGTCAGGCATTTTTCTCATTTAATTCTCAAAAAATTAACCGATTTCTCGAAAATCCATGCCCAAGGACTGCACTAAGTACTTCTCTATGCTCCTGGCGGCAACTTCAGTGAAGAGGAAGGACAACATCTCTTTCCACAGAAACTGCGTCGTGAACTTGTCGGTGAGGACGTCAGCGTATCCTTGGTGATCCCCGGAGCTCCTCTTCGCCCTAAGCTTCTCCTGCAGTGGAAATCTGAAGAACCGCTCCATGCCGGCCTATGCCCCGATGGGATCCCTCCTTAGCTGTGGGTGTCGAGATGATGATTTGGGAAGGAGTCGAGGGCCTCCTTTTATAGGCAGAATTCTATCCACTATACGATTGCACGTTGTTGGACCATTAAATGGTCTATTCATGCATCGACCCTTTCATAAACGTTTTTCATAAATGTGTTTTCCATTCATCTTCCAAATTTCATCTCATTTAGCCACTGGGTTAAGGAGTTATGTAATTTTCATTAAATAAGACTTTTTTATGGCCGAAATTTCCAAGAAGCTTCCTTCAAATGTGTAAGGATCAATAAAAACTTTAATGACTTCAAAACTCCCCCCAAATTTGTTGTAGAGTCGGTCCAATGTGTTCTAGTTGTACCCCAAGTAAAATTACCTAAATTGGAGGTGAGGGAACCGATTTGTGCATCCGTTATGGTGGTGGGGTCTACGCTGTCCGCCCAAAAACGTTTCCAACTTCAATGAATTTTTTGAACTAATAGATCTTCGAATCAGCTCTAGGTACAAAAGAGAGAGTTGAATGAAATAAAATCAGGATTCTAAAAAATACTAATCACAAATTTTGGAATTATATGTTTTATGAAATGATAAAAAAATATTTGTAGTAAAAATCATTCAAAAATCCAAAATTATGCACTTTTCTCATTTTTGCTAATAATCATTTTAAAATTCAAATTACAGATCATTTTAATAAAACATTGAAATAAATGAGTTTTATCATTGAATAAAATTAAAAAATCCTCATTATTTGATAAAAAACATGCATAAAAATTTTCTCTGTCAAATGCCCTGACACTTAAACCATGCTTGTCCTCAAGCATAGAATCTCCACATGGAAATCAGAGAACACAAATGTTACCAAAATTCAAATTCCAATGTAATAAAATCAAAAAAAAAATCAATGTGAAATCAAACATTAAATTTTTTTCATAAAATATAAATTTAATTTTTTCATTTTCAAAAAAAAAATAATTCACATATTTTACTTTTACCCTTTAAAAATTGATGGAACTTCTCATTTTATTCATTCAAAATCTTTCATTTATTATTATTAAACATACCAAGTCATGATTTACCTCACTTTTTATTCTTTTCTCTCATAACTCATGATAAAATTCAAGTAGAGTTATGATTATATCATTCGAAACATGCTCCTTATCCATAGGCTTGTAAATGAACTACTTTATCCACTTTGTAAGGAAAAAACACACATAAAATCATGAGGACTTGCAATTAAGGTTCTATTGACATTGAGGTTTAAGGTTGATAGGATTTGATATATAAAAAATTAAGGCTCAATGAGGAGTCTAATCTCTTAAGTACTATGAATGATATCAAAAGTAAAAATATAATAAAATTATCCCCATCAAAGTAGAAACACCCACTTCCCAAAACTCAAAGAAAAGTTTATGATCAAGTAAGAATAATGAATGATTTGTGCACCCTATTGAATTTGTTTTAATTTTTTTTATTCTTCTAAATTTATGATTATATCAAACCTAAAACCCATCACATAACCACATAGGATCATAAGATCATCAGTCTGAAAAAATGGTGATTTTTGGTTTTCCCAAATCACAGCCCATTTCTTTCTCTTTTTTTGGTTCTTTTTGTCATTTTTGTCATTTTTTTATTCCAGTGGGGAAAACAATATATTATAATGAATGATTCCACTAACTTTTACAATTACCACAATAATACCCCCACACTTCTTCCTTATAATGTATAACATCCCATCCACCATGATTCCCATTACCCACACACTTCAACTTTCAAATATTATGCAAATACTCAGAGGAGGGAACGAATGGATAAAAATGGATTGAAATATGGCTCATTTCTATAATGTTCATTAATGGTCTCTATAGGATAAAAGAAGGATTGATGTAAAGGTGGTCTTTTAAGGAAAATTATCTTTTTAAAGGATGCCTCAATCATTTTAAATGTGTTTTTGCACAGTCATAGATTTGAAAAGTTTCAATACACGTTCCAGTCGGTTACATGTCCCAAGATCACTCAAAAAATATTCTCAAGAATAAATAGGAAGTACATGGTCTATAAATCCTCTTAGGAATGGGAAATATAACATTGGTCAATCACTCATGGCAGGAATAATAAATCAATTCACATGAACTTCAGAAATTCAAAGCATGAAGGATGGTAGGGAAATTTTATTTACATGAATCAATTAATTCCTTCAAATCATGAGTTATTACTTAAATATATATGATTTATTTTAAATATTCAATTATTAATTTCAATAATTTAATCATTTCAACATTGAAATCTATAACATGGCATCTCAGGATTCCTAAGAAACTCACGTCTCCTAGATAAGTCGAGTAAAACATGAATTTAAGTGTGGGAATGCAATTTTATCTTTAAAGCTCAAAACATGTTGTGGAAAAAATGTGGAAAGTTTTGAAGATAAAACAATAAAATTGAACACCCTTTTCCCATGAAACTTGGTCCTTCCCCTTCTCTGTCTGGGGCTTCCTTCTACAATTATGATCCTACAAAAGAAAATTACTCAATTAATCACACTGATCATTTCACTTAAGCTTAAAATGGAAAGAGGGAGGGGGTCTCATGCTAAATTATTTCAAAGAAAAGAAATTTACATCTAAATTACTATAAAGAAAGTAAAGATAAATCTTGGTATTATCCCCCACGTTGGCTCTGAATTTTGAATGCCTCTAAAGGGAAGTATCAACTGTTATCCAAAGTCTGATGGAGGATGAAGCTTCTTTGATTGGAACAACATCATGTGGATTTTCTCAACTTGTGCTTCATTCTTCTGGGTGAGTAATGATCCCTGGATAGAGTACACCATATCCCCCCCTTCACAATGAGGTATAGCTTGCATGGTGGGGTAGGATAAAGTATGAATCATCCTCCTTCTAGGTTGCTACTTGTGAAACCTCTTCTTCTCTGTCCATTGGTTCCTCAAGGTATTATTTATCAAAAGAATAGTCAATAGGAATGTCAGAGTGTAATTCTATTTGAATAATATTAAAACATGAAGTATACAGATCAAATTCTTCCCCATAAAAGTAAGAATCTTTTATCATGATTTCCTTAGGGAAATCCACTAGAATCTCTTCATGAAATTCCTTCAATAAATATTCAACATGTCAAGGGATCTCCATATGTTCCTCAATATGTGCACATCCTGGTTCATCTTTGTCCTCCAAGGCATAACTGAGATTGTCAGATTCTGTATAATCAAAACCACAAGGTGTGATGTAGAATTCAGATTCAATAAAATTATAAGGGATAGAGTCAATGAATGGTTAAACTCCCTGATTTGGTTCATCTTCAATATCTTCCTCAGTGGTAAGTGCCTCTTGGAGTAGAGTCTCTGAGGATGGAGGCAGGTAGTCAGGCTCCTCCATCTTGACTTCAAATTCCACCATGTGGGTGGTTTATTCCTTCAGTAGTGATGAATATTCTTCTTTTTATTATATAGTGTGGTCAGGTAGTTCCTCACATTTAATCAATAATTCATCCAAACTTTTTTGACCTCCCACTTTTAGCTCACCAGGTAAGTCTTCCTCCCTTGAATCCTCAGGTTCTTCAATTTCAAATATAAGTGGTGAAATTTCTTCCACCACTTTCTCAGGTTGTTCCTTTGGATTTGGTTTGGGTTACTCCATTAATTCATGAACATAATCAAAATCTATATCAGCATTTTTGGTTAATTGTTCAATGATTTCTCTATGTTCATTCACTTAAGCTCTTCTAAAATATTTATCTTCTTCTTGTTGTTGTTGCTTCACCTGTGAGTAATTTTTCCATGCATAATATTCTGAATTTGAATACATCATGGAAGTATTTTTTTAGTTTTTTTTAAATGAAATGAAATATATCTAAGATGTGAAAATAGAAAAAGTAAATAAACTAATGATTGTCTCCTTGGAAACAATGTTAGTTTTAATGCATGCCTGTCGCGGGGCATGGACAAAAATAATTATATTTTTCCTAGTGCAAAATAGTGGATGACCAAAGTCTTCACTCTTGAGGAGCCTTCTCAATGTAGTTCACTTTATCTAATTCAGCTATTATATCTCTTTTTGTGGATTTTTTATTAAGTGAAAGTGATGATAATCTTTTTGGGTTTTCTATTTTTTAAAATAATGACATGTGAATCAAGAATTCTAAATTTATACTGAGATGCAAGTCTAAAAAGAATGAATTACTATGAAAGAACTTGGTTTTGGGGGTTGGTTAAATGTTCAATCATTATGATTCTTTATATGTCTTATTTTAGTTTGATAATCCAAAAATGAAATCTCATATTTTAAATACTATTATTTAATTATAAATTGTGGAATATCACTGAATGTTTGAGCACTCTCAATTGCACCTCCTCCTTTAATCCAAGTTGGTGACACACCTTTGTCTAGAATGTGTCATCTTCTAGGACCAAGTTCAATCGAAGCCATTTCATACATTGATTAGCTAAAATCCCACGTGTGAAGAACTAACCAATGGAGATAAGGAAAATGATTAATAAAATAATAGGGATAGGTTTAGTTGCATGTCATTGGAGTCAGTCACAACATCAAAGACATTCGCCTCACCTGTGCATGCTACTCAAATCTATCTAAAAACTTATAATTGAACATTAAAGAAAATTCATGATCACATTCACCTCCCCCCGGGCCAAGTCTCGAGGTCAGCCTCTCATTTTTGAGAGTAAGATATTACTCAATGGAGTGAGTGGAAGAGAAGAGAGAGAGAGAGAGAGAGGGAAAGAAATGAAGAAAAGTCGATGGAGAAACACAAAGTTATGGATTAATAAAACATAAATTTGAATTAAAATTGAAAAATAATACAAAATTAAAATTAAAATAAAATATAAAGAATAAATTAGGGGGGAAAGAGGAGAAGAAGTGGCCCATTCCCTAGTGGGATCCCTCCTTAGTTGTGGGTGTTGAGTTGATGATTTGGGAAGAAGGTGAGGGCCTCCTTTTATAAGAAGAATTCATTCCTCTTAAAGTTTGCACATTTTTGGCCTATTAAATGTTAGATTAATGTGTGTAAACCTTCATAAAAGTTATTCAATAATGTGTTTTCCATTTACCCTCCAAATTTCAGCTCATTTAGCCATAGGATTAAAGAGTTATGGAATTTTCATTGAAAAAGAATTTTTATGGACAAAATTTCCAGGAAGCCGTATTCAAATTTATAACGATCAATGGAAACCTTAATGAATTAAAAATCCCCCCAAATTTGTTTTAAAGTCTTTAATATGTGACCTAGTGCTATCTTAGGTAGAATCACTTAAATATTAGGTGAGGAGACTAATTTTGTCATCCGTTATACTGGTGGGGTCCATTTTATTTTCCTAGAAAAATTTCCCACTTAAATGAATTTTTTGGACTAATAGATATTTGAATCAACTCTATGTCCTTATGATAAAGTTAAATGAAATAAAGTTAGGATTCGGAGAAAAAGAATCATGAATTTTGGAATTATATTTTTTTAAAAATGACAAAAATACCTTTGTAGTAAAATTCTGTCAAAAATCCAAAAATTATGTACTTTTCACAATTTTGCTCATAATCATTCTAAAATTCAAATTAGCCATTATTTTAATAAAACTTTAAAATACATGGGTTTTATCATTGAATAAAATTAAAAATCCTCATTATGTGATAAAAATTATGTACATAAATTTTCTCTCTCAAATACCCCCACACTTAAACAATGCTTGTCCTCAAGCATAAAATCTCAACATAGAAATTAGAGGACACCAATGTTACCAATATTAAAATTCCAATTAAATTAAATCAAAAAATTTTCAATGTGAAATCAAACTTTCAAAATTTTTCAAAAATATCAATTTATTTTCCCATTTTTCAAAGAAACAAATAATTCACATATTTTTCTTTTACCATTTGAAAATTGATGGAACTTCTCCTTTCATACATTCAAGCTCCTTGATTCATTATTATTAAACATTACAAGTCATGATTTACCCTACTTTTTATTATTTTCTCTCATTACTCCTTATATAATTCAAGTAGAGTTATGCTCATATCATGAGAACATGCTCTTTACCCATAGGCTTGTAAATAAACTACTTTCTCCACTTTGAAAAGTCAAAATGCACATAAAATCACGAGGACTTGAAATTAAGGTTCTATTGACTCGGAGGTTTAAGGTTGGTAGGATTTTATGCCTTAAAAATTAAGGCTCAAGGAGGAGGATAATATATTAAGTACTATTCATGATATCAAAAGTAAAAATATAATGAAATTATCCCCTTCATAGTAGCAACACCCACTTCCCAAAACTCAATGAAAATGTTATGATCAAGTAAGAATAATGAATAATTTGTGAACCCTCTTGATTTTTTTTTATTTTATACTTTTTTTTCAAAAGTTATGATTATATCAGACCTCACATCAATCACCAATCCATATACGCTCATAAGATCGTCAGTCTAGAAAATGGTGATTTTTGGTTTTCCCAAATCATAACCCATTTTTTTTCTCTTTTTATTGGTTCTTTTTCTCATTTTGTCATTTTTTTAATTCAAGACGGGAAAAAATAAAGTATAATGAGTGATTACACAACCTTTTACAAATACCACAATAAAACCCCTACACTTATTCCTTACAATGTATATCATCCCATCGACCATGATTTTCTTTACCCGCACACTTCAACTTTAAAATATCATGAAAATACTCATAGGATTGTAGGAATGGATAAAAATGGCTTGAAACATGACTCATTCTGATAAAGGTCATTCATGGTCTCTATTTTCTAAACGAAGGATTGATGTAAAGGTAGTATTTTAAGGAAAATTATCTTTTCAAAGGATGCCTCAATCATTTTAAATGTGTTTTCGCACAGTCATAGATTTGACAAGTTTCAATACAAGTTATGGTTGGTTACATGTCCCAAGATTACTCAAGAAATATGCTCAGGAATAAATAGGTAGTACTTGGTTTAGAAATCTTCTCAGGAATGGGAAATATAACATTAGACAACCACTCATGGAATGACTAATAAATCAATTCACATGAACTTCATAAATTCAAAGGATAAAGGATTGTATGGAAATTTCATTTAAATGAATAAATTAATTCCTTCAAATCATGAGTCATTACTTCAATATCCATGTTTCATTTTAAAAATTCAATTATTAATTTCAATCATTTAATCATATCAACATTGAAATCTAAAACATGGCATCACAGGATTCCTAAGAAATTCATGTCTCCTAGATAAGTCATGTAAAACATGAATTCAAGTTTGGGCATGCAATTTTATCTTTAAAGCTAAAAACATATTTTGGAAAAAAATGTGGAGAGTTTATATTATAAAAAACTAAAATTGAACACCCTTTTTACATGAAACATGGTCCTTCCCATTCACTGTCTGGGGCTTCCTTCTACCGTTATGATCCTACAAAATAAAATTACTCAATTAATCAAAATTATCATTTCATTTAAGATCAATATGAAAAGAGGGATGGGGCCCCATGCTAAATTATTTCAAAGAAAATAAATTGACATCTGAATTACTAGAAAGAAAGTAAATATAAATCTTGGTATTATCCCCCAAGTCGGACCTGAATTTTGACTACCTCTAGAGAGAAGTACCGGCTGTTATCCAATGTCTGATGGAGGATGAAGCTTCTTTGATTTTAACCACTACATGTAGCTTTTCCCAGCTTGTGCTTTATCCTTCTAGGTGAGTAATGATCCAGGGATAGAGTACACCATATCCTTACCGCATTAACAATGAGGTATATCTTGCATGGTGGGGGTAGGATGAATTATGCATCATCCTCCTTCTTGGTTGCTACTTGTGAAACCTCTTATTCTCTGTCCATTGGTTTCTCGAGGCATGCTTCATCAAAAGAATAGTCAATGGGAAAGTCAGAGTGTAATTTTATTTGAATAATATTAAAACATGAAGTATCAATATCAAATTCTTCCCCATCAAACTAAGAAGTTTTTTTCATGGTTTACTTAGGGAAATACACTAGCATATCTTCATGAACTTCCTTCAATAAATATTCAACATATCCAGGGAGATCCATATGGTCCTTAGCATGTGCACATCTAGATTCTTCTTCATACTCCAATGCATAACTGAGATTGTCTGATTCTGTATAATCAAAACCACAAGGAGTGATGTAGAATTCAAATTCAATAAAATTAGAAGGGATAAAGTCAATGAATGGTTCAACTCCCTGAGTTGGTTCAACTTCATTCTCTGCCTCAGTGGTAAGTGCCTCTTGGTGTAGACACTCTTAGGATGGAGGCAGGTAGTCGGGCTCCACCATCTTGAATTAAAATTCCACCACTTGGGTGGTTTCTTACTTTTGTGGTGTTGAATCTTCTTCTTTGTATTGTATGGGGAGGTTCTGTAGTTCCTCACATTTAATCAATAATCAATCCAAACTTTTTTGATCTCCCACTTGTATCTCAGTAGGTACGTCTTCCTCCCTTGCCTCCTTAGGTTCTTCAATTTCAAATATAAGTGGTGAAATTTCTTACACCACTTTCTCATGTTCCTTCTCCAGCTTAGGGATGGGTTGCTCCATTAATGTACGAACATAATAAAAATCTCTATCATCCTTTCTGGTTAGTTGTTCAATTCTTTTTCTAAGTTCATGCACCTAAGATCTTCTAAAATATTCATCTTCTTCTTCTTGTTGTTACTGCACCTGTGAGTAATTTTTCCATGAATAATATTCTGATCTTGAATACATCTTGGATGTATTTTTAAGTTTTTTAAATAAAATTAAATATAAATAAGATTTGAAAATAGAAGAATAAAATGAACTAATGATTGGCTCCCCAAAAATAGCTTCAGTTTTAACGCACGCCTATCGTGGGGTGTGGACAAAAACAATTATATTTTTCCTAGTGCATCACAGTGTCAGACCATGGTCGTCTCTCTTGAGGATCCTTCTCAATGTAGTTCACTTTATTTTTCTAATTCACCTATTCTATCTCTTTTTGTGGTTTTTTTATTAAATGATTGTGATTAAAATCTTTTTGGGTTTTTTATTATTAAAAATAGTGACATGTGAAGCAAGAATTCTAAATTTATTCTAAGATGAAAGTCTTGATAGAATGAATCACTACTAGAATTTTACACTTTACCAATGGTTGTAAACTGATGGTAAAGGCCTGGAAACCATTGGTATATAGTATATCAATAGTTCCCTCAACCATGGCAATGTAAGGCGTGACAATCGGCCTATACCACCTGTTCTGTGAAAATCGTTGGTATAGGTGTCAAAATAAAAGGTATACCAATGGTTTGCTACAAACTGTTGGTATATGTGTGTTAAACTATAACATATACCAAAGTTTTGTAAACCATTGGTATATGTGTGTTACACTTATACCCACAGTTATAAACTATTGGTATAGAGGGGATATGGCAAGCCATAAGGCTATTCAATGGTTTTGTTATAACCGTTGGTATAAACCTATACCAACGGTTATAGAAAACCATTGGTATAGTTATATTATATTATCTATACCAATGGTTTTGAAACCATTGGTATACAATTTCTTAGCTCCACAGAAGCAAGCCCCTCTCCCCTCTCCAGACCTACAACAACACAACAACACCTCTCCAAACCTGCAACAACACCAATAAAAAAATCCCCATCCAAAGTATTCAAAATTTAGAATTCATTCCAGAATTTTGAAATTTAGAAATTTAGACATTCAAATACAATAACACCCATAAGAGAAAAAGCTTACATGTTATAGGAAATTAAATAACACCCATAAGAGTATTCCAAATTTAGAATTCATTCCTTACTCAAACCACAACACCAACACACATAAGAGTATTGAAAATTTAGAATTCATTCCTCACTCAAACCACAACACCAATACACAAAAGAGAAAAAACCTACATGTTATAGGAAGAACATGGGATGTTTAGTCATGGTCTTTGGTTGAGTATCTTAAAACCAACAGAAAAACATGGGTAGAGTGGAAAGGATCATGACACCCAAAAGATATACAATGGTAGTAGTCATGTTCTTAGACCTAGGATGAGTTATTGGAAGTACATGGGATGTTTATATTCCTCTAATGATTATGTATCCATGTATAAATGGTTTCTGATGTGCTAGTGGGAAACATTGGCCAACCTCGACATACGAGATGGGTTATCGGAATAGCCTACATGTTTTTCATAGAATTTTCAATTAGAATTAGGCGGTATGTGGCTAATTGTAATTTTCTCTCCTGGGTTTGATGTGAGATGAATCCCCATCTTGGGTAGTGGGTATGAATATTCAATTAGGTCTTCGGTATTGGGTTCCCAAAGGGACTTTGGTTTGGTCCTAGAACCCACTGTTTGGGGATGAGACTGAGGTGATCCATGGGGCTATGGTGTCACCATATGTATTCCTCACCATTGGGGTATTTTTATGAGACTTTGAAACTAATTTTTCACGAATCTATGTGTAGCCTTGTTGACCAATTTGTTATATGGTATGCCTGAGTGTTCATAGGTTTCATATGAAATTACTTTATGATATTTATTTGTTGTATGTTATTGTATGGAATGAACGACCCGTGATTCAGAATTAGAACATGATTGTTGGTGCATGTTCATGATGGGATGTCGAGACTCATTCCTATTATAATTCATGTTTTTTATATATACTATGACCCATTGTGTTTTAATCTATGCCTTGTGAATATTTTCTTCTAATAACGTATGACCAATAGACCATATTTTATTTTTTATCACTTAATTTCAAGAATATATGTGTAGCCTTATGAAGATTTTCCATATGTCAGTTGATTTTTTTCACTTAAAATGTTGTCCATTTCAAAAAAAAGTGACACACTTTGAGTGATACCAGTCACACCGTGCCTTGGATTGAGGTGGGGTTGACTCGTACCCGTCACAAATGATCCCTGGATCGTTGGGTGGGGGGGCTGCCCATGGTGGGGGGGATGTTCGGGGGGGGGGGACTTTCCGGTGGGTGGGGGGGCTCTCCGGGGTGGGGGGGGGGGCTATTCGAGGGGTGTGGGGGGCTATCCAGGGGTGAGGGGGGCTGTTCGGGTGGGGGGGGGGGGGGATGCTATCCAGTGTGAGTTTTCGGCAACCTCATTCACACAACACCTCTGATTGACGTGTCATCTAGTTGACCATTTTACAATTAACCCACTCTTTGTTGTTGTTCGATTTCATGGTATTCCGAGGTCGTTCGGCCAGTTTCAACCACCCCACACACGTTTTTCAAGCACACCAAACACCTAAAAAACACATATTCTACCGTTCCGTGCAGACCGTGTGTCCGAATGATGTGTCATATTTTTTTACACCTCACGAATAATAATTAGTTTGTTTTCGTTTGATTTCAAGTCATTCTGATGTCGTTTGATATGTATTTGACCGTAAAACACATGTTTTGTCCATTTACGACACGCAGAGTGCGTTTTCGGCCACCATGGTCACACGAAACCTCCAATTGGAATTCTGTCACGCCGACTATTTCCCATTCACCCACCCTTTTTTCTCGTCTGATTTCATGGAATTCCAAGGTCGTTCAGCTGATTTTGACTACCCCACACATGCTTTTCAAGCACCCCAAACACCTAAAAAACACATATTAAGCCGTGCCACACAAACCTTCCATCCGAATGACATTTTGTATCCCCATAATCCTCAAAAATAATAATTAGGGTGTTTTAGTTTGATATTATGTGATTATGATGTCGTTCGGTATGCATTTGACCGTTAAACGCATGTTTTGGCCATTTACGACACGCAGAGTATGTTTTCGGCCACCGCGGTCACACGACACCTCCGATTGATGTGTTTTCTGGCCAAACATTTCAAAATTCACCCACCCTTTGTTATCGTCTGATTTCATGGCATTCCGAAGTCATTCGGCTGATTTTTCCCACCCTACGCACACTTTTCAAGGGCATCAACACCTAAAAAACACATATTCTACAGTGCCGTGCAAACTACGGGTCCGAATGATGTGCCATCCTTTCATACACCTCAAGAATAATAATTAGGGTGTTTTTGTGTGATTTCAAGTCATTCCAATATCGTTCGATATGTATTTGACCGTAAAACACATGTTTTGTCCATTTACGACACACAAAGTTCGTTTTCGGCCACTACAATCACAAGACACCTCTGATTGATGTGTCGTCTGGCTGAATATTTTACAATTAACCCACCCTTTGTTGTCATCCTATTTTATGGCATTCTGAGGTCGTTCGTCTGGTTTTGACCACCCCACGCACGCTTTTCAAGCGCGCCAAACACCTAAAAAACAAATATTCAGCCGTGTCATGCAAAACGCACGTCTGAATGACATTCCATCTCCTCATACACCTCATGAATAATAATTAGGGTGTTTTTGTGTGATTTCTAGTCATTTCGATGTCGTTCAGCAGGCATTTGACCGTTAAATGCATGTTTTGGCCATTTACGACACGTGGAGTGCGTTTTCAGCCACCGCGGTCACACGAAACCTTTGATTGACGTGCCATCTGGCCAAAAATTTTAAAATTCACCCACCCTTTGTTTTCGTCTGATTTCATGGCATTCCGAGGTCGTTCTTCCAGTTTTGACCACCCCACACACCCTTTTCAAGCACGCCAAACACCTTAAAAACACATATCCAGCCGTTCCGCGCAAACCGCGCTTCCGAATGATGTTCCATCTCCCCATATACCTCAAGAATAATAATTAGGGTGTTTTCACATGATTTCAAGTCATTATGTTGTCATTCAACATGGATTCGACAGTTAAACACATATTTTGGCCATTTAGGACACACAGAGTGCATTTTTGGCTAGCGTAGTCACACAATAGCTCTGATTAATGTCCCGTTTGGCTAACCATTTCAAAATTCAGACACCCTTTGTTGTCGTCCTATTTCATGACATACTGAAGTCGTTCGTCCAATTTTGACCACCCCACGCATGCTTTTAAAGCACGCCAAACACCTGAAAAACACATATTCAGCCGTGCCACACAAACCGCGGTTCTGAATGATGTGTTGTCTCATCGTACACCTCAATAATAATAATTATGGTGTTTTCATGTGATTTTAAGTCATTCCAATGTCGTTCGTCATGCATTTGACCATTAAACACATGTTTTGGCCATTTAGGACATGCAGAGTGTGTTTTCGGCCAACATGGTCACACGACACCTCCGATTGACATGCTGTCTAGCTGATCATTTCACAATTCACCCAACCTTTGTTGTCATCTAATTTCATGGCATTTCGAGGTCGTTCGGCCAGTTTTGACCACCCCATGCACGCTTTTCAAACGCGTCAAACACCTAAAAAACACATATTCAACTATGTCGCACAACCCGGTCATATGAATGACATGTCATATCCTCTTACACCTCAGGAATAATAATTATGGTGTTTTAGTTTGATTTCATGTCATTCCGATGTCGTTCGACATGCATTTGACCGTTAAACACATGTTTTGGCCATTTACGACATGCGGAGTGCGTTTTCGGCCACCACAGTTACACGACACCTCCGATTGATGTTCTGTCTAGATGACCACTTCACAATTCACCCAAATTTTTTTGTAGTCTGATTTCAAAGCATTCCAAGGTCATTCGGCCGGTTTTGACCACCCACACACACTTTTCAAGCACACCATACACCTAAAAAACACATATTTAGTCGTTCCGTGAAAACTGCTCATCCGAATGGCGTGCTGTCTCCTCGTACACATCAAGAATAATAATTAGGGTGTTTTTGTGTGATTTCAAGTCATTCTGATGTCATTAGGCATGCATTTGACTGTTAAACGCATGTTTTGTCCATTTACGACACGCATAGTGCATTTCCTGCCAGCCCAGTCACACGACACCTCTGATTGACGTGCCGTCAAGCCGACCATTTCACAATTCACCCACACATTTTTGTCGTCTTATTTTATGGAATTATGAGGTCGTTCATCTAGTTTTGACCACCCCACACATGCTTTTCAAGCGATCCAAACACCTAAAAAACACATATTCAGTCGTACCATGCAAACCGCATATCCGAGTGACGTTCTTTCTCCTCCTACACCTCAATAATAATCATTAGGGTGTTTTCGTGTGATTTCAAGTCATTACGATGTCTTTCAGAATGCTTTTGACCGTTAAACGCATGTTTTGGCCATTTACGAAATGCGGAGTGCGTTTTCGGCCATTGCAGTCACACGTCACCTCTGGTTGAGGTGAAGTTGACTTGTACCCTTCTCAAATGAACAATTTATCATTTTCCTAAAGTATCAAAACAATCCGAATGTGTTTGATCAGTTTTCCGTATGTCAGTTGTTGTTTTCACTTAAAATCCGGTCCATTTCAAATAAAAGTGAGACACTATGAGTGGTACCAGCCACATCATGCATCGGATTGATGAGTGTTTGACTATGACACATCAAAAATGTCCCATGGATCGTTGTGAAATAGTATCAAAGGAATCTGAATACGTTTGGTCCATTTTCCGTATGTTTGGTTTTTTTTTCACTTAAAATGTTGTCCATTTCAAATAAAAGTGAGACACTTTGAGTGGTACTAACCACACCATGCCTCTGATTGAGGTGGTATTGACTCGTACATGTCACATATGACCCATGGATCATTTTCCTAAAGTATCAACACAATCCAAATACGTTTGGCCAGTTTTCTGTATGCCAGTTGTTTTTACTTAAAAGGGTGTCCATTTTAAACAAAAGAGAGACACTTTGAGTGATACCAGCCACACCATGCCTTATATTGAGACAGGGTTGACTCGTACATGTCACAAATGAATCATGGATCGTTTTGCTAAAGTGTCAACACAATCTGAATGCATTTGGTTGGTTTTCCGTATGCCAGTTAGGCAAATCGGGCAACAACAGTGATAATATCTTATACTAAAACTATAGACATTGTGCATGATGTGCATCCCCTAGTACATGGTTTGGGAAAATCATGCACATTGCTTATAATATATATCCCTATATGGTTGGTAGATACCCTGTGGGATGGACTTAAATTTTTTACTAACTGTGAGGCATAGTGTTTTTTTACGCCGACCAGAGTTCCGAGCTCTGAACAAGCCCCAGAAGCCCCATAAACCATTATAACATCATTAGGATTCCATATTTGGTAAAAAATAAAGAGTTATACTGAATTCAAAAATATCAATACCCGAGTGAAAAACTAGGTTAAAAAATAAAGAGTTATATAGAATTCCAAAATGTAATGGATCAATCTGCCCCTGATCACCATAACCATTATCACTATCATCATCAGCCTCATCCTCGCCACCATCTTTGTCCTCGTCGTCATCCTCGTCATCGTCCCCATGCTAATACTTGGCCCCATCCTCGCCCTTGGCCCCATCCTCACCCTCTTCCTCATCCTCATCCTCACCCTCGTCCTCTTCAGCATCCTCATCATCACCAGGAACTTCATCATCTCGACTGACACTAGAAATACTGCCAAGTCCATAGGATAATGCACCCATCGATGACATTTATGTCTAAAAATCCAATCTAGACTCTGGTGGAAGTGATGAAGATATTGTTTTTATCCGTTTCATAAATTCTTTCTCCCTCATTTGAACCTATTCTTCCAACTCTGTGACCCTTTAATCAGACTATCTTGCATTCACCTTGACCTGTTCCAACTTGGTGGTACTAGAATGGATACTTGGAGAGGACCAATACCTCATCAGAACTATATTCTTACTAGGCCAGCAGCATAATCGACCAGAGTGATCATCTCCTAAAACCTGATATAAATAATCGTGTGACCCTAAATTGTCCGGCACCTGGGCATCAAGGTCCTCTAAATCATCCTGTTAAAAATATTAATAGAATATTAAATTTCAAAATAGATATTAAACTTTTAAATAAACAAATTAAAACTTATAATCTTTTCTTGGGTCAGTTCATTAACCACAGTTCCATCTTTTTTCCTTCTACTTGAGCAAAACAATTTTACTCGAGGGTGATGTCCTTCAATATTAATTTTTTTGCTTCTGTAATGACATTGAAACAATATAAAGTGAAGGTATAATCATATATTCAATATTCAATAAATCACATAATTTAAGTAGGAAACAATAAAAAGGGAAAGTCCTAAAAGAAAAATTAGAAACAACTATATCGTACCAGCTGCCTCTCATGATCTGACGTAGTAGTGCACCCCAAAGTGTGGAGGTAATGATTTGAATCAATATTTTTTTTGTTTTTTTCAGAAGATTCCTAAATAATGTTTAATAATAAAAAAGATAATATTAATGCAAAATATGAAAACTGTCATTTAAATACCTCAAATGGGATTAATACCTTAAATTTTGATATCTCCCAATGGGTAATAATTTAGCGATATATCCATGAAAGGCACTGTCTCCAAATCTGTGCCCACTCTATCACACCATCCAACATACAGATCATGCTTATAAGCTCTCCAAATCTCTACTAGCTCCTTTAAACGTGCTGGTCTTGCACCTTCACCATCAGGGAAGTTAAACCAAAGCTGACACCCAATAGATTAATTCATATAAATACAAAAAAATACTACATTAAATCCAATAGATTTTTTACCCATATTTATGCCCACGCATTATCCTTGACTTCGTGTGGGAGATGTCTGCAAGAGATAGGGATGACCATAATGATGTTAGAGTATTTGTCTTGTGTCACCAAAAAACCGCGACATTCCTGCCAAGATTTATCAATCATTTTTCATTCATCATTGTATTCAACCATCAACTGTGTCTAGTGGTTCCATACCGCACGCAAGCGAGTACGCTTCCTCCCCTGCCTCCTATCAGTAGATGAATCTTTTTTTAAAGAAAAAAAATATTTGTACAAGATATAATAAAAATAAAATTTGGTATAATTTATTAAGATTTATATAAATATACCTGTGGTAGTCAGATCAATGGGCATCAGTGGATGTGTAGAAGCTGAAGGAATATCATGTACAGGTGGAGTGTCCCTCAGTGTACGCTCCACAACCACATACTGTGTCAGAGCATGAGTCGGATAAGGTGGAATATAATAGCATGAATATAATGAACCAGAAGCAAAAGATGATGGCACAGACGTCTGGCCAACTGGTAGTGTAAACATCAAAGGCCTAAATATCCCGTGTGTCCCTAAACACACACCAAGGTCAAAATGGGGTGTAGAAGATACGTCTGAGGTAGGGGCATAGTCCAATCAGGTACGACCAGTGCATCGTCTAACTCTCACACCACAAGCCCTCATACCACCAGCCTCAGTACCAGGATCACCAGATAATCGTCTAACTCTGACACCACCCCCCTCCGATCACCAGCCTCTGTACTGGGAGCAATATCAGTCTTGTTGTTGGATATCTCTCTTCTAGGGGGTCGATCCTGAAAAAAAGTTGAACAAAAAAGTAAACACATGATATTATAACTTATTGAAATAAAATACTCACAACATGGATGAGTGGGGAAACACCCATCTGTGTAATGCAGCGATTATTTTCTGTCATCTTTTTCCGCCGCATCTCTTCAATGGTTGTCATTTCCTACAATGAAAACAAATATGGAAGTAATTAGAAACAAATAACTAATGTGTAACCAAAAAAACATAATATATAAAATCCATTTTTATAAAAAAACACAAAGAAAAAGAAAATTTATGGTGGTTTGAAGGTAAGTACTAGGATACACACTCGGAATGATGTAGGTGTATTCATTGAATCCTGTCCCAATTGATTTTGGAGAGGGGCCTTCAATAGTTATAGGTGTGGATTTGATTAGAAAAACCTATAAAAAGGATATCTAGGAATTGTGACATCCCAAACCAGGATGCCACTCATTAGTGACCCAAACCAAGATGGCCACATGGCCTCAAGCACATCTACCAAAATTCCAAATGTTATTGACTAATAGTGAGAGCCTTTTCTGTGTCTGGGGGAGAATATTCCCTCATTACCTAAGTTGCACAATTTTAATATTATCAGTTAAAAGTATAAGAAAGATAACAAAGGGAAAATATTGGAAATGGATAAAAATAACCAAATCAATAATACCAACTAATTACAGAATCATAAACCGAATGATGGTAATGTATGTCATGTATCAAGAAGAAAAACATAGTTACAACTATTATGAAGTATTACTATACAAGAGGCTCAAAAAATTCTAAAATTTGACCTAGCTTCTTGAGCGACAACCCAATCATCTGGTTCATCGGTGGAAAGAGTGTGCATCATGTCAATAACTCGAAATCCACAATCATCAATAAAGTTGCATTTCCTCTCCATTAAATCAAACCATTGGTAAAGGGAAGAGTTTTACCAATGGTTGCACACAACCATTGGTAAAAGAGGACTTCAAGGCCCCTTTATAGGCATCCCAAATAGAGGCACATGCGTTAGGATCCATTATGTGTTACAGACATCCCAAATCATTCACTCATGTTCAATAAATCATTCTTGTCACCTCTATGGTCATACCTTTCATTACCCAATTAGTTCCTTAAGTCAAGCGCACCCCATGGGTGGATAAAGTTTAGGCTTATACACTAATAGGTTGTTCATGGATTTTAAAAAGGTTTAATTTCATAAATTATAGATAAAAACATTTATTTTTAAATTTGAGATAAATAATAATATATATCAATGATAATAAGATTTCTGAATTAAACTTGTGACTTATCTAATATTGTTATAGATGTATACATATGCCAGCATGGCTAGTGAAAAGCACCCCACCATCATAAAAGTGAGTATTGGTGAATAAAGAGACATAATATACAACATACAGTGATAACCATATATAATAGACCCTAAAGTTTTATTAGTACATTCATCTTAGGAAGCCAATTATCACGCATGACTAACCATGCCACTATAAACAACCTGTAGTGTATGAGTTTTCTCTCTGATCTTAACAACATCATCACACATTTTTACCATGATGTGAATCATGTGGAATATAGATGATATTAACAAAAAATTCCTAGAAATACCAATCCTTATAAGAACAGATAATTTATGGATGATATTAACACAAAATTCATTTTGAATCAAATTTGATTCACTGTCAAAGCCCAACACACACACCCAAATCAAACAGAAAACAAAAGTTATAAACACCCAAATCAAAATAGAAAACCAAAATAGTAGATGTAGAACATTAAAATGAAAGTATCTCTTACAAATTATAAGTGTAGAACTAAGAAATTTTGAAAATGGATCAGAATGAAGAATTTCTGCAGTAGGTTAAACAGAATCCCGCTTCTCCACTTCACCCAAATGAAAACATAAAACCAAAATAGTAGAAGCAGTATCACTTACATAATACAAGTGAAGAACTGATAAATCTTAAATATGGAAGGATTTCGGCCATAGGGGAAGGAAAATCCAAATTCTCCCTTCTGTTTAGGGCTACAGTCACGCTGAATGGGGGAGTTCGAGCTTCTGTGAATTTGGGGAAAAATATTCCCAGTGGTTTGTAAAAACCATTGGTAAAGGATGATTTAAATCTCTCTATACCAATGATTTAATAAAACCATTGGTATAGAGTATACTTTTCCGAACGATTTTGGAAAACTATTGGGAAAAGATGATTTAACCATCTTTTACCAACTATTTCCTTAAACCGTTGGTAAAATTACTCTACAGGCGTTGGGAAAACCTCCCTTTCCATATGTGAATTAATATGAAAGAATTTCGTTCTGGGGGTTTGTTAAATGTTCAATCATTATTATAATTTATATGTTTTATTTCAGTTTAATAATACAAACATTAAATTTCATGTTTTAACTACTATTCTTTATTTATAAATTGTGGAATATTATTGAATGTTTTAGAACTCTCAATTCCACCTCCTCCTTTAATCCAAGTTAGTGACACACCTTTGTCTAGAATGTGTCATCTACCAAGACCCGATTCAATCAATGCCGTTTCATCCATTGATTAGATCAACTCCAATGTGTGAAGAACTAAACAATAGAGAAAAGGAAAAATGATAAAATAAAATAATAGGGATAGGTTGAGTTGCATGTCATCGGAGGCAGTCACAACATTGAGGACATTTTCCTTACCCATGCATGCTACTCAAATCTATCTACAAACATAAAATTAAACAATAAATAAAATTCATGATCACCTTCACCTCCCCCCAGGCCAAGTCTCAGGGTCATCCTCTCATTTCTGAGAGTAATATATTACTTAGTGGAGTGGGTGGAAGAGAAGAGAGGGAGAGGTAAAGAAATGAAGAAAAGTGTATGGAGAAACACAAAGACAGGGATTAATAAAACTAAAATTTGAATTACAATTGAAAACTAATAAAAAATTAAAATAAAATAAAATTAAAATAAGAAATAAGGGGTGAAAAGAGGAGAATCATCGGCCCGTACCCTAATGGGATCCCTCTTTAGTTGTGGGTGTCGAGCTGATGATTTGGGAAGGAGTCGAGGGCCTCCTTTTATAGGCAGAATTCTGTACTCTGAAATTTTGCATATTATTGGCCCATTAAATGGTCGATTCACAGGTGGACCCCTTTATAAAATTTGTTCATAAATATGTTTTCCATTCAACCTCCAACCTTCATCTCATATATCTATAGGATGAAGGAGTTATGGAATTTTCATTGAATACGTATGTTTATGGATGAAATTTCCAAGAAGATTCCTTCAAATGTATAACGATCAATGCAAACCTTAATGACTTAAAAACTCACCCAATTTTTTTTAGAGTTTTTCTGATGTGTACTAGTGCTATCCCTTGTGTAATAACCTAAATGGGAGGTGAGGAAACTGATTTGTGCATCTGTTACGGTGGTGGGGTCCACGCTGTCCACCAAGAAAAGTTTTCAACTTCAATGATTTTTTTGGACTAATAGATATTTGAATCAACTATAGGACCTGAAGAAAAATTTCAATGAAATAAAATCAGGATTCTAAAAAAAATCACGAATTTTGGAATTATATTTTTTTGGAAATGACAACAATACCCTTGTGGTAAAAATCTTTCAAAAATCCAAAATTATGCACTTTTATCAATTTTTCTCATAATCATTCTAAAATTCAAATTACCCATTATTTTAATAAAACATTGAAATACATGGGTTTTATCATTGAAAAACATTAAAAATCCTCATTATTTGATAAAAAATATGCACATAAATTTGCTCTATCAAATACCCCACACTTAAACCATGCATGTCCCCAAGAATAAAATCTCAAAATGAAAATCAGAGGACACCAATATTACCAATATTTAAATTACAAGGTAATAAAATAAAAAAAAATTCAATGTGAAATCAAACTTTCAAAAATATGCATAAAATGTCAATTTAATTTCTCATTTTTCAAAGAAAAAAAATAATTCACATATTATACTTTTACCCTTTGAAAAATGATGGAAGTTATCCTTTAATTCATTCAAGATCCTTGATTAATTATTATTAAACCTGAAAAGTCATGATTTACCTCACTTTTGATTCTTTTCTCTCATCACTCATGATACAATTCATGTAGAGTTATTCTCATATCACGAGAACATACACTTTGTCCATAGGCTTGTAAATGAACTAATTTCTCCACTTTGTAAAGAAAAAATGCACTTAAAATCATGAGGACTTTCAATTATGGTTCTATTGACTCTGATGTTTAAGGTTGGTAGGAGTTGATACTTTAAGAATTAAGGCTCAATAAGTAGGCTAATCTCTTAATTACTATGCATGATATCAAAAGTAGAAATATAATGAAATTATCCCCTTCAAAGTAGCAACATCTAATTCCCAAAACTCCAAGAAAAGGTTATGATCAAGTAAGCATAATGAATTATTTGTGCACCCTCTTGATTTATTTTTTATTTTAAAATTTTTATTCTTTTTTTGAAAGTTATGATTATATCAAATCTCACATCCATCATCTAACCACAGACGATCATAAGATCATCGGTCTAGAAAATGGTGATTTTTGGTTTTCCCAGATCACAACCCATTTTTTCTCTTTTTGTTGGTTCTTTTTGTCATTTTTGTTATTTTTTAATTCAAGAGGGGAAAAAATAGTGTATAATGAATGATTCCACAACCTTTTAAAATTACCATAATAATACCCCCAAACTTCTTCCTTACAATGTATATTATCCCGTCCACCATGATTCCCTTTAAACCCACACTTCAACTTTGAAATATCCTGAAAATACTCAATGGAGGGTAGGAATGGATAAAAATGGCATGAATCATGGCTCATTCCTATAAAGGTCATTCATGGTCTCTATGGGATAAAAGAAGGATTGATGTAAAGGTTGTCTTTTAAGGAAAATTGGCTTTCTAAAAGATTCCTCAATCATTTTAAATGTGTTTTTGCATAGTCAGAGCTTTGATAAGTTTCAATACAAGTACTTGTCGGTTACATGTCCCAAGATCATCCAGGAAATATGCTCAAGAATAAATAGGAAGTACATGGTCTATAAAACCTCTTGGTAATGGAAAATATAACATTGGACAATCACTCATGGAATGACTAATAAATCAATTCACATGAACTTTAGAAATTTAATGCATAAAGGATGGTAGAGAAATTTCATTTACATGAATCAATTAATTCCTTCAAATCACAAGTCATTACTTCAATATCCATGCTTCATTTTAAAAATTCAATTATTCATTTCAATTATTTATTCATATCAACATTTAAATCTAAAACATGGAATCACATGATTCCTAAGAAACTCATATCTCTTTGATAAGTCGAGTAAAACATGAATTCAAGTGTGGGCATGCAATTTTATCTTTAAGGATAAAACAAAATTGTGGAAAAAAATGTGGAGAGTTTAAATGATAAAAAACTAAAATTGTACACCATTTTTCCATGAAACATGGTCCTTCCCCATTACTGTTTGGGGCTTCCTTCTACCTTAATGATCCTATAAAAGAAAATTACTCAATTAATCATAATGATAATTTCATTTAATCTCAAAATAAAAGAGGGACGAGACCACATGATAAATTATTTCAATGAAAATAAATTGAAATATAAATTCCTAGAAACCAAGTAAAGATAAATCTTGGTATTATCCCCCAAGTGGGCCCAGAATTTCGACTGCCTCTAGAGGGAAGTACCTACTGTTATCCAAATTCTGATTGAGGATAAAGCTTATTTTATTTGAACGACCACATGTGGATTTTCCCATATTTTTATTCAACTTTCTGGGACAGAGCACACCATATCCTCCCTTTACAATGAGTTATAGCTTACATGGTATGGGTAGGATAAAGTATGAATCATCCTCTTTCTTTACTGATACTTGTACAACCTATTCTTCTCTGTCCATTAGTTACTTGAGGTGTGCTTCATCAAAATAATAGTCAATGGGAATGTCAGAGTGTTATTCATTTTGAATAATATTAAAACATGATGTATCAAGATCAAATTCTTCACCATCAAAGAATCTTTTATCATGGTTTCCTTAGTGAAATACACTAGCATCTCTTCATGAACTTCCTTCAATAAATATTAAATGTGTCTAGGGAGACCCATATGTTCCTCAACATGTGCTTATCGAGGTTCTTCTTCATCCTCCAATGCAGAGTTGAGGTTGTCTAATTCTGTATAATCAAAACCACATGGAATGATATATAATTCATATTCAATAAAATTAGAAGGTATAGAGTCAATGAATGGTTCGAATCCATGAGTCGGTTCAGCTTCGATCACTAACTTAGTGGTAAGTGCCTCTTGGAGTATACTCTCTGAGGATGGAGGTAGTAGTCAGGCTCCTCCATATTGACTTCAAATTCCACCACTTGGGTGGTTTCTTCCTTCAGTGGTGCTGAATCTTATTCTTTGTATTGTATGGGGAAGTTAGGTAGTTCCCCATATTTAATCAAGAATTCATCCAAAATTTTTTGATCTCCCACTTGTAGCTCAGCAGATATGTCTTCCTCCCTTGCTTCCTCTGGTTATTCAATTTCAAATATAAGTGGTGAAATTTATTCAACCATTTTCTCATGTTCTTCCTCTAGATTAGGGTTGGGTTTCTCTATTAATTCACGAACATAATCAAAATCTCTATTAGCCTTTTTGGTTAGTTTTTCAATTCTTTATCTAAGTTCATGCATCTAATCTCTTCTAAAATATTCATCTTCTTATTTTTTTGTTGATGCACCTGTGAGTAATTTTTCCATGCATAAAATCTAAATTTGAATACATCATGGAAGTATTTTTTAAGATTTTTTAATAAAATGATATATAACTAATCTGTGAAAATAAAAAAAGTAAATAACCTAATGATTGGATCCCTGGAAATAGTGTCAATTTTGAAGCACGTCTATTGTGGGGTGTGGACAGAAATAATTATATTTTTCCTAGTGCAGAATAGTGGCTGACCAGGGTCATCTCCCTTGAATATCCTTCTCAATGTAGTACACATAATTTATTTAATTCACCTATTCTATATCTTTTTGTGGTTTTGTTTTTTATATGAAAGTGATTAAAATATTTTTGGGTTTTTTATTATTTAAAATAATGACATGTAAAGCAAGAATTCTAAATTTATACTAAGATTCAAGTCTAAATAGAATGAATTAATAAGAAAGAACATGGTTTTGAGGGTTGGTTAAATATTCAATCATTGTTCTCCTTTATATGTTTTATTTCAATTTGATAACCCAAACACGAAATCTCATATTTGAACTACTATTATTTATTAATAAATTGTGGAATATCATTAAATGTTTGAGCACTCTCAATTCCACCTCCTCCTTTAATCGAAGTTGGTGACTCACCTTTTTCTAGAATGTGTAATCTTCTAGGACCTGGTTCAATTGAAGCCATTCCATCCATTGATTATCTAAAATCCAATGTGTGAAGAACTAACCAATTGATAGAGGAAAAAATTATTAAATAAAATAATATGGATAGGTTGAGTTGTATGTTATCGGTGGTAGTCACAACATTAGGGACATTCGACGTACCCGTGCGTGCTACTCAAATATATCTACCAACATAAAATTAAACATTAAAGAAAATTCATGATCACCTTCACCTCCACTTTGGCCATGTCTTGGGGTTATCCACACATTTCCTAGAGTAATAGATTACTTGGTGGAGTGGGTGGAAGAGAAGAGATAGAAAGGGAAAGAAATGAAGAAAAGTGGATAGAGAAACACAAAGGCATGGATTGATAAAAATAAAATTTGAATTAGATTTGAAAAATAATACCAAAATAAAATTAAAATAAAATAAAATGAATAAATGGGGTGGGAATAGAGGTGTAGCATCATCCCATGCCCTTCTGGGAACCCTCCTTGGTGTTCGGTGTCGAGCTGATGATTTGGGAAGGAGGTGAGAGCCTCCTTTTATAGGCAGAATTCTATCCCATAAAAGATTGCGCATTTTTGGCACAATAAATGGTAGATTAAAACATGTAATCCTTCATAAAAGTTGTTCTTAAATGTGCCTTTCATTCAACCACAATATTTCAGCTCATTTAGACATCGTATTATGGAGGTATGGAATTTTCATTGAATAAGACTTTTTATGGCTGAAATTTCCAGGAAGCTTACTTCTAATGTATAACGATCAATAGAAACCTTAATGACTTCAAAACTCCCCAAAAATTGTTTTAGAGTCAGTCCTATGTGTCCTAGTGATACCCTAGGTAGAATAACCTAAATTAGAGATGAGGAGACTGATTTGTGCATCTGTTACGGTGGTGAGGTCCACGCTGTCCGCCCGGAAAATTTTCCACATTCAATGATTTTTTTGTACTAATAGATCCTCGAATCATCTCTAGGAAATAAAGATAACGTTGAAGAAAATAAAATAAGTATTATAAAAAAATATTAATCAGCATTTTCTGACTTATATTTTTTAATAAATGACAAAAATACCCTTGTGGTAAAAATATGTCAAAAATCCAAAATTATGAACTTTTCTCAATTTTGATCATAATCATTCTAAAATTCTAATTAACCTTTATTTTAATAAAACATTAAAATACATGGGTTTTATCATTAAAAAAAATAAAAAATCCTCATTATTTGATAAAAAATTTGCACATAAAGTTTCTTTGTCAGAGATTTCCTACCTCCTTGTCTTATGTTATAATAATATGTCATGCCTAAATTGATTAAATGCTTAAATGGGACTTGTTAAACTAGTGAGTATACATGTTAGTTTTTTTATATTTATTAAATTGTTTTTTTTTGAAATTGTGTTTAATGGGTGGGTATATCCACATGATGTGTTAAATAGAAATTGGTGAAAAGTGGGCGGGTATAACCATGTGACATGATTAAATGGAAGTGGAATACATGAGTGGATATACTCATGAGATGTAATGGTTTAAATGAGTAGGTATACTCGTTGAATAGTTTTGAATGTAATTGTTTATACGAGTGGGTAGACTCATATGGTTAGAAATTGTTAAATGTATGGAATGATTGATGATATACATAGATTCCAAGGACGGATCTCCATGGATTTGGAATGCAGTAGTGGACACCTTGGTTGAGTATTCACTTTGGGTCTTGATTCTCTGGGATGTCTCAAGCTTTGTTTTCCATTAGATCCGGCTTGATTGGACTCACATAGGACATGATGGTATACATGATCCTAGGACTCCAACCAGTGCCTATACTGAGTTTCTATCGAGATGATACTAGGACTTGATGATGATGCCTTGGTCTTCAATACATTGGATTCAGACCTTCATGGTCTACACTTCATTATATGGCACGATCGTGGGATATATGATTGTGGTTATACGACAAGGTCATGGGTTTTTTGATATGGTTTTCTTTATAGAGTAAGTCTATGTGGAAAGGATATGGACTGTTTTAGGACAAGGTTGTGTTGTTTGTTTATATTGCCTATAGGTTCCTTGTTAGGATCTTCCACTTGTTGCAGGGAGCCACAAAAGGCTGTTTGGAATATCTTGTTTGCGTTGGTTATATGCCTTGGGCTTTCACACTTACATCACTACTTACTTATACTTGTTTCACATATTTCATAGTGCAGCTTAGAATTGTATAGATCTTTGGGTGGAAACCTATTGGGATGTTTATCTCACACCTTGTTTGGGCCTCCTTGGGGACCCAAACAAATTATATGGTTTCAGGTGATAGTAGGGGAAAACTCCCTAAAACTAGTTATTGATCATTTCTTTAGAGAATGGGAGCATGATACCCAGCCAAGGCTTGCGATGATACTATGACACTTTTTGATCTTTTTGGATTTTGGATACTTGTATTTTACTTTATTTCCATGTCTATTTTGTGGTTTTTTTCTAGATACATTTAGCATATGCGTCATGGTATATGAGACACTTATGGCTTGTTATATATTCCTATCTTGTTTATCTACTTTAACTATTGTCCGCTTATTTTATTTAATTATGCTATTGAATTTGATTGACTTCCACTGTGATATACTATGGAAATGATGGAATAGTCTCCCCAATAACTCAACTAGGCCCTCACCACTAGTCGGAAGCATCTGGCATTTGAGGAGTGCGCTTAAGTCCATGTAGCCAACTGGTCTTGGGGCACTATTGAGTGGCATCCAAGTTTAGGATGTTACAAAGTGGTATCAGAGACTATTTCTTTTTTGGTTTTATTTACTATTGGGAGACAATAGACTAGGATATGAAGGAAAATGGAATTTTTTAATGATCTATGCTTGAGCGTAGCTAACCTGTGTACAAGAAAAATCCAAATTACTCTAAATGAAATTGCGAATTTTTGGTTTTGACTATTAAAGTTGATTTTATTTCACCATTAGTTGACACAAATGATTTAAGCTGATACTATTGATGCAATTGTGGGTTCTATTTTTTTGTAACCTTATGGGATGAGGGTATTCCATCTCATGCATCATATAGTCGCTTGTTATAAATCAAATATCATGCATTATGTCATGCCATTTAAGTTGAATTATTTGACGCATGCTATTGTGATAGGTGCTCTAATAGTTGTTCTTGATTTTTTGATAGAATTTTTGCAGAGGATAAAGAAGTGACATCATCTTTCAATTCATAAGGTGTATGTGCCCTTATGAAATAGAAAATGACGTACCATTTAAATTAAAATTTTAAAGTGAATTTGATGTGTATGGATTATATGGGCATAAAATTTTGGTTCATGAGGTGTTATGGGTCCTCAAGGATCAGAACTTGGTGAACCATTGGTTAAATTATGTCAAATAATGACTGTTAAATGTAAATAAATGGAAAATAGAGACTTGACCGACACCTGGATTTTGAGTGGGTGAGAGGTAGTGTTTCATGTTGTGTTGTGGTTGTTCTTTATACAGTAATGGATTTAGGATTATGTTGTGTGATATGAATTTCTTTTTAGGAGGGTTTTGACCTATCCTACGCTTTTGAGATGCGACTTTGATATCATTCCTTTCTAAGGCGAGTGTTTGGCATTGTATAGGCATGTCACAATGAAGAACTTCAATGGTATGCCAAGAGGGTGGCAATGAACATTCTTCAAAGGTGGTGGGCCATGAGATACTAGTGGATCCTCTTTTAGTGATTTTCGTGGTACAATAGACTATTTCAGACGTAGGTGCTGAGGTATAGTTCCACAAGGGGTTATTTTTCTATATGAAGACTTTTCAAGGAGAATCGTAGCCTACCATGACGATGGCCGAGCTGACATGGGTGTTCTAGCAGCAACATCCATTCACATTTTTGGGGGATGATGGTCCACAAGCTTCTGAGTTGTGTCTTGAGACCACACTAGCTATCATCGAGCATTTGGAGACACCTCCTGTGAGGAGGGTCAAGATCACCCCTTATATGATACATGGAGTAGTAAAGTACTGGTGGGATGTTCTGAACAAGGCTGAAAGGCTACGAGATATGGGTTGGACTAATTTCCAAACATACTTCCTTGACTACTTTTACCCCGAGACACTATGGGCAGAGTGAGCTAGTAAGTTCTTGCGTCTATAGCAGGGCACCATGACAATTATAAAGTACTCAAAATACTTTACAGAGTTGCATAGTTTTGCACTGATGTACCTTAATGATGAGCCGTCAAGAGCGAGATGCTTTGAGGAAGGACTCTGACATACTATCAAATCACAGGTCAACATGTTCAGGTTGATATCTATTACTAAGAATGTGAATCAGGCACTGATTATAGAGTGGAACCTGAGGGAATTTGAGGATATAGAGCAGGGAAATGTTTCCTCTCAACCCAGTGGTTATACATCATCTGGCAGGAAGCACCATTTTGATGCTTCCCATGAGATGAGCATCAGTTTGGCTATGAGTGCTAGTAGCTCGATATCTTGTCACTAGTGTGGCAGGAGAGGACACATGAAGAATCAGCATGACTGCGACCCAGTCGAGTGCCGAGCTTATGGAGGGATGGGCCACATGCAATGGTTTTGCAGGACCTTCCCTCCAGTTGTGAGTGGTAGGGGGTCAGCTCCGATGTCAGGTTTAGGAGTAGGTTTCTAAGATCTGTGTCAAGAAGGGAGCTAGAGCAATATAGGCCGATCAGGCTACAGAAATAGTGGTCTTTATTGTGGTATCCATACACCAATTACTCCTATACATATAAGGGGACCTACTCTGAGTAGTGAGGTTGATTCACAGGGTTGTGGTATAGGTCAATTATATTATGTACAACCTAACCCTAAGGAGCAAGGTTTCATACTGTCTACAGTGAGAGGAATGATCTTAGTATCCTCTACTATTACATCTGCTCTTTTTGATACAGGTGTATCTCATAGTTTCATATCCTTACCTATGGTGAAAATCCATGGGCTTGTTGTGTGGTATTTTGAAATCATTTTAATGCTAGAAATACTATTGGGAATCAGAATGGATGATGTGATCTAGTGGAGGGAGTACCCCCTTGAGGTTGGTGGGTGTCACTTCATTTGAGATATTTATGTCTTTGAGATGATAGGGTTTGACTTCATTCTTGGGATGGACTGTTTAGTATATTATCGATCTTACATTGTCTACTATCACCTAAGGGTAACTTTCACATCACCAGAGGATGCAATATTTACTCACAAGGGTGAATGGGGTGTCCAGGCGAGTTGAGATGGACTAGATCATCATGAGTTGGATAGAATGACAGCCTAGATTGCTATTTTATATTTTGTATGATCAGGGAGTGATTCAGGTAGACTTTCCTCTAATGGTGGATTGTTTCAGGGGCATGTTCCCAGATGAATTTTCTAGTTTACTTATCGAGAGATAGGTTGAGTTCTCCATTGAACTAGTTTTATGAGCTGCACCAGCATCCATTTCTACTTACTAGGTGGCTACGATGGAGTTGTAAGAAATTAATTGGAAGCTAGAGTATTTGGAGGCAAAGGGGTTTATACGACCTAATACTTCTCTGTGGGGGTTTCCAGTTCTATTTTCAAAAAACATGGATGTAACTCTTATGATATTTGGGGATTATCATAATTTGAATCAGTTAATGGTTAAAAACCGATATCCCTTTTCACAAATAGATGAAATATTTGCTAAGATTATAGGATCTAGAGTATTCCTGAAAATTGAACTATGGTTAGGATATCACCAGGTAAATATTTGACCCAAAGACATACCTCGTACAACCTTTAATAGTAGGTATGGTCTATATGAGTATTTGGTTATGCCAATCAGTCTCACAAACACAATAGTAGTTTTCATGGTGCTGATGAACCGAGTGTTCCATCCTTAATTGTGACACATCAAGTATTGGGCTGGGAGTAGTGCTGATGTTGGGGGATAGAGTTTTGGCATATGAGTCTCAATTTCTAAGGCCACGTGAGAAGAATTACCCTAGGCATGATCTTGAGCTAGATGCAGTTGTTCATGCTTTTCATTATTGGGGGCATTATTTATTGGGAGATCATTTTTTGGTGTATACAGACTATAAAATCCTCAAGTATATATTTACTCAGTATTATTTGAATAGGAGGCAAATAAGGTGGGTGGAGTTCCTATAGTCTTTTGAATTCAAGCTTGAATACATGATTGGTAAAGGTAATGTAATGTTCGATGCACTGAGCACGTGGACTCAGATACAGATAGTGCAACAGGCAAGTAGCGAGTGGAAACTTATGGCGTTATTCTCTAAGATCTATTTGGAGGTGCACAGTATTTAGGGATAGACATATCTAACATCCATAGTTGTGATCTATACCCTATTGGATAAATTAAGGATGATGCATTTATAGAATTCAGAGGGTCTAGTTTTATGGGAGAGTGTGGAAGGTGAGGACCGTCCTCCTAGATGTACCGTAGGTGTGGATGAGATCTTACATATCCATGGATGTGTTTGGGTTCCAGTGGATATATGTGGGGATATGATGTGGGAGTTTCATGCTTCATCTTGGGCAGTGTATCCTAGAGTCCGCAAGATGTACCGTGACTTGCATAATCAATACTAATGGCCAAGTATGAAAAGTGAGGTAGCTAGTTTTATTACGAGGTGTTTCACCTCTCAGCATGTGAAGGAGGAACATCAACTACCGGCCATGATTTTATAGAAGTTACTTATTCCAAAGTGGAAATGAGACGATTTCATAATGGATTTCATGACCGGTTTACTAAGGTTGCCTTGAGGTAACAATGTTGCATGGGTTGTTGTTGACGGGATCAAAAAGGATGATCATTTATTGCCGATCAAGGATACCTTCGATGTTAATGTTCTTGGAAGGTTGTATATCCATGAGATAATACAACTTCATTGGTTCTCACACACTATCATTTCAAATAGGGATTCCCACTTTACAACTCGTTTCTTATAGAGTTTTCAGAGGACACTAGGTACATAGGTGCTTCTGAGCACAGTCCACCACCCCTAGACTGATGGCCAATCAGAGTGTATGATACAAGTACTAGAGAACATGTTGAGAGAATGTCTCCTAGATTTTTGGGGATCTTGGGAGAGACACATTCATCTAGATGAGTTCTCCTATAATAACAATTATCAGGCAATGATACAAATGTCACCTTGCGAGGCTTTGTACGGTCGGCTATGAAAATCACCCTTGTGATGGCTAGAGGCAGGCGAGGTAGCTTTACTGGGACCTTGTCTCATTTAAGAGAATTATGAGTAGATCCAGCTGATTCAGAAGCAGATGGATACTGCACAATCTTGATAGAAATCTTATGTCGATCACCGTATATGACCTTTAGAGTTTGAGGTCAGGGGTCAGGTCTTTTTATGTGTTTCACTAAGGTTGGGACATAGAAGGATCGTGATACATGGTAAGCGTTCACCACTATATGTTGGGCAATTAGAGATTCTTGAGAGAGTCAGATCAGTAGATTATTAGTATTAATTACCTCAGAGGTACTGAGCCATGCATGAAGTTTTCCATGGATGACAACTATTCCATTATAATTCAGACCCATCTCACGCTTTTCAACCCAAGGAGGATGAGATACAATTTGATGCATCCTTCAAGGAGCATCTAATTCATATTGTTCAAATGAGTATGAAGGTTATACAAGGCTATTCAGTTCCTCTAGTACAAGTTCTATGGAAGCAAGAACGTTCACAAGACGATACTTAAGAATGGGAGGCCGACATACGTGCTCAGTGATAGGAGTTTTTTCAAATGGATCTTGACTACCCTTGAGAGGGAAATTCAGGGAATAATTTCTTTATGGGGGGAAGATTGTAAGATCCTAGGTTTTTCATGAGGTATGAATCTTTTACATTCTTTTTTGTCTTAGAACCTCAACTGGTCCATGGGTTTGTTGGGTTGTTTTTGGGATATAATAGGCCAGAAGGTTGCGTACCAGTTGCAGGCCAATTACACAATGTGTAATTGGATTACACATTGTGTAATCTAATTTCATAACATGTAATGGTTTGTCTAGGACCTTTCACGATGTGTAAGGGTTTTTCCCCATTAAATGAAAAATGAGCATTACACACCATGTAATGAAATTACTTGTCATGTAATACCTCGACTAGGTTTTTTAAAAATAGAGGCAGAGACCTCTATTTTTTGGACAGAAGCCTTTTTTCTCTCTTTTGAAGACTAAAAAATTTCTTATCTTGATTTTAAGATCTAGCGCCCATTTGGATTCCATTTCTTTCCCTGTCATTTTAGTTGGAACCACAACAATAAGATATTGATTCATTTTTACCCATTCTTGATTCTTCAGAACAACAGTTGCATTGTTTGGATTTAGGATTTTATGCCCAAATTTCTTGTTCCTCATATGTTCTTTAGATTTATTACCAAACAAGATGAATTAGGACTTGATACTATATGAGAACTCCACTAATGATATAAGGTAGGTCCTCTATATTTTTCTTTCGGCTTTTGATGCTTTATAGAGCTATTGACCTTTTTTCTGCCCCCGGGAATTTCTAGCACAGGCCCGGTTTTAAAGTATTAATCTGGAATAAATGAGGTGGGACCTGTTTGGTTCTCCATTAGGTTCTATGAGATACGTTTGGGGTTTCTGACCCAACCCAAGGACACCCATGGGGTGCACCATGCCTTTACTTTGGTTTTTACCATTGATGAACTACACTTGGGGTGTGACCTCGATTTTTCCTAGTTTAAGGAAGCTCGGTTGTACTTAAATGTGGCCGAATTACACACATAAGAGATATATTGGCTCATTACCTTGTGTTATTATAATATTCCATGCCTAACTTGATTAAATACTTAAATGGAACATTTCAAATGAGTGGGTATACTCGTTGGCTATTTTTTAGATTTCTTAAATAGTTTTGTTGGTAATTGTGATTAATGGGAGGGTATACCCATGTGACGTGTTAAATGGAAATTGGTGATAAGTGGGTGGTTATAACTATGTGACATGATTAAATAAAAGTGGAGTACATGAGTGGGTATACTCATGAGATTTAATGGTTTAAATGAGTGGGTGTACTCATTTAATTGTTTTTAATGTAATTGTTTATATGAGTGGGTAGACTCACATGGTTTGAAATTGTTAAAGGCATGGAATGATTGATGATTTACATAGATTAAATGAATGGATCTCTATGGATCTAGAATGTGGTAGTGGACACCTAGGCTGATTATGCAACTTTGTTATTTATTCCATGAGATTCCATAGGCTTTGATACCCCTTGGATCCAGCTATCTTGGACTCACGTAGGACATGTTGGTACACATTCTCCTAGGATTCCAACCACTGCCTATGCCAAGTTTCCATCGAGATTATCTTGAGAGTCGAAGAGGATTTCTTGGTCTTCAGCACCATAGATATAGACCTTCGTGATCTACACTTCATTATACAACATGAATGTGTGATATATGATTGTGGCTGTATGACAAGGCTGTGGGTTTTTGATATAGTTTTCTTTATACGGTAAGGACGTGTTGACATGATATTGATGGTTATGTGGAAATGCTGTGTTGTTTGTTTATATTACTTGTAGATGCCTTGTTAGGAGCCAAAACATGTTATAGGGAGCCACAAGAGTCTGTTTAGTATTACTTGTTTGCAGTAGTTATATGCCTTGGGCTTTCACACCTACATTACTACTTACTTTCACCTGTTTATCATATTTCATAGTACTTCTTAGAACTGTATATATATTTAGTTGGAAACCTACTGGGATGCTTATCTCACATCCTATTTGGACCTCCTTGGGGACCCAAATAGATTATATAGTTATAAGTGATAGTAGGGGAAATCTCCCTAAAAATATTTGTTGATCATTATTTTAGAAATTTGGGAGCATAGGACTAAGATGAGGCTTGCGATGCTACAGGGGAACTTTTCCGTCGTTTTGGATTTTAGATACTTGTATTTTATTATATTTCTATGTACCTATTTTGTATATTTTCTAGATACATGTATCATCTGAATCATGGTATATGAGACACTTCCGGCTTATAACATATTCTTGTATTACTTGTCTATTTTATCTATTGTTTGATTATTGTATCTTCTTCCACTATGTAATGTGATCGACTTCTATTGTGATAAATTATGGTAATGGGGGTATAGTCTCCTAGATGACTCACCTAGTCCTGAACTTCTAGTCATAATCCTCTGGCATTTGGGAAGATGTGATTGAGGCCATGTAACCAACCGGGCTTGGGGCACAGTTGAGGGACATCCGGGTTCGAGATGTTACATTTGTACAATGATTCAATGATTTCATTTCAAAATTCATTGATTTCATTTGAAGATATAATATGATTTTGTGCATGTACATACTATATCACATCTTGGTGTGAATAAAATTCCTTAATGTAAAAAATAAATTCCTTTGCATGATAATTCTTAGAGTGAGTTAAATTCTTTAAACTAATAACAAATAATATGGGTGAGAAAATTCATAAAGTGGGATAAAAATTCCAGTGAAAGAAATCCAGTTGTTTGAGAGGTTTGAGAGATGGTATTTCTTGGTGACTTTTATAGCTTTATAATTGATAATAAAATCATATATGTCACTTTTAGGGTAAGATTCTGTCAAACTATGTTATCTAGAACTACAAAAAATAGTGGTCTTAGTGAAAGTTTATTAGTGGCAGTTCTAATAATCACTACTATAAAAACATTATTAAATATATTTTAAATAGAGTGGTAGTTTCCATGAAATCGTTGGTAATATTTTTAAAAAATAACTGACCCCACCCCCTCCCCCCGATGCCCTAACCCCCTCTCTACCTTGGTTGTGCCTCTCCTCGATGCTGGAGACTACCCCTCCCCCTTGGCGGCGCCTCTCCTCAACGTCGGTAATCACCCCACCCTCTCGGCCTCGCCTCTCCCCAACATTGGTGACCACCCCCACCTCGATCATGACTCTCCCTGTGCTAGTGACTCCCTCCTTACACATACCCCCCACCAATCCCTCAGCCCCACCTCTCCCTGATGTTGATGACCACCCCTCCCCCTCGGCCCTGCCACTCCTCCAACATCGGTGACAACCCCTCTCCCTCGATCGCGCCTCTCCCCAATTCTAGAAACTGCCCCTCACTCTCGATCACGCCTCTCCTTAGCGCCAGTGATTACCCCCCTCTACCAAACCTATTCCCTACACCGGTGACCACCCCTCCCCCTTGGTCGCACCTCTCCCCAATGTAGGTGACCGCCCCTCACCCTCGACCCCATATCTCCCCGACACTCACCCCCACTTCTCTCCAACAACATACCTCTCCCCCCTTCCCCCACTTACCGCCAACGACTCACCCCTCATACTCGATGGTGACCAAACCTTTTCCTACTCTCACATATGATCCTCACGACCCCAACCCCACTTTCTACCTGATGATGACCCCACAATGACCCCCTACTCCTTGATGGTGATCCCCAAAAGCGACCCCTCTCCCCCATTTCTTGGAGAGTGCAATCCCCAATCGTAAGGTGTAATTTTTTAATATTGTATGATTGGTTTACTATATCAATATGTAGTATATCATATTTTACAATCAAATGATAAATTTTATCACTTAGGAATCCTATACACATAACTATCATTAATGCCTATTATAAATGGGGATCATGAATCATTTATATGATGAATGCTTGTTTGTCTGTGGGGTTATAAATAGTCTATAACTGCATGATTCATTTATCCATCATGAATTCTTGGTGAGTAAGACTTAGTGAGTTTTGGATAATGGTAGATTAAAGGATAAGAAACCATTTTTTTGATTATTCACTAAATATTTAGTATGCTTCTTCCACACTGGCATGAGACTTTCTAAGTAAGAACATACTGAGTGTATATGTATGTTCACCATGATTTTATATACTATATTTATAGAATTATAAGATAAATTAAGTGACCAATCTTAACGAAGTTAATTGATATTTACATTTAATTGTACTTGTTTGATTAACCATTTATATCTTTATATCTGAATATAAAGGGAGAAGAGTGAAAATAAAATACCTATGGATAAAAGTTGTATTAATTTACCTCAAAACACACCTCGTTATGAAAAAGAGTTTGAAAAAAAATTATGTAATTAAAAACTTATCATTGGATTGCAGAATAAAATGTGTATGTACTGATTAAAAATTCAAGTGATGGTTAAATAGAAATGAAGTATATGATCATTATATATAGAAACAATTTTCTACTCAATATGTATACAGGATTTGGAATGGTGAATATATTTTTATGGAAATTCAAAACAAATATAATCCTATCAATGAAACACAATGTGACCCTCTAGAGGGGAATTCAGTTTGAAATTTGATAAATTAAACATGTGTCTTTGCAGGATATAATGTCCATGATTTCAATAGATCAAAAAAACCTTCAATTGACCCTGAGGATTTTAATCCTTCTAATAAGTTCAACGACCAAAAAATGGGCTTTATGAATTAGTTCAAGACATGCAACAAGAACTGTATGAAGGGTGTGATAAGTATTCAAAGTTTTCTTTTCTACTTAAGTTGTATCATATAAACTGTCTCTGTGAAATTATTGACAAAGAAATGTACATGATTTTAGAGTTTATTCATGATGAATTTAGTGAAGCTATGATCCTTGCATCATTCTATGAGATTAATAAAGTCATAAATAAACTTGGACAGTGTTATACAAAGATACATGAATTCCTTAATGATTTCATGCTTTACTAGGGAGAAGAGTCCGACAAAGGAGAATTCATAAGATTTCATAAAAGTAGATGAATGTCAATGAACAACAATGAGAGTATAAATCAAATAAACCCAAGAAGAAAATAAGATAAGAAAACTCCTTCAACTTTATTTCATTACTTTCCTACGATATTATGCATGAAAAGATTATTCATGGCATCTAAGACTACATACGAAATGAAGTGACATGATCAAGATAGTAATGATGGCTTGGTGAGAAATCCAAAATATTCAACATCATAAAAAATGTTTGATTCATTATATCTATATTTTTCTTCAAATCTTAAGAATTCACGTTTGGGATTGGATTATGATGGTTTTAACCCATTTTGGACTTTAGGTACTAGTTATAGTATTTGTCCAGTTGTTTTGATCCCATATAATCTACCTCCATAGATGTGTATGAATAATTTTTTTTATTTCTATGATTATTTCTTGAAAGAAAATGCATAAAAATGGAATTGATGTATACCTTCAACCTCTAATCAAATAATTTCAAGAATTATGAGATGATGGAATGGAAACATATGACGCTTCAATGAGAAAACTATTAAAAATACTTGCTAATTTAATATAGACAATTACTAACATTCCTGGATTAGGAAATTTATCTGATTGGAACACTCAAACTAGTTTGTATTGTCTAGTTTTTAATTTTTTTCATCAACGATTACCTCATAGAAGAAAATGATGTTTTATGTGTCATCATTGATTTCATTATTTCTTCTCATAAATATAGGTTTAACAAGACACAATTCAATGAAGACATTAAACTGAGAAATCCACTAAAAGTGTTATTAGGTTCAGAAATAATGGGACAATTAATGAGTGTCATTGAAGAATTTGGAAAATATAATCATTTAAAAGTAGGGGAAAAGGGTACAAGGTACAATATTTGAAGCATCTGGAACAAAAAAATAAAGGGTATATTTTTTAAAATTCCTCATTAAGAGTTTAATTTGATATGTTATAATCTTGACATAATGAATATTGAGAAAATATTCTGTGGCAATGTCATTTTCACATTGCTTAATGAGAAGGGTAAATCAAAGTATCACCTTAATGCTCTTAAGAATTTGGAGTTAATGAATATAAAGGTTGAGTTTTGGGAAAATGAGAATGGAAAGTATCCTTCGACTATTTTTTCAAGAAAAATCAAGAAAAAGACGCATTCCATCAAACATTAAAGAATTTACTAGTGGAAGATGGATATTCAAGTAATATATCAAGGTTCATTGACAAAAAAAATTGAAAGTTACATGGATTGAAAAGTCAAAACTCATGTATTTTGATGGAATAGTTGTTTTCATTGGCATTTTGTAATATGTTAACTGAAAAATAAACTATTGTACCTTTTTCAAAGAGATTTGTAGAAAAAATCTAAATACAATTGATCATGATAAACTTTAAGAAAGAATTGGTTTGACACTTTTAATTTGTAGATGTTATTTACCCCTTCATTATTCATTGTGATGATTCATTTGATTGTTCATTTAGTTAAAGAAGCTAAACTTGGTTGACCAGAATGTTATGAATTGATAGGTACAATGATATTATTTTTATTTTCATTAGTGAATTTAATTTTATTAAATTATTGCATAATTTTTTTATATGTTTCTTATTTTTTTCATCAGGTACACAGGTCATTTGAAATCATATATGATAAATAAATATCAACAGAAAGGCTCTATTGCTAAAGGTTACATATCCAAAGAGTGATTGACATTGTATTCAAGGTATTTGGATGGGATTGAGACTAGATTCAATCATGTTTAATGTTTTGATGATATCTCCACTAATTATCATTTGGAAAACTAGTTATCAATAATTCTAATTATTAGATAACCAATTGGAAAGGGGTCAAATTTTACACTGAATGAATTGGAGTTTCTATAAGCACATACTTTTATACTGCTTAGTCGTCTTATTATAGATCCATTTATTGAAGAATTGTGATGTCAAACAAATAAGCGATTAAGGGGTACATCTTGAAATGAGATTGAATTAAAAAAAGTTATTAATAAGGAGATTTTCAAAATGATCACCCATCAGGTAAGTACATACTCATATTAATATTATTGACATTTAGTTATTTTGTCTATGTTAAAACTAAAACTTTATATATTTTTCTCTAGATAATGAATGCTGAAAATCAAGAAAAAATATAAAATGATGTTAAGTTTTTTTTGGCTCGAGGTCCTCTAAGAAAGTATAAGATATCCAAAGCCTACAATATTCACGGATTTTGGTTTCATTCAACTTATCAGTAAGAAGACTTAAAAACTCAAAATAGTGGTGTATTTACACTTAGAGAGGTAGTATATTATGGAAATTTGGATGATATAATTGAATTAAACTATCATGGTTAGTTTTTGGTTGTCTTATTCAAATGAAAGTGGGTTAATATTGATTTGGGTATAATGAATGATTCATTACATTTTAATTCTATCAACTTCTCTCGATTTATCCATACCGATGAGCATGTAGAGAATGATCCATTTATCTTGGCTTAATAAGTGAAGATAGTTTATTATGTGGATGATGAAATACATGAAGGTTAGAGTTTTTTACACTTAAAGTAGAGAGACTTATACAATATGAGTGATGGAGATCAATTGGTACTTTGTGACAGTGAACCTAATCAACCCCAAAACATTGAATAATTTTATACTGACAGTATAGAAATAATAGAACTTGCAATAGAGGGTGAAAATGAAGCACTCGTCACAATGGAGGTTTATAATAATGAAGATAATGAAGATGAAGATAATTGAATGTATAAAATGGTAATGAAAATATATTAAAATTTGTCATTGATAAGTGGTTCATACATATATACATTGTTCTTGTTTTTCTTTTTTCTTTTTGTAAAAATTTATTCGTTTTTAATTTTCTATACATTTAAATTATTTAAACCAATTGAATTTAAATAATGATGAAAACAAATAAATTTAAAAATCCTAGCTGGCTATCATCTCGGAGCACACCAAAACTACCGTAAGCTTCAGTGGATCTGAGTGATTCAGTTGTACTTGAGATTACCATCGATTCAGCCATTCCCCAGATGTTTTTAGTATCCCACCATCCAATTCACCTCCAGCTATGGAGAATTTGGTCATCCCTTCATCTAGTGGATATTAGTGAGTTACTATTACTGGTATGTATGTCATTGTAAAAATACTATATATTTTATTAATTTTTTAATTCATTTTTCAAATGGATAAAAATAACAATAGAAGATATATAAATATGAACATGAAATATGTATGAGACCTGAAGGAATTCAATATTATCATTCCATTTAATGAGTTTGGGGCACCTATTGGTGATGTTTCTAGAATCTATGGGCAGATTATTAGGCAGCTTATTTGTGATACAATGAGCATTCCAATTAATTATAAATATTGGAGGCATATTCCTAAAACATGGAAAAATGAGGTTTTTGATACTTAATTAAAGGTAATTTAATTTAATATTCCTTGATAACTAATTTAAATGACATGAATTATTTTTTTATATACTTATACAGTGTTATGTTTTTTATTTCTAGATGTTTTTTCATTTGGATGTCCCAGGCTCTATTTAACGCCCATGAACTATGAAAAAATTATTAAAGAAATGGTGAGATTTTAAATGAATATTATGACATGAGTTTAATGAAATATCTTTGAGCTCATGATAGATGTATAAGAAAGTGTGTGAATGAATTTCTCATGGGAAATGGAATTCTTTTGTCGATATTAACAGAGATGAATCTCATGAGGTAATTGCATAATTTAGAGTATCGTAATAACATAAAAAAAATAAAATTATAATTTTTATTAATGTTGCTATTGTTTGTAGGAATTATTGAAAGAAATACTATGAATCATGATAAAAAATTCATTCTTCATATCATTTTGTCATAGAGTTTTTTTAAGAAAAAGAATAATTTTGGTTTGTTTATTCATTATTATTTATATCATTTTATTATAAGTCAACTTTTTTCTAACTTGTTTATATTTTTTATAAAGGATAATGAATTAGGTTACTCTGTTGGCCATACATAGATGTGGTTTAAAGTGCATAGGGAATATGATGTCAGTTTTGTAAATGAGCCTACCAAAGATGTTAGAGTTAGTATTTTTCATTATCATTTCATGTTATTTCATTACTATAAAAAAAATAATGAAAAATATATTATAAAAAAAAATCCTTAAACCCAATTAAATGGGGCTGGATACATGGTTAAAATAATGCCAATTTAGCACCGTTTGATACATCTAGATAACCCCAATTAATTGGGTTTAAGGATTTTTTGTTGTTATAATTTATTTTTCAATATTATGTTTTTATAATAATGAAATAATAATACTTAGTAATAATTTTTTTTAATTAGATAATATTATGAAGTTCAAATATTTTAAGAAATAATTATTAATATTTTTGTATTAACAGGTTCAAATTCAAGAAATATAGGATGTGAACACTTCAAAAATAATCATCAGTTTCCCAGAACGATGAAGTTACAATTGTTTTAGGGAAGGAGAATCCCATACATGTATAGGGGATGGGTTTTGGACCTACTCCATTAGTTGTCTTTGGTAGGGAGTCATCATCAGTTACTACTACACCTAGTGGGGGTTTGAGTAGCGCTATTTATAGAGAATCACAAAGACAATTTGCAAGGTTGAAAGGAAAAGTGTGAGAACATGACTCTTATAGGAAAACATAGGATCAATGGTGAGAGAAAATGGAAAATGATTTAGTTTTTATATTTCAATGGATTACTAGAACAATACCCAAGGAAATTTCTAGCCTTATATCTTATCCTATCAAGGTAAATTCTAAATTTCATAGATCATTCACACATTTTCAAAGAACACATACAACTTCCTTAAATAAAACTAAAATGGCACTTTTAAATTGAAAACATTCACTTCGAGCCATACTGACAAAATATTGCACCGGTTTTACATGTGTTTGATTCCTACACATAAAAAATAAATTATATATTGTTATCCTTAAGTTTGAAAATAATACAACCTCATTTTCTCAGTTTTGACATAGTAAATAGTTCGTAACGGTACCGAAGCCTTTAAAAAAATTTGTGTGTGGGGGAGGGGGGGTCAAAAATAGGAATAAGATTCAATATCAACATAAAATCAAAGGAAAATAACTGTGGATTGATTTTTGAAATGTATGAATAGATGACCCGTCATTTCGAGTTATAGTTTACCTAAGATGCTTGTAAATGTATTTTTAGTGCCTTAAAACACCAAAACATGTGTAATGGTTCAAACCATAGAAAACGATATCATATTGACATGAAATCATGAGAAAACCACCATTGAATTATTTTTGACACGTACTCATATAAAAAATATCAACTAGACTTGCGGTGCAGTCAAAATGCCTTAGTAAATAGTATTTGAAGGTACTAAATCCTTTAAAAATGCATGATAGGGGGTCAAAATTAGAAAAATTATGTTGGATTTCCAAGAATTTAGAGGAAAATACCCATGAATATTTTTTGAAATGTAGGAACCAACAACATGTTATTCTAAGTTATAGTTTTCCAGGGATTCATGTAAATGTATTTTTAGTGTTTTAAACTACTAAAACATGTGTATAATATTCCAAACCAAAGAAAAAAACCTCAGTTTGACTTGAAATAATAATAAAACCACCATGGAATTATTTTTGACACATAATCATAGACAAAAAAACATTCCGGCATGCGGTGTGGTTGGAATGACTTAGTAAATAAATTTTAAAGGCATCAAGCCTTTAAAAATGTGTGTTGGGGTGTCACAGCTAGGAAACTTTCATCATATTTCCATAAAACCAGATAGGAATTTTTTTTATTGATTTTTGAAATGTAGGACCCGACGATATGTCATTATGTGTTACAAATTTTTTGGAATGTTCATAAGTGGGTTTTTAGTGTTTCAAACCACATAAACATGAATGTAACAAACAAAACAATAGAAAAAGACCTAAGATTGACATGAAGTCATTAAAAACCATTGTTTAGTTATTTATGATGTGTATTCATAGATAACACATCAATCTGATATGCAGTGTGGTCAGAATGGATGGTAAAATGTTTTTAAAGGTCTCAAATCCTTTAAAAATATGTGTTAGAGGGTCAAAACTAGGAAAGAATTATCAGATTCCCATGAAATTATATAAAAATGACTATAGATTAATTTTTTAAATGTTGGAATAGATAACATGTCATTATGATTTATGGTTTTCCTGTGATGCCTGTAAACACATTTTTAGTGTTTTAAAAGAGTAAAACAAGAATATAATGGTAAAAACCATATAAAAATAACTTATATTGATGTAAAATGATGCTAAATTAACTATTGAGTTATTTTTGACATTTATGCATAGACAACACAACAATCTAACATGTGGTGTGGTCGGAATGAGACGGTAAACGATTTTTAAAGATATTAAATCCTTAAAAAACATGTATATGGGGGTCAAAACTAGGAAAACATCAGTATATTTCTATGAAATAAAAGTAAAACAACCATAGATTTATTTTTGAAATGTTGGAAACAACAGAACATCATTCTGAGTTTTTATTTTCCCGGGATGCCCGTAAAAGGGTTTTTTGTGTTTTAGAACACTAAAATGTGTGTATAACATTCAAAAAAATAGAAAATGACCTCATATTAATGTGAAATCAGGGAAAATATACCAATTAGTTATTTTTGACATGTAATCACTAACAACACATCAATATGATGTGCGATGTAGTTGGAATGGATCAGTAAACTATTTTTAAAGGTATCAAAGCCTTTAAAAACATGTGGTGGGGTTTCAAAACCAGGAAAAAATCATTCGCTTGCCCTGAAATCATAATTCAATAACCATAGGTTGATTTTTAAATCTATTAATAGATGAGATGTCATTTTGAGTTAAGGTTTTATTAGGATTCCTATAAATTCACTATTTTAAAACACTAAAACATGAAATAGTCAAAGCCATAAGAAAAAACATCATATTTATATCAAATCATGGGACAACCACCATTGTTTTATTTTTGAAGTGTATGCATAATGTCAATCTAATGTGAAGTGTGGTCAGAATGGCTTTGTAAATAGTTTTTAAAGGTACTAAAGCCTTTAAAAACATGTTTCGGGGGGGGGGGGTAAAAACTAGAAAAATGTTGTCATATTTCTATGAAATCATAGAAAAATTACCATAGATTTATTTTTGAAATGTAAGAACTGACATAACGTCATTTTACGTTATGGTTTTCCAGGGATGTCTTTAAATTGATTTTTAGTGTTTTAAAACACATAAATGTGCGTGTAATGGTAAAAACTATAGAAAATTAATCCATATTGATAAGAAATCATGGGAAAACCACTGTTGAGTTATTTTTGATGTATAAACATTGACAACATGTCAATCCGATAAGTGGTGTGGTCATAATGTCTTAATAAATAGTTTTTTAAAGGTATCAAAGCCTTTAAAAACATGTGATGGAGGGTCAAAACTACGAAAAAATCATCGAATTACCATGAAATCAAAGTAAGAGTACTATATATTTATTTTTGAAATGTAAGAACTAACGATACATCATTTCAAGTTACAATTTTCCTAGGATAGCTGTAAACATGTTTTTAGTGTTTTAAAACACTAAAACATGCATGTAATGGTCAAAACCATAGAAAAAGACCTCAAATTGACATAAATCATGGTACATATATATTATATTTATTTTTGATGTTTACATATTGAAAAAACATCAATATAACATGTAGTGTGATCATAATGGATTGGTAAAATTTTTTTAAAGGTACTGAAGCCTTTAAAAACATGCTTCAGGGGGTCAAACCGAGAAAACATCATCTTATTTCTATTAAATCATAGTAAAATGAACAAATATTTATTTTTTAAATTTAATAATTGATGACACATCATTTTTACTTACAGTTTTCCTATGATTCCTATAACATGTTTTTAGTGTGTTAAAAAACCAAAATACGCGTGTAATAGTCAAAACCATAGAAAAAGAGTACAGATTGATGTGAAATCATGGTAAAACCACTGTTAGGTTATTTTGGACATGTAATTGTAGAACAAATTTCAATCTGGTGTGTTTTGTGGTCAAAATGGATCAATAAATAGTTTTTAAATGTATCGAAGACTTTAAAACGTGTATTGGGGGGGGGGTCAAAACTAGGTAAAAATAATCTGATTACCATTAAATCAGAGGAAAATTACCATATATTTATTATTGAAATTTATGTATCGAAGTAATGCCATTTTAAGTGAGGTTTTTTCTAGGATGCCCGTAAATAGGTTTTTAGTGTTTTAAAACACATAATTGTGTAGGTAACAATAAAAACCATATAAAACAACATCAAATTGATGTGAAATCAAGGAAAAAACACCATTGTGTTATTTATGATTTTTAAGTGTAGAAAAAACATCAATTTGACATGCAGTGTGGTCACAATGGCTCAATAAACAGTTTTTAAAGGTATTGAAGCCTTTAAAAGTGTGCATCGGGGGGTTAAGACTTGGAAAACATCATCAGATTGCAATGAAATTATAGGATAATGACTATAGAATGGTTTTTTAAATGTATGAATTAACAACACATCATTAAGATTTATAGTTTTCCTAGGATTCCCATAAACACATTTTTAGTGTTTTAAAACACTAAAACATGCGTGTAATGGTAAAAACCATAGAAAAAACCCTCATATTGACATGAAACCATGTAACAACCACCATTGATTTAGCTTTTAAATATATTATATGCTTTTATATCAAATTTTTTATAAAAATATTAAATAAAATTTAAGCACATTGCACATCGATTTAAAAATCAATTATAATTTTATATACTTATCCCTTTTTAGTTTCAAGTATTGAATAATATTTTAAATAGGAAAATTGATCTTTTAAAAGTGTTTTCATGGTATATTAAATGTTTTATGTTAAAATGTCTTCTATTTGATTAACAAAATAACAAATTTTATGTACAACATTTTAAATATATTCTATTTCTTTTCACTTTTTCATTTCTTTTCTTAAATGTTATGGTTTTTATTGTAGGTCATAGATGTTAACCAAAGGAAAGAGGGTTACCATTCTATTCAAGACATTATTTATAAGGCTGTGGTAATGGTTCTTAGTTTCTTTGGTATGTTTAAATTTTATCAATGATTCTATTGTAATTCTGATTTATTATGTTTAGTTTTAATTTTTGTCTTTTTTATTACAATTGATGAGATTATGTGGTATATTTCAATTGATGAGATGATGTGGAGGTAGAAGGATGAAACATAGGTCATGGGGTCGGAATATATTGGGCATGGGTTGTTGTTGGACATATTTTATATGTATATATTAATAATTGAGGTATGGGTTGACTGAGGTAATCAGTTGACTAAGTTTATGATGACTATGAATGTATATGTATATAACTATGGATGTATCTTGTATGATGTATGTATGATGGTTTTATTGTGAATTTATGTTTTAGTTTATTACATGTCAAATTTTTTATATTTATATTTTTTTACTTAATATTTTTAAAAAGTATATATTTTTTAAAATATTGAGAGGTGATTTTTAAGAACCCCTGTTAAAAAAATGAATTTGAATCACAATTAACATTGGTTAATATTAACTACCAATAAACCTAACATCCACTAACATATTTATCGATTTTTAGGTTCATCTTATCTATTTTATTTTCAAGTTTTTTTAAAAAATCACCTTTAAATAAAATGAAAATTATTGATAAATTCTCAAAAACAATTACATAATAAAACAACACTAAATGAATCACACTACTGTGAAATGACTAGTGAACATGCAATTGAGGGAGATTTTAGAAACCACTGCTAAATAATTAGGCAAAGTATTAAACTACATCTACTAGAAGAAAAAACCACTACTAAGAATGGTATTTTTTGTAGTATGGAGTCTTTTTTTAATGGTTTTTGTAATGCCTTCACCTGAAATGTCAAGTTCGAACCGGAGTGGTACAAGACCTCATGTATGCCTCCCCGCACACAAGAGGTTTCTGACTAGTAGTGAGGGTCTAAGTCCATCAGTGGGGAGACTATACCCATAGTATCATGTCATAATACTAATAATACATAATAGAAAATATAATAGCAACTACAGTAATTATGTGGAAACTTAAAGATGAGACACATTTCATACAATAATAAATGAGATTCTAAAGTGGAAATCCAAACTAGAGTAATAATAGGTAGATAAAAAAATAAATAAAACATCAAGGTCCTCTGGAGTCCATCTCGATATACTACCATCTCCATTCTCATTTTCTCAGCCATCAGCCACATGTACCTTTTTCTTATCCTAATCCATAAACATAAAGTTTGAATGTGCATCAATATTTTTATGCATGGTGTGAGTAATAAAATTCTAGTAGGACAACACTAATTCATCCTTAAAAAGTGTGAGCATGTTTAACTAGTGTATTCAGTGATAATAATAAATGAAAAATAAATCATAAAATCTAAAATCACATAACGAGTGGTTGTGCATTAACCAAGCTGATACAATCCCCGAATGTACTTGCTTAAACTCCATGTTTAATGGAAAGTCAATATATCAGAAGTAATCAAGATATGTCCCTGAGACTAGTGATCATACTTCTTGGAATTGTGTGTACGTACTACTCGACATCCACTGAGCTCAAACATTGGACTTATTCTCCCACATCTCCTCTTGGATCTATCCATACTTCCAAAGGATCAAAAAAAGTGGCACCTTATGATGGTTCTAGGAGTAGTGGAAGCATGTGGTGGTGGGAAATATATTAAAATTTATTTTAATGTTTATATGCTCAAAACCAAGAGTGATGAGCTTAAACATCAAAATTTTAATTAATTTATTTAATGTCATAAAAAATGATTACCTTATCTTAGGAATATTTCTTCATTAATGATATTAATCATATGAAAAGACCCTTTCAAATTGCCTTTATTGCGCTATGAGGATCCAAGAATAGAATCCCTCTAGCGAAAATCCACACATGCTCCGTTGATATCCGATAAATGTTAAACGATCTCTATGTGCTAGTGTGGGGAATAAAATGTATTGTGGTGTTCATTATTGACCACTCATTCTTTAATCTTGAATAAATCTCCCAAACATTTATTTTTCTTGAGAGGGAGAGAGATAGAGGAGTTAAAAGAAAATTCATTATTTTAAACAATTATCTATTTTCAAGAACCTTCACAATAACCATAACAGGATATTTATTGGCGTAGATTTTAGGTTAGGATATTTTTTTATTGCATTCTAGCCCTTAAAAAATACTAAAACCTTTAATAAAACTCATTCCATATAATAATAATATTCTTATTATTATTCTATGATGTGATCCAACTTGAGCATCGAAAAATATTATATAACCATCTTTTTAATTAATATTATTTATTAGAAATGGTCGTGGTCTATTAAAACTCTTCTTTTATTTATTAAACACCTAAATAAATATTTAATTTAAATATTTAATTAATCAATATATATTTTTGATCAATAAAACATGAATAAAATTATACCTCAGTTTTGAGAATAATATTTATTCAATTAATTAAATTCAAATTGTATTTAATCAAGATCATCTGAAACACTTAGTGATTGACCCTCTAGGATTCTTTATAATTAGCATCAAGAGAGCTTGCCTAAAGTCCATAATTACTATCTAGAAATGAGTTAAGGAACCCATGATAAATAACTTAATTTTGAAATGATGAAAACCAAAAATGAACACTCACTATATAATATAATCCCTTTTATCATAATATCTCATCAAGAAGGTTACACATCTATGTCACCAACCTATTTTCTTGGTACAACTTTCATTAAATATCTAAAATAAACACATCGTTACACCATGTACATGGAATTTAATGCAATGGTTCTATATCAATCAAACGGATGAGATATCAGCTTCCATTAATATAGAAGTGATAAATCCTTCTTTAACTTATTCATTAATGACATGTGATTTATGACAAGAACAATGTAACCTAACTTACCATGAATATATGTCTTCATGGTTTTCATCATAAAATCTAAGTTCATGAGTTATAAAATTAATTAATGATAATTTTAAAGTCCAAGTACCATTACACATGCTCGCATATAGGAATATCCGATGACACCAAAACATGTGGAATTCCTTCCAGCGATTCTTTCTCATAATCTCCCATATTCATGATTACCATGTGAGAACTTCATGATACTAAGACTCATCCTCTTATGAGTTCTCTCACTTAACAGTCTATGAACTATGTGTCCCATCATAGTACATTATCCAAGAGAATAACATTCTTTAAGAATATCACCATAATACTTCAAGGATCTCAATATAACAGAGAACTTCTATGACCGTATCAATGTGACATATACTATAGGAAATTATTACATTAGTGTATTACAAAACAATGGACAATATCTAATAATATGTTTTATTAATATTCAATATATCGAACATACTTGTAATTAAAGTAAAAATAGCTAATCCTAGGACACCAACTCCAAGAAACTCCCATGAGGACTAGATCCAACTACATAAAACTTTCAGTGCAATTGAACTCACATAATAGTTATTTTTATGGTGAGTCAATATTTCAGTCAAGGGGTATGATATATTTTCTTCTTTGGAAATACTCCTCACTAAAACCTCACGTCTCTTAAACAAATCCGTCAAGAGATGATACTTCCAAAGTACATGCTTCGTCTGTTGATGTGTACTTGGATCTTTTACGAGAGACACCACAACAATATTATCACAACAGATTGTAATAGGTTATTTACTATTATATAAAAATTCAAGAACATGGATGATTTTTTGCAACCATAATGCTTATTTAGCTACCTCATAAGTCACAATATACTTGGACTCTACTGAAAAATCTATGACCATAGCCTTTTTTGAGCACTTCCAGCTCACAATACCTCCATTTAAAGGGAATATGTACCTCGGTTGTGACATCATTTCATCTTGATAAGTTTGAAAACTATAATATTCATATCTTTTGATGACTGTTTCCCTATATCCTCCATAAACTAAGAACATATACTCAGTACACCTCAAATAATTAAAGATACTCTTGAATGCCATCTAATAGAGGTCAACTGGATCATATTGATATCTTCTTACTTCACTTGATGCATATGAAACATCTATCCTAGTACATATGATAATATACATGAATGTCCCAATCAATAATGCATATGAAATCCTTTCCATTCTATATATTTCCCCATGTATCTGAGGAGACATTTTCCTAGAAGGATGAATGCCATGTGAAATTTGAAATAATCCCCTCTTGGATTTTTCCATACCAAATATCTTAAGTATCTTATCAATGTATGTACTTTGACTTAGGCTGAGAAACTTCTTGAATCTATCATTATAGATCTTGATTCGAAATATATATGATGTCTCACCCAAGTCCTTCATAGAGAAGCATTTATTCAACCAAATCTTAAAAAACTGTAAGACTGGTATTTGATTTAATATAAGTAAAATGTCATCAACATATACTATTAAGAAAATGAATGAAATCCCACTAAATTGTTTGTAGACACAAGGATCAGACTCATTCTTTATGAAACCACATTCTATTATAGATTCATCAAAAATGAATGTTCCATATCATAGATACTTGATTTAATCCATAAATGGATAATTTTCCAATTTGTATATATTTTCATCCTTTGGAGTCACAAACCCTTTAGGTTGTTTTATATCAAAATCTTCCTGATGGTTCCCATTAAGTAAGGCAGTTTTGACATCCATTTCTAAAATCTCATAGTCACGGTAAGCCTCAATGTCAAGTAAAATTCTGATGGATCTCAACATTACAACCGGTGAAAAGGTTTTATCTCAGTTAATTTCTTAATGATATTTAAATCCATTTACAACTATTCATACCTTATAGGTACTGAATTTTCCTTCAATTTCTAGTTTCTTATTGAATACCCACTTGAAACCAATGGGTTTTACATCCATTGTAGGATCTACCAAAATACAGACTTGATTTTGGTAGATGGAATCCATTTTAGAATTGATGGATTATTTTCACTTGGAAACATCTGTGCCACTTAATGATTCCTTTTATGATATAAGACAATTATTATAAACTAATAATTAGTCATGAACCTTGGTGATAAGAAAACCATACCATTCTGGTTCTCTAACCTCTCTTGTACTCCCACACATTACATGTGTCTCTAGAATAGTTTCTTCTTACATGGGGATTTATAGAACCTGTTCCTATGACAAGTCTTATGTACCTTGAGTCTCAACTTCATCTAATTCTATCTCCATCCCACCATCACTTTTAGAGATGTTTTCCCTCTCAAGGAATATGGAATGTCTTTCCACTATTACTTTTTTTCTAAGGGTTCATATTGGTAATATCCCATTGTTTCTTTGAGTTATCCTATAAAGTCACATTCTACACCTCAAGGTTAAAGTTTCTTCTTAAAATAGGCCTTAAAAATACTTTCCAAACCAAAAAATGCAAGTATGAAAACATAGGTTTCTTTCCAATTCATAAATGGTATGGTATACTGAATAACCTTCATGATGTTTTTTTAAAAAAGTTTTGTATTTGTAAAAAATTAATCTTTTTAAAAATAATGGTTTTGGAAAAACTGGTGAATGTTTCTAAATTTTCATACCTAAACATAAATATGGAGAAACGTTTTTTTAGAGAAAGTTGTTTTATGGATACAGATGATCAGACTGAGCAGCACCAAACACAAAGTATCAAACTGTGTAGCACCGATTGGATAAGTTGTTAGAATAACAAATTTGTTGATCAGACACATCATTAGTCTTAGATCAATTAGCACAAAGTTCAAGATTAATTCGACTCAGTGTTGGTTATAAATTCAGAATGTTTTTGAATAGTTTGAATGAAGATAGCGATGTTAGGAGTTAGAAAGTTTTAATCTTTCTAACCTTTAGTCAGATGATGATTTTCTAGTTTTTAATTTTCAAATATCATAAATTGTCTATAAAAATTGTGATGAAATACTTATGATAAAAAGGGGGAGAATAGGTGAAACCATTCATATTATGTTTTGGTTGAAAAGAAACAAGGTTTTGAATGTAATAGAAGTCATAATGATTTCCAATGTAAGTCATAAGGTGCTTTTCCGATCTTGAAGTTATCATATATCATGAAAACTCTCATGATAAAAGCTTTTGAAGAAATGGAGGAATCATAAAGATTTTCTTAGTTATAAGAATCAAGAAAAAGTTTGCATCAGATCTAGAAGTACCGAGCAGAAAAGTTTTTAGAAGTATGAAAGAGTTATAACTAGTGAGGTTTGAATAATTTCAAAGTTACATAATGCAGTTTCCATCGTAATGAGAATTCCAGTGTTATGAGGATTATATCATACTAAATCTAAGGATGTTCCATAAAACTAACTATGAGGAGGAAATTCAATCAGAATAACTCTAGGGAGGAAAGTAAATCATAATGACTTTGAGAAGGAAATTCAATCAAGATTGAATTTGAGAATAAATGTCAATTAGAATAACTCTATGAAAAAATTCAACCAGACTAACTCTGATGAGGAAAGTCAATTCAGAATGACATGAGGAAGTTCCATCATAATGAGTAGAGGAAGTTCCATCCTAATGAACTAAGTATGTTACATCATAATGACCTAATGAAGTTCCATCATACCAAAAAAAATTCAAGAAGTCTGATAATAATAATTACAAATTAGACTCAATAAGATTTCAACAGATTTGTGAAATGTTTATGTGGTAAAATTCAAATTCAAATATGCATAGATCTTGAAGTTTTTGAATTTAATTAAGTTGGAAAAGTTTTCTAGTTTTCTGCCTTTGTCCTTATGTGATTCCTATTAATAGAAGCACAATACATTCATACTTTACATCTTTTTTGTAACGCCCCGACCCCAGCTACCCAGAGTCGGTGCATTATTACATAACATTGGCATGATCACAAGAAAGATCAAATCTCGAAAGACCGATTGGTTTAGTAGCCTTGGAAACACTAGATATATTCATAGGTTTTACATTACAACATAAAATGAAAAACTACTACAACAACATAAAGTCTCCATAATCCACACTCATATCCCCACATAATATCCCTGCAGGTCATTCATAATTTACTTCTTCACTTTCTGGGAAAAATAAAACATATAAAAGGGGTGAGCTCAAATGCCCAGTAAGGATAACAAAATAGCGGAAACTTTCATAATTAAGAATAAACTTTTAAGGCAATGTATAACTAAAACAAAAGCCTTTCAAACATGAACTTTCAACATGGTATGGCATAAATAAAATGAAATAATGCCATTTACTTATTCACATGGATATTCTACTAATCGAATAATCACATGCAAAAATCAATAACCACTTTCATAATGTTGGAATGCATAATGCCAGACTATCATAACCACATAGCCAAGGCCTCGTGCCAAGACTACAAATAAGATTTTTTCAAGGCCTTGTGCCAAGACACTAGTTTGTCTCATGAGACCTACCGATGCATCGAGGAGCTATAGCGGGCTCCACCCGTCACTTATTAAGTCCAATGCATTCCCATATGAAAAGGTTTAAACATAACATAAACATTCGTATTAAAACTAGCATACGAAATGTCAATAATTTCACCATAAACTATGAATGGTATAAAAATAGCACATCCATAGTCAAACATATCACAAAACCTTCAATACTATATAGAAGTTTTTTATCATAATAAATCAACTTCAAATAATCTTAAAATCCATCAATGGATGTTGACGTAGATGAAATCAAAATTCTTTTTAAAGAAATATCTCCTTTTATTTTGAAATCATTTAAGATCCATATAAAATAAAACATTTTCTTTGAAAATATTCTTATAAGCTTGTAAGGAAAGCTTTGAAGATTTTATAACGGCGTAAAATAACCGCACCCGCCGTATAAGTTAAAAAAAACATTCTTACCTCAATTCTGTCGAAAAGGATAAAAAGGACCTTGTTTTGAAAACGACGGAAAGATTCCTTTATAAAACTCTTATAAAAAGTCAAACAAGGGTATAAATGACTTTAACCCATATTCTTGTAAATATTAAAAATGTTCTGAAATACATTTTTAAGAAACATGGATGTGGATGATAAAGATATCCCAGTAGATTATTACGTATAAACAACCTCGGATAATGAAGAGATTGTGAAATAACCCTTACCTTGTACTTTTCCTTTGTTGGGGTCAGTTAACCTCCTGTATAATGGTGAAATAATTGTTATTAAATTATACAAGAATCATATACATTAACATGATATCATATATGATCTTTTAACATTTCTTTATTAATAATATCTTAGTATTATCGTCGTTTCAGGTGATAATCGATTCGTTCTTCTTAAATGTTTGGTTACGTAAGACATGTTTGTAATGGATAGATTAAATCTTATTCATAATCAGAATGATATTAACATTATTTTTAACCCTAAAATGAGAATAAGACTTGAATGGATACGATGGAGGATGGATCTCACCGCGTTCGTGGAGACGGTAGTCCGTACGTACGCACGAACGCTACTTCCATTTAATTTTTATTTTAAAAGAATTGAATCCAAATGATACATAGGTATATTACTATTCCAGTATAATATAATATTTTATATATGTTACTTAAGTTCATTAACACCATCCTTTATACGTTCCATGTGTGGTATGAACGAGTCATATCATTTTAAGGGGGCGGTAGTCCGCACTTCCTCAAATGAAATTATCGTATTTATATACAACATGAAAGGAATAATGGTATGAAATAAAATGGAATTACAGAAGCTTATATATAAAATATATATCATTAATATCATATTTAATTACAGTTCCATCATAATGGCCACCATGAGAGGCGGTAAGATGTATTTGAACAATCGTCGTTTCGTGAGGCGTTAGTTTGCCATCCACAGAAACATTATGTTCATCATCCATTAGATGGAGTTGTGTGTATGTGTAGTTTGAATCCTTCTTATAACAACATCCTAGTATATTGAGGATACTGGTGTTGTTACAAAAGAAAGGAAATAAAAAGATTTTGGGGGGTTGGAGAAGCAAAATAAAGGAAAATAATTTAAGAGAAATCGTTACCTTTAATTTAGGTAACTCACTTTGGTTGGAACCAAAGGACTTCTTGAAATGATTTCTGCCTAAGGGGAAGCTTCAAGGAGGAGGAGAGGGATGCGGGGAGCTTAGTTGGGCAGATTTTGGACGAGCCAAGTGGCTTGAGAGGTGTGAGGAATGAGTAGAAGTGGTCTCCTTTTATAAGGGAGAAGAGGGGCTCTTTAGGAAAGAGTGAAAGTATTACTTTATAATATAATTATATTCGGTTTATAATGGTCCAAAAATCATTGAGGTCGAAGATAAGATGACTAATATTCTAAATAACATCAACCAATAAGAATTGGACAGGTTTTAGATAATATTTTAATCATTATAATCTTATTTATTTAAATGATTTATTAATGAGGTAAACATTGCACCATTATTGTGTCATTAATAATTTAAATTATTTGATGTCTAAAAATTATAAATAAAATATCATTATGTAGGAAAGCGTTTTATCTTTCTAATGAATATTTATAATCGAAAATCCAACATGTATAACCGTATGTAAAAATTGTTCTTCTAAAAGATGTAAGCTTATGCCATTTTTATTTTTATTTTAACTTTATTAATATAAAGTGTCCCTACCACATACAAGTGGCTCCAAGGGGTCCCCAAATTGACCCAAGGATGCTCATGGTTGGGTATGTGTCCACCAATAAGGTTAGGACACGTTTTAGGGTAATTTTGTATTATTATAATATTATTTTTTTAACCCTTATTTACCGGATTTACCCTTAACCATGGTAAATAAAATATTTACCACAGCAATTATTCAAAATGTCTAAAAATAAAAGTTACCTATTTACACAATTTGGACATCCTGATTCCAAATATGGAATCCATTTTTCTAAATTCAAAACACAGAAGTGGCAGAAATTAATTTAAAATTAATTCCCGTTGTCAAAACAAAAAGCGTGTTTTTAAGAGGTAATAACTATCAAAAGATTGACACTTGTTTATGTTCGGTTTAATTGTAAAATTATGTCCAATGACCAACATTATATTAAATGGTAAAAATATATTTTAAATATACTTTAAATCCACTCAAATTCACAATTTATCACTATTAATTATTTTGATTGAAAAAGTTGTTTTTAATTAAAATTTAGTAATTTTAACTATTCATCAAAATATTAAAGTTATCCGAAAAGTACCAAAATTTCACCCTAGGCTAATTTCAATATTCCGAATCCAAAAATGATGTCCATTTTGAAATATAAATTTATATGATTTCAAAAAGTAGGTATTACTATTCACAACGGCTAGTTTAATTAGTTGTGGTGTGTGTTAGAACTCGAGGTTGCGTACAACACACGCTATCGCATTATTCGAAGGGAAACGTACCGTAGAAGCTTGGGGTGTTACATTATCCCCTCCTTCAAATAATTTTGTGCTCGAAATTTCTAGAAAACTTATCACATGAAAAGACTCGGGTGGTTCTTCATCATAAGTTCCTCGGGTTTCCACGTTGCCTCTTCCATCTTATGATTTCTCACACAAAACATTTACCAGACGTGTCGTCCGGTTTCTCAGTACTTGTTCTCTTGTATCAAGAATCTTGACGGGCTCTTCACAATAAGACAGATCGGGTTCCAGTTCTAATTCCTCATAGGTGAGTACATGCGTTGGGTCAGGCATGTATTTTCTCAACAGAGATACGTGGAACACATCGTGAAATTTGGAGAGACTTGGCGGCATTGCCAATCGGTAAGATACAGCCCCAATTCGTTCTAGAATTTCGAAAGGTCCGATGTACCTAGGACTCAATTTACCTTTCTTACCAAAACGTATGACTCCCTTCCACGGAGATACCTTTAGGAAAACATGATCACCGACCTGAAAATCCAAATCATTCCTTCGATTATCGGCATAGCTCTTCTGCCTACTTTGAGCTGCTTTGATGTGATTTTGGATTACCTTCACCTTTTCCACCGTTTCCTCCACCAGTTCTGGGCCTACAAGTTTTCTTTCACCAACGTCATCCCAACAGGTTGGTGTACGACATCTCTTTCCGTATAACGCTTCATATGGTGCCATCTGAATACTTGAATGGAAGCTATTGTTATAGGAAAATTCTACCAGAGGTAAATATTGATCCCACATACCCTGAAAGTCAAGTGAGCAAGATCTCAACATGTCTTCTAAGGTTTGAATAGTCCGTTCTGATTGTCCATCTGTCTGAGGGTGGTAAGCAGTGCTCAAATGAAGTTCAGTATCCAGGGATTTCTGAAGACTTTTCCAAAATCTTGAAGTAAAACGGGGATCACGATCAGAAATAATCGATAGGGGTAATCCATGAAGTCTCACAACTTCATTAATGTATAGTCTTGCTAGACGTTCCAGGGGTAGATCTTCTCTTATAGCAAGAAAATGTGCTGACTTGGAAAGACGATCAACAGTAACCCATATTGCATCGTTCTTTCTAGGAGTCTTCGGTAGCCCCATGACAAAGTCCATCGTAACATTGTCCCATTTCCACTCCGGTATGGGAAGAGGTTGCATGACTCCTCCATGCTGTTGCCTTCCAGCTTTCACTTGTTGAAAAACCATACATCTTGACACAAAATCAGCAATCTCCCTCTTCATGTTATCCCACCAAAAATGTTCCTTCAAATCTCTATACATTTTGGTGCTTCCAGGGTGTATAGAGAAATTGGAACTATGAGCATCATCCAACAATTACCTTTTTAGATCAGGTATATTGGGAACACAAAGTCTCTTCCCGAATTTCAAAATTCCATCTTCATACACAAAGTCTCTCAATCTCCCATCATTCACAGCTTTAATCTTCTTTTGGAATTCTTCATCATCGGTCTGAGAACTCTTAATCCTTTCTAGTAAAGATGGTTTGGCAACCATTTGAAAAAGCATTGATGTTTCACCTTCCCTGGTTATTCCCATGTCCATCTTCACTAGATCCATAAAAATTGGATCCCTTTCAATTCTCATATTGTTCAAAACTCCATGGTCTTTTCTACTCAAAGCATCTGCCACCTTGTTTACCTTCCCTGGGTGGTAGTGTATCGTACAATCATAATCCTTGAGTAATTCAAGCCATCTCCTTTGCCTCATGTTGAGTTCTTTTTGTGAGAAAATATACTTCAAACTCTTGTGATCAGTATAAATCTCACATTTTTCACCATAGAGGTAGTGCCTCCATATCTTCAAAGCAAAGATCACTGCTGCTAACTCGAGATCATGAGTAGGATAGTTTTGTTGATGAATTTTCAAGTGTCGTGATGCATAGGCAATAACTCTATCATTCTGCATAAGGACACAGCCAAGTCCTTTCTTCGATGCATCACTATAAAAAACGAACCCATCATTCCCCGATGGTAGAGTCAATATAGGAGCATTGACTAATCTTCTCTTCAGTTCTTCGAAACATTCTTCACACTCTTTTGTCCAAACAAATTTAACCCCTTTACGTGTGATCTTCGTTAATGGGTTAGCCAATCGGGCAAAATTCTGGACGAAACGTCGATAATAACCTGCCAAGCCAATAAAACTACGTACCTCAGTTATACACGTAGGTGCTTGCCATTCTTGGATTGCCTTGGTCTTAGAAGGATCAACAAAGATTCCATCTTTAGAGACAATATGTCCAAGAAAAGAAATCTCCTGAAGCCAGAATTCACACTTGCTAAACTTCTCATATAATTCATTCCTCCTCAGAGTCTTCAAGATAATGTGCAAGTGATTTTCATGATCTTCATAGGTTTTGGAGTATACCAAGATATCATCAATAAATACCACCACAAATTCATCGAGATACTCCTTGAAAACTCTATTCATCAGATCCATGAATACAGAGGGTGCATTAGTCAATCCAAACGGCATTACAGTAAACTCGTAATGCCCGTACCTGGTTCGAAATGCTGTCTTCGGAATGTCTTCCTTCTTCACACACAACTGATGGTATCCAGATCGAAGGTCAATCTTTGAAAAGTATTGAGATCCATGTAGTTGGTCAAATAAATCATCAATACGAGGTAGGGGATACTTGTTCTTTATCGTTATAGCATTGATCTCCCTGTAGTCGATACATAACCTCATAGATCCATCTTTCTTTTTAACAAAAAGAACAGGGGCTTCCCATGGGGAAACACTAGGGCGAATAAATCCCTTATTACTCAATTCCTCTAGTTGTTTCTTTAGTTCGACTAACTCTACAGTGGCCATTCTATAAGGGGTCTTCGATATAGGCCTTGATCCAGGAATCAAATCAATGGAAAACTCAACTTCTCGTTCTGGAGGATGTCCAGGTAAATCTTCTAGAAATACATCTACAAATTCTTCCACAACAAGTACATCCTCTATTTGAACATTCATTTCCTCACCCTCAGTTATTTCATTCTCTTCCTCCCCAATAATTGAATTTAGTTGAGCTATTGAGGGTGGATCTAAATAAGAATTAGGTGGTGACGATTCTTCTCTAAAAATAAGGTGTTCCTTATCATTATCATCAAGAATCGTAACCTATTTCTTCTTACAATAAATCTTCGCATCATAGTCCGAAAGCCAGTCCATACCGAGGATTATATCAAACTCAATCATAGGTATGACGATGAGATCAGCAGATAAAGAAAATTTATGTGCTCTAATGGGGACTGATTCACAAAACTTTGTTGCAACGATACTTCCCATAGGAGTTTTAACTGACAACTCCCTTATTAAATCAAATTGGAAATATCTAATTTTCTTAGCAAAGTGGGAAGATATGAAACAATGCGATGATCCAGAATCAAATAATGCATTTGCTAAACTTGAGGAAACCATTAAATTACCTGCCACCACGTCTTTCGGAGCTTCTACCTCAGCAGTAGTGATAGCATAATCCTGGCCTTGATCCCTCGGCCTTTTCTAAGGTAAGTTCTCCTGACGCTTAGGGCATGCATTTGCATAATGCCCCATCTCCCTGCAATTGTAGCACTGAACGTTGGTAGCTTTCTTCTTCCCCTTGCAATCATGAGCTTGGTGGCCTTTTTCACCACACTTGTAACAGACTCACATTCCCTTCAAGCAAGTACCAGGATGTTTCTTCCCGCATTTACCACAAGATGGATATTCAACCTTTCCCTTCTTCCCCTTATTTCCATTCCCATATTGATCAGCAGGTCTCTTCTTCTCTTGCTTTGATTTAAAGTCATAAGACTTAGAGAATTCCTTTTCGGTCTTGATAGCACATGAGACAATGTCTTCGTACGATGAAAAGGATTGTGAGACTAATGCTCGACGGAGAAATGGTTTTAACCCATCAAAGAAACGATCAATCTTACTTCTTGGGTTGCGAATATAATCTCCAGCATACCTCGCTAACCTTGTAAAGTTAGCCTCATACATTGTGACATTCTCATCCTCCTTTTGTCTCAGACTCAGAAATTGTCTTTCCATATCTGCTCGATGGTCGCGAGGAAAGTATTTTTCTAAAAACAGATCTTTGAACTCCCTCTATTCCATATTTGATACTTCATCGTCTTCCTTCATGTTCTGAATCAATGACCACCATTGATCAGCATCTCCAGTGAGGCGGTAAACTGCCATGATAACGTTTTCCCTTTCACTGCTCCCCAAAGCCTGAAATATTTTCTCTAGGGAAAATATCCATTGCTCAGCTACTAAGGGATTTGTATTCCCATTGAATGTTGGTGGTTGTTTCCTCATGAATCGATCTAACATTGATCCTCCACGCTGCAGATCAGGGTGCTCCATATGGGTAAGGTTATTATTCATAACCTGAGTAAGTTGTCCTAGTATGGTGATTAGCTGATCAGCACCAGTTGCATCACCAGCCCCACTATAATTATCTTGAGCAGGAGGGAAATCCCTACATGGAGTGCGTGCATTGATACGGTTTCCATTTCTTCCACTAGGCGCCATTTCTAAACAATGGCATAAACTAGATCAGTTTATGAATCAAAATACATAATCCCATACTTATAAAACACATAACATAAATTGAAATATTTATGGATATAATCCATAATCATAAAAATGTTTTCTTTGAGGAAGTATATACTCATAAACCCTTCATAATGATTTGTAAAGAAAATGAGAGTTATCCTAAGCATATCCCCCGGGAGTGTCGTAACCAAGAGTGCAGCAAGGCCCGTTGTCGTGCACCAGTTCCCGTTCGAGTCTAGCTCAAAGCGGTGTTTTCGGGTTTTACCCCTAGGTACATCTGTGCCAGAGCCGCCTCTACCTGCTCGTATCCAGACAGGGATGTATTGCTCGGAAAACTCACAAAATCTCTACAATACCAAAATTCTAGGAAGTTCTTCTATACTAATCCTCAAAGTTCATCTTAGGTCTACGTGCTCTAATCAGAGTTTATCTAAATCTAGCTTCCAAGGTTTGTACTAAACTTCCTCTGATACCAACTGTAACGCCCCGACCCCAGCTACCCAGAGTCGGTGCATTATTACATAACATTGGCATGATCACAAGAAAGATCAAATCTCGAAAGACCGATTGGTTTAGTAGCCTTGGAAACACTAGATATATTCATAGGTTTTACATTACATCATAAAATGAAAAACTACTACAACAACATAAAGTCTCCATAATCCACACTCATATCCCCACATAATATCCCTGCAGGTCATTCATAATTTACTTCTTCACTTCCTGGGAAAAATAAAACATATAAAAGGGGTGAGCTCAAATGCCCAGTAAGGATAACAAAATAGCGGAAACTTTCATAATTAAGAATAAACTTTTAAGGCAATGTATAACTAAAACAAAAGCCTTTCAAACATGAACTTTCAACATGGTATGGCATAAATAAAATGAAATAATGCCATTTACTTATTCACATGGATATTCTACTAATCGAATAATCACATGCAAAAATCAATAACCACTTTCATAATGTTGGAATGCATAATGCCAGACTATCATAACCACATAGCCAAGGCCTCGTGCCAAGACTACAAATAAGATTTTGTCAAGGCCTTGTGCCAAGACACTAGTTTGTCTCATGAGACCTACCGATGCATCAAGGAGCTATAGCGGTCTCCACCCATCACTTATTAAGTCCAATGCGTTCCCATATGAAAAGGTTTAAACATAACATAAACATTTGTATTAAAACTAGCATACGAAATGTCAATAATTTCACCATAAACTATGAATGGTATAAAAATAGCACATCCATAGTCAAACATATCACAAAACCTTCAATACAATATAGAAGTTTTGTATCATAATAAATCAACTTCAAATAATCTTAAAATCCATCAAAGGATGTTGACGTAGATGAAATCAAAATTCTTTTTAAAGAAATATCTCCTTTTATTTTGAAATCATTTAAGATCCATATAAAATAAAACATTTTCTTTGAAAATATTCTTATAAGCTTGTAAGGAAAGCTTTGAAGATTTTATAACGGCGTAAAATAACCGCACCCGCCGTATAAGTTTAAAAAAACATTCTTACCTCAATTCTGTCGAAAAGGTTAAAAAGGACCTTGTTTTGAAAACGACAGAAAGATTCCTTTATAAACCTCTTATAAAAAGTCAAACAAGGGTATAAATGACTTTAACCCATATTCTTGTAAATATTAAAAATGTTCTGAAATACATTTTTAAGAAACATGGATGTGGATGATAAAGATATCCCAGTAGATTTTTACGTATAAACAACCTCGGATAATGAAGAGATTGTGAAATAACCCTTACCATGTACTTTTCCTTTGTTGGGGTCAGTTAACCTCCTGTATAATGGTGAAATAATTGTTATTAAATTATACAAGAATCATATACATTAATATGATATCATATATGATCTTTTAACATTGCTTTATTAATAATATCTTAGTATTATCGTCGTTTCAGGTGATAATCGATTCGTTCTTCTTAAATGTTTGGTTACGTAAGACATGTTTGTAATGGATAGATTAAATCTTATTCATAATCAGAATGATATTAACATTATTTTTAACCCTAAAATGAGAATAAGACTTGAATGGATACGATGGAGGATGGATCTCACCGCGTTCGTGGAGACGGTAGTCCGTACGTACGCACGAACACTACTTCCATTTAATTTTTATTTTAAAAGAATTGAATCCAAATGATACATAGGTATATTACTATTCCAGTATAATATAATATTTTATATATGTTACTTAAGTTCATTAACACCATCCTTTATACGTTCCATGTGTGGTATGAACGAGTCATATCATTTTAAGGGGGCGGTAGTCCGCACTTCCTCAAATGAAATTATCGTATGTATATAAAACATGAAACGAATAATGGTATGAAATAAAATGAAATTACAGAAGCTTATATATAAAATATATATCATTAATATCATATTTAATTACAGTTCCATCATAATGGCCACCATGAGAGGTGGTAAGATGTATTTGAACAATCATCGTTTCGTGAGGCGTTAGTTTGCCATCCACAGAAACATTATGTTCATCATCCATTAGATGGAGTTGTGTGTATGTGTAGTTTGAATCCTTATTATAACAACATCCTAGTATATTGAGGATACTGGTGTTGTTACAAAAGAAAGGAAATAAAAAGAGTTTGGGGGTTGGAGAAGCAAAATAAAGGAAAATAATTTAAGAGAAATCGTTACCTTTAATTTAGGTAACTCACTTTGGTTGGAACCAAAGGACTTCTTTAAATGATTTCTGCCTAAGGGGAAGCTTCAAGGATGAGGAGAGGGATGTGGGGAGCTTAGTTGGGCAGATTTTGGACGAGCCAAGTGGCTTGAGAGGTGTGAGGAATGAGTAGAAGTGGTCTCCTTTTATAAGGGAGAAGAGGGGCTCTTTAGGAAAGAGTGAATGTATTACTTTATAATATAATTATATTCGGTTTATAATGGTCCAAAAATCATTTTGGTCGAAGATAAGATGACTAATATTCTAAATAACATCAACCAATAAGAATTGGACAGGTTTTAGATAATATTTTAATCATTATAATCTTATTTATTTAAATGATTTATTAATGAGGTAAACATTGCATCATTATTGTGTCATTAATAATTTAAATTATTTGATGTCTAAAAATTATAAATAAACTATCATTATGTAGGAAATCTTTTTATCTTTCTAATGAATATTTATAATCTAAAATCCAACATGTATAACCCTATGTAAAAATTGTTCTTCTAAAAGATGTAAGCTTATGCCATTTTTATTTTTATTTTAACTTTATTAATATAAAGTGTCCCTACCACATACAAGTGGCTCCAAGGGGTCCCCAAATTGACCCAAGGATGCTCATGGTTGGGTATGTGTCCACCAATAAGGTTAGGACACGTTTTAGGGTAATTTTGTATTATTATAATATTATTTTTTGAACCCTTATTTACCGGATTTACCCTTAACCATGGTAAATAAAATATTTACCACAGCAATTATTCAAAATGTCTAAAAATAAAAGTTACCTATTTACACAATTTGGACATCCTGATTCCAAATATGGAATCCATTTTTCTAAATTCAAAACACAGAAGTGGCAGAAATTAATTTAAAATTAATTCCCGCTGTCAAAACAAAAAGCTTGTTTTTAAGAGGTAATAACTATCAAAAGATTGACACTTGTTTATGTTCGGTTTAATTGTAAAATTATGTCCAATGACCAACATTATATTAAATGGTAAAAATATATTCTAAATATACTTTAAAACCACTCAAATTTACAATTTATCACTATTAATTATTTTGATTAAAAAAGTTGTTTTTAATTAAAATTTAGTAATTTTCACTATTCATCAAAATATTAAAGTTATCCGAAAAGTACCAAAATTTCACCCTAGGCTAATTTCAATATTCCGAATCCAAAAATGAAGTCCATTTTGAAATATAAAATATATATGATTTCAAAAAGTATGTATTACTATTCACAACGGCTAGTTTAATTAGTTGTGGTGTGTGTTAGAACTCGAGGTTGCGTACAACACACGCTATCGCATTATTCGAAGGGAAACGTACCGTAGAAGCTTGGGGTGTTACATTTTTTATGTGATTGGAAAAGGTGGAGCACTGTAGAATTCATGTCAAAGTTATCTTTTTTGGACTGAGACCTCATTATAAGGCTGGAAATCTTAATGTTTTGTTTACCAGACTAAGGAATATCTGATTGAGAATTTTAGAAGAGTTTGAGTAATATATATTGATAATGAGTTCATCGTAATGTTTACATTAAACTAAATTCATTGGACTACATCCATTGATCCCATCCCCATCGGAATGAGAGAATCAGGCCTTGCCACATCGGACTGAGGATTCCAGATAGAGAATTTGTGGAGAAGTTTCAATAAAGTCTTTATTATTTTATTTTGGCTCAATTGTTTGTAATAAAATTTGTAAGGTTATGGGAGTTAGTATAATAATTTCTACTTAGAAATATAAGCAATCTAGTTGGATTTGGCACAAGTTGTATTCACTTATTCATTATAGAGAATTTATATAGACCCATAAGCATGGCTATGTAAAGGATGTAGGTTCTCACACCGAGGAAAAACCTTTTAAATCATACGTTATTTACTTGATTTCCTACATTTTCATGCATGGGTATTTACTAAATGAAAACAAGGATATAAACTTTATCAGGTTTCAAGGGTTATGTTCATTAAAAGTATTACAACTTATAACAGTGACCAACTCATTCAACCCCATTTTATGTTGATATTTAATCCTTTGAAACTTTAATTGGTATCATAGGGAAGGTTCCCTTATTTAATCGTTATCATGGATAATATCAATTCTATCTATAGTAGAGGAATTCCTACATTTGATGGAAAAAATTATTATGGATGGAAAAATTAGATGATTCTTTATCTCCTATATCTTGGCTTGAAGTTGTTCATGCTACAACAATTGGTTTTATACCTATTATGAAATATTCTCCTATGTTGTTTACTAATAAAATAAATATAGATTTTGATGGAAAGGCTAGAAATTCTATTCTTATGTCCTTATCAGAAAATGGTTATATGAAGGTGATGGGTTTCAAAACTTCAAAGAGTATGTGGGATAAGATGGAAGGTATATTCAATGGGAATACTAAAGTTAAGGAAGAAAATATAGAAATTTGGAATAGTAAGTATGAAGACCTAATAATGAGAGATGAAGAATCCATTGATGAATACTTCATTAGAGTAAATCAAATTGTTTGTGTAAGATCCCGACCTTTCCTGAAGATGACTCGAGATTAATTTCAGGTATTTATTTTTTTCTTGTTTGAGAATACATGGGTTGGGTTTTAACATGGGGTGTGTTTGGGAGACAAATTGAGAAAATTGGAAGGGAGAAGAGAAATTCATGGTTGGTGCATGGTTTTCCCTAACCATGTGCCCCAACCCATCAAACTGTGCAACACTGGACAGAGGAATTTCACGGTTAGCGCACGGTTTTTAAAACCATGCACCCTCTTAGGAGAAACTGTGAACCCCATAATAGAGGCACATGGTTAGGCTCACAGTTAGGGTAAACCATGCACCCCTTCCCAACTAACCATGCACAACCTTTTAAATAACCCAAAAAATATATTTTTAATCACTCAAACCCCCATTTTAACTTTTATTCGACCCCTATTCGACACTAGATGATATTTCATGATTTTGGAGCCTCCTAGATGGATTAAAAGTCTTCATGACCTCTATTATTTGTGATTCAATGACTAGATCAAATATATGCACCCTTGTTAGTAAGAGGATCTCATCTCACTTGGTTTCTCATTCCTTCTCCTTTCTTCTCCTATTTTAGATAGGGTTTGTTATTCTTATTTTGATTGGATATATACCTTGTTTTTTTGATATATATATATTATGGGAGAGATATAAATAGATTTAAGACCATTCCTATAGTTTGGGTGTTTCCTAGATTCAATCACTATAGAATATAGATACAGGGCAAGTGGGAACCCAAGTTTGTTAGACCGTTTGAGGTGGTGGAGAGAATCTGGCTAGTGGCGTACCGATTGGATCTTCCATAGAGATACAGTGCTATGTATGATGTTTTATAAGTTTCAAAACTAGGTTGGTATCACCCCAACCCTTCTAATGTGATTGATATGGATGATGTTGATATTGAGATAGATTTTTCCTTTGAAGAGCATCTAATACATGTGCTGAATCGCAGTGAGAAAGTGTTGCGGGGAAAGACCATGCCTATAGTTTGTGTATTGTGGAAACATGGGAATGTGTGGGAAGAGACATGGGAAAGGAAATAAGATATGTGGGATCATTGTCATAATCTTTTTGACTCAGAATCTTAGAGATTCTTGGGAGTACAACTCAAGGATAAGATGTTATAAGGTGGTGTGATTGTAAGATCCCGACCTTTCCGGAAGATGACTTGGTCTTAATTTCAGGAATTTTTTTTGGCTTGTTTTAGTGTACTTGGGTTGGGTTTTACCTTGGGGTGTTTTTGGGTGAAAATTGAGAAAATGTGAAGGGATAAGGGTAGTTCATAGTTGGCTAATGGTTTTCCCTAATCGTGCGCCCCAACCCAGCAAACCATGAAACCTAGGATAGAGAGGAATTACATGGTTGACACATGGTTTGTCAATATGTACTCCCTATTATGAGAAACTATGAACCCCCATAATAGAGGTTCACATTTAGGTACACATTTAGGAGAAACCGTGCTCCCCTAGCCAGCTAACCAAGAATGAATTTTTAAATCACCAAAAAATTAGATTTTTAATCACAAAAACCCCCATTTAACTTTTATTTTATCCCCATTTAACCCTAGATAATATTTCAGGATTTTTTAGAATCTTATATGGATTAAAAGCCTTAACAACCTTTTAAATTTTTTATTTTTATCCTGGATTGAAGATCTTCACCCCTCCCTGTCAGAGGATCTTAACTGGCTTGGTTTCCTATTCCTTATCCTTTGTTATCCTATTATAGAAAGGGGGTTTTATTCCTATTTTGATTGGATATAGACATGTTTTTGTGGATTTGGATCTAGTATTGTAGATCTATATCTATATTTAAGATATATTGAATGATTTGATCTTGATTTATGTTTTTAAATTTGAATCTCATTCTATGTAATTGTGCTGCTCAAATTATGAGGATTTTCATTGGGTGATTGCTCATCAAAGAATTGAAGTAAGTTTCCTGTAATTCAATCTGAAAGTATTTATTTAAATTACATGTATGTAATTATATAATTTCTGTTAGATGTTTAGAAATTATGTTCTTAATTGAATTAATTAATTTTTTGAATTAACTAATTGAGGAGATCAGAAATTGGGGATTTTGGGAATTATAGATTGAGATAATTAATTGTAGAATTAATTATGATATATTGAGATTTTTGTATTGAGGTATTTAATTGTGTATATAATTATGAACTATTGAGATTGTGATTGAGATAATTAATTATGGAATTAATTATGTGATTTTTAGTTTGAGGATATTGATTAATTAATTGAATAATCAATTAATGGGATTTACGTACTCAATTAAATAGAAAATTAATTAAGGGGATTTATGTGATAAAATAATTATTGAATTAGTAATAAAATTGGGGTGGTTGATTAATTATTGAATTTACTAATAAAATTTAAGTGATTAATTAATTATAGAATTAATTAATGTATTTTATGTGATTTATTATTTTTTGAATTAATTAATGTTATTTATGTGATTAGTTAAATTTTGAATTAACTAATGTAATTGTTATGTTTAAATAATTGTGGAATTAGTAATGGAATTGATGTATATTTTTAATTTTCAAATTAATTATGTGTTAAGAATGGTAACATCGTCATTTAGTTGTGAATTAAATAATAGGAACATGGTCATTATAATGTGTATGTTATGAATGGTAACATAGACATTTAGTTGTGAAATAGAGAATGTGAACAAGATTATTCTAATGTGTAAGGTATGAATGGTAATATGGTCATTTAGTTGTGAATTAAAGAATAGAAACATGGACATTCTATTGTGTGCTGCATGAATGGTAACATGTGAATAACAATATGAATTAAATAATGATATCAATGGAATTATGAGATATGATTTTCCTCAGACATACTTTAGGCTCCAAACTATTTCAGAGTAGGTATTGAATGGTAACAATAGAATTATAAGATATGATATCCCTCAGACATACTTCAGCCTCTAACATGAGTTGAAGCAGGGATTGAGGTATGAGTGTCTACGGGAACCCAAAGGTTTATATAGTTAAATAAAAATTAATTGATAATGTGATAACTGTTTACTTATGCATTGTAATTATTTCTTTATACAACTATATACACTTACTATTGATTAGATATTGTTTTAGTTGTCATTAGTGGTGGCATACTATAATGCCTTATATTTTCCATGAACTATTTTTTGGATACTATATAGATTATTTGTGAGACCAGGCACTGAGACACTGTGTGATTCTGAGGCCATTGTTCCTAAAATAAATGTTTGAAATATATTAAATAGCATGCATGCACAATTTTCATGAAAAAGTGTAATAACTTCTAAACGGGTACCCTGATCAGAAATATGATGGTATCGTTGAGTTCAGAATGCGAGTTTTACCCTAGTAATGACTTAGCATTAGTCGGTGTGGGTCATTTTTAGAAAAGTCATCACAGGCGTGGAAATGAAAAAAATAATTTAATAAATAATTTTATTTCATTTTTGTTGATGCAGTGATTGATGGACTTTAAATAGACTATTATGGAGAAATACTAGGGTTAGCTGTACAACCCTGGAACTGTTGGAGAGCCATTGGAGATAGCTTCAGTGAATCCTCTCAGACGAATGACGACATGATATTAAATGAATGATCTATGCAAATAAGATTCAATGGATCTCACAAAAAAACACGACACAACCCCATTCTTCATTAGTGATCGATTTGAATCAAGGCAGGGCATGTATTTTTATTTTATCCTTCCCTGTTCTTGATTTATACAATTAACATGAATCAATCAATGAAAATATTGATATGTGGCTTGATAATTATGTGGGATGAGTTTATTTAATGAGGTTTTTATAGGAGAATATATTTTTAATTTTATTATTCAGATTTTCATTCTAATAATAATGGATCAAGCTAAACATGAACATCGATCAAGGTTTGTTACTCCAATATGTTCTTCTTCTTTTCTACCCCCATTCATCGTTCGTCATGAGCATTCTCGATCAATCGATCATTGTGCACCTATTTCTTGGTTCACAAATCTGATATCACAGATCTAAGATTGGAATAGCCTAATAGAGGTGTGATTATGGAGATGAAGCAATTTCGATGACAGAGGATACCCAATTTACCATTCTTCAACACACAACAAAGAATGACAATTTGATTTATGTTTTGAGTAGATTTGATGGCGTAATGCATTCTTCATATACAAAAAGGATTCGGTGAGTTGGAATCTTCAATCTCATGGTGAAATGATCACCAGATCGAAATATGGAGGTATTGGATCAAATGAGAGAGTAGATACGGGATTCTGAAAAATCCTAAACAACACAATGTTTAATCTGGATCTATATGTTTTGTGGGGCCACATGAGCTGCGATTAGGGTTTCCATAGGAAGTTAAATATCACATGGAATGTGACCCCTTTCACATAGCATGTGGTATCACCTGGGTCACTCGGCATATACTCAGGAATCACACGGGCTATTTACATGGGAAGATGTTCACAGGATAAGCTGTGTACTGGTACTTGGGAAGACATGAATAGGATGGTGATGTGTACTAGCACATGGTTAGAGTAAATGGGATACATTCATGGTGTGTACTACTACATGGAAACAGTTTGATGAGATGAATCATTTACATGGGAAAGACCCAGGTTCAAGGGAAAAGGAGTGTGACCCCTACTACACACTGTGTACTTTTTTATACATGTCTTGGAGCCCTTGTACTCTATATCTTGGAAAATTTTTGTTAGGGTTTGTTACCTTTATATTTTTATTGAGGGTTAGTATGCAATCATTTTTTACTCCCGGGAAAATGATCCCTTCAGCAGTAATTCCTAGATAGAGTTGTTGGAATCCCTCTAAGAGGCCTAGAGTGAGATCCTCTGTTCATATTCATGTCCTAGGAGGAGTTCTTGGTATCAACGTGACCAACACTACATGGGATTCAATCCTCTAATGAGTGGGTTAATCCGGATTGATTTGTTGGTTTCACCCCATGGCCTTTCCAGTGATCCTCATCTGTGTATTGTATTCTATTCAAACTATTAGCATGCTCTTTCTCATGAAGAGACCCGATTAGAAGTACCTATTGGACGGACATCATCAATGATATCAGATTCAAGAGTGTGTTCTCTCAGGTGACTGCTTTGTGGAATATTATATATAGAATCATAGACTATTATAATATGGTTGTGACTTACCTCTAGAATGTGTGTCTTTATTGAGTATATCTGGATATTCTTGTAACATGTGTTATAAAAATATACCTGTGTGGAGATGAATGTATTTTCTTTGTTTTATGTGACGCATACCTATCATAGGGCATGTAAAAATCAATTTAATTTTCCTAGTGTTTTATAATGTATGACCAGGTTCGTCTCACTTGAGGAACATTCTCATATGTTCACTCACTTAATTTAATTCACCTAAACTAATTCTATTTAATTGTTTTTTTAATTTAGGATGGTTATGAAATTTAAATTAATGAAAATATTAAAATAACATGAAATGAAAAAATTTAATTAGTGAATAAAGAACTTGGAATTTATGGATTGGTTTGTGGGTTCCATCATTCTCCTTGTTGGTGTTTAAATAAATTTTGATAATTCAATTTTGAGATCTCATTCTTGAATTACTATTCTTTTATTAATTGGTGTGAAATCTTAAATGCATTTAGTAATCTTTACTTCCCCTCCTACTTTAATCAAGGTTGATGGAATAAATAAATTGTGACTGTGACAACTTCCAAGACATGGCTCTATCGTATGCCATTTCAACCACTGAATGGCTCAAATCCATCGTATTAAGAGCTTATATTCAGTATAAGGGAGGGAACAAATTTTATAAAATAATAGAAATGAGTTTGAGTTTAGTTTCCTGGTGGGCTATCGCCACACCCATGCACGTCACTCTTTCTCATCAAAAACGTAATAAAAAATAAGAATTTTACCATAGAATAAATGAAATTGACACATCCCCCCTGAGGAATTTATGTATTTTTTATTGAAAATGTATTTTTTTGTAGATGAATTTTCCAGGAAGCTTCCTTCAATGTATAACATCTCTTTGCCACCATAATGGGAGACATGCTCCATGAAATTTATTTAGGTAGTGCATATATGTGTCCTACTTCATATCCATTTCTAATCAACTCCATTTTAGGTGTGTAGCATTATTTATACATCCATTATGGAGGTGGGGTCCACGCTGTTAGCCCGGAAAATTTCCAAACATAAATGATTTTTTTGGGCCTTTAGATTTTCAAATATGCCATTAGTCTAGAATAAAAAGTTAAAGGAATTAAAATAAGTAATCTATAAAAATAATCATCCAATTTGGAATTATATTTTTATATAAATGATCAAAATACCCTTGACATAAAAATCTATAAAAAATCTAGAATTTAAGCACATTTCACATTTTAGCTCAAAACACATCATAAATCCAAAAATTGATCCATATAAGCTCAAATTGATAAATTAGGAGGGTTAATACAATTGTAATTCATATAAAAAATGTGGAAAATATTAGTTTTATCAGTATATTTTTTGGTTTCGGGGTGTCCTACTAAGTATTTTTATACTCACCCATACATGGGGTTTTCCTTCCTGTGTCGTGTCTTGTGTAGAAGATTGAAATTTTGATAGAGTCTTAGGAGGGCCAAGACCAGACGATGCTTAGTGAGACCAGAAAAACCGAGGTGTGTTCCTACAGCTTTCTGAAAGCAGTCCCAATACTTACTTTAAGGTTGTAATTTTGTTTTCAAACTCATTGTGGGGGGCTTGTATTTGGCCCTAATTACTTTATATTACTTCCTCTTATACTCTGTCTATGCAATTTAGATGTATGAATGCATGGGTTTTTAGTTGTTTTTATATTTCATAATTTTATAGGCTTGGAGATTTGTGTTTCTATATAGGTACTTAAGCTAAGGCCTCTCATGTCAGTGATTCACCTTCTCAATGCTAGTCACTAGCCCCTAGCCTATTTGAGGTGGGATTTGGGAGTCACGGCATGGGCCCCTCTAAGAGGGGGCCTGACACCTACTGAGTTGTACTCACACCCTACATGGGCTACCTGATCTGTACCTGAATAGAGTTTGTTCTTTATAGAGAGGATAAGGGAAAATACATTGTGTTAGATCATTGATATGGGATAGAACATGGATGAGGGAACCAGACACTATTCGGGACCTGCTAGGCGGATTCGTCAATACCTTTATTTTGGGTTTCATTTTAGACACTTGACATGTACATTGGCCTGACAGATTTTCTTCTTTAGTTTTTGATATTGTATTTTTATTTTTGGTCATCTTGTGATACAGGTTCTTTTAGGTTATGATTACATGTTATTAATATATTGTATATTATTTTTTGATGGTGTATTTACTCGGATAAAAGAGGTTAAAGTCTCCCCATGATCAATATATCAGACCCTCACTACTAATCAACAGCCTCTGACATAAGGGGAGGCATACCTGAGGTCATGTGACTGATCGATTGGAGGCACTGGTGTGTGGAACCTGGTTCGAGATGTTATAGTTTTCAACATTATAAGTTTTGGAGATTTCTTTTAATATTCTATAATTGTGAAGAAAATCATGTGAAACTTTCCAGATAGGTTTGAATCTAAAATTTTCTCTTTATAAGATAAAGGTGATTTATCTCTTGATGAATTGCTTAAATTTCTTATTACTTATGAAATGAGAAAATAACCAATGTTAAAAAAATATTAAATATGAAATAGATTTTGAATCAATGAGAATGATGATAATTCAAGATGTTGGACATGATGATCCTTGATACTTTGAAGATAAGGAGGATGATAAGTTGAATGATAAAATCATGTCTCTTATATATAAGATCTATAGTAGAGAAATACAAAATTATGGTGGTAAACTTACTCTTAATTTTTTTCATTGGGGTGGAATTGGACACTTTACTATGAATTTACCTAAGAAGAGAGTTGGTGAGTATCGAGAATATTTGGATGAAACACATTGATGAAAGAAGTGAAACAAAATTTATGAAGAAGAAAATTCGTCCAACAAACACAAGAATAAGTCTACTAGAAACAAAATAAATTTGATAAGTAATAAATTTGAATCATACTCAACTGAAAACAATTCTTAAAAATATGAATGTTAAAAAACATTTATAACCTTCATTTCAAAATTTTAGAAAATAAAAGATTCCTTAGATAGTGAATAAGGTGGTGAAGTATCATATAGAGAGTATCAACTCAAAACATAACTTATATTATGTATTGAGAAAAAAAGAAATCTCAAGTTAGAAATTAGAGTAATAAAGAAATATTGTGAATAAGTTTCTAAAGTAAGAAATTATGTCATCAAGTCTGAGGAAGAATAAATTCAAGATTTCTTAATTTACAATCTAATAATCACTAAACAAGGAAGGATGGTTGAAGATCTCAATAAGAAGTTTGAATATAAGGAAAAAGAAGTCAATAAGTTTCAATATAAACTTCTTGATTCTATAAATACCTTGAGAAAGATGAATGAAAACTTTAATAAAGCTTTAGTAGTAAAATATAATACTTATAAATTTGTTGAGAAATATCAAATAAAGAATTAGGTGAATTCCTCACACACCAAAAATAACCTTTCATCAGATTTTTCTAACATTTCAAGTGATAATAAAATTAATAGGAAAGTTTGGGTGGATAAAGAACGTGATAAACCTATCACATATACAAAATTTAAAACTCACTTAAAAGGAAATATGGTATACACCAAGAGTATGTTAGGGTAAGAAGTATTTATCAACCTCAAATTTTTTTTACAGAGAAAGATCATACATCAATAAAAAATTAAGAGTTGATGGATTCTATTGGTGCTATAGAATATATGGGCAAATGAATTATATTTTTTGGTATAACATATCACTTCCCAAAATTATATTTTAATAGAGTGGAAGAAATAGTGAAATTAGAGTGAATAACTTTCCTAACACATATGAAGTTTGAAAAGAAAAATCCCAAGAAGTTAGAAACTTTCCAAAAACATTAATATAAATGTATGGAATAAGTTTATGGAAGATGTGATTTGGCTTTGCATCATGTAGAAATATGTATGAAACTCCTTTTAGAATATGTTTCTTATAGGATATAAAGAAAAGGAAGCTAGGATGAAGAAAGTTGAGGAAATATTTTTTTTGAGACTGCCTTGAAAGAAAGTAAAAAAGAACAAACCATGGATACTTGATAGTGGTTGTTCTTCATTAATGATAGGTGATTTAAAAATATTAAAACATGTTGAAAATCATGAAGGAGTTTCTATTACCTTTGGGAATAATAGTTATTTAAAAATCATAGGAATCAGAATGACTGAGATTAAAGAAGAAAAGTTGAAATGTTAGGATTTTTTATTTATTTATGTGATAAAACATAATTTACTTTGTGTAAGTCAACTTTGTGATGAGGGAAAGGAAGTGATTTTCATAAAATATTCATGTGTTATCAGAAGTGTGAAACATTGAAAAGTTGTCACAAAAGGAGAATGAACTAGTCGAAATCATTTTCAAGTTAGATAATTTAAAACCCTTTCCCCTATTTAAAGGTTAGAAACTATTATAATGTTTTGAGTAGTGGCTGATCATAAAAATTAAAAATGTATTAGATAGATATAAATTTTGATAAATTGAATAAGAAGTTTACAATGAGCAATCTTTTGGTTTTCTACTTGATAAGGATGAAAACAAAGTTTTTAGATTGAAGAAAGCTTGAGATGGTAAAAAATAAGATCCACATTCACTATATTTTACGATTTAAAATTGTTTGAGAATGATGATTTTTTCAAATGGAAAATTTGGCAGAAACTTATATATGAAAGATTTTTACTTTGGAACTCTAATTGTAATTTTTCATGTGGATAATATAATTTTTTCTGGGGATGAAGAAAATTTTGGTAAATAATTTTTTGAGAAAATGCAAAAGAATTTTGAAATATCAATGTTGAGAGAATTACCTTTCTTTTATGTCTTACAAGTTCAATATACGGAACAATAATTTTTCTTATCTTAAGAAAAGTATGCAAGGGAATTGTTACAAAAATTTGGAATTGTAGAATATAAAGAAGTTTCTACTCCTATCTCAGTGCGAATGAAGATGAGTAAAGATGTGTCCGAAAAAAGTGTGAATTAGAAAGACTTTTGGAAGATGATAAGAAGTATACTTTACCTTATAACCTTATGCCTGATATTGTTTATGCCTTAAATTTGTGTGCTAGGTATCAAAGTAATTTGAAAGAATCAAATATGTCGGCAGAAGGATAATTCTGAGATATGTTAAAGGAATAGATTCACAAGGATTATTATAAAAAATAAATTACGAGATGAAGTTTCATGGTTATACTAATATTGATTGGGATGGAGATTGTAATGATAGAGAATCAACCTTATGAGAAACATTTTTCTTGGGTGAATGTTCTGTAAATTTTCATAGTAAGAAACAAAGTTCAGTAAACTTGAGAAAAGTGGAATTAGAATATGTTGTGACTATTCAAGTATGTACTCAAATATTGTGGATGAAAGTTCAATTGTAATATTTTAATATAAAGGTTTCTAAAATATTGAAGACACTTTATGACAATCAGATTGCAATTGATCTTTCTAAAAATCATGTCTAACATTCAAGATCAAAACACATAAATATAAAGTTACACTTTATAAAAGAGAAATTTGCTGCTAGAGATGTTTTGTTGGAATATATCTCAACGAAGTATCAAATTATTGATATCTTCACAAATTCAATTCCAAAATAAAGGTTTGATTAGTTGAGGTTGAAAATTTATGTTCATCTTCCTATAATGAATTCCTAAAACTCATAAGGAAGTCCCCTACCATGATTTGGATTATATTGACAAATGGGGAGAAAAGGTAATAACTTTGTACTATGTAAGAAGTTTTTAATTATCTTTATTTTATGAATATGAAGTTGTGTTTATCAGATAATTGGGGAAAGGAAAATAAAATTTATAGAAAAATAAAAGTGAGAAAATATAAAAGTTATGGGATTTTATCTTAGCATGTCCATACGATTTTCTTGTCACAAAGGGATGGATTTTTTTAAAAAAAATACCTAATCTTTTAGTGTGTTGTCTAAACAATCATTTAATAAATGATGTGTTTTGGTAAAATTTAAAAAACTTGAGTTGTTTACAAAAGTTGAATTGTGAAATTTTTTTGAGAGTTAAAAATTTTATTAATGAGTGTTGTTAAAAAATCCAAATGGGGAGATTGAAGAACCTTTTTGATGTTTTCTTAATAAATTTTTGTATTTGTTGATAAATAATCTTTTATAAAATAATGTTTTTGAAAAACAAGTGAATGTTTCTAAATGTTCTAACCCAAACATAAAATGGATAAAAGTTTTGTTTTTGAGAAAGTTATTTTATAGACACAGATAATTGAACTGAGAAACACCAGATGAAAAGTATCGAACTGATCACCACCTATCATAGAATTCATAAAAAATTTAGAGTTTTTTATCAGACACACCATCAGTCTCAGATCCATTGACATGATGTTCAAGTTTCATTGGACTCAATTTTGTTTAGAATGTTAGAATGTTGCTGAAGATGTTGAATGAAGAGGGTGATGTCAAGAGTTTGAAATTTGTTAAAATTTCTAACCTTCATTCAAATATTTCTTTTCTAGTTTTTAATTCTCAAATATCATAAGTTGTCTATAACACTTTTGATGTGATCCTTATGAAGAAAAGGGGGAGAATAAGTGCAACCAATCATATTGAGTTTTGGTTGGAAATAAAGAAGGTGTTGAAAGTAAGGGAAGTCATAATACTTTCCTATATAAGTCATTTAGTACTTTGATAATACTGAATATCTCATAAATCAGGAGAACTGTAATTGTAAAATATTTTTAAGAAATAGAGGAATCATAAAGATTGTATTGATTCTAGGAATCAAGAAAAAAATTTTCATCAGATCCAGAAGTATTGAGAATAGTAGTTTTCAGAAGTCTGAATGAGTTATAGTTGATGAGGTTTGAAGTATTCCAAAGTGGTAGATTGGAGTTTCCATCGTAAACAAAATTACATCATAGTGATAATTCCATAATGATGAGGATTCCATTGGATTGAAGCTGAGGAAGTTCTATGAGGAAGAATCTGAGGAGGAAAGTTAATTAAAAAGACTCTAAGGAAGAAATTCAATCAAACTAACTCTGAGAGTGAAATTCAATCAAGACAGACTATGAGAAGGAAAGTCTATCACACAGAATCTAAAAAATAAAGTTAATTAGACAAACTATAAGGAAGAAATTAAATTTAGAATAAGATGAAGAAGTTTCATCATAATGAGATGAGGAAGTTCGATCATAATGAGTTGAGTAATTTCTATTATACTGAATAAAAGTTAGGAAGTCTGAGAAGAATTATTATAAAGAAAACATAAGAAGATTTCATAATATTTGTGAAGAGTTTAAGTGGTCAAACTTGAAATTAAAATATGTATAGATATTAATTTTTTTTAATTTTAGTAAGTGGGAAAAGTTTTTTAGTTTCTTAAATTTGTCTTTTTGGGATTCCTATAAATAGAAGAAATTTATATTCATAATTTTGAACATTTTTTTGTGAGTGGAAAAAGAAGGGAACTACAAAATTCATGTCAAATGTATCTTTCCATTTTGAAATCTCATTAGAAGTTTGGACATGTAAAATTTTTGTTTATTGGACTGAGTAAGATTGAACTGAGCATTTGAGAAGAGTTTGAGTAATGCATATTGAGAATGGATTCATCAGACTGAGTCCATCAGACTGAATTCATCGGATTGAGTCCATCGGAACCAGCCCTATCAGATGGAGAGAATCAGACCCAACCACATCATAATGAGGATTATGAACTGAGGATTACACATCATATATTCCTCATACCCAGTAGTTTTAAGTGTGTCGTGTACTTATGACTCTAATTATTTTTTATTATATCCTCTACTCTCTCGCTCTTAGGGTGAACTCTAGGAAATTTTGAATTATCTTCCCCCTTCCAGATGTCCCATTTTCACATTTGATCCTTGGTGAGTTTATTCACTTTGGTTTCCCACTTCTCACCCATCATTACTTTTCATTATAGTGTACATCTTTTGAACATGGGTTTTGTTTTGGGAGTTGATCTTGTTTTGGGTTAATATAGGTTCTTCTTATGATCTTCTGTGACTTCTTCTTTAATGGATTATTTCATTAGAAGAGTTGTGTTAATCACATGTTAATGGTATGGAGACTAAACCTAACCCCATGGTATATTTAATTGTGAATTATATGAAATATTTTTTTATGACCATGTAATATTCACTATAATTAATCAGTTGATTTATAGTAAATCATGGATTGGATTCCTTTAGATCCAGTGGTTGATGCAACCTGGATTATGGATACCTATTGGGTGAGAAAACATTTGAGTAAAAAGAACTTATCTAATGGTTTAAAGCATAGTGAGTATGACATGATACCCTAGTTTATTTCTTTATATATAATCCCTAGGTAATCTATTATTGATTATTGATATGACTCTTGATCCTTTGAGAGATAAATGAAAGTTTATTTGAAATAAAAACGGTAATTTTCATAATTAACCATTGATATTTATGATGTGATATTATGATATACATATTATTATGACTTGTTGAGTTGGTGATGAAATTATTATATATAGGGATATCCGAGTAGTGTTTAAATTATTATATGTTGAATCCCTATCTGTATGATATACTATTTCCACTATTTCTCTGTTACTCTAATTTGTACTACTATGGTTTAGTTCCACTTTGTTTTACCAGGGAGTATAGTCTCCCCACTATAAATATCCCAACCTATCTATTAGTCAATAGCCTCTAGAATATGGGGATGCATGCTTGACGCCTAATAACCAAATCATTTTGACCATGTGAGAGAGTACCAAATCGGGGTACATTACAAAATGGTATTAGAGGATCAACTTGTTATTTTCTATTGCTTTATTTTTTTGGAAAAAGAGTAATGGAGACTAGGAACTATTGGGAATTGGTAATGATCTTATTCATTGGAGAAGCTAACCCATGTAAGGGAGAAAATTTGAGTTCTAGGGATGGGATTATTATTTATGTTGTTCTCTTGTTACAATTGATGTTATTTCACCTTGGTTAATTTACATGTTGTGTGATGTTATTATTTTGTGATGTTATTGTTTATTAATATTTACACTCATGGACCAGTATGGTGAGATATGATTAGTCATGCATCAGTATAGGGACATAAGTATATATATATATACACACATGCATTATTCATGACAGGGACATGTTTATTGCACGTGTTATATACTTTCCAATATAAATTGTGAAATAATATATCTATTATATTTGACAAATGGATTGAAATAAACTATTATTTCATCATAAAACACTTATAATCCATGGTTAGAGATACCCAGAGTAATGGTTTTCTACTTTCATTGCCTCTTGAGGTTGACTTTATTTTTATCCAAAGATTATAGGAGTGTGTTTTTCTTGTAGATAAAATGACTCCTCATCATCTTCGAGTTGAATTCTAAGAGAGTGGAAATCAGTTATCTCCTAATGTAGATCAACTGGAGATTCCTGTAGCTCTTGAGGATCAAATGGATGTTCATCATCACAATAACTTGTTAAGGGTCATGAAATCCATGGAAAAAGAGACTATTTTCTTCATGCCTTTGATGCATTATTTGATGGGAGAGATTCAGCTACAACATCCACCTATGTTCACTTGGGAGTGAGGCTCCCAGGTAGCTGAGTTCTAGATTGATTCAATCTATACAATCTTTAAGCTTCTTGAGACACCCAAATATAGGAGGGATAATCTCATTATGTATATTCTCAGTGGACCTACCAAATATTGGTGGGATATTCTAGAGTAGGATGGGAAGGAGGAGGAGTTATCTTGGAAGGAATTCGATGTTAATTTATTGAGCCACTTATAACCATAGATGCTGAGGGATGAGAAGGATCATTAGTTCATTCATATGACATAGGATAGAATATCAGGGATGGACTATGTTGAACATTTCACCAAACTTCAATGCTTTGTGCCATATTTAGCTATTGATGAGATCTCTAGGGAGAAAAATTTTCAGGATGGTATTCACAATGAGGTTAGGTAGTAGGTGAATGTTTTTATTCTAAGTAGATTTTTAGATTTTATGAATCATGAACTCATCACAGAAAAGAATCTGAGAGAGGACCCAAGATGTATCCAGTCTATTTCCATAGGGTAAACTAGGATCACTTTTTTGTGTGGAAAGAAGTGATTCTATGAAATGTTTTCCAAGGAAATGATATAAAGACCAGTTAGGGTAGTGGGAATCCATCTTAGGATCATATTCCATTGTAGTGCATCAGTGTAGAATGTTAATTTACAAGAAACATTAGTTTTCATACACCACTTTGGAGTGCCATGTTTGCGGAAGGATGGGCCATCTTCATATGTTTTTTTAGATATTCTCATAGTATAGTAGTGATATGGGATAAATATAGGTACTAGAGTCTAGGAAGGACTGAACTACTCCTCATCAGATAGGTAGCTTGACTTCTATAGTACGTTTATGTTGAGGCGAGATATGTGGTACCCCATTGTAATGACAAAATTTTTATTAGTAACTTTTTTTTCCTGAATAAATGTGTGTTGTATTATATTATATATTATACACATAAAAAATATAGAGAAACCAATAAAAAACTATATTAATAAATATTGTTACATTAATCAGCAATGAAACCAATTAAATTTCCAAACATTACAACTGAACAAAAAGTATAAAATATAAAATATAAAATGAGAAAATATGGATCAACCTCATCTACAAGAATTATTGGCCCCACAACCAACACTATATAAAAAAACAAAATTATAGTAAACCAATAAAAATTATTTAAAATGGAAATATAGAACCTTGAGAAGAATTGATTTGAATATTGAATGAAATAATTGGGTGGGGTATATATAAGGTAATGTGACTGTTGGAATAGTAATGTGACTGTTGGAATAGTAACCTGATCGTTGGAATAGTAACCTGACCATGGGAAGAGTGATTTTACCAAAAAATAATAAATTATTATATAAATAACATTTGTCATGATTAATTTATGTAAATAAAAATATTATAATTCAATAAAATAAATATCACGATTAAAAACCTCAAAGAAAATAAAGCAAATTTTTAATAAACTGTATTTTAAAGTATTTTGTAAAAATAATTATTTTCCTGTTAAAAATTATATTTGACCTATTTTAGATATTTATTTTTACTAAATTAATATCATTTTTGAAATTATCATGTTAAAATTTTCCTTGAGTGAGTTTTTGGTAATTTTCTGAAATACTTCAATTTTTAGGTGAACAGTAAAAATGTAGTTTTTTCACATAATCGATGTATCTTAAGTAACATCATTCATGATATAATAATGACATAATACTTTATAGAAATTTATTTTCGGCCATTATATATTTAATTTCATAAATGAGTCATTAAAATACAATAAAATTAATTTTCAAACCTAAAAGTCACTTTCCAAAACCTAAATTCAAAAGTGATTCCTTAAAATATCAATATCTTTTTTTATTCACTTTTCTTTTTAATAAGTTAATGAATTAAAATTATAAACAGGATTTAAGGTCTTAAACCCATTATATTATATTTATATATAATTTATTTTGTCAAAAATGCACTATTACATGTTTTTGCTTTGATATATTATTTTATTAAATATTTTAATCTAAAAATACCCATCTCATAAAGTATAAATAATCCCTCTCCCTTACCTGGAAGCACACTCCTCTAAAACATTCAAAAGTACAATATCTTCCCAAATACTCTCTCTAAATCCCCTTACATTACTTATGGATATTTTGGAGCAATCCAACTCTAATCACCAAGGGTGTTATAGTGTCTTACAAGAGAAGCTACATTGAGGAGAGTAAGTCTCTATTAACTTTCCCCTTTTTTCTTATTCTATTTCTTATTTTTACCAATTAATTTAAAACCCATAAACTATAAAACTAATTATTCAATAATTTAAAATTATATTATTTATGTTAACATGATATAATTTTCATATTTATGAAAAAAATAAATGAAATACTTCTCTTTCCCTCTCTTTTAACAACGTCCCGTTAAAGGTTGATTAACCACCTACAGAGACATTTATAAGACAATTCTTATAACCAACTTCATGGATGGATATTATTAATTATATATAATATATAAATAATTAATTACATTTATTATATTCTACTGGAGTTAATCATACTTATCTATAAATGACTCTGAATGAAAATTGAGAAATCAATGTGAAATAAGGAATATTTAGGAAAATCTTGATATCAAAACACTTCAATCTCATCAATAGAAATTAATAAATATAAAAAAATGATTATAATTGATAAATAATTGTATAAATGGATATAATTAACATATTCATTAGTTTTTTAATAAATATAAGTTTATTATTCAAGAGGCGCAAAAGTGACGAAATAAAGAAAGAATTAAGGTAAGGGGATTCTTGAAACAAACTCTTTTTCATTGAGTTATCCATATTTCATGACATATTTGAAATAAATAGTCTTATAATGTTCCTTAAATATAATTTCATTATTCCTCTCTCTTCTTTTTTTGGATATACATGTTTTTTATTTGATTTTATGGAAAATACAATGATTTTCCAAAATAACTCTTCTTTCCAAAACACATCTTTGACTCCTCTTGAGTTGTTTATTCTTAACTAAAGAATGATGATTCTTATAGAAAATATTTTTTTCCCATTTTTTCATTTTGGAACCTGATGTTTATTTATGAAATCATAATTTTTGAAATCCTAATGAAACCCATTCCTTTCCATGGGTTATTTCATGAAATGATTGTTACACATTATTTGTGACATGCATGATTATGTAAATATTATGTTGTGATGGAAAGACCAAAATTATATATCCCTCCAATGAATTGAGTAATGTGTTGTATCTCATGAGGTAATGTTTATTATATGTGAACATGATGCTAGATTTGTTTACAGTGATGGTGTTATGATTATTCACATTTTTTATCTGTTAACATGATGCTAGAATTATTCCCAACTATATTTGGCATTTGACCACTATAACATGATATTTCATTTTTATTCATTCCCACATTCGATGAATTTATCACATTTTTAGCTCATGATATTTATAATGATCCTAGGATTATGATATGATTATTATACTCACCCATGTTATATTGATTCAAGTTCCTTATTCATCCTCTTACAATGCTTTTATCTTACCCCTTTTATTGATGTATATCCTTAGGTAATTGCATGTACTAAGGATAATGTGAGATTTTAGAAGGATAAAGAAGAAGGATTTAAATAAATTTTTATGTTTTATTATGTACAAGTTATTTATGAGCCTAATTTTTCTAAGACATAAACCTTTGGATCCTAGATTTGTAACTCTATTATGTTGTTTATCATTAAAATGATGTAATAGTTATGTATGAAAAATTAGGGTCACTATAGTTGGTATCTAAGAATGGTTTAGTTAATTTGGGAATTATGATTAGAATACAAGAGTAAAAACCATTAGTATAAGTCTATGCATAGGTAAAACATCCTAGAAGACTGTTTTTAGAAAAGTATAGACATAGGGACCCCATAATATATTCCTTTAGTATTAATTTCATAAAATAATAAATTACTCATGATTTATTGACTTATGTTTTGTTCTAACATTTTCTATTCTTGAAAATAGTAAGAACCAGGAGAAACTATGCCGAGAACCAATGTGAGTGACAATGAAACATTTATCCAAATGAGATCCCCAATTCCATGGGAGGTTGAGTTCAAAACTTTGTGGAAATGATTACCTAGTTTTCTCGAGATATGAATAATAACATTAACTATGCAGAATTTCCATATTAACCCAAGAAGGATCAATTATCCATTGAGTCCTTAATTCAAAATTGATCATCGATGTTTAGTGGAACTTCCAATCCACTTGATGTGGAATAGTGGGTTAACTCAATAAAGAAGATCTTTTTTATGATCCATTTCTCTAATAAGGAGATGGTGAAGCTTTCAATTTATCATTTATATGGAGAAGCTATTCCATAGCAGGAATTGATAATGAACAAGAATCCAAAGGATTAAATGGAAGAGATGGAGTGGGAAGAATTTAAGAAAATATTTCTTACAAATGATTTACCTTGAACTCTTCAAAGAAAAGATTGAAAGAGAATACATATAGCTAAAGAAAAAGGAATGTGAAGCTATCACAACTTATGATGAAAACTTCATAAGGTTTTAAATGTATTCCTTGGGGTTTTTATCAATAATTATAGAATAATAGATATGTTCTTTATTGTTTTAAAAATACACCTTCGAAACGATCTAGAAATATAATAATTTTGGTGTTTTGAAGATGTGGTTAAATGTGATCTTGAAGTATATATGGAGTTCAAAGAATGGTCCCATGGTTATAGAGATAATAAGAGAAGAATGTGGTTTCAAGATTGTGGGTCAAATGACAAATGAGGAAATAGGATCCAACTACCCACATGTCAAAAATGTGGGAAGAATCATCATGTTAATTACCTCAATGGGATGAGGAAATTCTTCAAGTATGGGTGAGAAGGACACCAAGCTAATCAATATTTTAGATACATGAAGAAGCTGACCAACATGATAGAGGAAAGGAAGTAACATCCCAATGCACAACCCATGGTTCAATGCTTAAACTATAGGGACCAAGGGTGTTATGCAAGCAAGTCCACTAAACCACATGTCCTTGAGGGAAACCGGTGTCAGCAATCACCAAAGTCAAAGGAGAAAGGGAAAACTTATATCATCACTACTAATGAAGTGGAGTGTGAAAATGAATTCATACAAGGTATTATTCCTATTCAATAAATAATAGAAAAGTATTATTTTATTCTGGTTCTACTTATTCATTTATATCCTAAAAGTTTTCTATAACTATTGAATTGAAGCCCCGATACCTTTAAGTGGAGATATCCCTAAAAAAACATATTTGTGTAATCATTACAACCCAAGTGTTGGACTCTTCTCCTATAATCATATTTGGGATGATTCTTCTTGAAAATATTATTATATTTCCCTTGTTGAAATTTGATGCTATATTGGACATGTATTGGCTGTCATTATATATAGAAGAAATCAACTATTGGAAAAATTCTATTTTTATATTCTGAACCATCCCATGATCCTCTAAAAATGCTTGGAAGATCATGAATATTCTTTGGAAAATCCATCAATAGTGTGGGTGTCGATACCCTGTAGAGAAGCATACCTTGCCCAAATGGTTGAGTCAAAGGAAGGTATTACCCTGGAGGAAATTTCCATTGTTAGGGAATACATTGATGTTTTTCTCAAAGAGTTACTTGGAATACCCTGATCATGAGGTAGAGTTCTCAATAGATCTCATACCCATAGTCACTACTATCTCAAAATTACCATATAGGATGGCCTTGATTGAAATGGAGGAGTTAAAGAAGCATCTACAAGGGAATTTGAAAAAACGGTTCATACGCCCTAGTACATCACCTATGGGTGCACCAATGCTCTTTGTCAAGAAGAAAGATAGATCAAACCAGGTGTATATCAATTACCAATATATCAACAAGATCACCATAAATAAAAATTATCCTCAACCAAGGATTGATGTCTTTTTCAATCAACTATGAGGAGTGAAATAATTATCAAAGGTGTAACTTTTTTATGGATATCATCAACTAATGTTTAAGAAGGAAGATATTCAAAAGACTTCTTTCCTTACAAGGTATGGGCACTATGAGTTCATAGTAATTCCTTTTAGAATTACTAATTTTCCTACAATATTTATGGATTTGATGAATATATTCTTTAGAGACTACCTCAACAAATTTTTGGTAGTGTTTATCGATTATAATCTCATTTATTCCAAGATTAAGTAGGAACATGAAGAGAATATAATGGTTGTGTTGGTGTTATTAAGGAAGGAGAAAAATTATTATAAGTTCAAAAAGTGTGACTTTTGGATGAATAAAGTCACATTATTGGGGAACATGATGAAAAGTAATGGAATTTAGGTGGACCCTTCAAAGACAAAGGCAATTGAAGAATAACCTAGAACCACTAGTGTCATAGAAATCTATAGTTTTATGGATTAGCTGGTTACTATTTACATTTTGTGATAAATTTATCATTATTTTTTATCCAACTAAAAAAAATTACAACAAAATGGGGTAAATTATTTATGGATGAATGATTTTAGGAAAGCTTTAAGGAGATCAAGAAGTGGCTAATCACTGTTCTTGTACTATAATTTCCCAGTCAAGATAATTGTACCACTGAGAGGGGAAGAGATTGAATCAGTGATATATATTTCTTTTATATTTCCATAATTATGTAATAACCTTATAATCCTATTAAATAATTCTTTCCCTAGTGAAAACAATTAGAACACACATCTATAAGAACACATGAATTTATAAGTATCACTATTCAATAGAATAGCTGCATCTTTTCTATGATTTTGAAATGATCTAATACCACACAATCTATTAGAAAATAATCCCTTTTTATGGAATAAAATGAGTAGGATATTCCATTTCACTCATGTAGCTCTATATAAAGAATTCAATATTGAATGTGATACTTCTATAACAAATGATGAAATACAATGTTTTGTAACCACACATGATATGTTGATTCTTTATTAACTTTCAAAAATGTATTATTTTTTAAAAAATTATTCAATTTCTTACCTAGAAGTTGGTAAGAAATTTTCTAAATTTTGTTACAAAACTCAGTATGATTTCCCAATCCAATTCCCCCAGTTCGATTATCCCAGTTTTATTTCTCATTATGAAAAATATATGACTTTTTCAGAATACAGTTGAGAAAATTCTGAACCACTTCTTCTTTAATCAAAAAAACCCAATATGATTTTCCCAGTTCGATGATTCATCCCAATACGATGACCAGTTGAATACAACAAAATAAAATATGGAAACCTCTTCTTCTCTCTAGAGCTATGCATTCTCTATTTCTTTTTGTGAATAATACATCTGTCAAAAGTACAAAGTACTTTCCCTTTTATACTCCCCCAAAAATGGTTTGGGTGGGATTCCTAAAAAATTTCCCACTCAATCAAATTTTCTAAATCTACATGTTCCTTTGAATTTTGGGTTCATATTAACTCCATTGTGTAGAAATAACAAGAAAAATTATGACTGTTTCTATCCTTTACACCAAAGAAAAAGTTTCATCACAATCAACACCATCAATTTTAAAGTAACCTTTACATACTAATATTTCCTTGTTTGTTATCACTTCACCTTATTCATTCATTTTGTTTGGGAAACACACTTTGTACCAATAACATTTTTGTTATTTGTATTATGTATGAGTTCTTAGGAATTATTCTTTTCTATTTGGTCTGACTCTTTATTCATGGACTGAACCCATTCTAGATACTCAAAATCTTATTTCACATCATTCGACCCAATTTTTGAATACAAAGAAGTATGTATAATAGTTTCTTGGGGTTGGAATCTATTTTTAATTTTTACACCATCTTTATCAAGTATCTTTATAACTTATTTTTCATACATATTCTTTTGAGAAGATTGAATCCCTCTAAACCTATGAATTTCATAACCTATGGAATATTAGTAATGGTGTTGGTTGAACCAACACATATTTGTTTTATTTCTGATTCCATCATAATACCAGTATTAACTATAGAAAGAATATTTTCCTCTATAGCTTCCATACTAACTGGAGTTATGAATATGTTTCTTGTCAACCTTCTTATCTGATTTTTTTAAACCACAAACCTTACTGTTATTAATCATAATCTTCTTTTTTAGCTTATTTCTCCTTTTATCCTTGTCATAACTAGAAATAATAGAAACATTTACATATTCAAAATTTTTAGAAACATTTTTAGACTTAGGTTTTCAAGAACTTATGAATTATCAACTTTGTTAATCTTAGCCACATATATAATTTTATAATCTTTCTTATTTCTAGAAATAATTCTATCTTTCCTATCAAATTTTTATGGTTACTTTTTTTATCCTTATTTTGTTTTTCCTTATGAAAACTTTCAGCAACTTCATATATAAAATTTTTGGAAAATATAATTTTATTTTCGTCTTTACAAAGTTTTTACTAGACAAGTTATAACTATTATTTTTATGCCTTTAAGTTCAATTCCAGATGTTCATTATGATTATTTTCCTCCTTAAGATATTTTTTCAAATCACTAATATCTGGTTGCATCTTTTTCTTCTCATCTAAAAAAATTTCATGATTTTTTATGAGGAACATTCATTTTCCAACTTCTTGTTTTGTTTTTCAAGACTTCTAATATTTCTCAAATATATTTCAAATCTTATTTTACTTTCTTACCTAGAAGTTGGTAAGAACTTTTATGGACTTTATTATAAAACTCAGTTTGATTCTACTAGTCTATTTGTTCAATAAGAAAAATATATGACTTTGTTAGAATATATTTGAGAAAATTTCGAACCATTTCTTCTTCAATCAAGAAATCCCAATACAATTTTTTGAGTCTGATGATTCAGACCAATACGATGACCAGTTGAATATAATCTTGTCTCTCCTCTTATACTTCTTCTATGCGAAATACTTCTTAAACAAAATTCAATCAGGAAACCTCTTATTCTCTCTAAAGATATTCCTTATCTCTTATTCACCATGAACAATACATCTATCATAAAATAAAAAGTAATTTCTGTTTAATACTCACCCAAAAAATGGTTTGGGTGGGATTCCTGAAAATTTTTCCTCTTAATTAAATTTTACGAATCTATATGTTCCTTTGAATTTCAGGTGCATCTTGCCTTCATAAACTCTTCTCAACACATATCGATCCATCATGAATATTCAAATATCTATATCTATACTTTATAATTTCTTTAAAAACATTAGTCTGATTCTAATTTCCCATTCTAATTTGTCATTATGATCCACCTCGTTATAATGAAGACAAATGTAAAATAATATATACTTCTTTATCTCTTCTCTTGACCCACTTGAATGATAAACAAAGTAATTAAACCTATTTTTAACGGTTGACTACATTATTGATAAATCTTTGAATTTATTCTTCATATTGGCCACCACATACTTTTCATTTTCTTTATAGTCATCAGTTTCAAACAAATCTTCCTCTGATGATTATGATGGCATACCGATTCTGAAGGACCGGTATTAGAAGCATCAAAATCAACAACTTTGTTCTCTTCTAAATATGATACCGGTGAGTTTTTATCACAAACAATTCAACCTTTGATGAATATGATGAAATACTAAATCCAATGGATGAAAATTAAGAGATTATTTCATTTTTGAATATGATTCTCACTAACTTCTTTATTTGAGGATTTAAATCTTTCTTGCATTTAGTTTAACTAAAAACTAGCACCTTCATTACGATCATCCTCCTTGGTCATTAAACAATTATTCATCCAGAAATATCATTATAATGATCTTGAGACTGGAATGATTCAAATTTATCAAATTTATTCTTTCGTAAACTTTCAGCAAGTACCCTTAATTCCTTCATGACTTTGATTATGTTGAATATCTGTTTCATCATCATATAACCTAACATGTAAAGTGTTAATACTTACCTATATTTTATCAACATATTTCTTTCCTTCTCAACCTAAATACGATTGGTATGATTATGATCAAATTGAATATGATTGGTAGAATCTTTTTCTTCTCTTTATTTCATCAATCATTCATCACTAGTTTTATAACTTACTAATGATTTATGAGAGCTCCAAGATCATCAAAGCATCATTACATTTTCATCGAAGTCAGGAAGTCTATGATTTTTCCCCATTACAATTAAACCTTTCATTCTAGACTTAGGGTGAGTATAATGATCCTCTTCATCCAGAAAACATATTCACAATACAATGGACTTTCTTAACCATTGTGAGTCTTATTTTCTTGAATATTATGGTCAGTATGATTTTTACCAAATAAAAAGTGATGTGATTTATTTTCTTCTTAAAAATCATTGAAAATAAAAAATAATACCTAAATATGATAGTCATCCTTACCATCATGGCCTTAACATGTACTCACACTACTAATAAGTGGAAGAGGTTTTGTGATATATAGTGATGATTCAAATAAAGTCTTGGGTTGTGTAGTCATGAGGAATGATAAAGTGATATCCTATTCCTCATGATAGTTAAAGATCCATGAGAAGAACTACCTGGCACATTATCTAAAGTTAGAATATATGATCTTTGATCTAAATATTTGGTCTCTTTGTATTTATGGTGAGAAGTTTGACATATATACCGATCATAAGAGTCTAAATTATATATTCACATAGAAGTATACCAATATGCATCAAAGAAAATGGTTTGATCTAATCATGGACTTTGATTTCTCTATTCACTACAATCCGAGAAAGGAGAATAAGGTAGACGATTCTCTTAACAGAAAAAAAACATGGTACTTTATCCATGATGCAAATTTAGGGAGAACTTATATTCTTGTATATGAAATGGATATATCTTGAAATAATAATGATTTGGAATACATCCTACCTCTCCCAAATGATTTTCCAACCATCTATCTAAGAGAATATCAAGGAGACATAAATGGATGATATGGAGCTAAACAAATTTGAAATCAATAAAGGAAGGGGAGATACATGAGTTCCAAATTAATGATGATGATGTAATTTAGTTTTTAATTTGGATTTCTATTCGTTCATCACCTCAGATAAAGAACATGCTATTGTATAATACATATAGCCTTTCTTTCCACACCACCCCAAAAGTACCAATATGTACCATGATCTTTAAGAACACTTTTGATGGGACAACATGAATAAGGAGATTACGGAGTATATATCAAGGTGTTTGTTATGACATAAAGTTAAAGTAGAGTGAAAAAATTCCAAAGGGATGAGGAAACCATTTCTTATAACCATGTGGAAATGGGTGAATATCACCATGGACATTATCACCAATCTCCCAAAAACATCCATAGAAAAAATACGATATGGTTTGTGGTGGATCGACTCAACAAGACTGACCACTTTATCAATATTTGGGAAGATTTCTCACTTGAAAAAATTTCCAAGATATATGTGAAGGAAATGGTGAGGTTTCATGGGGTTCCACTTTCGATCATATTTGATTGTGATCCAAGGTTCACCTATAAATTCTATAGAATCATTAAATAATACTTTAGTACTAAATTAAATGTTAGCATGACCTATCACCGCCAAACTGATAGAAAATCTAAAAGGACTATTCAAACACTTGAGGACATGCTAAGATCACGCTTGATGGAATTTAAAGGAGGATGTGATCAGCATTTCACATTGGTTGAGTTCTCATATAAAAACAACTTCCACTCGAGTATTTAAATGGATCTATATGATTCTTTGAATGTAAATAAATGTAGAACTCAAAATGTTTTGGGATGAAGTTGTGGAATGAAAGATACATGGACCTAATCTTGTGAAAGTGAGGATAAAGAAGTTTCAATCCATACAAGAACATATAAAAGCTACCTAGAGTCAGTAAAAGAGATTTACTGACTACTACCAGAGGGAATTTAATTTTTATGTTAGAGAAAAAGTTTCCTTTGAATATAACCATTGAAGAGAAACATATACTTTGTAAAGAAAGGTAAGTTTTAGCCTGAGGAATATTGATCCCTTTGAGATCCTTGATCGCATAGGATTAGTGACATATCAACTTTCATTTCCACAAAGTATGGATAAAGTTCATGATTTGTCCAAAACCAATTTTATGGAAATAATTTGGCCATAAAACTTCCATTATTGAGTTTGGTTGTGTTTTTATAACTTTTTGTTTGGTAAAAATGTGGGTAAACCTAACTTGTTTTCAAAATTCCAAGTGAGTCCTTTTCGCCCCTTATAAAAAGTCACAACCTCTCCTCATTCCTCACACCTCTCAAACCAATTAGTTTCAACCAATATCTGCCCATATAGATTCCCAAAATCCCTCCCCTAGACCTTGAATCCTCCCTTTTGTTAGAAATACTTACAAGGAATCCTTTTGGTACAAACCAAAAGTAGTTACCCAATTAAGAGGTAACATCTTTTCTCAAGAGTTTTTGTTTTATTTCCATTATCCAACCCCTCATATCATATTATTTGATTCTTGTATAAATAAACCATATCCTCAATATAATAGTATGTTTTATTCTAAGGTTTAGACCTACACTTACACATAATTACATTTAATGGGAAATGAACATATTGTGTCTGTGTATAGTGATATACTGCCTCACAAAACGAAAATCGTTCATTTTACTTTAACAACATTCATAGTTCTCCATTATGATGGAAAATATATTTTTATATGATATAAATGATATTTATTAATTATTTATTATTATTTAATCCTTTTTATAATACACACCTTTAATACTTTCCATTTTTCATTAATATGATAACATCTTTTGAGGAAGTGTGGAATACCGCCCCCTCAAAGAGATGTGATTAATTCACAGGATCCATGGAATGTATAAAGAATGATTATAATTAAAAATATGCGAAATAAACAACCTCTATATGATATAAATAAAATAATTACCTTTTTGGAAATATACTATATATATATATTAATTTCATTATTACCCATTCACACACTTAAAAAGTGAAAACGTCGTTCATTGATGTGTGGACTGCTGACTCCTCGACACGATGTAATTCATTTTACAGCACAATAATTATATATATATATATAAATATATATATAAGTATATATGATGAAATAATACAGTATTTATGTTATATTGGTCATTCTAGATATATTTTGTGTTACTGACCTTCTTTCCATAACGACTATTGAAAAATAAGAACCTCACTCATGCGTACGTATGGCCTACCGTCACCATGATTGTAATGTTGGTTCCTTTTTCATAACCATATTTAATAATTTATTTTAATGGTATAATTAATGAATGAACATGATAATTTTTTCATGATTATTATTCTGTAGATGTCATATAATGACCCCTTTGACAATAGTTGACCTACCAATGTTGTTTTTGATACATAATCCGAATTTGGTGTAAACAGCCGATGTAAACAGAATTGTTTAAGTAGTTGTATACAACATAGTATAAAGTGAAATAAAATTAATGTTAAACATGAAAAATTTAACAAAGAAATTAGAAAATTAACATAATCTTATAATACAAGAAGTCAAAGGATGTTCACCCAAAATAAAACTCAAGGTAAGGTATTTACATATCACTTTTTACATCTATGAGATAAATGTAATGTTCACAATTTAATTATTTTTTGTGGTGTATCTACTACCCATTTTGATATATTATATAATTCATTATTTTATCTTTATGGTATTTAAAATATTAATTCAATATTATTCCTTCATCAGCCTTATGTTTTAAATTGTTTTAGAGTGGTATGGGACACTTTGGGATGTTTAAAGATTATTTTCCTTATGACTTGTACTAATTATATTTCAATGGAATTTCCATTATAGGATATTATATGTCTATTTTTCAATAAAACCTTTCATTATTATCTAGTTATTCATGACCATTTTCAATTATTAGTACTATTTTTCCACTCTTTGGTACTCAAAATGTTTTAGAAAATGTTTTTAAGAAATCTAAACTTTATTTCTCTCCTTAGTTAGAGAACCTGTTTTCTTCTAAAAACCATGTTTTAATAAAAAAAATCAAAAATGTTTTTAAAATGATTTGGTAAAGAAATTATTACACTTTTTTTCTTTTACCATTGTTTTCAAAGGGATATTTTTATCACTTTATTATCAATTCATTTCTTTAACTTTTAACATTGAAAAAAGAATGTTCTTTTACCTAATATGAAAAGTACATATTTACCCACCATTATTTATTTGAAGCTTCCTTTTCATTTATAAAAGGATAATTTTTTAAAGAAAATGTTTTTAAAAGTGATTTTCCAGGAAAAAAATTTCCAAAAGGTTTATCATAATAAAACGATATTTTCCTTATGGATTGTTTTAAATATCATTTTATAGTATTTATATTCATCATCATCAATAACCATTTATTTTTACTCCACATGATATTTCTTTATTGATACCATCCTTATTCTTCCCTTTCGTGGCTTATTATTCATTTGTCCAAGGATAGTATTCACATTCACTTCTTTGAATCATTTGTTATTCCCCTTGAAATATTCAATCTTCTATGATCATTGAATATTCAATTTCCCCTTAATTATCCATTTCATTCATCATGTATATTACTATTACCTAAACCCTATCCCATTTTACATACAGTGTCTACTTTGATATTTATTATATTAATTGAGAAAATGTTGATTATTTCATATCCTTTATTCAATACAGATATTTGATAAGGCATATTATTTATTTTGATTATTCAATATGAGGAATGATTTGGACAGGCAATGATGGGAGGAGACAAAATTTATATAGGTCCTCAATGAATCGATAGGTTCTCATGAGAAAAATTAGTTTCACAAATTAGAATTGTTTAAACCGTCTTGTGAAAGGTATTGATGGTATAGGTTTTCATGTGACTCAAACATGATGTCTATTAAGAAATAATTTCCCTCATTTAGTTTTAGTTATTATTCAACCATGATATTTTACATCGTCACATCTATGGATACATTTCATTTTCAGTTATTTAAATAGAATGTGTTTCAGTTTCTTACATTGCCATATTTATTTTTCATTATCTATTTATTTAAATGGAATGTGTTTTCAGTTATTACCTTTCAATAATATTTATGAACTTCCTTCTTAGTTTATTGATTATTTAGTGAACTTCCTTATCAGTTTATTGATTATATGGAATGTGAGTTCAGTTATTCACCACATCATAATTATTATTCTCATTGATTCGTTATAACTCCTACTATATTTTTTCCTTACTAAGAATTTAGGCTCACCATTTTTATGTTTATTTACCTAGGAATCCCAGAAGTGTACTTTGAAAGATATACAAGGATTTACTAGATGGATTAGATTTATCCTTGAAGAAATTTATTTAGAAAGAATAAAAAATTATGTTTTAATTAGTGTATCCTTTTCTCATGTATGTATCTCATTTACCAAGAATACTAAACTCTTGATCCTTCAGGATTTAATTCCTTGTAATATTTCCAATTTAATAGTAGTAGACACCGACTCTGGGCCTTCTAGGGTTAGGTTACTTCTGTTGGTATCAGAGGAAGTTTAGTATCATCTTTGGGAACTTGATTTAAGACAACATAGGTTAGATAACATAGACCTAAGGTAGAATTTGAGGATAAGTATAGAATAAAATCCTAGAATTTTGGTAAGGTAGATATTATGTGGTTCTTTCTAGCAATACATCCATGTCTAGATACTACAAGTGTATCTATTTTTGATACATATGTATCTAGGATTAATACCTACAAATAGGAATTTTGAGCCTAACTTGGGGTAACCTGGTATACAACAACGAGCCTTACTGCACAACTGCTTTGACACTCCTGGGTGATATGTTTAGGATAATTTACATTTCTTTAAAAACCACCATGAAGGATTTTGACAATGAATAACCCAGGATAAAACTAGGATGTTTAGATTGAAAATAGGGTATCATGATTTAAAAATCCTATAAATGATATTATGGATAAACTCTAGACTAAGGAATGATATATGTGGAAATCAGTGGATGAAGTATTTATGTATTAGGGTTGTATTGAAAAATTTAGTTAAAATTCTATTTTGTGATTAAACTAATTTAAAGGATTACAGTCATATTTATTTTAGGAATTATATTAATTTTGTTTTAGAAAAGGATGACCTATAAGCTGGGTGAGAACCAATCAAATCTGGCAAGGCTGCAGGTCTTAAACCCATGACCAAAGGACAATAAGGGTTTCTTGCCAACCACTATCCTATGAAATTTCCTAGTTATTTTTTCATTGTTTTTAGTTAGACAATTCGATGAATAAATGGTAATGATAAACCAGTAGTTTCACTTTTGAGGATTACATATTAATCTATTAACCATATTGCTTTTGGAAGATAGTTAATGAAAATAGTTAGAATTTTCACTCTTTTATAGGACTCACGATCCTTTAAATGTTTCTTTTAGTCCTTCAGGCATAAAAAATCATTATTGGTAATTAATTTCTAGGAGTAAAGGAATGAATTAGAATTTGATCAAAGCACAACCAAAATTTAGGTTTTTCCATATGAAATTGAAACCTATCATGTAATAATATTTCATTATATTCTTAAGTAGTAAAATAATTACCCAACATTAGTAAAATGTCTTAAAAATAAAATGTTTTCCTAATATGTTAATTTTTGTTGAATCTGTGGCCTTCTAAATCATCATATATTTATGGCTTTGAGGTCCTCAACTTTCCATTGACCATTCACTTGTTTGTGATTGATGACCCCTTTCATTCCTTATAAATATTTACATTTTTCCTACAAGTACGTTTCTCTACTTTACACTGATGTTCTCCTACTTAGAGACCTAGTTACATGGTATTCCATGTGACCTATGTACTTTTTATTCTCTCTTTTATAGAGGATGACTTATAAACCCTTCTCATGATGGGGGATTTCAAACATAGGAAGTATCAAACAATATATCACCATGATTGAGTTTAAATTATGAGGATGTAATTCAAATAATGTGGGGATAATGTGATGAACTGAAAATCTAAAGTAAGAACCTTTTATTCGATAGCATGTATGACACGCGATACCGAACATGTAAGGAAATATAATATCTAGATACTTTATAGAATATTTACTATTTAAAATAGATTCTATGTATTTCAATACATGCAACACCGAGTTAGCTTGTGTTGCATAAAATAGAGGCCTTCCTTGATAGATTATGTTACATGCAAGAGTGACCTTCCTCGATAGCTTGTGTTACATGCAAAAACGACCTTCCTTTATAGCTTCCATTACACGCAAGACCGATTTTCACCAAATAATAATGTATTATTGAAATATTATTATTTAATATAATATGAAATAACCTAGCCGTTATGTTAGCAATTATAAATAGTATTAACTAACTTATGAAAATTTATGGTTTATATAAATATAAAATTAATTCATTGGTTACCAACTAATGAAAAATGAAAATAAGAACCAATTGGATATAAAAAATAAATATTATTATTTATATACATCCAAAGGAGTTTTGTCTATATAATCATAGTTAATTATAATTATTGAACGATTTTAATAAAATATATATGTTATATATTAAGAAAAACATTTTTTATATTAATCCATTATGTTTGATATGAATAAGATAAGAATAAACCCTATTTTACATTAAAAAACCAATATTTGTATAAAGGCAATTTTACAACCTTTTAATAAAGAACCCCTTTTAAATTAGAATTTTTCCACTTTAATTGATTTAATATGTAAAAATAAACTTAATCTTGGAAATATAAATATAATAATTGTTTTAGGGTGAATTTTTGATATTTTTTTGATACATTTCATATTTAATGAATAGTTAAAAATACTGAATTTTTCTTCAAAACTTATTTTTTATCTAATTTATTTATAAGGTTAAATTATATTTTTCATATGTTTTAATGTTTAATAAGATAATATTTTTTTAAATTAAAACAATTTATGACATTGAAATAAATTTTAATTTTAAAATGATTATAAAAAATAGCAAACATTCATACCTTTTTACCTTAAAAATATTCATTGTCGTCCCATATTCGGGATTAAATCTAAATTAATTTCTACCACTTCTGTGATTTGAATTTGGAAAAATAGATTCCATATTTGGAATAAAAATAATTTATAATTTCTAATAATACTAATTTTTTTTATAAAAATATTAGTGAAAGTAATTAAAATTAATTACAATTATTAAGGTTTAATTAAGCTTAATAAAGGACTAAACCTTTAACTTAAGGGGCCAAATGACCTAGAAACTTCTCCAAAACACATTTTATGGACCTAATTAGGACATTAACCTTCCATTATTGAGTTTTGATGGTTTTTTCTGACATTTTTTCGGTTAAAACATGTGTACACCTAACTTGATTTCAAAAGACCAAGTGAGTCCTTTTCTACCCTTATAAAAGGCCGCCAGCTATCCCCATTCATGAAACATCTCAAACCACTTATATTTGAAAATTATCTTCCCATATAGCTTCCCAAAATCCCTCTACTATAACTTTAAGCCTCCATTTTAGTATAAATCCTTCTAATTAATCCTTTTGGTAGAAACCAAAAGTAGTTACCCGATTAAGAGGTAATGTCTTCTCTCAAGCTTTCTAGTTTTATTTCCATTATCCAACCCCTCATATATTCCTATTATATTATTATATAAAAACACAATTATCCTTAATATACTATTATTTTGTAATCCTAAACGTTATACCTACACTTACACACACTTCCATCTAATGGGTAACGAACATATTGTTTTTGTGTGTGATAAACTAATGACTCACGAAATGATGATTGTTCATTTTCCTTTACCTACTTTCATGGTTGGAAATTATGATGGAAACTCTGTTTATATATGATATATATGATATTTATTATTTCTTTATACTTCTTTAATTTTTTTATAACACATAAATTTAACACTTTCCATTTTTTTAATACGATAACTTTGTTTGAGGAAGTGTGGATTACTTCCCCCTCAAAGCGACGTGATTTGTTCACACGATCCATGGAATGTATAAATGATGATTATAATTAAAAATATGTGACATGAAAAAACTTTATACGTTATTAATGAAACAATTACCTTTATGTATATATACTATATATATATATATATCATTTTCATTAGTACCATTTCACACACTTAAAAAGTGATAACGTCGTTCGTGGACACATGGACTTCCATCTCCTCAACATGATGTGATTCATTTTACATCACAATAATTCTATATAAAAGTATATATGATTTAATAATATTTTATTTATGATATAATGATCATTTTGGAAAGATATGGTGTTACTTACCTTCTCTCCATAACAATCATTGAAAAATAAGAGCATTACTCATGCGTACGTACAACCTACCATCTCCATGATTGTAACGTTGGTTCATTTTTCATAACCATATTTAATGATTTATTTTAAATGAATAATTAATAAAAAAATATGATAATTATTTCATGATTATTATTTTTGAGACTTTATATATGGACCCCTTTAACCATAGATGACCTACCAAAGTTGTTTTTGACACATAATCCAAATTTGTTCTAAACACCCAATGTAAACAGAATTTTTCATGTAGTTGTATAAAACATAGTATGAAGTGAAATAAAATTAATTATAAACTTGAAAAAGTTTCTCAATAAATTAGAAAATTAAAATAAGTTTATTATACCAGAAGTGAAAGGATGTTCACCCAAAAGGAAACTCAAGGTAATGGATTCTCATCTTACTTTTTAAATCTGTGAGATAAATGTCATATTCAAAATTTGATTTTTTTTGTGTGGTGTATATACTATCAATTTTGATATATAATATCATGAATTATTTTATCGTCATTGTATATGAAAATTCCATTCAACATTATTCCTTCATGAGGCTTATGATTTAAAAATTTTCAAAGTTGAATGGGACACCTTGGGATGTTTAAAGATTATTTTCCTCAAGAATAGTACTAACGATCTTGCAATGGAACTTCCATTAGAGGAAATTGTATAAAAACTTTTCAACAAACCCTTTCATTATTATCTAGTTATTCATGACTATTTTCATGTATTAGTACCATTTTTACACTCTTTTGAACTGAAAATGTTTTTGATATTTTTAAGAAAACCCAACTTTATTTATCTTTTTAGTTAGAGAAACTGTTTTCTTTTAAAAATCATGTTTTAATAAAATGTTTTCAAAAATATTTTTAAAATTATTTGGTAAAGTAATTTTTATCCTTTTTGTATTTTACCATTGTTTTAAAATGAATATTCTTTTCTCTTTTCAAATAATGTATTTTTATAACCTTTCACCGTGAAAATAGAATGTTCTTTTACCTCGCACTAAAAGTATGGATTTACCTATCATCATTTCTTTTTAGCTTCCCTTTCATGTCTAAAAGGTTACTTTATAAAGAAATTTTTTTCAAAAGTCATTTTTAAAGAAAATTTTTTCCAAAAGGTTTTCATAGTCATAGGATATTTTCCCCAATTTTTTTAAAGATCATTTTATAGTATTTCTATTCTTCAACATCAATATAAACTACTACAAAACTAGGTTTATCAAATACTAGGGATTTAACAGTGCTAGCTAAAAATGATGTTAAATACTCTCTTTGTCAGTGGTCAAAAAACAATATTAAAGGAGGTTTTTAATAACGATAAAAAAATTGTTAAAGGGGGACCTTTATCAGCACTTTTAAAAAATCACTGATAAATGAGATCTTTTAACAGTACTTGTAAAAAATCACTGTCAAAGGGGGGTCTTTATCAGCGCTTTTTTAGAAGCGTTGATAAAGGCCCCTCTTTATCAACTCTTTTTTAGTAGCACTGATAAAGGAATACTGAAAAAAATTCAATAAGAATAATATATTAATATATAAATATATTTATATTGATATAAATATAATATATATTTTTTAAAATATGTTTTAGATAAGGTAAATAGAATTTTACACTTAATATATAAGATATTTTTTGAAAATGGATTACAAAATAAATAAAAAAATATTTTTAATTAATAATTTTCTTATTATTTCTGGTTAATAGTCATTTAATATCAATTTGAAGATAGAAAATCAAAAAAATAATAAAATATCTAAAACAAGTTGAAAACATAACTCAAACTTCAAACCGTGATAACTTTTGATCTGGGTGTCCATTTATGCTCTACCACATATCAAATCATATTTTTTGATGATATCTACACCCTTAGTGACAATGGTAAACCTCTATCACATGTTTAAAGGCCAGAAAATCTCATAAGATCTCAAAAATAGAGTTTTTAGTCAGGGTACCCTAATTTTTTGGCATTTGATGGATTTTCAAACTATTTTAAGGAGGTCTTATTTCCTTTTTTGGCGGTGACTAATTTTATTCCTAGGTATTAAATTTATATTGATGTTATGGTTTTGAAATTTTATCATTTTTCATAATTTAATGTTATTTATAATTAAATATATGCATGTTTCTTATGTTTACTTATAATAAATCACTCATGTAAATACATATATCAACATAGTTATGTAAAAATGTATATTCTAATATATGTAAATAAATAAATATTCTAAGGATGTATTTAAAATAATATCTATCCATTTTTACATTATATATACATATACATATGTGTGTATTAATATAGTGATATATATTTATATTATATTCTATTATATATAAATGACTATAATATATAATATATTTAAATAAATATAAGTATATATATATATCAAACAGACACATATATATTGTATAAATGTATTTTAAAATAATTATATAAATATAAGTATATATATATATTTATATAAGTAGAAATATCATTAAATAGATATCAAAACAACATTGTGTAGTGGTAAAGGTGTTCCATCTTCGAAGGAGGGGTGTATGGTTTGAATCCATGAAGATGCGTATAAGGATAGAAATTCACAAAGTGATGATAAAAGGTGGTGGGTTGAAAAGCACTGATAAAGGGGGGGTGGAGCGCTATTAAAGGGTTCGTGGAAGCGCTGATAAAGGGGATCACGCTCATAGGTGTGAAAAAAAATATTATTTTACCCCCTTTAATAGTGCTGCCTTTATCATCACTAAAAAAATGTTATTAAAGTCCCCCTTTAACATCACTAAAAAAGTTTTGTAAAACGACCCTTTTAACAATGTTTTTTTTATCATTGTTAAAGGGGGAATTTAACAGTGCTTTTTTAGCACTGATAATGTTTTGAACTTTTAACCACGCTCATATTATCAGTGTTTAATTAGAATTGATAAAGGACTATTCTAGCACTTTTAAATGCCTATTTTGTAGTAGTGAAACCTTTATTTTTACTCAACTTAAGATTTTGTTTTGTAATGATATCATCTGTATTCTTCCTTTTAATGGTTTATTATTGATTTTTATAAGGATAATATTCACATTCACTTCCTTGAATTATTTGTTATTCCCTTTGAAATATTCAATCTCCTTTGGTCATTAAACTTTCAATTTACCACTAATTATCCATTTCATTCATCATGGTTGTTACTATATCCTAAACTAGATACCATTTTACATATGATGTCTACTTTGATAGTTATTTTATTATTTCAGAAAATATTGATAACTTGGTCTTCTTTATTCAATACAGATATTTGATATAGCATATTATTTATTTTGATTATTCAATTTGAGGAATAATTTAGAAAATAAATTATGGGAGGATACTAAACATTATATAGATCTTAAATGCATCGATAGGTTCTCATGAGACAAATTATTTATGCAAATCAGAATATTTTAAATTGTCATGTGAAAGGTCTTAACGGTATAGGTTTTCATGTGCCTTAGACATGACGTCCATTAAGAAAGCATTTACCTAATTTAGTTTAATTTATTATTCATCCATGAGATTTTTTTTCAACATATTTATGGATACATTTCATTTTTAATTATTTAGATATTATGTTCTTTAGTTTCTTACCTTACCATATTTCTTTTTTTCTTATCTAGTTATTTTAATGTCATGTGTTTTCATTTATTACCTTGTCATGTTGTTTATGCACATATTTCTCAGTTTATTGATTATATGGCATGCGAATTCAGTTATTCACCATTTCATAATTATTATTCTCATTTATTCCTTATTTATTATACTATATTTTGACCTTACTAATCATTTTATCTCACCCTTATTATATTTATTTACGTAGTATTTCAAGAAACATACTATGAAGGATATGTAGGGATTTACTAACTAGATTAGTGTTATACTCAAAGCTATTTATTTAGAAAGAAGAAGAAAAATATATAGTAATTATTTTATTATTTTATCATGTATATATATATTTTATCAAGACTACTAAACTCTTAGTCCTTTTGGATTTAATTCCTTGTAATCATGTCAATGCAATATTAGTAGACACCAGCTTTGGGCCTTCTGGGGTTGGGTCTCTTCAGATCTCCTCTTAGAGACGTCAGGGTTATTTTTTTGACAAGACCAAAACCTATAATATGTGTATATGGAAGTTAAAAAGATAAATGGGCTGGGTTTGGTTGATCTAGAAGGTTAAAATTGGTGTAAGGAAGTGAGGGAGAAAGTTCCCTTTTTTAATTTAGGTGGGGCTTTTTAGGAAACTCCCAAAATATTAAATTAATATATAATATTTTTTAATTAAAAATGTCTTAAAAGTGAGTTATTTAAAAACTAAGATGAGTATGGGTCTAAATACTCTCAAAAAATAATATTTAGACATGTTTAGGTCACAATGTTAACCATATCATTTGTCTTTAACCCTTAGTTAAACCCTTTAACTCTTACCATGCCAAATGTTTTTATTCTTTAAGGATAATATAGTTACTATAAAATGATAAAACCCCCAAATGGATCATTGATGACATATTTAACCTTATTGTAGTTATTTGACTGAATTTAATTTTTTATGAATTTTATATCATTTAATAAAATATTATTTATTTCAAAGTATCATTTTTTTCATTTTTGATACTATTCAATATTTGTCTTTTTAAAAAATATCCTAACTTCATGATAACTTCGAACCAAAACATATAATATATAAATAAAATTTCTAAATTATCTATAAAATCCATGGATGTCATTAATTATGTCAAATTTTATTTATTTTAATGTTTTTAATATCATTTATTTTTTATTTCCATTAAATAGAAAATTACTACATCATTATTATAAAAGCATTTAATTAAATTTTTTCTTCTCTAAATTTTTTAAATAAATTATCATGATGAAGATAAATTTATTATATTTCAAATGAATATGTATAGTCTAATTTATATTTTCTATAACCATGTATTAAAAATGTAATACTTATTAAAAACACGAGTATGACATTTTTAACTTATCTTTAAATAATATATAATAAATATCTTATTCTCATCCAAGTGGCTTAAAAAGAGTATAATTTTGACCTAATTTTGATTTTGGTTGAAAAACACTCATTAAATTAAATTAGGAAAAGTGTTGGGGTAATTTTATAATATCATTTATATCCATAATTACCTAATTTACCCTTAACTGTGGTAATTAAAATATTACTAAATTTTACTATTCATATGACCAAAAATAAAAGAAACCTATTTACATAATTTGGACCCACTAATTACAAATATAGAATCCATTTTTCATAATTCAAAACATATAATTATTATTAATTAATTTAAAATTAATCTTGTTGATGGCGTGAGAAAATGAGTTATTAAAGTTTAAACCTGCAAAAGATTGAAAGATTTTTATATCTAAATTCTATGTAAAATTGATTAAAATAACCAAAATTGTATTAAATGATAAAAATAATCTATTTATACTTTAAATACATTCAATAATATAATTTGACACTTTAAATCATTTTGATAAAAAAATTTGTTTTCAATTAAAATTTAGTATTTTTCATTATTCATCAAAACATGAAACTTATCAGAAAAATACCAAAAATTTAACTAAAGTAAAATTTTATATTTATATTTAAAATAAGAAGTTTACTATTTCAAATATAATTCAAAAAATTGTCAAAATTTGGATTTAAAATAGGTTCTCCATTACAAGACGATAAAACTGTTTTATTAAAAAAATAGATTTTATGTGTAATATTGGGTTTGTTATTATCTTATACCTCTAAAATATATTATATGAATATAAAAAATATTTTATTTAATATATAAAATATATATTTCATTAATATCATTCTATAATAGTAATTAATTTAATTTATTAGAATAAAATGACTTTGTGAGCATAAAAATAGTTCTTTAAAAAAACATATCATATATATTAATTTGGTTACTATATTAATTTTTAATTAATTTAGAACCAATGAATTCAACCATATATTTTCATAAGTTAGTTAATTATATTCATAACCACTAACATAATGTCTATGTTATATCTAATTATATTAAATAATGACATTCTAATAATATATTGTTGTTTGGTAAAACTCGGTCTTACATGTAACATAAGACAACTCATTTTTGTGTGTAGCATAAACATATTTTGGTATTGAATACAACATAATCTATCAAAGAAAATGAATTTATTTAAGAAGTGACATACAGTAAAATCTTGGGGTGTTACAGGTGATGTAGGGACATTGGGTGTTTATGTTAATGCATTTCATCTACAAGGTTGAGATTTTTGAACTTTATTCACTCAATATTGTAAATTAAATGATTTTAATTCCATGCATTATGTGAAGACCCAACCCTAGAAAAACCAGGATTTGGTGCCTTCTGAACATGATGTGTCATTTTAAAACAAAAATATGCACTGTTAAACAGACATCACGTCCCATACAGAGGATCGAGGTCGGTTCGGGCTCTGGGAAACCGGTAACTTCAGATTTGTTTTATCTGATAAAAGATATTACCTAAAAATATAAAATTCAAAACGTACGGTGAGAATAAGAATACACAGTAAGCGGTTTAAAATAAACCAATGAAACTTTTGAAAGAATTTTTTTAAAAACTTATCCAAAGAACATTCTCCTATAGAAAACTATAACACATGTAACATAACATAAAAGTGCTCAACTAAGATTTTCAAGGAATACATGAATCATTTAGGACATTTTCAAAAAGGGGTAGTAAAAGATATCCTGAACAAGTATGATGTATGAATGTTGAATCACAAATTAAACCGTTAAGAGTAATACTTAATCAGAGTTGTGTGTGAAGGAAAAAAACTTCAATTTCATATGTTGGTTACTATTTTACACAAATCATGCCCCAAACTTTTACTTGTGACATCAATAAGAACATGATAGAAACATAAGGGCAAGAGTAGTGAAAGAATAGGCATATCATCTTGAAAAGAACTTATAACATGACTTGAATATGTGGCTTCAACATTTCATTCAGACATTAATGAACATATCACTGAGGTTCATCCCCAAGGTTTCAATAATGAAAAATTACCGAGGTTATTCACCAGGGTATTGTGAAGTTTGTCATCTCTAGAGATTAATTCTTTACCCAATGCATTGGAGTGCTACCATGGCGCACCCGTAATATGTCTTTAATTTCATGTGAGCCACATAAACAAATATTTTACCTAAACGGGGTTTTATATTCAAGACACTAGTGCAGAAAACATTTTTTACGTCGGTTATTTTTCATTATTTACGTCGGTTTTTAGGCGACGTTAATACGGATGACGTTATAAATAACGTTTTTTACGTCGGTTATTTAAAACCCGACGTAACATCCCTAACATCACGGTGTTTATCAGGTCGGTTCATATAATAACCGACGTGATAAATATGCGCGAGGGGGGGGGGGGGTTTATCACGTCGGTTATTTTCTAACCCGACGTGATAAAACGCCTGGGATATCGTTTATCACGTCGGTTATGACATAACCGACGTGATTAACCCTTCCCCGGGCCTATTATCACGTCAGTTTCTTAAATAACCGACGTGGTAAAAAGGCCTGGGAAACGTTTTAGCACATCGGTTATCCAATAACCGACGTGGTAAATCGATTCCCAGGCCTTTTAGCACGTCGGTTATATTAAGAACCGATGTGATAAAAGGCCCGGGAACGGTTTATCACGTCGGTTCTCGAAAAAACCGACGTGATAAACCCCTACCGATTTATTTACCACGTCGGTTATTTTATAATCGACGTGAAAGCGATATTTTTTTTTAAAATAATTGCACTGCTCTCACCAAAAAGCAACCAGAAACCAAACAACAAAAATAACCATGCCAGCCCTCCCCCAAGCCCCAACTGAACCCCACCCTCTTCTATACCCACCTAACAACCTGGCCAGCCCTCCCCCACCACATTGGAGCCCCACCACAACCCTTGGACACCCCCACCCCTTGGACAGCCCCCCCCCCCCCACCCTCATTTACACCCCCACGACCCCTAGTACAGCCTCAAACACCCATTGGACACCCCTCCCATATCCCTTGGACACCCCCACCCCTTGGACACCCCCACCCCTTGGACAGCCCCCCCCCCCCCCCACCCTCATTTACACCCCCAAGACCCCTAGTATATCATCAAACACCCATTGGACACCCCCCCACACCTTGACAGCCCTCCCAGACCCCTTGGACAGCCCCCGACCCCTGGACACCCCCCCCCCCCCCCGAGCCCTTGGACAACCCCAAACACCCCTTGGACACCCCTCCCATATCCCTTGGACACCCCCCACCCCTTGGACACCCCCCCCCACCCCTTGGACAGCCCCCCACCCTCATTTACACCCAACCGGCCCCTTGGAAAGAACTCCCAGACACCTTGGACACCAGTCCCATATCCCTTGGACACCCCCACCCATTGGACACCCCCCACCCCTTCGACAGCCCCCACCCTCATTTACACCCCCCGAACACTAGGACAGCCCCAAACACCCCTTGGACACCCCTCCCATATCCCTTGGGCACCCCCCACCCCTTGGACACCCCCACCCCTTTGACAGCCCCCCACCCCCTGGACACCCCCCGACCCCTTGGAACCCCCCCGACCCCTTGAAAACCCCCCCATCCCCTTGGACAGCCCCAAACACCCCTTGGACACCCCTCCTATATCCCTTGGACACCCCCACCACTTGGACACCCCCACCCCATGGACAGCCCCCCCCCCCACCCACATTTACACCCAACCGACCCCTTGGACAGCCCCAAACACACCTTGGACACCCCTCCCATATCCCTTGGACACCCCACCACCCTCATTTACCCCCCCCCCCCACCCTCATTTACACCCAACCGACCCCTTGGACAGCCCCAAACACACCTTGGACACCCCTCCCATATCCCTTGGACACCCCCACCCCTTGGACACCCCCCACCCTCATTTACACCCCCCCGACCCCTAGGACAGCCCCAAACACACCTTGGACACCCCTCCCATATCCCTTGGACACCCCCCAAACACCCACCCACCCCCTTGGAACCTCTCCCCCCATACCAAAATCCAGACCAGAAAAACCATCAACAGTAGACCAAAACAAGAAGTAGAGAAAAATTAAACATTCACTTATATAACATTCAAAACTTACACTGTCAACTTCAAAAAAAACTAAATCCAACCTAAACGACTACGAAATACACAATTGCATTGACAATATTCAAAATTACATTTTACATTACAAACAACTAAAAGTCAATCAAACCTGTAAAATAATTTGACCACTCCACTTGTAAGTGTTTGATATCTTCAACAGTAAAGGGTTGAGGGTCCTCAAAAATCTACAAAGGAAAAGGATATTAGTCAACGTGTATAATGAATAAATCAAATTGAAATATTATGAGAAAGAGGAAATCTTACCAGGTCAAAACTTAGAACTGTCCCAGTTGTTATTATTTCATACATAAATCTTAACATGTAATATCCGCATTCGATGATGCCTTGTTGCTCATGACATTTCTGTTTGAATGAGTGTAAATTCAATATATTATTTTTATGTAATAAATCAAAATGTACAAATTATAAATGGATATTTACCTTCGCATGTACATATTTGATCTTGAAATTCCTTTTCTTTGCGCTTTTTCGAAAGTGGACCCATGTCCTGTTAGAAAATAATACGAATGGGGTAAATTTAAAATTCATTATAATATATAAAACTATTGTGAAATTGAAACTTACGTTTCCAATATATTCTTAAAACTTTCTCGCACATCATCATGGAGAGAGCATATCCAATAAAGTGCTTTCTCCCTAGGGAAAAAACCCCTAACATCCAATGATCCCTGATAAAAGGAAATTTAAAGTTAGTGGTTTTTTATGTTAAAAGATAATTAACTCTTTGAGAGGGATGTGTTTCATACCTCTCACAAAAAGGCATCATCCAACACTTTGTGATTACATTCTTCTCAAATCTATCAGCAATATAAATCATTCTTTGTTCCTCATCCAATGCACATGCTTCAGGGGAAATCAATTGTGGGTCCACGAATCCATATACATCTGTTAGCTCATTCCTCTCACAAATTTTATACAGATACCTAATACAAAGCAGACATAAGTATACATTTTTAATAAATATAATGCAAGGAAAAGGTGTTAAGACTTACATGATAAACATTTGCACCACGTTGATGCCCAACTTATCTCCAGTGACAAACTCCATGATATCAGTTTTCATAATCCCCACAATTAGTTCACGTCCACAGACATGAGCTTCCATTGTAAAGTCATAATGATCCGCCAAAAAATTTGAATATCTTGACAATTTTTCAAGACTGCTAGTATCGGCATCTGATGTCATAGCTATCTGTCTTTGTTGTTATCTATACAGTATTTCTTAACCTTTGAAGTATTCCTGTAAAAATAAATTGAAAATATATTAGTTTTCAAATGATAAAACAATAATAAAAATATAAAATAAAAGATATAACATCCATACCTCTATGGTAATGAGTCGAAGAAGTCTGAATGGCCAAAGTAAAAAATGGCCGATACTATGTCCAACTGTCGTCACCTCATCTGTAGGTAATGGTATCTGAGCTGATCTATCTATAATATCCTGTACAGTGACCCTCTGATTCTCTACCTCTAACTGTTGATGATGAACTATATCTCCTATAGAATATACCATCCCATATGCAACTATATGATGTTGAGGATCATCAACATACAACTCACAATAAGTAGGTAGCTGCGGCGGAGGAGGAGGATCAAAAATGGGGTCCGCAGGCTGAGGTGGGGAAGTGGGAGCTACTGGGAGAGGTGGAGTGGGAGCTGCACCCTGAAATTGTCTTTGCAAGTCTGCAAACATAAACTGCACCGATGCTCTAATCTTTTCCTCCATTGTGGCATTAATATTATGGACTTCAGCCTCCAAGGATTCTATTTTTTTATAAACTCCCTCAACGTTAAAAGTTGAGGAACGTGGCAACGCTTTTCTTACCGATACACCTGCCGGATATCCTCTTACACGGCTAGGATGTTCGGGATTTCCCAATGCCACAGATAAAATATCTTCCCTTCCAGATGGTGTAAATGTCTCCTGTGAACTCTGATCCTCAAGAGAGTCCTGCAATAATTAATTGAACATTTCTATAATGATTGGAAATATATGACGAAAATAGTAAACTTAAATAAATAAAATAGATATCTTACAATCCTCTCAACTACGAGTCTCGATTCTTCCGAAAGATATTGTCCTTTTTTGCCCTTCCGAGCTCTTTTCCATTTCTCATGTCTAGATGGAGGGGATGGAGGGGCCACCTCTCCAGAGCTTGAAGACTCAGCTCTTAGTTGTTGAATTTTTTCTGCCATCATTTGTTCTTCCAATAATGCATACCCTCCCCGAGATAAACTATGAGGGTATACATTTTTAGTTTGGATCTCTTGATGATCTTTCCTTGTTTGCTGTAAATTAAGAATAAGTAATCATTAACAAAACAATAATAAGATCATTTATATAAGAAAGCTTATAAAAGTTTACATTGCCCTTACCAAAAATGATTCTTTTCTTCTACTTTCAAAAAATTTTCTCCATGTGTCTTCATCTATAAAAGGATATATACGACATGGATTCTCACGAATCCTATGACCATAAATGAAATCAGATGAGACGGTTGATTTTAAATCCCTCCATCTCCTAGCAGCCAACGATAAGCATTTCTTCCTGACTCCTCCAGTGTCAGGAATATCAAATGTCATCTGATAAAAAAGTGGCTAAAAATATTATATATACTAGAAACATTTAAAGAACAGTCAAACAATAGCAAAAGATCTTACCAAAATGGTCTCCCACAGGTGAGAAATTATCGCCTTATCCACACTTCTCCAATCATCATAGAGAATGCTTACTTTGCTCTTATCCTGAGTTGCTACAAAACCCTTAAAGTCTTTAGCATTTGGACCTCTAGGAAGATCATCATCATCAAACTCCACGACTATCCTCTCCTCCTTCGTACGGGCAAGTGATAATTTTGGTAAACGTGTGCACCCACGCTTACCAACCTTTGAACTCTTTTTCGTAATAGGAGCATGTGAATGTTCCTCCCCAGATGTATGACCAATATGATCATCTCCAGAATCATGTGGCTGATCAACTGATTGATCTGTCATTTTCCTTCAAATCAAAAAAACAAACATTAGTTCACAAATATACAAATTCAAAAATTGTAATACTACTTAATCAGAAAATAGAAAAGTGTACTATATTACATAATAGTAAACATTGGTAATATGGTAAGCATGTTAAACAATGATAAACATGGTAAACACAGTCTGTTGTACCCCTCTCTCTTGGATTTTAATGATCACAATCACTCTTATTATCTTCTAACTTGTTTTCAAGTGTTTTTGTTGATAGGAAAAACGATTCCAAGGAGTTGGCCCAAGAAAGCTGAAAAGTGGACTCACTGAGTCCACCGGTCAGCCGGTGTGAGCTCACCAACCAGGCGGAGGACCCAGGCAGTAGACTTGCCCACTGCCTGGTGTCACCGGCCGGCCGCTGGATCACCACCGGCCGGCCGGTGGACCAGACAGAGCCTTCCTGTCTGGACCACCGGCCGGCCGCTGGATCACCACCGGCCGGCCGGTGTACCAGACAGAGAGCCTTCCTCTCTTTCTAGAACACCGGTCGGCCGCTGGATCACCACCGACCGGCCGATGGACCAGACAGAGAGCCGTCCTCTCTGTCTGGACCACCGGCCGGCCGTTGGATCACCACCGGCCGGCCGGTGGGCAGACAGAGCTTTGCTGTCTGGACCACCAGCCAACCGGTGATCCACCACCGGCCAGCCGGTGCGCCCAGGACTTCTCCTCTTTACGATTTTTATTGTTTTATAATTTTGGTTTGATACATGTTTTAATAAGTAAAAAATTTAAAATATCTAACATTATATGAAAAAACTAAATGTAAACAAGAAATAAACATGTGTTACCTGTAATTTTAGGAATGTACAGTTGGATTGTTTTCCCAAATTCCTTCGTCGTGATCGTTCCTTATGGCACAAACCATGTCTTCAACATACTCATCATTATGTTCTGTTAATCTTTCCATGGAAGTAGGGATCTCACATAAATCATCATCTTCATCAAATTCATCCTCACCAACATATTGTTTTTTCCCTTGTAAAACAACAGCCCACTGCATATCTGATTGATCTACTACATAGAAAATTTGTTTGGCATGTGTTGCCATTATAAAAGAATCAGTTGTGTCTTCCAATCTATTCAGATTAACAAGTGTCATTCCAAATTCATCGTTTCTGACACTGTTGTTACCGATAAACCATTTACAGTTAAAAACAGGAACTTTAATTTTAAAGTAATCAGCCTCCCATATGTCTTCAATCACTCCATAATATGCACTTGATGCCGAAATTGGGTTTCTGTCCTTAGCACTCGAAAAATGCATTGCTTCTGAAAACACCAATACACCACTATTCTGAATTGCACTTCTGTTGTCCTGAGCTTTCGTATGAAATGTATAGCCATTAATGTCATAAGAGGACCATGTTATCACATTTAAAGATGGACCACCCACTATCCATTTTAATGTCTCTGATACATCTGATCTACCAAGCAAGGTCTTTTTAAACCATGGCAAAAAAGTTTTGTTGTGCTCATTCAAAATCCACATTTCTTTCTTCTTTGGATGACATTGTTTCAACTCATTAATATGCAATGTGATATACGGTTGAACATCAGCTATGTTATTCAAGATGTATGATTCTAATTCATCTGTTCAGCTGACAGTGATTTGACTTTCAAGCCACGAATCCCCTTTCCCTCATTATTAACCCGTTCATGGCGAGATGGAGGCAAACCTATGTGTTGCGCCGTAGCCATGTAGCTCGTACAAAACTCTGCTACCTCCTCAGAAATATACTTTTCAATAATGGAGGCCGCAGGTCGATATGGATTTTTAACATATCCCTTTAATATTTTCATATACCTTTCAAAAGGATACATCCAACGAAGACATACAGGTCCACAAAGCTTTATTTCTCGAACCAGATGAATCATTAAATGCACCATCATATCAAAAAAAGTTGGAGGAAAATACATTTCTAAATGACAAAGTATAAAAATTGCATCCTTTTCCAAAATCTTCAAAGCATTCACATCAATCGCCTTGTTAAAAATTGAATTGAAAAAATAACACAACCTCATTATAGTCTTTCTGACACGGATGGGCAATATTCCACGCAGTGCAACTGGTAGAATTTGTTGCATCATTACGTGACAATCATGTGATTTCATACCTATCAACTTCAAGTCTTTCAATGAGACAAAATTTTTTACATTTGAAGAATAACCTTGAGGCACTTTGATATCATGAAGACACTGACAGAAGCTACTTTTCTCCCTCTTCAATAATGTATGACAAGCCGGGGGAAGAAATGTTTGTCTTCCTTTAGGAGTGGGAGATAACTCCAAACGTATTCCCATTGATAGTAGGTCTAACCTTGCATTCAACCCATCTTTTGTCTTTCCTTTAATATCTAGCAATGTTCCGATCAAAGAATCACAGATATTCTTATCCACGTGCATGACATCAATATTATGTTTGACTTCATGATACCTCCAATATGGTAGCTCAAAAAATATTGACCTTTTCTTCCAAATATGTCTATCATTACTAGATTTCTGTGTCTTTCCCAATGTCACATCAAGGTTTTTCACCCTCTCAAAATAAAAATCTGGGGATAAATGTTTTGCAGCAGTATCAAATTCTTGTGAGCCATTGAATGCCTTTTTTAGTCTTCTATAAGGGTGATCCATAGGCAAAAACTTTCGATGACCCATGTACACTGTTTTCCTCCCATTATGCAATTGACAATATGACGTCTGTTGTTCATAAATTGGACATGCTTTATGCCCTTTAACACTGTATCCAGACAAATTTCCATATGCTGGGAAGTCATTTATAGTGAATAGAAGCACTACATGAAGTTGAAAATATTCCATTTTATAAGAATCATACACCCTAATACCATCAGCCCATAACAGTTTCAAATCATCAATCAGCGGTGACAAATATACATCAATATCATTGTCGGGTTGCTTTGGACCAGAGATCATGATACTCAACATGACATATTTGCGCTTCATACAAACTTCAGGATAGAGGTTGTAAATTACCAATAAAATAGGCCATGATCTAGGTGTGCTACTGAGGGTTCGGTATGGATTCATTCCATCTGTGCACAAGCCTAGTCTCAGATTTCTAATTTCATTTCCAAATGTAGGGTACTGGGCATCAATTTTCTTTCATTGTGGACAATCAGCTGGATGATGTATTTTTCCATCACATACCCGCTCATCAGCATGCCATCTTAACCTTTTTGCATCATGTGAATTAGCAAACAAACGTTTGAGACGATGAATTATAGAAAGATACCAAAATACCTTTGAAGGGAGCTTTGTAATCTCTACATCAGCTTGTGATTTTTCATTCACCTTATACCGTGATGTCCCACATTTAGGACACTCTTTCAGAAATTCACATTCCTTCCTATATATAATGCAGTCATTCGGACAGGCATGTATTTTCCTGTATCCCAATCCCATCGGGCATAATATTTTTTTGGCCTTATAATGTGAATCTGGAAGATCGTTATCTTTTGGAAGAATTTCTTTCATCAATTGTAGCAGCTCTATAAAACTTCTGTCACTCCATCCATGTTTCGCCTTCAGGTTAATCAATCTTAACACCGCCGACAAAACCGTAAAATCTGTACAACCAGGATATAATGGGTTTTCGGCATCACCATATAGACGTGCAACTGTCGGTTTTATCTCAATTTGTTCTGCTACAATATCGCGAATCATTTCTTCAATTCCATCGGAGTTACCATCTTGCGATTCATTATCATCAGTGACATTCTGTCCAGTTTCGCCATGCCAAATCCAAGGGTTGTAACTCGGATTGAAACCATGACAAATCAGATGATCTTTTATCTCTCTACTTTTCAACTTCTTCATATTCAAACATTTCAGGCATGGACAGAAAAAAATGTCACTACTTAGAACATTTCGTTTAGCAAATTCCAAAAAGGCATCAACACCTTCCTCATATTCATTGCTCATTCGATGTGCCGTAATCCAACTTTGACTCATTATTACCTATAACAAATAGCAAATATATATATATTTTTTGATAAGACAAATATATGTTTATATGAAAAAAATCATAATTTGAATGTAAACAATTTTGAAATATAAAACAAATCGATGTGTATTTAAAAAAATATGCTTGAATATTATTTTTTAAACAAAATATAGTAAGATATAACACCCCCCTGGACACCCCCCGACCCCTCTAGACAGCCCACCGCCCCTCCTGGACACCACCCCCCACCCCCTACCCCCTTGGACACCCCCTGGACATCCCCCAACCCTCTGGACAGCCCCCCACCCACCCGGACAACACCAAATACCCTCTGGAGAGGCCGCCACCCACTTGGACAGCCCCCCACACCCATCCACCCCCTTGGACACCCCCCTGGACACCCCCCTGGACACCCCACCGACCCTCCTGGACACAACCCCCCACCCCCGACCTGCTTGGACACCCCCCTGGACACCCCCCAACCCTCTGGACAGCCCCCCACCCCTCCTAAACACCACCCCCACCCCCTACCCCCTTGGACACCCCCCTGGACACCCCCAACACCGACCCACACCTTTGGACAGCCCCCCACACCCACCCACCCCCTTGTAAACCCCCCATGGACACCCCCCGACCCCTCTGGACAGCCCCCCACCCCTCCTGGACACCACCCCCCACCCCCTACCCCCTTGGACACCCCCTGGACATCCCCCAACCCTCTGGGCAGCCCCCCACCCACCCGGACAACCCCAAATACCCTCTGGAGAGGCCGCCACCCACTTGGACAGCCCCCCCACACCCATCCAACCCCTTGGACACCCCCCTGGACACCCCACCGACCCCTCTGGACAGGCCGCCACCCCCTTGGACATCCCCCCACACCCACCCATCCCCTTGGACACCACCCTGGACACCCCCCGACCCCTCTGGACAGCCCCCGACCCCTCTAGAAAGCACCCCCACCCCTCTTGGACACAACCCCCACCCCCGACCTGCTTGGACACCCCCCTGGACACCCCCCAACCCTCTGGACATCCCCCCACCCCTCCTAAACACCACCCCCACCCCCTACCCCCTTGGACACCCCCCTGGACACCCCCCAACACCCACCCACACCCTTGGACAACCCCCCACACCCACCCACCCCCTTGTAAACCCCCCTGGACACCCCCGACCCCTCTGGACAGCCCCCCGCCCCTCCTGGACACCACCCCCCACACCCTACCCCCTTGGACACCCCCCTGGACACCCCCAACCCTCTTGATATCCCTCCCACCCCCCTGGAATCACTAAAAATTTCCCATAACAAGAAGTTGGGCCATTCAAAGAATGTTTTTAGGTGTGGAGGAAGAACTGAGTTTCAATATATAGAGAAGGAACTCGACATTAGGTTGTCTATTCCAGGTTTGGATTTGAAGGAGTTAATGTTTGTTCAGTGACCCAAGAGATTGAATCAGAAATTCAGATGTTGTGCCATTTTCTCATGATGATGATGAATAATTGGTGGGGTTTGACTTTTAAATGGAGAGCTTAGCAGACCATCATATTTTCTATAGATCAGTAAAGGATGTTAGCATCGAACATAAGGCTTAAGGGATGCTTTCAGATTCAAATATGTATGTTGATGGATGCAATGGATCTAGTAGAGGTTCTAGAAAGAATGGTGGTTTTATTTGTTTAGGATAAGTAGTGAAGAAAAAACTAGTTAATTTTTTACTTGCTGAAAAGAGGGTATCTAAACTTTTTAACATGCCGAGGGGAAATCCGGCGAGTCCTCGTGAAACTTTGTTTGCAGGGGGTGAAAATGGTGATGTGATCCCAAATCCATGCACCTATGCCATGGTTGTGTGTGAATAAAGTAGTAACAACTGTAAAAGGGCAACCCATCCGAATGGACACGCCCCAACCCTCTCGGGGATTTATAGAAAACGATGAAAAATTAGTGAAATCATAAAATTAGTCAATATTTCAAGTCGAACAAATAGATCTAGGGATGATAAATAAGATTATGGTGCCAAAACGAGTTAAAAGGGTTCGCAATCAAAGAATCTTAGCTAGTTTCAACAAAAAAAATCACAACACATATATATATACTATCCGCGAAAAAAAATGAACGAGTGGGAGGATTACCTGAGTGCTGCGAGTTTAGATGATTGATCCAAGGAGATTAAATATTTGAAACGATGATCGCAAAACAAATCTAAACCAACGAAATGGACGGGCCGATTCGGGTTTACGCGAGAGAGAGACGAGTCGCGACTGTCGAAGGTAAACTCGCGAATGACAATCCACGGGTATGGGTAATTTTTTAAATGAGTTATCACGTCGGTTATTCAATAACCGACGTTATAAGTTTTTTAAAAACATTTATAACGTCGGTTATTCAATAACCGACGTAAAAACCTTCCTCCGATTCTTTTTTTACATCGGTTATTTTATAACCGACGTTATAAAGGGCTCAAAATCCGCGTTTTTTTACGTCGGTTATTCCATAACCGACGTCAAAATCATCTGCGGATTCTTTTTTTACGTCGGTTATTTTATAACCGACGTAAAAAGGCCTTCAAAAACCGCGTTTTTTACATCGGTTATTGAATAACCGACGTAACAAACACCCCCCCCCCCCCCGCTTCTGTTTTTTACGGCGGTTAATGTATAACCGACGTAAAAAACGAAGCCGCGCGATTAATAACGTCGGTTATTTTTATAACCGACGTTAAAGGTGTACCGAACACAGGTTTTTACGTCGGTTATTAAATAACCGACGTAAAAAACCTCGTTTTACATATTATGACGTCGGTTTTATATAACCGACGTAAAAAACGGTGACGTAAAAAACGTTTTCTGCACTAGTGAGATGTCCCATACCACCTTGAATAGTTCATTCATAGTTGGTCATAGTAGTTGAATTTACATATCTTATAAGTGATAAAGGAATCTAGATGATTAAAAACAAAGATAACAATCATACGACCATTATTAGAAGGAAAGAAGTAAGGTGGATTATGGAAGATACATTTAAATCTAAGGTACTGAAAGACCAAAAAACTAGAATTTATCACATGAAAGTTTGTTCTTGAAATTATAAAATTTTATCATCCAATTGATTACAAGGTTAACCAAAAATCTCAAGTAGGGTTTTGAGCTTTCACGTGATAAAACATTAAATATTTTTAAGCCTTTGTATAATACTGAATAATGTCTATGATAGAAAGCATGAATCATTACCATAAGAAACATCATTTAAAACATACAGAAAACAAATAAGTTACTCTTAAATGTGGATATAAGTTTTTTTAAATCCTTATTTCTTATGTTTTTAAAACTCCACCTAAACTAGAGACTTAATGTGTAAGGACCTTAACAACTGAAATCAAGGTTCACACAAATATATGTATGTACCCGAACTCAAACTGAAATATTGGCACACCCATGAAAAGCGTTATATTGTATTTGAAAAATTCGCAATGTGTTTTGAATTCCTTAATTCTTTTCAAAATAACTTAAGGGTGAAATGACGTTTTACACCATATCCTTTTAGAGTTCATAAATGATGGTTTAATTATAACCTTAATCATAACCCAACTATTTGTTAACTAATTAATATTTAAATAAGTTCACTTATCCTAACAATGTCCAATGACTATTTTTTTTATAACCGTTATCTTTCATCAGTCACTAGAGCAACGGTCAAAAAAAGTGTCCTATAAAACCAAACCTTACGGTGTCCTAAAACTCAAAAGTAAGAAGATGGTGCTTCCCATTAGGCTAATGATCAGCATGGTTTTTATGATCACAGTGGTGATGTTTTTTTCTTTAGTTGACTCGATGGATATCTTTTACTTATTAGGACTCATTGTAGTGATTGGGGGTCTACCAGTACTTCTGATAGGGTTTTTAATAGGTATATTTGGTTAGCATGACTACTCTTTAGATCTTGGTGTATTGTAGACACTACGATGTTCTTATTTAAATAAAGAGCCTTATGTTTATCCTTTAAATTTTTGTTCTGTTAAAAGGGCTTTAACAAAAGTAAATTCATAATATCATCATTATATGATACCCAAAATTCGGGGTGTTACATTACTACCCCATCAAAGAATTGGGTCCCCACAATTCCTTTCATACAAACTTGCTAAGAGGAAGCACTCAGTTGTTCCTACCAAATCCCCTATTATATAGGATCCTCAGGTGCATTTAGCGGAACACCCAAATTGATGCTCAAATCCTCTAGTTCTCTGATCCAGATAAACTCCGAGCATAAGGGATTGAACTCATGCACCAAACACTTGGGCTTCCAGAGGTAGGATCTAATGGTACAAAGTTTGGTACTATCCATATGGACCAACGTATGAAGAACTTTCCAAATTATGTATCGATTGAGAACATTTAAGTTATAGACATTGTCGTACATGCTAACACTGAGGAGTTTGTACATGTAGGTGGCATAAAAGTTTCCCTCTAAAGAACCCTCTTGGAATTTTACTCTGGCCATGTAGTCCCGACCTAGGGTGAAACACAGGAAGAGCCCTTCGTGGTATTTTCCTCTCCACTTACACACGGCCATTTGTGTTGAGCCTATGCGGTAGTAGATGGGAGCATTCCTTTGACAGGTGTGGAGAATCCCCGGACCGTTTGTCACCTCAAACAATTGATTGCACGTTCCTCGCAGGTTTGTAAAGGGATGATACTCATCTTCCGAGGTTTTGATTGCAATAATATCCAGTATCTCAATAGGAAGAGATAACATGTGGGTTTTTCCTTCCATATGAAAGTTTAACATGAGAGTTCAATCACTTGAAATCCATCCAAAAGTATAAACAAAGTAAAGAAATAAGAAAGAAGAGATAACAAATATGTTCTTTATATAACTACTGGTGCACAACATAAAATGGGGCTAATGGTTTCCCCAGTTCCCTAACACATGAATTCCCAAGACAAGTTCAAAACTCTCTATCTCCCTTAACTATATGCAACCTGAGTAATCAGGTTTGATGTCGTAGGAGCACTTATGGTATCTCCATAGTCAGACATGTGGGGTGTACAACTGTGAGACATCCCTATGTACTTGTTGTCTGTACACAGAACGAGAGGCTTTGTATTCAAGGATGCAAAATTCCATCATTTGAACAAAATGGCCATAGGATAAGACTTGACACATGTATGCTGCATGGAGATCTCCCTCTGTAGTAGCCTCTTGAAAAGCCGTGAGGGACGAGATGCCTTCTACTGCGGTGAAGCATCTAAAAATTCCCTCGTAGTACTTCCCCCATCGTGTGTAGGATGGAAACTGGTCTTGCATCATAAATATATAATCCAGACCCACTCTTCAGTAGAGTTGAAGTACTCAGGGAGAGTTGGACACATCATAGAGATGTTTCCATGACAAACGGATATGGGAATAGTTCATAAAAGATTCATGGATGGATATGGAAATTATGGTTTCTAAGACCTCATTGGGAAGAGACAATAGATTAGTACCTTCATTTTCCATCTGAAAATTAAGAAAACTCATTTTTAGTAATGCTGAAGAATATTTTTCTTTGTTTCAGTTCTGGCTTTCCAGAGTTATCCAAACCGAATCCTCTTATATAGATTGTGAAGACCCGACCGCAGAAAAACCAAGAATCATTGACTTCTAAACATGATGTGTCATTTTAAAATAGAAACATTCACTAATAAACACACATCACGTCCCATACAGAGGATTGAGTTCGGTTTTGTCTCTAGGAAACCGGTAACTTCAGAAATGTGTCATCTGATAAAAGATGTTACCTGAAAATTTAAAATTCATAACGTAGGGTGAGCATAAGAATGCTCAGTAAGGGGTTTAAAATAAACCAATGAAACTTTTGAAATAATTTTTTGAAAACTTATCTAAATAACATTTTCTTATAGAAAACTGTAACACATACAACAGAACATAAAAGTGCTCAAATAATATTTTCAAGGAATACATGAATCAATTTGAAATTTTCAAAAAGGGGTAGTAAAAGATATCCTAAACAAGTATGACATAGGAATGTTTAAGCACAAATTAAACCATTAAGAGTAATACTTAATCAGAGTTGTGCGTTATGAAGAAAAAACATCAATTTCATATGTTTGTTACTATTTTACACAAATCATGCCCCAAACATTTACTTGTGACATCAATATGAACTTGATAAAAACATAAGGGCAAGAGTAGTGAAAGAATAGGCATATCATCTTGAAAATAACTTGTAATATGACTTGAATATGTGGCTTCAACATTTCATTTAGAAATTCATGAACATATCATCGAGGTCCATCCCCAAGGTGTCAATAAAGAAAAATTACCGAGGTTACTCACCAGGGTATCGTGAAGCTTGTAATCTGTAGAGATTATTTCCTTACCCAATGCATTGGAGCGCTATCAGGGCACACCCTTAATATGTCTTTACTTTCATGTGATCCATATAAATCAATACTTTACTTAAACGGGGATGTATATTCAAGATGTCCCATACCACCTTGAATAGTTCATTCATAGTTGGTCATAGTAGTTGAATTTACATATCTTATAAGTGAGACAAGCATTTAAATGATTAAAAACCAATCTTACAATAATATGAACATTATTAAAAGGAAAGAAGAAAGGCAGATTATGGCACATACATTGACATATAAGGTACTGAAAAATAAAAAAACTAGAATTTTTCACATGCAAGTTTGTTCTTGAAATTCTAAAATTTTATCATCCAATTAATTACAAGGTGAACCAAAAATCTCTTGTAGGGTTTTGAGCTTGCACATGCTAAAACATTCAATATTGTTAAGCCTTTGCACAATACTAAATAATGTCTATGATAGAAAGAATGTATCTTCACTATAAGAAACATCATTTAAAATATAGGGGAAACATATAAGTTACTTTTAAATGTGGATATAAGTTTTGTTTAACACCCTATTTATTATGTTTTTTAAACTCCACCTATACTCGAGACTTAATGTGTAAGGAACTTAACAACTGAAATCAAGGTTCATGAAACATATAAAATATATGTATGTACCCAAACTCAAACAAAAAGATTGGCACACCCATTTGTGTTAATCCCCTATGAATATTAGTTAAAAAACGTTTTGAATAGGACAGGTCATGCCCTTAGTCATAAAAATTTGTTTATTAAAAGCTACAAAAAAATAATTTTATAAAAACCCGATCATATATACAATATTTTCAAAATTTATTTATTATTTAAATATGAAATTAAGTGTATGTGAATATGTGCAGTGCATGAAAAATTATACAAAACTTCGTACATATAAGAGAAGTAGAAAGGTAATGCCCATTCTTGCATATAACCGACGTATATACATATAACCAAAAGTATATATGTATTTTCAAAACAACAAAATGAGGCCAGGTATAATCCTTACATTCTTTAATCTATTTAAATGCAAGATAACCCGAAGGCCTAGGTTCAACATTTAAGAACGTTTGGACTGACCCTCAAGGTTAATATATATATATATATATATATATATATTTCGAATATATAAGTGTATATATTCTCAAAGAAGCAAAAGAAGACAAAAATAAAAACCCTTACATTAAAAACCAGGGAAACGAGGACTTCAGGGAGGGTTGGCTGGGCTCGCTGGGGAGTTAAATGGGAGAGAAGAACTGAGAGGTATCAGTTATTTATATACAAAAGATGAAACACCACCTTGCACACAAAAACATACCCATTAGCATTGCATTCAATGGGGGGGGGTGTCATGATTGATGAAAATGAGGAGACATGGGGGTCCCTGGTGGTCAGAGGTGAAGAAAACAAGGGGTGTGCTATAGGGTATGGTTACTGGTGTAACCCATGTGTGGAGGAAGAAGAAGATGCGGCTAGGGGAAATTCCTGGAAAAAACGGACTGTCCAGATCAATCCCAACATTGATCCAAGGGATGAGATGCGTCTGTTGTTTTAGAAGAATTGAGCAGCTTAGATTAGATCTAAGTTTCATCAAATGGTCTAAGTTCAATGTGGAAATTTAAAAACCTCGAATGACCATGATTAGATCTTGCTGGATTGTACGGTTGACAAAAACCGAGGAGGGAGATGCGGTCGCTGAGGGTCGAGTGTGGGATTAGAAACAACAGCCCAGATCACGCGTGATGCGATCCAATGGTCCAGATCACGTTTCGCCTAAAAAACTGCTTCCCACATCGAAACAAAAAGTGATTTTTTCCTCCCTTATAACCCAGGGCCTCCCAATGAGTGCTCAGAAATCCCACAACACCCACGAAGGGGGCCCTATACACGGGCTCCCACCCGCATGCCATGGACTACCCATACCCCACCGCGGCCTCACGCCAACACTGGTGCGCCTAGGCCCTCCTGCTCGCTCCCGAGCACCCTTTGGGGAACCTCTGCCAGAGCTTGGGCTGACCTTGTCTTGGGGATAAGGGCCAGGCTCAGCCACTTCGTGTGAGCTACCTCCCTCAGCCCTAGTCAAAAAGGGCTGGCCCTAGTAGGCCAATTTTTTTTTTGAAAAAGCTACACTAAAAAAATTTTAAGAAGAGGAATCAATCCATTTAATAAAACTATATATAATTTTATATTCTTAAACACTAATGAATACAAATTAACCTTGTTTTAGTTAGAAGTATTTCTAAAATTAAAAATACTAAACCCCTTTTTTTAACTCAAAAAGTTACGAAAAGGAAATTTTAATAAACCTACTTTATAATCTATATACTAGTATCCTTGAAAATTTAGTTCAATCAAAACATAATTTAATTTGAAAAACTTAAACCTAGATTATTACATTATTTAAGAAATGAAAATTGTTACATTGTATTTGAAAAATTCGCAAAGTGTTTTGAATTCCTTAATTCTTTTCGAAATCACTTAAGGGTGAAACAAAGTTTTACACCATATCCTTTTAGAGTTCATAAATGATGGTTTAATTATAACCTTAATCATAACTCAATTATTTGGAAAAAAATTAAAATTTAAATAAGTTCACTTATACTAACAAGGTCCAATAACTATTTTTTTATAACCATTAGCTTCCAATGGTCACTAGAACAATGGTCAAAAAAGTGTCCTACAAAACCAAACCTTACGGTGTCCTAAAACTCAAAAGGAAGAAGATGGTGCTTTCCATTCCGCTAATGCTCAGCATGGTTTCTATGACTGGAGTGGTGATGTTTTTTGATTTAGTTGACTCAAACGATATCCTTTACTTACTGGGACTCGTTGTTGTGATTGGGGGTCTTCCCGTAGTTCTGATAGAGTTTTTAATTGGTATATTTGGTTAGCCTGATTACTCTTTTGATCTCGGGGTATTGTAGACACTACAGTGTTCTTATTTAAATAATGATCCTTATGTTTTCCTTTATATTTTTGTTTGGTTAAAACGGATTTAAAAAAAGTAAATGCATAATATCATCATTTTATGATACCCAAAATTTGGGGTGTTACACATTGTTTTTTTACTTGTCATAATATTCATTTTTATTTAATTTTTGGTATTTTTATATGTTGGATTGATGTATTATTGAACATAAGCGTCTTTTATTAGTTCATGTGGGCCTTTTGTTCAGTTTATACATTGGGAATGTGCCATTAGACTTGGTACGCTTTCCCATTTGATCTATGTCATCCTCATACCTAATGTTGATCCATTGATCCTTATGATCCTATGGTTTTCTATTCCTCCCTTTTTTCATTCTTCGTGAAACGGATTGTCTTGATCTATGGGTGACCCTTGATAGCTTATCCTCTGATGTGTTATGTCCTTTTTTTTGTTTAAGTGGTTATATAAGGACACTTATCTAGATTTTTCATATCCTTGGTTATATTCTATAGTATTCCTCTAACCCTACTAGAATGACTCCTCAATTTGGAATCTACCTCTCCACTTGTGGGAGATTTAGTTGGGTGAAAAATCTCCATGGGTTTGGGAGATCTAGTTTTCCTTGAGGGAGAAGAGTAGAGGAAGCAGAATTGGTGGGATTCCTTGACTTACCAAAGAAGAAAAAGTGATCTAGATAAGTTTTGATCATATTCATCTATTCTTGGTGAGGAGATTTGATGAGGTCTTAGTGTTCCTTGGTGTTCCTTTTACCAAGATAAAAATGAATATTATATAGGAGTACAATATGGATGACCCTAACAACAAGACCTAATTACATAGAGGCTCTATGAAAACACATATGAGAGATTTATCCCTAGTAAGGGGCCTTAGTATGGTATTCTTCTTCTTTTATATCAGTTATTTATTCTTTGTATTTGATTATTCTTTGGTTCTATGTTGCGTGTGTTGTTTGAGTTTTTCCAAGGTGCACAGTATATGATGAATCCCCAACTTGGTTCTACTGTGAGTCCTGGCATTTCATGAACCTGAACTTTGGATATTTTCCTCATGTGACTTTTTCTTATATGGTTATGGTTCACTATTTATCACATATCTTTTATAATCCCATTTTTTCATAGTGGAATCTTGGTACCCCTGCACCATGATTATAGGCCAAATAGATAAATAATGTAAAAAACCTGTGGTTCTCTTTATGATTTGATTACTACTTTATGTCAATATTTTCTATTGATCATCTCACTTATGTTTGAGTCTGTTATCACTAATAGGTCTTGGTACTTATCAGTATTAATATCAAACTGGTTATATATATTCTCATCAGCATGTTATATATTGGAAATGTTTACATGAATCGGTACTTTTTATGCTCTCGTTCTTTGTTTATGGTTTGTTAGAATCATCATGTTACACTTCCGATTATGAGAAATCATTACAAGATTTTTATTATTCATGTTTTCCTCATTCTTCCTAATATTTATATAATTATAACATGTTAAATTTTTGTTCTGTAATTTTGAGAAATAAAATTATACCCATACAACTCAATTACTCCATTTAAAGTGGGATACCTCATAGCACAGCCCACAATTTGTTTATAGAATATGATAAAATAATATTTAGTAAGGCTACTATTGGGATCAAATACTATTTTCCCTTTCATGATGTGATAATTGTGAGATAAAAGTAAAGTAAAAATAAATAAAAAATGGACAATATATGTAACATAGAAAACCCCACAAATTAAGAGGGGTAAAAAACCATAGAAAAATAGAATGATATCACTATGGTAAAAGAGGTTAAACACACTCTCTTTCTATTATAAGGAAAATATCCACGTAATTAACTCTCTTGAGTATTGTATAATGCACCTCACAAAATACAACACTCAAAATGTTGAAAAAGGAAGATCAATACTTGAGTTGATGATGCTAAAACCATCAAAGCGATCTGACTTTTATAGGAAAGGCCCTTACTTGATCTTCCTCCTATATTTAACTCCATGGGTTAGTTTTTCCACCCATCCCACTAACCACACTAGCCCACTTTGAAAAATCAAGGGGGCGAAACTGTTTGTGAGAAACAAATGCCAATATATATCACGCTAGGATATCTGATTGGGAACCAATAATACTTCCACAAATCATTTCTATATTCCAACCATGTTGGCCTTTTATCTATGGTTACGATTGATGATTTTCACTATATTAACTTAGAAAAGTTAATAAACTTCATCATAAAATTAGCCTAATTTTATTCAATATAAATTTTATGCATATCCACTCTTCCTTCCTCGACCACATCTCGAACAAAGTGATATTGTACCATAATGTGCTTTATCTTGGAATGAAAATATATATTCCGTTTAATTTTCAAGGTTCTATGATTGTCCCAAAACAATTGGATTTACTTCTGTCATTTTCCGGGATCCTCTGGAAACCTTCACATCTAAATCACTTCTTGGCAAGCCTATGTAGTTTTCATGTACTCTACCTTAGTCATGGATAAATATATAACAGACTAAAACATTGAATTCCAACTCACAACTCATCCTATAAAATTAATCACATAACCTAAAGTGTATTTTCATTGGTCATAATCACCTACAAAATCTGAATCTGCGTAGGCTCTAATAGTGAAATTTGATCCTCAATAACATAATACAGTATATGAGATCTCCTTGATGAATCTAAGGGTCTTATTTAATATGTTCCAATGGTCCCGTATTTAATTCTCCACATACCAACTAATGTATCCCACTACATGTGCAATTTCTGGTCTCATATAAACCATAGATAATATCCTACTACCCACTGCTAGTGAATATGGTAATTGAGACATCTCCATCCTCTATACTTCACTGTTATCACTGTTAGGATTCATCAAAGAGGATAACATTAAATTAAAAGTAAGTGGGGTTAATATAGGCTTATAATGTCACATGTGGAAGTATTTCAAGATATTCCTCAAGAAATTATTTTTTGATAGTTAAATCATACCGTTATTTCTATCTCATTAAATCTGTATCCCATGATATTATTTTTTGGTTGTAATTCCTTTCTATCATACTCCCATGTAAACTATCAACATGTCATCCACATACAATAGAAGAATGATAAAATCATTACCATATGAACCCATGAAATATCCACAAGTATCTGAATGAAGTATTTTATGTCCAATACTCATGATATAGGTATAAAATCTCTTGTACCAACACCTTGGTGCCTTCTTAATACCATAAATTTTTTTTCTCAACCTAAAAACCAAGTTCACTTTTCCTTATTTTGAAAAACATTCTGATTAGAGAATATATATTTATTTATCAAGTTCACTATTTAGAAAAGTTCTCTTCACATCTAGCTACTCTAGAGTTAAACTATATATCGCACACATCCCCATAGCTATCTAAATAGTCGTTATTCTAACAATGTGAGAAAATATTTCCTTGAAATCAATAACTTTCTCTATGCATATCCTTTGACCACCAGTCTTGCATGATATCTTTACAATTATTACTTTTCGTCCCAATTGATCTTAAAGAACCTATTTTTACTGATATTCTTCCTTCCCTGAGGTAATGGATCAATATCTCAAGTCTTGTTCTTGTGAAGGGCACCAAGTTTCTCCTGATTTGCTTCAATCCATGTGGATATTTCTGAACTCCACATCACCTCCAAAAAAAATAATATGGATTACCGTCCTCCATCAATAAGTAGTACACAATATTTCTCTCAGTGACAAATTCTGAGTGCCATATTGGTTCTCTTTTATCTTGAGTTGATCATCATAGTCCAAAATCAATCATAACATGATCATCATGCTCCTCAAAGGAAATTGGGTCTTCTATGGATTCTTCCTCCACCCCAACTATTATAGTATATGTGTTCCCTTTCTTCAAGTCCCCATTAATCATCACTTGCACCTTATCTTCTGGACATATAACATCTATGCTGATGATAAGTCTATGGGTAGTTGGGTCCCACATAAGATACCCCTTCACACCATCCATGTATCCTAAGAATATACATTCATTGGATCTCGAATCCAACTTCAATATTTCCTAATCATTAAAATATACAGATACATGACCTCCATAAGTATGTAACCAAGCATAGTCAGTTGGTTTAATACTCCACATATTCATTAGTGTTTTCATATCAATCATCACAAAAGTAAATCGATTGATCACATAACATGTTATCTTCATTACTTTATCCCATAACTTCTTGAAAATTCCTACAGTCTTCAATATATCCCTTGTTCTATCCAACAAGGTTATGTTAACCCACATTGCCACTCCATTTTGTTGAGGAGTGTACGGCACCATGAATTGTCTCTTGATTCCTTCTCATTGAAAAAAAAGTATCAAAATGCTCACTTGAATATTTTCCACCACTGTCAATCCTCAAACACTTGATCTTATTTCAAGATTCCATCTTCATCCATTCTTTGAATGTTTTGAAGACTTTAAAAACACTTGATTTCATCTTGATTGGGTACATGTAACATCTCATGGAATAATCATCAATGAATTATACAAAGCACCTTTCTCTTCCCTGGGATATAAACAGTGCTTGCCAAATATTGGAATGGATCAACTCTAATATATCCTTGCTACTCATTTCCGAAATCACAAAACTCAACCAATGATGGTTTTAAAAATCATAATGCTCCCAATATGGAAAGGATACCTTTGTAATCTTGGATGAAACTTATGTTCAGTAAGAATCTTGAAGCTTCATTCGAACATAAGACCAAGCTTTTGATACCATGACTTCTTAAATGCTTTTGTCGAGGTAGTTAACAGGACAACTATTGTAATGTCTCGAAAATTCCATATAATTTTTCAAATTATAAGGAATTATTTAAAGACCACAAAATCTGAAAGTGCGCAATTCTGCGGCCCAGGGTTCCCATAATGATCCGTCAAAGTTTTATTAAGCTTTAATTAGTGCACGAAAGCAGTTTTCCTAAAAAAGTGGAATAATTCTTAAATGGTTACTCGAATTAAAAATCTGAGGGAATTGTTGCACTCAAAATGGCAGGTTTACCCTAGGCACGACTTATGTTTAGTCAGTGCGGGCCTCCTATGAGAAAACCTGAAAATGACATAACCTTAAATAAAATAATTAAATAAAATTATTTAATTTTTCATATGTTTATAACTCACGAACGGTAACTCAGATTAAAAATCTGAGACCACCATTGAGATCATGAGGGTATGATCTCTTTTGGAAGATACTAACTTTGGCAGGTACGGGCCACCAGTGAAAGTTAGTCTTTGGCCGTAAATAAAATAACTAAGTGAAAATTATTTTATTGTAAAATCCATAACTTTTAAATGGTAACTCGGATTGGAAATCCAACAGTACCGTTGGGTTCGTTGGGGCGTGTTTCAATTAGGAAGATCCTAACCTCAACTGGCACGGGTTGAGGGCGACTGTTATTAATTTTCAGATTTTTTTTGGGTACGTTCAGTAATCGCGTGATCGGTGTTTTCTAATTTTTAAATTGTTGTTCGGCTTAAAAATATGAGGGAATCATTGAACCCGCAGCACTGGGATTCCCTTAAGAGGGGGATAACTTCGACCGCAGTAGGTTGAGTGAAAAAGTTATTTTTGTGGAATTTTGAAAGATTAATAAAATAACATGTTTTGTTATTTTATTTTCCTTCTTTCCTCCAATGGACGAACGATTATGGTGGGACAAACGATGTGTCAAACCAACAAATGGCTTAACTCTTCTTTTATTATAACCACACCATTGGAAATTCGGGATGTTTATTAATTAAATGAACCTCATTAATTCCCAGAGCGTTATAAACTCCTTCCCCTCTCCTATTTATATGGAGCTCGGGGAGGGGTGTTGGCATGGCTTCACAAAATGGCGAAGCTCTGGAAAAGTACCGTGATGCCAACCACCGGGAGGACAAGACTGGTTCCAACAAGTGGTGACAAGCGCCACCGAGTCATGAACCGATGACAACGATAAAGGAGGTTCTGTTGACTGTTGTTAGCAGACGTCTCTTCTAGGTAGGGGGTTATTTTCATTTGTGCGTTTTTGTTTCCCTCTTCCATATTATTGAAATTATACGATGAACGCAGGTCAACTGACTAACGGGTTGACCCGCGATTCATCCAACTTTGTGGGAGGTTATTGCGGGGAATCTTGTGGGGTTAATCTTGTATTAAAGACAACTGTTTATTGAACTCCCTTATTATCCTTCATATTGTGAGATAACCCGGAGGGTGCGAGCCTAACAAACCCTACCCGAACCATCCTCTATCATGATTTCCTTACACCACCTTAGAAGACCGCGTACACGTCGACACACGCCACAAGAGGAGGGTCACGGCTCATCAGCCGCTGTGAATGGAGGAGGCGGCCTGCACGACGGCTGACCGCGAGAAGGAAGGCGACGCGACCACCACGCCACCAATGAATAGAAGCTGCGGCGAAGGCCGAACCCACCTCTTAAGGGTTACTCGGTGCCCACACGGCATCGCCGGATCACCAACCAAATGGAATCTGGGCCTTTCTGGAATCCGGGTGACCGGGGGTTACACCCCCCTGCATCGGACTGAACTGGACCGCAGCCCTCAGAGCAGGCCGCCACCCTCGAGTCGGGGCACCGCTCTCGCACCGGGCCACCTCTCTCAGACTGGTCTGCCACCCTCGGACTGGGTCACCACCCTCGAGTCGGCCCGTCACCCTCACACCGGCCCCCGCCCTCACATTGGTCCCCCGCCCTCGGAGCAGGCCGACACCCTCACACCGGGTCGCCGCCCTCATACCAGGCCGCCGCCCTTGAAGCGGTCCGCCTCCCCAGAATGGGTCACCTCCCCATGAAGGTCGGGCTTCCCCTTTTCGGGCCACCCCCTTGTGGGCCACCCTATTCTGGCCGGGCCGCCCTTGCGTGCCATGGTGGGCTACCCTTGCGGGTTGCCCCTCTTGCGGGTCAGACCAAACATCGGCCCACCAGGCCGAGTCCACCCTAGCCCATTAGGCCGAGTCCACCCCGGCCCTGCCCAGAGTGAGTCGGGCCGGGTTGGTCTGACCAGGTCAGACCAGATCCACACCCTGGAACACTTAAAGGATCATATCTTGAGGACCAAACATCTATTTGACGAACCATCTATAGTGTTTGGATCCTTGGATCGATACAGTCCTGTTGGTATTCTCCAATTGAGTTTTTTAGACCGTTGGAGTAAGGTCGGGTTGGATTGAACCCGAATCCAACCGGGCCCCCGAAGCTAAAATGCTAATAACTCACAGAATGGGTGTCTGACTGACGCGCCGTCTATTGCGTTGGATCCCTTACAACATGGCGGTCCATTGAGTTATTCCTTTGTGGAGATTAGTGGTGGTTGAGGTATGAATGATATCTCGAGGGGCAGATTCTACGGAACATGAGCATACCGGGTGGAAGGAAACCTGTGGCAGGCTGAAACATGATGAAAGAACATCGATCCTATGTGGGTCAGCATCTATTGATCCTGTGTGGGTCAGTTCTTGTGTGGGTCAGTGCTCAACGATCCTGTGTGGGTCAGCGCATATCAATCCTGTGTGGGTCAGATCCTATGTGGGTCAGCGGGGGTTAGTTACCTATCGATCCTGTGTGGGTCAGTAGTAGTGCTTCTTAATAGAATAAGATGACATAGTTTATGACTAATCATCTGTACTTCTGTACTTAAGTTATACCTAATTGTGAGATGAGTCTTTTTCCTATGTGGCAGTTCTTGATTTGTGGTGTTACCTGTGTGGTACTTCTACCTTTGTGGTATTGTCTTTGTGGTGTTACCTATGTGGTATTTCTATCTTTGTGGTGTTACTTGCGTGGTACTTCTACCTTCATGGAGTTAACTTCATGGTTTTACCGTCGTGGTGTTACCTGTGTGGTACTTCTACCTTTGTGGTGTTACCTATGTGGTGTCCTTCCCTCATGTATGAGATGAGTATATCTTGATAACATAGGTATATGTATGGAAATATACCTAAGTAGAGTTGATGTCTTACTTTTTGGTTTTTCCTTTGTGGAACTCTAAGAGACCTACGAGGGTCTTGGGGTCACTAATGATTATCGTTATACTCACCCTATCATGGGATTTTCCCACACCTTGTTGTGTCTGGTGCAGACAACGTGCAGCGTTGATTGAGGCTGAGGGAGCTAGGACTGGACGATGCTCAGAGGTGGACCATTCGGCGTGATGTGACACAGAGGATACTGACGGATGTGGAGTGCTGAGGAGGTGATCTATACCTACCCTACAGGTAGGAACCTCAGAGGACAACCCAGTAGCTGTATTCCGTTTTCTTTCAGTTGTATTGTACTACCAGTCGTACTTGTACTTTTACAGTTGGGCTTGTATTATGGCCCTTTTTACTTTCAGCACTCTTTTACTACAACGGTTTACTTTGTGGTTGCATCTTATAGTGTTAAAGTATGTGTGGTTGCATATTGTTTTATTCTTGGACTGTGTGTCTGTACTGGTTAAAAAAGCAATGTCTTCCCGTTTAAGGGACACACCTTTCTGGTGATAGTTGTTAGCCTCTGGCCTATGGAAGACCAGTTTGGGGTAGTCACGACATGGGCCCCGAGGGACGGGTCATGACAACTATCTCCACCTTATATGCTTCACCATAAATAAAACATAGATTCTTTTAGATCTTCTCTGTCATCATCGCCAAAAGCACACCCTTCACAATCTTCCCCACTCCATTGTTAGTGCAATTCTTACACCTGATGTCATCAAATCCACCCAAAGAAAATATGTTAATCTTCAGGATCTTCACATGGAGTACTCCTTAGGTGGTTTGAATTATACCATCATGCATCTTCAATTTGTTGGTATTGACTCCAAAGATCTTCAAGGTGTGATTGTTCCTCATGTAAACAAGTCCTTTCGAGATATGTCCATACTGATCAAACCATTCCCTTTGAGCCATGTTTCTATTGAATCAATTATCTGTGTGTTGTTGAGATGATGTCTACCTCCATCCATTATTGATGTTTCACAGACTATTATGCCACCATTTCCATAAGTACTCATCATATTTCATTGAGAGTTGTTTCCACCACTATTAGTGTTCCAACTATTCTTTTTGGTGTGCCCCTACTTTCCACAACTGTAACATGTGATGTTGTTATTCTTCTTGATTTTGACCTTCCATGATTTTGGCTCCCACTTAGAATCATGCTACATTGTCCTTCCTCTCTCTATTGACAATGTCTTCAATTGGTGGAATGTTTTTGTCTGTCACTTTTCTCTTGCATTGTATTTTTTCTTCAGGAACCATAATTGCATCGTTGTTGAGCATAAACATGCCCATCATGATATTATTGGTATGTTTCAGGATCAACTGATCATATGGATTTGTAAATCTTTAGAGCAGAATACCAGCACATTCAGTAACCCTAATTTTGTAGCCCAGTGTCATGAGTTGAGCAAATGGGGTATTGATAGTGTTGATGTGATCAGTCACTGATGATGACTCTTCATTCGAAGAGTGTATAATTTTCTATTTAATAAAATTTTGGTGTGCAGTGACTGATTAATAAAACTGAAATTTGAATTAAAAAGGCATGGATTAATAAAACGAAAATTTAAATTACAGTTGAAAACTTATACAAAACTAAAATTAAAATAAAATAAAAATAAGAAATGAGGGGGGAAGAGAGGAGAAGTAGCGGACCGTGCCCCGATGGGATCCTTCCTTAGCTGTGGGTGTCGAGCTGATGATTTGAGAAGAAGTAGAGGGCCTCCTTTTATTGGCAGAATTCAGTCAACTATATGATTGCACATTGTTGGACTATTAAATGGTCGATTCACGCATCAAACCCTTCATAAAAGTTGTTCATAAATTTGATTTCCGTTCATCCTACAAATTTCAGCTCATTTAACCTCTGGGTTAAGGAGTTATGTAATTTTCATTGAATAAGGCTTTTTTATGGCCGAAATTTCCAGGACGCTTCTTTCAAATGTGTAATGATCAATGGAAACCTTAATGACTTCAATACTTTCCCAATTTTGTTGTAGAGTCAGTTATATGTGTCCTAGTGGTATCCCAAGTACAAATACATAAATTGGAGGTAAGGGAACCGATTTTTGCATCCGTTATGGTGGTGGGGTCTACGCTGTCTGCCCGAAAAAGTTTCCAACTTCAATGATTTTTTTGAACTAATAGATCATCGAATCAGCTCTAGATCCAAAAGAGAGAGTTGAATGAAATAAAATCAGGATTCTAAAAAATACTAATCAGGAATTTTGGAATTATATGTTTTACAAAATGATAAAAATACATTTGTAGTAAAAATCGTTCAAAAATCCAAAATTATGCACTTTTCTCAATTTTGCTCATAATCATTCTAAAATTCAAAATACCCATTGTTTTAATAAAACATTGAAATAAATGAGTTTATCATTGAAAAAAAATTAAAAAATCTTCATTATTTGATAAAAAATTTGCATAAAAATTATATCTGTCAAATACCCCAACACTTAAACCATGCTTGTCCTCAAGTATAAAATCTCCACATGGAAATCAAAGAACACCAATGTTACCAAAATTAAAATTCCAATGCAATAAAAAAAATCAATGTGAAATTAAACTTTCAAAAATTTGCATAAAATATCAATTTATATTTTTATTTTTTGAAGAAACAAATAATTCATATATTTTACTTTTACCCTTTGAAATGTAATGGAACTTCTCATTTCATTCATTCATCTTCCTTCATTTATTATTTTTAAACATGACAAGTCATGATTTACCTCACTTTTTATTCTTTTCTCTCATCACTCATGATACAATTCAAGTAGACTAATGCTTATATCATGAGAAAATTGCTCCTTATCTATAAGCTTGTAAATGAACTACTTTCTCCACTTTGTAAAGATAAAACACACATAAAATTACGAGGACTTGCAATTAAGGTTCTATTGACTATGAGGTTTAAGGTTGGTAGGATTTGATGCATTAAAAATTAAGGCTCAAGGAGGAGGTTAATCTCTTAAGTACTATTCATGATATCAAAATTAAAAATATAATGAAATTATCCCCTTCAAAGTAGCAACACCCACTCCAAAAACTCAAAGAAAAGGTTATGATCAAGTAAGCATAATTAATGATTTGTGCACCCTCTTGAATATTTTTTTTTTGTACTTTTTTCCCTTTTTTCAAAATTTATCAGTATATAAAACCTCACATCCATCACATATCCACATAGGATCATAAGATCATCAATCTGAAAAATGGTGATTTTTGGTTTTCCCAAATCACAACCCATTTTTTTTCTCTTTTTGTTGGTTCTTTTTGTCATTTTTGTCATTTTTTAATTCAAGTGTGGAAACCAATAGAGTTTACTGGATGACTCTACAACCTTTTATAATTACCACAATAATACCCCCACACTTATTCATTATAATGTATATCATCCCATCCACCATGATTCCCTTTACCCCCACACTTCAACTTTAAAATATTATGAAAATACTCAGAGGAGGGTAGGAATGGATAAAAATGGATTGAAATATGGCTCATTCCTATAAATGTCATTCATGGTCTCTATGGGTTAAAAGAAGGATTGATGTAAAGGTGGTGTTTTAAAGAAAATTATATTTTTAAAGGATGGCTCGACCATTTTAAATGTACTTTTGCACAGTCATAGACTTGACAAGTTTCAATACATGTTCCAGTCGGTTACATGTCCTAAGATCACTCAAGAAATATTCTCAAGAATAAATATGAAGTACTTGGTCTAGAAATCCTCTTAGGAATGGGAAATATAACATTGGACAATCACTCATGGAATGAATAATAAATCAATTCACACGAACTTCAGAAATTCAAATCATGAATGATGGTAGGGAAATTTCATTTACATGAATCAATTAATTCCTTCAAATCATGAGTCATCTCTTAAAAATCCATGCTTAATTTTAAAAATTCAATTATTAATTTCAATAAATTAATTATTTCAACATTGAAATCTAAAACATAGAATCTCAGGATTCCTAATAAACTCATGTCTCCTAGATAAGTCGAGTAAAACATGAATTTAAGTGTGGGCATGCAATTTTATCTTTAAATCTCAAAACATGTTGTGGAAAAAAATGTGGAAAGTTTAAAAGATAAAACACTAAAATTGAACACCCTTTTCCCATGAAACATAGTCCTTCCCATTCACTGTCTGGGGCTTCCTTTTACTGTTATGATCCTACAAAAGAAAATTACTCAATTAATCACACTGATCATTTAATTTAAGATTAAAATGAAAAGAGGGAGGTGGCCGCATGCTAAATTATTTCAAAGAAAAGTAATTTACATCTAAATTCCTAAAAAGCATGTAAAGATAAATCTTGGTATTATCCCCCAAGTGGGCCCTGAATTTTGACTAACTCCAAAGGGAAGTACCAACTATTATCCAAAGTCTGATGGAGGATGACGCTTCTTTGATTGGAACCACCACATGTGGATTTTCTCAACTTGTTCATCATTCTTCTGGGTGAGTAATGATCCATGAATAGAGTACAACATTCCCCCCCCCTTCACAATGAGGTATAACTTGTATGGTGGGGTTGGATGAAGTATAAAGAATCCTCCTTCTAGGTTTCTACTTGTGCAACCTCTTATTCTCTATCCATTTGTTCCTCAAGGCATGCTTTATCAAAAGAATAGTCAATAGGAAAGTCAGAGTGTAATTCTATTTGAATAATATTAAAACATTAAATATCAAGATCAGATTCTTCCCCATAAAAGTAATAATATTTTATCATTATTTCCTTTGGGAAATCCACTAGAATCTCTTCATGAACATCCTTCAATAAATATTCAACGTGTCCAGGGAGCTTCATATGTTCCTCAACATGTGCACATATTGGTTCTTCTTCATCCTCCATGGCATAACTGAGATTGTTAGATTCTATATAATCAAAACCACAAGGAGTGATGTAGAATTCAGATTCAATAAAATTAGAAGGGATAGAGTCAATGAATGGTTCAAATCCCTAAGTCGGTTCAGCATCAATATTTTCCTCAATGGTAAGTGACTCTTGTAGTATACTCTCTGAGGATGAAGGCATTTAGTCGGTCTCCTCCATCTTGACTTCAAATTCCACCACTTGGGTGGTTTCTTCCTTCAATGGTGTTAAAGATTCTTCTTTTTATTGTATGGGGAGGTCAGTTAGTTCCTTACATTTAATCAAGAATTCATCCAAACATTTTTGATCTCCCACTTTTAGCTCACCAGGTAAGTCTACCTCCCTTGACTCCTCAGGTTCTTCAATTTCAAATATAAGTGGTGAAATTTCTTCCACCACTTTCTCAGGTTATTCCTTTGGCTTATGTTTGGGTTACTCCATTAATGAACGAACATAATCAAAAGCTCTATCGGCCTTTATGGTTAATTGTTCAATGCTTTCTCTAAGTTCATTCACCTAAGATCTTCTAAAATATTTATCTTCTTGTTGTTATTGTTGTTGCACCTGTGAGTAATTTTTCCATGCATAATATTCTGAATTTGAATACATCATGTAAGTATTTTTTAGTTTTTTTAAACCAAATGAAATATAACTAAGTTGTGAAAATAGAAAAAATAAATAAACTAATGATTGTCTCCTTGGAAACAACGTTAGTTTTGTTGCACGCCTGCCGCAGGATGTGGACAAAAATAATTATATTTTTTTCTAGTGCAACATAGTGGCTGACCAGATTCATCTCTCTTGAAGATATTTCTCAATGTAGTTCACATACTTTATCTAATTAACCTATTATATCTCTTTTTGTGGTTTTGTTTATTAAATGAAAGTGATGATTTTTTTGGGTTTTTTATTATTTAAAATAATGACATGTGAATCAAGAATTCTAAATTTATACTAAGATGAAAGTCTAAATAGAACGAATTAATAAGAAAGAACTTGGTTTTGGGGTTGGTTAAATATAAAATCATTATGATCCTTTATATGTTTTATTTTAGTCTGATAATCCAAACATGAAATATCATGTTTGAACTACTATTATTTAATTATAAATTGTGGAATATCATTGAATGTTTGAGCACTCTCAATTCCACCTCCACCTTTAATCCAAGTTGCTGACACACCTTTGTCTAGAATGTGTCATCTTCCAAGACCGAGTTCAATCAAATCTGTTTCATACATTGATTAGCTCAAATCCAACGTGTGAAAAACTAACCATGGAGAGAGGGAAAAATGATTATATAAAAGAATAGGGATAGGTTTAGTTTCATGTCATTGGAGTTAGTCACAACTTCATAGACATTCGCCTTACCTATGCATGCTACTCAAATCGATCTAAAAAATTAATATTAAATGTTAAAGAAAATTCATGATCACCATTAACTCCCCTCGGGCCAAGTCTCAGTGTCAACCTCCAATTTCTGAGAGTAAGATATTACTCAGTGGAGTGGGTGGAAGAGAAGAGATAGAGAGGGAAAGAAATGAGGATAAGTGAATGGAGAAACACAAAGGCATGGATTAATAAAACTAAAATTTGAATTAAAATTGAAAAATAATACAAAAATAAAATTAAAATAAAATATAAAGAATAAATTTGGGGGGAAAGAGGATAAGAAGTTTCCCATGCCCTGGTGGGATCCCTCCTTAGTTGTGGGTGTCGAGCTGATGATTTGGGAAGAAGGTGAGGGCCTCCTTTTATAGGCATAATTCAATCCTCTAAATGATTGCACATTGTTGGCCTATTAAATGTTATATTAATGTGTGGAACCATTCATAAAAGTTATTCAATAATGTGGTTTCCATTAACCCTCCAAATTTCTGCTCATTTATCCACAGGATTAAAGAGTTATAGAATTTTCATTGAATAAGACCTTTTATGGATGAAATTTCCCGGAAGTTGTTTTCAAATTTATAACGATCAATGGAAACGTTAATGACTTCAAAATCCCCCGAAATTTGTTTTAAAGTCATTCCTATGTGTCATAGTGCTATCCTAGTTGGAATCATCTAAATATGAGGTGAGGATACTGATTGTTTCATCTGTTATAGTGGTGGGGTCCATTCTATTTTCCTAGAAAAATTTCCAACTTCAATGAATTTTTTGGACTAATAGATCTTTGAATCAACTCTATGTCCTTAAGATAAAGTTGAATGAAATAAATTCATGATTCTAAGAAAAAGAATCGTGAATTTTGGAATTATATTTTTTTAAAAATGACAAAAATACCTTTGTAGTAAAAATCGGTCAAAAATCCAACATTATGCATTTTTCTCAATTTTTCTCATTATCATTCTAAAATTCAAATTACCCATTATTTTAATAAAACATTGAGATACATGGATTTTATCATTGAATAAAATTAAAAAATCTTCATTATTTGATAAAAAATATGCAGATAAATTTGTTCTCTCAAATACCCCCACACTTAAACCATGCTTGTCCTCAAGCATAAAATCTCAACATAGAAATTAGAGGACACCAATGTTACCAATATTAAAATTCATATTCAATTAAATCAAAAAAAATTCAATGTGAAATCAAACATTCAAATATTTTCAAAAATATCAATTTAATTTCCCATTTTTCAAAGAAACAAATAATTCTCATATTTTACTTTTTCCATTTGAAAATTGATGGAACTTCTCCTTTCATTCATTCAAGATCCTTGATTTAATATTATTAAACATGCCAAGTCATGATTTACCTCACTTTTGATTACTTTCTCTCATTAATCATTATACAATTCAAGTAGAGTTATGCTCATATCATGAGAACTTTCTCATTATCTATAGGCTTGTAAATAAACTACTTTCTCCACTTTGTAACGACAATATATACATAAAATCATGAGGACTTGAAATTAAGGTTCTATTGACTATGAGGTTTAAGGTTGGTTGGATTTTATGCTTTAAAAATTAAGGCTCAAGGAGGAGGCTAATATATTAAGTACTATGCATGACATCAAAAGTAAAAATATAATGAAATTATACCTTTCATAGTAGCAACACCCACTTCCCAAAACTCATAGAAAATGTTATGATCACGTAAGCACAATGAATGATTTGTGCACCCTCTTGAATATTTTTTTATTTTGAACTTAATTTTATTTTTTCGAAAGTTATGTTTATATCAGACCTCACATCAATCACCTAACCATATACGCTCATAAGATCATTGGTCTAGAAAATGGTGATTTTGGGTTTTCCCAAATCATAACCCATTTTTTCTCTTTTTGTTCGTTCTTTTTGTCATTTTGTCATTTTTTTAATTCAATAGGGGAAAAAATAGAGTATAATGAGTGATTCCACAACCTTTTACAATTACCACAATAAAACCCCTGCACTTCTTCCTTACAATTTATATCATCTCGTCCACCATGATTCTCTTTACCCGCACACTTCAACTTTAAAATATCATGAAAATAATAAGAGGAGGGTAGGAATGGATAAAGATGGCTTGAAACATGACTCATTCCTATAAATGTCATTCATGGTCTCTATGTGCTAAAATAAGGATTGATGTAAAGGTAGTATTTTAAGGAAAATTAACTTTTCAAAGGATGCCTCAATCATTTTAAATGTGTTTTTGCACAGTTATAGATTTGAAAAGATTCAATACATGTTATGGTTGGTTACATGTCCCAAGATTACACAAGAAATATGCCCAAGAATAAATAGGAAGTAATTGGTCTAGAAATATTCTTAGGGAATGATAAATATAACATTAGACAATCACTCATGACATTTCTAATAAATCAATTCACATGAACTTCAGAAATTCAAAGCATGAAGGATAGTAGGGAAATTTCATTTAAAGGAATCAATTAATTCCTTCTGATCATGAGTCATTACTTCAATATCCATGCTTCAATTTAAAAATTCAATTTTTAATTTCAATCATTTAATCATATCTACATTGAAATCTAAAACATGGCATCACAGGATTCCTAAGAAACTCATGTCTCATAGATAAGTCGAGTAAAACCTGAATTCAAGTTTGGGCATGAAATCTTATCTTTAAAGATCAAAACATGTTGTGGACAAAAATGTGTATAGTTTAAAAGATAAAAAACTAAAATTGAACACCCTTTTTCCATGAAACTTGGTCCTTCTCGTCCACTTTCTGGGGCTTCCTTCTAACATTATGATCCTACAAAAAAAATTACTCAATTAATCACAATGATCATTTCATTTAATCTCAAAATGAAAATAGGGAGGGGCCACATGCTAAATTATTTCAAAGAAAATAAATTCACATATAAATTCCTATAAATAAAGTAAAGATAAAACTTGGTATTATCCCCTATGTCGTCCCTGAAATTTGACTACCTCTAGAGGGAAGTACCGACTATTATCCAAAGTCTGATGGAGGATGAATCATCTTTGATTTGAACCACTACATGTGGCTTTTCCCAGATTGTGCTTCATCCTTCTGGTTAAGTAATGATCCCGGGATATAGTACACCATATCCCCACCCCCTTAACAATGATGTATATATTGAATGGTGGGGGTAGGATGAAATATGAATCATCCGCCTTCTTGTTTTCTACTTGTTAAACCGCTTATTCTCCGTACATTGGTTCCTCGAGGCATGCTTCATCAAAATAATAGTCAGTGGGAAAGTCATAGAGTAATTATATTTGAATAATATTAAAACATGAATAATCAAGATCAAATTCTTCCCCATCAAAGTATGCAGATTTTGTCATGGTTTCCTTAGGGAAATCCACTAGTATCTTTTCATGAACATCCATCAATAAATATTCAACATATCCAGGGAGATCAATATGTTCCTCAGCATGTTCACATCTAGATTCTTCTTCATCCTCCAAGGAATAGCTGAGATTTTCTGATTCTGTATAATCAAAACCACAAGGAGTTATGTAGAATTCATATTCCATAAAATTAGAAGGGATAGAGTCAATGAATGGTTCAACTCCCTATGTTGGTTCGGCTTCCATATCTGCCTTAGTGGTAAGTGCCTCTTGGTGTAGAATCTTTGAGGATGGAGGCAGGTAGTTGGGCTCCACCATCTTGACTTCAAATTCCACCAATTGGGTGGTTTCTTCCTTTTGTGGTGTTGAATCTTCTACTTTGTATTGTATGGGGAGGTCAGGTAGTTCCTCACATTTAATCAATAATTAATCCAAATTTTTTTGATCTCCCACTTGTATCTCAGTAGGTACGTCTTCCTCCCTTGCCTCCTTAGGTTCTTCAATTTCAAATATAAGTGGTGAAATTTCTTACAACACTTTCACAAGTTCTTTCTCCAACATAGGTTTGGGTTGCTCCATTAATGAAAAAATATAATCAAAATCTCTATCAGCCTTTCTGTTTAGTTTTCAATGATTTTTCTATGTTCATGCACCTGAGCTCTTCTAAAATATCCATCTTCTTCTTGTTGTTGTTGCTCCACCTATGAGTAATTTTTTGATGCATAATATTCTGATTTTGAAAACATCCTAGAAGCCTTTTGTAGTTTTTAAATGAAATGAAATATAAAAAAGATGTGAAAATATAAAAAGAAAATGACCTAATGATTGGATCCCCGAAAACTGCTTCAGTTTTGACGCACGCCTATCATGGGGTGTGGACAAAAATAATAATATTTTTCCTAGTTCATCACAGTGGCAGACCATGGTCGTCTCTCTTGAGGATCCTTCTCAATGTAGTTCACTTTATTTATCTAATTCACATATTCTATCTCTTTTTCTGGTTTTTTTATTAAATGATAGTGATTGAAATCTTTTTGGGTTTTTATTATTAAAAATAATGACACGTGAAGAAAGAATTCTAAATTTATACTAAGATCCAAGTCTAGATAGAATGAATTACTACTAGAATTTTACACATTACCAATGGTTTTAAACCATTGGTAAAGGCATGGAAACCGTTGGTATATATTATATCAATGGTTCCCTCAACCATGTCCAAGTGAGGCATGACAATAGGCCTATACCAATTGTTCTATGAAAACCGTTGGTATAGGTTTCAAAATAGAAGGTATACCAATGGTTTGCTACAAACAGTTGGTATATGTGTGTTAAAGTATATCATATTCCAAAGGTTTGTAAACCATTGGTATATGTGTGTTACACTTATACCAACGGTTAAAACCATTGGTATAGAGGGGAAATGGAAATCCATAAGGCTATACCAATGCTTTCGTTATAACTGTTGGTATAAACCTATACCAACGGTTGTGAAAAAACATTGGTATAGTTATATTATAGTATCTATACCAACGGTTTTGAAACCACTGGTATACAATTGCTTAGCTCCACAGCAGCATTCCCCTCTCTCCTCTCTAGACCTGAAACAACACAACAATCCCTCTCCAGACCTGAAACAGAACCAATAAAAAAATCCCCATACAAAGTATTCAAAATTTAGAATTCATTCTAGAATTTAGAAATTTAAAAATTTAGAAATTCAAATGCAATAACACCCAGAAGAGAAAAAGCCACCATGTTATATGAAATGAAATAAAACCCATGATAGTATTCCAAATTTAGAATTCATTCCTCACTCAAACCACAACACCAACACACATAATAGTATTCAAAATTTAGAATTCATTCCTCACTCAAACCACAACACCAATACACACATGAGAAAAAACCTACATGTTATAGGAAGAACATGGGACGTTTAGTCATTGTATTGGGATTAGTATCTTAAAACCCACAGAAAAACTTGGGTAGAGTGGCAAGGATCATGACACCTATAAGATAGAAAATGGTAGTGGTCATGTGCTTAGGCCTAGGATGAGTTATAGGAAGCACATGGGATGTTTATATTCATATAATGATTATGTATCCATGTATAAATGGTTCTTGATGTGTTAGTGGGAAACATTGGCCAATCTAGACATATGAGATGGGTTACCGGAATAGCCTACATGTTTTTCATAGACTTTTCAATTATAATAAGGGGGTATGTGGATAATTGTAATTTGCTCTTCTGGGTGTGATGTGAGATGAATCCCTATCTTGGGTGGTGGGTATGAATATTCAATTAAGTCTTTGGTATTGGGTTCCCAAAGGGACTTTGGTTCGGTCCTAGATCCCACTGTTTGAGGATAGGATTGAGGTGATCCATGGGGCTATGGTGTCACAATATGTATTCCTCACCATTGGGGTATTTTTATGAGACTTTGAAACTTATTTTTCAAGAATCTATGTGTAGCCTTGTTGAACAATTTGTTATATGGTATGCTTGAGTGTTCATAGGTTTCATATGAAATCACTATATGATATTTATTTTTTGTATGTTATTGTATAAAATGAATGACTCGTGATTGAGAATTATAACATGAGTGTTGGCGCATGTTCATGATGGGATGTCAAGACTCCTTCCTAATATAATTCTTCCTTTAATATATATACTATGACCCATTATGTTTCAATCTATTCCTTTTGAATATTTTATTCTAATAACGTATGACCAATAGACCATATTTTATTTATTATCCCTTAATTTCAAGAATCTATGTGTAGCCTTGTGAAGATTTTCCATATGTCAGTTTTTGTTTCCACATAAAATGTTGTCCATTTCAAACAAAAGCGACACACTTTGAGTGATACCAGTCACACCGTGCCTCAGATTAAGGTGGGTTTGACCATACCCATCACAAATTATCCATGGATCGTTATGTGAGGGGGCTGTCCGGGGTGGGGGGGGTGTCCTAGGGGTGCAGGGGCTCTCCAGGGGTGAGGGGGGCTGTCGGGAGGGCTGTCTGGAGTGCATTTTCGGCTACCACATTCACACAACACCTACGATTGATGTTTCCTCTAGCCAACCATTTTACAATTAACCCAATCTTTGTTGTCATCCGATTTCATGGTATTCTGAGGTTGTTAGGCCGGTTTCGAACACCCCACACACATTTTTCAAGCACGCCAAACACCTAAAAAATACATATTCTACCGTGCCTTGAAAACCACATGTTCGAATGATGGTTCTTCTTTTTGTACACCTCAAGAATAATAATTAGGGTGTTTTTGTGATATTTCAAGTCATTTCGATGTCGTTCGTTATGTATTTGACCGTAAAACACATGTTTTGGCCATTTATGACACAGAGAGTGCGTTTTCAGCCACTGTGGTCACACGAAACCTCCAATTGGCATGCTGTCTAGCCGAAAATTTCAAAATTCACCCACCCTTTGTTTTCGTCTGATTTCATGGCATTACGAGGTCATTCAGCCCATTTTGACTACCTACACACGATTTTCAAGTGCACCAAACACCTAAAAAACACACATTCATCCGTGCCGTGAAAACCGCATATACGAATGAAGTTTTGTCTCCTCATACACCTGAAGAATAATAATTAGGGTGTTTTCAAGCGATTTCAAGTCATACCGATGTCGTTCGGTATGCATTTGACAGTTAAACGCATGTTTTGGCCATTTACGACACACGAAGTACGTTTTTGGCCACTGCTGTCACCCGAAACCACCAATTGATGTGCTGTCTAGCCAACCAATTCAAAATTCACCCAACCTATGTTGTTGTCTGATTTCATGGCATTCTAAGGCCGTTCGGCTGGTTTTGACCACCCTACGCACGCTTTTCAAGTGCGCCAAACACCTAAAAAACACAAATTGTTCTGTGCCATGCAATCTACGGGTCAGAATGACGCTCCGTCATTTCGTACACCTCAAGAATAATAATTAGGGTGTTTTCATGTGATTTCAAGTCATTCCGATATCGTTCGGTATGTATTTGACCGTAAAACACATGTTTTGGCCATTTACAACACGAAAAGTGCATTTTCGGCCACCGCGGTCACACAACACCTCTGATTGACGTGCCATCTGGACGACCATTTCAAAATTCACCCACCCTTTGTTCTTGTCTGATTTCATAGCATTATGAGGTTGTTTGGCCAGTTTTGACCACCCCACGCATGCTTTTCAAGCGCACCAAATGCCTAAAAAATACATATTCAGTCGTGTCACGCAAAACGTGCATCTGAATGATGTGTTGTCTCCTCATACACCTCACGAATTATAATTAGGGTGTTTTCATGTGATTTCAAGTCATTTTGATGCTGTTTGACATGCATTTGATCGTTAAACGCATGTTTTGGCCATTTACGACACGTGGAGTGCATTTTCGGCCACTACGGTCACATGACACCTCCGATTGATGTGTCGTTTGGCCGAACATTTCAGAATTCATCCACCCTTTGTTTTCTTCTGATTTCATGGAATTCTGAGGTCGTTCCACCAGTTTTGACCACCCCACGTACACTTTTCAAGCGCTCCAAACACCTAAAAAACACATATTCTTCCGTTCTACGCAAACTGTGCGTCTGAATGATGTGTCGTCTCCTTATAAACCTCAAGAATAATAATTAGTGTTTTTTATTTGATTTCAAGTCATTCTGATGTCATTTGGCATGAATTTGACATTTAAATACATGTTTTGGCCATTTACGGCACGTAGAGTGCATTTTTGGATAGCGCGGTCACACAACACCTCCGATTTATGTGCCCTCTTAGCGACCATTCCAAAATTCACCCACCCTTTATTTTCATCTGATTTCATGGCATTCTGAGGTCATTCAGATAGTTTTGACCACCCCACACATGCTTTTCAGGCATGCCAAATACCGAAAAAATACATATTCAGCCGTTTCGTGCAAACCGTTAAACAATATTAATTCGTTCGGCATGAATTTGATTGTTAAAAACATGTTTTGGCCATTTACGACATGCAAAGTTCGTTTTCATCCAGACTGGTCACACAATGACTTCAATTGACCTGCTGTCTAGCCGATCATTTCAAAATTCACCCACTCTTTGTTTTCGTCCAATTTTATGGCATTCCGAGGTCATTCAGCCGGGTTTGACCACACCATGCATGCTTTTCAAGCACACCAAACACCTAAAAAACACATATTCAGCCATGTTGCACAAACCGCGTGTCCGAATGACATTTCATCTCCTCATACATCTCAAGAATAATAATTAGGGTGTTTTTGTGTGATTTCAAGTCAATTCGTTGTCGTTTAACATTCATTTGACCATTAAACACATGTTTTTGCTATTTTCGACATGCAGAGTGAATTTTCAGCCACTAATGTCACACGATACCTCCGATTGATGTGCCCTCAAGCAGACCATTTCACAATTCACCCACCCTTTGTTTTTTTCTGATTTCATGGCATTTTTAGATCGTTCAGCCGGTTTTGACCACCCCACACACGCTTTTCAAGCGCGCCAAACACCTAAAAAACACATATTCAGTCGTGCCGTGCAAACCGAACGTCCGAATGGAGTGACGTCTCCTCTTACACCTCACAAATAAGAATTAGGGTGTTTTCGTGTGATTTCAAGTCATTCTGATGTCGTTAGGCAAACATTTGACCGTTAAACGCATGTTTTGGCCATTTTCGACATGCATAGTGCATTTTCAGCTAGCGCGCTCACACAACACCTCCAATTGATGTGTCATCTAGATGACCATTTCACAATTAACCCATCCTTTTTTTGTTCAATTTCATGGCATTCCGAGGTCATTCAACCGGTTTTGACGACCCCACGCATGCTTTTCAAGCGCACCAAACACCTAAAAAACACATATTCAGTCATGCCATGCAAACCACACATTTGAATAATGTTCTGTCTCCTAGTAAAACTCATGAATAATAATTAGGGTGTTTTAGTGTGATTTCAAGTCATTCTGATGTCTTTCGGCATGCATTTGACCGTTAAACGCATGTTTTAGCCATTTACGACACGTAAAGTGCATTTTTGGACATTGCGGTCACACGACACCTCTGGTTGAGGAATAGTTGACTTGTACCCATAAAAAATTACCAATATATCATTGTCCTAAAGTATCAACACAACCCGAATGCGTTTGATCGGTTTTCTGTATGTGAGTTGTTGTTTTCAATTAAAATCTGGTCCATTTAAAATAAATGTGAGACACTTTGAGTCGTACCGGACACACCATGCATCGCATTGATGTGGGGTTTACTCATACACATTAAAAAAGTCCCATGGATCATTGTGCTAAAGTATCTACAGAATCCAAATATGTTTGGTCCATTTTCCGTATGTCAGTTTTTGTTTTCACTTAAAATGTTGTCCATTTCAAATAAAAGTGAGACACTTTGAGTGGTACTGGCCACACTGTGCCTTGGATTGAGGTGGGATTGAGTCATACACATCACATATGACCCATGGATCATTTTCCTAAAGTATCAACACAATCCAAATATGTTTGGTTATTTTTCCGTATGCCAGTTGTTTTTACTTAAAAGGGTGTCAATTTTAAACAAAAGAGAGACACTTTGAGTGATACCAGCCACACCGTGCCTCAGATTGAGGCGAGGTTGACTCGTACATGTCACATATGACTCATGGATCGTTTTTCTAAATTATCAACACAATTCGAATGCATTTGGTCAGTTTTCCGTATGACAGTTAGGAAAATCGTGCAACAACAGTGATATTATCTTATACTAAAACTATAGAAATTTTGCGTGATGTGCATCCCCTGGTGCATGGTTAGGGAAAATCATGCATGTTGCTTATAATATATATCCCTATATGGTTGGTATATACCCTGTGGTATGGATTTAATTTTTTTACTAACTGTGAGACATTGTGTTTTTTTACGCTAACTGGGGTTCCGAGCTCCGAACAAGCCCCAGAAGCCCCACAAACCAATATAACATCATTAGGATTCCATATTTTGTCAAAACTAAAGAGTTATGCTGTATTCAAAAATATCAATACCAGAGTGAAAAACCAAGTTAAAAAATAAAGAGTTATAAAGAATTCAAAAATGTAATGGATCAATCTGCCCCTAATCACCATCACCATCACCACTGTCATCATCAACATCATCCTCACCACCATCTTTGTTTGTGTCTTCATCCTCGTCATCGTCCCCATGCTCATCCTTGGCCCTATATTCCCCCTCGGTCACATCCTCACCCTCATCCTCATCCTCATCCTCTCCCTCATCCTCTTCAGCATCCTCATCATCACCAGGAACGTCATCATCTTTACCGCCACTAGAACTGCCAACTGGTGCATAGGATAATGCATCCATCAGCGACATATATGTCTGACAAGCTGCGCTGGCCTCTGGTGGAAGTGATTAAGATAATGCTTTGATCAGTTTCATAAATTCCTTCTCCCTCGTTTGAAGCTGTTCTTCCAACTCTGTGACCCTTTTATCAGACCGTATTGCATGCTCTTTGACTTGTTCCAACTCGGTGGTACTAGAATGGATACCTGGAGAGGACCAATACCTCATCAGGACTATATTCTTACCAGGTCGGCAGCGTAATCGACCAGAGTGCTCATCTCCCAAAACCTGATATAAATGATCGTGTGGCCCTAAATTTTCAGGCTCCTGGGTATCAAGGGCATCTAAATCAGCCTATTAAAAATATTAATAGAATATTAAATTTCGAAATAGATATTAAAATTTTAAATAAATAAATTAAAACTTAAAATCTTTTATTGTGTCAGTTCATTAACCGCAGTTCCATCTTTTTTCCTTCTACTTGAGAAAAACAATTTTGCTCGATGGAGACGTCCTTCAATATTCAATTTTTTATTCTGTAATGACATTGAGACCATATAAAGTGCAAGTATAATCATATATTCAATATTCAATAAATGACATATTTTATGTAGGAAATAATAAAAAGGTAAATTCCTAATGAAAAATTATAAGCAACTATATCGTACCAGCTGCCTCTCATGATCTGACATAGTAGTCCACCCCAAGGTGTGGAGGTATTGCTTTGAATCAATGTTTTTTTGTTTTTTTTCAAAGGATTCCTAAATAATATTTAATAATAAATAAGATAATATGAATGAAAAATATGAAAACTGTCATTTAAATACCTCAAATGGTATTAATACCTTATGTTTGGTAGTCACCCAATGGGTAATCATTTGGTGATATTGCTCTATCGGGCAGTCATCCATGATAGGTACTGTCTCCAACTCCGTTCCCACTCTATCACACCATCTAACATACAGCTCATGCTTATAACCTCTCCAAATCTCTCCTAGCTCTTTTAAATGTGCTGGTCGTGCACCTTCGCCATTAGGGAAGTTAAACCGAAGCAAAAACCCAATAGATTAATTCATATAAATACAAAAAAATACTACATTAAATCCAATAGTTTTTACCCATATTTGTTCCCATGAATTATCCTTCACTTCATGGGGCATATGTCTCCAAGAGAGAGGGCTGACCGGAATGATCTCGGAGTATTTGGCTAACATTGCCAAAAAACCCTGACATTCCTGCCCAGATTTATCAATAATTTTCCATTCATCATTGTATTCAACCATAAACTGTGTCTGGCGGTTCCATACTGCATGCAACCAAGTACTCCCCCTCCCCTTCCTCCTATCAGTAGATGAATCTGTTTTTAAAGAAAAAAAATATCAGTACAAGTTATAATAAAAATAATTTTTTCTATAAAAATTTGTTATAGTTATGTAAACATACCGATGGTATTCAGATCAATGGGAATCACTGGATGTGCAGAAACTAAAGGACTATACTGTATAGGTGGAGTGTCCCTTAATGTACACTCCTCAGACACATACTGTGTTGGAGCATGAGTCAAAGAAGGTGGAAAATAATAGCTCAGAGAAAATGAACCAGAAGTAAAAGATGATAGCACAGACGTCTGGACAACTAGTAGTGTAAACATCGGTGGCATAAATATCCCATGTGTCCCTAAAGACACACTAAGATCAAAATGGGGAAAAGAAGATACGTCTGTGGTAGGGTCATAGTCCAATCGGGTATGACCATTGGATCATCTAACTCTCACACCACAAGCCCTCGTACCACTGGCCTCAGTACCAGAATCACAGAATGATCTTTTAACTCTGACACCACCCCAACTCCTACCACCAGCCTCTGTACTAGGAGCAATATCAGGCTCTTCATCGGATATCTCTCTTCTAGGGGGTCGATCCTGAAAAAAATTTAACACAAAAGTAAACACATGATATTATAAGTTATTGAAATATATATATTTGAAATAAAATACTCACAACATGGATGAGTAGTGGAACACCCATCTGTGTCATGCGGCGATTATTTTCAGTCATCTTTTTCCGCCACATCTCTTCAATGGGTGTCATTTACTTCAATGAAAAAAAATATGGAAGTAATTAGAAACAAATAACTAATGTGTAACCCAAAAAACAAAATATAGAAAATCCATTCTGAAAAAAAAAACATAAAGAAACAGAATATTTATGGTGGATTGAAGGTAAGTAGTAGGATACACACTCTGAATGATGTAGGTGTATTCATTGAATCATGTCCCAATTGATTTTGGAGAGGTACCTTCAATATTTATAGGTAGAGATTTGATTAGAAACACCTATAAAAAGGATATCTAGGAATTGTGACGTCCCAAACCAGGATGCCACTCATTAGTGACCCAAACCCAGATGGAAACTTGGCCTCAAACACGTCTACCAAAATTCCAAATGTTATTGTCTAATATTGAGAGCCTTTGCTGTGTCTGGGGGAGACTATTCCCTCATTACCTAAGTTGCACAATTTTAATATTATTAGTTAAAAAGTGGAAGAAAGATAACAATGGGAAAATATTAGAAATGGATGAAAATAACCAAATCAGTAATACCAACTAATAACAGAATCATAAACCAAATGATGGTAATTTATGTCATGTATCAAGAAGAAAAACAAAGTTACAACTATTAGGAAGTATGACTATTCAAGAGGCTCAATAAGTTTTAAAATTCAACCTAGCTTTTTGAGCTATAACCCAATCATCTGGTTCATCGATGGAAAGTGTGTGAGTCATGTCAATAACACGAAATTCACAATCATTAATAAAGGTGCATTGTCTCATCATTGAATCAAACCATTGGTAAAGGGAAGAGTTTTACCAACGGTTTCACACAACCATTAGTAAAAGAGGACTTAAAGGCCCCTTTATAGTCATCCCAAATAGAGGCACATGCCTCAAGCCCCATTATGTGTTACAGGCATCCCAAATCATTCACTCATGTTCAATAAATCATTCTTGGCACCTCTATAGTTATACCTTTCATTACCCAATTAGTTCCTCAAGTCAAGCGCACCCCATGGGTAGATAATGTTTAGGCTTCTACACTAATAGGTTGTTCGTGGATTGTAAAAAGGTTTAATTTCATAAAGTATATACAAAAACCTTTATTTTTAAATTTGAGAATAATAATAATATATGTCAATGATAACAAGATTAGTGAATTAAACTTGTGACTTATCTAACATTGTAATGGTTGTATACACATTACAACATGGCTAGTGAAAAGCACCCCACCATCATAAAAGTGAGTATTGGCCAAGAAAGAGACCTAATATACAACGTATAGTGAGAAACATATTTTATTGAACCTAAAGTTATATTAGTATAGACATATTAGGAATCCAATTATCACTCATGACTAACCATGCCACTATAAACAACCTGGAGTGTATGAGTTTTCTCTCTGATCTTATCAACAACATCACACATTCTTACCATGATGTGAATAATGTGGAATATGGATGATATTAAAACAAAATTACCAGAAATACCAAGCCTTCTAAGAACTGAAAATTTATGGATGAAATTAACACATAATTCATTTTGAATCAAATTAGATTCACTTTCAAAGCCCAACACACCCACCCAAATCAAACCGAAAACAAAAGTCATACACACCCAAATCAAAATAGAAAACCAAAACAATAGATGTAGAACATTAAAATGAAAGTATCACTTACACATTAGAAGTGTAGAACTAAGAAATTTTGAAAATGGATCAGAACGACGAATTTCCGCAGTAGGGTAAATAGAATCCCACTTCTCCACTTCACCCAAATGAAAACATAAAACAAAAATATTATATGTAGTATCAGTTATATAATACAAGTGAAGAAATGATAAATCTTAAAGATGGAAGTATTTTGGCCATAGGGGAAGGAAAATCCCAATTCTCTCTTCTTTTTAAGGCTGTAGTCATGCAGAATGGGGGAGTTCCAGTGTCTTTGAATTTGGGGAAAAAATTTCCCAACGGTTTGTAAAAACCATTTGTAAAGGATGATTTAAACCTCTCTATACCAATGGTTTAAAAAAACCATTGGTATAGAGTATAACTTTCCCAAAGGTTTTGAAAAACTTTTTGGAAAATATGATTTAACCAGCTTTTAACAATGGTTTCCTTAAACCGTTGGTAAAAGTACTCTACATACATTGGGAAAAACTCCCTTTCCAGAAGTGAATTAATATGAAAGAATTTGGTTTTGGGGGTTGGTTAAATGTTTAATCATTATTATCATTTATATGTTTTATTTCACTTTGATAATACACAGATTAAATCTCATGTTTTAACTACTATTATTAATTTATAAATTGTGGAATATCATTGAATGTTTGAGAAGTCTCAATTCCACCTCCTCCTATAATCCAAGTTGGTGAAAAACCTTTGTCTAGAATGTGTCATCTTCCAATTCCCGATTCAATCGAATCCGTTTTATCCATGGATTAGATCAACTCCATAGTGTGAAGAAATAAACAATACAGACAAGGAAAATGATTAAATAAAATAATAAGGATAGGTTGAGTTGCATGTTATCAGAGGTAGTCACAACATCGGGGAAATTCGCCTTACCCATGCATGCTACTCAAATCTATCTACAAACTTAAAATTAAACATTAAAGAATATTCATGATCACCTTCAACCTCCCCCCAGGCCAAATCACAGGGTCAACTTCTCATTTTTAGAGTAATATATTACTTGGTGTAGTGGGTGGAAGAGAAGAGAGAGATAGGTAATGAAATGAAGAAAAGTGGATAGAGAAACACAAAGACATGGATTAATAAAACTAAAATTTGAATTACAATTGAAAACTAATAAAAAATAAAATTAAAATAAAAGTAAAATACAAAATAAGGTGGGAAAAGAGGAGAATTATCAGCCTGTGCCCTGATGGGATCCCTCCTTAGTTGTGGGTGTCGAGTTTATGATTTGGGAAGGAGTCGAGGGTCTCCTTTTATAGGCCGAATTATGTCCTCTGAAATTTTGTGTGTTGTTGGCCCATTAAATGGTCAATTAAAATGTTGACCCCTTCATAAAATTTGTTCATAAATATGTTTTCCATATACCCTCCAACATTCATCTCATTTATCCATAGGATTAAGGAGTTATGGAATTTTCATTGAATGAGAATTTTTATGGCCGAAATTTCCAAGAAGATTCCTTCAAATGTATAATGATCAATGGAAACATTAATGACTTAAAAACTCCCCCAAATTTGTTTTAGAGTTGTTACAATGTGTACTAGTGCTATCCCTAGTTTAATAACCTAAATGGGAGGTGAAGAGACTGATATGTGCATCTTTTATGGTGGTGGGGTCCACGCTGTCTGCCCAGAAAAGTTTCCAACTTCAATGATTTTTTTGGACTAATTGATCTTTGAATCAACTCTAGGACCTGAAGATAAATTTGTATGAAATAAAATCAGGATTCTAAAAAATCAAAAATTTTGTAATTATATTTTCTTCAAAATGGAAAAAATAACCTTGTGGTAAAAATATTTCAAAAATCCAAAATTATGCACTTTTATCAAATTTTTTCATAATTATTCTAAAATTCAAATTACCCATTTTTTTAATAAAATATTGAAAAACATGGGTTTTATCATTGAAAAAACATCAAAAATCCTCATTATTTGATAAAAAATATGCACATAAATTTTCTCTGGTTAATACCTCCACACTTAAACCATGCTTGTCCCCAAGTATAAAATCTCAAAATGGAAAGGATACCAATATTACCAATATTTAAATTCCAAGGTAATAAAAAAAATTAATGTGAAATCAAACATTCAAATATCTGCATAAAATATCAATTTAATTTCCCATTTTTCAAAGAAACAAATAATTCCCATATTTTACTTTTACCCTTTTAAAATTTATGGAACTTTTCCTTTCATTCATTCAAGATCCTTGATTAATTATTATTAAACATGAAAAGTCATGATTTACCTCACTTTTGATTCTTTTCTGTTATCACTCATGATACAATTAAAGTAGAGTTATTCTCATATCACAAGAAGATGCTCCTTAGCCATAGGCTTGTAAATGAAATACTTTCTCCACTTTGTGAAGACAAAACACACATAAAATCATAAGGACTTTTAATTAAGGTTTTATTGACTCTAAGGTTTAAGGTTGGTAGGATTTGATGCTTTAAAAATTAAGGCTCAAGTAGGAGGCTAATCTCTTAAGTGATAAGCATGATATCAATAGTAAAAATATAATGAAATTATCCCCTTCAAAGTAGCAACACCTAATTCCCAAAACTCAATGAAAATGTTATGATCAAGAATTCAAAATGGATGATTTGTGCACCCTCTTGTTTTTTTTATTTTTTACTTTTTATTATTTTTTCGAAATTTATGATTATATCAAATCTCACATCCATCATCTAACCACACACGATCATAAGATCATCGGTCCAGAAAATGGTGATTTTTGGTTATCCCAAATCACAACCCATTTTTTTCTCTTTTTGTTAGTTCTTTTTGTCATTTTTGTTATTTTTTTTAATTCAAGAGGGAAAAAATAGAGTATAATTAATGATTCCACAACCTTTTATAATTACCACAATAATACCCCCACACTTCTTCCTTACAATTTATATTATCCCATCCACCATGATTCCCTTTAACCCCACACTTCAACTTTGAAATATCATGAAAATACTCAAAGGAGGGTAGGAATGGATAAAAATGGATTGAAACATGGATGATTCCTATACAGGTCATTCATGGTCTCTATGGGCTAAGATAAGGATTGATGTAAAGGTGGTATTTTAATGAAAATTGGCTTTCCAAAAGATTCTGCAATCATTTTAAATGTGTTTTTTCATATTTATAGCTTTGATAAGTTTCAATACAAGTTATTGTCAGTTAAATGTCCCAAGATCATCCAAGAAATATGCTCAAGAATAAATAGGAAGTGCTTAGTCTATAAATCCTCTTGGGAATTGAAAATATAACATTAGACAATCACTCATGGAATTACTAATACACCAATTCACATGAACATCAGAAATTCAATGGATGAAGGATGATAGAGAAACTTCATTTACATGAATCAATTAATTCCTTCAAATCATGAGTCATTTATTCAATATCCATGCTTCATTTTAAAAATTCAATTATTCATTTTACTAATTTAATCATATAAACATTGAAATATAAGACATGGAATCATATGATTCTTAAGAAACTCATGTCTCTCTGATAAGTCGAGTAAAACATGAATTCAAGTCTGGCCATGCAATTTTATCTTTAAAGACAAAAACATGTTGTGGACAAAAATGTGGAGAGTTTAAAAGATAAAACACTAAAATTGAACACCATTTTCCCATGAAACTTGGTCCTTCCCCTTTACTGTCTGGGGCTTCCTTCTACCGTTATGATCCTACAAAATAAAATTACACAATTAATCATAATGATCATTTCATTTAATCTCAAAATATAAGAGGGGGGGCACATGCTAAATTATTTAAATGAAAATAAATTGAAATATAAATTCCTAGAAAGATAGTAAAGATAAATCTTGGTATTATCCCCCAAGTGGGACCTGAATTTTGACTGCCTCTAGAGGGTAGTACCTACTGTTATCTAAATTCTAATGAAGGATAAATCTTCATTGATTTGAATGACCACATGTGGATTTTACCAGATTTTTCTTCCTCCTTCTGGAACTGAGTACACCATATCCACCCATTACAATGAGTTATATCTTGAATGGTGGGGGTAGAATGTTGTATGAATCACCCCCTTTCTTTGTTAATACTTGTGCAACCTCTTCTTCTCTTTCCATTAGTTACTTTAGGTATGCTTCATCAAAATAACAGTCAATGGGAAGTCAGAGTGTAATTCAATTTGAATAATATTAAAACATGAAGTACCAAGATAAAATTATTCACCATCAAAGAATCTTTTTTCATGGTGTCCTTAGGGAAATACACTAGAATCTCTTCATGAACTTCCTTCAATAAATATTCAATGTGTCTCGAGATCTCAATATGTTCCTCAACATGTGCACATCAAGGATCTTATTCATCCTCTAGGGAAAAGTTGATGTTGTCTAATTCTATATAATCAAAACCACATGAAGTGATGTAGAATTCATATTCAATAAAATTAGATGATATAGATTCAATGAATGGTTCAACTCCCTGAGTCGGTTCAGCTTCATTCTCTACCTTAGTGGTAAGCGCCTCTTGGAGTATACTCTCTGAGGATGGAGGTAGGTAGTCAGGCTCCTCCATCTTGAATTCAAATTCCACCACTTGGGTGGTTTATTCCATTAGTGGTGCTGAATATTATTCTTTGTATTTAATAGGGAAGTTAGTTAGTTCACCATATTTAATCAAGAATTCATCCAAACTTTATTGATCTCCCACTTGTAGCTCAGCAGACACGCCTTCCTCCCTTACTTCCTCATGTTCTTCAATTTCAAATATAAGCGGTGAAGTTTATTCCACCACTTTCTCATGTTCTTCTTCTGGATTAGGGTTGGGTTTCTCTATTAATGCATGAAAATAATCAAAATCTCTATTAGCCTTTTTGGTTAGTTTTTTACTGCTTTCTCTATGTTCATACGTCTGATCTCTTCTAAAATATTCTTCTTATTATTGTTTTTTTTGCTGCACCTATGAGTAATTTTTCCATGCATAATATTCTGAATTTGAATACATCATGGAATTCTTTTTTTAGTTTTTTGAAATAAAATGATATATAACTAATATGTAAAAATATAAAAAATAAATGAACTAATGATTGGATCCTCCAAAACAACATTAGTTTTGACGTACGTCTGTTGTGGGGTGTGGACAAAAATAAATATATTTTTCCTAGTTCAGAACAGTGGCTCATCAGGGTCATCTCTTTTGAAGATCCTTCTCAATGTAGTACACTTAATTTATTTTATTCACCTATTCTATCTATTTTTGTGGTTTTTTTTATTAGATGAAAGTGATTGAAATATTTTTGGGTTTTTATTATTTAAAATAATGACATGTGAATCAAGAATTATAAATTTATACTAAGATTCAAGTCTAAATAGAATGAATTAATAAGAAAAAACTTGGATTTGGGGGATGGTTAAATATTAAATCATTATTCTCTTTTATATGTTTTATTTCAGTTTGATAATCAAAACACGAAATATCACGTTTGAACTACTATTCTTTATTTATAAATTATGGAATACCATTGAATGTTTGAGCAATCTCAATTCCACCACCTCCTTTAATCCATGTTGGTGACACACTATTCTCTAGATTGTGTCATCTTCCAGGACCCGGTTCAATTGAAGCCATTTCATCCATTGATTATCTCAAATCCAATGTGTGAAGAAATAACCAATTGAGAGAGGGAAAAATTATTAAATAAAATAATATGGATAGGTTGAGTTGCATGTTATCGGTTGTAGTCACAACATCAGGGACATTCAACTTACCCGTGCATGCTACTAAAATATATCTACTAACTTAAAATTAATAATTAATGAAAATTCATGATCACATTCACCTACCCTTTTTCCAAGTATTAGGGTTATCCTCTTGTTTTCGAGAGTAATAAATTACTCGGTGGAGTGGGTGGAAGAGAAGAGATAGATAGGGAAAGAAATGAAGAAAAGTGGATGGAGAAAAACAAAGGCATGGATTGATAAAACTAAAATTTGATTTACAATTGAAAAATAATACCAAACTAAAATTAAAATAAAAGAAAAATCAATAAATGGGGTGGTAGGAGAGGTGTATCATCATCCCATTCCCCGTTGAGAACCCTCCTTGCCTGTTGGTGTCAAGCAGATGATTTGGGAAGGAGGCGAGAGCCTCCTTTTATAGGCAGAATTCTATCCCCTAAAAATTTGCGCATTGTTGGCACAATAATTGGTCGATTAACACATGGAATCCTTCATAAAAGTTGTTCCTAAATGTGTTTTCCGTTCAACCTACACATTTCAGCTCATTTAGACATCATATTAAAGAGGTATGAAATTTTCATTGAATAAGACTTTTTATGGCCGAAATTTTCAGGAAGCTTCCTTCAAATGTATAATGATCAATGGGAACCTTAATGACTTCAAAACTCCCCCAAAATTGTTTTAGAGTCATTCCTATGTGTCTCGGTGATATCCCAGGTATAATAACCTAAATTAGAGGCGAGGGGACCGATTTGTGCATCTGTTACGGTGGTGGGGTCCACGCTATCAGCCCAGATAAGTTTCCAAATTCAATGAATTTTTTGGACTAATAGATCTTAGAGCAAGATCTAGGTCATAAAGATAATGTTTATGGAAATAAAATCAGTATTATAAAAAAATTAATCAGTAATTTTTGAATTATATTTTTTAATAAATGACAAAAATACCCTTGTGGGAAAAATCTGTCAAAAATCCCAAATTGTGCACTTTTCTCAATTTTCTCATAATCATTCTAAAATTCAAATTACCCATTATTTTAATAAAACATTGAAATACATGGGTTTTATCTTTAAAAAAAATAAAAAAATCCTCATTATTTGATAAAAAAATATGCTCATGAAGTTTCTTTGTCAGAGATGTCTTGCCTCCTTGTCTTGTGTTATCAAAATATGTCATGCCTAAATTGATTAAATGCTTAAATGGAACTTGTTAAACGAGTGGGTATACTTGTTAGTTGTTTTTAGATTACTTAAATGGTTTTTTTGGTAATTATGATTAATTGGTGGGTATATCCATGTGATGTGTTAAATGGCAATTGGTGATAAGTGGGTGGGTATAACCATGTGACCTAATTAAATGGAAGTGGTGTACATAAGTGGATATACTCATGAGATTTAATAGTTTAAATGAGTAGGTATACTCATTGAATGGTTTTGAATGAAATTTTTTATATGAGTGGATAGACTCATATGGTTGGAAATTGTTAAATTTATGGAATGGTTGATGATTTACATATATTCCAAGGATGAATCTCCATGGATTTGGAACGCAGTAGTGGACACCTTAGTTGAGTATTCACTTTGGGTCTTGATTCTATGGGATGTCTCGGGCTTTGTTTTCCATTAGATCCAGCTTGATTGGACCCACGTAGGACATGCTAGTACACATGCTCCTAGGACTCCAACCAGTGCCTATAATGATTTTCTATCGAAATGATACTAGGAATTGATGATGATGCCTTGGTCTTTAATACATTGGATTCAGCCCTTCACGGTCTACACTTCATTATATGGCATGATCGTGGGATATAGGATTGTGGTTGTATGACAAGGTTGTGGGTTTTTGATATGGTTTTCTTTATAGAGTAAGGCTGTGTGGACAAGATATGGATTGTTTTACGACAATTCTATGTTGTTTATTTATATTTCCTATAGTTTCCTTGTTAGGAGCTGCCACTAATTACAGGGAGACATAAGAGGCTGTTCGGTATAACTTGTTCGCGTTGGTTATATGCCTTGGGATTTCACTCTTACATTACTTCTTACTTGTACTTGTTTCAAATATTTCATAGTGTAGCTTAGAATTATATAGATCTTTGGGTGGAAACCTGCGGGGATGTTTATCTCACACCCTATTTGGGCCTCCTTGGGGACCCAAATAAATTATATGGTTTTAGGTGATAGTAGGGGAAAGTTCCCTAACACTAGTTGTTGATCATTTCTTTAGAGCATGGGAGCATGAGACCCAGCTGAGGCTTGCGATGCTACTGTGAGACTCTTTGATCTTCTTGGATTTTGGATACTTGTATTGTACTTTATTTCCATGTATATTTTTTGGTTGTTTTTAGATACATGTGTCATCTGCATCATGGAATATGAGACACTTATGGCTTGTTATATATTCTTGTATTGCTTATCTATTTTACCTATTGTCCACTTATTGTATTTACTTCTGCTATTGAATTTTATTGGCTTCCACTATGATATACTCTGGTAATGAGGAATAGTCTCCATAATAACTCAACTAGGCCCTCACCACTAGTCGGAAGCATCTGGCATTTGAGGAGTGCCCTTGAGGCCATGTAGCCAACCGGGCATGGGGCACTATTGAGTGAAATCCGAGTTCCGGACGTTACAAAGTGGTATCAGAGATAATTTATTTTCTAGTTTGATTTACTATTTGGAGACAATAGACAGGGATATTAAGGAAAATGGAATTTATTAATGAGCTATGTTCGAGCGTAGAAAACCCGTGTATAAGAAAAATCCAAATTACCATAAATGAAATTACTATTTCTTGGTTTTGACTATTATAGTTGATTTGATTTCACCATTAGGTGACACACATGATTTATGATAATGATATTGATGCAATTGAGGGTTCTTTTTTTTTGAAACCTGATGAGAAGAGGGTATTCCATGTCATGCATCATATAGTCACTTGTTAGAAATCACATATCATGCATTATGTCATGCCATTTAAGATGAATTATTTGATGCATGCTATTGTGATAGGTGCTCTAATAGTTGTTCTTGATTTTGTGATAGACTTTGTGCGGAGGAGAGAGAAGTGACATCATCTTTAAATTTATAAGGTGTATAAGCCCTTATGAAATAGAAAACTAAGTACCTTTTAAATTAAAGTTTTAAAGTGAATTTGATGTGTATGGATTATATGGGCATCAAGTTTCGGTTCATGATGTGTTATGGGTCCTCAAGGATTAGAACTTGGTGAACCATTGGTTAAATCATGTCAAATAATGACTGTTAAATGAAAATAAATGGAAAATATAGACTTGACCTACACCCGGATTTTGAGTGGGTGAGAGGTAGTGTTTCTAGTTGTGTTGTGGTTGCTCTTTATACAGTCACAGATTTAGGATTAGGTTGTGTGTCATGACTTATTTTTAGGAGGGTTTTGAACTGTCCTACGCTTTTGAGATGTGACTTTGATATCATTCCTTTCTGAGGTGAGTGTTTGGAATTGTAGAGGCATGTCACCATGGAGACCTCCAATGGTATTCCAAGAGGGTGGCGATGACCATGCTTCGAAGGTGGTGGGCCATGAGATACTAGTGGATCCTGTTTTAGTGGTTTTTGTGGTACAATAGACTATTTCAGACTCAGTTGCTGAGGCATAGTTCCACGAGGGGTTATTTTTCTATATGCAGAAATTTCAAGGAGCACCGTAGCCTACCATGACTATGGAAGAGTTGACATGGGTGTTCTACCAGCAACATCCTTTCACATTTTTGGGGGATAATGGTCCACAAGCTTCTGAGTTGTGGCTTGAGACCACACTGGATATCTTCGAGCATCTGGAGACACCTCTTGAGTGGAGGGTCAAGCTCACCCCTTAAATGATACATGGAGTAGTAAAGTACTGGTGGGATGTTCTGAACTAGGCTAAAAGTCTACAAGATATGGGTTGGACTGATTTCCAAACCAACATCCTTGAATACTTTTACCCCAAGACACTATGGGAAGAGTGTGCTAGTGAGTTCATGCGTCTAGAGCAAGGCACCATGGCAGTTATAGAGTACTCAACATACTTTATAGAGTTGCATAGTTTTTCACTGATGTACCTTACTGATGAGCTATCGAGAGCGAGATGCATTGAGGAAGGCCTCTGTCATACTATCAAATCCCAGGTCAACGTGTTCAGGTTGACCTCTATCACTGAGATTGTAAATCAGGAACTGATTATAGAGTGGAACCTGAGAGAATTTGAGGATATAGAGTAGGGAAATGTTTCTTCTCAACCTAGTGGTTCTACATCTTCAAGAAGGAAGCACCATTTTGATTCTTCCCATGAGATAACCATCAGTTAGGCTATGAGTTATAGTAGCTCGGTATTTTCTCACAAGTGTGGCAGGAGAGGACACCTGAAGAATCAACGTAACTGCGACCCAGTCGAGTGCCGAGATTATGGAGGGATGGGCTACACACAATGGTTTTGCAGGACCTTCCCTCCAGTTGTCAGTGGTAGGGGGTCATCTTTGATGTCACGTTCAAGAGTATGTTTCTATGATCTGTGTCAAGCAGGGTGCTAGAGCAATGCAGGCTGATCAGGCTGCAAAAATAGTGTTCTTTGCTGAGGTAGCCATACACCAATTACTCCTATACATTGAAGGGGACATACTCTGAGCAGTGAGGTTGTTTCACAGTGTCGTGGTATAGGTAAATTATATTATGTACAATCTACCCTTGGGGAGCAAGGTTTCATTCTGTCTACAGTGAGAGGAATGATCTTAATATCCTCTACTATTGCATCTGCTCTATAACACCCGAGACTTTTATGTTATATAAATCATCAAGGGAATCTTTTTCTACACACAACACTTGCTTGGCTTTCTTTACACGAAATCACGACCTTCCTCGATAGCTTGCGTCATACGCAATACCGAGTTTCACTAAACAATAATACGCTAATAAAATATTATTAAAACTAGCCGTTATGAATAGTAATAACCACTTTTTGAAATTTTATAAATTTTATTTTTCAAAATGAACTTCATTTTTGGATTCGGAATATCGAAATTATCCAAGGGTGAAATTTTGGTATTTTTCTGAAAACATTCAATTTTTGATGAATAGTGAAATCACTAAGTGGTAGTTAAAAAACTGAATTTTTCATAAAATTTTATTTTACCGCTTTTGTGAGTGGAATTTCAAAAATCTGAGAGACACGGTTGATGTCAGTAAGTAAAATGTGGTTCAGTGAGATGAAAATAATTTTTGGTGAATAGTAACTTTTTACTTTTATTTACCACGGTTAAAAGTAAATAGGGTAATTAAGGGTAAAAATGATATTATTATTACCCTAACACGTGTACTAATTATATTGGATAAGTGTAATTCGACCAAAAACAAACTTAGGAATGAAATATGACCATTTAGGCCCACTTGGATTAGATTAGGACATTTATTATTAATTTATTTAAAGAAGGGTTAAAATAGTTAAAATCAGAGATTAATAACTAAATCATTTTTAATATAGGGTTATACATAAGATTAATTAGACTATAAATATTAATAATAAAGCTAAAACGATTTCCTACATAAAGATATTTTATTTGTAATTTTTAGACTTTAAATAATTTAATTTATTTATGACACAAAAATGATGCAGTAATTATCTTATTAATGAAATATTGACATAATTGATGTTATAAATAGCCAAATAAATATAATTTGAGACTTTTTATGAATTAAAATAATTTTCTAGGTTAATATGACATGTTATTATTGATTTAATTAACTTTGATTGAACTAATCATTCTGTTATGATTTTCACAAAAATCAATTACTAAATAGTGTCAAAATTGACATAAAATAGTTTTTAAAACAAATATTATATTAGTAATTGTTATTTTATTCCTAAAAATCTAAGGTTCGGAAAAATGACTTATAGAAGGTTATATATATTAATAATAAACAACTTGGTGTTCGTTTGGCTGCTTATAGTAAGTTTATTAACCTTATAGTATAAGAACACAAGAAGACACGGTAAAAGAAAAATTATTTAACTTAATGTTAAATATAAATGATAATGTTAAAATTGTAAACTAAACTTGTCTAAATTATATTGGATGAGAGGATTTCGACCCATCCCAACCTTAGCTTCGAAATATATCAATTTGGAGCTATTAAAAACCGAATTTTACTCTATAATAAAATAATAGTTTTAGTTATTCCAAAGGTACCCCTCTCCTCCCTTATAAAAGGGAACCTACTCCCTCTCTACCTCACACCAATTTGAGCCTTCAAGATCGTCCAAACCCTGGCACTTTCTCCTCTCCACTTCCCTAGAAACATCCTAGGGGTCCTGGTATTCTTCAAAAACCAATTTTAGTTCCCTAAAAGGAGGTCTCAAAGAAGCACTTTAAAGAAGAGGTAATGTCCGTTACCGATTATTTCATCTTTATTTCATATTCCACTTCTTCTTCTTTAGTTGTTCCATTATGAAGTAATAACATAAGTATCACTCATATACTGATATGTTATTATAAGTATGAAACAACCCTATTTCACCATTATCCATCCTACGGAAAATGAAATCACCACACGTGCGTACGTACAGAATACCGTCTCCACGCCGTGGTGTAATCTATTTTCCACCACCACCTTACATGGATGGGTATAATGGTGTAAATAATGTCTATATAAGATTATTGTAAAGTGATATTGATTCTTAAATAGTATACATACACTCCAATACAATACCATGATCATGGGAACGATATAATCGCTCGTGCGTACGTACGGAATACCGTCTCCACGATGTGATGCGACTCATTCTACATGATATTCATTGCATAATGATTATATAAATGAATTTAATGAATGAATATGATATATATTACACTAATAACATTCTGTAAATGAGGTATCTATAACCTAAAGAGAAGAATAAGAATTTATTCGACAAAACACGCATAAGAACAAAAAGTAATAAACACTCGAATAACAAGTTGTAATGAAATATTACTAATAAGAAGCTAAGAGTATGACCATATGTGATGTAATAACAATGAGAATGATTCTGGAATAAGTCAGTAACATGATTTAAATCATTATACAGGAGGTTCGGACACATACAAAGCATATCGGACCTAAGGTAAGGGAAATATCACAATCTCATTTTTATCTGAGATTGTTTATACTTTGAAATTTACTGGGGTGTATTTTATCATCCACACCCATGTTTCATCAATATTTAATATTATTTCCATCCAAATACAATTGTTTAAATCCAATTTTACCCTTCAGTGAGTTTTTAGTAAAGGATACGAAAGGAATCTTTTGTCGTTTTTCGTACGAGGTAGTTTTTCACTTTTCCGACAAAAGTACGAAGAATGTTTTTTTAACTTATACGACATGAATGGATTTTTAAAAACATTATTTCCAAGAAGCTTACTTTACAAGTTTTCTTGTTTATTTTTAATCAACTTCTTTTAGTTTATAATTGTACGACATGTTAAGAAAGGAAAAGTGTTTTTGAAGCAGAAAGGATATTTTCCTCAAGAATGGAGTTCAAGTGTTTTATCAAAATTATTTTCCATCTAAGATAATATAGGGTTCTGTTTCTTTCCCTATTATTACATTGATTTGATTATGTTGTGATGGAATTATTTTTATGAATTCCTTTATCTTATATTAATTTTTTTATGATGTCAAGTTGTTTAAGAATCCCATTTTTATTATATGGGTTATGCAATGATGTATGATTTATGATTTTGTGGCACACATAAGAATGGTATCATTATGAGATGGGTGGGACCTATATCTCCCTCCAATGCATTGGGTAAAGATTTTATATCTCATGAGATAGACATGGCTGGAATGGCCGGTTAAACCGGTTCAGTGAAACAGGACTGAAATGAGGAGTGAACTCGGTTCAGAAATGGACTTTGTCCACTAAGATATTCTTGGAAATGATACTTGACTAATAAGAAATGATTCTCTATGATTATGTGTGTATTCCACAAAGTTTCATGTTTTATGTTATGATTATTTGGATTACATTTCACTACTATGATTTATCCCATGTTATGAAATTATGATTTCTTTTGCAGGTTAAGATTTCCAAAAGTTATGTTCTTATGTATATGATGTGATTGATATTTCTTTTGTTTACCCTTACTGAGAATTAGAGCTCACCCTTTTGTATGTTTTATTTCTCCAGGTCAGGAAGAAGGTTATTAAGTAGGATATGCCAAAAAGGGACTCTAGATATGATGAAATAAATGGGAGGCAAAGTAGATGCTTTATGAACTAGTTGTTTATGTTTCCCAGTTTCTAAAGACCCTATACCTATACGGTCCTTTCATGGTTTTTGTTATATGTTGTAATAAGTGTGCTTCAATTCTGAAGTAATAACAATGTATGGAAAGCATGGGTCGTTATAGTTGGTATCAGAGGAAAGGTATAGTCAACCTTTGGAAACTAGGATGTGAAATCCTTAGTAAGAACCCTAAAGATAATTTTAAGCATAGAACACAATCTTAGTGTTTTATAAATGACCATGAATAACCTAGGATAAGACCTTAAGTGTGAAATTTTATTCTTGATTATGTGGTTTTCCTATTATAATTAGTGTTGCTCACACTATTCTTCTTGGTTTTAGTCAATGGTTGGAACCCGAAGGAACCGTGTTAATGCGGAATGCGACAGTCAATGCAATGATTGTCCCCCGGAGCAACCAAACGTTATGGGAGCTGGAATGAAAAATCTTGTAGCCATGCTCACACAACTTTCTCAAGCTATGAATCATGCAGGACTTCCAAACGAGCAAAGTAAGGAGCAACATTCTCTTGAATACTTCATGAGGCAGCGTCCACCTTCTTTCAGCGGGTCTACTGATCCATTAGTTTCTGAACAATGGATTAGTACTACTGAAAATATATTTTCAGTTCTTCAATGTTCTGAACATGATAAAGTCATCCTAGCAGTGTATCGTTTGGAAGGAGACGCTGATCAATGGTGGAATCTTATTAAGAATATGAGGCAAAGGGATGAAATTGTGTCCATGGAATGGGATGAGTTCAAGAACTTATTTTTCAATAAGTACTTCCCTCGTATTCTCCGAACAAAGATGGAGAAAGAGTTTCTTGAACTAAAGAAAAAGGATGATGAATCTGTTGGTACTTATGAAGAAAATTTTACAAGACTTGCAAGGTACGCTTCTGGTATTATTATCCAACCTAATAGTAAGATCGATCGATTATTTAGTGGGTTAAAACCAAGTCTTCGAATGGCATTAGCCATAAGGGACTTCAATAGCTATGAGGAAATCGTTCGATGTGCTCTCAAAGTCGAGATGGAGATTGGAGTAACCCATCAGTCATATGGGTTTGATAGGAAGAGGAAAATGGAATTCAAAGGAAAATATAAAGAGCACACTGAAAAGAAGATGAGCTTTCCCTTATGCTCAAAGTGTGGAAAGAAACATGGAGGGAGTTGTCTTAAAGGGACAAGTAAATGTTTCAAATGTGGAAAGGATGGTCATATGGCATTTGAATGCCGCAATGATGGGAAGAAGATGTCTAATGATGCAAACAAAGGAAGGGATACACAGAATGACCCTACTACACTTCAATGTTTCAAGTGCAAGGAGATGGGGCATTATGCCAATCAATTCCCCAATCCAAGGGTTGATGATGATGGTCGATGTCAAAAAACTCTTAAGGCTAAAGACAAAGGAAAGTCACATGCAATTTCTATCAGCGATGTGGAGTACGATAACGATGTGGTGAAAGGTACACTTACCATCCACTATAAAGTAGCAAATGTTTTATTTGATTATGGATCCACCCACTCTTTTATTTCTGAATAATTTTCTATTGATATCCCCGTATTACCTCAACAGTTAGATGTTGAGTTAGCTGTGACAACTCCTAATGGCACAACAGTCGCATCAAAAATTTATAATTCTTCTCCGATTGAAGTTTGTGGGAAAGTGCTTCCTGCAAATCTTGTGATCCTTCCTATAGTGGAATTTGATGTGATTCTTGGCATGGATTGGCTTTCTTTATATGGATCTCATATCAATTTCCAAAGAAGGGAAGTCACATTTCATATTCCAGATCAATCTATGATCGTCTATCAATGCAAGGATGAACATAACGTCCCAGTGGAAATTTCTTCCATATTATGGGTCTTGATTCCACTAAATGAAGGTTATTTATCTCAAATGGTTGGTGAGAAACTCACGATTAAGAATATGCCCATTGTACGGGTGTTTGACGATGTCTTTCCGGAGGAATTACCTGGTCTTCCACCAAATCGTGAAGTTGAGTTTTCAATAGAACTCAAACAGGGTGCTTTGCCTATTTCAAAGTCACCTTATAGAATGGCCCCAATTGAGTTGCAGGAATTGAAGAAGCAACTCCAAGAGAATCTTCAGAAAGGGTTCATACGCCCTAGTGCGTCACCTTAGGGAGCACCTGTTCTATTTGTTAAGAAGAAAGATGGATCAATGAGACTCTGCATTGATTATCGAGAACTTAACAAGATCACTATCAAGAACAAATATCCTCTTCCACGCATTGATGAATTATTTGACCAACTACGCGGAGCTCAATAATTTTCCATGATTGATCTTTGTTCAGGGTATCATCAATTAATGGTCAAAAGGGAGGATATACCAAAGACGGATTTCCGTACAAGGTATGGACACTATGAATTTATAGTGATGCCATTTGGTCTTACTAATTCCCCTGCTATCTTCATGGATCTAATGAATAGAGTCTTTAGAGACTATCTTGATCAGTTTGTGGTAGTCTTTATAGACGATATTCTTGTCTATTCAAAGAGAAAGGAAGAACATGAAGATCACATGAGAATTATATTGAAGTCCCTGAGAAAGGAGATCCTTTATGCCAAATTTACCAAGTGTGAAATTTGGCATCAAAAAGTTTCATTTTTGGGTTACATAATCTCAAAAGAGGGGATATCCGTGGATCTAGCAAAAATAGAGGTTATCGAAAGATGGTCAAGACCAACAATAGTAATCGAGATCCGAAGTTTTCTTGGTTTGGCTGGATATTATCGACGTTTTGTGAAAGATTTTTCACGATTATCTAATCCACTCACCAAGTTGACTCGAAAAGGAGTTAAGTTTGTTTCGACGGAGGAGTGTGAAGAGAATTTCAAGGAGTTGAAAAGAAGGTTATCCAGTGCACCTATACTCACACTTCCTTGTAGTGGAGAAAGGTTTGTGATCTACAGTGATTCATCCAAGAAGGGACTGGGATGTGTTCTCATGCAAAATGATATGGTGATAGCTTATGCCTCACGATAGTTGAAAATACATGAGAAAAATTACCCAACTCTTGATTTGGAGTTAGCTGCGGTAATCTTTGCATTAAGGATTTGGAGGCATTATCTTTATGGAGAAATGTGTGACATTTATACTGATCATAAAAGTTTAAAGTATATTTTCACACAAAAGGAGCTGAATATGCACCAAAGAAGACGGTTGGAGCTGATTAAGAATTAAGAATGCTCAATCCATTACCACCCTGGGAAAGAAAAAAAGGTGCCAGATGCATTAAGTCGACAAGACCATGCCAGTTTTTCCATGATGAGGATCACAGAAGATCCAATATTTATGGATCTACAAAGGATGGATCTTGGAATTATAATGGAAGGGGGAAAATCGTATCTTTCTTATATGAATGTTCAACCATCTATACATGTGAAGATTAAAGTGGCACAGAAAAAAGATGTCGAGTTACAAAAGAAGGTGAGAAATGGTCCTGAATTCAACCTTGATTGTGATGGGATAATAAAGTTTAGGAATCGGGTTTGTGTTCCTCCCATCCCCGAATTAAAGAGGGAGCTACTAGATGAGGCTCATAGTTCTTCATTCTCTATTCATCCTGGAAGCACGAAGATGTATAGGGACCTGAAAGAGTAATTCTGGTGGGATGGCATGAAAAGATATGTTGCTGAATATGTCTCTCGATGCTTGGTTTGTCAACAAGTTAAAGCTGAGAGACAGAAGTCTAAGGGGATGTTACAACCATTACCCATACCCGAATGGAAATGGGAAAACATCACTATAGACTTTGTCACAGGACTTCCTAAAACATCCAAAGTCAATAATGCTATCTGGGTCATAGTTGATCGTCTTACAAAGTCTGTACACTTCATTGATATTAGAGAGGATTTCTCTCTAGATCATCTTTCCAGGATATATGTAAAGGAAGTGGTAAGATTTCATGGAGTACCACTTTCTATTATATCTGATCGTGATTCGAGATTTACCTCGAAGTTCTAGTGAAGTCTTCATCATACTCTGGATACAGAGTTGAGTTTCAGCACTGCTTATCATCCTCAGACAGATGGTTAGTCTGAGAGAACAATTCAAACTCTAGAAGATATGTTGAGAGCTTGTTCTATGGATTTCAAAGGTGATTGGGATCAACACCTACCTTTGGTGGAATTTTCTTATAATAATAGCTTTCACTCCAGTATTCAGATGGCTCCTTATTAAGCTCTCTATGGAATTAAATGTAGGACTCCAACTTGCTGGGCTGAAGTTGGGGAAAGAAAGCAATTAGGACCTGATCTCGTTGATGAAATGGCAGAAAATGTCAGATCTATTCAACAACACATAAGAGCTGGTCAGAGTCGACAGAAAAGTTATGCCAACAACCGAAGAAAAGACCTAGAGTTTGAAGTGGGTGATAAAGTGTTCTTACGAATATCTACCTGGAAGAGGGTCATGAGATTTGGAAAGAAGGGGAAGTTGAGCCCTAGATATATCAGTCCTTTCGAAATACTGGATCGTGTTGGGAAGGTAGCTTACCAGATCCTTCACATGTACTCAGCTCAGAAGTTGTACGGCTGGAGCAGGATTTTTCTTATGAAGAACAGTAGATAGAGATTTTGGATCATAGAGAAAAAGTCCTACGAAACAAGACCACTCGATTGGTGAAAGTTTTATGGAGGAACCACCAATTAGAAGAAGCTACATGGGAGCTTGAGGATATGATGAGGGAGAGGTATCCTCATCTGTTTGTTAAAAAGTGACGAATTTCGAGGGAAAAATTCATTTTAAGGGGGGTAGAATGTAACACCCGAGACTTTTATGTTATATTAATCATCAAAAGAATCTTTTTCTACACACAACACTTGCTTGGATTTCTTTACACGAAACCGCGACCTTCCTCGATAGCTTGCATCATACGCAATACTGAGTTTCACTAAACAATAATATGCTAATAAAATATTATTAAAACTAGCCGTTATGAATAGTAATAACCACTTTTTGAAATTTTATAAATTTTATTTTTCAAAATGGACTTCATTTTTGGATTTGGAATATCGAAATTATCATAGGGTGAAATTTTGGTTTTTTTCTGAAAACTTTCAATTTTTGATGAATAGTGAAACCACTAAGTGGTAGTTAAATTACTGAATTTTTCATAAAACTTAATTTTACAACTTCTGTGAGTGGAATTTCAAAAATCCAAGAGATACGGTTGATGTCAGTAAGTAAAATGTGGTTCAATGAGATGAAAATAATTTTTGGTGAATAGTAACTTTTTACTTTTATTTACCACGGTTAAAAGTAAATAGGGTAATTAAGGGTAAAAATGATATTATTATTACCCTAACACATGTACTAATTCTATTCGATAAGTTTAATTAGACCAAAAACAAACTTAGGAATAAAATATGACCATTTAGGCCCACTTGGATTAGATTAGGACATTTATTATTAATTTATTTAAAGAAGGGTTAAAATAGTTAAAATCAATGTTTAATAACTAAATCATTTTTAATATAGGGTTATATATAAGATAAATTCGACTATAAATATTCATTAGAAAGATAAAAAGATTTCCTACATAATAATATTTTATTTTTAATTTTTAGAATTTATATAATTTAATTTATTTATGACACAAATATGATGCAGTAATTATCTTATTAATGAAATATTGACATAATTGATGTTATAAATACCTGAATAAATACAATTTGAGACTTTTTATGAATTAAACTAATTTTATAGGTTACTATGACATGTTAGTATTGATTTAATTAAAAATTTTCGAACTAATAATTTTGTTATGATTTTCACAAAAATCAATTACTAAATAGTGTCAAAATTGACATAAAATAGTTTTTAAAACAAATATTATATTAGTAATTGTTATTTTATTCCTAAAAATATAAGGTTCGGCCAAATGACTTATATAAGGTTATATATATTAATAATAAACAACTTGGGGTTCGTTTGGCTGCTTATAGTAAGTTTATTAACCTTATAGTATAAGAACACAAGAAGACACGGTAAAAGTAAAATTATTTAACTTAATGTTAAATCTAAATGATAAGGTTAAAATAGGAACCTAAACATGTCTGAATTATAATGGATGAGAGGATTTCGTCCCATCCCCACCTTAGCTTCGAAATATATCAATTTGGAGCTATTAAAAACCTAATTTGACTTTATAATAAAATAATAGTTTTAGTTATTCCAAAGGTGCCCCTCTCCTCCCTTATAAAAGGGAACCTCCTCCCTCTCCTCCTCACAGCAATTTGAGCCTTCAAGATCGGCCAAACCCTGCCACTTTATCCTCTCCACTTCCCTAGAAACATCCTAGAGGTCCTGGTTTTCTTCAAAGACCAATTTTAGTGCCTTAAAAGGAGGTCTCAAAGAAGCACTTCAAAGAAGAGGTAATGTCCGTTACCGATTCTTTCATCTTTATTTCTTCTTCCACTTCTTCTTCTTTAGTTGTTTCATTATGAAGTAATAACATCAGTATCACTCATATACTGATATGTTATTATAAGTATGAAACAACCCTATTTCACCATCTATCCATCCTACGGAAAATGAAATCACCGCGCGTGCGTACATACGGAATACCGTCTCCACGCCGTGGTGTAATCTATTTTCCACCACCAACTTACTTGGATGGGTATAATAGTGTAAATAATGACTATATTTGATTATTTTAATGTGATATTGATTCTGAAATAGTATACATACACTCCAATAGAATTCCATGATCATGGGAACGATATCATCGCTTGTGCGTACATATGGAATACCGTCTCCACGATGTGATGTGACTCGTTCTACATGATCTTAATTGCATAATGACTATATAAATGAATTTAATGAATTAATATGATATATATTACACTAATAAAATTCTGGAAATGAGGTATCTATAACCTAAAGAGTAGAATAAGAATTTATTCGACAAAACACTCATAAGAAAAAAAGGTAATAAACACCCGAATAACAAGTTGTAATGAAATATTACTAATAAGAAGCTAAGAATATGACAATATGTGATATCATAACAATGAGTATGATTCTGGAATAAGTTAGTAACATGATTTAAATCATTATACAGGAGGTTCGGACATATACAAAGCATATCAGACCTAAGGTAAGGGAAATATCACAATCTCATTTTTATCCGAGATTGTTTATACTTTGAAATTTACTGGGGTGTATTTTATCATCCACACCCATGTTTCCTAAGAATGTAATATTATTTCAATCCACCTACAATTTTTTAAATCCAATTTTACCCTTTAGTGAGTTTTTAGTAAAGGATACGAAAGGAATCTTTTGTCGTTTTTCGTACGAGGTACTTTTTGACTTTTCCGACAAAAGTACGAAGAATGTTTTTTTAACTTATACGACATGAATGGATTTTTAAAACATTATTTCCTAGAAGATTCATTTACAAGTTTTCAAGTTTATTTTTAATCAACTTCTTTTAGTTTAGAATTATACGACATGTTAAGAAAGGAAAAGTGTTTTTGAAGCAGAAATGATATTTTCCTCAAGAATGGAGTTCAAGTGTTTTATCAAAATTATTTTCCATCTAAGATAATATAGGGTTCTGTTTCTATCCCTATTATTACATTGATTTGATTATGTTGTGATGGAATTATTTTTATGAATTCCTTTATCTTATATGAATTGTTTTATGATGTCAAGTTGTTTAAGAATCCCATTTTTATTACATGGGTTATGCAATGATGTATGATTTTTGATTTTGTGGCAGACGTAAGAATGGTATAATTATGAGATGGGTGGGACCTATATCTCCCTACAATGCATTGGGTAAATATTTTATATCTCATGAGATAGACATGGCTGGAACAACAGGTTAAACCGGTTCAGTGAAACAGGACTGAAACGAGGAGTGAACTCGGTTCAGAAATGGACTTTGTCCACTAAGATAGTCTTGGAAATGAGCCTTGACTAATAAGAAATGATTATCTATGATTATGTGTGTATGCCACAAAGTTTCATGTTTTAAGTTATGATTATTGGGATTACATTTCACTACTATGATTTATCCCATGTTATGAAATTATGATTTCTTTTGCAGGTTAAGATTTCCAAAAGTTATGTTCTTATGTATATGATGTGATTGATATTTCTTTTGGTTACCCTTACTGATCATTTGAGCTCACCCTTTTGTATGTTTTATTTCCCCAGGTCAGGAAGAAGGTTATTAAGTAGGATATGCCAAAAATGTACTCTAGATATGATGAAATAAATGGGAGGCAAAGTAGACGCTTTATGAACCAGTTGTTTATGTTTCCCAGTTTCTAAAGACACTATACCGATACGGTCCTTTCCTGGTTTTTGTTATATGTTGTAATAAGTGTGCTTCAATTCTGATGTAATAACAATGTATGTAATTTATGGGTCATTATATGCTCTTTTTGATACAGGTGTATCTCATAGTTTCATATCCGCACCTATGGTGAAAATCCTTGGGCTTGTTGTGTGGTATTTTGAAAGAGTTTTAATGATAGAAATAATATTGGTAATCAGAATGGATGATGTGATCTAGTGCAGGGAGTACCCCCTTGAGGTTGGTGGGTGTCACCTAATTTGAGATATTTATGTCTTTGAGATGATAGGGTTTGACATCATTGTTGGGAGGAACTGTTCAGTATATTATCAATCTTACATTGTCTACTATCACCTAAGGGTAACATCCACATCACCATTGGATGCAATGTTTACTCACGAGGGTGAATGGGCATCCAGGCGAGTTGATATGGACTAGATCATCATGATTTTGGCAGAATGACAACCTATATTGCAATTTTGTATTTTGGATGATCACGGGGTGAGTCAGGTAGACTTTCCTTTAATGGTGGATCATTTCGTGGACATGTTCCCAGATGAATTTTCTAGTTTACCTCTCGAGATATAGGTTGAGTTCTCCATTGAACTAGTGTTATGAGCTACACCAGTATCCATTTCTACTTACTAGGTGTCTACGACGGTGTTGTAATAAATGAAGTGGAAGCTAGAGTATTTGGAGGCAAAGTGGTTTATCTGACCTAATACTTTTCTGTGGGGTTTTCTGGTTCTATTTTCAAAAAATGTGGATATAACTCTTAGGATATTTTGGGATTATCATAATTTGAATTAGCTAATGGTTAAAAACCGATATCCCTTTCCAAAAATAGAAGAAATGTTTGATAAGATTCTAGGATATTGAGTATTCTTTAAAATTGAACTAAGGTTAAGATATCACCATGTACATATTTGACCCACAGACTTACATCGTAAACCTTTCATAGTATGTATGGTCTATATGAGTATCTAGTTATGCCATTCAATCTCACAAACATGATAGTAGTTTTCATGGTGCTGATGAACCGAGTGTTCCATCTTTAATTGTGACACATCAAGTATTGGTATGGGAGTAGTGCTGATGTAGGGGGATATAGTTTTGGCATATGATTCTTAGTTTCTAAGGCCATGTGAGAAGAATTACCCTATGCATGATCTTGATCTAGATGCAGTTGTTCATGTGTTTCACTATTGGATACATTATTTATTGGGAGATCATTTTCTAGTGCATACAGATTACAAAATCCTCAAGTATATATTTACTTAGTATTGTTTTAATATGAGGAAAAAAGGTGGGTGGAGTACCTATAGTCTTTTGACTTGAAGCTTGAATACATGACTGGTAAAGGTATTGTAATGTTCGATGCACTGAGCACGTGGACTAAGATACAGACAGTGCAGTAGGAAAGTCATGAGTGGCAACTTATGGCGTTATTCTTTAAGATCTATATAGAGGTGCACAAAAATTAGGGATATACAAATCTAATATCCATATTTGTGACCTATACCCTATTGGATAAATTAAGGATGAGGCAGTTATTGAATTCAGAGGATCTAGTCCTATGGGAGAGTGTGGAAGGTGAGGACCCTCCTCCTGGTTGGACCGTAAGTGTTGATGAGATCTTATATATCCATGAATGTGTTTGGGTTCCAGTGGATATATACAGGGATATGATGTGAGAGTTTCTTGCTTCATCTTGGGAACTACATCCCGGAGTCAGCAAGATGTACCGTGACTTGTATCATCAATACTAATGACCATGTATGAAAAGTGAGGTAGCTAGTTTTATTACGAGGTGTTACACCTGTCAGCATGTGAAGGAGGAACATCAATGACTAGCCATGATTTTATAGTAGTTACTTATTCCAAAGTGGAAATGAGATTATTTCATAATGGATTTCATGACTGGTTTACTAAGGTCTCCTTGAGGTAACGATGCTACGTGGGTTGTTGTTGATGGGATCAAAAAGGTTGATCATTTATTGCCGATCAAGGATACAGTCGATGTTAATGTTCTTGGAAGGTTGTATATCTATTAGATTATACAACTTCCTGGGTTCTCATGCACTATCATTTCAAATAGGGATTACCACTTTACATTTCGTTTCTTATAGAGTTTTCAGAGGGCTCTGGGTACATAGGTGCTTCTGAGCACAGTCCACCACCCTCAGACTGATGTCCAATTAGAGTGTATGATACAAGTGCTAGAGAACATGATGAGAGAATGTGTCCAATATTTTGGGGGATCTTTGGAGAGACACATTAAACTATATGAGCTCTCCTATAATAACAATTATCAGGAAACGATACAGATGTCTCCTTACGAGGCTTTGTATGGTATGTTCTTCAAATCACCCTTGGGATGGATAGAGGCAGGTGAGGTAGCTTTACTCGGACCTTGTCTCATGCAAGAGAATTATGAGTATATCCAGTTGATTTAGAAGCAGATGGATACTACACAATCTTGATTGAAATCTTACGTCGATCACTGTATATGACCTCTAGAGTTTGAGGCCAAGGATCAGGTCTTTTTATGTGCTTCACTATGGTTGGGACATAGAAGGATCTTGATACGTGGTAAGATTTCACCATAATATGTTGGTCCATTCAAGATTATTGAGAGATTCAGATCAGTATACTATTAGTTTTAGTTACCTCAAAGGTATTGAGCCATGCATGACGTCTTCCATGTATCACAACTATGCCATTATAATTCGGACCCATCTCACGCTTTTCAACCTGAGGAGGTTGAGCTACAATTTGATTAATCCTTCAAGGTGCATCAAATTCGTATTGTTGATAGGAGCATAAAGGTTATACAAGGTTAGTCAATTCCTCTAGTACAGGTTCTATGGAAGCAAGGAAGTTCAAAAGATGATACTTAGGAGCGGGAGGCTGACATATGTGCTCAGTGACATGAGTTCTTTCAAATGGACCTTGACTACCCTTGAGAGGGAAATTCGGGGAAGAATTGCATTAAGGGGGTAATATTGTATGATCCTATGGTTTTCTTGTGGTATGAATCTTTTAAATTCTTTTTTTTCGTAGACCCTAAGCTGGGCCATGGGCCGGTTCGGTTGTTTTTGTAAAATAATAGGCAAGAAGGTTGTGTACCAGTTGCAGGCCAATTACACGATGTGTAATTGGATTACACACTGTGTATTCCTCTTTCATAACAAGTAATGGGTTGTCTAGGAACTTTCATGATGTGTAAGGATTTTACCCCATGAAAGGAAAACCGAGCATTCCATACCATGTAAGGAAATTACTTGTCATGTAAATGCCTGACTAAGTTTTTTAAAAATAGAGGCAGGGACCTCTATTTTTTAGAGAGAAGCCTTTTCTCTCTCTTTTGAAGCCTAAAAACTTTCTTATCTAGATTTTCAGATCTAGAGCCCATTTGGAATCTATTTGTTTCCCTGTCATTTTTTTGGAACGATGAAAGTAAGATATTGATTCCTTTTTAGCCATTCTTGATTCTTCAGAACAACAGTTTCATTATTTGGATTTTGGATTTTATGCCCTAATTTCTTTTTCATCATATGTTCTTAAAATTTATTCCCAACCAGGATGAATTAGAACTTGAAACTAGATGAGAACTCCACTAATGAGATAAGGTAGGTGGTCTATACTTTTCTTTTGGATTTTTATTCTTTATATTGTTATTGACCTTTTTTCTGCCCACTGGACTTTTTATCGCGGGCCTGATTTTAAAGTGTTAATCTGAAATAGATGATGTAGGACCAATTTAGGACTCCCTTAGGTTCTTTGAGATACGTTTGTGGTTGCTGACACAACCCAAGGACACCTATTGGGTTCCCCATGCCATTACTTTGGTTATTACCATTGATGAACTACCCATGGGGTGTGACCTCAAGTTTTCCGAGTTTAAGGAGGCTCGGTTGTACTTAAATGAGGCTGAGTTACATACATAGGAGATATCTTGCCCCCTTACCTTGTGTTATTATAATATTCCATTCCTAACTTGATTAAATACTTAAATGGAACTTTTCAAATGAGTGGGTATACTCGTTGGTTGTTTTTAGATTTCTTAAATAGTTTTGTTGGTAATTGTGACTAATGTTGGGTATACCCATGTGATGTGTTAAATAGAAATGGGTGATATGTGGGTGGGTATATCCACGTGACATGATTAAATGAATTTGGAGTACACGAGTGGGTATACTCATGAGATGTAGTGGTTTAAATTAGTGGGGTATACACATTGAATTATTTTGAATGTAATTGTTTATATGAGAGGGTAGACTCATATAGTTTGAAATTTTCAAAGGCATGGAATAATTTATGTTTTACATAGATTCCATGAATGGATCTCCATGGATTTGGAATGCGGTAGTGGACACCTTGGCTGATTATGAACCTTTGGTATTTATTCCATGAGATGCCTTAGGCTTTTCTACCCCTTGGATCCAGCTGTCTTGGACTCACGTAGGACAAGTTGGTACACATGCTCCTAAGATTCCAACCAGTTCCTATGACAAGTTTCCATTGAGATTCTCCTTAGACTCGAAGAGGATGCCTTGGTCTTCAGCACCATAGATCTGGCCCATCATGATCTACACTTCATTATACGGTATGACTGTGGGATATATGATTGTGGTAATACGACAAGTCCGTGGGTTTTTTATATAGTTTTCTTTATACGGTAAGGATATGTGGACATGATATGGATGGTTATGTGGAAAGGTTTTGTAGTTTGTTTATATTTCTTTTAGATGCCTTGTTAGGAGCCAAAACTTGTTGGAGGGAGCCACAAGAGGCTGTTTAGTATTATTTGTTTGCAGTAGTTATATGCCCTGGGCTTTCACACTTACATTACTACTTACTTACACATGTTTAGAATATTTCATAGTACTTCTTAGAACTGTATAGATATTTAGGTGTAAACCTATTGTGATGTTTATTTCATATCCTATCTGGGCCTCCTTGGGGACCCAAACAGATTATATTGTTATAGGTGATAGTAGGGGAAAGCTCCCTAAAATTATTTGTTGATCATTGTTTTAGAGCATGAAAGCGTAGGATTAAGATGAGGCTTGCGATGATACGGGGGCACTTTTCAGTCATTTTGGATTTTAGATACTTGTATTTTATTATATTTCTGTGTACCTATTTTGGATATTTTTTAGATACATGTATCATCTTCATCATGGTATATTAGACACTTCTGGCTTGTTACATATTCTTGTCTTGTTTGTCTATTTTATCTATTGTCTGCTTATTGTATCTTCTTCCACTATTTAATGTGATTGACTTCCGTTGTGATAAATTATGGTAATGGGGGTATAGTCTCCCAAATGACTCACCTAGTCCCTAACTGCTAGTCATAAGCCTCTGGAATTTGGGAAGATGTGCTTGAGGCCATGTAGCCAACCGGGCTTGGGGCACAGTCGAGTGACATCCGGGTTTGGGATGTTACATTTGTACAATGATTCAATGATTTCATTTCAAAATTCATTGATGTCATATGAAGATATAATATGATGTTGTGCATGTATATACTATATCAGATATTGGTGTGAATTAAATTCCTTAATGTAAAAAATAAATTCCTTTGGGTGATAATTCCTGTATTGAGATAAATTCCTTAAACTAATAAAAAATACTATGGTTGATAAAATTCATAAAGTGAGAAAAAAAATTTAGTGAGAGAAATATAATTGTTTGAGAGGTTAGAGAGATGGTATTTCTTGGTGACTTTTATAGCTTTGGAATCAATAATAAAATTTTATATGTCACTTTTAGGGTAAGATTCAGTCAAACAATGTTATCTAGCACTACAAAAAAGAGTGGTCTTAGTGAAAGTTTATTAGTGACAGTTCTAATAATCACTACTAAAAAACATTATTAAATATATTATAAATATAGGGGCGGTTTCAATGAAACCACTACTAATATTTTAAAAAAATAACTGACCCCACCCCCTCCACCTGATTCCCTAACCCCCTCGCTCCCTTGGTTGTGCCTCTTCCCAATGCTGGCGACAACCCCTCCCCCTTGGCGGCGCCTCTATTTGACGTCGGCAATCACCCCTCCATCTCGGCCTCGCCTCTCTCCAACACTGGTGACCACCCCCACCTCGATCATGACTCTCCCCGGTGCTAGTGACTCCCTCCCTCCCCCAACCCCCCACCGATCCCTCAACCCCACCTCTCCCTAACATTGATGACCACCCCTCCCCCTTGACCCTGCCCCTCCCCCTACATCAGTGACAGCCCCTCTCCCTCAATCCCGCCTCTCCCCAATTACAACAACTTCCCCTCACTCTCGATCATGCCTCTCCTCATCTCCAGTGATTACCCCCCTCTAACAAACCTATCCCCGACACCGGCGACCACCCCTCACCCTTGGTCGCACCTCTCCCCAATGTAGGTGACCTCGCCACACCCTCGACCCCATATCTCCCTAACACTGACCCCCCTTCTCTCCGACAATATACCTCTCCCCCTTTCCCCCACTTCCCCCCAATGGCTGACCCCTCATCCTAGATGGTGACCACCCCTTTTTCCTCTCTCACATATGATCCTAGTGACCCCAACCCCACTTGCTACATGATGATGACCCCATAATGACCCCCTTCTCCATGATGGCGATCCCCAATGGCGACCCCTCTCCCCCATTTCTCGGAGAGTGGAATCCCCAATCGTAATTTGTAATTTTTTAATATTGTATGATTGGTTTGATATATCATTATGTAGTATATCACATTGTACAATCAAATGATAAATTTTATCACATAGGAATCCTATACACATAACTATCATTAATGCCTATTATAAATGGCGATCATGAATCATTTATATGATGAATTCTTGTTTATATGTGGGGTTATAAATAGTCTGTAATTGCATGAATCATTTATCCCTCATGAATTCTTGGTGAGTTATAATGGTTGATTAGAGGATAGGAAACCATTTGGTTTTATTGGTTATTCACTAATGTTTTAGTATGATTCCTCCACAATAGAATGAGACTTTCAAAGTAAGAACATATTGATTGTACATGTATGTTCACCATGATTTTATATACTATATTTATAGAATTATAGGATAAATTAGGTGACCAAGATTAATGAAGTTAATTGACGTTTACTTTTAATTGTACTTGTTTGATTAACCATTTATATCTTTATATCTGAATATACAGGGAGAAGAGTGAAAATCCAATACCTATGGATAAAAGTTGGATTACTTTACCTTGAAACACTCCTCGTTATGAAAAGTGTTTGAAAAAAAAATATTATGTAATTAAAAACTGATCAGTGGATGGTAGAATAAAATGCGTATGTCCTGATTGAAAATTCAAGTGATGGTTAAATAGAATTGAAGTATATGATCATTTTAAATAAAAACAATTTTCTTCTGAATATGTATATTGGATTTGGCATGGTAAATATATTGTTATGGAAATTCAAAAAAAAATCTATTCCTATCAACAAAACACAAAGTGACCCTCCAGATGGGAATTCAGTTTGAAATTTGATGAATGAAACATTTGTCTTTGTAGGATATAATGTCCAATATTTCAATAGATCAAAAAAACCTTCAATTGACCATGAGAATTTTAATCCTTGTAATAAGTTCAATGACCAAAAAATGACCTTTATGAATTAGTTGAAGAGGTGCATAAAGAACTATATGAAGGGTGTGATAAGTATTCAAAGATTTATTTTCTACCTATGTTGTATCATATAAACTGTCTCTATGAAATTATTGACATAGAAATGTACCTGATTTTAGAGTTTCATCATGATGATTTTAGTGAAGCTATGATCCTTGCATCATTATATGAGATTAATAAAGTCATAAATAAACTTGGACTGTATTATAAAAAGATACATGAACTCCTTAATGATTGCATGCTTTACTAGGGAGAAGAGTCCGACAAAGGAGAATTCATAAGATGTCACAAAAGTAGATGAATGTCAATGAACAAAAATGAGAGTATAAATCAATGCAACCCCAAGAAGAAGAAAAAAATAAGAAAACTCCTTCAACTTTATTTCATTACATTCCTCTAATATGATGCTTGAAAAGATTATTCATGGAATCTATGGCTACATACAAAATGAAGTGACATGATCAATATAGAAATGATGGCTTGATGAGACATCCAAAAGATTCAACATCATAGAAATTATTTGATTCATTATATCTATATTTTTATTCAAATCTTAAGAATTCACGTTTGGGATTGGATTCTGATGGTTTTAACCCCTTTTGTACTTAAGGTACTAATTATTGTATTTGGCCAGTTGTTTTGATCCCTTATAATCTACCTCCATAGATGTGTATGAATAGATATTATTTTATTATTTCGATGATTATTTCTAGAAATAAAATGCCTAGAAATAGAATTGATGTATATCTCCAACCTCTAATCAAATAATTGTAAGGATTATGAGATTATGGAATAGAAACATATGACACTTCCTTGAGAAAACTATTAAAAATACTTTCTAATTTAATATAGACAATTACTAACATTCCTGGATTAGGAAATTTATCAGATTGGAACACTCATACTAGTTTTTCTTGTCTAGTTTATAATTTTTTTCATCTACGATTACCTCATAGAATAAAATAATTTTTTATGCATCATCATTGATTTCTTTATTTCTTCTCATAAATCTAGGTTTAACAAGACACAATTCAATGAAGATTTTAAACTAAGAAATCCACTAAAAGTGTTATTAGGTTCAGAAATCATGGGACAATTAATGAGTGTCATTGAAGAATTTGGAAAATATAATCATTTTAAAGAAGGGGAAAAGGGTACAAGGTACAATATTGGAAGCATCTGGAACAAGAAAATAATGGGTTTATTTTTCCAAATTCCTTATTAAGAGTTTAATTCGATATGTTATAATCTTGACATAATGAATATTGAGAAAAATTTCTATGGCAATGTAATTTTCACATTTCTTAATGATAAGGGTAAATCAAAGGATCGCCTTAATGCTCATAAGAGTTTGGAGTTAATGAATATAAAGCATGATTTTTGAAAAACTGAGAATGGAAAGTATCCGTCGACTATTTTTAGAATGAAAAATCAAGAGAAAGGCGTATTCCTTCAAACATTAAAGTATTTAAAAGTGGAAGACGTATATTCAAGTAATATATCAAGGTGCATTGACTAAAAAATTGAAAGTTACATGGATTGAAAAGTCACAACTCATGTATTTTTATGGAACGATTGTTTTTATTGGAATTTTGTAATATGTTAACCAAAAAATAAACTATTGTACCTTTTAAAAAGAGCTTTGTAGAAAAACTATAAATCCAATTGATCTTTATAAACTTCAAGAAAGAATTGTTTTGACACTTTGTTATTTGTAGATGTTATTTCCCCCTTCATTATTCACTGTGATGATTCATTTGATTGTTCATTTGGTTGAAGAAGCTAAAGTTGGATGACCAGAATATTATCAATTGATGTATCCAATTGAGAGGTAAACTGATATTTTTTTTATTTTCATTAGTGAATTTAATTTTATTAAATTATTGAATTATTATTTTTATATGTTTATTATTTTTTTCATCAGGTATATAGGTCATTTTAAATCATATATGATGAATAAATATCAACCCAAAGGCTCTATTTCTAAAGGTTACATATCAAAAGAGTGATTGACCTTGTATTCAAAGTATTTGGATGGGATTGAGGCTAGATTCAATCGTGTTTAATGTTTTGATAATATCTCCAGTAATTATCATTTTGAGAACTAGTTATCAATATTTCCAATTATTGGATAACCAATTAAAGAGGGGTCAAATTTTGAACTAAATGAATTGGCGTTTCTATAAGCGCATAGATATATACTGCTCAGTAGTCTTATTACAGACCCATTTATTGAAGAATTGCGATGTCAAACAAATAAGTGGTTAAGGGGTAGATCTTGAAATGAGTTGGAATTAAAAAAAGATGTTAATAAGGATATTGTCAAATAGATCACTCATCAGGTAATTATATTCTCATATTAATATTATTGACATGTAGTTATTTTTTCTATGCTAAAACTAAAACATTATATATTTTTTTCTATATAATGAATGTTGAAAATCATGCTGAAATATCAATGGATTTTCTGTTTTTTTTGGATTGAGGTCCTCTAAGATAGTCTAAGATATTCGATGCCTACAATATTCATGGCTTTAGGATTCATACCATTTATCAGGAAGAAGACTTAAAAACCCAAAATAGTGGTGTATTTACACTTACAGAGGTGGGATATTATGGAAATTTGGATAATATAGTTGAATTAAACTATCAGGGTTAGTTTTTGTTATCTTATTCAAAATTAAGTGGGTTAATATTGATATGGGTATAATGAATGATTCATTACATTTTAATTCTATGAACTTCTCTCGATTTATCCATACCAATGAGCATGTAGAGAATGATCCAGTTATCTTGGCTTCCTAAGTGAAGATAGTTTATTATGTGGATGATGAAATACATGAAGGTTAGTGTTTTTTTACAATTAAAGTAGAGAGACTTATATGATATGAGTGATGAAGATCAATTGGTACTTTGTGACAGTGAACCTAATCAACCACAAAACATTGAATAATTTTTTACTAATAATATGGAAACAATAGAACATGCATAGAGGGTGAAAATGAAGCACTCGTCACAATAGAGGTTTATAAGAATGAAGATAATGAAGATGAAGATAATTGAATGTATAAGTTGGTATTGAAAATATATTACATTTTCTCATTGACAAGTGGTTCCTACATATATACATTGTTCTAGTTTTTATTTTTTTCTTTATGTAATAAATTATTAGTTTTTAATTTTCTATACATTTAATATATCTGAACCAATTGTATTGAAAGAAGGATGAGAACAAATAAATTTCAAAATCCTAGCTGGTTATCATCTCGGAGTACACCAAAACTACTGTCAGCTTCAATGGATTTGAGTGATTCAGTTGTACGTGAGACTACCAGCGAGCCAGCCATTCCCTAGATGTTTTTAGTATCCCAACATCCAATTCACCTCTAGCTATGGAGAAGTTGGTCATCCCTTAATCTAGTGGATATCAGTGAGTTACTATTACTGGTATGTTTGTCATTATAAAAAATCTATATATTTTATTAATTGTTTAATTCATTTTTCAAAAGGATAAAAATAAAAATAGAAGATATATAAATATTAACATGAAAGATGTATGATACCTGAAGGAATTCAATATTATCATTCCATTTGATGAGCTTGGGGTGCCAACTGATGATGTTTCCAGAATCTATGGGCATATTATTAGGCAACTTATTTGTGATACAATGACCATTCCAATTAATTATAAATATTGGAGGCATATTCCTACAACTTGGAAAAATAGGTTTTGGATACTTAATTAAAGTTAATTTAATTTAATATTCCTTGATTACTAATTTACATGACATGAATACAATTTTGTAATATACTTATACAATGTTTTGTTTTTTATTTCTAGATGTTTTTTTATTTGGTTGTCCCATGCTCTATTTCACGCCCATGCACAATGAAAAAATTAGGAAATAAATGGTGAGATTTTAAATGAATATTATGAAAAGAGTTTAATGAAATATCTTTGAGCTCATGATAGATGTATGATAATGTGTGTGAATGAATTTTTTAATGTGAAATGGAATTCGTTTGTCGATATTAACAGAGATGCATCTCATGAGTTAATTGCATATTTTTGAGTATCATAATAACATAAACAAAAAAAATTATAATTTTTATTAACGTTGCTATTTTTGTAGGAATTATTGAAAACAATACTACGAATCATGAGAAATAATTCATTCTTTGTATCAGTGTGTCTTAGAGTTTTTTTAGAAAAAGAATAATTTTGGTTTGTATTTTATTCATTATTATTTATATCATTTTATTATAACTTAAATTTTTTATAACTGGTTTATATTTTTTATAAAGACTAATGAATTGGGTTACTCTGTTGGACATATATAGATGTGGTTTAAAGTGCATAGGGAATCTGAAGTCAGTTTTGTAAATGACCCTACCAAATATGTTAGAGTAAGAATGTTTCATTATCATTTCATGTTATTTAATTACTCTAAAAAATAATAATGAAAAATATATTATAACAAAAAAAATCCTTAAACCCAATTAAATGGGGCTGGATAAATGGATAAAATGATGCCAATTTAGCACCGTTTGATACATCTAGCCAACCCCAATTAATTGGGTTTAAGGATTATTTGTTGTTATAATTTATTTTTCAATATTATGTTTTTATAGTAATGATATAACAATACATAGTAATAAAAAATTTATTAATTAGGTAATATTATGATGTTCAAATATTTTAAAAAATAATTGTTATTATTTTTGTATTAACAGGTTCAAATTCAAGAAATATGTGATGTGAACCCTTCAAAATCATTATCAGTTTCCCAGAACGATGATGATCCAATTGTTTTATGGAAAGAGAATCCCAGACATGTACAAGGGATGGGCTCTGGACTTACTCCATCAGTTTTCTTTGGTAGGGAGTCATCATCAGTTACTACTACACCTAATGGGGGTTAGAGTAGTTCTATTGATAGGGAATCACAAAGATAAATTTCATGGTTGAAAGGAAAATTGAGAGAACATTACTCTTATAGGAAAACATAGGATCAATGGTGAGAGAAAATGAAAAATGATTTAGTTTTTATATTTCAATGGAATACTAGAATTATACCCAAGGAAATTTATAACCTTATAGCTTATCCTAACAAGGAAAATTCTAAATTTCATAGATCATTCACACATTTTCAAAGAACACATACAACTTACTTAAATAAAACTTAAATTACACTTTTATATTGAAAACATGCACATCTAGTCATACCGACAACATCTTGCTCCGGATTGATGTGTGTTTGATTCCAACCCATAAAAAAATTATATATTGTTATCCTTAAGTTTGAAAATAATTCAATCTCATTTTCTCAGTTTTGACATAGTAAATAGTTTTTAACGGTACCAAAGCCTTTAAGAACATTTGTGTGTGGTGGGAGGTGGGGGGGGGGGGGGGGGGTCAAAAATAGGAATTAGATTCCATATAAACATAAAATCAGAGGAAAATGACTGTGGATTGATTTTTGTAATGTAGGAATAGATGACACATCATTTCGAGTTATAGTTTACCTTAGATGCATGTAAATGTATTTTTAGTGTTTTAAAACACTAAAACATGTGTGTAATGGTTCAAACCATAGAAAACAATATCATATTGACATAAAATCATGAGAAAACCACTATAGATTTTATTTTACAAGTACTCATATAAAAAACTATCAATTAGACTTGTAGTACAATCAAAATTCCTCTGTAAATAATTTTTAAAGGTACTAAATCCTTTAAAAACGCATGATAGTGGGCCGAAATTAGAAAAATGATGTTGGATTTTAATGAGTTTATAGGAAAATAACCATGGATATTTTTTGAAATGTAGGAACCAACAACATGTTATTCCAACTTACAGTTTTCCAGGGATTTCTGTAAATGCATTTTTAGTGTTTTAAACTACTAAAACATGTGTATAATATTTAATACCAAATATTAAAACCTCAGATTGACTTGAAATCATAAGAAAACCACCATTGAATTATTTTTGACCCGTAATCATAGACAAAAAATCATTCTGACGTGCGGTGTGGTTGTAATGACTTAGTAAATAAATTTTAAAGGCATTAGAGCCTTTAAAAATGTGTGTCTGGGTGTCACAACTAGGAAAATTTCATCATATTTCCATAAAACCATATAGGAAGAAAATTGATTATTGATTTTTGAAATGTAGGACCCGATGATATGTCATTATGTGTTACAAAATTTTTCAAATGTTCATAAGTGGGTTTTTAGTGTTTTAAACCACATAAACATGCATGTAACAATCAAAACAATAGAAAAAGACCTCAGATTGACTTGATGTCATGAAAAAACCATTGTTTAGTTTTTTTTCTGATGTGTATTCATAGATAACACATTAATCTGATATGATGTGTGGTTGGAATGGATGGTAATATATTTTTAAAGGTCCGAAAGCCTTTAAAAATGCGTGTCAGAGGGTCAAAACTAGGAAAACATTGTCAGATTCACAAGAAATTATATAAAAATCACTATAAATTAATTTTTGAAATGTAGGAACTGATAAAATGTCATTATGATTTATGATTTTTCTGGGATGCCAATAAACACATTTTTAGTGTTTTAAAAGAGTAAAATAATAATATAATGGTGAAAACCATAGAAAAATAACTCATATTGATGTAAAATCATGCTAAATTATCTATTGAGTTATTTTTTACATTTACGCAAAGTCAACACATCAATCTAACAGGTGGTGTGGTTGGAATGACTCAGTAAATGATTTTTAAAGATATTGAATCCTTTAAAAACATGTATATGGGGGTCAAAACTAGGAAAACATCAGCATATTTCTATGAAATAAAAGTAAAACAACCATAGATTTATTTTTGAAATGTTGGAACCAACAGAACCTCATTCTAAGTTATTATTTTCCCTGGATACCCGTAAATGTGTTTTTTTGTGTTTTAAAAGACTAAAATATGTGTGTAACATTCATAAAAAGAGAAAATGACCTCATATTAATGTGGAATCAAGGTAAATATACCAATTAGTTATTTTTTACATGTAATCAGTAACAAAACATCAATATGATGTGCAATGTAGTTGTAATGGCTTAGTAAACTGTTTTTAAAGGTAACAAAGCCTTTAAAAACATGTTTCGGGGGGTCAAATCTAGGAAAATGTTGTCATATTTCCATGAAATCATAGAAAAATTACCATAGATTTATTTTTGAAATGTACGAACTCATATAACATCATTTTAAGTGTTGTATGATGTATGTATGATGGGTTTATTATACATTTATGTTTTATTTTATTACATGTCAAAGTTTTCATATTTATATTTTTTTATTAATTTTTTATAAAAAGTATATATTTTTAAAAATATTAAGTGGTGATTTTTAAGAACCACTGTTAAAAAAATGAATTTGAATCATAATTAATGGTGGTTAATATTAACTACCAATAAATCTAACATCCACTGACATATTTATCAGTTGTTAGGTTTATCTTATCTATTTTATTTTCATGTTTTTTTAAAAAATCACCATTAGATAAAATGAAAATCATTGCTAAATTCTAAAAAAATCACATAAAAAACCCATGCTAAATGAATAAAACTAATGTTAAATGACTAGAGAACATTGAATATAGGGAGATTTTAGTAACCACTGCTATATAATTAGTGAAACGTTTAAACTACTTCCACTAGATGAAAAAAACACCACTAAGAATGGTATTTTTTTTAGTATGGATTCTTTTTTAATGGTTTTTGTAATGCATTCACCAGAAATGTTGGGTTCGAACCGGAGTGCTACAAGACCTCATGTATGCCTCCCTGCACATAAGAGGTTTCTGACTAGCAGTGAGGGTCTAAGTCCATTAGTAGGGAGACTATACCCATAGTATCATGTCGTAATACAAATAATACATAATAAACAATATAATAACAACTAGATTAATTTTTTGGAAACTTAAAGATGAGACACATGTAATACAGTAATAAATGGGCTTCTAAAGTGGAAATCAAAAGTAGAGTAATAATAGGCAGATAAGTAAATAAATAAAACATTAGGGTCCTCCAGAGTCCACCTCGATATACTACCATCTCCATTCTCATTTGCTCATCCATCAGCCACATGCCCCTTATCCTTATCCAAATCCCTAAACATAAAGTCAGAATGTGCATCGATATTTTTATGAAAGGTGTGAGTAATAAAATTCAGTAGGACACCAGTAATTCATCCTTGACAAGTGTGAGCATGTTTAACTGGTGTATTTGGTGATAATAATAAATGAAAAATAAATCATAAAATCTAAAATCAAAAAATGAGTGTTTGTGCATTAACCAAGCTGCTACAACCCCCGAATGTACTTGCTTCAACTCAATATTGAATAGAAAGTCAATATATCGAAAGTTTTCATTATATGGCCCTGAGACTAGTGATTATACTTCTTAGAATTGTGTGTATGTACTACTCGACATCCACTGAGCTCAGACATTATATTTCGGCTCCCACATCTGCTCTTGGATCTATCCATACTACCAAAGGATCTAGAAAAGTGGCACCTTATGATGGTTTGGGGAGAAGTGGAAGCATGTAGTGGTGGGAAATATATTAAAATTTCTATTAATGTTTATATGCTCAAACCAAGAGTGAGGAACTTTAACATCAAATTTTTAATAAATTTATTTAATGTCCTAAAAAATAATCCCCTTATCTTAAGAATATTTCTTCATTAATGATGTTAATCATATGAAAAGACCCTTTCAAATTTCCTTCACTGCGCTATGAGGATCCAAGAATAGAATCCCTCTTGCAAAAATCCACACATGCTTCATTGATATCCAATAAATGTTAAACGATATCTATGTGCTAGTGTGGGGAAAAAAATGTCTTGTGTTGTTCATTCTTGATCACTCATTCTTTAATATGGAATAAATCTCTCAAACATTTATTTTTCTTGAGAGGGAGAGAGATATAGGAGTTCAAAGAAAATTCATTATTTGAAACAATTATCTATTTTAAATTACCTTCACAATAGCCCTAACATGCTATTTATTGAGGTATATTTTAGGTTATGATATTTTTTTATTGAATTCTAGCCTTTAAAAAATACTAAATCCTATAATAAACCTCATTCCATATGATAATAATATTCTTAATATTATTCTATGGTGCGATCCAACATGAGCATCGAAAAATATTATCTAACCATCTTTTTAATTAATATTATTTATTAGACATGGTCTTGGTCTTTTCAAACTCTTCTTTAATTTATTAAAAACCTAAATATTTATTTAATTTTAATATTTCATTAATCAATATATATTTGTGATCAATAAAACGTGAATAAAATAATACCTCAGTCTTGAGAATAATATTTATTAAATTAATTAAATTCAAATTGTATTTAATCAAGATCATCAGAAACACTTTTTATTTTCCCTTCTTGGATTCTTTCTAATTGGAATCAAGAGAGATTTCCTAAAGTCCAAAATTACTATCTAGAAATGAGTCAAGGAACCCAAGAGAAATAACTTAATTTTTAAATTATTGAAACAAAAAATGAACCCTCACTATATAATATAATCCCTTTATCATAATATCTCATCAGGCAGGTTACGCATCTACGTCACCAACCTATTTTCTTGGTACATATTTCTTTAAATATCTAAAATAAACACATCGTTACACCATGTACAGGGAATTTAATGCAATGGTTCTATTTCAATCAAATGGATGAGATATCAACTTCCATAAATATAGAAGGGATAAATCCTTCTTTATCTTATTCATTAATGACATGCAAGTCAAGAAAAGAACAATGTAACCCAATATACCATGAATATATGTATTCAGGGTTTTAATCATAAAATCTAAGTTCATGAGTTATAAAATTAATTAATTATAATTTTAAAGTCCAAGTACTATTACACATGCTCGCATATAGGAATATCTGATGACACCAAAACATGTGGAATTCCTACCAGTGATTCTTTCTCATAATATCCCATATTGGTGATTACCAAGTTAGAACTTCATGATACTAAGACTCATACTATTATGAGTTCTCTCACTTAACAGTCTATGAACTATGTGTCCCATCATAGTATGTTATCCAAGAGAAGAACATTCTTTAAGAATGTCATCATAACACTTCAAGGTTCTCAATATAACTGAGAACTGCAATGAACTTTTCAATATGACATATACTCTAGTAAATTAATACATTAGACTATTATAGAACAATGGACAATATTTAATAATATATTTTATTAATATTCAATATATCGAACATACTTGTAATGAAATTACAAATAGCTAATCCTAGGACACCAACTTCAAGAAACTCCCATGAGGACTAGATCCAACTACCTATAACTTTCAGTCCAATTGAAATCACTTAGTAATAATATTTATGGTGAGTCAAGATTTTAGTCAAGGGGTATGATATATTTTCTTCTTTGGAAATACTTCACACTAAAACCTCACCTCTCTTAAAAAAATCTCTCAAGAGATGATACATCCAAAGTGCATGCTTCGTCCATTAATGTGTAATTGGCTCTTTTATGAGAGACACCACAACAATATTATCACAATAGAGTGTAATAGGATATTTAATATTATATACCAATTCAATATCTTGGATTATTATTTGCATCCATAATGCTTATTCATCTACCTCATAAGTCACAATATACTTGGACTATACTGTAAAATCTATGACCATCACCTTTTTTGAGATCTTCCAGCTCACAATACCTCCATTAAAAGTGAATATGTATCTCGTTTGTGACTTTATGTCATATTGATAATTTTGAGAAGTATAATATTCATATCTTTTGATGACTGGTTCCCAATATCCTCCATAAACTAGGAATATATCCTTAGTAAACCTCAAATAATTAAAGATACTCTTGACTGCCATCTAATAAAGGTAAACTGGATCATCTTGATATCTTCTTATTTCACTTAATTCATAGGAAACATCTATCCTAGTACATATCATAATATACATGAATAACCCAATCACTGATGCATATGAAATTCTTTACATTATATTTATTTTCCCATGTATCTGAGGAAACATTTTCCTGGAAGGATGAATGCCACGTGACATTGGAAACAATCCCTTATTGGATTTTCCATACCAAATCTCTTAAGTATCCTATCAATATATGTACATTGACTTAGGATGAAAAACTTCTTGGATCTATCTTGATAGATCTTGATTCAAAATATATATGATGTCTCACCCAAGTCCTTCATAGAGAAGCATTTATTCAACCACATCTCAAAAAACTGTAAGACTGGTATTTGATTTCTTATAAGTAATATGTCATCAATATCTAATATTAAGAAAATGAATGAAATCCCACTAAATGGTTTGTAGACACAAGGATCACAATCATTCTTTATGAAACTACATTCTATTATAGATTCATCAAAATGAATGTTCCATATCCTAGATACTTGATTTAATCCATAAATGGATTACTTTTCAATTTGTATATATTTTCATCCTTTAGAGTCACAAAACCTTCAGGTTGTTTTATATCAACATCTTCCTGATGGTTCCCATTAAGTAAGGTAGTTTTAACATCCATTTCTCCAATCTCATAGTCACAGAAAGCCTCAATGTCAAGTATAATTCTGATGGATCTCAACATTAAAACTGGTGAAAAGGTTTTATCTCAGTTAATTTCTTAATGTTATTTAAATCCATTTACAACTATTCATACCTTATAGGTACTGACTTTTCCTTCAATGTATAGTTCCTTATTGAATACCCACTTGCAACCAATGGGTTTTACATCCATTGTAGGATCTACCAAAATACAGACTTTATTTGGGTAGATGAAATACATTTTAGAATTGATGGATTATTTTCACTTGGCAACATCTATACCACTTACTGCTTCCTTTTAGGTTATAGGATCATTATTATAAACTAATAATTAGTCACCATCCTTGGTGATAAGAAAACCATACCATTCTGGTTCTCTAACCTATCTTGTACTCCCACACATTACTTGTGTCTCTAGAATAGTTTCTTCTTACATGGGGATTTATAGAACCTGTTCCTATAAAAAGTCTTATGTACCATGAGTCTCAACTTCATCTAATTCCATCTCCATCCCACTATCACTTTTAGACATGTTTTTTTCTCAAGTAATATTGAATGTCTTTCCACTATTACTTTTTTTCTAAGGGTTCATATTAGTAATATCCCATTGTTTCTTTTAGTTATCCTATAAATTCACATTCTACACCTCAAGGTTAAAGTTTCTTCCTAAAATAGGCCTTAAAAAACACTTTCTGAACCAAAATATGCAAGTATGACAACATAGGTTTCTTTCCATTTCATAAATGGTATGGTATACTGAATAACCATCGTGATGTTTTTTTAAATTTTTTGTATTTGTAGAAAACTAATCATTTGAAAAATAATGGTTTTTGAAAAACTGGTGAAAGTTTCTAAATTTTCAAACCTAAACATAAATAAAGAGAAAAGTTTTTTTATAGAAAGTTGTTTTCAGGATACAGATGATCAGACTGAGCAGCACCAAACACAAAGTATCAAACTATGTAGCACCGATCAGATAAGTTGTTAGAATAATAAAGTTGTTGATCAGACACATCATTGGTCTTATATCCATTAGCACGATGTTCAAGTTTCATTCGACTCAGTGTTAGTTATAAAGTCAGAATGTTGTTGAAGAGGTTGAATAAAGATAGTGATGTTAGGAGTTATAAAGTTTTAAACTTTCGAACCATCAGCCAGATGATGATTTTCTAGTTTTTAATTCTCAAATATCATAAATTGTCTATAACAATTTTGATACAATACTTATGAAGAAAATGGGGAGAATAGGTGAAACCATTCATATTGTGTTTTGGTTGAAATGAAATAGGATTTTGAAAGTAATAGAAGTCATAATAATTTCCTATCTAAGTCAGAAGGTGTTTTTCCAATATTGAAGTTATCATAAATCCTAAAAACTCTCATGATAAAATATTTTGAAGAAATGGAGGAATCATAAATATTTTCTTAGGTATAGAAATCATGATAAAGTTTCCATCAGATCCAGAAGTACCGAGCACAGAAGTTTTTAGAAGTATGAATGAGTTATAGCTAGTGAGGTTTGAAGAATTTCAAAGTTGCAGAATGCAGTTTCCATCGTAATGAGAATTCCATTGTTATGAGGATTCTATCAGACTAAAGCTAAGGATGTTCCATCAGACTAAATATGAGGAGTAAATTCAATAAGACTGACTCTGAGGAGGAAATTCAGTCATAATGACATTGAGAAGGAAATTAAATCCAAATTTCCTTTGAGAAAAAAATTTCAAATAGACTAAATCTAAGGAAAAATTCAAGAAAACTAACTACGATGAGGAAAGTAAATTTAGAATGAGATGAGGAAGTTACACCATAATGTGTTGAGGAAGTTCCAACATAATGAGCTAAATAAGTTACATCATAATGATCTAATGAAGTTCCATCATACCGAAGAAAATTTTGGAAGTCTTATAATAATAATTACAAATAAGATTCAATAAGATTTCAACTGATTTGTGAAGAGTTTATGTGGTCAAAATTCAAATTAAAATATGCATAGATCTTGAAGTTTTTGAATTTAATTAAGTAGAAAAAGTTTTCCAGTTTTTTCCCTTTATGTTTCTGTGATTCCTATTAATAGAAGCATAAAAAATTATTACATTACATCTTTTTTATGTGATTGGAAAAGGTGGAGCACTATAGAATTCATGTCAAAGTTATCTTTTTGGACTGAGATCTCATTATAAGGTTAGACATCTTAATGTTTTGTTTACCATACTAAGGAATATCTGACATGGAATTTAATAAGAGTTTGAGTAATATATATTGATAATGATTTTGTCGTAATGTTTCTATTATACTAAATTCATTGGACTAAATCCATTGAAACCATCCCCATCAGATTGAGAGAATCATGCCTTGCCACATCGGATTGATGATTCCAGATAGAGAATTTGTGGAGAAGTTTCAAGAAAGTCTTTATTATTTTATTTTGGCTCAATTATTTGTAATGAAATTTGTAAGGTGATGGGAGTTAGTATAATAATTTCTACTGAGACATAGAAGCTATCTTGCGGGAGTTGGCACGAGTTGTATTCACTTATTCATTATAGAGAATTTATATAGATCCACAAGAGTGGCTATGTAAAGGATGTAGGTTGTCACACTGAGGAAAAACCTTTTAAATCTTACGTGATTTAATTGATTTCCAACATTTTCATGCATGGGTATTTACTAAAAGAAAATAAGGATATAAACTTTAACAGGTTTCAAGGGTTATGTTTTTTAAAAGTATTGCAACTTATAAAAGTGACCAACTGATGTACTCAATTAATTGTGGAATTAATTATAAAATTTTGTTTTGTATATATTGATTAATTAATTGAAGAATTAATTAATGTGATTGATGTACTCAATTAATTAGGGAATTAATTAAGGGTATTTATGTGATAAACTAATAGTTGAATTAGTAGTGAAATTTATGGGGTTAGTTAATTTTTTAATTGACTAATATAATTTACGTTATTAATTAATTGTAGAATTAATTAATTTACATGATGTGGTAAATTAATTTTTGAATTAATTAATGTTATTTATGTGATTACATAATTATTTAATTAAATAATGGAATCTCTGTGTTTAAATAATTATTGAATTAGTAATGAAATTTATTTGGATGTTTAACAGTTGAATTAATTATGTGTTATGAATACTAACATGGCAATTTAGTTTACAATTAAATAATGGGATCTTTTTCATTCTAACATGTAAGTTATGAATGGTAACATGGTTATTTAGTTGTGAAATTGTTGGTCAAAAATCCCTCAAGGTATCATTGAAACATTTTTGGGGTGATTGTGTTTGTTGACAAATCGGGCCTCCATGTTGTGCTTGTCGACAAAGAATACCATGTTGTATTAGTGTGTCAACAAAGGGGGTGTACATGGTGATTTTTTTGGGCTCAAGGGATGCTTTCAGCAATTGATTATTGATTGAAGAACCTCGACAAAAGAATGTACGATCTGGAGGCAGAAAACAGCGGGATGCGAGGAAAAACAGCGGGATGTGTGAAATAGAGGGATGAGTTATTTTGCATAAGAAATGTTTCGAGGTCTGAAGCTTGAAAATTAGAAAAGGCATGATGTGTGCAAAATTTTGGAGTAGTGCATGAAAAATGGTGTTGTGCGGAATATTTGTTTTTCGTGCTCGAATTGAATTATGTGCTCAAGGAGGGTTTTTCACGTGGGGTCGATTTTGCCTATAAATATGAAGTGACCCCCTCCATTTTAGAGTTCAAGACATAGAAAATACCTGAGATATAGTGTGCGAAATTGAAGTTATCAAGGGAGTTTCTTGTAAACTTTAAGTTTGTGTGTAATGTCTGGTGTTGCGCGAAAAGTTAAGGTTGCACATAAAATTGGTATTGGTGCGTAAAGTGGTCTTGCGCGAAAAGTGGATTTCACACAAAAGAAGAGAATTGCATGCAAGTTAGTGTAGAGGTTGCATATAAAATTTGGAGGTTTCATGTTAAAGTGGGTTGTTGTGTGAAATGTGAATTTCGCGCAAAGTAAAGGAATTACGCGCAAGGTGCCGTAAGGGCTGCACGTAAAAAATGGGGTTGCCCGGTCCACCTAGTGGAATGTGAGATTCATCTACGGGTGAAATTTGGACGTCAACAGAGCATCTATAATTAGTTAAGAATGTATTCATTAGTGATAATGAAGAGACCTATATGTCTATAAACTGTGAGTGGATCCTTTCCAGAGTAGTGGGCAAAGGAAGAGGAATAATGTGATCCTCTCCACCGGCAGTGAGCCAGAGAGAGAGAAAGAGGGAGTGATCCTTGGGAAAAAAGTGAGCTGAACCTAAACATTGTAAAGTCAGTGATCCTGGGTATACAAGTGATCTAACATGAACATTATTGGCAGTGAGCCTTAGTGGATTTGGTACAGTGTCACATCGCTGTTCTATGCTTTTTGGATGTAGCCCAGTGAGGGTGAACAAAGTAAAAATCATTGTGTCTTCCTGCTTGCTTCCTTACATTGCATTCAAAGCATCATCATTATATAAAGAAGAAAGAGAAGTGATCATAATAAAAAAAGTGCAAAAAAAGTGACCCTTGTAATAAAGTGGTCAAGATCTAGTGGGTCAGAAAGAATTTTCAAAATAATATCCATACCATGATTCAACCCCCTCTTAGGGTATATAAGTCCCTATTGGTCCTAACAGAAATAAAGAATGGGAACATGGTCATTATAATGTGTAAGGTATGAATGGTAACATGGTCATTTATCTATGAATTAAATAATGGGAACATGGTCATTCTATTGTGTTTTGTATGAATGGTAACATGGGAATTCAATTATGAATTAAAAAATGGAATCAATGACATTATGAGATAAGATATTCATCAGACATACTTTAGGACACGGTATGAGAAAAAGTAGGTATTGAATTGTAAAAATGGAATTATGAGATATCGAATCCATTAGACATACTTCAGGCATCATAATGAGCCAAAGAAAGCATTAATGTATGAGTGTCTATGAGAGTTCGGGGGTTTATGTTGTTAAATAAATATTAATTGATAATTTGATAACTATTTACTTATGAATTGTAATTATATATTTATACAACTGCATACACTTTCTATTAACTATATATTGTTTTATACACCATTGGTGGTGGCCTACTGAGTTGTACTCACACCCTTATCGGGCTGCCTTATTGGTACCCAAATAGACTTCGTGTTTTCTGGATACGTTAAGGGAAAAAGCTCATTGTTATACGGATGATATGGGATAGAGCATGGATGAGGGAACTGAAATGATTTGGGACCCAATTAGGGGTGTCATCAGTGTATTTATTTTGGGTTTAATTTTAGACACTTGACACGTACATTGGCATGGCATATTTTCTTCTTTAGTTTTGATATTGTATTTCCACTTTTAGCCATCTTGTGATATCGGTTATTTCAGGTTATGATTACATGTTATTTAGTTATTGATTATTATTTTCTTCTAGTGTATTTAATCTGATAAAAGGGGGTATAGTCTCCCCATTATCAATATTTCAGACCCTCACTGCTATTCAGTATCCTCTAGCATACATGGAGGCACAACTGGGGTCATGTGACTGACTGAATCGGGGCACCGATGTGTGGTACCTGGGTCAGGACATTACAAAGTGGTATCAGAGTCCATTTTTCTTTTCCTTTTTATTTTGTATTACTATTTAGTAAAGGTAGACATGAAACTAGAAAGGGTCAGGCCTTGGTTATGATATCCTACATGGGAGTAGCTAACCCATGTATTGGGGAGAACCCAAGTACCCAGGGTGGGACTGTTGTTATTTCTATTTTCTATTACAGTTGAATATTATTTCAACTTGGGTGACACAATTATTGTGTGTTGTGATTATTGATGTTAATTTTATCTGATTTTTGACTCGTAGACCAGTATGGCACAAGATTTGAGTAACATGCATCATTCTGGGAACTTAGGGTTATTGTGACATGCATCATTTTAGGCACACATAGAAAAATGGGTTATGGGTATGTTATTGAACTTGAACTGTTTTTCCTTTCTTGTGAAATTGAAATGAAAATGGCACCTAACATGATATTGAGAAAGATTTTAGAATGATGTAAGATAAGAATAAATCAGTGTCTAAATGAGAAACTTGAATAATTAGAATGTGTTTACTCTTGTTATCTAGGACCAAGGAGTAAGATTATTAAGGGTAGTGATATCACCTCAGTTATGACTATGTGGTAGGGTTTGGGGAAATTACTTGTTGTGGAATATTGTATTTTACCTTAAATGTGTTAATTTTGTAAAAGGTTTCTTAAGGTATCTATTTTTAATGGTATAGATATTTCTCTATGATAGTGCTTATTAAGAGGATAACATGAGGATATGGCTAGACATGATCTACCAGTAGTAGGAACTAAGGCACCAATTGTATCAGGTGAGGAATTCAGGGAGCAGTTCCAAGAGAACTATTCCCACTTCATGAAATGCATGGGAAGACACCCAAGGTGGGTTGTGAAGAGTATGTTTGTCTAAAAATGGAGTTACAAATTCAACACGCTCCTACATTTATTGGAGAGGGTGGACCTGAGAGAGATGATTTCTGGCTTGAGTACATCAAGACTATAATTGGCCACTTTGAGACTCTTGTAGAGAGGATGGTCATGTTGGCTGCTTATATGATATGAGGATCAGTGAATCACTGGTGGTATGTTCAGGCATGGAATGTATAGGCTAATGGTATGTTATGGAAGGAATTATTGGATAAGTTTCTTGAGAACTTCTATACAGAGATACTGAGGAAGGAGAGAGTAGCTGAGTTCATGTGGTTGATTGGGGGAGTATTTATGTGATAGACTATGTTGGACACTTTACACATTTGCAACACTTTTCTCCAGCATTGGAAGTGGATGAGATAACTACCGCGAGACATTTTTAGGATGGGCTTAAATGTGAGATTAAGTCCCAAGTTATCGATTTTTAGTTAATGGAGTTTCCTGAGGTGGTGGATAAGGATCTCATATATATGGGTAACCTAGAGAGGATTCTAGTGTAGGAAAGGTGGTTCCATTTGGATGATTAGAAAGTACGACTTCTGAGAGTAGGAAGCATTGCTATGAAAACATCAACCAGGGCAGTGGGAAATAGAGTACCTAAAAAGAGTGATCAGTTGCATAGGACTTTAATCGAGTGATCTATCACCAGTGTGGTAGATTATGAATATTTTGAAGATATTTAACCTCAACCAACAATATAGATACAGTCTTGCAGAAAGATGGGACATCTACAAAAGTTCTACAGGACCCAACGATAGATGAGTAGTAAGGGTATAACTAGTCAGAATCAGAGTGTAGGAAGAGGATATTCTGCACCATATCAGTCTTTCATATGGAGTTCTACTGGACAAGGTGATAAAGGTAGTGTATGTGGAGCTTCAGGGTATGAGTGCTCATATTAGTAGAGTACTGTAGCACAGGGGAGTTATACTACATCACGGGGAAGTGGGGTAAGACCATTGCATTATATTCACCCTAAACTTGTGGATATCATGGCTAGACCATTGACAGTGAGAGGTACTATTTTTATAGCTTCTATGAAATCAAGTGCCTTATTTGATATCGGTGCCTATCATTCCTTTATTTCTAAAAAACATGTCAATAGCTTGAGCCTGGTGAAGGAGTTCGTGAGTGGGGTGTTGATAAAAAACACACGTCATGGAGTTCGGTCAGGAGACATTTTTTTGTGCAAGGGGTGTTCTCTTGAGGTCGAGTAATATTGATTTCTAGGGGATCTTTATATCATAGACATGTCAGGCTTTAAACTAATTATGGGTATGGAATGGTTAGTGTCATATTGTCCCCACATTGATTTTTACCATAACAGAGTGACCATTATATCTCCCAAGGGTTAAAAATATATTCATTGTGTAGAGTGGGATATTGAGACGTTCCGAGTAGGGCTAGTTACTCTTCAAATAGGAGAGATCACAACCCAAGTTTCTAGTTTAGTTCTGGATGATGGAGGTGTAAAATTAGATGTCTTTCCACACTTAGTAGATAGGTTTTATGATGTGTTTACTTAATATTTATCAGGGATTCCACCCGAGAGAGATGTTTAATTTAGTATCGAGCTCATACCGGGGGAAGAGATGATTTCTATTCCACCATATAGAATGGCACCGAAAGATATTCAAGAGATCAAGACTCAGCTGGAGGAGTTAGAGGATAAGGTATTTATTTCTCTGAGTATGTCGCCTTGGGGTTCACTAGTGTTGTTTTCAATGAAGGCAGATAGGGGTTTATGCTTATGTGTTGATTACCGAAAGTTAAACCAGATGATTGTGAAGAACTAGTGTCCTCTCCCCCATATCGATGATCAATTTGACCAATTGAGAGGAGCTTGTGTGTTCTCAAAGATTGACATGAGATTAGGTTATCATAAACTGAGAGTTCAGACATCTGATATACCAAGGGAAGAATTTAGAACTAGGTATGGACTATATGATTTCATCATAATACTTCTTGGGTTGACGAACACACTATTAATGTTTATGGACTTAATGAAAAAAATATTTAATCTATACCTAGACCAGTTTGTGGTATTGTTTGTGGAAGACATCTTGCTGCACTCCAAGACACATGATTATTATGACCAACATCATGATATCATTTTAAGCACACTAAGATAGCATTGTCTATACATCAAGATATCTGAGTAATTTTTTTTGGATCAATCAGGTACACTTCTTGGGTAGCATCATCTCAGAGGAATGTGTGTTGGTAAATCTAGAGAAGGTTCAGATAGTGGTTTCTTGAGAGCATCCCAAGAGAATGTTTTATATCCATAGATTTCTAGGATTTTCGGAATATTATTATAGGTTCATTTAGGACATTTACCGATTGGAAACATTACTGATAGGATTGACCAAAAAAGGGATAAAGTTTAATTGGTTATAAGATTGTGATAATTCCTTCTATGAGACGAACAAGATTTTGGCATCAGTACCAATATTGATCATACCTGAGCAAGATGAGAAGTACACAATATATTGTGACACTTCTGGGATTGTAATTGGAGTTGTGTTGATGCATGGAGATCAATTTGTGGTTTATGGGTCTTTGTGGTTGAGGCCCCATGAACCGAACTACCCAATATATGACCTCAAGTTGAATATAATGGTTTATGTTTTAAAGTGTTGGGTACATTATCTATTTTAATTTTTTTTACTGTGTATATTGATCACAAGATATTAAAGTACATATTTTCACAGTGAGACTTGAATCTTCGATAACAAAGATGGGTTGAGTATATTAAACCATTAAATTTTGAGCCAGCTTATACGCCTGGAAAGGGGAACATTGATGATGATGATTTGAGAAGGAAGACTCAAACTCAGGTGGCTCAAGAGTCTAGTGCTGAGTGGAAGATGATAGATTTACTGGATGAGATACACATTGTGGTTTAGGAGATTTAGGATTAGATGACTCTCGTAATAATTTCATTGGAGTATACATTTTTGAGATAGATCTTAGATAGAATGTATTTGGATTTATATTGTTTTACCTTGGAGGAAAACCCTGAAGGTGGGGAGTCACCTTCTAATTGGAACATAGATGAGGATCAAGTCATCTATGTCAGAAATCAGGTTGTCATACCTAAAAGAATGTGAGACAAGCTGATGTGTCTGTTTCATGCATCGAAGTGGGTGGTACATCCACGTGAGACCAAAATGCACCGTGAACTAAAAAGATAGTTTTGATGGTTGGAAATGAAAAAGAAAATAGTAAGGTTTGTGACACGATGCTACACCTATCAATAGGTGAAGGCCGAGCATTAATGACCTATAAGTTTACTACAGTCATTGGCCATTATAGAATGTAAGTGGAAAAAAGTGACCATGGACTTTGCAGTGGTTCTCCCAAGGATGCCTTAGAAGAATAATTCTATTTGGGTTATTGTGGATAGACTGAAAAAGTAGTGAATTTCATGAATATTTGGGATACTTTCTCAGTGGATCAGTTGGGAGATTTGTATGTTTGGGTGATAGTCTGTCTGCACGAGGTGCCACAGAATATTGTTTCTGACTGAAACATGTGTTTTACTTCACGATTATTGTTGGGATTGTATAAGGTGCTTGGTATGTAGGTTTTATTGAGTATTAATTTCCACCCACTGATAGATGGGTGGTCAGAGCATACTATACAAGTGCTTGAGGATATGTTGTGAGCTTGTGTTCTAAACTTCGGTGGGTCTTGGGAGAATCACCTAGAATTAATGGAGTTCACCCGTACCAATAGTTATTGGGAAACTATATAGATGGAACCATATGTGGATCTTTATAGTAGGCCATGAAGACCAACTCTAATCTGGATGGAGTTAAGTGAGTCTAAGTTGTTGGGATCGAGTCTCATGTAGTACACATTAGAGCATGTACGGTTGATTCAGAAATATTTGGATATGACTCAAAGTAGATAGAAGTCATATGATGATAAAAATAAATGCCACCTAGAATATAAAGAGGCTGATCATGTATTTATTTGGATGTTTCCTAGATTCAATCACTGTAGAATATAGAGACAGGGCAAGTGGGCACCTAGGATTGTTGGACCGTTTGAGGTGGTGGAGAGAATCAGGCTAGTGGCGTACCGATTGGCTCTTCCACATAGATACAGTGCTATGTATGATGTTTTCTAAGTGTCAAAACTAGGTTGGTATAACACCAAACCTTCCAATGTGATCGATATGGATGATGTTGACATTGAGACCGATTTTTCCTTTGAAGAGCATCTAATACGTGTGTTGAATCACGATGAGAAAGTGTTTCGAGGAAAGACCATGCCTATAGTTTGTGTATTGTGGAAACATTGGAATGTGTGGGAGGAGACATGGGAAAGGAAAGAATATATGAGGGATCATTGTCCTAATCTTTTTTACTTAGAATCTTAGAGATTCTTAGGATTGAAGCACAAAGATAAGATGTTATAAGGTGGTGAGATTGTAAGATCATGACCTTTCCTGAAGATAACTTGGTCTTAATTTCAGGTATTTATTTTTACGTTGTTTCAGTGTACATGGGTTTGGTTTTACCTTGGGGTGTGTTTGGGTGAAAAATTGAGAAACTTTCAAGGGATAAGGGTAGTGCATAGTTGGGTCACGAGTTTTCCTAACCGTGCGCCCCTACCCAGCAAACCAAGCAACCTTGGACAGAGAGGAATTACATGGTTGACATATGGTTTGTCAATATGTACACCCAATTATGAGAAACTATGAACCCCCATAATAGAGGTTCACATTTAGGTACACATTTAGGAGAAACCGTGCTCCCCTGCCCAGCTAACCATGCATGAATTTTTAAATCACCAAAACCCCCATTTAACTCCTATTTGATCCCCATTTAACCCTAGATAATATTTCATGATTTTGGAGAATCCTATGTGGATTAAAAGACTTAAAACCTTTTTAATTTGTTATTTTCATCCTGGATTGATGTTCGTCACCCCTCCCTGTAAGAGGATCTTACCTCGCTTGGTTTCCTATTCCTTATCCTTTATTATCCTATTCTAGAAAGGGGGTTTTATTCCTATTTTGATTGGATATAGACAAGTTTCTTTTGGATCTGGATCTAGTATTTTAGATATATATCTATATTTAAGAGATCTTGATTTGGGGTTTTAAATTTGAATCTCATTCTATATAATTGTGCTGCTCAAATTATGAGGATTTTTGTTGGGTGATCGCTCATCAACAAATTGAGGTAGGTTGTGTATAATTCAAATCTCAAAGTATTTATTTAAATTACATGTATGTAATTGTATAATTTCTATTAAATGTTTAGAAATTACGTTCTTAATTGAATTAATTAATTTTTTGAATTAATTAATTGAGGAGATCAGAAATTAGGGATTTTGGGAATTACAGATTGAGATAATAAATTTTAGAATTAATTATGAGATATTTAGATTTTAGGACTGAGATATTTAAGTGTGGAAATAATTAGGATCTATTGAGGTTTTGATTGAGATAATTAATTATAGAATTAATTATGTGTTTTTTTGTTTCTGGATATTGATTAATTAATTGAATAATTAATTAATGGGATTTACGTACTCAATTAATTAGAAAATTAATTAAGGGGATTTATGTGATAAAATAATTATTGAATTAGTAATAAAATTGTTGTGGTTGAATAATTATTGAATATACTAATATAATTTAAGTGATTAATTAATTTTCAATTAATTAATGTATTTTATGCGATTAATTTTGTTTTGAATTAATTACTGTAATTTATGTGATTAGTTAAATTTTGAATTAACTAATAGAATTGTTATGTTGAACTAATTGTGGAATTAGTAATGGAATTGATGTAGATAATTAATTTTTGAATTAATTATGTGTTAATAATAGTAACATGGTCATTTAGTTGTGAATTAAATAACGAGAACATGGTCATTATAATGTGTAAGGTATGAATGGTAACATGGACATTTATTTGTGAAATAGAGAATGTGGACAAGATTATTCTAATGTTTAGGTTATGAATGGTAACTTGGTCATTTAGTTGTGAATTAAAGAATGGAAACATGGAAATTATATTGTCTAATGTATGAATGGTAACATGTGAATTAAAATATGAATTAAATAATGATATCAATGGAAATATGAGATATGATATTACTCAGACATACTTTAGGCTCCAACATATTTTAGAGTAGGTATTGAATGATAACAATGGAATTATAAGATATTTTATCCCTCATACAAACTTCATCCTCTAACATGAGTTGAAGCGGGGATTGAGGTATGAGTGTCTACGGGAACCCAAAGGTTTATATAGTTAAATAAAGTTTAATTGATAATGTGATAACTATTTACTTATGAATTGTAATTATTTGTTTATAAAACTGCATACACTAGCTATTGATTGGATATTGTTTTAGTTGTCATTAGTTTTGGAATATTATAATTACTTAGATTTTCCATGAAATATTTTTTTGGGATACTATATAGATTATTTTTGAGACCAGGCACTGAGACGTTGTGCGATTTTGAGTCAGTTATTCCTAAAATAAATGTTTGAAATATATTAAATAGCATGGATGCACATTTTTCATGAAAAAGTGTAATAACTTCTAAACGGGTACCATGATCAGAAATATGATGTTACCGTTGAGTTCAGAATGTGAGGTTTACACTAGGAATGACTTAACTTTAGTCGGTGTGGGTCATTTGTAAAAATTCATCATAGGCGTGGAAATGAAAAAAATAATTTAATAAATTATTTTATTTAATTTTCGTTGATGCAGTGATTGATGGAATTTAAATAGACTATTACTGAGAAATACTAGGGTTAGCTGTACAACCCTGGAACCATTAGAGAGCCATTGGAGATAGCTTCAGTGAATCCTCTCAGACAAATGGTGATTGGATCTTCGATCAATGATCGATGAAAAAATATTCAAAGGATCACACCAAAAAACATGACACAATCCCATTCTTCATTAGTTATCAATTTGAATCATGGTAGGGCATGCATTTTTATTTTATTCTTCCCCATCCTTGATTTATACAATGAACATGAATCAATAAATGAAAATATTGATCCGTGGTTTGATCATTATGCGAGATGAGTTTATTTTATAAGGTTTTGATGGGAGAATACATTTTTAATTTTATTATTCATATTTTCATTCTAATAATGATGGATCAAGAGAAACATGAACATCGATCAAGGTTTGTTACTCCAATATGTTCTTGTTATTTTCTCCCCCCACTCATCGTTCGTCACGAGCATTCACTATCAATTGATCATTGTGCACCTATTTCTTGGTTCAATGATCCGATATCATAGATCTAAGATTGGAATGGCCTGACAGAGGTGTGATGAAGGAGATAAAAAAATTTAGATGACAGAGGATACCCAATTTACCATTCTTCAACACACAACAAATAATGACAATTTGATTCATTTTTTGCGTAGATTTGAGGGCGTAATGCATTATTCATAAACAAAAAGGATTGGAAGATTTTGGATATTTAATCTCATGGTGAAATGATCACCATATCAAAATCTGGAGGCATTGGATCAAATTTGGGTGTAGATATGGGATTCTAAAAAATCATGAACAACACAATGTTTAATCTGGATCTATATGTTGTGTGGGGCCACATGAGCTGCGATTAGGGTTTCCATAGGAAGTTAAATATCACATATAATGTGACCCCTTTCACATAGCATGTGGTATCACCTGGGTCACTCGACATGTACTCAGGAATCACATGGGCTATTTACATGGGAAGATGTTCACAAGCTAAGTTGTGTACTAGTACTTGGGAAGACACGCATACGATGGTGACATGTACTAGCACATGGTTAGAGTAAATGGGATACGTACATGGTGTGTACTACTACATGGACATAGTTTGATGAGATGAGCCATTTACACAGGCAAGACCTGGGTTCAAGGTACATGGTGTGTGACCCCTACTACACACTATGTACTCTTTTATACATGTCTTGTATCCCTTGTACTCTATATTATGGAAATTTTTTGTTAGGGTTTGTTACCTTTATATTTTCCATGAGGGTTAGTATGCAATCATTTTTCCTCCCAGTACAGTGATCCCTTCAGCAGTAATTCCTAGATAGAATTTTTGGAATCCCTCTCAGAGGCCCAGAGTGAGATCCACTATTCATATTCACGTCCTAGGTGGAGTTCATGTTATCGACATGACCAACACTACATGGGAGTCAATCCTCTACTTAGCGGGTTAATCCAGATTGATTTGTTGGTATCACCCCATGGACTTTCCAGTGATCCTCATCTGTGTATTATATTCTATTCAAACAATTAGCATGCTCTTTCAAATGAAGAGACCTAATAAGAAGTACCTATTGGAAGGACATCATCAATGCTATCAGATTCAGGAGTGTGTTCTCTCGGGTGAGTGATTTGTGGAATATACTATATAGAATCATAAAATAGTATAATATGAGTGTGACTTACCTCTAGAATGTGTGTATTTATTGATTATATTTGGATATTCTTGTTATATGTGTTGTAGAAATATAACCATGTAGAGATGAATGTATTTCCTTTTTTTCATGTGATGCACGCCTATCATAGGGCATGTAAAAAGCAATTTAATTTTCCTAGTGTAGTATAATATATGACCAGGTTCATCTCACATGAGGAACTTTCTCATATGTTCACTCACTTAATTTAATTCACCTAAACTAATTCTTTTTAATTGTTTATTTTAATTTAGGAAGGTTATGAATTTTAAATTAATGAAAATATTAAACTAACATGCAATGGAAAAATTTAATTAGTGAATAAAGAAATTGGAATTTATGAGTTGGTTTGTGGGTTCCATCATTCTCCTTGTTGTTGTTTAAATAAAGTTTGATAATTCAATTTTGAGATCTCATTATTGAATTACTATTATTTTGTTAATTGGTGTGAATTATTGAATGTATTTAGCAATCTTAACTTCCCCTCCTACTCTAATCAAGGTTGATGGAACAACTCAATTGTGAGTGTGACAACTTCTAAGACATGGATCTATCGTAGGCCATTTCAACCACTGAATGGCTCAAATCCATCGTATTAAGAGCTTGTATTTAGTATAAGTGAGTAAACGGATTTAATAAAATAATAGAAATGATTTTGAGTTTAGTTTCCTAGTGGGCTATCTCCACACTCATGCACGTCACTCTTTCTCATCAAAAACTAAATAAAACATACGAATTTTACCATAGAATAAATGAAATTGACACATACCTCCCCCGAGCCAAGGATTGAGTAAGTATATCATTTTATATGGTAATAGGTAATGGTGGATATTATTAGAATAAGAAAATAATAAAATAAGGATAAAATATGGAGAAGAAAGGAGGGTGGTTGGGTGGAAGAAAACATAAAAATAAAAGCCATGCATGAATTTAATAAAAATCTAAATTACAATTGAAATCTAAAAAAATAATGAAAATTAAGAAATTAATAATATGATAAGGGAAATATTTGTGAATTTCCTCCCTTGATGGAGATCTCCCCTTGGTTCCTTGGAATAAATGTTAGGGAAAATGGGATGAGATAAGAGGTGGGAGCTCCCCTCGTTTTATAGGAAGAAATTTTCCTCCTCAAGTTTGCACATTTTTGGAAATATAAATGGATGATTAACAAATTCCATCCTTCATAAAACAAGTTAATAAATTACTTTTTCATTCAAACTCAAAATTTCATATTGATTGGACTCTTCTAGTGAGATTTATATATTTTTTATTGACAATGTATTTTTTTCTGGATGAATTTTCCAGGAAGCTTCCTTCAATGTACCGCATCTATTTGCCGCCACAATGGGAGAAAAACTCTATGAAATTTATTTAGGTAGTTCATATTTGTGTCCTACTTCATATACATTTCTAATCAAGACCATTGTTGGTGTGTGTCATGATTTATACATCTGTTATGGAGGTGGGGTCCACGCTGTCAGCCTGAACAATTTCTAAACATCAATGATTTTTTGGGCCATTAGATATTCGAATAAGCCTCTAGTCTAGAAGAAAATGTTAAAGGAATTAAAATAAGTATTCTAAAAAAATAATCATTCAATTTGGAATTATATTTTTATATAAATGTTCAAAATACCCTTGATGTAAAAATAACTCAAAAATCCAGGATTTAAGAACATTTCACATTTTAGCTCAAAACACACCATAAATCCCAAATTGATCCATATAAGCTCAAATTGATAAATTAAGAGGGTTAAAACATTTTAAATGCAAATAAAAAATGTGGGAAATATTAGTTTTATCAGTATATTTTTTGGTTTCGGGGTGTCCTACTAAGTATTGTTATACTCACCCATACATGGGGTTTTCCTTCATGTGTCATGTCTTGTGTAGAAGATTGTAATTTTGATAGAGTCTTAGGAGGACCAGGACCAGACGGTTCAGAGTGAGACCAGAAAAACCAAGGTGTGTTCCTACAGCTTTCTGAATGTAGTCACAATACATACTTTTAGGTTGTACTTTTGTTTTCAAACTCTTTGTGGTGGGGTTGTATTTGGCCCTACTTACTTTATACTACTCCCTTTTATACTCTGGTTATGCAATTTAGATGTATGAAGGCAAGAGTTTTCAATTGTTTTTACATTTCATCATTTTATAGGCTTGGAGAAGTGTGTTTCTATACTGGTACTTAAGCTAAGGCCTCACATGTCAGTGATACACCTTATCAGTGATTGTCACTAACCGCTAGCCTATTTGAGGTTGGATTCGGGAGACGAGGCATAGGCCCCTCTATGAGGGGGACTGACACCTACTGAGTTGTACTCACACCCAACTTGGGCTGCCTGATCGGTACCTGAATAGAGTTTGTGCTCTGTAGAGAGGTTAAGGGAAAATACCTTATTTTAGATCATTGATATGGGATGGAGCATGGATGAGGGAACCAGATACTATTTGACACCTGCATGGGGGAGTCATCAATGTCTTTATTTTGGGATTCATTTTAGACACTTGACATGTACATTGGCATGACATATTTTCTTCTTTATTTTTTGATATTGTATTTTCATTTTTGGTCATCTTGTGATCCTGGTTATTTTAGGTTATGATTACATGTTATTAATATATTGTTTATTATTTATTAATAGTGTATTTACTCTGATAAAAGAGGGTAAATTCTCCCCATGATCAATAAATCAGACCCTCACTACTAATCAACAACCTCTAACATATGGGGAGGCATCCCTAAGGTCATGTGACTTGCCGATTGGAGGCACTGGTGTGTGGAACCTGGTTTGAGATGTTACAGTTTTCAACATTAGAGGTTTTGGAGATGTATTGTAATAAAGTTGAATTATACTCAACTAAAAACAGTTCTTAAAAATATGAAAGTTAAAAAAAATTATAACCTTCATTAAAAAAAATTATAAAATAAAAGATTCCTTAGATAGTGAACAAGGTGGTGAAGAATCATATAGAGAGTATCAACTCAAAACATAACTTATATTATGTATTGAGAAAAACAAAAATCTCAATTAAGAAATTATAGTAATGAAGAAATATTATGAAGAAGTTTCTAAAGTAAGAAATTATGTCACCAAGTCTGAGGAAGAATACATTCAAGAGTTCTTAAGTTACAAACTAATAATCACTAAACATGGAAGGATGGTTGAAGATCTCAATAAGAAATTGGAATATAAGGAAAACGAATTCAATAAGTTTTAATATAATCTTCTTGATTATATAAATACCTGGAGAAATATGAATGAAAACTTAAACAAAGCTTTAGTAGTAAAATATAAGATTTATAAATTTGTTAAGAAATCTCAAATAAATAATTAGGTAAATTCCTCACACACCAAAAATAATTTTTCATCTGATTTTTCTAACATTTCAAGTGATACAAAAATAAATAGGAAAGTTTGAGTGGAGAAAGAATGTGATAAACCTGTCACATATACAAAATATTAAAATTCACATAGAAGTAAATATGGTATACACCCAGAGTATGTTAGGGTAGGATGGATTTATCTACCTCAAATTTTTTTACAGAGAAAGATCATACTTCAATAAAAAATTAAGATTTGATGGATTCTATTGTTACTATATAATATATGGGAACATGACATATAATTTTTGGCATAACATAACACTTCCCAAAATAATATTTGAATAGAGTGGAAGAAATAGTGAAACTGGAATGAATAACTTTCCTTACAAATAGGAAGATAGAAAAGAAAAATCAGAAGAAGTTAGAAACATTCCAAAAAAATCAATTTAAATGTCTGGAAGAAGTTTATGGAATATGTTATTTGGATTTTCATCAAGTCTAAATATGTATTAAACTCCTTCTAGAACAAGTTTCTTATGGGAGATAAAAAAAGGATGCTAGGATGAAGAATGTTGTGGAAATATTTTTTTATTGAGACTACCTTGAAAGAATGTAAAAAAGAAAAAACCATGGATACTTGATAGTGGTTGTTCTTCATGCATGATAGGTTATTTAAAAATATTGAACATGTTGAAAATCATGAAAGAGTTTCTACTGCCTTTGGGGATAACAGTTCATTAAAAAACATAGGAATCAGAATGACTGCGATTAAAGAAGAAAAGATAAAATATTAGGAATTTTTATTTATTGATGTGATAAAACATAATTTAGTTAGTGTAAGTCAGAATTGTGATGATGGAAAAGAAGTAATTTTCAGAAAATATTCATGTGTTATCAAAAGTGTGAAACATTGAAAAGTTATCTCAAAAGTAGAAAGAACTAGTGGAATTCTTTTTCAAGTTAGAGAATTTAAAAACTCTTGCTATCTAAGTGCCAAAGATGAGAATATGCTGTGGTTTCAAAGAATAGTCCAACATGGGACAAAAATAAGGAAATAACTTTTTAAATATTTTTTTGTACATAATTTTCCATAATTGAAAAGAAGAGAGTATGATTTTTTTGGTACTTGTTAGAAAGAGAAGATGACTAATAAAAGTCATAAGAAAGTTGAGATTCCATCTACCGAGCCTCTTAAACTTATTCATTTCAATTTATGTGGGTCAATGAGACATGAATAAAAAATGTATATTTATAATTTATCAATTATAATGGGGATTTCACTCAAATGAAAAACATCATGTTTTTGAAACACAACTCAGAGCCCATAGAAATGTTCAGGTTTTTCAAAAAAGAAGTTGATAAAGAGATGGGGGTTTATATAAATAAATTGAGAATGGATAATGGTATTGAGTTTACAAGAAATACTTTGGAAACTTATCTTAGAGATCATGGTATTAAACATTAGTATAGTTATCTATATACCCCACAACAAAATAGAGTAGTAGAAAGGAAGAATATAGGTTTTGTGGAAATGGGAAGAATCATGTGAGAAGAATAAAAACATTTAAAGTTCTAGTAGAGTTAAGTTGTTAGTATTATTTTACATGTTTAGAAAAAAAATTACATTTGTAAACCAAAATTAGTTCTTATGAAATTTTCTATGATAAAAAACCTTTATTAAAGTACATCAATGTTTTTGGAATCCCATATTTATTTAAAATAATAAATTTGGATTGGGGAAAGTTTGATGAGAAAGCCGAGGAAGGAACTTTTATTATTCACCCAATGGAAGAAGTTACAAATGTTAGAAAAAATGTTTATAAAAGTGGGTGAAGTCATTATATGTGGAAGTTATTGAGAATTAAACTTATTTACCAATATTTTATGTGGATTTTGAGGAATAAAAACTGAAATTTTCCAATGAAAAGGAAAGTTATAAAAGGTATGTTCATGAAGACTCAGATGAATCGTATGATGAGAAAAGTGAAGAAGTAAGAGGATCTTCAAAATTTCCTACATTAAAAAAAAAATTGAGACTAAAAATATTCTTGGGAATTAGAAGGCTCTAGTTCAGGCTAGAAGAAAGCTAAGATTAGAAAATAAAACATCACTCATCTCAAAATTTGAACCAGAATCAGTCTCATAAGCTATTCAACACAAAGAATTGGTGAATTCTATGAATGAAGAGTTGGATCAAATTGAGAAAAATGAAACATAAGAACTTGTTTTGTGTCTGAAATATAAAAATTTTATAATAAAAGATGGGTTTATAGATACATTTTAAAGGAATATGGAGAAGTTTCAAGAATCAAATCTAGGATTTTTTATAAAGGCTGTGCACAGGTGGAAGGCTGAGATTTTGATGAAACATTTTCCCCTATTTAATGGTTAGAAACTATTATAATGGTTTGAGTAGTTCATTCTCATCAAAATTACAAAGTTTATCAGATAAATATAAATTTGGATAAATTGAAGAAGATGATTACAATGTGAAACCTTTTGGGTTTCTACTTGATGAGGATGAAAACAAGGTTTTTAGATTGAAGAAAGATTTATATGGAAAAAATCAAGATCCACATTCATGGTATTCTAAGATTGAAAATTGTTTGATAACGATGATTTTTTCAAAAGGAAAAGTTGACAGAAACTTATATATGAAAGATGTTGACTTTGGTACTCTAATTGTATTTGTTCATGTGGATAATATAATTTTTTTCCAGGGATGAAGAAAATTTTTGTAAATAATTTTCTGAGGTAATGCCAAATAATTTTGAAATATCAATGTTGTGAGAATTAACTTTCTTTTTTGTCTTACAAGTTGAATATAAGGAAAAATAAATTTTCTTATCTTAAGAAAAGTATGCAAGGGAATTGTTATAAAAATTTGGAATTGTATAATATAAAGAAGTTTCTACTCCTATCTCAGTGAGTATGAAGATGAGTAAAGATAAGTCTGGAAAAACTGTGAATTATAATGACCTTTGGAAGATGATTGGAAGTATACGTTACCTTATAACATCAAGACTGATATTGTTTATGCTATAAATTTGTGTGCTATGTATCAAAATAATCTGAAAGAGTCCAATATGTTGGCTGCAAGGATAATTCTAAGATATGTCAATGGAACAAATTCACAAGGATTATTATAAAAAATAAATTATGAAATGATGTTTCATGGTTATACTAATATTGATTGGGCTGGAGATTGTATTGATAGAAAATCAACCATAGGAGAAACATTTTTCTTGGGTGAATGTTGTGTAACTTATCATAGTACGAAACAATGTTCAGTAACCTTTAGAATAGTGGATTTCAAATATGTTGTGACTATTCAAGTATGTACTCAGATATTGTGGATGAATATTCAATTGGAAGATTGGAATATAAAGGTTTCAAAACTAATGAAGGCACTTTATGAAAATCAGATTGCAATTGATCTTTCTAAAAATCATGTCCATCATTCAAGATCAAAACACATAAATATAAAGTTTCACTTTATAAAAGAGAAAGTTGCTGCTAGAGATGTTTTGTTGGAATATATCTCAAAGAAGTATCAAATTATTGACATCTTCACCAAGTCAATTTCAAAATAGAGTATTGATGAGTTGATGTTGATAATTCATGTTCCTTCTCCTATAATGACTTCCTATAACTCTTAAGAATGTCCCCTACCATGCTTTGGATTATATTGAAAAAGGGGGAGAAAAAGTAAAAACTTTGTACTATGTAAGAAGTTTTTAATTATCTTTATTTTATGAATATGAAGTTTTGTTTATCAGATAATGGGGGAGAGGAAAATAAAATTTATAGAAAAATAAATGTGAGAAAATATAAAAGTTAGGGGGATTTTTTCTTAGCATGGCCATACAATTTTATTCTCACCATGGGATGGATTTTTTTCAAAAAAAAAATACCTTATCTATTAGTGTGGTGTCTAAACACTCTTTCAATAAAGGATGTGTTTTGGTAAAATTCAAAAAACATCAGTTGTTTATAAAAGTTTAATTGTGAAACTTTTCTTAGAGTTGAAAAAGTTATTAATGAGTGTTGTTAAAAAATCCGAATGGGGACACTGAAAAACCTTTGTGATGTTTTGTTTTTAATAAATTTTTGTATTTGTTGATAACTAATCATTTATAAAAGAATATTTTTGAAAAAAAAGTTAATGTTTCTTAATGTTCGAACCCAAACATATAGGGGGAGAAATGTTTTGTTTTTGAGAAAGTTGTTTTATAGACAAAGAGGATTGAACTAAGAAACACCAGATGAAAAGTATCGAACTAATCACCACCGGTCATAGAATTCATCAAAAAGTTAGTGTTTTTTATCCGACACACCATTAGTCTCATTACCATTGACATGATGTTCAAGTTTCATTGGACTCAATGTTGGATAGAAAGTTAGAATGTTTCTGAAGAGTTTGAATGAAGAAAGTTATTTCAGGAGTTAGAAATTTCTTAAACTTTACAAAATTCAGTCAAATATTTCTTTTCTAGTTTTTAATTCTGAAATATTATAAGTTGTCTGTAACACTTGTGATGTGACCCTTATGAAGAAAAGGGGGAGAATAGGTGCAACCAATCATATTGAGTTTTGGTTGGAAATAAAGAAGGTGACGAAAGTAAGGAAAGTTGTAATACTTTCCTATATAATTCATATAGTACTTTGATAATATTGAAGTTATCATAAATCAGGAAAACTATAATGATAAAATATTTTTAATAAATAAAGGAATCACAAAGATTGTATTGATTCTAGGAATCAAGAAAAAAGTTTTCATCAGATCCAGAACTACTGATCATAGAAGTTTTCAGAAGTCTGAACGAGTCATAGTAGATGAGTTTTGAAGTATTTCAAAGTGGTAGATTGGAGTTTCGATCATAAATAAAATTCCATCATAGTGATAATTCCATCATTATGAGGATTCCATTGGATTGAAGATGAGGAAGTTCTATGAGGTAGAATCTGAAGTGGAAAGTTAATTAAACTGACCCTAAGTAAGAAATTCAATCAAACTAACATTGAGAAGGAAATTCAATCAAGACCGACTCTGAGAAGGAGTGTCAGTCACCCTGAATCTGAGAAAGAAAGTTAATTAGACTAAATATAATGAGGAAATTCAATTTAGAATGAGATGAAGAAGTTTCATCATAATAAGATGAATAATTTCCATCCTAATGAGTTGAGTAATTTCTATTATACTGAATAAAAGTTAGGAAGTATAAGAAGAATTATTATAAATAAGACATAAGAAGATTTCATAATATTTGTGAAGAGTTTAAGTGGTCAAAGTTGAAATGAAAATATGTAAAGATATTGGATTTTTTTTTTAATTTGAGTAATTGGGAAATGTTTTTTAGTTTCTTAAATTTGTCTTTTTGGGATGCCTATAAATAGAAGAAATCTATATTCATACTTTTCAACTTTTTTATTTGAGTGGAAAAAGAAGAGCACTACATAATTCATGTCAAAGTTGTCTTTCCATATTGAAATCTCATTAGATGTTTGGACATCTAAATTTTTTGATTTTTGGACTGAGTAAGATAGGAATGAGCATTTGAGAAGAGTTTGAGTAATGCATATTGAGAATGGATTCATCAGACTAAGTCCATCAGACTAAATTCTTCGGATTGATTCCATCAGACCCAACCCTATCAGATGGAGAGAATCAGACCCAACCACATCATAATGGGGATTCTGAGCTGATAATTTGTGGTGTAGTTTGAACAAATTATTTTTCTTTTTTTTATCTCAAATTTTTGTAAGAAAAATTTAATAACCAATAGGATTCAGTTTAATCATTAAAATTAGGATATGTAATGAGTCAAATGGGAGTTGGCACAAGTTGTATTCACTTATTCATTTCAGTGAATTTCTATAGAGCAATAAAAGTTTCTATGAAAATGATATAGCTTCTCACACTGAGGTTGAACCTTGTAAATATCATGTTATTTACTTTTTTTACTAATTTTTCATACATTAGTATTTACTAAAAGAAGATAAGGATATAAACTTTAACAAGTTTCAAGGTTTAATATTTTCAAAATTATTGAATCTTATAAATGAGAACAACTAATTCAACCCCACTTCTGAGTTATTATTCGATCCTTTGAAACTTCATATATTATTTATCACTTTATTTGATTTTTTTTAATATTTGTGATACGTTTTTGTAATTAAATTCCATAAAAGAATAGTGGAATACTCTAATGACTCATTATTGATATCGCCATGTCCAACAAGATGTGGTTCCTCCTTTCACTTACATCATTCCACTGATGTGTATAAGGAGGAGTGAGTTAATATAGGATCCCAAACTTTTATAAGTAATCAATGAATTCTTGATTGAGATATTCTCCACCAAGTTCTAAGATGATTTTCTTAATCATATTACCAATTTGGTTCCCATATTCATTCTTTTATTTCTTGAATTTATCAAAAGAACCTGACTTATACCTCATTAAGTGGACATATTCATTTCTACTAAAATCACCGGTAAAATTTATGAAGTATGAGAACCCGCCCCCTACCTCAATAGGAAATGGTCCACACACATATGTATGAACTAATTCAAGAATATATTTAGACCTTTCACCTTTTCTACTAAATGGGGATTTATTTATTTTACCATATAAATAAGTGTGACACATACCAATTGGTTTTAGTTCAAAATAATCTAAATATCCATTTTGGTATAACTTAGTCAAGCATTTTCCATTTACATGACCAAGCTAATTATGCCATAATTGGTTGTGGAACGAGTTATGTGATGTAGTTTCATTATCAATTTCCATTACTTGGTTTGTGTAATATGATAAAAAAATTGTTATTTAAATTCACCTTACCATAACAAATGTTATTTTTATAAAAGAAGCAACATTCATTTAAAAATATTAAAATGATCCCGTATTTTTCTAGGTACTTCCCACGCTGAGGTTTTCATTGAACATATTTTTTTGGGTTTTCCTTTGTAATTAAGCCTTAGTGACTAAGTCTTCATTGATGACAGAGAGCCTTTTTTTAGAGATAATAACATTAATTTTAGGAATGTATTCCTATTTAAATTAATGGATTCCATGTATAGATATGTTAAATGGGAATAATAGGGTTTTCTTTGAGTTTAGAAGGATCAAAAGTGGTTTGGTCACTTTTATAGAAGCTAGTATAAAAAATATTCAATGAAAAATTATATGTTGTGTACATGTTACATGACATGTAACTATTTCTATATGAATTTCATAAACTAGTTTATGATGTGATGTGGTTACATGTCATGAACCTGATTCACTTCATGTAAATTTTGATCAAAATAAATATTTACCCGGGGCAAAAGGTTTTTCCAACATAACTTAAAAATGAGGAAATACATGACATGAAAGGATTACACATCATTTATTGCTCATACCCTGTAGTTTTAAGTGTGTCGTGTTCTTATGACTCTCATTCCTTTTTATTATAGAAACTCCTCTCTCACTCCTAGGGTGAACTCTAGGAAATTTTGAATTATCTTCACCCCTTCCAGATGTCCCATTTTGACATTCGATACTTGGTGATTTTATTCACTTTGGTTTTATTCTTCTCACCCATAATTACTTTTCATTGTAGTGTACATATTTTGAACACGGGTTTTGTTTTGGGAGTTGATCTTGTTTTGGGTTAATCTAGGTTCTTCTTGAGATCTTCTGTGACTTCTTCTTTAATGGATTTTGTCATTAGAAGCATTGTGTTAATCACATGTTAAAGGTATTGAGACTAAACATAAGCCTATGGTATATTTAATAGTGAATTTTATGAAATATTTTTATTATGACTTTCTAATCTGCACTAAAATTAATCAATTGATTTATACTAAATGATGTATTGTATTCCTTTAGATTCAATGGTTGATACAACCTGGATTATGGATACCTGTTGGGTGAGAAAAACTTTGAGTAAAAAGAACTTGGCTAATGGTTTAAAGCATGGTGAGTATGACATGATACCTTAGGTGATTGATTGATATAGAATCCCTAGGTAATCTTGTTAAGACCAATAGGGGCCTATATACCCTGAGAGGGGGGGGGGGAGGGGGGTGAATCAGGGTATGGATATTATTTTTCAAAGTTCTTCCTGCCCCAGTGGATCTTGACCTCTTTATTACAAGGTTCACTTCATTTGAACTTGTGTGTTTATTATGATCAATTATTTTCTTCTTTATCTGATGATGATGCTTTAAATGCAACGCAGGGAAGTAAGAAGGAAGACATAGAGATTTTTACTTGGTTCACCCTCACTGGGTTACGTCCAAGGAGCATACGCCGAAAAGTGGCCGATCATACATAATTCCATTATTCTTCACTATATATGGATACAATGGTTCGGGATAGATCACTTCTATACCCAGGCTCACTGCCTTTACAATGTCTAGGGTCAGCTCACTGCATTCCCAAGGGTCACTCCCTGTTTCTCTCTCTCTAGCTCACTGCCGGTGCAGAGGATCACCTTCTTCCTCTTCCATTGCTCACTACTCTGGAAAGGATCCACTCACAGTTTATAGACCTATAGGTCTCTTCATTTTCATGAATGAATGCATCTTCCTCTATATGTAGATTCTCTGTTGAAGTACAAATTTCACCCGTAGATGAACAACTCTTTGCACCGAAGGTATCGTGCAACCTTCCAGCTTCCACGCAGCCCAAAAATCACTACTGGAAATAAACCTTACATGGCGCACAAGTCAATCTTGGTGCGCAAGTATCGGTGCACACGTCACAACGGGCACGTAAGTCCACCTCAGATACTTGCATGACACAATCTTCCCCAACTCCAAACTTGCACGACTCTGTTCCTTTTACGCCCATACCAATATTGGCGCACAATGGCCAACTGATGCACAACTTCTCACACTGGCGCACAACTTCAACCACCGACGTGCAACTTCACTTGCACGACCCACACACCACTTGGACAACCACCACACCTGCGTGATGGGAGCTCTGATTTCTCAAAGTGTTGAACTCTAGTAAAGAATGAAGAAGGGTGGTCCCCCTTTGGGTTTGTTGACAACTCTTTCATAAAAAGATACATTGTTGATTTTTCAGCCACCATTCTCCTTTTGCGATTCTGATAGTGATCAAGGATTTACTCAACACATACTCTAAGCCCACATGAGCAGTGCTCGGTGTGAGAAACAAGAGTAAATGAAAATTTCATCAATGAATCACTTCAACTTTGACATCCACTATTGACACCAAACTTATACCAATTTCCAAATTGATACCAATTGTTGATACTTTACTGATTCCAATTTTTGGAAATATTCATACCACATTCCAACATCTCTCTTTTTCTTTTATAATGATCCTCAGCTGTCGTGATATCTATTCTTTGATTGATCACTTATAGCATCGTCAGATTTAATTCGCTCCCCCTTTCTGGTCACAGCTTCATCCCTTATCAGCTTTAAAACCTCTTTAGCCTTATTTCCTATGTTGTCCGTGCTAAGCTCTGGCTAAGAATGTTCAGCTAGCTTCAACTCCCCCTATCTGTCTACTCCACATGTCAGCTTCTCCTCATATCATTCATGATTTATCAAATCTCCACATTGTCTCCCCCTTGAACAATCACTATATATTGTTTTATCAAATCTCCACATTGTCTCCCCCTTGAACAATCCCTATTTTCTCCCCCTTTGTCAACGAACCCAAAGGTTACTCCTTTGAAGTCTGTAACAGAGTAGAGAACACATATCAACACATTAGGGAAAACACATCATACCTCGGGGAGAGGGGGTGGTTGGTTCCACATCCACACTATTTCAAGTGCAGGGAGTCGACTGAACTCCCAAAGCCAGTCGATGCCTTTCAAATGCTTCCTTGGGAAAGGCCTTTTTCAGAATGTCTGTAACCTGGAGCTCTATAGGAACATACTCCAACATTACGATTCCCTGCTCAACTTTCTCCTTGATAAAATGAAACTTTCTCTCAATGTTTTTTGTCCTTGAGTGATGGATGAGATTTTTGTTGAGATTTATAGCACTTGAGTTATCACATTGGATTCTGATCGGAGACTTCACTTCAAATCCCATATCGTCAAGCTACTGCTTCATCCATAATAACTATGTGCATGCTTGAGTGGCTGCAATATACTTAGCCTCCACAGTGCTCAATGATGTGCAATCATGTTTCTTCCTTAGCCAAGAAATACACAATCCACCAAGATAGAATGCACCTCCTGATGTTGATTTTTTTGTCATCTGCTGATCTAGCCCAGTCTGTATCAGTATATCCCAATAACTATGTCTGAGATTTATCATTATATGTCAAGCTAAAATCCACTGTACCCTGGATATACTAAAGTATTCTTTTCACTGCAAGCATGTGGCTTTCCTTGGGATTACTTGAATATTTCGATACTTGTCTTGTGGCAAATACAATGTTAGGCCCTGTTGCAGTCAAATATAGAAAGCGTCCAATAATCTTCTAGTTTTCTGTAATATTCACTGCCTTTCCATCCTCATCTTTTGATAATTTCATCCGAGTAGCAACCAGAGTCATCATCTCATTAAAATTCTCCATTCCAAATCATTCCAAAACCCCCTTGACATATTCATATTGAGAAATGAATGTTCCATTCCCTCCCTGTGTCAACTGTAGACCAAGGAAAAACATCAGCTCACCAATCATAGACATTTCGAACTCATGTTTCATTGATTCAGAAAAATGTTTGCACTGTGCTTCATCTGATCCGCCAAATATTATGTCTTCTTCATAGACCAGCCTCTTCATCATTTGATTACTGTTGTTTTTAAAATAGAGATTGTAATCAACTCCACCACGCTGGAAACCAAGCTTCTTGATGTACTGATCAAGCCTTGAGTATCATGCTCTTGGTGCTTATTTCAGCCCATACAACGCCTTCTTCAGCCTACAAACTTTTTTCTCATCCTCATAAATAATAAAACCATATGGCTTCTCAATGTACACCTATTCTTCCAGAACCCCATTTAGAAATGTAGATTTGATGTCCATCTGGAACACTTTGAACTTTCTTTGCACTGCTATGGAAAAAAATAATCTGATTGTCTCCAGCCTTGCAACCGGTGAAATGTCTCATCTACATCTACTACCTGAATTTGGGAGTATCCCTTTCACACTAGTCGTGCTTTGTTTCGAATCATAGTTCCATATTCATTCTTCTTGTTACGATAGACCCCCTTAGTCCTGATGACATTCTTGTCTGCTGGCCTCGAAACAATCTCCCACGTCTGATTCTTCTCAATCTGATCTAGCTCTTCATTCATAGCCAGAACCTAGTTTTCATCTTCAGCTACATCAGCAAAGCATTTAGACTCAACCTAAGATAGAAAAGATTCCTGTTGTAGTGATTTTATTTTCCTTGTTTGAACTGGAGCTGACTAATCACTGATGATATTCTGCCTGTCAATTTCAGCTAAACTCTTTGGCTTCTATGCAGATAAGGATTTTACTTCCTCGTACTCACCATCAGTATGTTCTTCTGAATCAACTTCATCTAGTTCTGCTCTCCCTGAGTCTCTTACCACTTAATCTCTCTTAACAGAAAACTTATCACTAGGTCATTGTTCAATGATTTCTTTTCATTGAACTTCTTATCTCAGATTTCTATTGACACGCCTTTGATTTTCTCTCACAACATCTTGGTTTCCTGAAAGTAGTCAGTTGATACCACATTGTTAGAACAAAATAGATAATCATGAAATACTGTGTGTTACTACTTGGCCCCCAATCATTCATCATGAAAATAAACATTCGTCCTTCATATCGCATTGTGATCTTGAATCTGATTAGGATATAGAATGCTCCCCCTGTGTTATGCAACTCTTCCATCTGTTAGGCCCAACTGTATAGACCCATAACCATTCATTTCCCCATGCATCATTTATTCTCATATTCCAATCGGAATTGATCCATTAACAATATCTATAAGCCTACTGATTTGAAACTCGGTGCAGGAAACAAGAGATAAAGTTAATAACATAATCACTTCTTATTGTGCTATGTTGCTCCCTTTCTTCTTCAACTGTTGTACCTGATTTGAGCCAATTAAAAATCTGGGGCACATAACTTCTCCACTTTGCATCTTTATATGACACTTCCCCTTAGATCGTATCTCCCTAAAACCTAAAACACATGAATCATTAGTTAATTTCATTTATATACATAGGGAGAGGGGTTGTTTCTTGAATCCACAAGACGAGGATAGTGGTTGATCCTGATGGGTCAACCCTTTGATTCTTTATTGGAGCGCATCACATTCCTTTCTTGCTTCCTCTAGTTTCCTGGCCAACTTCAACTGCTCTGGCCATATGACTAAGCATTTATTACCTGCATGCTGAGTCTTTTTTTGATATGAAGATTCTGTAGGCCTGACCTTTCTCACCATTTGGGGTTTAAACCCACTAGTACACATTTTCGTCTTTGATGTTCCACTAAAATTCCATATCCATTTATTCCTACTCTGAGCAGGAATATCTTTTCTTTCCATCTTCCCTTGCTTCTTCCACCATTGCAAAGATCTTGCATCTTCTTCCAGTTTTTACTGTGGAACACGACCTACGAATTTTTCCTAACATTCTTTGTTCATCTTTCTTTTATCAGATGTCTGAGTCACCACACTCTTTTTCACTTGTGGTGAGTCATCCATTGAACATTTATTCTTTTTTATCACAACTTGAGTGGATATCTCCTTAATCTTTCAGGTTTGTAAACATTCTCTCCTTGAGAGCTGTTTTGAGTATGACAGATGAGGTGACTGATACACCTTTTATTCGGCTCCATGTGATTCCCCTGAGGCTCTAAGCCTATTCTTCTCCTTTTCACTTTGTCTCTCAGTGTATAATTTCTCGTTATGCATCATTGGAGTCAAGAATCTCTTTTCGAGTTCCATTTCCCTTCTGGTGTTCTTCTTGCTGCAATTTCTTGCCAAATGCACATAATCTGAACATATAAAACATTTTCCATCAAAGGAATACCTCATTTAGTCACTTCTATGTCGAGATGCTGATACACCTTGAGTTTTTCTTCTGACACGGGGCTCTTGAGCTTCCTGACACATACTCATGGTGTGTCCCATTCTTCCACAGTAATAGAATCTAATGGATGCTTTCCTCTGAGAGACTCTTCTCTCTAATTTCTCATGATGCTTCTTCTTATTCTCAGATTTAGTAATGTTTCTGTTTTCACAGCCTGAGATGTATTCCAGAGCCTCTGGACAGAATCTTCGCGTGTGGCCATGAATCCCACAGAAAAAGCACATGTCATCACTTCTCTTTGTAACTATCCTCTTTGGCCTATATTCAGCACCTATATGTTTTTCTCCACTCCTGGAACTATTCATAGCTCGCATTCTATCATGTACAGTAGGGGATTCATAAAATCCAATGCAAGATTTTCCCAAGCTATATGGTCTTTGAGCTGAGAAAATATTTTCTTGTTTCTCCTTAGAAATCTCATACTTCCATTTCACTTTATCGTCACCTTCCAAAGGAAAATCGAATAGTAAGTGCAGTGCATCCTTCAACATAGGTTTTCCTTTGTCCCTTGATATCTCCATTTCATTCCTGGATTTCTCTGATACTTCCTCAAATGGATGAATCTTGTTATTTATTGATTCAAGTTGAGAATTGAGTTCATTTATGAGATTCTTCCTTCTACACAACTCATCTTCTGGTTCCTGTGTGAGCTTCTCTACCATGTCACATTACTTCATTACTTTCAATTTTTCCTTTGAAACAGATTCAGGGACAGATTAATTCTCTTGTTGTACCCATTGATTCTTCTGAAATTCTTCAGACAACTGTGTTGCTAGATCTTCATTTCTTGCTTTCAGATTCTGAACTTCATCTGACTTTTGACTCTCTTCATAATCACCAGCATTTTGTTTTCCTTTCATTTTAGTCACCTTTTGTAGTTCTTCATCTTGAGATTCATTCTTCTCCTTTAGGTTAGAATCCACATCAATAAGCCTTTGATTTAAGCCTCTTATCTTGTTGACATCAATCTCTAATACTTTTATCCGGATATCTTTATATTTAACTTCTTCATCCTATTTATGTTCCAATTTCTTTTTCATGTTGACAATATCTACTGGTGGATTCCTTCTCAAAACATCTTCATCATCAGTTGTTTCGGTATCAATTTGATGTTCATGTACTTAACTCATTCCAACATCTTGATTGAGTGAATCAATATTTTCCCTATCAGATTCATCCAGGCCTTCTTTTAGTAATCTGTTTGATTCTTTTAATTAAATCACACTTTTTCCATACACACTTCCACACTGAGGAATACCACCTGACTTTTGATTTTTATTTGATGTTTTTCCCTTTTCCATGGTACACCGAGATAGGAGCAGACTGATTCTTTAACCACACAGATCGACTACACCATATCTGAGAAAACAAATTTGATAAAAGCAACCGCCCCTCTGATACCAAATATTAGGACCAATAGGGGCCTATATACCCTGAGAGGGGGGGGGGGTGAATCAGGATATGGATATTATTTTCTAAAGTTCTTCCTGCCCCACTAGATCATGACCTCTTTATTACAAGGGTCACTTTGTTTTCACTTGTGTGTTTATTTTGATCACTGATTTTCTTCTTTATATGATGATGATTCTTTAAATGCAATGCAGGGAAGTAAGTAGGCAGACATAGAGATTTTTACATGGTTCACCCTCACTGTGATACGTCCAGGGAGCATACGCCGACAAGTTTCTGATCATACCTAATTCCACTATTTCACTAGATTTGGATACAATGGTTTAGGCTAGATCACTTCTCTTCCCTGGCTCACTGCATTTACAAAGTTTAGGGTTAGCTCACTGCTTTCCCAAGGGTCACTCCCTGTTTCTCTCTCTCTGGATCACTGCCGGTGGAGAGGATAACCTTCTTCCTCTTCCTTTGCTCACTGCTCCGGAAAGGATCCAATCATAGTTTATAGACCTCTAGGTCTCTTTATTTTCATGGATGAATGCATCTTCATCTGTATGTAGATGCTCTATTGAAGTACAACTTTCACCCGTAGATGAATATCTCTTTGCACCGAAGGTATCGGGAAACCTTCCAGCTTTCACACAGCCCGAAAATCACTGTTGGAAATAAACCTTACTTGGCGCACAAGACAATCTCGGCGTGAAAGTATCGGCACACAAGTCACAATGGGCACACAAGTCCACCTCAGACACTTGCATGACACAATCTTCCCCAACTCCAAACTTGCCCGACTCTCTTCCTTTTACGCCCAAACCAATATTTGCGCGCAACTGTCAACTGGAACGCAACTTCTCACACTGGCGCGAAACTTCAACCACCGGTGCGCAACTTCACTTGCGCGACCCACACACCACTTGCGTGACCACCACACCTACGCGACGGGAGCTCTGATTTCTCAAAGTGTTGAACTCTTGTAAAGAATGAAGAGGGGTGGTCCAGTATTTATAGGCAATCTAACCACCCTGCATGATGGCGCCCAAGTCAACCCTCATCGCACAAGTCTCGACGCACAGGTCTCTTCCCCTGCAATTCACTTGCGCGACCTACTTCCAAACTTGCGTAAACCTATTTCCTTTGCCATATTTTGATCTTCTGATCTTGAAAAACCATAGGCACGTAAGTTCTCAACGTTCCAAGCCATCAGCGTGCAAGTATCTTTCATGGCGCGCAAGTCACCTGCACGACCTCACCAGAACTTGTGCGAACCTTATCCCTTTTCCATATTTTGATGACCTGATCATGAAAAACATATGGTGTGAAAGTTTCCAAGCCTTCATGTACACAGTGCACATGTCCCTTTGCCAAAAACCACTTTTCATGAATCAAACATGGATCATTAATCACATCTCTTGAACCTGACATTCCATTATGAAATCCTCTTTGTCAAAAAATTTGTATGTCATGGTTTGTATTGTCAACAATCACAACGCAGATGTTCACTTTGTCAACAAACACAATCACCTTGAAAATGCTTCAATGATGCCTTGAGGGATTTTTGCCCAATAAATCTATTATTGATTATTGATATGACTGTTGATCATTTGAGAGATAAATGAAAGTTTAATTGAAAGAAAAATGGTAATTCATAATGAACCATTGAGATTTATGATGTGATATTATGATATCCATACTATTATGACTTGTTGAGTTGGTGATGAAATGATTATATATAGGGATATCCTAATAGTGTTTAAATTATTATATAGCAGGCTTGGCCCAGTGATACTTGCTAAAATTCTTATATATAGGGATTTTATTGGAGGATGAAGTTCTTATATAGTAGGAAATTCCCTGTGATACTTGCTGAAATTCTTGTATACCAGGCTACACCCAGGGACACATGTTGAAATGCATTTATATAGGGTGATGATCGGAGGATGAAATTATTATACCAAGAGAGATACCTGATTGTTGGATTTTTCCATGGTATATGGATATAGATGGAATGGTTGTGTTACATGCTCATAGACATTTCATCATGGTTTTGAAATAGGTTAATTGATATATTATATTAATTAGTTAATTAATACCCTTATTTATCACTTTATTGCATATAAATATTATCAGACTGGTTGTGTTTAGGGATGGTGGTGTCAACCTACTGAGTTTTATTCACACCCTATTTGGGAACCATTTGGTACTCGAGCAGATTACATGGATGTTGGTTTGGATGAGGGAAAGGGACATTACTGTTGATTATTTTGTTTCTTACTGGATGGGATGGATTTTGGAGATGGGTTTAACATGGGGATCAGGACCAGAACCTTTTGGGATTATTTAATTTGAGTAGATTATTTTCTTTGTATTGGTTTCGGTTTTACTTTTAGATACATCTTAGCTTTTCATTACATTATTCATCATTATAGGTTCCTCATTTTATTTTCCTAGCTGTATGATATACTATTTACACTATTTCTCTGTTACTCTATTTTTTATGACTATGGTTTAGTTCCACTATGTTTTACTAGGGGGTATAGTCTCCCCACTATAAATATCACAGCCTCGTTACTAGTCAATAGCCTCTAGCATATGGGGATGCATTCTTGACGTCTAATAACCAAATCATTTTGACCATGTGATAGAGTACCAGATCGGGGGACATTATAAAGTGGTATTAGGGGATTAGCTTCTTATTTTCTATTGATATATTTTTTTTGTAAAAACTAGAAAGGAGACTAGGATCTATTGGGACTTGTTAATGAGCTTATTCATTGGAGTAGCTAACCCTTGTAAGGGGGAAAATTGAGTTCTAGGGATGGGATTATTGTTTATGTTGTTCTCTTGTTACAATTGATGTTATTTCACCTTAGTTGATTTACATGTTGTGTGATGTTATTATTTTGTTATGTTATTGTTTATTGATATTTACACTCATGGACCGGTATGGTGAGCTATGAGTATGAATGCATCATGATAGACACATAGGGATATATATATATATATATTGACATGCATTTTTCATGATAGGGACATGTTTATTTCATGTGTTATATACTTTCCAATATGAATTGTGAAATAATATATCTATTATATTTGGTAAATGAAATGAAATAAACTATTATTTTATCATAAAACACTTATAATCCATGGTTAGAGAGACCCAGAGTAATGGTTCTCTACTATCATTGCCTCTTGAGGTTGACTTTATTTTTATCCAAAGTTTATAAGAGTGTGTTTTTCTGGTAGATAAGATGACTCCTCATCATCTTTGAGTTGAGTTCTAAGAGAGTGGAAATCAGTTATCTCCTAACATATATGAACTAGAGATTCCTATAGATCTTGAGGATAAAATGGATGTTCATCATCACAAAAACTTCTTTAAGGGTGATGCAATCCATGGAAAATGAGACTATTTTCATCGTGCCTTTGATGTATGAGTAGATGAAAGAGATTCAGCTACAACATCCACCTATGTTCACTGGGGAGGGAGGCTCCCAGGTAGATGAGTTCTAGATTGAGTCAATCTATACAATCTTCAAGCATCTTATGACACCCACAGATAGGAGGGAGAATATTGTTGTGTATATGCTCAGTGAACCTACCAAACATTGGTGGGATATTCTAGACCATAATGGGAAGGAGGAGGAGTTATCTTGGAAGGAATTTGTGGTGAATTTATTGTGCCACTTCTATCCATAGGTGTTGAGGGATGAGAATGATCATTAGTTCATGCATCTGATATGGGATAGAATATTAGTGATGGACTATGTTGAACATTTCACCAACATTCAATGCTTTGTGCCTTATTTAGTTATTGATGAGATCTCTAGGGAGAAACATTTTCAAGATAGTATTCACTATGAGGTTAGGTCATAGGTGAATGTTTTTATTCTGAGTAGATTTTTAGATTTGATGAATCATGAACTCATCACAACAAAGAATTTGAGAGAGGACCCAAGAGGTAGCCAAGCTATTTCCACAGGGTAAACTAGGATCACTTATTTTGGTGGCAAGAAGTGATTCTATGAATGTTTTTTCCAAGGAAATGACATTAAGACCTATTAGGGTAGTGGGAATCCATCTTAGGATCATATTCCATTATATTTCATCGGTGTAGAATGTTAAACCACAAGAAACCATATTTTTCATACACCGCTTTGGAGTTCCATGTTTGCGGTGGGATGGGCCATCTTTATAAGTTTTTTTAGAAATTCTCATAGTATAATAGTGGTAGGGGAGTAAAATAGGTACTAGAGTCTCAGAAGGACTCAACTACTCCTCATCAGATAGGTAGCTAGATTTCTAGAGTACATTTAGGTTGAGGTGGGAGATGTGGCACCCCATTGTAATGACAAAATTTTTATTAGTAAGATTTGTTTCCTGAATAAATATGTGTTGTGTTATATTATATATTATACAAATAAAAAATATAGAGAAACCAATAAGAAACTATATTAATAAATATTGTTACATTAATTAGAAATGAAACCAATTAAATTTCCAAACATTACAACTAGACAAAAAGTATAAAATAGAAAAGCTAAAATGAAAAAATATGGATCGACCTCATCTAGTAGAATTATTGGCCCCACTACCAACACTATATAAAAGACACAAAATTAAAGTATTAAAATAAAAAAAATTTAAAATGGAAATATAGAACCATGAGAGGAATTTATTTGAATATTTAATGAAATAATTGAGTGGTATATATATAAGGTAATGTGACTATTGGAATAGTAATGTGACCGTTGGAATAGTAACATGATCGGTGGGAATAGTAACCTGACCATTGGAAGAGTGATTTTTCTAAAAAATAATAAATTATGATATAAATAACATTTATCATGATTAATTTATGTTAATAAAAATATAATAATTCAATAAAATAAATATCATGATTAAAAACCTCAACGAAAATAAAGCATATTTTTAATAAACTGTATTTTAAAGTATTTTGAAAAAATCATTATTTTCCTGTTAAAAATAATATTTTACCTATTTTAGATATTTATTTTCATTAAATTAATATCATTTTTGAAATGATCATGTTAAAATTTTCCTTGGGTGAGTTTTTGATAATTTTTTGATATACTTCAATTTTTAGGTGGATAGTAAAAATATAGTTTTTTCACATAATCGATGTATCTTAGGTTACATAAATCATGATGTAATAATGACATAATCCATTATAGAAATTTATTTTCGGACATTATATATTTAATTTCATAAACGTGTCATTAAAATACAATAAAATTAATTTTCAAAACTAAAAATCACTTTCCAAAACCTAAATTCAAAAGTGATTCCTTAAAAAATATCAATTACTTTTTTTCTTCAGTTTTCTTTTTAATAAGTTATTAAATTTGAATTATAAAGAGGATTTAAAGTCTTAAACCCATTATATTACATTTATATATAATTTTTATTTTCAAAAATTCACTATTACATGTTTATCCTTTGATATATTATTTTATTAGGTATTTTATTATAAAAATACCCCTCTCTTAAAGTATAAATAATCCCTCTCCCTTCCCTTGGAAACATATTTTTCTCAAACATTCCAAACTACAATATCTTCCCAAATACTCCCTATAAATCCCCTTAAATTACATAGGGACATTTTGGAGAAATCCAACTCTATTCACCAAGGGTGTTATAACATCTTATAAGAGAAGCTACATTGAGGAGAGAGTAAGTCTGTATTAACATTTCCCTTTTTTCTTATTCTCTTTCTTATTTTTACCAATTAATTTAAAAACTGTATACTATAAAAATAGTTATTAAATAATTTAAAATTATATTATTTATGTTAATATGATGTAATTGTCATATATATGGCAAAAATAAATGCAATATTTATCTTTCCCTCTCTTTTAACAACGTCCCATTAAAGGATGATTAACCACCTATGGAGACATTTCTAAGACAATTCTTATAACCACCCTCATGGATGGATATTATTAATTATATATAATATATAAAGAATTAATTACATTTATTTTAATCTACTAGATTTAATCATTCTTTTCTTTATATGACTCTGAATAAAAATTGAGAAATAAAAGTGAAACAATTTTTTTTAGGAAAATCATGATATCAAAACACTTCAATTTCATTAATAGAAATTAATAAATATAATAAAATGATTATAATTGATAAATAATTTTATAAATGGATATAATTAACATATTTATTAGTTTTTTAATAAATATAAGTTTATTATTCAAGAGGCGCAAAAGTGACGAAATAACGATGGAATTAATGTAAGGGGATTCTTGAACCCAACTCTTTTTCATTGGGTTATCCATATTTCATGACATATTTGGAATAAATAGTCCTCTAATGTTCATTAAATATAATTTCATTATTCATTCCTCTTCTTTTTGGGGATATACATGTTTTTTATTTGATTTTATGGAAAATACAATGATTTTCCAAAATAACACTTTTTTCCAAAACACATCTCTGACTCCTCTTGAGTTGTTTATTCTTAACTAAATAATGATGATTCTTATAGAAAATATGTTTTTCCATTTTTCATTTTGGAACCTGAAGTTTATTTATGAAATCATAATTTTTGAAATCCTCATGAAACCCATTCCTTTCCATGGGTTATTTCATGAAATGATTGTTACACATTCTATATGACATCCAATATTATGTAAATATTATGATGTGATGACTAGACCAAAATTATATAGCCCTCCAACACATTGGGTAATGTGTTGTATCTCATGAGATAATGTTTATTCAATGTGATCATGATTCTATATTTGTTTAAAGTCATGATGTTATGATTATTCATATATGTTATGCGTTAACATGATTCTAGCTTTATTCACAACTATATGTGACATTTGACCACTATGACATGATGTTTCATTTTTATGCATTTCACATTCGATGAATTTATCACATTTCTACCTCATGATATTGATAATGATCCTATGCTTATGATATAATGATCATGCTCACCCATGTTATATTAATTCAAGTTCCTTATTCATCCTCTTACATGGATTTTATCTTACCACTTTCATTGATGTATATCCTTAGGTAATTTCATGTACTAAGGATAATGTTATATTTTAGAAGGATAAAGGAGAAAGGTTTAAATAAATTTTTATGTTTTTTATGTGCAAGTCATCTATGAGCGTAATTTTCTAAGACATAAACCTTTGGATCCTAGATTTGTAACTCTATTATGTTTTTTATCATTAAAATGATGTAATAGTTATATAAGAAAAATTAGGGTAACTATAGTTGATATCTAAGAATAGTTTAGTTAATTTGGGAATTATGATTAGAAAACAGGAGTAAAAACCATTAGTATAAGTCTATGTATAGGTAAAACATCCTAGAAGACTATTTTTAGAAAAGTATATACATAGGGATCCCATAAGATATTCTTTTAGTGTTAATTTCATAAAATAATAAATTACTCATGATTTATTGACTTATGTTTTGTTCTAACATTTTATATTCTATAAAATGGTATGAACCATAAAAAAATAGGCATACAACCTTTGTGAGTGACAATGAAACAATTATCCAAACGAGATCCCCAATTCCATGGGAGGTTGAGTTCAAAACTTTATGGAAATGATTACCTAGTTGTCTCGAGATATGAATAATAACATGAACTGTGTGGAATGTCCATATTCACCCAAGAAGGATCAATTATCCATTGAGTCCTTAATGAAAAAATGACCATTGATGTTTAGTGGAATATCCAATCCACTTGATGTGGAATAGTCGGATAACTCCGTGAAGATGATCTTTTCTATGATCCATTTCTCTAATAAGGATATGGTGACTCTTGTAATTTATCATTTATATGAAGAAGCTATTAAATAGCAGGAATTGATAAAGAATAAAAATCTAAAGGATTAAATGGAAGATATGGAGTGGGAATAATTTAAGAAAATATTTCTTACAAAGCATTTCCATTGAACTATTCAAAAAAAAATATTGAATGAGAATTCATATAGCTAAAGAAAAAGGAAAGTGAAGTTGTCACAACTTATGTTGAAGACTTCATAAGGTTTTAATTGGATTCCTTTAGTTTTTTATCAATAATGATATAAAAATAGATATGTTATTCATTGATTTAAAAATACACCTTCGAAATGATCTAGAAATATAAAAATTTGGGATTTTTGATGATTTGGTTAAATGTGATCTTAAAGTAGATATGGAGTTCAAAGAATGGTCCCATGGTTATGGAGATAATAAGAGAAGAATGGGGTTTCAAGATTGTGGGTCAAATGACAAATGAAGAAATAGGATCCAACTACCCACATGTCAATAATGTGGGAAGAATAATCATGTTAATTTCCACAAAGGGATGGGGAAATTCTTCAAGTGTGGGAGAGAAGGACACCAAGCTAATGAATATTGAAGATACATGAAGAAGCTGACCAACATGATAGGGGAAAGGATGGAACATCCTAATGCACCTCCCATGGTTCAATGCTTCAACTATAGGGACCACGGGTGTTATGCAAGCAAGTGCGCTAAACCATATATCCTTGAGGGCAACCAGTTTTAGCAATCCCCAAAGTCAAAGGAGCAAGGGAAAGCTTATATCATCATTACTAATGAAGTGGAGTGTGAAAATGAATTCATACAAGGTATGATTCCTATTCACTAAATAATAGAAAAAGTATTATTTGATTCTGGTTTTAATTATTCATTTATATCCTAAAAGTTTTCTATAACTATTGAATTGATGCCCAGATACCTTTAAGTGGAGATATCCATAAAAAATATAGTGGTGTAATCATTACAACCCAAGTGTTGCACACGCTTCCTATAATCATATTTGGGATTATTCTTCATGAAAATATTATTATATTTCCCTTGTTGAAATTTGATGCTATATTGGACATGTATTGGATTTCATTTTATATAGAAGAAATCAACTATAGGAAAAAAATATATTTTTATATTCTGAACCATCCCATGATCCTCTAAAAATGCAAGGAAGTTCATGACTCTTATTTGGAAAATCCATCAAAAGTGTGGGTGTTGATACCCTATAGAGAAGCATACCATTCCCAAATGGTTTAGTCAAAGGAAGGTATTAACCTGGAGGAAATTTCCATTGTTAGGGAATACATTGATGTATTCCTCAAAGAGTTACTTGGAATCCCCTGATCGTGAGGTAGCGTTTTCAATAAATCTCATACCCAGAGGCACTCCTATCTCAACATTCTTCTATAGGATGGCCTTGATTGAAATTGTGGAGTTAAATAAGTATCTATAAGAGCATTTGAAAAAATGGTTCATACGCCCTAGTACATCACCTAGGGGTGCACCAATGCCCTTTGTCAAAAAGAAAAATAGATCAAAACAGGTGTATATCAATTACCAGGATTTCAACAAGATCACCATAAATAAAAATTATCCTCAACCAAGGATTGATGACTTGTTCAATCAACTAAGAGGGGTGAAATAATTCTCAAAGGTGTGTCTTTTTTATAGATATCATCAACTAAAGTTTAATAAGGAAGATATTCAAAAGACTTCTTTACTTACAAGGTATGGGATCTATGAGTTCATAGTAATTCCCTTCAGACTTACAAATTTTCCTATAATATTTATGGATTTGATGAATATATTCTTTAGAGACCAACTCAACATATTTTTGGTAGTGTTTATCGATTATATTCCCATTTATTCCAAGATTAAGTAGGAACATGAAGAAAATTTAATGATTTTGTTGGTGATGTTAAGGAAGGAGAAAATGTATTCTAAGATCAAAAAGTGTAACTTTTGGATGAAAGAAGTCCCATTATTGGGGAACATGATCACAAGTGATGGAATTTATGTGGACCCTTCAAAGACAAAGGCGATTGAAGAATAACCTAGACCCACTAGTTTCCTAGAAAACTAAAGTTTTATAGATTAACTAGTTACTATTTACAATTTGTGATAAATTTATCATTATTTTATAGCCAACTAACTGATTTTCCACAAAATGGGGTAAATTATTTATGGATGAAAGATATGAGGAAAGCTTTAAGGAGATCAAGAAGAGGGTAATCAGTGTTCTTGTACTGTAATTTCCCAGTCAAGATAATTGTATCACTGAGAGGGGGAGAGAGTGGAATAGTGATATATTTTTCTTTTATATTTCCATAATTATGTAATAAACTTAGAATCCTATTAAATATTTCTTTCCCTATTGAAAAAAATTAAAACACACATCTATAGGAACACATGAATTTATAATTATCAATATTCAACAAGAATTGATACATCCATTCTATGATTTTGAAATGATCTAATACCACACAATCTGTTAGAAAATAATCCTTTAGTGTGGAATACAATGAGTAGGATATTCTGTTTCACTCATTTAGCTCTATATAAACAATTCAATAGTGAATGTGATCCTTCTATAACAAATGATGAAATACAAAGTTTTGTAAAAACACATGATATGGTGATTCTTTATCAACTTTCACAAATGTATTATTTTTAAAAAAATTCTTCAATTTATTACCTAGAAGTTGGTAAGAACTTTTCTAAATTTTGTTACAAAACTCAGTCTAATTTCCCAATCCAATTCTCCGAGTTCGATTATCCCAGTTTTTTTTCTCAATATGAAAAATATATGACTTTTTCAGAATACAGTTGGGAAAATTCTGAACCACTTCTTCTTCAATCAAAAAATCCCAATATGATTTTCCCAGTCTGATGATTCAGGCCCATACGATGACCAATTGAATACAACAAAACAAAATATGGAAACCTATTCTTCTCTCTAGAGCCATTTCTTCTCTATTATTTTTTTTGAATAGTACAATTTTCAAAAGTACAATGTACTTTCCCTTTTATACTCACCCAAAAAATGGTTTGGGTGGGATTCCTAAAGAATTTCCCACTCAATCAAATTTTCTAAATCTATGTGTTCCTTTGAATTTTGGGTTCATATTAACTTCATTATCTCTTATCAACACTTATTTAACATTTTCAAATATTCTCACAACTTCACCTCTGCTTTGCTATTTCTGTAAACATCACTCTAATTCAGATTTCCCATTTCAATTTGTTCTTACGACCTGCTTCATTATGATGAATACAAATTTAAAACAATATATTGTTCTTCATATCTTCTCTTGACCAACTTGAATTATAAACAATGTAATTCAAAATATTTTAAGTGGTTAACTAAATTATGGATATAGCTATAAATTTCTTCATCATATTGGCCACCACATAATTTTCCCATTCTTTTCATTCATCAGTTCCAAAATTTTATTCCTCTAACGATTATTATGGCATACCGAGTATGGACCGATATCACCAGCTTCAACATCAACAAATTATTTCCCTTTTGAATATAGTACCAATAAATTTTTATAATAAACAATTCTGCCTCAAATTAATATGATGACATATAGAATTCGATGGATAAACATTAGTAACTTACTTATTTTTTGAATATGATTCTCAAAAACTTCTTTCTTCAAGGATTTAGATCTTCTAGATTTTGGTCTGACCAACAACTAAAACCTTTATTATGACTATCCTACCCTGCCTTTAAACAAATCTGTGCCGAGAAATATCATTATGATGATATTTACACCAGAATGATTATAATACATAAACTTTCTTCTTTCATAAACTTTTAACAAGTATCATGACTTTATTTATGACTTTTATTACTTTTAAGATCAACTTTAGCATCATCTCACTTACCAAGTAAAGTGTTGCAACTTCCCTACTATTCATAAACATATTTTTTTCTTACTCATCTTGAATACGATTGGCATGATTACAATCAGACTGAATATGATTGGAATAATATTTTTCTCCCATTTATTTCATCAAGATTTCATCAGATGTTTTACAACCTACTAATGATTTATGAGAACTCCAAGATCAGAAAAGAAACGTCACATTTTCATTAAATTTAGGAAGACTCAAATTATTCCCCATTAGGATCAAACATTTCATTCCAAACTTTGCTTGAGTTAGATGATCCTCTTCATCTAGAAAACATATTCCCAATGAGATTTAATTTCTTAACCATTCTGAGTCTGATTTTATTGAATATGATGGTCAGTACAATTTTTATCACTTACAAAGTGAGGTGATTTTTTTTCTTCTTAAACTCCATTGACAACAAATGAAAATACCTGAATATGATATTCATCTTTATCATCTCGGTCCTAACAATCTCCCACATTGGATTTTTTTGTCAACCAAGGTTCATAATTCACTGAAATTTTTATCCTCAAGCTATGTATTAGTTATCAATAATTATAAGACTACTTGTGGTAAATCATTGTAGGAAACAAGAATTATTGAAATAAAATTCATGACGTCCAAAAGTAGTGATTATGAAAAATTTCTTCATCTTTTCTTCCTCGAATTTTAAACCTTTATAGAATACAAAAATTTTTTCTTTCCAACAACCACTCCAAGAAATAGTTAGAATAGTTCACACACTAACAATGATGAATTCACAATTTACCCACAACTATATCTATTTACATGCTTCCATAATGACATATTTATGGAACAATTCCCACCATTGAAAACACTTTCCAAAGATAAGATGAGATTGGGAACAAAAACACATACCTCAACATTGAAGAGAAAGAGGTTAGATGACCTTGTTCAAGCTCAATTTAGAAAATGCTTCCTTGGGTAAATGTTTTGTGAAAATGTTAGCATCTTATTCCAATTTAGGAACATACTCAAACTTCAACTCATTATTCTACACATGATATTTGATGAAATAATTGTTGATATCAATATGTTTTGAATGATAATGTTTTACCAGATTCTTAGAAAGGTTGATTTCACTTTGATTATCACAACCCAAGATAAAGGGTAACATCAATTCAACAAGTTAGTATTCTAACTGATTCTTCATCCACATAAGTTGGGTAGCAGATTGTGTAGTAGAAAAATATTTAGATTTAGTTGTAATGACTGTTATTGAATTTTATTTCTTTATATTCCAAAAAACATAACTTTTACCTAGAAATAAAACTCCACCTGATGTGGATCTTCTATCATAAACATTTACTTCCCAATAAACATCTGAATAACCAAAAAAATCAATTCTTTCTATGCTATCATAACTGATTTTGAAATTTTTTGGGCCTTTGATGTATTTGAGGATTCTTTTTCTAGAAAGAAAATTTGATTATTTTGGATCACTATAAAATATTTCACATAAGGTAACATAATAAACAATATTGGGTCCTGAGGTAGTAAAATATAAAAAAATTCTAATCAACTTTGGAAACTCTTTCTGATCAACTTTCTTGTCTTCTCCATATTTACTCAACTTGGTTCCCACTGATATTGTGGTGTAAACTAGTTTTTAATTTTCTATACCAAACTTTTTAAGAATTTCCTTGGCATACTTTTCTTGGGAAAGAAGAATGTGTTTCTTTTTTTATAAAATTTTTAACCCAATAAAGTATTTCATTTCTTCCAACGTGGAAATATGAAACAAAATTTTCATTTTTTTAGAAAACTTTTCACAAGATCTTTCATTATTCCTAGTAAAGATACTGCCATTAATATAAACAATTATGATGAAGGAAAACTCTTAAATTTCTTTGATGTAAATATTGTTATCAACTTTTCCTTTCTTAAAACTAATATTCCTTAAGAAAGTATCCAGTTTGGTATACTATAACCTCATATATTCATTTAGTGCATAAAAGGATTTATTAAATATGCACAAATAACATTCCTCTTTCCCAACAATAAATCTACAAGGATGTTCAATGTAAACTTCCTCATTATGATCAACATTTATATTTGCAGACTTTACATCCATTTGAAAATTTTTGTAACTCCATTGTGTAGAAATAAAAAGAAAAATTTTGATTGTTTCTAACATTTCCATGAGAGAAAAAGTTTCATCAAAATCAACACCTTCAAATTTAATGTAACATTTACATATTAATATTTCCTTTTTTTATCACTTCACCGTATTCATTATTTTTGTTCTAGGAATACCACTTTGTACCAATAAAAATTTTATTATCTAGATTAGGTACGTGTGCCTATGAATCATTCTTTTCTATCTGGTCTTACTCTTCATTCATGGACTTAACCCATTCTAGATACTCACAATCTTATTTCATATCATTGGACCCAATTTTTGAATACAATGAATTACGTTTAATAGAATTTGTTGTCCTTATTTTTTGAACCTTTATATGTTGATCACCAATAGTGTTCTGAGTTTCCACTAGCTTCCTCATACTGGGATGAGATTTTAGAGATTCTTCTTCTTCACTTGAAATATCTGAGTCTGATTCTTGTTTTTGAGTAGGATTATAATTGGATGTATCTTTATCAGAAATGTTGACAAAAATTTCTTAATCCTGATCTACATACTTATTTGTTTGATTATATTTATCCTTAATAAATTTTTCAATAACTTTCAAATTATTAGAATAAAAAATTATTTCTATTTCTTTGTTGAAACATATATATCCTCTTCCTTCTAGAGCATAACCATGAAAAATTGCATCTTCACCTTTCTGCTCAAACATTCCCAGATTTCCACCTTTCTTCTTTATAATCCTTGGGCTCCTGAAAACTCTTATGTGTTTCAAACATGTAGTTTTTCTATAAATTTTTTTGTATAGAGTAATATACAAACTTGGACTATAGAAAGATCAGTTTTGAATATAAACAACAGTACTCATGGGTTTCCTCCAATACGAATGAGAAAGACCTTGTTAAAGTAACATAGTTCTCCCCATTTCCACCAAACTTCTATTCTTCCATTCATCAACCCTACTTTGTTGAGGTGTGTATAGGGTACTATATTCATGAAAAATTCCATTCTTCTCAGGGTAACTTTAAAATTCTTCATTCTTATACCCATCACCATTATTAGTTTTAAACTTTTTCACTGAATACTCACTTTTCTTCTTAGCTTTTCTCCTAAAACCTTTAAACATTCTCAGAGCATATGACTTATATTTCATATTCATAAAAAAGTAATGTGATTAAATTAATCAATGAAAATGATGAAGTAATTATAATTATTTTTTGATTGCTTTCTCATTGTTCCATAGATGTCAGAATGAATAATTTCCAAGGGTTGTTTTGAAGAAATCTCAACTTTCTTATACACATACATTGTAATTTCTCCCTTATGGAAAATAGTGCAACAAACATATCTTATTCATTGAAAATCATGAATATATTGAACACAATATCACTTTCATAACTTACTCTTTTTTATTTGACACATGTTTCCCATCCTTTTATGCCATAATTAATTTTCTTCTACCGTACCCAAGTAACAAGAGTTTTGTACCTCACCAACTTGAAATAAGTTTACCTTTGTATGTTGGCCTCTTGTAACTATCTTTTTATCCTTATCAATTTTCATAAGAAATACATATTTCCTAAAGGTAACATTGTTACCTTCATCACACAATTGTGAAACACTCAACAAGTTATGTTTCAACTCATCAATATATAAATATTTCTTAGATTAAATCTTTTTTTTTCTAATGATAGTTGATCCAACACCTTTGATTATTATTTTTTCATACTTTTTGAATGTCATAGTTACCACTTTGAAGTCTTTTAAATTATTCAAAAATTTTAAATCTCCTTTCATGTGTGAGGAACACCCGCTATCAAGAATCCAAGGTCATTCACCATAAAATGATTTGAGGGTAGTTTTAACAACAAGAGATTTTTCTTTCTTCACCACCGGCTTATGAGAAATGTTTAGAAAATTATATGGTGATGGTAACAAAAAAAATAAAACCATTAGAAAGATTACCTGGTCGTTCACATCTTTTACAAATAGTTTCTTAGGGTTGGAACCAATTTTTAATTTTTACACCATCATTATCAGGTTTATTTAGAACTTATTTTTCACACTTATTCTTTTGAGAAGATTGACTCCCCCTAAACCTATTAATTTCATAACCTATGGAATATAAGTAATGTTTTTGGTTGAACAAACACATATTTGTTTTATTTAAGATTCCATCACAATACCAGTAGTAACTATCTAAAGAATATTTTCTTATATAGCTTCCATACTGACTGGTGTTATGAATATGTTTCTTAGCAACCTTCTTATCTGAATTTTATTGACCACTAACCTTTCTGTTGTAAATAAGAATCTTATTTTTTTATCTTATTTCTCCTTTTATCCTTTTCATAACTAGAAATAATAGAAAATTTACATATTCATAATATTTAGAAACATTTTTAGACTCAGGTTTTCAAAAACTTATGAATTCTAAACTTTGTTAATCTTAGCCACATACATAAATTTCTACGCTATCTTATTTCCAGAAATAATTATATCATTCTAATCAAATTTTTATGGTTAATTTTTATATCCGTATCATGTTTTTCCTTATGAAAACTTTCACCAACTTCATATATAAAATTTTTGGAAAATATAATTTTATTTTCATCTTTAAAAAGTTTTTACCAGACAAGTTCTAACTATTATTTTTATGCCTTAAACATCAATTCCAACTGTTAATTACAATTCTTTTCTTTCTTATGATATTTATTCAAATCACTAATATTTAGTTACTTCTTTTTCTTATCATCTAAAAAAATTTCATGAATAATTTATGAGGAACATTCATCTTCCAACTTCTTGGTTAGTTTTTCAAGACTTCTAATATTTCTCAAATATATTTCAAATCTTATTTTATATGAAATTTATGTTGTGTTTCTTCTTAATCAGAACTACTGATTCTAAATTCTTTATCATTAATTATTACACTAAAAGTATTCTCACCAACATGCTCAGTAGAATTTTTGGATTTAGCCTTAATATCTTATCATTATTTAAATTTAGATAAGAAAATACACCTTTTAGATTTTGAGATTTTTTTACCCTTCCCTATGGAATAATCTTTTCCTTTCCACCCTATTTCTTCCAGGACCTTCTTGGGCTTATTTCATCTTCATAACCATCTTTTTGTTTCTTTCTTTGTGGAAATTATTTTGTAAAGTACCCAATGAATCCATATTCAAAACATTTCAAGGGAAAATTCCCTTTATATTTACCTGTACCTCTTCTCACATATTTAGAAAAAAAGGATAAAATATCATCAATATTTTTACATACCTCATTTTCAGAATAAAAATAACCACCTTCTTCTTTAATAATAATCTTCTTTGAATTATCTTTCTTTATAGTCTTGAATGAAATTTCTCTATCAATTTTTGTTATTTTCATCTCTTTATACCTTATTTTTTTTATAAGTGATGAGAGTTCTATGAAAATAATCTATAGATAATTTTTTATGATATCTGTCTTCTAATTAATAAACTTTAGCATCAAAATTGTCGAGAATAATTCTTAATATCTTTTCAATTACTATAAAGTCCTTGAAAATTTAACTAAGACATATGATAGTGTTGATGATGTTATTTAACTTGGTAAATAAGTCCCCAATAGATTCATACCCACCCATTTTCAAGTCTTCATACATCGGCCTCTAGATTTGTAATTTTTCTTATTCACTTTTGTATTGGATTCATATATGTTTTTCATCTTATCGCATATACCGTTATCTATGGAAACACCCTTCACCCTTAAAAACTCACTTTTAGAAAGTCATGATAGTAAATAATTCTTGTCCCTTCCATTACTCTCAAGATTATTCTTATCAATAGATTAAGATGAACTTTATCATCAATAAGAAAAAATACATCTATTGTATCTTCAAGAAAATCATATCTAATAAACATAAGATGGGGAAACATTATATCTTTCCATATATGATAATTATTTCCATCTAAAACTAGGATTCATTTATTGTTGACACAATTCAAATAATCCACCAACTTCTCTTCAAAACATCAACAAAGAATAAATGAAGGGAACCTGTCTCTGATACTAATTGTAATTTTACAGTCAAGATAATTTTATCAATGAGAGGCGTAAGGGTGAATTAGTGATATATTTTTCTTTTCTATTTCCTTACTTATTAAAAAAAATTTGCCACCTCTTAAATATTTCGTTTCCTATTGAAAATAATTAAAACCCACATCTATATGAACACAAGAATTTACAAGGTTTATTATTCAACAAGAATATCTACATCCCTTGTATTGTTTGAAAATGATATAATACCACACAATCAACTAGAATACAATCATTTTGTGTGGAATAAATTGTGTAGGATATTCCCTTTAACTTGTGTGTCAATATGTAAACAATTCAATAGTGCATATTATCCTTCCAGAAGAAATGATGTAATAAACATTTTTGTAACAAAACAAGTTATGATGCTTCTTTATCAACTTTCACAGTTGTGTTCTTTTTTATAAAAAATATTTACTTTCTTACCAAGAAGATGGTAAGAACTTTTATGGACATTGTAATAAAACTCAGTCTGATTCTCCTAGTATAATTGATCAATAAAAAAAATATATGACTTTGTAAGAATATATTTGAGAAAATTCTGAACCATTTATTCTTCAATCTAGAAATACAAATACAATTTTTCTAGTATGATGATTCAGCCCAATACGATGACCATTTGAATACAATCTTGCCTATTCTCTTACGCTTCTTCTTTCTGAAATACTTATTCAACAAAATTCAATCTGGAAACCTCTTATTCTCTCTAAAGCTCTTCCTTGTATCTTATTCACCATGAAAAGTACATATATCATAAATTACAATGTAATTCCTCTTTTATACTCACCCCAAAAATGGTTTGGATGGGATTCCTGAAAATGTTTCCTCTCACTTACATATTACGAATCAATATGTTCCTTTGAATTTCAGGTGCATCTTGCCTTCATAAACTCTTCTCAACACTTCTCAAACCATCCTGAATCTTCATATAGCTTTATCAATACATTATACTTTCTCTAAAAACATTAGTATGATTTTAATTTCCCATTCTGATTTTTCATTATAATCAGCCTCATTACGATGAAGACAAATGTAAAATAATATATTATTCTTTATCTCTTCTTTTGACCCACTTGAATGATAAACAAAGTAATTAATCCTATTTTAAATGGTTGACTACATTATTGATAAATATATGAATTTATTCTTTATATTGGCCACTACTTAGTTTTCATTTTCATTACATTCATCAGTTTCAAACAATTCTTATTCTGATGATTATGATGGCATACCGAGTCCGATGGACCGGTATCAACAGCTTCAACTTCAACAACTTCTTTCTCTTATAAATATGATACTGGTTAATTTTTATCACAAAAAATTCAACCTTTGATGAATATGATGACATACTAAATCCAATGGATCAACGTTAAGAGATTATTTCCTTTTTGAGTATGATGCTCGCTAACTTCTTCCTTTGAGGATTTAAATCTTTTTGGCATTTAGTTTAACTAAAAACTAGAACCTTCATTAAGATCATCCTCCTTGGTCATTAATCAATTATTCATCCAGAAATATCATTATGATGACATTGAGACTAGAATGATTCAATTCGTCTAATTTATTCTTTCGCAAACTTTCAGTAAGTACCCTTAATTAATTCAGGACTTTGATTATGTTGAATATCAGCTTCATCAACATATAACCTACCAAGTAAAGTGTTTCTACTTACCTATATTTTATCAACATCTTTCTTTCCTTCTCAACCTGAATACTATTGGTATGATTATGATCAAACTGAATATGATTGGTAGAATATTTTTTCCCCATTACAATTAATCATTTCATTCCAGACATAGGGTGAGTATAATGATCCACTTCATCCCAAAAACATATTCCCAATACAATGGACTTTAATAACCATTGTGAGTCTTATTTTATTGAATATGATGGTCAGTCTGATTTTCACCAAATAAAAAATGAGAAGTTTTATTTTCTTCTTAAACTTCCTTGAAAAAAATAATAATACCTAAATATGATCGCCATCCTTATCATCTTGGTCTTAACATGTACTCACACTACCAACAAGTGGAGAAGGTTTTCAGATATATAGTGATGATTCAAAGAAAGTCTCGGGTTGTGTATTCATGCAGAATGGTAAAGTGATATCCTATTCCTTAGGATAGTTAATGATCCATGAGAAGAACTACCTGGCGCATGATCTAGAGTTAGAAGATATGATCTTTGCTCTAAATATTTTGTCGCACTATCTTTTTGGTGGGAAGTTTGAAATATATACCAGTCATAAGAGTCTAAAGTATATATTCACATAGAAGTATATCAATATGCATCAAAGAAAATAGTTTGATCTAATCATGGACTACGATTTCTCTATTCACTACAATCCAAGAAAGGAGAATAAGGTAGATGATGCTCTTAAGAGAAAAAAACATGCTACTATATCGATGATGCTAATTGAGAGAGACCTTATCTTCTTGCATATGAAAATGATATATCTTTAAATCATAACGATATGGAATACATCCTACCTCTCCCAAATGATTTTCCATCCTTCTATCTAAGATAATATCAAGGAGACATAAAGGGATGATCTGGAGCTAAAAAAGTTGAAATTAATAAAGGAGGGGGAGCTGCATGAGTTCCAAACTCATGATGATGGTGTAATTTAGTTTTTAATGAGGCTTTATGTTCCTTCATCACCTGAGATAAAGACCATGCTATTGTATAATGCACATAGCCTATCTTTCTACACCACCCTAAAAGTAACAATATGTACCACGATCATTGAGAACACTTTTGATGGGACAACATGAAGAAGGATCTTACGGAGTATATATTAAGGTGTTTGGTATGACATCAAGTTAAAGTAGAGTAAAAAAATTCCAAAGGGATGATGAAAATATTTCTTATAACAACATGGAAAAGGGTGAATATCACCATGGACATTATCCCCAGTCTCCCAAAAACATCCACAGAAAAAATACAATGTGGTTTGTGGTGGATCGTCTCACCAAGACTGACCACTTTATCACTATTTGGGAAGATTTATCACTTGAAAAAATTTCCATGATACATGTGACGGAAATGGTGAGGTTTCATGGGGTTCCACTTTCCATCATATTGGATTGTGATCCAAGGGTCACCTCTAAATTATATAGAAGCATTCAATAATATTTTAGTACTAAATTAAATTTTATCATGTCCTATCACCCCCAAACTGATATAAAATCTAAAAGGACAATTCAAACACTTGAGGACATGATAAGATAACACTTGATGGAATTTAAAGGAGGATGTGATCAACATATCCCAATAATTGAGTTCTCATATAATAGCAACTTCCACTCGAGTATTTAAATGGATCTATATGAATATTTGAATGTAAAGCAATGTAGAACTCAAAATTTTTTGGGATGAAGTTGTGGAATGAAAGATAAATGGAACTGATCTTGTGAAAGTGATGAAAAAGAAGTTTCAATCCATACAAAAACATATAAAAGCTACCTAGAGTCGGTAAAAGAGCTATACTGACTAATACCTAAGGGAATTTAATTTTGATGTTAGAGAAAAAGTTTTCCTTTGAATATAACCATGGAATAGAGTAATACACTTTGTAAATAAAGGTAAGTTTTAGCTAGAGGAATATTGTCCCCTTTGAGATCCTTGATCGTATAGGATTAGTGACATATCAACTTTCATTTCCACAAAGTATGTCTCAAGTTCATGATTTTTTCAAAAAAAATTTTATGGAAATAATTAGTCCATTAACCTTACTACACAACTGGTTTGACACACCTGGGGGATATGTTTAGGAAAATTTACATTTTATTTAAAAACGACCAAGAAGGATTTTGACCATAAATAACCTAGTTTAAAACTAGGGTGTTTACATTGAAAATAGGGTATCATGATTTAAAAATCCTATAAATGATATTATGGATAAACTCTAGACTAAGTAAAGATCTATGTGGAAATAAGTGGATGAAGTATTTATGTGTTAGCATTGTATTGAAAAATTTATTTAAAGTTCTATTTTTTGATTAACCTAATTTAATGGATTTCCATCATATTTATTTTAGGAATTATAATAATTTTTTTTGAAAAGTATGACCGATAAGCTCAGTAATAACGAATCAAATCTGACAAGGGTGTGGGTCTTAAACCCATGACCAATGGATGATAAGGGTTTCTTGCCAACCACTAACCTATGAAATTTCCTGGCAATTTTTTCATTGTTTTTAGTTAAACAATTTGATGAATAAATGTTAATGATAAACCAGCAGTTTTAGTTTTGAGGATTAGATATTAATCTATTAACAATATTTTTTTTGGAAGATAGTTAAAGAAAATAGTTATAATTTTCACTCTTTTATAGGGCTCGCGATCCTTTAAATGTTTCTTTTAGTGCTTTGGGCATAAAAATCATTATTGGTAATTAATTTCTAGGAGTAAAGGAATGAATTAGAATTTGATCAAAGAACAACCAAAATTTAGGATTTTTCATATGAAATTGAAACATATCATGTAAGAATATTTAATTATATTCTTAAGTAGTAAAATAATTACCCAACATTAGGAAAATGTTTTAAAAATAAAATGTTTTCCTAATATCTTAATTTCTGTTGAATCTGTGGTATTCTAAATCAACACAGATTTATGGCTTTGAGGTCCTCAACTTTCCATTGATCATTCACTTGTTTGTGATTGATGACCCCATTCACTCCTTATAAATATTTACATTTTTCCAGTAAGTATGTATCTCTTCTTTAGACTAATGTTCTCCTACATAGAGACCTAGTTATATGGTAGTCCATGTGACCTATGTACTTTCGATTCTCTCTTTTATAGAGGATGACTTATAAACCCTTCTCATGATGTAGGATTTAAAACATAGGAAGTATCAATCAATCTAGCACCACGATTGAGTTTAAATTGTGAGGATGTAATTTAAATAAGGTGGGTAGAATGTGATGAACTGATAATCTAAAGTAAGAACCTTTTATTCAATAGCGTGTATGAAACGCGACCCCAAACACATAAGGTAAAATAATATCTAGATACTTTATAAAATATTTACTATTTAAAATAGATTCTATGTATTTCAATACATGCAACACCGAGTTAGCTTGTGTTGCATGCAAGAGAGGGCATTCCTGATAGATTATGTTACATTCAAGAGTGTCCTTCCTCGATAGCTTATGTTACATGCAAAAATGACCTTCCTTGAAAGCTTCCATTACACGCAAGACCGATTTTCACCAAATAATAATGTATTATTAAAATATTATTATTTAATATAATATGATATAACCTAGCCGTTATGTTAGCAGTTATAAATAGTATTAACTAAGTTATGAAAATTTATGGTTTATATAAATATAAAATGAATTCATTGGTTACCAACTAATGATAAATGAAAATAAGAACCAATTGGATATAAAAAATAAATATTATTATTTATATACATCCAAAGGAGTTTTGTCTTAATAAACATAGTTAATTAAAATTATTGAATGATTTTAATGAAATATATTTTATATATTAAATAAAATATTTTTTATATTAATCCATTTTGTTTGATATGCATAAGATAAAAATAAACCCTATTTTACATATAAAACCTATATCTTTATAAAGGCAATTTTACCACCTTTTAATAGAGAACCAATTTTAAATTAGAATTCTAACTCTTTAATTGATTTAATATGTAAAAATAAACTTAATCTTGGAAATATAAATATAATAATTATTGTAGCGTAAATTTTTGATATTTTTTTGAAACATTTCATATTTAATGAATAGTTAAAAATTCTGAATTTTAGGTCAAAACATCTTTTTTATCTAATTTATTTATACGGTTAAATTATATTTATAATTGGTTTTAAAGTATAATTCGATAATATTTTTAAAAATTAATACAATTTATGTAATTGGAATAAATTTTAATTTTAAATTGATAATAAAAAATAGAAAACTTTCATACCTTTTTACCTTAAAAACATGCATTGTCCTCCCATCTTGGGGATTAAATTTAAATTAATTTCTACCACTTCTGTGATTTGAATTTGGAAAAATTGATTCCATATTTGGAATAAAAATAATTTATAATTTCTAATAAGATAAAATTTGTTTTTTATAAAAATATTAGTGAAAGTAATTAAAATTAATTACAATTATTAAGGTAAAATTAAGCTTAATAAAGGACTAAACCTTTAACTTAAGGGGCCAATGACCTAGAAACTTCTCCAAAACCCCTTTTCTGGAAATAATTAGGACATTAACCTTCCATTATTGATTTTTGTTGGCTTTTTATGACATTGTTTTTTTTTAAAGATGGGAACACCTAACTTGATTTGAAAAGACAAAGTGAGTCCTTTTCCTCCCTTATAAAAGGTCGCCTCCTCCCCCCATTTTTGACATATCTCAAACCACTTAGATTTGAAAAATATATTACTATATAGATTCCCAACATCCCTTCACTAGAACATTAAGCCTCCATTTTAGTATAAATCCTTCAAAGGAATCATTTTGGTAGAAACCAAAAGTAGTTACCCGATGAAGAGGTAATGTCTTCTTTCAAGCTTTTTAGTTTTATTTCCATTATCCAACCCCTCATATATTCTTATTATATTATTATATAAAAACACACTTACCCTTAATATACTAGTATTTTGTTATTCTAAGGTTTATACCTACACTTACACACACTTCCATCTATTGGGCAACGAACATATTGTTTCTGTGAATGGCAAACTACTGCCTCACGAAATGATGATTTTTCATTTTCCTTTACCAACTTTCATGGTTGGAAATTATGATGGACACTATGTTTATATATGATATATATGAAATTTATTATTTCTCTATACTTCTTTAATTTTTTTATAACACATACCTTTAATACTTTCCATTTTTTTAATACGGTAACATTGTTTGAGGAAGTGTGGATTACTGCCCCCTCAATGCGATGTGATTTGTTCACACGATCCATGGAATGTATAAATGATGATTATAATTAAAAATCTGTGACATAAAAAAACTTTATATGATATTAATGAAATAATTATCTTTCTGTATATATACTATATATATATATATATCTCATTTTCTTTATTACCCTTTCACACACTTAAAAAGTGATAATGTCGTTCGTGGACATGTGGACTACCATCTCCTGAACACGATGTGATTCATTTTGCATCACAATAATTCTATATAAAAGTATATATGATTTACTAATATGTTATTTATGATATAATGATCATTTTGGAAAGATCTGGTGTTACTTACCTTCTCTCTATAAAAATCATTGAAAAATAAGAGCATTACTCATACGTACGTACAACCTACAATCTCCATGATTGTAACGATAGTTTGTTTTTCATAACTGTATTTAATAATTTATTTTAAATGCATAACTAATGAACAAAATATGATAATTATTTCGTGATTATTATTTTTGAGATGTTATATAATGACCCATTTAATCATAGTTGACCTACCAATGTTGTTTTTGACACATAATCCAAATTTTTTCTAAACACCAAACGTAAAAAGAATTTTTCATGTAGTTGTATAAAACATAGTAAAAAGTGAAATAAAATTTATTTTAAACATGAAAAAGTTTCTCAATAAATTAGAAAATTATAATAAATTTATTACACAAGAAGTGAAAGGATGATCACCAAAAAGGAAACTCCAGGTAATGGATTCTCATCTCTCTTTTTACATCTGTGGGATAAATGTCATATTCAAAATTTGATTCTTTTGTGTGGTGTATATACTACCAATTTTGATATATAATATCATGAATTTTTTTATTATCATTGTAATTGAAAATTCCATTAAATATTTTTACTTCATGAGGCTTATGATTTAAAAATTTTCAAAGTTGTATGGGACACCTTGGGATGTTTAAAGATTATTATCCTCAAGAATAGTACTAATGATCTTGCAATGGAACTTCCATTATAGGAAATTATATAACAATTTTTCAAAAAACCCTTTCATTATTATCTAGATATTCATGACTATATTCAAGTAATAGTACCATTTTTACACTCTTTGGTACTAAAAAGGTTTTAGATTTTTTTTAAGAAAACACAACTTTATTTATTTCTTTAGTTGGAGAAACTGTTTTCTTTAAAAAATCATGTTTTAAAAAAAAGTTCAATTTTTTTTTTAAATGATTTGGTAAAGATGTTTTTATCCTTGTTGTCTTTTACCATTGTTTTCAAAGCAATAATCTTTTCTCTTTTCAAACAATGTATTTTTCTAACCTTTAACCGTGCAAATAGAAAGCTCTTTTACCTCACACGACAAGTATGGATTTATGTATCGTCATTTCGTTGAAGCTTCCGTTTCATGTCTAAAACGTTACTTTATAAAGAAATTTCTTTCAAAAGTGATTTTCAAAGAAACTTCTTTCCAAAATGTTTTCATAATCATAGGATATTTTCCCCAATTTCTTAAAGATCGTTTTATAGTATTTCTATTCCCCAACATCAACAGAAACTACTACAAAACTAGGTTTATCCAAAATTAAGGCTTTAACAGCGCTAGCTAAAAATGATGTTAAAGACCCCCTTTGTTAGTGCAAAAAAACATTATTAAAGGAGGTATTTAATAATGATAAAAAAATATTGTTAAATGGGTACCATTATCATCACATTTTAAAAAGAACTGATAAATGGAATCTTTTTACAGCACTTATAAAAAAACACGGTTAAAGGGCGTCCTTATCAGCGCTTTTTTAGAAGAGCTGATAAAGACCCCTCTTTATCAACGTTTTTTTAGTAGCACTGATAAAGGTACACTTAAAAAAAATCATTAAAAATAATATATTAATAAATAAATATATTTATATTTATATAAATATATTTATATTTATATAAATATAATATATATTTTTTAAAATATGTTTTAGATAAGTTAAATAGTGTCTTACAATTAATATATAATATATTTTGTGAAAATTTATTACAAAATAAGTAAATAAAATATTTTTAATTAATAGTTTTCTTATTATTTTCAATTAATAGTCATTTAATATCAATTTGAAGATAGAAAATAAAAATAATAATAAAATATCTAAAATAAGTTGAAAACGTAACTCAAACATCAAACAGTGATAACCTTTGATTTGGGTGCCCATTTATGCTCTAACACATATCAAATCAAATTTTTTTGATGAGATCTACACCCTTAGTGACAATGGTAGACCTCTATCACATTTTTAAAGGCCAATAAATCTCATAAGATCTCAAAATAGTGTTTTTAGTCCGGGTACCGTATTTTTTTGACATTGGATGGATTTTCAACCTTTTTTAAGGGGGTATTATTGCCTTTTTTGGTGGTGAATAATTTTATTCCTAGGTATAACATTTATATTGATATTATGGTTTTGAAATTTTATCATTTTTTACAATTTAATGTTATATATAATTAAATATATTCATGTTTCTTATGTTTACTTATAATAAATCACTCATATTAATACATATATCAACATATTTATGTAAAAATGTATATTCTAATATATGTAAATAAATACATATTCTAAATATGTTTTTAAATTAACATCTATCAATTTTTACATTATATATACATATACATATGTGTGTATTAATAAAGGGATATATATTTATATTATATTCTATTATATATAAATGAATATAATATGTAATATATTTAAATAAATATAAGTATATATATATCAAACAAACACACACACATATATTGTATAAATGTATTTTAAAATAAATATATAAATGTATGTAAATATATATATATATATATATATAAATAGAAATATTATTAAATAGATATCAAAACAACATAGTTTAGTGGTAAAGGTGTTCCATCATCGAAGGAGAGGTGTAGGGTTTGAATCCATAAAGTTTTACATAAGGATAGAAATTCAAAGAGTGATGATAAAAGGTGGTGGGGTGAAAAGCACTAATAAAGGGGGGGGGGGGTGGAGCGCTATTAAAGGGTTCATGGAAGCACTGATAAAGGCGGTCAAGCTCATAGGTGTCCAAAAAAATATAATTTTACCCCCTTTAACAGTGCTGCCTTTATCATCAATAAAAAAAGTGTTATTAAAGGCGCCCTTTAACATCACTAAAAAAGTGTTGTTAAAGGACCCTTTTAACAATTTTTTCTTATCAGTGTTAAAGGTGGTCTTTAACAGTGCTTTTTTAACACTGAAAAAGTTTTGAAGTTTTAACCACACTCATATTGTCGGTGTTTTATTAGAATTGATAAAGGACTATTCTAGCACTTTTAAAGGCCTATTTTGTAGTAGTGAACCCTTTATTTTTACTCCAGTTAAGATTCTTTTTGTATTGATATCATCTGTATTCTTCCTTTGAATTGTATATAATTGATTTTTCTAAGGATAGTATTCACATTCACTTCCTTGAATTATTTATTATTCGCCTTGAAATATTCAATTTCCATTGATCATTGAACATTGAATTTACCCCAAATTATCCATTTCATTCATCATGTATGTTACTATTTCCTAAATCAGATACCATTTTACATGTGATGTCTACTTTGAAAGTTATTTTATTATTTCAGAAAATATTGATAATTTCATATTCTTTATTCAATATAGATATTTTATAAGGCATATTATATATTTTGATTATTTTATTTGAGGAATAATTGGGAAAATAAATGATGGGAAGAGCCTAAAAATTATATAGATCCTAAATGCATCGATAGGTTCTCATGAGACAAATTATTTGTGCAAATCGGAATATTTTAAACTGTCGTGTGAAAGGTCTTGACGGTATAGGTTTTCATGTGCCTTAGACATGACGTCCATTAAGAAAGCATTTACCTAATTTACTTTCATTTATTATTCATCCATGAGATTTTGTGTCAACATGTCTATGGATACATTTAATTTTTAATTATTTAGATAGTATGTGTTTTAGTTTCTTACCTTACCATAATTATTTTTTCTTATCTAGTTATTTTAATGTCATCTGATTTCATTTATTACCTTGTCATGTTGTTTATGCACCTCTTTCTCAGTTTATTGACTATATGTCATGTGAATTCAGTTATTCACCATTTCATTATTATTATTCTCATTGATTAGTTATTTCTTCCACTATATTTTGACCTTAATAATCATTTTATCTCACCCTTATTATATTTATTTTCCTAGGAATCCAAGAAACATACTATCAAAGATATGTATGGATTTAATAACTATATTAGAGTTATCCTCAAAGATATTTATTTAGAAAGAAGAAGAAAAATATGTAGTAATTAGTCTATTATTTTCTCATGTATATATCTATTTTATCAGGACTACTAAACTCTCAGTCCTTTGGGATTTAATTCCTCGTAATCATGTCAATGGAATAGTAGTAGACACCATCTTTGGGCCTTCTGGGGTTGGGTCTCTACAGATCTCTTCTTAGAGATGCCAGGGTTAGTCTTTTGAGAAGACCAGAACCTCTAATATGTGTATATAGATGTTAAGAAGATAAATGGGTAGGGTTTGGTCCATCTAGATGGTTCAAATTTGTGTATGGAAGTGCGGGAGAAAGTTCTCTTTTATAATTTAGGTGGGGCATTTTAGGAAACTCCCAAAATATTAAATTAATATATATTATTTATAATTAAAAATGTCTTTAAAGTGAGTTATTTAAAACCTAAGATGAGTATGGGTCTAAATCCTCTCAAAAAATAATTTTTAGACATGTTTACGTCACAATGTTAACCTTATCATTTTTCTTTAACCCTTAGTTAAACCCTTTAACTCTTACCATGACAACTTTGTTTTACTCTTTAGGGATAATATAGTTATTATAAAATGATAAACGAACCCCAAATGGATCAGTGATCACATATTTAACCTTATTGTAGTTATTTTGCTGAATTTATATTTTTATGAATTGTATATCATTTGATAAAATATTATTTATTTTAAAGTATCATTTTTTTTCATTTTTGGTACTATTCAATATTTGTCTTTTTATAAAATATCCTAACGTCATGATAACTTCAAACCAAAACTTATTATATATCACTAACATTTTTAAATTATCTATAAAATTCATGGATGTCATTAATTATGTCAATTTTAATTTATTATAATGTTTTTATTGTCATATTTTTTTTATTTCCATTAATTAAACAATTACAACGTCATTATTGTGAAATCATTTGATTAAATTATTTATTCTCTAAAAATTTAAAATAAATTATCATGATGAAGATAAATTAATTTTCTTCCAAATTAATATGTAGAGTCTAATTTATCTTTTCTATAACCATGTATTAAAAATGTAATACTTATTAAAAACATGAGTATGACATTTTTAACTTATCTTTAAATAAAATATAATAAATGTCTTATTCTCATCCAAGTGCCTTAAAAAGAGTATAATTTCGGCCTAATGATTTTTTTGTAGGAAAATACTCATTAAATGATATTATGACAAGTGTTTGGGTAATTTTATAATATCATTTACATCCATAATTACCTAATTTACCCTTAACTATGGTAATAAAAATATTACTAAATTTTACAATTCATATGACCAAAAATAAAATAAAACTATTTACATAATTTGGACCCACTAATTCCAAATATAGAATCCATTTTTCATAATTTAAAACATCTAATTTGTTGAGATTAATTTAAAATTAATCTTGTTGATGGCCTAAGAAAACGAGTTATTAAAGTTTAAACCTTCAAAAGATTGGAACATTTTTATATCTAAATTCATTGTAAAATTGATTACAATAACCTAAAATGTATTAAATGATAAAAATAATCTATTTATACTTTAAAAACATTCAATAATATAATTTAACACTATAAATTATTTTGATGAAAAAAAGTTGTTTTCAATTAAAATTTAGTAATTTTCACTATTCATCAAAACATTAAACTTATCAGAAAATTACCAACAATTTAACTAAAGTAAAATTTTTTATTTATATTTAAAATATGAAGTTTACTTTTTCAAATAGAATTCCTAAAATTGTAAAAAATTGGATTTAAAATAGGTTCTCCATTAAAAGAAGATAAAACAGTTTTTAGAAAAAAATAGGTTTTATGTGTAATATTAGGCTTGTTATTATCTTATATCTCTCTAATATATTATATGAATATCAAAAATATTTTATTTAATATAAAAAATATATATTTAATTAATATAATTCTATAATAGTAATTAATTTAATTTATTAGAATAAAATGACTTTGCGTGCATAAAAATAGTTCTTTAAAAAACATCTCATATATATTTAGTTGGTTACTATATTCATTTTTAATTAATTTGGAACCAATGAATTCAGGCATATATTTTCATAAGTTAGTCAATACTATTCATAACCACAATCTTAATGGCTAGGTTATAGCTAATTATATTAAATAATAATATTTTAATAATATATTATTGTTTGTTAAAACTCAGTCTTTCATGTAACGCTAGCCAACTCATTATTGTGGGTAGCATAAACATATATTGATATTGAATACAACCTAATCTATCAAATAAAATTAATTTATTTAAGAAGTGAAATACTGTAAAATATTGGGGTGTTACAGGTGATGTAGGGACATCGAGTGTTTATGTTAATGCATTTCATCTACAAGGTGGAGATTTTTGAACTTTATTCACTCAATATTATAAATTAAATGATTTTAATTCCATGCATTATGTAAATACCCAACACCAGAAAAACTAGGAGTTGGTGCCTTCTGAACATGATGTGTCATTTTAAAACAAAAACATGCACTGATAAACAAACATCACGTCCCATATAAGGGATTGAGTTCGGTTCGGGCTTTGGGAAACCGGTAACTTCAGAAATGTTTCATCTGATAAAAGCTATTACCTAAAAATTTAAAATTCAAAACGTAGGGTGAGAATAAGAATGCCGTGTAAGGGGTTTAAAATAAACCAATGAAACTTTTGAAAGCATTTTTTAAAAACTTATCTAAAGAACATTCTCTTATAGAAAACTGAAACACATGTAACATAACATAAAAGTGCTCAACTACGATTTTCAAGGAATATATGAATCAATTAGGAAATTTTCAAAAAGGGGAAGTAAAATATATCCTAAACAAGAATGACGTAAGATTGTTTAAGCAAAAATTAATCCGTTAAGATTAATACTTAATTAGAGTTGTGCGTGAAGGAAAAAAACTTCAATTTCTTATGTTGGTTACTATTTAACACGAATCATGCCCCAAAATTTTTCTTGTGACATCAAAAAGAACTTGATAAAAACATAAGGGCACGAGTAGTGAAAGAATAGGCATATCATCTTGAAATGAACTTGTAACATGACTTGAAAATGTGGCTTCAACATTTCATTGAGACATTCATGAACATATCACCAAGGTTCATCCCCAAGGTGTCAATAAAGAAAAATTACCGAGGTTGTTCACCAGGGTATTGTGAAGCTTGTCATCTCTAGAGATTAATTCATTACCCAATGCATTGGAGCTCTATCAGGGAGCACCCTTAATATGCCTTTAATTTCATGTGATCCACATAAATCAATACTTTACTTAAATAGGGTTATATATTCAAGATTTCCCAAACCACCTTGAATAGTTCATTCATAGTTGGTCATATTAGTTGAATTTACATATCTTATTAGTGATAAAGGAATCTAGATGATTAAAAACCAAGCTAACAATCATATGATCGTTATTAAAAGGAAAGAAGAAAGGTAGATTATGGATCATACATTGACATATATGGTACTAAAAGAACAGAAAACTAGAATTTATCACATGCAAGTTTGTTCTTGAAATTCTAAAATTTTATCATCCAATTGATTACAAGGTGAACCAAATATCTAAAGTAGGGTTTTGAGCTTTCACATGCTAAAACATTCAATATTTTTAAGCCTTTTCATAATAGTGAATAATGTCCATGATAGAAAGCATGAATCTTCACCATAAGCAACATCATTTAAAAGTTATGGAAAACAAATAAGTTACTCTTAAATGTGGATATAAGTTTTGTTTAACACCTTATTACTTATGTTTTTAAAACTCCACCTATACTCGAGACATAATGTATAAGTACCTTAAAACATAAATCAAGGTTCACACAAAATATAAAATATATGTATGTATCTGAACTCAAACTGAAATAATTTCACCCCATGTGTGTTAATCCCCTATGAATATTAGTTCAACAACATTTTGAATAGGGCAGGTCATGCCCTTAGTCATAAAAATTTGTTTATGAAAACCAACAAAAAAATTTTTTATATAAACCTGATCATATATATAACATTCTCAAATTTTATTTATTATTTAAATATGAAATTAAGTGTATGTGAATATGTGAAGTGCAAGAACAATTATACACAAACTTCATACATATAACTGAAGTATAAAGGTCATTCCCATTCCAGTATATAACCGACGTATATACATATAACCAAAAGTATATATGTATTTTCAAAACAACAAAATGAGGCCGGGTATAATCATTACATTCTTTAAGCTATTTGAATGCAAGAGAACTCGAAGGCCTTGTTTCAACATTTAAGAACGTTTGGACTGAACTGTAACGTTAAAAATATATATATATTTTTCGAATATATAAGTATATATATTCTCAAAGAAGCAAAACAAGGAAAAACTAAAAACCAATACATTAATAACCAGGGAAAGGAGGAATTCAGGGAGGGTTGGACGGGCACGCTGGAGACTTGAATGAGAGAGAAGAACCGAGAGGTCTCGGTTATTTATATACAAAATCTCACACACCACCTTCGACGCAAAAACTTACCCACTTGCATTGCATTCAATGGGGGGGGTTGTGCTTGAAGAAAATGAGGAGACATGGGGGTCCCCAGCGGCCAGAGGTGAAGAAAACGAGGGGTGTTCCATCGGATCGGGTTACTGGTGAAACCCATGTGTGGAGGAAGAAGATGATGCAGCTAGGGGAAATTCCGGGAAAAAACGGACGGTCCAGATAAATCCCAACATCGATCCATGTGATGAGATGTGTCCACTGTTTTAAAATAATTGAGTGGTTTAGGTTAGATCTAAGTTTCATCGGATGGTCTAAGTTCGATGCAATAATTTAAAAACCCCAAATGACCACGATTAGATCATTCCGGATCAAATGGTTGACAAAAACCAGGGATAGAGACGCAACCGCTGAGGGTAGAGCACGAGATCGAAAACAATGGCACAGATCACGCGCGGTGTGATCCAATGGTCCAGATCACATTTCACCCGAAAAATTGATTCCCACATCGAAATGGAGAGAGGTTTTCACCACCCTTATAACCCTAGGCCTCCCACTAAGTGCTCAAAAATCACACAACACCCACGATGGGGCCCTATACATGGGTTCCCGCCTGCAGTCCATGGCCTACCTAGACCCCATCGCGGCCTCATGCCCACACTGGTGCGCCTATGAGCTCTTGCTCGCTTTCGAGCGCCCTTCATGGAACCTCTGCCCGAGCTTGATCTGGGCTTGGCTTGGGGCTAAGGGTCAAGCTCATTCACTTTGTGTGAGCTGCCTCCCTCGGCCCTAGCCAAAAAGGGCTGGCCCTAGTGGCCAATTTTTTTGAAAAAGCTACACTAAAAAAAGTTTTAAGAAGAGGAAACAATCCATTTATAAAAACTATATATAATTTTATGTTCTTAAACACTAAGGAATACAAATAAAACTTGTTTTAGTTAGAAGTATTTCTAAAATTAAAAATACTAAACCCCTTTTTTTTAACTCAAAGAATTACAAAAAGGAAATTTTAATAAACCTACATTATAATTTATATACTAGTATCCATGATAAATTAGTTCAATCAAAATATAATTTAATTTGAAAAACTTAAACATAGTTTATAACATTATTTATGAAATTAAAATCGTTACATTGTATTTGGAAAATTCTCAAAGTGTTTTGAATTCCATAATTATTTTCTAATTCACTTAAGGGTGAAATGATGTTTAACACCATATCCTGTTAGAGTTAATAAATGATGGTTTAATTATAACCTTAATCATAACTCAATTATTTGGAAACTAATTAATATTTAAATAAGTTCACTTATCCTAACGAGGTCCAATGACTATTTTTTATAACCGTTAACTTCCAACGGTCACTAGAGAAACAATAAAAAAAAGTGTCCTATAAAACCAAACCTTACGGTGTCCTAATACTCAAAAGGAAGAAGATGGTGCTTCCCATTCTGCTGATGCTCATCATGGTTTTTATGATCACAATGGTGATGTTTTTTTCATTAGTTGACTCGAAGGATCTCCTTTACTTTTTAGGACTCGTTGTGATTGGGGGTCTTCCAGTAGTTCTGATAGGGTTTTTAATAGGTATATTTGGTTAGCATGATTACTCTTTTGATCTCTGTGTATTGCAGACACTACGATGTTCTTATTTAAATAAAGTGCCTTATATTTATCTTTTAAATTTTTGTTTTGTTAAAAGTGCTTTAACAAAAGTAAATGCATAATATCATCATTATATGATACCCAAAAGTTGAGGTGTTACATTACTCCCCCCATCAAGGAATTTCATCCCCGCAATTTCTTTCGTACAAACTTGCTAAGAGGAAGCTCTCAGTTGTTCCTACCATATCCCCCATCATAGTGGATCTTTAGGTGTGTTCAGACGAACACCCAAATTGATGCTCAACTCCTCTAGTTCTCTGATCTAGATACACTTCAAGTAGAATGGGTTGAACTCATGATCCAAACACTTGGGATTCCAGAGGGAGGCTCTAATGGTAAAAAGTTTGGAAATGTCCATATGGACCAAAATACGAAGAACTTTCTGAAATATGTCTCGATCGAGAACATCTAAGTTATAGACGTAGTCATACAGGATAACTCTGAGGAGTTGGTACATGTATGTCACATAAATGTCTCCCTCTAAATCACCCTCTTGAAATTTTACTCTTACCATGTAGTTCCAACCTAGGGTGAAACACAGGAAGAGCCATTTGTGGTATTTTCTTCTCTGCTTATGCTCGACCAATTATGATAATCCTATGCAATAGTAGATGAGAGCATTCCCTTGACATGTTTAGAGAATTCCCAGACCGTTTGTCACCTCAAACAATTTCTTGCACGTTCCTGGTAGGTTTTCAAAAGGATGATACTCATATTCAGAGGTTTTGATTGCAATAATATCCATTATCTCAGTAGGAAGAGATAACATGTGGGTTTGTCCTTCCATCTTAAAGTTTAATATGAGATTTCAATAACTTGAAATCCATCCAAAAGTATAAACAAAGTAATGACATAAGAAAGAAGAGATAACAAAATATGTTCTTTATATAACTACTGATGCACAATATAAAACCTGGCTAATGGTTTCCCCAGTTCCCTAACACACGAATTCCCAAGACAAGCTCGAAACTCTCTATCTTCCTAAACTATATGTAACCCGAGAAATTAGGTTCGATGTCGTGGGAGCAGTTATGGTATCTCTATATTCTAACATGTGGGGTGCACAACTATGATACATCCTTATGTACTTTTTGTCTATACACAGAACGAGAGGCTTTGTATTCAAGGATGCCAAAGTCCATCATTTGACCAAAATGGCTATAGGACATGACTTGACACATGTATGCTACGTGGAGATCTCCCTCTGCAGCAGCCTCTTGGAAAGCCATGAGGGACCAGACACCTTCCTCTATGGTGAAGCATCTAAAAAGTCCCTCGTATTACTTCCCCCATCGTGTGTAAGATGGAAAATAGGATTTCATCATAAAGATGTAATCTAGACCCGCTCTTCGATGGAGTTGAAGTACTCAGGGAGAGTTGGACACATCACAGAGATGTTTTCATGACATACAGATATGGGCATAGTTTATAAAAGCTTAATGGATGGATATGGAAATTATGGTTTTTGAGGCCTCATTGGGAAGAGAAAAAAGATTAGTAACTTCGTTTTCCATATGAAAATTAATAAAACTCATTTTTAGTAATGCTGAAGTATATTTTTCTTTGTTTCAGTTCTGGATTTCTAGAATTATCCAAACCGAATCCTCTGATACCAACTGTGAAGACCCGACCCCAGAAAAACTAGGAGTCGGTGCCTTCTGAATATGATGTGTGTTTTAAAACAGAAACATGCACTGATAAACACACATCACATCCCATATAGAGGATCGAGTTCGATTTGGGCTCTGGGAAACCAGTAACTTCAGAAATGTTTCATCTGATAAAAGCTGTTACCTGAAAATTTAAAATTCAAAACGTAGGGTGAGCATAAGAATGCCCAGTAAGGGATTTAAAATAAACCAATGAAACTTGTGAAAGCATTTTTTAAAAACTTATCCAAATAACATTCTCTTATAGAAAACTGTAACACGTGTAAAATAACATAAAAGTGCTCAACTAATATTTTCAAGGAATACATGAATCAATTAGGACATTTTAAAAAACGGGTAGTAAAAGATATCCTGAACAAGTATGACGTATGAATATTTAAGAAAAAATTAAAACCTTAAGAGTAATACTTAATCAGAGTTGTGCGTGAAGGAAAAGAACTTCAATTTCATTTGTTGGTTACTATTTTACACAAATCATGCCCCAAACTTTTACTTGTGACATCAATTTGAACTTGATAAAAACATTAGGGCATGAGTAGTGAAAGAATAGGCATTTCATCTTGAAAATAACTTATAAGATGACTTAAAAATGTGGCTTCAACATTTCATTGAATCATTCATGAACATATCACTAAGGTACATCCCCAAGGTGTCAATAAATAAAAATTACCGAGGTTATTCACCAGGGTATCGTAAATCGTGTAATCTCTGGAGATTAATTCTTTTCCCAATGCATTGGTGAACTATCAGGGTGCACCCTTAATATGTATTTACTTTCATGTGAGCCACATAAATCAATACATTACTTATGTTTGGTTGTATATTCAAGATTTCCCATACCACCTTGAATAGTTCATTCATAGTTGATCATAGTAGTTGAATTTACATAACTTATAAGTGAGACAAGCATCTAGATGATTAAAAACCAAGCTAACAATCATATGACCGTTATTAAAAGGAAAGAGGAAAGGAATATTAGGGCATATACATTAACATCTAACGTACAGAAAGAACAGAAAACTATAATTTATCACATGCAAGTTTGTTCATGAAATTCTAAAATTTTATCGTCCAATTAATTACATGGTGAACCAAAAATCTCATGTAGGGTTTTGAGCTTGCACATGCTAAAACATTCAATATTTTCAAGCCTTTTCATAATACTGAATAATGTCCATGATAGAAACCATGAATTTTCACCATAAGAAAAATCATCTAAAAGATAGTGAAAACAAATAAGTTACTCTTAAATGTGGATATAAGTTTTGTTTAACACCCTATTTATTATGTTTTTAAAACTCCACCAAAACTCAAGACTTGATGTGTAAGGACCTTAACAAGTGAAATCAATGTTCATGCAACATATAAAATATTTTTATGTACCCGAACTCAAACTGAAAGATTGGAACACCCATTTCTGTTAATCCCCTATGAATACTAGTTCAACAACATTTTGAATAGGGAAGGTCATGCCCTTAGTCATAAAAACTTGTTTATGAAAACCTACAGAAAAATAATTTTATAAAAACCTGATCATATTTATGACATTTTCAAAATTTATTTATTATTTAAATATGAAATTAAGTGTACGTGAATATGTGCAGTGCATGAAATATTATACACAAACTTCGTACATATAATCGAAGTAGAAAGGTCATGCCCATTCCTACATATAACTGACATATATACATATAACCAAAAGTATATATGTATTTTCAAAACAAAAAAAATGAGGCTAGGTATAATCCTTACATTATTTAATCTATTTGAATGCAAGAGATATCGAAGGCCTAGGTTCATCATTTAAGAACGTTTGGACTAAACGGTAAGGTTAATATATATATATATATATTTTGAATATATAAGTGTATATATTCTCATAGAAGAAAAACAAGGAATGAATAAAAACACTTACTTTAAAAACCCGGGAAATGAGGACTCCAGGGAGGGTTGGCTGGGCTCGCTAGAGACTTGAATGGGAGAGAAGAACCGAGAGGTCACAATTATTTATATACAAAATCTCACACACCACCTTCCACGCAAAAACGTACCCACTTGCATTGCATTCAATGGGGGGTGTCGTGCTTGAAGAAAATGAGGAGACATGGGGGTCCCCGATGGCCAGAGGTGAAGAAAACGAGGGGTGTGCCATAGGGTAGGGTTACTGGTGTAACCCATGCGTGGAGGAAGAAGAAGATGAGGGTACGGGAAAATACCAGGGAAAAATGGACGGTCCAGATCCATCCCAAGATCGATCCAAGGGATGAGATGCGTCCGTTGTTTTAAAAGAATTGAGCAGCTTAGATTAGATCTAAGTTTCATCAGACGGTCTAAGTTCGACGCGGAAATTTAAAAACCTCAAATGACCATGATTAGATCATGCCGGATTGAACGTTGACAAAAACTTCGGAGAGAGAAGCAGTCGCTTAGGGTCGAGCATGGGATTAGAAACAACAGCCCAGATTGCGCGCAACGTGATCCAATGGTCCAAATCGCGTTTCACCCGAAAAACTGCTTCCCACATCGAAACAGAGAGCGGTTTTCGCCTCCCTTATAACCTCAAGCCTCCCAACAAGTGCTCAAAAATAACACATCACCCACTAAAGGGGCCCTATACACGAGCTCCCACCCGCAGGCCTTGGCCTAAAAATACCCCGTCGCGGCCTCACGCCTACACTGGTGCGCCTATGCGCTCCTGCTCTCTCCCGAGCACCCTACGAGGAACCTCTGCCTGAGCTCAGGCTAGCCTTTGCTTGGGGCTGAGGGTCAGGCTCAGCCACTTCGTGTGAGCTGCCTCCCACGGCCCTAGCCAAAAAGGGCTGGCCCAAGTGGGCCAATTTTGTTTTTAGAAAGCTACCCTAAAAAATGTTTTAAGAAGAGGAAACAATCCATTTATTAAAACTATATAGAATTTTATATTCTTAAACATTAATGAATACATATTAAACATGTTTTAGTTATAAGTATTTCTAATATTAAAAATAATAAACCCCTTTTTTTAACTCAAAATGTTACAAAAAGACAATTTTAATAAACCTCCATTATAATTTTTATACTTGTATCCCCGAAAGCTTAGTTCAATCAAAACATAATTTAATTTGATGAACTTAAACATAGTTTATACCAATATTTAAGAAATGAAAATCATTACATTGTATTTGAAAAATTCACAAAGTGTTTTGAATTCCTTAATTCTTTTCAAAATCACTTAAGGGTGAAACGATGTTTTACACCATATCATTTTAGAGTTCATAAATGATGGTTTAATTATAACCTTAATCATAAATCAATAATTTGGAAACTAATTAATATTAAAATATGTTCACTTATCCTAACAAGGTCCAACGACTATTTTTTTATTACTGTTAGCTTCCAATGGTCACTAAAGCAATGGTCAAAAAAGTGTCCTATAAAGCCAAACATTATGGTGTTCTAAAACTCAAAAGGGAAAAGATGGTGCTTCCCATTCCACTGATGCTTAAAATGGTTTTTATGATCACAATGGTGATGCTTTTTGCTTTAGTTGACTCAAAGGATCTCCTTTACTTATTGGGCCTCATTGTGGTGATTGGGGGTCTTCCAGTAGTTCTGATAGGGTTTTTAATAGGTATATTTGGTTAGCATGATTACTCTTTTGATTTCGGTTTATTGTAGACACTATGGTGTTCTAATTTAAATAAAGAGACTTATGTTTATCCTTTAAATTTTTGTTTAGTTAAAAGGGATTTAACAATAGTAAATGAATAATATCATCATTATATGATACCCAAAATTTAGGGTGTTAGAAATTTTTTAAACTTGTCATAATATTCATTTTCATTTAATTTTTGGTATTTTTATATGTTGGATTTATGTATTATTTAGCTTTAGCTTATTTTATTAGTTCATGTGGGCCTTTTGTTCGGTTTATACATTGGGAATGTGCCATTAGCCTTGGTTTGCTTTCCCATTGGATCTATGTCATCATCATACCTGATGTTGATCCATTGATCCTTATGATTCTATGGTTTTCTATTCCTCCATTTTTTCATTCTTCGTGAAACAGATTGGCTTGATCTTTGGGTGACCCTTGATAGCTTATCCTCTGATGTAATATTTCCTTATTTTGTTATTTAAGTGGTTAGGTTGGGACACTTATCTAGATTTTTCATATCCTTGGTTATATTCTATTGTATTCCTCTACCCTACTAGAATGACTCCTCGATTTGGAATCTACCTCTCCACTTATGGGAGATTTAGTTGCGCGAAAAAACTCCATGGTTTTGGGAGCTCTAGTTTTCCTTGAGGGAGAAGAGTAGATGAAGGAGCACTAGTGGGATACCTTGACTTACCAAAGAAGAAATAGTGATCTAGATAAGTTTTGATCATCTTCATCTATGCTTAGTGAGGAGCTCGGATGAGGTCCTAGTGTTCCTTTTACCTAGATGGAAATGACGATTATATAGGAGTACAATCTCGATGACCCTAACCACAAGACCTAATTACATAGAGGCTCTATGAAAACACATATAAGAGATTTATCCCTAGTAAGGGGACTTAGTATGGTATTATTATTCTTTTATATCAGTTATTTATGCCTTGTATTTGATTATTCTTTGGTTCTATGTTGCGTGTGTTGTTTGAGTTTTTCCAATGTGTAGAGTATATGATGAATCCCCAACTTGGTTCTATTGTGAGTCCTGACATTTCAAGAACCTGAACATTGGATATTTTCCTCATGTGTCTTTTTCTTATATGGTTATGATTCACTATTTGTCACATATCTTTTATAATCCCATTTTTTCATAGTGGAATCATGGTACCCCTGCACCATGCATATCAGCCAAATAGATAAATAATGTCAAAAACCTATGGTCCTCTTTATGATTTGATTACTACTTTATGTCAAACCTTTCTTTTGATCATCTCGCTTATGCTTGAGACTATTATCTCTAATAGGTCTTGGTACTTATCAGTATTAATATCAAATTGGTTATATATATTCTCATTATCATGTTATCTATTGTAAATGTTTACATGAATCGGTACTTTTTATTCACTCGTTCTTTGTTTATGGTTTTTTAGAATCATCATGTTACACTTACGATTATGAGAATTCATTACAAGATTTGTATTATTCATGTTTTCTTGATTCTTCCTACTATTTATATAATTATAAACATGTTAAATTTTTTTCTGTAATTTTGAGAAACAAAATTATACCCATACAACTCAATTACTCTATTGAACCTCATAGTAAAACCCACAATTTTTTATAGAATCTGACAAAAATATATTTGGTAAGGCTACTATTGGGATCAAATATTATTGGCCCTTTCATGATGTGATGACTGTGAGATAAAAGTAAAGTAAAAATAAATAAAAAAGGAACAATAGATGTAACATAGAAAACCCCACAAATAAAGAGGGGTAAAAAACCATAGAAAAATAGAATGATATCACTATGGTAAATGAGGTTAAACACACTCTCTTTCTATTATAAGGAAAATATACATGTAATTAACTCTATTGAGTTATGTATAATGCACCTCAAAAAATAAAACACTCAAAATGTTAAAATAGGAAGCTCAATACTTCAGGTGATGATGCTAAAACCATCAAAGCACTCTGCCTTTTATAGGAAAGGCCCTTACTTGATCTTCCGCCTCTATTTAACTCCATGGGTTAGTTATTCCACCCATCCCACTAACCACACTAGACCCCTTTGAAAAATCAAGGGGGTGAAATTGTTTGTGAGAAACAAATGCCAATATATATCACACTTGGATATCTGATTGGGAACCAATAGTATTTCCACAAATATTTTATGTCATCCAACCATGTTTCCCTTATATCTATGATTACGATTGAGGGTTTTTACTATATTAACTTAACAAAGTTAATAAACTTCATCATAAAATTAACCTAATTTTCTTCAATATAAATTTTTCGCAAATCCACTCTTCCTTCCTCCACCACATCTCGAACAAAGTGATATTGTACCATAATGTGCTTTATCTTGGAAAGAAAAGATAGATTCTTTTTAATTTTCAAGGTGCCATGATTATCAAAAAACAATTGGATATACTTTTGTCATTGTCTGGGAACCTCTCAAAACCTTCACATCTAAATCACTTCTTTTCAAGCCTATGTAGTTTTCATGTACTCTACCTTAGTCGTGGATAAATATATAACAGACTACAACTTTGAATTCCAGCTCACAACTCATCCTATAAAATTAAACACATAACCCAAAGTGTTTTTTTGTTGGTCATAATCACCTACAATATCTGAATCTCCGTAGGCTCTAATAGTGAAATTTGATCCTCAATAATATAATACAACATATGAGATCTATTTGATGTATCTAAGGGTCTTATTTAATATCTTCCAATGCTCCCGTATTTAATTCTCCACATACCAACTAACTTCTCCCAATACATGTGCAATTTATGGTCTCATATAAACCATAGATAATATCATACTACCCACTGCTGGTGCATAAGGTAATTGAGACATCTATATCCTCTATACTTCATTGTTATCACTATTAGGATTCATCGTAGAGGATTACATAAAATTAATAGTAAGTGGGGTAAATATAGGCTTATAATGTCGTAGGTGGAAGTATTTCAAGATATTCCTCAAGAAATTTTTTTTTGATAGCTAAATCATACCCTTATTTCTATCTCATTAAATATGTATCCCAAGATATTATTTTTTGGTCTTAATTCCTTCATATCATAGTCCCAAGAAAACTATCAACATGTCATCCACATACAATAGAAGAATGATAAAATCATTACCATCTGATCCCATGAAATATGTACAAGTGTCGGAATGAATTATTTTGTGTCCAATACTCATGATATAGGAATAAAATATCTTGTACCAACAAATTGGTGCGTTCTTAATACCAAAAAATGTTTTTCTCAACCTAAAAACCAAGTTCACTATTCCTTATTTTGAAAACCATTCCGATTAGAGAATTTATATTTATTTTTCTATATCAGCATGTAGAAAAGTTATCTTCACATCTAGATACTCTAGAGTTAAACTATACATTTCTCACATCCCCATAACTATCAGAACATTCATTATTCTAACAATGGAAGAAAATATTTCCTTAAAATCAATAACTTCTCCCTATGCATATCCTTTGACAACCAGTCTTGCATGATATCTTTAAAATTATTTCTTTTCATCCCAATTGATCTTAAAGAACATTTTTTTGATGATACTCTTCCTTCCCTGAGGTAATGGATCAATATCTCAAGTCTTGTTCTTGTGAAGGGCATCAAGTTTCTCTTGAATTGCTTTCATCCATGTGGATATTTTGAAACTCCACATCACCTCCAAAAAAACAATATGGATTACCTTCCTCCATCAATAATTAGTTTACAATATTTCTCTCAGTGATAAATTCTAAGTGCCATATTTGTTCTCTTTTATCTTGAGTTGATCGTCATAATCCAAAATCAATCATAACTTGATCATCATGCTCCTCAAAGGAAATTGGTTCTTCTAGGGATTCTTCCTCCACCCCAACTATTATAGTATATGTGTTATCTTTCTTCAAGTCCCCATTAATCATCACTTGCACCTTATCTTCTAGACATATAACATCCATGCTGATGATATGTCTATGGGTAGTGGGGTCCCACATATGATAATCCTTCACACCATCAACATATCCTAAGAATATACATTCATTGGATCTCGAATCCAAATTCAATCTGTCCTGATCATTAAACAATACAGATACATGACCTCCATAAGTATGTAACCAAGCACAATCAGTAGGGTTACCACTCCACATATTCATTAGTGTTATCATATAAATCATCACAAAAGTAAATCGAATGATCACATAACATTTTCTCTTCATTAATTTATCCCATAACTTCTTGAAAATTCTTATTGTCTTCAATATCTCCCTTATTCTATCCAAAAACGTTATGTTCACCCACTTTGCCACTCCATTTTGTCAAGGAGTGTAAGACACCATGAATTGTCTCTTGATTCCGTCTCAATGAAAAAAATGTATCAAAATACTCACTTTAATATTTTCCACCACTATCAATCCTCAAACACATTATCTTCTTTCAAGATTCCATATTTATCCAGGCTTTGAATGTGTTGAAGACATTAAAAACACTTTATTTCATCTTGATTGGGTACACCTAACATCTCATGGAATAATCATCAATTAATTATACAAAGAACCTTTCTCTTAATTGGGATATAAACAGTGCTTACCAAATATTGGAATGGATAACCTCTAAGATATCCTTGCTCCTCATTACCGACGTCACAACATTCAACCAATGTTGGTTGAAAAAATCATAATGCTCCCAAAATGGAATGGATACCTTTTTAATCTAGGAAGAAACTTATGTTCAGAAAGGATCTTCAAGCTTCATTCAAACATAAGACCACGATTTTGATACCATGAGTTCCTCAATGCTTTTTTTGAGGTAGTTAACCGGACAACTATTGTAATGTCTCAAAAATTCCATATATATTTTTAATTATATGGAATTATTTTGAGACTGCAAAATCTAATGGCACACGATTATGAGGCCCAGGGTGTCTAGAATGATCCGTCAAAGTTTTGTTAAGCATTAATTAGCACATGTAAGCAGTTTTCCTGAAAAAGTGGAATAATTATTAAATGATTACTCAAATTAAATATCTGAGGGAATTACTACACTCAGAATGGCGGGTTTAACATAGGCATGACTTAAGTTTAATCGGTGTGGGCCTCCTGTGAGAAAACCTGAAAATGTAATGACCATAAATAAAACAATTAAATAAAATTATTTTATTTTCTAAATGCTTATAACTCACAAACGGTAACTAGAATGAAAAATCCAAGACCACCAAAAAGCTCTGAGGGTATGCTCTCTTTAGTAAGATACTAACTTTCTCCGGCGTGGGCCACTAGTGATAGTTACTTTTTCGTTGTAAATAAAATAATCGAGTAACAATTATTTTATTGTAAAGTCCATAACTTTTAAACGGTAACTCGGATTGGAAATCCGAGAGTACCATTGGGTTTGTTGGGGTATGTTTCAATTAGGAAAATCCTAACCTCAACCAGCGTGGGTTGAGTGTGACTATTAATAATTTTATGAACTTTTTTTGTGTACGTTCAGTAAACGCATGAGCAACATTTTTTAACTTTTGAACTTTTGTTCGACTTCAAAATATGAGGGCATCATTGAACCCGCAATGCTGCGATTCTCTTAAAAGAGTCATAACTTTGAACACAATAGGTCGGGTGAAAAAGTTATTTTTTTGACTTTTGAACGATTAATAAAATAACATGTTTTGTTATTTTATTTTCCTTCTTTCCTCCAACGGATGAATGGTGCTGGCAGGACCGACGATGTGTCAAGCCAATAAATGGCTTAACTCTTCTTTTATTGTAACCACACCGTTGGAAATTCGGGAGGTTCATTAATTAAATGAACCTCATTAATTCCACGAGTGTTATACAGTCATTCTCCTCTCTTATTTTATGGAGCTTGGGGAGGGGTGTTGGCATGACTTCACAAAATTATGAAGCTCTGGAAAAGCACTGTGATGCCAACTTCCAGGGGGATGAGACTGGTTCCAAAAAGCGGTGATGAGCATCACCGAGTCACAAATTGATGACAACGATAGAGGAGGTTCTGTCAACCGTTGTCAGCGGACGTCTCTTCTGGGTAGGGGGTTATTTTCGTTTGTACTTTTTTGTTTCCCTCTTCCACATTCTTGAAATTATATGAAGAACGTGGTTCAACCGATTAACGGGCTGACCCGCGATTCATCCGTATTTGCTGGAGGTTATTGCGGGGAATCATGTGGGGTTAGTCTTCTGTACAATACAACTGTTTATTAAAGTCCCTTAATATACTTCATATTGTGAGCTAACACGGGTGGTGCAGGCCTAACAAACCCGGCCCGAACCCTCTGTTATCTTGCGTTCCTTGAACCGCCTTAGAATACCACGAACACATCGACGCACACCACAAGAGGAGGGTCACAGCTCATCATCCACCTCACCAACCAAACGGCCTTTGGTCTTTTTGCGAATCCGGGTGACCGGGGGGTTACACCCCCCCTATCGGACTGAACTGGGTCGCAGCCCTTAGAGCGGGCCTCCACCCACGAGTCGGGGCGCTGCCCTCGCACCGGCCACTGTCCTCGCACCGGGCCACCACCCTCAGACCAGGTCTCCGCCCTTGGTTCGGGCCGCTACCCTCAGACCAGATGGCCTCCCTTGCATTGGGCTGCCACCCTCGCACCAGGCCCCCACCCTCAGAGTGGGCCTACGCCCTCACACCGGCCTGCCACCCTCAGACCGAGCTGCCACCCTCAAAGCGGTCCGCCTCCCCGGATCGAGTAGCTGTCCCATGCGGGTCAGACTGCCCCTTTTCCGGTTGCCCCCTTGCGGGCTATCCCCCTTGTGGGCCACCCTATTCTGGCCGGGCCGCCCTTGCGGGCAGCCTCCCTTGCCGGCCGCGGTGGGCAGCCCTTGTGGATCACCCCTCTTGAGGGCCAGACCAAACATCGGCCCATCAGGCTGAGTCCACCGCAGCCCATCGGGCCAAGTCCACCCCGGCCCTGCCCAGAGCGAGTTGGGCTGGGTCGGTCCGACCAGGTCAGACCGGACCCAGGCCCGACCGGATCCTGTAACACTTAAAGGAGCATATTTTGAGAACCATACATCTGTTTGATGAATCATCCACATAGTTGGGATCCTTGGATCGAACCTGAATCCAACCGGGGCCCCGAAGCTAAAATGCTTATAACTCACAGACCATGCGTCCGATTGACACATCATCTATCGTGTTGGAACCCTTACGACATGGAGGTCCTTTGAGTTATTCCTTTGTGGAGCTTAGTGGTGGTCAAGGTACGACCGATATCTCGAGGGAAAGATTCTACAGAACTTGAGTGTACTGGGTGCAAGGAAACCTGTGGCAGGCTGCAATGTGAAGAAAGAACATCGATCCTATGTGGGTCAGATCCTGTGTGGGTCAGTGCTCTGTGATCCTATGTGGGTCAATGCATATTGATCCTGTGTGGGTCAGATCCGGTGTGGGATAGTAGGGGTTAGTTACCCATCGATCCTGTGTGGGTCAGTAGTAGTTATTCTTAATAGAAAAAGATGATATATTTTATGATTAATCATCTGTACTTATGTACTTATGTTATACCTGATTGTGAGATGAGTCTTCTACCTGTGTGGTACTTCTTGCTTTGTGGTGTTACCTGTGTGGTACTTCTACCTTTGTGGTATTGGCTTTGTGGTGTTAACTGTGTAGTATTTATATCTTCGTGGTGTTACTTGCATGGTACTTCTACCTTCGTGGAGTTACCTTCGTGGTTTTATCTTCGTGGTGTTACCTGTCATGGAAGGTGGGACATTAGAAGTCTGGGTATGCCCTCCGGGGGATCCCGCCGGCTAGCAACTGCGGTGGGGGACTCACCACCCTGTCCCTCACCGGACACAGAAATAAGCTTATCAACTTCATCACCCTCAGATAATTCACCACCACCCTATGTATGAATCTCTTGTACATCCCATTCATAAGAGCCTGTGATTTTACCTTTCATTATGACTATGAAAATAAGAAGTGTTAAATGGATTAGTGGTGAATGCAGACACGTATACCCTAAAGGTGTTGCCAATGATAACAATGAACATGGCTGGAGCAGGGGTGACATAATGCCACATCCCTTCGTACGAATCTTGGAGGCCACCCACGTCGTCCTGGTTGAGGATGGTAATAGAGGTGGGATCACAGTGGGGTCTCATCCCCAACGTCACCTCCGATCACCGGCAAGGAGGGTAGTAATTTAGACACACATTCGATTCTTTTACAATGATGAAATCATGAAGGTAGCTGCATCCCACCCCAAGGCCGATGCCCATCACCTCAATGATCGCCACCGACAGACCGCTCATGGCCTCACTGTACTCCTCCCACTTCTTCCTGCCCCCGACACAAAAGAATCATGGAATATATGGACCTTTTCTGACATCTAATAACCACCAAGTTGAAATGCCTGGCATTTTTCTCATTAAATTCTCAAAAAATAACCCAAAATCTCTAAAATCTGTGCCCAAGGTCTGCACGAAGTACTTCTCCATGCTCCCAGTGGCGGCATCGGTGAAGTGGAAGGACAACATATCTTTTCGCAGAAACTATGTCGTGAACCTGTCGGTGAGGCCGTCAGCATATCCTTGGTGATCCTCGGAGCTCCTCTTTACCCTCTGCTTCTCTTGCGGTGGCAAGCTGAAGAACAACTCCATGCCAGGGTGGGCTCGGGCAACGAGCTGTGGGTCCACACTGTGATTCCGGTCAAAAAAAAACTAAAAAAACAATCCTCATTATTTTAATAAAACATTGAAATAAATGAGTTTTATCATTGAAAAAAATTAAAAAATCCTCGTTATTTGATAAAAAATATGCATAAAAAATTTCTTTGTCAAATACCCCCACACTTAAACAATGCTTGTCCTCAAGCATAAAATCTCCACATAGAAATCAAAGAACACCAATGTTACCAAAATTCAAATTCCAATGCAAAAAAATCAAAAAAAAAATCAATGTGAAATCAAATTTTCAAATATCTGCATAAAATATTAATTTAATTTTTCATTTTTTGAATATACAACTAATTCAAATATTTTACTTTTCCCCTTTGAAAATTAATGGAACTTCTCATTTCATTCATTCAATCTCCTTCATTTATTATTATTAAACATGCCAAGTCATGATTTACCTCACATTTGATTCTTTTCTCTAATCAGTCATGATACAATTCAAGTATATTTATGCTTATATCATGAGAAACAAGCTCCCTATCCCTAAGCATGTAAATGAACTACTTTCTTCACATTGTAAAGACAAAAACACATAAAATCACGAGGACTTTCAATTAAGGTTCTATTGACTTTGAGGTTTAAGTTTGGTAGGATCTGATTCATTAAAAATTAAGGCTCAAGGAGGAGGTTAATCTCTTAAGTACTATTCATGATATCAAAATTAAAAATATAATGAAATTATCCCCTTCAAAGTACCAACACCCACTTCCCAAAACTCAAAGAAAAGGTTATGATCAAGTAACCATAATGAATGATTTGTTCAACCTATTGAATATTTTTGTTTCTTTTTTTGAAATTTATCATTATATAAAACCTCACATCTATGATATAACCACATAGGATTATAAGATCATCAGTCCTAAAAATGGTGATTTTTGGTTTTCCCAAATCAGAACCCATTTTTTTCTCTTTTTGTTTGTTCTTTTTGTTCTTTTTATACTTTTTTTTAATTCATGTGTGGAAAAAAATAGAGTATAATGAATGATTTCACAAACCTTTACAATTACCACAATAATACCCCCACATTTTTTCCTTATAATGTATATCATCCTGTCCACCATGAATCCCTTTACCCCCACACTTCATCTTTAAAATATTATACAAATACTCAGAAGAGGGTAGGAATGCATAAAAATGGATTGAAATATGGCTCATTACTATAAAGGTCATTCATGGTCTCTATGGGATAAAAAAAGGATAGATGTAAAGGTGGTCTTTTAAGGAAAATTATCTTTTTAAAGGATGCCTCAATCATTTTAAATGTGTTTTTGCACAATCATAGACTTGAAAAGTTTCAATACAAGTTCCGGTCAGTTACATGTCCAAAGATCACTCAAAAAATATGCTCAAGAATAAATAGGAAGTACTTGGTCTAGAAATCATCTTAAGAATGGGAAATATAAAATTGGACAATCACTCATGGAATGACTAATAAATCAATTCACATGAACTTCAAAAATTCAAAGCATGAAGGATGGTACGAAAATTTCATTTACATGAATCAATTAATTCCTTCAAATACTGAGCCATTACTTAAATATCCATGCTTCATTTTAAAAAATAAATTACTAATTTCAATAATTTAATCATTTAAACATTGAAATCTAAAACATGGCATATCAGGATTCATAAGAAACTCATGTCTCCTAGATAAGCCAAGTAAAACATGAATTTAAGTGTGGGAATGCAATTTTATCTTTAAGGATCAAAACATGTTGTGGAAAAAATGTGGAATGTTTAAAAGATAAAACACAAAAATTGAACACCCTTTTCCCATGAAACATGGTCCTTCCCCTTCATTGCCTGAGGCTTCCTTCTACCATCATGATCCTACAAAATAAAATTACTCAATTAATCACACTGATCATTTCATATAAGCTTAAAATGAAAAGATGGAGGTGTCCGCATGCTAAATTATTTCAATGAAAAGAAATTTACATCTAAATTTCTAGAAAGAAAGTAAATATAAATCTTGGAATTATCCCATAAGTGGGATCTGAGTTTTGACTACCCCCAAAGGGAAGTACCTACTATTATACAAAGTCTAATGGAGGATGAAGCTTCTTTGATTGGAACCATCACATGTGGAATTTATCAACTTGTGCTTCATTCTTCTGGGTGAGTAATGATCGATGGATAGAGTACACCATATCCCACCCTTCACAATGATGTATAGCTTGCATGGCGGGGTAGTATAATGTATGAATCATCCTCCTTCTATGTTGCTACTTGTGAAACCTCTTCTTCTCTGTCCATTGGTTCCTCAAGGTATGTTTTATCTAAAGAATAGTCAATAGGAGAGTCAGAGTGTAATTCTATTTGAATAATATTAAAACATGAAGTATCAATATCAAATTAATTCCCATCAAAGTATGAATCTTTTATCTTTATTTCCTTATGTAAATCCACAATAATATCTTCATAAACATTATTCAATAAATATTCAACGTGTCCAAGGAGCTCCATATGTTCCTCAACATGTGCACATCCTGGTTCTTCTTCATCCTCCATGGCATAGCTGAGATTGTAAGATTATGTATAATCAAAACCACAAGGAGTGTTGTAGAATTCAGATTCAATAAAATTAGAAGGGATAGAGTCAATGAATGGTTCAAATCCATGAGTCGGTTCAGCTTCAATCTCTTCCTCAGTGGTAAGTGCCTCTTGGAGTAGACTCTCTAGGGATTGAGGTAGGCAGTCGGGCTTCTCCATCTTGACTTCAAATTCCACCACTTGGGTGGTTTCTTCCTTCAGTGATGATGAATCTTCTTCTTTTTATTGTATCGGGAGGTCAGGTAGTTCATCACATTTAATCAAAAATTAATCCAAACTTTTTGATCACCCACTTTTAGCTCACCTGTTCAGACATCCTCCCTTGAATCCTCAGGTTCTTCAATTTCAAATATAAGTGGTGAAATTTCTTCCACCACTTTCTCAGGATATTCCTTTGGCTTAGGTTTGGGTTACTCCATTAATTCATGAACATAATCAAAATCCCTATCAGACTTTCTGGTTAATTGTTATATTATTTCTCTATGTTCATCCACCTAAGCTCTTCTAAAATATTTATCTCCTTCTTGTTGTTGTTGCTGCACCTGTGAGTAATTTTTCCATGCATAAAATTATGAATTTGAATACATCATGGAAGTATTTTTTTAGATTTTTTAAATGAAATGAAATCTAACTAACATGTGAAAAAATAAAAAGTAAATAAACTAATTATTTTATCCTTGGAAACAACATTAGTTTTGACGCACTCCTGTCGTAGGGAATGGAAAAAAATAATTATATTTTACCTAGTGTAGTATAGTGGCTGACCAGAGTCGTCTCTCTTGAAGAGCCTTCTCAATGTAGTTCACTTACATTATCTAATTCACCTATTATATCTCTTTTTGTGGTTTTTTTATTAAAAGAATGTGCTGAAAATATTTTTGGGACTTCTGTTATTTAAAATAAGGACATGTGAATCAAGAATTCTAAATTTATACTAAGATGCAAGTCTAAACAGAAAGAATTAATAAGAAAGAACATGGTTTGGGGGGTTGGTTAAATGTTCAATAATTATTATCCTTTATATGTTTTATTTTAGTTTGATAATACAACAATGAAATATCATGTTTGAACTACTATTATTTAATTATAAATTGTGGAATATCATTGAATGTTTGAGCACTCTCAATTCCACCTCCTCCTTTAATACAAGTTGGTGACACACCTTTGTCTAGAATGTTTCATCTTCCAGGACCCAGTTAAGTTGAATCCATTTCATACATTGATTAGATAAAATCCAACATGTGAAGAACTAGTAAACAGAGAGAGGGAAAAATGATTAAATAAAAGAATAGGGATCGGTTTAGTTGCATGACATTGGAGTCAGTCACAACATCGAAGACATTCACCTTACCTATGCGTGCTACTCAAATATATCTACAAACATACAATTAAACATTAAATAAAATTCATGATCACCTTCACCTCCCCTTGGGCCAAGTCTCGGGGTCAGCCTATCATTTATGAGAGTAAGGTATTACTCAGTGGAGTGGGTGGAAGAGAAGAGAGAGAGGGAAGGAAATGAAGAAAAGGAGATGGAGAAACACAAAGGCATGGAATAATAAAACTAAAATTTAAATAACAATTGAGAAATAATACAAAAATATAATTAAAATAAAATATAAAGAATAAATTAGGGGGGAAAGAGGAGAAGAAGTGTCCCACGCCCTGGTGGGATCCCTCCTTAGCTAGGGGTGTTGAGCTGATGATTTGGGAAGAAGGTGAGGGCCTCCTTTTATAGGAAGAATTCATTCCTCTGAATGGTTGTACATTTTTGGCCTATTAAATGTTAGATTAATGTTTGGAACCCTTCACAAAACATATTCAATAATGTGTTTTCCATTCACCATCCAAAGTTCATCTCATTTATCCATGGTATTAAAGAGTTATGGAATTTTCATTGAATAAGACTTTTTATGGCCGCAATTTCCAGGAAGCTGTTTTCAAATTTATAATGATCAATGGAAACCTTAATGACTTCAAAATCTCCCCAAATTTGTTTTAAAGTCGGTACAATGTGTCCTAGTTCTATCCTAGGTGGAATCAACTGAATATGAGGTGAGGAGACTAAGTTTTCATCCATTATAGTGGTGGGGTCCATTCTATTTGACTAGAAAAATTTTTAACTTCAATGAATTTTTTGGACTAAGAGATCTTTGAGTCAAATATATGTCCTTAAGATAAATTTTATGAAACAAAATCATGATTCTATGAAAAAGAATCATGAATTTTGGATTTATATTTTTTAAAAAATTACAAAAATACCTTTGTAGTAAAAATATGTCAAAAATCCAAAAATTTTCACTTTTCTCAATTTTTCCCATAATCATTCTAAAATTTAAATTACCCATTATTTTAATAAAACATTGAAATAAACGGGTTTTATCATTGAATAAAATTAAAAAATCCTCATTATTTGATAAAAAAATATGCACATAAATTTTCTCTCTCAAATACCCCAACACTTAAACCATGCTTGTCCTCGAGCATAAAATCTTAACATTGAAATTAGAGGACAACAATGTTACCAATATTCAAATTACAATTCAATTAAATCAAACAATTTTCAATGTGAAGTCAAACATTCAAAATTTTTCAAAAATATCAATTTAATTTCCCATTTTTCAAAGAAACAAATAATTCACATATTTTACTTTTACCATTTGAAAATGGATGGAACTTCTCCTCTCATTCATTCAAGCTCCTTGATTCATTATTATTAAACATGCCAAGTCATGATTTACCTCAATTTTGATTATTTTCTCTCATTACTCATTATACAATTCAAGTAGAGTTATGCTCATATCATGATAACATGCTCCTTATCTATAGTCTTGTAAATAAACTACTTTCTCTACTTTGTAAAGAAAAAATGTACATAAAATCATGAGGACTTGAAATTAAGGTTCTATTGACTCTGAGGTTTAAGGTTGGTAGGATTTGATGCTTTAAAAATTAAGGCTCAAGGAGGAGGCTAATATATTAAGTACTATTCCTGATATCAAAAGTAAAAATATAATGAAATTATCCCCATCATAGTAGAAACACCCACTTCCCAAAACTCATAGAAAATGTTATGATCAAGTAAGCATAATGAATTATTTGTTCACCCTATTGAATATTTTTCTTTATTTTGTACTTTATTTTCTTTTTTCGAAATTTATGATTATATCATACCTCACACCAATCACCTAACCATATACGCTCATAGTACCGTCAGTCTAGAAAATGGTGATTTTGGGGATTCCCAAGTAATAACCCATTTTTTTCTCTTTTTGTTGGTTCTTTTGGTCATTTTGTCATTTTTTTAATTCAAGAGGGGAAAAATAGAGTATTAATGAGTGATTCCAAAACCTTTAACAATTACCATAATAAAACCCCTACACTTCTTCCTTACACTGTAAATCATCCCGTCCACCATGATTCTATTTACCCGCACACTTCAACTTTAAAATATCATGGAAATACTCATAGGAGGTTAGGACTGGATAAAAATGGCTTGAAACATGACTCATTCCTATAAAGTTCATTCTTGGTCTCTATGTGCTAAAAGAAGGATTGATGTAAAGGTATCCTTTAAAGAAAATTATCTTTTCAAAGGATGCCTCAATCATTTTAAATGTGTTTTTTCACTGTCATTTATTTTACAAGTTTCAATACAAGTTATGGTTAGTTACATGTCCCAATATTACTCATGAAATATGTTTAAGAATAAATAGGAAGTACTTGGTCTAGAAATCTTCTCGGGAATGGGAAATATAACATTAGACAATCACTCATGGCAAGACTAATAAATCAATTCACATGAACTTCAGAAATTCAAAGCTTGAAGGATGGTAGGGAAATTAAATTTAAATGAATCAATTAATTCCTTCAAATCTTGAGTCATTACCTAAATATCCATGATTAATTATAAAAATTCAATTATTAATTTCAATCATTTAATCATATCAACATTGAAATATAAAACCTGGCATCATAGGATTCCTGAGAAACTCATGTCTCCTAGATAAGTCGAGTAAAACATGAATTCGAGTTTGGGCATGAAATTTTATCTTTAAAGCTCAAAACATGTTGTGGAAAAAAATGTGGAGAGTTTAAAATATAACACAGTAAAATTGAACACCCTTTTTCCATGAAACTTGGTCATTATCATTCACTGTCTAGGGCTTCCTTATACCGTTATGATCCTTCAAAATAAAATTACTCAATTAATCACAATGATCATTTCATTTAAGCTCAAAATGAAAAGAGGGAGGGGCCACATGCTAAATTATTTCAAAGAAAATAAATTGAAATCTGAATTACTTGAAAGAAAGTTAAGATAAATCTTGGTATTATCCCCTATGTCGGCCCAGAATTTTGACTCCCTCTAGAGGGAAGTACTAGCTGTTATCCAAAGTCTGATGGAGGATGTAGATTCGTTGATTTGAACCACTACATGTGGATTTTCCCAGCTTGTGCTTCATCCTTCTGGGTGAGTAATGATCCAGGGATAGAGAACACCATATCCCCATCCCCTTAACAATGAGGTATATATTGTATTGTGGGGGTAGGATGAAGTATGAATCATCCTCCTTCTTGGTTGCTACTTGTGAAACCACTTATTCTCTGTACATTGGTTCCTCTAGGAATGATTCATCAAAATAATAGTCAAGAGGAAATTCAGAGTGTAATTCTATTTGAATAATATTTAAAAATGAAGTATCAAGATCAAATTCTTCGCCATAAAAGTAAGCATATTTTTTCATGGTTTCCTTAAGGAAATCCACTAGTATCTCTTTGTGAACTTCAATCAAGAAATATTCAAAATATCTTGGGAGATCCATATGTTCCTTAGCATCTGCACATGTAGGATCTTCTTCATACTCCAAGACATAGCTGAGATTGTCTAATTCTGTATAATCAAAACCTCAATGAGTGATGTAGAATTTAGATTCAATACAATTAGAAGGGATAGAGTCAATGAATGGTTCAACTCCCTGAGTTGGATCAGCTTCAATCACTGCCTCAGTGGTAAGTGCCTCTTGGTGTAGACTCTCTAAGGATGGAGGTAGGTAGTCGGGATCCACCATCTTGACTTAAAATTCCACCACTTGGGTGGTTTCTTCCTTTTGTAGTGTTGAATCTTCTTCTTTGTATTGTATGGGGAGGTCAGGTAGTTCCTCACATTTAATCAATAATTAATCCAAACTTCTTTGATCTCCCACTTGTAGCTCATTAGGTATGTCTTCCTCCCTTTCCTCCTTTGGTTCTTCAATTTAAAATATAAGTGGTGAAATTTGGTACACCACTTTCTCAGGTTCTTTCTCTAGATTAGGGTTGGGTTGCTCCATTAATGCACGAACATAATAAAAATCACTATTAGACTTTCTGGTTAGTTGTTCAACGTTTTTTCTAAGGTCATACACCTGATCTCTTCTAAAATATTCATCTTCTTCTTCTTGTTGTTGCTGCACCTATGAGTAATTTTTCCATTCATAATATTTGGATTTTGAATACATCCTAGAAGTATTTTTTACTTTTTTAAATGAAATGAAATCTAAATAAGATATGAAAATTGAAAAAGAAAATGAACTAATTATTGGCTCCCCGAAAATAGCTTCAGTTTTGATGCACACCTATCTTGGGGTGTGGACAAAAATAATTACATTTTTCCTAGTTCAGCAGAGTGTCAGACCATGGCCATCTCCATTGAGGGTCATTCTCAATGTAGTTCAATTTATTTATCTAATCACATATTCTATCTCTTTTTGTGTTTTTTTATTAAATTATAGTGATTAAAATATTTTTGGGGTTTTTATTATTAAAAATAATGATATGTGAAGAAAGAATTCTAAATTTATACATAGATGCAAGTCTAAGGAGAATAAATCACTACTGGAATTTTACACTTTACCAACGGTTGTAAACCGTTGGTAAAGGCCTGGAAACCATTGGTATATAGTATATCAATGGTTCCCTCAATCGTGGCCATGTAAGGTGTGACAATAGGTCTATACAAATGGTTCTGTGAAAACCGTTGGTATATGTGTCAAAATAGAAGGTATACCAACAGTTTTCTACAAACTGTTGGTATATGTGTGTTAAAGTATAACATATACCAATGGTTTGTAAACTGTGGGTATATGTGTGTTACACTTATACCAATGGTTAGAAACCATTGGTATAGAGGGGATATAGAAAGCCATGAGGCTATACACACAGTTTTGTTATAACCGTTAGTATAAACCTATACCAACGCTTATAACAAACCATTGGTATAGTTATATTATAGTATCTATAACAACGGTTTTGAAACTTTTGGTATACAATTACTGAGATCCACTGCAAGAGGGCCCTCTCCCCTCCCCAGACCTACAACAACACCAATAAAAAATCCCCATCCAAAGTATTCAAAATTTAGAATTCATTCCAGAATTTAGAAATTTAGAAATTTAGAAATTAAAATGCAATAACACCCATAAGAGAAAAAGCCTACATGTTATAGGAAATGAAATAACACCCATAAGAGTATTCCAAATTTATAATTCATTCCTCACTCAAACCACAACACCAACACACATAAGGGTATTCAAAATTTAGAATACATTCCTCACTCAAAACAAAAAACCAATACACAGAAGGGAAAATACCTACATGTTATAGGACGAACATGGGATGTTTAGTCATGGTCTTGGGTTAATTATCTTAAAACCAACAGAAAAACATGGGTAGAGTGGCAAGGATATTGACACCCATAAGATAGACAATGGTAGTGGTCATGTGATTAGACCTAGGATGAGTTATAGGAAGCACATGGTATGTTTATATTCCTCTAATGATTATGTATCCATGTATAAATGGTTCCTGATGTGTTAGTGGGAAACATCGGCCAATCACGACATATGAGATGGGTTATCGGAATAGCCTACATGTTTCTCAAATACTTTTCAATTAGAATAATGGGGTATGTGGCTAATTTTAATTTTCTCTCCTGGGTGTCATGTGAGATGAATCCCCATCCTAGGTAGTGGGTATGAATATTCAATTAATTCTTTGGTATTGGGTTCTCAAAGGTACTTTGGTTTGGTTCTAGAACCCTTGTTTGAGGATGGGATTGTGGTGATCCATGTGGCTATGGTGTCACCATATGTATTCCTCACCATTGGGGTATTTTTATGAGACATTGAAACTTATTTCTCTAGAATCTATTTGTATCCTTATTGACCAATTTGTTATATGGTATGCTCAAGTGTTCATAGGTTTCATATGAATTCACTATACGATATTTATTTGTTGTATGTTATTGTATAGAATGAACGTCCCGTGATTGAGAATTAGAACATGAGTGTTGGTGCATGTTCATGATGGGATGTCGAGACTCATTGCTAATATAATTCATGTTTTCTATATAAACTATGACCCATTGTGTTTCAATATATGCCTTGTGAATATTTTCTTCTAATAACATATGACCAATAGATCATATTTTGTTTTTTATCCCTTAATTTGAAGAATCTTTGTGTAGCCTTGGGAAGATTTTCCATATGTCAGTTGTTGTTTTCACATAAAATGTTGTCCATTTCAAACAAAAGTGACACACTTTGTGTGATACCAGTCATACCGTGCCTCGAATTGATGTGGGGTTGACTCGTACCCGTCACAAATTATCCATGGTTCGTTGGGTTGGGGGGCTATCTGGGGTGGGGGGGTTGGAGTGTGTTTTCAGCCACCATGGTCACACAACACCTCCGATTGATGTGTCATCTAGATAAAAATATTAAAATTAACCCACTCTTTATTATCGTCCGATTTCATGGTATTCCGAGGTCGTTCGGCCAGTTTCGACCACCCCACACACATTTTTCAAGCGTGCCAAACACCTAAAAAATACATATTCTACTGTGCTGTGAAAATCAGGATTCTGAATGACGTTTCGTCTTTTCATACACATCATGAATAATTATTAGGGTGTTTTTGTGTGATTTCAAGTCATTCCGATGTCGTTCAATATGTATTTGACCGTAAAAAACATGTTTTGTTCATTTACGACACGCAGAGTGCGTTTTCAGCCACTGTGGCCACACAACACCTCCGATTGGAATGCCGTCTAGCCAAACATTTAAAAATTCACCCACCCTTTGTTGTCGTCTGATATGATGGCATTCTGAGGTCATTAAACCCCTTTTGACTACCCCATGCATGCTTTTCAAGCGCACCAAACACCTAAAAAACACATATTCAGCCATGCTGTGGGAACCGCACATCCAAATGACATATTTTCTCCTCATACATCTCACGAATAATAATTAGGGTGTTTTCATGTGATTTCAAGTCATTCTGATGTCGTTCGGTATGCATTTGACCGTTAAATGCATGTTTTGGCCATTTACGACAGGCGGAGTACATTTTCGGCCACCGCGGTCACACGACACCTCCGATTGATGTGCCGTATGACCGACCATTTCACAATTCACCCACCCTTTGTTTTCGTCTGATTTCATGGAATTTCGAGGTCGTTCGACTGGTTTTGACCACCCTACGCATGCCTTTCAAGAACACCAAACACCTAAAAAACACATATTCTGTCGTGCCACACAAACCACAGGTCCAAATGATGTTTCATATTTTCATACACCTCAAGAATAATAATTACGATGTTTTCGTGTGATTTCAAGTCATTCTGATATCATTCGGTGTGTATTTGACCGTAAAACACATGTTTTGGCCGTTTACGACATGCAAAGTGCGTTTTCGGAACGGTAACACGAAACATCCGATTGAAATGACGTCTGGCTGACCATTTCAAAATACACCCCCTTTGTTTTCGTTCGATTTCATGGGATTCTAAGGTCGTTCGGCCAGTTTTGACCACCCCACGCACGCTTTTCAAGCGTGCCAAACACCTAAAAAACACATATTCAGTCGTGTCGCGCAAAACGTGTATCCAAATGACGTGATGTCTCCTCGTACACCTCTAGAATAATAATTATGGTGTTTCATTGTGATTTCAAGTCATTTTGATGTCGTTCGACATGCATTTGACCGTTAAATGCGTGTTTTGGCCATTTACGACACGTGGAGTGCATTTTCGGTCACCGCGATCACAAGACACCTCCGATTGACGTGTCGTCTGGATGAACATTTCAAAATTCACGGACCCTTTGTTGTCATCGGATTTCATGGAATTCCGAGGTCATTCGGCCAGTTTTGACCACCCCATGCATGCTTTTCAAGTGCACCAAACACCTAACAAACACATACTTAGTCGTTCTGTGCAAACCGTGCGTTCGAATGACATGTAGTCTCATAATACAATTCAAGAATAATAATTAGGGTGTTTTTGAATGATTTCAATCCCTTATGATGTCATTTGTCTTGCATTTGATAGTTAATGGCATGTTTTGGCCATTTACGACACTTAGAGTGTGTTTTTGGCTAGCGCGGTCACACAACACCTCCGATTAATGTGTCGTCTGTCCAACCATTTCAAAATTCACCCACCCTTTGTTTTCGTACAATTTCATGGCATTCTGAGGTCGTTCAACCAATTTTGACCACCCCACGCACGTTTTTCAAACACGCCAAACACCTAAAAAACAAATATTCAGTCGTGCCATGCAAACCGCGCGTCCGAATGATGTGCCATCTTCTCGTACACCTCAAGAATATTAATTAGGGTGTTTTCGGGTGATTTTAAGTCATTCTAATGTCGTTCGGCTTGCATTTGACCGTTAAACACATGTTTTGGACATTTAGGACATGCAGAGTGCATTTTCGGCTAGCGCGGTCACACGACACCTCCGATTAACGTGCTGTCTGGCCGATCATTTCACAATTCACCCACCATTTGTTGTCGTCCGATTCCATGGCATTACGAGGTTATTAGGCTAGTTTTGACCACCCCATGTACACTTTTCAAGAGCGCCAAACACCTAAAAAACACATATTCAGCTGTATCGCGCAAGCTGTACGTCCGAATGACATGACGTATCCTCGTAAACCTCACGAATAACAATTAGGGTGTTTTTGTGTGATTTCAAGTCATTCCGATGTCGTTCGGCATTCATTTGACTGTTAAACACATGTTTTGGCCATTTATGACACACAGAGTGCGTTTTTGGCCACCACAGTCACAGGATATCTCCGATCGATGTTCCGTCTAGAAGACCATTTCACAATTCACCCACCATTTGTTGTCGTTTGATTTCATGGAATTCTGAGGTCGGTCGGCTGGTTTTTTCCACCCCACGCACGCTTTTCTAGCGCGTCAAACACCTAAAAAACACATATTCAGATGTACCTTTCAAACCGTGCATTCGAATGGTGTTTCTTCTCCTTGTACACCTAAAGATTAATAATTAGGGTGTTTTTGTGTTATTTCATGTCACTCTGATGTCGTTAGTCTTGCATTTGACCGTTGAACACATGTTTTTTCCATTTACGACACACAGAGTGCGTTTTAAGCAATCATAGTCACACGGCACCTCTGGTTAAGGTGGAGTTGACTTGTACCCATCACAAATGACCAATGTATTGTTGTCCTAATGTGTCAACACAATCTGAATGCGTTTGATCAGTTTTCTGTATATTAGTTTTTGTTTTCACTTAAAATCCGATCTATTTCAAATAAAAGTGAGACACTTTGAGTGGTACCGGCCACACCATGCATCAAATTGATGTGGGGTTGAATCTTACACATCAAAAGTGTCCCATGGATCGTTTTTCTAAAGTATCAACAGAATCTGAATATGTTTGGTCCATTTTCTGTATGTCAATTTTTGTTTTCACAAAAAATGTTGTCCATTTCAAATAAAAGTGAGACACTTTGAGTGGTACCGGCCACACTGTGCCTTGGATTTAGGTGGGATTGAGTTGTACACATCACATATGACCCATGGATTGTTTTCCTAATGTATCAACACAATCCAAATACGTTTGGTCAGTTTTACGTATGCCAATTATTTTTACTTAAAAGGGTGTCCATTTTAAACAAAAGAGAGGCACTTTGAGTGATACCAGCCACACCATGCCTCAAATTGAGGTGGGGTTGACTCATAAATGTCACATATGACTCATGGATCGTTTTTCTAAAGTATCAACACAATCAAAATGCGTTTAGTCGGTTATTCATAATCCAGTTAGGAAAATCGTTCAACAATAGTGATAATAACATAGACTAAAACTATAGGCATTGTGCATGATGTGAATCGCCGGGTGCATGGTTAAGGAAAAATCATTCACATTGCTTCTAATAGATATCCCTATATGTTTGGTAGATACCCTATGGGGAGGAATTAAATTTTTTACTAACCGTGAGGTATAGTGTTTTTTTACACCGACCGGGGTTCCGAGCTCCAAACAAGCCCCAGAAGCCCCATAAACCATTATAACATCATTAGGCTTCCATATTTGGTCAAAAATAAAGAGTTATACTGAATTCAAAAATATCAATACCAGAGTGAAAACCCGGTTAAAAAATAAAGAGTTATACAAAATTAAAAAATATAACGGATCAATCTGCCCCTAATCACCATCACCATCACCACTATCATCATCATCCTCATCCTCACCACCATCTTTTTCCTCGTCGTCATCCTTGTCATCATCCCCATGCTCATCCTTGGCCCCATCCTCGCCCTCAGCCCCATCCTCACCCTCATCCTCATACTCATCCTTACCCTTGTCCTCTTCAGCATCCTCGTCATCACCATGAACGTCATCATCTCGACCGCCACTAGAACTGCTGCCTGGTACATAGGATAATACGACCATCGACGACATATATGTTTGAAAAGCCGCACTGGCCTCTGGTGGAAGTGATGAAGATAACACTTTGATCAGTTTCATAAATTCTTTCTCCCTCATTTGAACATGTTCTTCCAACTCTATGACCCTTTTATCAGACTACCTTGCATACTCCTTGACCTATTCCAACTCGGTGGTAATAGAATGGATACCTTGAGAGGACCAATGCCTCGTCGGGACTATTTTCTTACTAGGTCGGCAGCGTAATCGAACAGAGTGCTCATCTCCCAAAACCCGATATAAATGATCGTGTGGCCCTAAATTTTCAGGATTTTGGGTATCAAGGGCCTCTAAATCAGCCTGTTAAAAATATTTATAGTTTATTAAATTTCAAAATAGATATTAAAATTTTAAATAAGAAAATTAAAACTTATAATCTTTTCTTATGTCGTTTCATTAACAGTAGTTCAATCTTTTTCCTTTAACTCGAGAAAAACAATTTTGCTCGAGGGAGACGTCCTACAATATTCAATTTTTGATTCTATAATGACAATGAAAGAACATAAAGTGCAAGTATAATGATATATTCAATATTCAATAAATCACATAATTTAAGTAGGAAACAATAAAAATGGAAAGTCCAAAAGAAAAATTATAAACAACTATATCGTACATGTTGCCTCTCATGATCTGACATAGCAGTGCACCCGAAAGTGTGGAGTCATTGCTTTGAATCAATGTTTTTTTTCAGAAGATTACAAAATAATGTTTAGTAATAAATACAATAATATTAATGAAAAATATGAAAACTATCATTTAAATCCCTCAAATGGGATTAATACCTTAAATTTGGTAGTTTCCCAATGGGTAATCATTTGGAAATATTGCTCTATCAGGAAATCATCCATGATATGTACTATCTCCAACTCTGTGCCCACTATATCACACCTTCCAACATACATCTCATGCTTATAACCACTCCAGAGCTCTCCTAGCTCCTTTAAACATGCTGGTCGTGCACCTTCACCCTCAGGGATGTTAAACCGAAGCTGACAACCAATAGATTAATTCATATAAATACAAAAAACACTACATTAAATCCAATATATTTTTTACCCATATTTGTGCCCACACATTATCCTTGAATTTGTGTGGAAGATGTCTCAAAGAGAGAGGGCTGACCGGAATGATATCAGAGTATTTGACTAGCATCCCTAAAAAACCCTGACATTCCTACCCAGATTTATCAATCATTTGTCATTAATCATTGTATTCAACCATCAATTGTGTCTTGCGGTTCCATACTGCACGCAATCGAGTACTCCCCCTCCCCCACCTTCTATCAGTAGATTAATCTGTTTTTAAAGAAAAAAAGTATCAGTACAAGTTATAATAAAAACAAATTTTGGTATAAAAATTTGTAAGAGTTATATAAAAATACCTTTGGTAGTCAGATCAATGGGTGTCACTAGATGTGCAGAAACTGAAGGAATATATTGTACAGGTGGAGTGTCCCTCAGTGTACGCTCCTCAACCACATACTTTTTCGGAGTAGGAGTTGATGAAGGTGGAATATAATAGCTCAGAGATAATGAACCAGAAGGAAAAGATGATGCCACAGACATCTGGCCAACTGGTATTGTAAACACCAGAGGCCTAAATATCCCGTCTGTCCCTAAAGACACACCAGGATCAAAATGGGGCATAGAAGATACATCTGTGGTTGGGGCATAATCCAATCGAGTATGACCAGTGGATCATCTAACTCTCACACCACAATCCCTCGTACCACCGGCCTCAGTACTGAGATCACCAGATGATCATCTAACTCTTACACCACCCCCTCCTACCACCATCCATTGTACTGGGAGCAATATCAGACTCCTCGTTGGATATCTCTCGTTTAGGGGGTCGATCCTGAAAAAAATTTTAACACAAAAGTAAACACAAGATATTTTAAGTTATTGAAATATATATATTTGAAATAAAATACTCACAACCTGGATGAGTGGAGGAAGGCCCATCTGTGTCATGCAACGATTATTTTCTGTCATCTTTTTTCGCCGCATCTCTTCAATGGGTGTCATTTCCTGCAATGAAAAGAAATATGGAAGTAATTAAATACAAATAACTAATGTGTAACCCAAAAAACATAATATAGAAAATCCATTCTGAAAAAAAAAACATAAAGAAATAGACGATTTATGGTGGTTTGAAGGTAAGTACTAGGATACACACTCTGAATGATGTAGGTGTATTCATTGAATCATGTCCCAATTGATTTTCGAGATGTACCTTCAATAGTTATAGGTATGTATTTGATTAGAAACACCTAGAAAAAGGATATCCTAGAATTTTGATATCCCAAACCAGGATTCTACACTTAAGTGACCCAAACCCCGATGGCCACATGGCCTCAAGCACTTATACCAAAATTCCAAATGTTATTGACTAATAGTGAGAGCCTTTGCTGTTTCTGGGGTAGACTATTACCTCATTACCTAAGTTGCACAATTTTAATATTATCAGTAAAAAATTAGAAGAAAGATAACAATGGGAAAATATTGGAAATGGATGAAAATAACCAAATCAGTAATACCAACTAATAACAGAAACATAAACAGAATGATGGTAATGTATTTTATGTATCAAGAAGAAAAACATTGTTACAACTATTAGGAAGTATTACTATACAAGAGGCTCAATAAATTCTAAAATTCGACCTAGCTTCTTGATCTACAACCCAATCATCTGGTTCATCGGTGGAAAGAGTGTGAGTCATGTCAATAACTCGAAATCCACAATCATCAATAAAGGTTCATTGTCTCGTCATTGAATCAAACCATTGGTAAAGGGAAGATTTTTACCAACGTTTTCACAAAACTGTTGGTAAAATATGACTTCAAGTCCCCTTTATAGGCTTCCCAAATAGAGGCACATGCCTCATGCCCCATTATGTGTTACAAGCATCCCAAATCAATCACTTATGTTCAATAAATCATTCTTTGCACCTATATGGTCATACTTTTTATTACCCAATTAGATCCTCAAGTCAAGCACACCCCATGGGTGGATAAAGTTTAGGCTTCTACACTAATAGGTTGTTTATGGCTTGTAAAAAGTTTTAATTTCATAAAATGTAGAAAAAATATTTATTTTTAAATTTGAGATTAATAATAATGTTTGTCAATGATAACAAGATTACAGAATTTAACTTGTGACTTATCTAACATTTTTATGGATGTATACACATGCCAACATAGCTAGTGAAAAGCACCCCACCATCATAAAAGTGAGTATTTGCCAATAAAAAGACAAAATATTCAACGTATAGTGAGAACCATATTTAATTGACCCTAAAGTTATATTAGTACAATAATCTTAGGAAGCCAATTATCACTCATGACTAACCATGCCACTATAAAAAACCCAGAGTGTATAATTTTTCTCTCTGATCTTAAGAACTTCATCACACATTCTTACCATGATGTGAATCATGTGGAATATGGATGATATTAACACAAAATTCCCAAAAATACCAAGCCTTCTAAGAACTGAAAATTTATGGATGATATTAACAAATAATTCATTTTGAATCAAATTTGATTCACTATCAAAGCCTAACAAACACACCGAAATCAAATAGAAAGAAAAAGTCGTACACACCCAAATCAAAATAGAAAACCCAAACAGTAGATGTAGAACATTAAAATGAAAGTATCACTTACAAATTAGAAGTGTAGAACTAATAAATTTTGAAAATGCATCGGAACGAAGAATTTTCGTAGTAGGGTAAACAGAATCCTGCTTCTCCACTTCACCAAATGAAAACATAAAACCAAAATAGTAGATGTAGTATAACTTACATAATATAAGTGAAGAACTGATAAATCTTAAAGATGGAAGGATTTCTGCCGTAGGGGAAGGAAAATCCCAATTCTCCCTTCTGTTTAGGGCTGCAGTCGCATGGAATGGGGGAGTTCGAGCATCTATGTATTTGGGGAAAAACATTCCCAACAGTTTGTTAAAATTATTGGTAAAGGATTATTTAAACCTCTCTATACCAATGGTTAAAGAAAACCATTGGTATAGAGTATACATTTTCCAACGGTTTTGGAAAACTATTGGGAAAAGATTATTTAACCAACTTTTACCAACAGTTTCCTTAAACCGTTGGTAAAAGTACTCTACAGGCATTGGGAAAACCTATATTTCCAGAAGTGAATTAATATTAAAGAATATGGTTTTGGGGGTTTGTTAAATGTTCAATCATTGTTATACTTTATATGTTTTATTTCAGTTTGATAATAAAAACATTAAATCTCATTTTTTAACTACTATTCATTATTTATAAATTGTGGGATATTATTGATTGTTTGAGAGGTCTCAATTCCACCTCCTCCTTTAATCCATGTTGGTGACACACCTTTATCTAGAATGTTTCATCTTCCAAGACCCGATTAAATCCAAGCCATTTTATCAATTGATTATATCAACTCCAAAGTGTGAAAGACTAAGCAATAGAGACAATGAAGAATGATTAAACAAAAGAATAGGGATAGGTTGAGTTGCATGTCATCAGAGGTAGTCATAACATCAGGGACATTTCCCTTACCCATAAATGCTACTCAAATCTATCTACAAACTTAAAATTAAACATTAAAGAAAATTCATGATCACCTTCACCTCCCCCCAGGCCAAGTCTCAGGGTCAACCTCTCATTCCCGAGAGTAATATTTTACTTTGTGGAGTGGTTGGAAGAGAAGATAGAGAGGTAAAGAAATGAAAAAAAGTGGATGGAGAAATACAAAGACATGGATTAATAAAACTAAAATTAAAATTAAAATTGAAAAGTAATAAAAAAATAATATTAAAATAATATTAAATTAAGAAATAAGGGGGTAACAGTGGAGAAGAATCAGCCCATGCCCTGATGGGATCCCTCCTTAGTTGTGGGTGTCTAGCTGATGATTTGGGAAGGAGTCGAGGGCCTCCTTTTAAAGGCAGAATTTTGTCCTCTAAAATTTTGTGTGTTGTTAGCCCATTAAATGATCGATTCACACATGGACCCCTTCATAAAATTTGTTCACAAATATGTTTTCCATTAACCCTCCAACCTTCATCTCATTTATCCATGGGATTAAGGAGTTATGGAATTTTCATTGAATAAGGATTTTTATGGATGAAATTTTCAAGAAGATTCCTTCAAATGTATAACGATAAATGGAAACCTTAATGAATTAAAAACTCCCCCAAATTTGTTTTAGAGTTTTTATGATGTGTACTAGTGCTATCCCTAGCGTAATAATCTAAATGGGAGGTGAGTAGATTGATTTGTGCATCTGTTATGGTGGTGGGGTCCATGCTATCTGCCTGGAAAATTTTCCAACTTCAATTATTTTTTTGGACTAATAGATCTCTGAATAAACTCTAGAACCTAAAGAGAAATATGAATGAAATAAAATCAATATTCTAAAAAAATCACGAATTTTGGAGTTATATTTTTTAATAAATGACAAAAATACCCTTGTGGTAAAAATATTTCAAAAATCCAAAATTATGCACTTTTACAAATTTTTCTCATAATCATTCTAAAATTCAAATTACCCATTATTTTAATAAAAAATCGAAATACATGGGTTTTATCATTGAAAAAAAATTAAAAATCCTCATTATTTGATAAAAAATATGCACATAAATTTGCTCTATCAAATACCCCCACACTTAAACCATGCTTGTCCCCAAGTATAAAATCTAAAAATGGAAATCAGAGGACACCATTATTACCAATATTTAAATTCAAGGGTAATAAAATAAAAAAAATTCAATGTAAAATCAAACTTTCAAAAATCTTGATAAAATATCTATTTAATTAAATATTTTTCAAAGAAACAAATAATTCACATATTTTACTTTTACCCATTGAAAATTGATGGAACTTATCCTTTCATTCATTCAAGATCCTTGATTAATTATTAATAAACATGACAAGTCATGATTTACCTCAATTTTGATTCTTTTCTCTCATCACTCATCATATAATTCAAGTAGAGTTATTCTCATATCATGAGAACATTCTCCTTAGCCATAGGCTTGTAAATGAAATACTTTCTCCACTTTGTAAAGACAAAACGCACATGAAATCATGAGGAATTTCCATTAAGGTTCTATTTACTTTGAGGATTATGGTTGGTAGGATTTTATGCTTTAAAAATTAAGGCTTAAGCAAGAGGATAATCTCTTAAGTACTATTCATGATATCAAAATTAAAAATATAATGAAATTATCCCCTTGAAAGTAGCAACACCTAATTCTCAAAACTCAAAGGAAAGGTTATGATCAAGTAAGAATAATTAATGATTTTTTCACCCTCTTGATTTTTTTTATTTTTTACTTTTTATAAATTTTTCTAGAGTGATGATTCTACCAAATCTCACATCCATCATCTAACCACATACGATCATAAGATCATCGGTCTAGAAAATGGCAATTTTTGGTTTTCCCAAATCACAACCCATATTTTGCTCTTTTTGATGGTTCTTTTTGTCATTTTTGTAAATTTTTAATTCAAGAGGGGAAAAATAGATTATAATGAATGATTACACAACCTTTTAAGATTACCACAATAATACCACCACACTTCTTCCTTACAATTTATTTTATCCCATCCACCATGACTCCCTTTAACCCCACACTTAAACTTTAAAATATTATGAAAGTACTCAAAGGAGTGTAGGAATGGATAAAAATGGCATGAAACATGGCTCATTCCTATAAAGGCCATTGATGGTCTCTATGGGATAAAAGAAGGATTGATGTAAAGGTGGTCTTTTAAGGAAAATTGGCTTTCCAAAAGATTCCCCAATAATTTTAAATGTGTTTAGGAATAGTCATAGCTTTGATAAGTTTCAATACATGTTCTTGTTGGTTACATGTACTAAGATCATCCAAGAAATATGCACAAGAATAAATAGGAAGTACATGGTCGATAAATCCTCTTGGGAGTGGAAAATATAACATTGAAAAATCACTCATGGAATGACTAATAAATCAATTCATATGAACTTCAAAAATTCAATGCACGATGGATGGTAGAGAAATTTCATTTACATGAATCAATTATTTCCTTCAAAACATGAGTCATTACTTCATTATCCATGCTTAATTTTAAAAATTCAATTATTCATTTAAATCATTTAATCATATCAACATTGAAATCTAAAACATGGAATCACATGATTCCCAAGAAACTCATGTCTCTTTGATAAGTCGAGTAAACCATGAATTCAAGTGTGGTCAAGAAATTTTATCTTTAAAGATAAAAACTTGTTGTGGACAAAAATGTGGAGAGTTTAAAAGATAAAACACTAAAATTGAACACCCTTTTTCCAAGATACTTGGTCCTTCCCCTTTACTGTTTGAGGCTTACTTCTACTATCATGATCCTACAAAAGAAAATTACTCAATTAATCACAATGATAATTTCGTTTAATCTCAAAATAAAAGAGGGAGGAGGCCACGTGATAAATTTTTTCAATGAAAATAAATTGAAATATTAATTCCTAGAAAGCAATTAAAGATAAATCATGGTATTATCCCCCAAGTGGGCCCTGAATTTTGACTGCCTCTAGAGGTCAGTACATGCGATTATCCAAATTCTAATGGAGGATAAAGCTTATTTGATTTGAACGACGACATGTGGCCTTTCCCAGCTTTTTCTTCATCCTTATGGGATAGAGTACACCATATCCCCAATTTACAATGAGTTATAGCTTTCATGGTGGGGGTAGGAAGAAGTATGAATCATCCCACTTCTTTGATGATACTTGTGCAACCTCTTCTTCTCTGTCCATTAGTTACTTGAGGTATGCTTCATCAAAATAATAGTCAATGGGAAGTCAGATTGTAATTCAATTTGAATAATATTAAAACATGAAGTATCAAGATAAAATTCATCACCATCAAAGCATATTTTGTCATGGTTTCATTAGGGAAATACACTATAATCTCTTCATGAACTTCCTTCAATAAATATTCAATGTGTCTAGGGCGCTCCATATGTTCCTCATCATGTGCACATCGAGGTTCTTCTTCGTCCTCCAAGGCAGAGTTGAGGTTGTCGAATTCTGTATAATAAAAACCACATGGAGTGATGTAGAATTCATATTCAATAAAATTATAAGGGATAGAGTCAATGAATGGTTTAACTCCCTTAGTTGGTTCAGTTTCAATCTCTTCCTTAGTGGTAAGTTCTTCTTGGAGTATACTCTCTGATGATGGAGGTAGGTAGTCAGGCTTCTCCATCTTGACTTCAAAGTCCACCACAAGGGTGGTTTCTTCCTTCAGTGGTGATGAATCTTATTATTTGTATTTTATGGGTATGTTAAGAAGTTCTGTATATTTAATCATGAATTCATCCAAACTTTGTTGATCTCCCACTTATAGCTCAACATATTTGTCTTCCTCCCTTGATTCCTCTGTTTCTTCAATTTCAAATATAAGTGGTGAAATTTATTCCACCACTTTCTCATGTTCTTCCTCTGGATTAGGGTTGGGTTTCTCTATTAATGCATGAACATAATCAAAATCTCTATTAGCCTTTCTGGTTAGCTATTTAATGCTTTCTCTAGTTTCATGCATCTGATCTCTTCTAAAATATTCATCTTCTTCTTGTTTTTGTTACTACACCTGTGAGTAATTTTTCCATGCATAATATTCTGAATTTGAATACATCATGGAAGTATTTTTTAGTTTTTTTAATTGAAATGATATATAACTAATATGTGAAAATAGAAAAAGTAAATGAACTAATGATTGGATCCCCAGAAATAGGGTCAGTTTTGACACACGTCTGTTGTGGGGTGTGGACAAATATAATTATATTTTTCCTAGTGCAGAACAGTGGCTGACCAGGGTCATCTCCCTTGAAGATCCTTCTTAATGTAGTAAACTTAATTTATTTAATTCCCCATTCATTCTATTTTTGTGGTTTCTTTTATTAGATGAACGTGATTAAAATCATTTTGGGTATTTTATTATTTAAAATAATGACATGTGAATCAAGAATTCTAAATTTATACCAAGATTCAAGTCTAAATAGAATGAATTAATAAGAAAGAACTTGATTTTGGGGGTTGGTTAAATATTCAATAATTTTTCTCCTTTATATGTTTTATTTATGTTTGATAATCCAAACACAAAATCTCTGGTTTGAACTACTATTTGTTATTTATAAATTATGGAATATCATTGAGTGTTTGTGCACTCTCAATTCTACCTCCTCCTTTAATCCAAGTTGGTGACACACCTTTTTCTGGAATGTGTCATCTTCCAGGACCCAGTTGAATTGAGTCCATTTCATCCATTGATTATCTCAACTCCAATGTGTGAATAAATAACCAATTTATAGAGGGAAAATTATTAAATAAAATAAAATGAATAGGTTGAGTTGCATGTTATCGGTGGTAGTCACAACATCAGGGACATTTGGCTTACCCGTGCATGCTACAAAAATATATCTATAAACATAAAATTTAACAATAAAGAAAATTCATGATCACCTTAACCTTCCCTTTGGACAAGTCTTGGGGTAATCTTAAAATTTCTGAGTGTAATAGATTACATGGTTGAGTGGGTGGAAGAGAAGAGAGATATAGGGAATGAAATGAAGAAAAGTGTGTGGAGAAACACAAAGGCATGGATTGATAATTCTAAAATTTGAATTACAATTGAAAAATAATACAAAAATAAAATTAAAATAAAATAAAATGAAGAAATGGGGTGGGAATAGAGGTGTAGAGTCATCACATTCCCTATTGGGATCCCTCCTTGGTTTTTGGTGTCGAGCTGATGATTTGGGAAGGAGGCGAGAGCCTCCTTTTATAGGTAGAATTCTATCCCCTAAAGGTTTGTGCATTTTTGGAACAATAAATTGTCGATTAACATGTGGAATACTTCATAAAAGTTGTTCCTAAATGGTTTTTCCATTAAACCTCCACATTTAAGATCATTTTCAAACTGTATTAAGGAGGTATAGAATTTTCATTGAATAAGAATTTTTATGGGTGAAATTTCCAGGAAGCTTCCTTCAAATGTATAATGATCAATGGAAACCTTAATGACTTCAAAAATCGCCCAAAATTGTTTTAGAGTCCGTCATATGTGACCTAGAGATATACTAGGTATAATAACCTAAATTATAGTTGAGGAGACCGATTTGTGCATCCGTTACGGTGGTGGAGTCCACACTATCTGCCCGGAAAAGTTTCCAAATTCAATGAATTTTTTGGACTAATAGATCTTCAAATAAACACTAGGTCATAAAGATAAAGTTGAAGGAAATAAAATAAGTATTATAAAAAAATATCTGTAATTTTTTACATATATATTTTAATAAATGACAATAATACCCTTGTGGTAAAAATCTTTCAAAAATCCAAAATTATGCACTTTTCTCAATTTTACTCATAATCATTATAAAATTCAATTTACCCATTATTTTAATAAAACATTGAAATACAGGGGTTTTATCATTTCAAAAATAAAAAAAAATCCTCATTATTTGATAAAAAAATGCACATAAAGTTTCTTTGTCAGAGATGTCCTACCTCCTTGTCTTTTGTTATCATAATATGTCATGCCTAAATTGATTAAATGCTTAAATAGAAATTTTTAAAGGAGTGGGTATAATTGTTATTTGTTTTTAGATTTCTTAAATGGGTTTTTTGGTAATTATGATTAATGGTTGGGTATATCCATGTGATGTGTTAAATGGAAATTGGTGATAAGTGGGTGGGTATAACAATGTGACATGATTAAATGGAAGTGGAGTACATGAGTGGATATAATCATGAGATGTAACGGTTTAAATGAGTAGGTATACTCATTGAATGGTTTTGAATGTAATTGTTTATATGAGTGGGTAGACTCATATGGTTGGATATTGTTAAATGTATGGAATGGTTGATGATTTACATAGATTCCAAGGATGAATCTCCATAGATGTTGAATGTAGTAGTGGACAACTTGGTTGAGTATTCACTTTGGGTCTTGATTCTATGGGATGTCTCGGGCTTTGTTTTCCATTAGAATCGGCTTGATTAGACTCACATAGGACATTCTCGTACACATGCTCCTAGGACTCCAACCAGTGCCTATACTGAGTTTCTATAGAGATGATACTAGGACTTGATGATGATGCCTTCTTCTCCAATACATTGGATTCATCCCTTCATGGTTTACGCTTCATTATATGGCACGATCATGGGATATATTTCTGTGTTTGTACGACAAGGTTGTGGGTTTTTGATATTGTTTTCTTTACAGAGTTCGGCTGTATGGATAGGATATGGATTGTTTTATGATAAGGTTTTGTTGTTTGTTTATATTGCATATAGTTTCCTTGTTAGGATCCACCACTTGTTGCAGGGAGCCACAAGAGGCTGTTCGGTATAACTTGTTTGCATTGGTTATATGCCTTGGGCTTTCACACTTACATTACTTCTTACTTGTACTTGTTTCGAATATTTCATAGTGCAACTTAGAATTGTATAGATCATTGGGTGAAAACCTACTGGGATGTTTATCTCACACCCTGTTGGGGCCTCCTTGGGGACCCAAACAAATTATATGGTTTCAGGTTATAGTAGGGGAAAGCGGCCTAACACTAGTTGTTGATCATTTCTTTAGAGCATGGGAGCATGAGACCCAACTGAGGCTTGCAATGATACTGTGATACATTTTGATATTTTTGGATTTTGGATACTTGTATTGTACTTTATTTCCATGTATATTTGTTGGTTGTTTTATAGATACATGTATCATTTTCATCATGGTATATGAGACACTTATGGCGTGTTATGTATTCCTATCTTGCTTATCTATTTTACATATTTTTTTCTAATTGTATTTACTTCTGATATTGAATTTGATTAACTTCCACTATGATATACTCTCGTAATTATGGAATAGTCTCCCCAATAACTGAACTAGACCCTCACCACTAGTCGGAAGCATCTGGCATTTGAGGAGTGCACTTGAGGCCATGTAGCCAACTGGGCTTGTGGAACTATTGAGTGGATTCTGAGTTCAGGATGTTACAAAGTGGTATCAAAGACAATTTCTTTTATAGTTTGATTTTCAGTTTGGAGTCAATAAATAGGGATATGAAGGAAAATGGAATTTGTTAATGAGCTATGCTCGAGCTTAGTTAACCCGTCTAGAGGAAAAATCCAAATTACCCTAAATGAAATTGATATTTTCTAGTTTTGACTATTACAATTGATTTTATTTCACCATTAGGAGAAACAGATGATTTATGCTGATACTATTGATGCAATTGTGGGTTCTATTTTTTTGCAACCTGATGAGATGAGGGTATTCCATCTCATGCATCATATATTCTCTTGTTAGAAATCACATATCATGCATTATGTCATGACATTTAAGATGAATTATTTGACACATGATATTGTGATAGGTGCTCTAATAATTACTGTTAAATGAAAATAAATGGAAATTAGAGACTTAACCTACACCCAGATTTTGAGTGGGTGAGAGGTAGTGTTTCTAGCTGTGTTTTGGTTGTTCTTTATACAGTCATGTATTTAGAATTAGGTTGTGTGTTATGACTAGTTTTTAGGAGGGTTTTGACCTATCCTATGCTTTTGAGATGCGACTTTGATATCAATCCTTTCTGAGGTGAGTGTTTGGCATTGTAGAGGCATGTCACCATGAAGACCTCCAATGGTATGCCAAGAGGGTGGATATGACTATGATTCGATGGTGGTGGGACATTCGACACTAGTGGATCCCCTTTTAGTGCTTTTTATGGTACAATAGACTATTTTAGACATAGGTGCTGAGGCATAGTTCCACGAGGGGTTATTTTGCTATATGCAGACTTTTTAAGGAGCACCGTAGCCTACCATGACTATGGCCGAGCTGACATGGATGTTCTAGCAGCAAAATCCTTTCATGTTTTTGGGGGATGATGGTCCACAAGCTTCTGAGTTATGGATTGAGACCACACTAGCTATCTTCGAGCTTCTGGAGACACCTCTTGTGAGGAGGGTCAAGCTCACCCCTTATATGATACATGGTGTAGTAATGTACTAGTGGGATGTTCTAAACTAGGATGAAAGGCTACAAGATATGGGTTGGACTGATTTCCAGACCCACTTCTTTGACTACTTTTACCCCAAGACACTATGGGATGAGTGAGGTAGTGCGTTCATGCGTCTAGAGCAAGGCACCATGATGGTTATAGTGTACTCAACATACTTTACAGAGTGGCATAGTTTTTCACTGATGTACCTTACTAATGAGCAGTCGGGAGTGAGATGCTTTGAGGAAGGCCTCTGACATAGTATCAAATCCCAGGTCAACGTGTTCAGGTTGACCTCTATCACTGAGATTATGAATCAGGCACTGATTATAGAGTGGAACCTGAGGGAATTTGAGGATATAGAGTAGGGAAATGTTTCTTCTCAACCTAGTGGTTATATATATTCAGGAAGGAAGTACCATTTTGATGATTCCCATGAGATAAGCATCAGTTAGGCTATGAGTGCTAGTAGATCGATGTTTTTTCACTAGTGTGGCAGGAGAGGACATATGAAGAATCAACATGACTGCGACCTAGTCAAGTGCCAATCTTATGGAGGGATGTGCCACATAGAATGGTTTTGCAGGACCTTACCTCCAGTTGTGAGTGGTAGGGGGTCAGCTCCGTTGTCAGGTTTAGGATTAGGTTTCTATAATCTGTGTCAATTAGGGAGCTAGAGCAATGCAGGCCAATCAGGCTGCATAAATAGTGGTCCTTGCTGAGGTATCCATACACCAATTACTCCTATACATCGAAGGGGACCTACTCTGAGTAGTGAGGTTTCTTCACAGGGTCGTGGTATAAGTCAATTATATTATGTACAACCTTCCCCTAAGGAGCAAGGTTTCATACCTTCTACAGTGAGAGGAATGATCTTAGTAGCCTCTACTATTGAATCAGCTCTTTTTGATACAGGTCTATCTCATAGTTTCATATCCGCACCTATGGTGAATATCCTTGGGATTGTTTTGTGGTATTTTGAAAGCATTTTAATGCTAGAAATACTACTGGGAATTAGAATGGATGATGTGATCTAGTGCAGGGAATACCCCCTTGAGGTTGGTGGGTGTCACTTCATTTGAGATATTTATGTCTTTGAGGTGATAGGGTTTGACGTCATTCTTGGGATGGACTGTTTAGTATATTATCGATCTTACATTGTCTACTATCACCTAAGGGTAACTTTCACATCACCAGAGGATGTAGTGTTTACTCACAAGGGTGAATGGGGTGTCCAGGTGAGCTGAGATGGACTAGATCATTATGAGTTAAGCAGAATGACAACCTAGATTGCAATTTTTTGTTTTCGATGATCAGGGAGTGAGTCAGGTAGACTTTCCTCTAATGGTGGATCGTTTTAGGTACATGTTCCTAGATGAATTTTCTAGTCTACCTCTCAAGAGATAGGTTGAGTTCTCCATTGAACTAGTGTTATGAGCTGCACCAGTATCCATTTCTACTTACTAGGTGGCTACGATGGAGTTGTATGAAATTAAGTGGAAGCTAGAGTGTTTGGAGAAAAAGGGGTTTATCAAACCTAATACTTATCTATGGGGTTTTCTATTTCCTTTTTTAAAAAATGTAGATGTAACTCTTAGGCTATTTGGGGATTATCGTAATTTGAATCGGCTATTGGTTAAAAACTGATATCCCTTTCCACAAATAGATGAAATGTTTGATAAGATTCTAGGATCCCGAGTATTCTTGAAAATTGAACTATGGTTAGGATATCACCAGGTACATAATTGACCCACAGACATACGTCGTACAACATTTCATAGTAGGCATGGTCTATATGAGTATCTGGTTATTCCATTCAGTCTCAAAAACACGATAGTAGTTTTCATGGTGCTGATGAACCGAGTGTTCCATCCTTAATTGTTACACATCAAGTATTGGGATGGGAGTTGTGATGATGTAGGGGGATAGAGTTTTGGCATATGAGTCTTAGTTTCTAAGGCCACATGAGAGGAATTACCCTATGCATGATCTTAAGCAAGATGCAGTTGTTCTTGCTTTTCACTATTGGAGACATTATTTATTGGGAGATCATTTTTTGGTGTATACAGACCACAAAATCCTCAAGTATATATTTACTCAGTATTACTTGAATATGAGGAAAAAAGGTGGGTGGAGTACCTACAATCTTTTGACTTCAAGCTTGAATACATGACCGGTAAAGGTAATGTAATGTTCGATGCACTGAGCAAGTGTACTCAGATACAGATAGTGCAGTAGGGAAGTAGTGAGTGGAAACTTATGGCGTTATTCTCTAGGATCTATATGGAGGTGCACAACAGTTAGGGATAGACATATCTAACATCCATAGTTGTGACCTCAACCCTATTGGAAAAATTAAGCATGAGGCAGTTATCGAATTCAGAGGGTCTAGTCCTATGGGAGAGTGTGGAAGGTGAGGACACTCCTCCTGGTTGGACCGTAGGTGTTGATGATATCCTACATAACCATGTATGTGTTTGGGTTCCGGCAGATATACGTGGGGATATGATGTCGGAGTTTCATGATTCATCTTGGGCACTACATCCTAGAGTCACAAGATGTACCATGACTTGCATCATCAATACTAATGGCCAAGAATGAAAAGTGAGGTAGCTAGTTTTGTTACGAGGTGTTACACCTGTCAGTATGTGAAGGAGGAACATCAACAACCATCCATGATTTTATAGCAGTTACTTATTCCCAAGTGGAAATGAGATGATGTCATAATGGATTACATGACTGGTTTACTAAGGTCGCCTTGAGGTAACGATGTTTCTTGGGTTGTTGTTGATGAGATCTAAAAGGTTGATCATTTATTGTCAATCAAGGATACCTTCGATGTTAATGTTCTTGGAAGGTTGTATATCCATGAGATAACACAACTTCATGGGTTCTCACACACTATCATTTCAAATAAGGATTCCCACTTTACATCTTGTTTATTATAGAGTTTTTAGAGGGAACTAGGTACATAAGTGCTTCTGAGCACAATCCACCACCCTCAGACTGGTTGCTAATCAGATTGTATGATACAAGTGCTAGAGAACATGATGAGAGAATGTGTCCAAAATTTTGGGGGATCTTGGGAGAGACACATTCATTTAGATGAGTTATCCTATAATAACAATTATCAAGCAATGATACAAATGTCTCCTTATGAGGATCTGTATGGTAGGCTATGCCAATCACCCTTGTGATGGCTAGAGGCAGGTGATGTAGCTTTAATCGGACCTTGTCTCAGGCAAGAGAATTCTGAGCAGTTGCCTTAGGCTTTGCTACCCCATGGATCTAGATATCTTGGACTCACGTAGGACATGTTGGTACACATGCTCCTAGGATTCAAACCAGTGCCTATGCCAAGTTTCCATCGAGATTCTCCTGAGACTCGAAGAGGATGCCTTGGTCTTCAACATTATATATCCGGCCCTTCGTGGTCTACACTTAATTATATGGCATGACTATGGGATATAAGATTGTTGTTGTATAACAAGGCCGTGGGTTTTTGATATAGTTTTCATTATACGGTATGGAAATGTGGACATGATATGGATGGTTATGTAGAAAGGCTGTGTTGTTTGTTTATATTACTTGTAGATGCCTTGTTAGGTGACGAAACTTGTTGCAGGGAGCCACAAGAGGCTATTTAGTATTACTTGTTTGTAGTAGTTATATGCCTTGGGCTTCCACACTTACATTACTACTTACTTTCACTTGTTTATCATATTTCATAGTACTTCTTAGAACTGTATAGATATTTAGGTGGAAACCTACTGGGTTGTTTATCTCACATCCTATTTGGGTTTCCTTGGGGACCCAAATAGATTATATAGTTACGGGTGATAGTAGAGGAAAGCTCCCAAAAACTATTTGTTGATCATTGTTTGAGAGCATTGGAGCATAGGACTAAGATGAGGCTTGAGATGCTACAGGGGCACTTTTTGGTCATTTTGGATTTTAGATACTTGTATTTTATTATATTTATTTGTACCTATTTTGGATATTTTCTAGATACATGTATCATCTGCATCATGGTATATGAGATAGTTCTGGCTTGTTACATATTCTTGTCTTACTCGTCTTTTTTATCTATTGTCTGCTTATTGTATCTGCTTCCACTATTTAATGTGATGGACTTCCATTATGAAAAATAATGGTAATTGTGGTATATTCTCCCAAATGACTCACCTAGTCCCTAACTGTTAGTCATAAGCCTCTGGCATTTGAGAAGATGTGCTTGAGGCCATGTAGACAACCGGGCTTGTGGAACAGTTGAGTGATATCCTGGTTTGGGAAGTTACATTTGTACAATGATTCAATGATTTCATTTCAAAATTCATTGATGTTATATGAAGATATAATATGATTTTGTGCATGTACATACTATATCACATCTAGGTGTGAATAAAATTCCTTAATGTGTAAAATACATTCCTTTGGCTGATAATTCTTGTAGTGAGATAAATTCCTTAAACTAGTAAAAAATACTATGGGTAAGAAAATTCATAAAGTGGGGGAAAAATCTAGTGAGAGAAATCCAATTGTTTGAGAGGATAGAGAGATGGTATTTATTAGTGAATTTTATAGCTTTAGAATTGATAATAAAATAAGATATGTCACTTTTAGGGTATGATTCAGTCAAACTATGTTATCTAGCACTACAAAAAATAGTGGTCTTAGTGAAAGGTTATTAGTGGCAGTTCTAATAATCACTACTAAAAAACATTATTAAATATATTTTAAATATAAAGATGGTTTCATTGAAACCACTGCTAATATTTTTAAACAATAACTGACACCACCACCTCCACCCAATGCCCTAACCCACTCGATCCCTTGGTTTTGCCTCTCCCCGATGCTGGCGACTGCCCCTCCCCCTTGGTTGTGCCTCTCCTCGACGACGAAAATCACCCCTCCCTCTTGGCCTCACCTCTCCCCAACACTGGTGACCACCCCAAACTCGATCATGACTCTCCCCGATGCTAGTGACTCCCTCCATCCCCCTACCCCCACCGATCCCTCAGCCCCACCTCTCTCAGATGTTGATAACCACCACTCCCCCTCGACCCTGCCCCTCCCCCAACATCGATGACCGACCCTCTCCCTAGATCGCGCCTCTCCCCAATTCCAGTGACTGCCCCTCACTCTCAATCATGCCTCTCCTCAGCGCCAGTGATTACCCCCCCTCTACCCAACCTATCCCCAATACTGGCGAACACCCCTCCCCCTTGGTCACACCTCTCCCCAATGTAGGTGACCTCCCCTCACCCTCGACCCCACATCTCCTCGACACTGACCCCCCTTCTCTTAGGCAACATACCTCCCCCCTTCCCCCACTTCCCCCTGACGGATCACCCCTCATCCTCGATGGGGACCACCCCTTTTCCCAATCTCACATATGACCCTCATGACCCCAACCCCACTTGCTACCTGATGATGACCCCACAATGACCCCCCCTGCTCCTTGATGGTGATCCCCAATGGCGACCTCTCTCCCCTATTTCTCGGAGAGTTCAATCCCCAATCGTAAGGTGTAATTTTTTAATATTGTATTATTGGTTTTCTATATAATCATGTAGTATATCATATTGTACAATCAAATTATAAATTTTAACACTTAGGAATCCAATACACATAACTATCATTAATGCCAATTATAAATGGGGATAATGAATCATTTATATGATGAATGATTGTTTGTATGTGGGGTTATAAATAGTCTATAACTGCATGATTCAATTATACCTCATGAATCATTGGTGAGTAGGCCTTAGTGAGTTTTGGATAATGGTTGATTAGAGGATAGGAAACCATTTGGTTTTATTGATTATTCACTAATGTTTTAGTAAGCTTCTTCCACATTGGAATGAGACTTTATAAGTAAGAACATACTGAGTGTACATGTATGTTCACCATGATTTTATATACTATATTTATATAATTATAGGATAAATTAGGTGACCAAGCTTAATGAAGTTAATTGATGTTTACTTTTAAGTGTACTTGTTTGATTAACAATTTATATCTTTATATATGAATATATAGGGAGAAGAGTGAAAATCCAATACCTATGGATAAAAGTTGGATTACTTTACCTCGAAACACACCTAGTTATGACAAGAGTTTGAAAAAAAATATTATGTAATTAAAAATGATCAGTGGATGGTAGAATAAAATGTGTATGTCCTGATTGAAAATTCATGTGATGGTAAAATAGAAATGAAGTGTATGATCATTTTATATAGAAACAATTATCCGCTAAATATGTATGTAGGATTTGGCATAGTGAATATATTGTTATGGAAATTCAAAACAAAGACAATCCTATCCAAAAAAAACAAAGTGACCCTCCAGATGGGAATTCAGTTTGAAATTTGATAAATGAAACATTTGTCTTTGCATGATATAATGTACAAGATTTCAATAGATCAAAAAAACCTTCAATTGAACCAGAGAATTTTAATCCTTATAATTAGTTCAACGAAAAAAATGAGCTTTATAAATTAGTTGAAGACACGCAACAAGAACTGTATGAAGGGATTAATACTTATTCAATGTTTTCTTTTCTACTTAAGTTGTATCATACAAACAGTCTCTGTGAAATTATTGACAAAGAAATGTACATGATTTTCAGTTTCTTCATGATGAATTTAGTGAAGCTATGATCCTTGCATTATTCAATGAGATTAATAAAGTCATAAATAAACATGGATTGTATTATACAAAGATACATGAATTCCTTAAAGATTGCATGCTCTGCTAGGGAGAAGAGTCTGACAAAGTAGAATTCATAAGATGTTATAAAATTAGATGAAATTCAATGAACAAAAATGAGAGAATAAATCAATGCATCCCCAAGAAAAAAAAATAAGAAAACTACTTCAACTTTATTTCATTACATTCCTCTGATATGATGCTTGAAAAGATTATTCATGGCATCTAACACTACATATGAAATGAAGTGACATGATGAAGATAGTAATGATGGCCTGATGAGACATCCAAAAGATTCAACATCATAGAAAATTTTTGATTCATTATATCTATTTTTTTCGTTAAATCTTAAGAATTCACATTTGGGATTGGATTCTGATGGTTTTGACCCCTTTTGTACTTTAGGTACTAATTGTAGTATTTGGACAATTGTTTTGATCCCTTATAATCTACCTCCATAGATGAGTATGAATAAATATTATTTTTTTATTTCGATGATTATTTCTAGAAATAAAATGCCTACAAATGGAATTGATGTATACCTTCAACCTCTAATCAAATAATGGGGATAATTATGAGATGATGGAATAGAAACATATGATGCTTCAATGAGAAAACTATTAAAAATACTTGCTAATTTAATATAGACAATTACTAACATTCCTGGATTAGGAAATTTATCTCATTGGAACACTCATACTAGTTTGTCTTGTCTAGTTTTAAATTTTGTTCATCAAAGATTACCTCATAGAAGAAAATGATGTTTTATGTGTCATCGTTGATTTCTTTAATTCTTCTCATAAATCTAGGTTTAACAAGACAAAAATCAAAGAATATATTATAATGAGAAATACACTAAAAGTGTAATTAAGTTCAGAAATCATGGGACAATTAATGAGTGTCATTGAAGAATTTGGAAAATATAATCATTTTAAAGAAGGAGAAAACGGTAAAAGGTACAATATTTGAAGCATCTGGAACACAAAAATAAAGGGTATATTTTTTAAAATTCCTTATTCTGAGTTTAATTTGATATTTTATAATCATGTCATAATAAATATTGAGAAAAAATTATGTGGTAATATAATTATCACATTGCTTAATGACAAGGGTAAATCAAAGGATCACCTTAATGCACATAAGAATTTGGAGTTAATGAATATAAAGCATGATTTTTGGGAAAATGAGAATGGAAAGTATCCTTCGACTATTTTTATAATGAAAAATCAAGATAAAGACATATTTCTTCAAACTTTAAAGAATTTAAAAGTGGAATATGGATATTCAAGTAATATATCAAGGTGCATTGACTAAAAAAATTGTAAGTTACATGGATTGAATTGTCACAACTCATGTATTTTTATGGAACAATTGTTTTCATTGGAATTTTGTAATATGTTAACTGAAAAATAAACTATTGTACCTTTTTCAAAGTGCTTTATAGAAAAAATATAAATCCAATTGAGCATGATAAACTTCAAGAACGAATTTTTTTGACACTTTTTTATTTGTAGATGTTATTTACCCCTTCATTATTCACTATGATGATCCATTTGATTGTTCATTTGGTTGAAGAAGCTAAACATGGCTGACCGGAACATTATCAATTGATGTATCCAATTGAGAGGTACAATGATATTATTTTTATTTTCATTAGTGAATTTAATTTTATTAAATTATTGCATAATTTTTTTTTATGTTTCTTATTTTTTTCATCAGGTACATAGGTCATTTGAAATCATATATGATGAATAAATATCAACCAAAAGGCTCTATTGCTAAAGGTTACATATCCAAAGACTGATTGACCTTGTATTCAAGGTATTTGGATAGGATTGAGATTAGATTCAATCATGTTTAATGTTTTGATGATATATCCACTAATTATCATTTTGAAAACTAGTTATCAATATTTCCAATTATTAGATAACCAATTGGAAAGGGGTCAAATTTTACACAAAATGAATTGGAGTTTCTTTAAGCACATAGATATATACTGCTCAATAGTCTTATTAATGATCCATTTATTAAAGAATTGTGATGTCAAATAGATAAGTGATTAAGGGGTATATATTGAAATGAGATGGAATTAAAAAAGTTGTTAATTAGGAGATTGTCAAATTTATCACCCATCAGGTAATTATATGCTCAGATTAATATTATTGACATGTAGTTATTTTGTCTATGTTAAATCTAAAACTTTATATATATTATTCTAGATAATGAATGTTAACAATAAAACTGAAATATCACATGCTTGTATGTTTTTTTGGCTCGAGGTCCTCTAAGAAATTCTAAGATATTCGATGCCTACAATATTCATGGCTTTAGGTTTCATTAAATTTATCACGAAGAAGACTTAAAAATCAAAATAGTTGTGTATTTACCCTTACAGAGGTGAGATATTATGGAAATTTGGAAGATAAAATTGAATTTAACTATCATGGTTAGTTTTTGGTTGTCTTATTCAAATGAAAGTGGGTTAAAATTGATATGGGTATAATGAATGATTCATTACATTTTAATTCTATCAACTTCTCATGATTTATCCATACCAATGACCATGTAGAGAATGATCCATTTATCTTGGATTCCTATGTGAAGATAGTTTATAATGTGGATGATGAAATACATGAAGGTTAGAGTTTTTTTACACTTAAAGTAGAGAGACTTATATGATATGAGTGATGAAGATCAATTTGTACTTTGTGACAGTGAACCTAATCAACCAAAAAACATTGAATAATTTTTTACTGACAATATAGAAACAATAGAACATTCAATAGAGGTTGAAAATGAAGCACTCATCATAATGGAGGATTATAATAATGAAGATAATGAAGATGAAGATAATTGAAGGTATACATTGGTAATGAAAATATATTACAATTTCTCATTGATAAGTGGTCCATACATATATACATTGTTCTAGTATTTCTTTTTTCTTTTTGTAAAAATTTATTAGTTAATAATTTTATATACATTTAATATCTCTGAACCAGTTGAATTGAATGAATGTTGAGAACAAATAAATTTCAAAATCCTAGCTGGTTATCATCTTGAAGCACACCACAACTACCGTCAGCTTTAGTGGATCTGAGTGATTCAGTTGTAATTGAGACTACCAGCGAGCCAGCCATTCCCCAGATGTTTTTAGTATCCCATGATCCAATTCACCTCCAGCTATGGAGGTGTTCTTCATCCCTTCATCTAGAGGATATCCATGAGTTAATATTACTAGTATGTATGTCATTGTAAAAAAATATATTTTATTAATTGTTTAATTCATTTTTCAAATGGATAAAAATAAAAATAGAAGATATATAAATATGAACATGAAAGATGTATGAGACCTGAAGGAATTCAATATAATCATTCCTTTTGATGAGTTTGGGGTGTCTACTGATGATGTTTCTTCAATCTATGGGAAGATTATTAGATAGATAATTTGTGATAGAATGAGCATTCCCATTAATTATAAATATTGGAGGCATATTCTTACAACATTGAAAAATGAGGTTTTTGATACTTAATTAAAGAAAATTTAATTTAATATTCTTTGATAACTAATTTACATGACATGATAAAGTTTTCTGTTATGCTTATACAATATTATGTTTTTTATTTCTAGATGTTTTTTCATTTGGATGTCCCAGGCTCTATTTCACGCCCATGCACTTTGAAAAAATTAGGAAAGAAATGGTGATATTTTAAATGTATATTATGACATGAGTTTAATAAAATATCTTTGCGCTCATGATAGATTTATGAGAAAGTGTGTGAATGAATTTCTCATGTGAAATGGAATTCGTTTGTTTATATTAACAGAGATGCATCTCATGAGGTAATTTCATTTTTTAGAGTATCGTAATAACATAAAAAAAATTATAGTTTTTATAAATGTTGCTATTTTTTGTAGGAATTATTGAAAAAAATACTATAAATCATGAGAAATAATTCATTCTTCATATCAGTGTGTCTTAAATTTTTTTAGAAAAAGAATAATTTTGGTTTGTATTTTATTTATTATTATTTATATCATTTTATTATAAGTCCAATTTTTTCTATCTTTTTTATATTTTTTATAAAGTCTAATGAATTAGGTTACTCTGTTGGCCATACATAGATGTGGTTTAATGTGCATAGGGAATCTGATGTCAGTTTTGTAAATTACCCTACCATAGATGTTTGAGTAAGTATTTTTCATTATCATTTCATGTTATTTCATTACTATAAAAAAAATAATGAAAAATATATTATAACAAAAAAATCCTTAAACCATATTAAATGGGGCTGGATACATGGATAAAATGATGCCAATTTATCACCGTTTGATACATCTAGCCAACCATAATTAATTGGGTTTAAGGCTTATTTGTTGTTATAATTTATTTTTCAATATATTTTTTTATAGTAATGAAATAATAAAACATAGTAATAAAAAATTTATTAATTAGATAATATTATGAAGTTCAAATATTTTAAAAAATAATTTTTAATATTTTTGTATTAACAGGTTCGAATTCAAGAAATTTGGGATGTGAACCCTTCAAAATCATCAGCAGTTTCCCAGAATGATGAAGTTCCTATTGTTTTTGGGATGGAGAATCCCAGACATGTACATGGGATGAGTTCTGGACCTACTCCATCCGTTGTCTTTGGTAGGGAGTCATCATCAGTTACTAGTACACCTAGTGGGGGTTCGAGTAGCGCAATTGAGGGCGAATCACAAAGAAAAATTGCAAGGTTGAAAGGAAAAGTGCGAGAACAAGACTCTTATAGGAAAACTTAGGATCAATGGTGAGAGAAAATGGTAAATGATTTTGTTTTTATATTTCAATGGTTTACTAGAACAATACCCAAGGAAATTTCTAGCCTTATACCTTATCTTATCAACGTAAATTCTAAATTTCATAGATCATTCACACATTTTCAAAGAATGTAAACAACTTCGATAAATAAAACTAAAATGAAAATTTTATATTAAAAAAATGAACTTCGAGTCATACCGACAACAACTTTCACCAGATTGATGTGTGTTTGATTCCTACACATAAAAAATAAATTATATATTGTTATCCTTAAGTTTAAAAATAATTCAATCTCATTTTCTGAGTTTTGACACAGTAAATAGTTTGTAAAGGTACCAAATCCTTTAAAAACATGTGTGTGTGGGGGGAGGGAGGGGGGGGGGGGGGGGTGGGGTCAAAAATAGGAATTAGATTCCATATCAACATAAAATCCGAGGAAAATGACTGTGGATTGATTTTTGAAATGTAGGAATAAATGACACATCATTTCAAGTTATAGTTTACCTGAGATGCGTGTAAATGTATTTTTAGTGTTTTAAAACACCAAAACATGTGTGTAATGTTTCAAACCATAGTAACGATATCATATTGACATGAAATTATGATAAAACCACCATTTAATTATTTTTTACATGTAATCATATAAAAAATATCAATTAGTCTTGCGGTGTAGTCAAAATGCCTCAATAAATAGTTTTTAAAGTTACTAAATCCTTTAAAAATTCATGATAGGGGGTCAAAATTAGAAAAATGATGTTCGATTTCCATGAATTTAGAGGAAAATAACCATGGATAGTTTTTGAAATATTGGAACCAACAACATGTTATTCTAGGTTACTGTTTCTAGGGATTCCTGTAAATGCATTTTTAGTGTTTTAAACTACTAAAACATGTGTAAAATATTCAAAACCAAAGAAAAAACCTCATATTGAGTTGAAATCATAAGAAAACCACCATTGAGTTATTTTTGACATGTAATCATAGACAAAAAATCATTCCAATGTGCGGTGTGGTTGGAATGACTTAGTAAATAAATTTTAATGGCATCAAAGCCTTTAAAAATGTGTGTCGGGTGTCACAACTAGGAAAATTTCATCATATTTCTATAAAACCAGATTGGAAAAAAATTGTTTAATGATTTTTGAAATGTAGGACCCGACAATATGTCATTATGTGTTAAATTTTTTTTGGAATGATCATAAGTGGGTTTTTAGTGTTTTAAACCACATAAACATGCATGTAATAATCAAAACAATAGAAAAAGACCTCAAGTTGACATGAAGTCATGAAAAAACCATTGTTTAGTTATTTCTGATGTGTATTCATAGATAACACATCAATCTAATATGCAGTTTGGTCAGAATGGATGGTAAACTATTTTTAAAGGTCCCAAAGCCTTTAAGAATGTTTGTTAGAGGGTCAAACCCAGGAAAAAATTGTCATATTCCCATGAAATTATATAAAAAAGACTATAGATTAATTTTTGATATGTAGGAACTGATAACATGTCATTATGATTTATGGTTTTCCTGGGATGCTTGTAAAAACATTTTTATTGTTTTAAAAGAGTAAAACAAGAATATAATGGTGAAAAACATATAAAAATAACTCATATTGATGTAAAATCATGCTAAATTAACTATTGAGTTATTTTTAACATTTACGCATAGACAACACATGAATCTAACATGTGGTGTGGTTGGAATGACTCGGTAAACGACTTTAAAAGATATTGAATCCTTTAAAAACATGTATATGGGGGGTTAAAAGTAGGAAAAAATCAGAATATTTCTATGAAATAGAAGTAAAACAACAATAGATTTATTTTTGAAATATTTGAACCAACATAAAATCAATCTAGGGTATTATTTTCCTAGGATGCTCGTAAATGTGTTTTTTGTGTTTTCAAACACTAAAATGTGTGTGTAACATTCAAAAAATGAGAAAATGACCTCATATTAATGTCAAATCAGGGTAAAAATACCAATTAGTTATTTTTTACATGTATTTACTAAAAACACATCAATATGATGTGAAATGTAGTTGGAATTTCTCATTAAATAGTTTTTAATGGTAACAAAGCCTTTAAAAACATGTGTTGGGGGTTTAAAACCAGGAAAAAATCATTCGATTTCAATGAAATCATAATTCAATAACCATAGGTGGATTTTTTAAATCTATTAATAGATGAGATGTCATTTTGAGTTACGCTTTTATTTGGATTCCCATAAATTCATTTTTAGTATTTTAAGACACTAAAACATGCAACAGTCAGATCCATAGAAAAAAACATCAGATTTATGTCAAATCATGGGAAAACCACCATTGTTTTATTTTTGATGTGTTTGCGTAATGTCAATCTGATGTGAAGTGTGGTCAGAATGGCTTGGTCAATAGTTTTTAAAGGTAATGAAGCCTTTAAAAACATGTTTCGGGGGGTCAAAACCAGGAAAATGTTGTCATGTTTCCATGAAACCATAGAAAAATTACCATATATTTATTTTTGAAATTTAGGAACCGACATAACATCATTTTAAGTTACAGATTTCCTGGGATGTCTTTAAATGGATTTTTAGTGTTTTAAAACACATAAATGTGTGTGTAATGGTAAAAACCAAAGAAAATTAATCCCTATAGACATGAAATCATGGGAAAACCACTGTTGAGTTATTTTTGATGAATACACATTGACAACATGTCAATCCGACATGTGGTGTTGTCATAATGGCTTTATAAATAGTTTTTTAAAGGTATCGAAGCCTTTAAAAACAGGTGATGGAGGGTCAAAACTAGGAAAAAATCATTGAATTACCATGAAATCAAAGTAAAATAACAATATATTGATTTTTGAAATTTAAGAGCTAACGACACATCATTTTAGGTTACAGTTTTCCTAGGATACCTATAAACACATTTTTAGTGTTTTAAAACACTAAAACATGCATATAATGGTCAAAACCATAGAAAAAGACCTCAAATTGACATGAAATCATTGTATATCAATAATTTAGTTATTTTTTTTATGTTTACACATACGAAAAACATCAACATAATGTGTAGTGTGATCAAAATGGAACGGTAAATAGTTTTTAAAGGTTCCGAAGCCTTTAAAAACATGCATTAGGGGGTCAAAACCAGGAACAAAACATCTAATTTCTATAAAATCATAGTAAAATGACCGAATAATTATTTTTTAAATTTAATAATTGATGTCACATCATTTTTACTTACGGTTTTCCTACGATTCTTATAACATGTTTTTAGTGTTTTAAAAAACTTAAATACACGTGTAATAGTCAAAACCACAGAAAAAGACTATAGATTGATGTGAAATCATCGTAAAACCACCGTTAATTTATTTTGGACATGTAATTGTAGAAAACATGTCAATACGGTGTGTTTTGTTGTCAAAATGGACTGATTATTAGTTTTTAAATGTATCGATGCCTTTAAAAATGTGTGTTGGGGGGGGTCAAAACTAGGTAAACGTCATCATATTACCATAAAATCAGAGGAAAATGACCATATATTTATTTTTGAAATTTAGGAATTGAAGTAATGTCATTTCAAGTTATGTTTTTCCTAGGATTCCCAAAAATAGGTTTTTAGTGTTTTAAAACACATAAACGTGTAGGTAACAATCAAAACCATAGAAAAAAACCTCAAATTGATGTGAAATCACAGGAAAAACACCATTGTGTTATTTTTGATTTTTAAGTGTAGAATACTCATCAATTTGACATGCAGTGTGGTCACAATGGCTCAGTAAATAGTTTTTAAAGGTATTGAAGCCTTTAAAGCGTGCATCGGGGGGTTAAAGACTTGGAAAACATAATTGGATTGCAATGAAATTAGAGGATAATGACTATAGAATGGTTTTTGAAATGTATTAATTAACAACACAACATTCAAATTTATGATTTTTCTAGGATTCCCATAAACACATTTTTTGAGCTCTTCCATCTCACAATACCTCCACTCAAAGTGAATATGTATCTCGTTTGTGACTTCATGTCATCTTGATAAGTTTGAAAACAATAATCTTCATATCTTTTGGTGATGGGTTACCCATATCCTCCATAAACATGGAACATATCCTTAGTACACCTCAAATAATTGAAGATAATCTTGACTACCATCTAATAGAGGTCAACTTGATCATCTTGATATATTCTTACTGAACTTGATGCTTAGGAAACATCTATCCTAGTACATATAATAATATACATTAATGACCCAATCACTCATGCATATGAAATCCTTTCCATTATATTTATTTCCCTATGTATATGAGAAAACATTTTCCTAGAAGGATGAATGCCATGTGACATTAGAAACAATCCCCTCTTGGATTTTTCCCTACCAAATCTCTTAAGTATCTTATCAATGCATGTACTTTTACTTAGACTAAGAAACTTCTTGGATCTATCATGATAGATCTTGATTCAAAATATATATGATGTCTCGCCCAAGTCCTTCATAGAGAAGCATTTATTTAACCACATCTTAAAAAACTATAAAACTGGTATTTGATTTCCTAAAGTAATATGTCATAAACATATACTATTAAGAAAATGAATGCAATCCCACTAAATTGTTTGTAGACACAATGATCACACTCATACTTTATGAAACCACATTCTATTATAGATTCATCAAAATGAATGTTCCATGTCTTAGATACTTGATTAAATCCATAAATGGATTATTTTTCAATTTGTGTATATTTTCATCCTTTGTAGTCACAAACCCTTCAGGTTTTTTAATATCAACATCTTCCTGATGGTTCCAATTAAGTAAGGGAGTTTTGACATCCATTTCTCAAATCTCATAATCACGGTAAGCCTCAATGTCACCTATATTTCTGATGGATCTCAACATTACAATTGGTAAAAAGGTTTTATTTCAGTTAATTTATTGATGCTATTTCAATCCATTTACAACTATTCATACCATATAGGTACTGAATTTTCCTTAAATGTCTTGTTTATTATTGAATACTTACTTGCAACAATGGGTTTTACATCCATTCTAGGATCATACAAAATACAAACATGATTTTGGTAGAAGGAATCCATTTTAGATTTGATTGATTATTCTCACTTGGCAGCATCTGTGCCACTTACTGCTTCCTTTTAGGTTATAGGATCAATATTATAAACTAATAATTATTCACCATCCTTGGTGACAAGAAAACCATACCATTCTGGTTCTCTAACATCTCTTATGCTCCCACACATTACTTGTTTCTCGAGAATAGTTTCTTCTTACATAGGGATTTATAGAACTCGTTCATATGAGATGTCTTATGTACCTTGAGTATCAACATCATCTAATTTTATCTCCATCCCATTATCACTTTTAGAGCTGTTTTCCCTCTCAAGGAATATGGAATGCCTTTCCACTATTGTTTTTTTAAGGGTTCATATTGGAAATATCCCATTGTTTCTTTGAGTTATCTTATAAAGTCACATTCTAAACATCAAGGTTAAAGTTTCTTCCTAAAATAGGCCTTAAAAAAACACTTTCGAAACCAAAATATGAAAGTATGACAACATAGGTTTCTTTCCATTTCATAAATGGTATGGTATACTGAATAACCATCATGTTGTTTTTTCAAAAAGTTTTGTATTTGTAGAAAACTAATCTTTTGAAAAATAATGCTTTTTGAAAAACTGGTGAATGTTTCTAAATTTTCAAAGCTAAACCTAAATAAGGAGAAATGTTTTTTTAGAGAAAGTTGTTTTCTGGATACAGATGATTAGACTGAGTAGCACCAAACACAAAGTATCAAACATTGTAGCTCTAATCAGATAAGTTGTTAGAATAATAAAGTTGGTGATCATACACATAATTGGTCTTAGATCCATTATCATGAAGTTAAAGTTTCATTCGACTCAGTGTTGGTTATAAGTTCAAAATGTTGCTGAAGAGTTTGAATGAAGATAGTGATGTTAGGAGTTAGAAAGTTTTAAACTTTCTAACCTTCAGCCAAACGATGATTTTCTATTTTTTAATTCTCAAATATCATAAATTGCCTATAAAAATAGTGATACAATACTTATGAAGAAAATGGGGAGAATAGGTGAAACCATTCATATTGTGTTTTGGTTGAAAAGAAACAAGGTTTTGAAACTAATAGAAGTCATAATAATTTCTTATGTAAGTCAGAAGGTGGTTTTCCAATCTTGAAGTTATCATAAATCATAAAAACTCTCATGATAAAAGCTTTTGAATAAATGGGGGAATCATAATGATTTTCATAGTTATAGGAATCAAGAAAAAGTTTGCATCTGATCCAAACATATCGAGCAAAGAAGTTTTTAGAAGTACTAATGAGTTATTGCTAGTGAGGTTAAATGAATTTCAAAGATGCAGAAAGCAGTTTCCATCATAATGAGAATTCAATCATTATGAGGATTCTATCAGACTAAAGGTAAGGATGTTCCATCAGACTAACTATGAAAAGTAATTTCAATCAGAATGAATCTAAGGAGGAAATTCAATCATAATGAATTTGAGAAGGAAATTCAATCAAGATTGACTTTGAGAACAAATGTCAATTAGACTAACTTTAAGAAAAAATTCAACCAGACTAACTCTGATGAGGAAATTCAATTCAGAATGAGATGAGGACGTTCCATCATAATGAATTGAGGAAGTTCCATCCTAATGAGCTAAGTAAGTTACGTCATAATGAGCTAATGAAGTTCCATCATAACGAAGATAATTTAAGAAGTCTGATAATAATAATTAAAAATTAGGCTCAATAATATTTCAACATATTTGTGAAGAGTTTAAGTTGTCAAAATTCAAACACAAATATACGTAGATCTTGAAGTTTTTTAATTTAATTAAGTTGGAAAAGTTTTCCTGTTTCCTACCTTTTCCTTTCTAGGATTCCTATTAATAGAAGCACAATACTTTTGTACTTTACATCTTTTTTATGTGATTGGAAAAGGTGGAGCACTATAGAATTTATGTCAATGTTATCTTTTTGGACTCAGACATTATTATAAGGTTTGACATTTTTATGTTTTGTTTACCGGACTAAGGAATATCTAACTGAAAATTTGAGAAGAGTTTGAGTAATATATATGGAGAATGAGTTCATCGTAATGTTTCCATTAAAATAAATTCATTGGACTAAGTCCATTGAACCCATCCCCATCGGAATGAGATAATCAGGCCTTGCCACATCAGATTGAGGATTCTAGACAGAGAATTTGTAGAGAAGTTTCAAGAAATCCGTTCTTATTTTTTTAGCTCAATTGTTGTAATGAAATTTTTAAGGTTATGGGAGTGAGTATAATTATTTCTACTGAGACATAGAAGCTATCTAGAGGAAGTGGGCACGAGTTGTATTCACTTATTCATTATAGAGAATTTATATAGACCCACAGGAGTGGCTATGTAAATGATATAGGTAATCCCACCAAAGAGAAACCTTTTAAATATTATGCAATTTACTTGATTTACTACATTTTCATGCATGGGTATTTACTAAATGAAAATAAGGATACAAACTTTAACAGGTTTCAAGGGTTATGTTTTTTAAAATTATTGCAACTTATAAGAGTGAACAATTGATTCAACCCCCTTATAAGTTGTTATTTAATCCTTTGAAACTTTAATTGGTATCATAGGTAAGGTTCCCTTATATAATGATTATCATGTATAATATCAATTCTATCAATAGTAGAAAAATTCCTACATTTTATGGAAAAAGTTATTATGGATGGAAAAATTAGATGATTCTTTATCTCCTATATTTTGGCCTAGAAGCTTTTGTTGCTAGGACAACTGGTTTTACCCCTATTAAGAAAGATTCTCCTATGTTGTTTACTAATAAAATAAATACAGATGTTGATGGAAAGGCTAGAAATTCTATTCTTATGTCCTTATCAGAAAATGCTTATAGGAAGGTGATGGGTTTCAAAACTTCAAAGAGTATGTGGGATAAGCTGGAAAGTATATTCAATGGGAATACTATAGTGAAGGAAGAAAAGATAGAAATTTGGAATATTATTTATGAATACATAAGAATGAGAGATGAATAATCCATTGATGAATACTCCATGAGAGTAAATGAAATTGTTTGTGTAAGATCCCGACCTTTCCTAAAGATGACTCGAGATTAATTTCAGGTATTTATTTTTTTATTGTTTGAGAATACTTGGGTTGTATTTTACCTTGGGGTGTGTTTGGGAGAAAATTTGAGAAAATTGGAAGGGATAAGAGAAATTCATGGTTGGCGCATGGTTTTCCCTTACCATGTGCCCCAACCCATCAAACTATGCAACACTGGACAGAGGAATTTCATGGTTACCGCACAGTTTTTAAAACCATACACCCTCTTAGGAGAAACTCTACACCCCCATAATAGAGGCGCATTGTTAGGCTTGTAGTTAGGGGAAACCATGCACCCCTTCCCAACTAACCATGCACGACCTTTTAAATAACACAAAAATTATATTTTTAATCACTCAAACCCCCATTTTAACTTTTATTCGACCGCTAATCGACCCTAGATGATATTTCATGATTTTGTAGCCTCCTAGATGAATTAAAATTTTTCATGACAACCATTATTTGTGTTTCAAAGACTATATCAAATATATGAACCCTTCTATGTAATAGGATCTCATCTCACTTGGTTTCTATGTCATTGTGCTGCTCAAATTTTGGGGATTTCTGTTGGACGACTGCTTGTCAACGAATCGAGTTAGTTGGTCTATAATCCAAATCTCAAAGTCTTTATTTAAATTATGTATTTGTTATTTTATAATTTCTATTACATTTTTGGAAATTGTATTCTTGACTGAATTAACTAATTTGGTGAATTAATTAATTAAGTAAATGTGAAATTGGGGATTTTTGAAATTATAGATTTAGATAATTAATTGTAGAATTAATTGTGAGATATTGAGATTTGAGGACTGAAATATTTAATTTTGGGATTAATTATGATATTTTGAGCTTTTTATTGAGATAATTTATTGTGGAATTAATTATGGAATTTTGAGTTTGTAGATATTGATTAATTAATTGAAGAATTGATCAATGTGATTGATGTACTGAATTAATTGGGGAGTTGATTAAGGGTATTTATGTGATACACTAATATTTGAATTAGTAATAAAATTTTTGGGGTTAGTTAATTTTTTAATTGACTAATAAAATTTTAGTTATTAATTAATTGTAGAATTAATTAATTTACATGATGTGGTTAATTAATTTTAGAATTAATTAATGTTATTTATGTGATTAGTTAATTATTGAATTAAATAATGAAATCTTTGTGTTTAAATAATTATTGAATTAGTAATGTAATTTATTTGGATGTTTAACTATTGAATTAATTAAGTGCTATGAATGCTAACATGGAAATTTAGTTTACAATTAAATAATGGGAATATTTTCATTCAAATGTGTTGGTTATGAATGGTAACATGGTTATTTAGTTGTGAAATAAAGAATGAGAACATGATGATTATAATGTGTATGGTATGAATGGTAACATGGTCATTTAGCTATGAATTAAATAATGGGAACATATTCATTCTATTATGTGATGTATGAATGGTAACATGGGAATTCAAGTATGAATTAAATAATAGTAGCAATGACATTATGAGATAAGATATTCATCGGACTTACTTCAGGAACTGATGTGAGACCAAGTAGGTATTGAATGGTAAAAATGGAATTTTGAGATATGAAATCCATTAGACATACTTCAGGCTTCAGAATGAGCCAAAGAAAGAATTAAGGTACGAGTGTCAATGAGATTTCAGGGGTTTATGTTGTTAAATAAAGATTAATTGATAATGTGATAACTATTTACTTATGAATTGTAATTATGTATTTATACAACTACATACACATTCTATTAACTATATAATGTTTTATACACCATTGATGGTGGCCTACTAAGCTGTACTCACACCCTACTCAGGTTGCCTTATTTGTACACAAATAGACTTTGTGTTTTCTAGATACGTTTAGGGAAAAATCTCATTGTTATATGGATGATATGGGATAGATCATGGATAAGGGAACTAGAAATGATTCGGGACCCAATTAGGGGTGTCATCAGTGTATTTATTTTATTTTTTATTTTAGACACTTGACACATACATTGGCATGGCATATTTTCTTCTTTCGTTTTGATATTGTATTTCCACTTTTAGCCATCTCGTGATACCGGTTATTTTAGGGTATGATTACATGTTATTTAGTTATAGTTTCTTATTATATTCTAGTGTATTTAATCTGATAAAAGGGGGTAAAGTCTCCCCATTATCAATATTTAAGACCCTCACTGCTATTCAGTATCCTCTAGCATACGTGGAGGCACACCTGGGGTCATGTGACTGACCGACTCGAGGCAATGATGTGTGGCACCTGGGTCAGGACATTATAAAGTGTTATCAGAGTCAATTTTTCTTTTCTTTTTTATTTTGTATTACTATTTGGTAAAGTTAGACATGAATCTTGAAAAAGTCGGGCCTTGGATATGATCTCATTCATGGGAGTAGCTAACCAATGTATGGGAGAGAACCCAAGTACCCAGGGTAGGATTGTTTTTATTCCTTTTTACTGTTACAGTTGAATATTATTTCAAAATTGGTGACACACTTGTTGTGTGTTGTGATTATTGATGTTAATTTTTTCTATGTTTTGACTCGTGGACCAGTATGGAACGAGATTTGAGTTACATGCATCATTCTAGGAACTTAGGTTTATTTTGACATGCATCATTTTAGGCACACAGAGAAAAATGGTTTATGGGTAAGTTATCGAACATGAACTGGTTTTCCTTGCTTGTGAAATTGAAATGAAAATGGAACCTAAAATGAAATTGAGAAAGTTTGTAGAATGATGTAAGATGAGAATAAATGGGTGTCTAAATGAGAAACTTGAATAATTAGAATATGTTTACCCTTGTTATCTAGGACCAAGGAGTAATATTATTAAGGGTAGAGATAACACCTCTATTTTGACTATGTGGTAGGGTTTGGGGAAATGACTTATTGTGGAATATTGTATTTTACCTTAAATGTGTTAATTTTGTAAAAGGTGTCCAATGGTACCTATTTGTAATGGAATAGATATTTCTCTATGACAACACTTATTAAGAGGATAACATGAGGATATGTCTAGAGATTATCTACCAGTAGTAGGAACTAAGGCACCAATTGTGTTTGGTGAGGAATTCATGGAGCAGTTCCAATAAAAATTTTGCCACTTCATGAAATTCATTGGAAGAGACCCAGGGTGGGTTGTGAAGAGTACGTTTGATCTAAAAATGGAGTTACAAATTCAACACCCTCTTGTTTTTTTTGGAGAGGGTGGACCTGAGAGAGATGATTTCTAGGTTGAGTCCATCAAGAATATATCTGACCACTTTGAGACTCCTGTAGAGAGGATGGTCATGTTGGATGCATACATGATAGGAGGATCAGTGAATGACTGGTGGTATGTTCAGGCATGGACTGTATAGGCTAATGGTATGTTATGGAAGGAACATTTGGATAAGTTTCTAGAGAACTTCTATCCAGAGATACTAAGGTAGGAGAGAGTAGATGAGTTCATGAGGTTGGCTTGGGGGAGTATTAATGTGATAGACTATGTTAGACACTTTACACATTTGTAACACTTTTCTCTAGCAATGTCAGTGGATGAGATAACTACAGTGAGACATTTTTAGGATGGGCTTAAATGTGAGATTAAGTCCCAAGTTAACCATTTTCAGTTAAAGGAGTTTGCTGAGGTGGTGGATAAGGATCTCATAGATATGGGTAACCTGAAGAGGCTTCCATTGTAGGAATGGTGGTTCCATTTGGATGATTAGAAGGTATAACTTCTGAAAGTAGGAAGCATTTCTATGAAAACATCAACCAGGGAAGTAGGAAACATAGTACTTAAAAATAGGGATCAGTTGCATAGAACCTTAATTGAGTGATCTATCACTAGTGTGATAGATTAGGAAACTTTTGAAGATTGTTCCCACAACCACCAATATAGTTACAGTCTTGAAGAAATATTGTACATCTACAAAAGTTCGACAGGACCCAGCGCTAGATTAGTAGTAAGGGTATAGCTAGTCAGAATCAGAGTGTAGGAAGATGATATTCTGCACCATATTAGTCTTGCATCTGGAGTTCTACTGGACATGGTTGTAAAGGTAGTGTATGTGGAGCTTCAGGGTAAGATCACTCATATTAGTAGAGTAGTGTAGCACATGGGACTTAGACTGCATCATAGGGACGTGGGGTAAGACTATTGCATTCTATTCACCCTACACTTGTGGATATCAAGGCTGAACCATTGACAGTGAGAGGTACTATTTTTATAGCTTCTATGATATCTAGTGACTTATTTTATATCAGTTCCTATCATTCCTTTATTTCTAAAAAACATGTTAATGGTTTGAGCCTAGTGATGGAGTTTGTGAGTGGGGTCTTGATGACAAACACGCCTCATGGAGTTCGGTCAAGAGACATTTTTTGGGCAAGGGGTGTTCTCTTGAGGTCAAGTAGTATCGATTTCTATGGTATCTTTATATCATAGACATTTGAGGCTTTGAACTAACTATGGGTATGGACTGGTTAGTATCATATTGTCCCCACATTGATTTTTACCATAATATAGTGACCATTACATCTCCTAAGGGTTACAAATATATTCAATGTGGAGATTAGGATATCAAGGCATTCCGAGTAAGGCCAATTACTCATCGAATAAGAGAGATCACAACCCCGCTTTCTAGTTTTTTTTGAATGATGGAGGTGTAAAATGAGATGTTGTTACTCACTTAGTTGATAGGTTTTAGGATGCATTTACTTAATATTTATCAGGTATTCCACCTAAGAGAGATGTGGAATTTAACATTGAGCTCATACGTGGGGAAGAGATGATTTCTATTCCACCATATAGAATGGAACCGAAAGATATTCAAGTGCTCACGACTCGGCTGGAGGAGTTAGAGGATAAGTTATTTATTTATCTGAGTATGTCTCCTTGGGGTTCACTAGTGTTGTTTTCAAATAAGGCTGATAGGAGTTTATGCTTATGTATTGATTACCGAAAGTTGAACCAGATGACTGTGAAGAACCAGTATCTTCTCCCCCGTATCGATGACCTATTTGACCAGTTGAGAGGACCTTGTGTGTTCTCAAAGATTGACTTGAGATTAGGGTATCATAAACTGAGAGTTTAGACTTCTGATATACCAAGGGATGAATTTAGAAGCAGGTATGGACTATATGATTTCATCATAATATTTCTTGGGTTAATGGACACACCAGTAATGTTTATGATCTTAATGAACAAAATATTTAATCTGTACCTAGATCATTTTGTGGTAGTGTTTGTGGAAGACATCTTGGTGCACTCCAAGACACATGATTATTATGACCAACATCTTGATATCATCCTATGTACACTAAGAGATCATTGTCTATACATCAAGATATCTAAGTAAAATTTTTTTGATCGATCAGGTGCACTTCTTGTGTAGCATCATCTCGGAGGAATGTGTGTTGGTAAATATTGAGAAGGTTCAAATAGTGGTTTCTTGAGAGCATACCAAGAGCATGTTTGATATCCATAGATTTCTAGGATTTTCTGAATATTATTATAGGTTCATTCAGGACATTTACCGATTGGAAACATTGCTGATAGGCATGACCAAAAAAGGGATAAAGTTTTATTGGTCATAAGATTATGATAATTATTTCTAGGAGATGAAGATGATTTTCGCATCTGTACCAATATTGATCCTACCCGAGCAAGGTGATAAGTACACAATGTATTTTGACACTTATGGGATTGTAATTGGAGTTGTGTTGATGCAAGGAGATCAATTTCTGGTTTATGGGTCTTTGAAGTTGAGTCCCCATGAACCAAACTACCCTACATATGACCTCATGTTGGCTATAATAGTTTATGTTTTAAATTGTTGGGGAAATTATCTATTGGGAAATTTTTAACTGTGTATATTGATCACAAGAGATTATAGTACATATTTTCACAGTGATACTTGAATCTTCGATAACAGAGATGGGTTGAGTATATGAAACCCTTAAATTTTTAGCCAAAATATATGCCTGGAAAGGGGAACATTGATGATTATGCTTTGAGGAGGAATACTCAAACTCAGGTGGTTCAGGAGTCTAGTGCCGAGTGGGAGATGATGGATTTACTGGACGAGATACACATTGTGGTTTATGAGAGTTAGGATTAGATGACTCTCGTAATAGTTTCATTGGAGTATACATTTTTGAGATAGATCTAGGATAGAAAGTATGTGGATTTATAATGTTTTACCTTGAGGGAAAACTCTGAAGGGGGGGGGAGTCACCTTTTGATTGGAGCATAGATGAGGATGAGGTCATCTATGTCAGGAATCAGGTTGTCGTACCTAAAGGAATGTGAGACAAGATTATGTGTGAGTTTCATGCCTCGAAGTGGGTGGTACATCCAGGTGTGACCAAAATGCAGCGTGAAATACAAAGATAGATTTTATGGTTGGAAATGAAAAAGAAAAAGTAAGGTTTGTGACACGATGCTACACCTATCAGTAGGTGAAGGCCGAGCATTAATGACCTATAGGTTTATAATATTTGTTGGCCATTATAGAGTGGAAGTGGAACAAAGTGACCATGGACTTTGTGTTGGTTCTCCTGAGGATGACTTAGAAGAGTATTTCTATTTGGGTTATTGTGTATAGACTGAAAAAAGGTAGTGAATTTCTTGAATACAGTGGAGAAGTTGGGATATTTGTATATTTGGGTGATAGTCAGTCTGCACGAGGTGCCACAGAATATTGTTTCAGACTAAAACTTGTGTTTTACTTCACGATTATTATATGGATTGTAGAAGGTTCAAGGTATTTAGGTTTTATTGAGTATGAATTTCCACCCACTAAATGATGGGTGGTCAGAGCATTCTATACAAGTGCTTGAGGATATATTGTGAGCTTGTGTTCTAAACTTTGGTGGGTCTTGGGAGAATCACCTATCACTAGTGGAGTTCACCCATACCAATATTTATTGGGAAACTATATATATGGAACCATATGAGGCTCTTTATATTAGGCCCTGAAGACCAACTGTAGTCTAGATGGATGTAAGTGAGTCTAAGTTGTTGGGACCGAGTCTCGTGTAGGACACATTAGAGCATGTACAGTTGATTCAGAAATATATGGATACATCCCAAAGTAGATATAAGTCATATGATGATAGAAATAAATGACACCTAGAGTTTACATAGGCTGATAATGTATCCATTTGCGTGATTCCTAGATTCAATCGGTATAGAATACAGAGACAAGGCAAGTGGGAACCCAAGTTTGTTGGACCGTTTGAGGTGGTGGAGAGAATCAGGCTAGTGGCGTGCTGATTGGCTCTTCCACAGAGTTACATCTCTATGTTTGATGTTTTCTAATTGTCAAAACTAGGCTAGTATCACCCCAACCATTCTAATGTGATCGATATGGATTATGTTGAGATTGAGATAGATTTTTCCTTTGAAGAGTATCTAATACGTGTGTTGAATCGTAGTGAGAAATTGTTGTGCGGAAAGACCATGCCTATAGTTTGTGTATTGTGGAAACATGGGAATGTGTGGGAGGAGACATGGGAAAGGAACGAAGATATGTGGTATCATTGTAATAATCTTTTTGACTCAGAATCTTAGAGATTCTTGGGAGTGCATCTCAAGGATAAGATGTTATAAGGTGGTGAGATTGTAAGATCCTGGGTTGTGTTTTACCATGGGGTGTGTTTGGGTGAAAAATTGACAAAATTTGAAGGGAGAAGGCTCGTGCATAGTTGGCTCACGGTTTTCCCTAACTGTGCCCCCCTTCCTAGCAAACCATGCAACCTTGGACAGAGAGGAATTACATGGTTGACACATGGTTTGTCAACATGTACAACCTATTATGAAAAACTATGAACCCCCATAATAGAGGTTCACATTTCGGTACACATTTAGGAGTAACCGTGCTCCAATACCCAGCTAACCATGCAGGAATTTTCAAATCACCAAAAAATTAGATTTTTAATCACCAAAACCACTATTTAACTCCTATTTGATCCCCATTTATCCCTAGATAATATTTCATGATTTTGAAGAATCCTATATGGTTTAAAAAACTTAAAAACATTTTTAATTTTTTATTTTAAGCTTGGATTGAAGATCTTCACCCCTCCCTGTAAGAGGATCTTACCTCACTTGGTTTCCTATTCCTTATCATTTATTATCTTATTCTAGAAAGGGGGTTTTCTTCCTATTTTTATTGGATATAGACATGTTTTTGTGGATTTGGATATATTATTGTAGATCTATATGTATATTTAAGAGATAATGATTGATTTGATCTTTTTTAGGGTTTTAAATTTGAATCTCATTATACATAATTCTACTGCTCAAATTATGAGGATTTTCGTTGGGTGATCGCTCATCAACGAATTGAGGTAGGTTGTCTATAATTAAAATCTAAAAGTATTTATTTAAATAACATGAATGTAATTGTATAATTTCTATTAGATGTTTAGAAATTACATTCTTAATTGAATTAATTAATTTATTGAATTAATTAATTGAGGAGATCAGAAATTGGGGATTTTGGGAATTATAGATTGAGATAATTAATTGTAGAATTAATTATGAGATAATAAGATTTTAGGATTGAGATATTTAATTGTGGAAATAATTATGATCTATCAAGATTGTGATTGAGATAATTAATTATGGAATTAAATATGTTTTTTTAGTTTGTGGATATTGATTAATTAATTTAATAATTAATTAATGGGATTTACATACTCTATTAATTATAAAATTAATTAAGGGGATTTATGTGATAAACTAATTATTGAATTAGTAATAAAATTGGTGTGGTTGATTAATTATTGGATTTACTAATAGAATTTAAGTGATTAATTAATTTTAAAATTAATTAATTTATTTTATGTGATTAATTATTTTTTGAATTAATTAATGTTATTTATGTGATTAGTTAAATTTTGAATTAACTAATGTAGTTTTTATGTTTAAATAATTGTATAATTAGTAATGGAATTGATGTGGATAATTAATTATTGAATTAATTATGTGATAAGAATGGTAACATGGTCATTTAGTTGTGAATTAAATAACGAGAAACTGGTCATTAGAATGTGTATGCTATGAATGGTAACATGGCAATTTAGTTGTGAAATAGAGAATGTGAACAGGATTATTCTAATGTGTATGTTATGAATGGTAACATGGTCATTTAGTTGTGAATTAATGAATAGAAACATGGACATTCTATTGTGTGATGTATGAATGGTATCATGTGAATTCAAATATGAATTAAATAATGATATCAATGGAATTATGAGATATGATATTCCTCAGACATACTTTATGATCCAACATATTTCAGAGTAGGTATTGAGTGATAACAATGGAATTATAAGGTATGATATCCCTCAGACATACTTCAGCCTCTAACATGAGTTGAAGTGGGGATTGAGGTATGAGTGTCTACGGGAACCCAAAGGTTTATATAGTTAAATAAAGATTAATTGATAATGTGATAACTATTTACTTATGAATTATAATTATTTCTTTATACAACTGCATACACTTTCTATTGATTAGATATTGTTTTAGTTTTCATTAGTGGTGGCATACTATAATGCCTTAGATTTTCCATGCAATATTTTTTTGGATACTATATAATATTATTTGTCAGACCAGGCACAGAGACATTGTGCGATTCTGAGGCCATTTTTCCTAAAATAAATGTTTGAAATATATTAAATATCATACATGAAATGTTTTCATGAAAAAGTGTAATAACTTCCAAACAGATACCTTGATTAGAAATATGATGGTACCGCTAAGTTCAGAATGCGAGGTTTACCCTAGGAGGGACTTAACATTAGTTGGTGTGGGTCATTTGTAGAAAAGTCATCACAGGCGTGGAAAAGAAAAAATTAATTTAATAAAATATTGTATTTCATTTTTGTTGAGGCAGTGATTGATGGAATTTAAATATACTATTATGGAGAAATACTTGGGTTAGCTATTCAACCCTTTAACCGTTGGAGATCCATTGCAGATAGCTTCAGTGAATCCTCTCAGATGAATGGCGATAGGATCTTCTATCAATGATCAATGAAAAAAAATTCAAAGGATATCACCAAAAAACACGACACAACCCCGTTCTTCATTAGTGATCGATTTGAATCATGGTAGGGCATGTGTTTTAATTTTATTCTTCCATGTTCTTGATTTATATAATGAACATGAATCAATCAATGAAAATATTGATCTGTGGTTTGATCATTACGTGGGATGAGTTAATTTTTTGTGGTTTTGATGGGAGAATATATTTTTAATTTTATTATTCTGATTTTCATTATAATAATGATGGATCAAGATAAACATGAACATCGATCAATGTTTGTTACTTGAATATGTTATTTTTCTTTTCTCCACCCATTCATCGTTTTTCACGATCATTCTCGATCAATCAATCATTGCGCACCCATTTCTTGGTTCAATGATCCAATATCACAGATCTATGATTGGAATATCCTAACAGATGTGTGATGATGAAGATAAAGAAATTTAGATAACAGAGGATACCCAATTTACCATTCATCCACACACAACAAAGAATGAAAATTTGATTCATTTTTTGAGTAGATTTGATTGTGTAATGCATTCTTCATCAACAAAAAGGATTGGACGTGTTGGGATCTTCAATCTCATGGTGAGACGATCCCCAGATTGAAATCTGGAGGCATTGGATCAAATGAAGGAGTAGATATGGGATTCTGAAAAATCCTGAACAACACAATGTTTAATATGGATCTATACGTTGTGTGGGGCCACATGAGCTGCGATTAGGGTTTCCATAGGAAGTTAAATATCACATGGAATGTGACCCCTTTCACATAGCATGTGGTATCACCTGGGTCACTTGACATGTACTCAAGAATCACACGAGCTGTTTACATGGGAATATGTTCACAGGCTAAGCTGTGTACTGGTATATGAGAAGACATGCATAGAATGGTGTTGTGTACTAGAACATGGTTAGAGTAAATGGGATACGTACATGGTGTGTACTACTACATGGACACAGTTTGATGAGATGACATTTACATAGGCAAGACCCAGGTTCAAGGGACAAGGAATCTGAACCCAACTACACACTGTGTACTCTTTTATACATTTCTTGGAGCCCTTGTAATCTATTTCTAGGAATAGATTTGGTAGGGTTTGTTACCTTTACCTTTTCTATGGGGGTTAGTATGCAATCATTTTTTACTCCTGGGACAACGATTCCATGAATAGTAATTCCTAGATAGAGTTTTTGGAATCCCTTTGAGAGGCCCAGAGTGAGATCCTCTATTCATATTCATGTCCTAGGTGGAGTTCTTGGTATCAATGTGGCCAACACTAAATGGAAGTCAATCCTCTACTTAGCGGGTTAATCCAGATTGATTTGTTGGTATCACCCCATGGCCTTGCCAGTGATCCTTATCTATGTTTTATATTCTATTCAAACTATTAGCATGCTCTTTCTCATGAAGAGACCTGATAAGAAGTACATATTGGATGGACATCATTAATGCTATCAGATTTAGGAGTGTGTTCTCTCGGGTGAGTGATTTGTGGAATATTCTATATGGAATCATAGACTAGTATAATATGGTTGTGACTTACCTCTAGAATGTGTGTCTTTGTTGAGTATATCTGGATATTCTTGTTATATGTGTTGGAGAAATATATCTGGGTAGAGATGAATGTATTTCCTTTGTTTTATGTGATGCACACCTATCATAGGGCATGTAAAAATAAAATTTAATTTTCCTAGTGTAGTATAATGGAGGACCAGGTTCGTCTCACTTGAGGAACATTCTCATATGTTCACTCACTTAATTTAATTCACATAAACTAATTATTTTGAATTGTTTTTTTAATTTAGGAAGGTTATGAAATTTAAATTAATGAAAATATTAAACTAACATGCAATGAAAAAATTTAATTAGTGAATAAATAACATGGAATTTATGGGCTGGTTTGTGGGTTCCATCATTCCCCTTGTTGGTCACTACTAAAAAAATGGGAAAGGGAAGTGCCACCTTATAACATCACTAAGAAAAAACCACTGATAAAGAAACCCTGTATCAGCGCTAAAATTTTATCTCTAATACAAGAAGGATTTTTTAGTGCTTTTTTAGTGCTGATAAAGAGGACTATTATCAGTGCTAACAAAAGCGCTGATAAAGGATACCTTTATCAGCACTAAAATTTTAGCGCTGATAAAGGTAGTCATTATTAGAGATTTCTTAGCACTGATAAAACCTTATTCCATTTTTTTTATAAAGTCGGTCTCACAGTGCCCTCGTTTTATCGCAACCTAAAGCTCTTGCGGTACTGGAACCCTACAACTCCCCTTCCCCACCCGCGGAGTTCGCGTTGCCGGACCTCCGCCACCCTCGAGCTTCTCGTTTCCGAACCTCCACTACCCATTGATCTTTGTGTTTCCGAACCTCCTCTGCCCTCGAAATTTGCTTTTCCGGACCTCTACTGCATGCAACGCCCTCGAGCTTCGCATTTTCGGACCTCCACATCCTGCTGAGCTCCGCCTTGCCAAACCTCCCATTAAGGCATGCTTTCCAAATCATTTTTTAATATTGTTCTCCTCTCCCATCACACATAACCATATATTTATTTGGCATTATATATTTAATGGATATTTGAGATTGTGATGGTTTTAGGCTACATGATTCATCCTTTTCTTCTTCATGTTTGTCTCTAAGGTAATGCCCCATGCCGAAGCTTGAGTTTGGTCCGACTTCTTCTAATGGTTCTAGAAATATTATTCTATAAATCATATCAATCTATTAAAACATTGTTAATTGGAGTTTTGGGATGTGAGGTTTTCCCATCAGTGGTTTTCTAGTGGATTTTGTGTTGAATAATCTCATCCCTGGGTTTTATTTCCTCCGGTGGTGATGATTCTGCTTCATCGTTGATTCATGAGTGTTCTTCCTACATATTGTGATGGGGTTCTTGGGGGTGATCATCCATTATATTTCTACTGATCCTAAGGTATCAACTTTTTCTAATGACTATGGAGGGTTTTTATGTGATTTGGTATTTTTTTATTCTAGATCCTAGAAACCATTCAATTTGATGGTGGTATGGCTGGATATGTTATATAAATTCTTCCAACAATCACCTTTATGAGAAGCTGTGGTTTGAATTATAGAATATATATGATATGATTTAATTATATTATTAGGTTATGTTGGGTTGGAAATGAGTGATGAGGTTCCTAAGGTGATGAATTCTAGTTTGTTATCTTGTTAGTGAAGCTATTGATGATGATGTTGATCAGGCACATCATGGTGCTGGTATCGTGGCACAAGTATCATCATGATTTGGGGCATGATTTAATAGCATATTTATGTTTTAAATTATAATTTAGTGGTGTTTTATGGGGTATTTTTTATAATTTTACATACTATTTGAACATATGTGGCTATGGCATATTTATTTTTTCTTTTATCATTACTCTATTATTCTAGGATTTTCTATTAGTATAGTTTTTTACTGTAAATAAAATTGTGGAATCTTTGTGAAATATTTGACATGGGTTGATTTTCATTAAAAGGGATGGTTTATTCATGTAAAATATCTCTTGAGAAACCTTGTTTAGTGGAAAGATTGATATGCTCATCATCAATGGCCATCAATGAGTTTACACTATCAGAGTGAAGTTTATGAAAAATTTAAGGTCCTTCCCACTTGGATTCCAGTTTCACTAGATTCCTCATATGTATCATCGATTCCCTTAGAACCAACACCATGTCACCGTAAAGTAAGCAATGAAGGATAACTTTTTTCTTTAAGGAAAACACCACCCGGTTCTTATGCATTTCTAGGTCATCCATTGATTGAACTCAATTTTCTTCAAGGGGTTCCTCCTTCTTTATATAATGCTATCTATGTGACTTTTTCGGGCAGTGCACTTGTATAGCATGATGCCCAGACCACCAAACTTTCTAGCCTATCCACCCCTACCACCATCTCTGTCCTCCCTCGCCAAGGTTACAGACTGCTTCTCTGTAGTGGCCAGGACCTTTCCTAGTAGTGTTTGTTCTGTCTCCCTTGGCTCTGAGCCTGTCATCCAGCTCCAAATACTTATTGATCCAGAGAGAACTCTATCACTAGCCCCCAAGTTTCATTACCCATCCTTCCCTTTCCCCTATGGATCCTCATCTACCACTCATATGAAGCTTACCAACAAGAAGGGATTATGAACATGTTCAAAATCAAGGGACCTCAATGAGAGATCATCCTCCCACTTCAATAAGGCTAATAGCTCTAGATCCAATGCCAGAGCCCTCTCCTATCTATAACTATTACCTTTATATGTAATTCTCATGGTCTTAGTGCCCATGTTAAATCATACTTCCTCACCATAGAAATCAAAAAGAATAATGTCATTGTTGTTGTTGTCAAATAACAAAAAAAATCCTATAATAATCATATAATTCTCCTAGAAGATTAAGTTGCGTGGATTTCTACACTATGACCCCTCCAATAGACACAAATGGGTATTTTGGCATAATAAATATTTTGTTGAGACTTTTCAAGATTGAAATCAATTAATCACTACCAAGGTTTCCAACGACGACACCTCCTTCCTTATGACTTTTTTTTGGAAGCTATGACTCTCTTCAAGGGGAATCTCTATAGAGTGAACAAAATAACTTCGATCCCAGCCACAATCCATTGTTTGTTGGGGGTGACATTAATTTCATTTCCAACCCAATGGAAAGGAATGGTAGAAGTCCATTCCAGAGGAAGGCCATCATGGAGTTTGTTTAGTTCATGGATGGGAAGGTCCTCATTGATCTCATCTTCTCAGGTGACAGTTTCACCTGGGGAAACAACTGCAGGGGCCATCACCGCTTATAGAGTCTGTTGGATAGGTGTCTAGCCAACATGAAATCAACTAACCTATTCTCAAATACCAGGTTTTTCCATCTTGTTGGAGGTATTTTGAACCACTCCCACCTCTTGGTTTCCATTTCTTCTTGGCATGATCATCAGGAACAGTTTAATTTCCCCCAGTAGTGGGTTAACATCCTAGGGTACCAGTACATGGTTTGTAAAATATGGAATGAACTTTTTTATGAGTATCGGGCCACCTTCATCCTCAGTTACCTGACCTCAAACCTCGATAGGTGCGTGTTCACCTTCCACCTCAGGAACCTTCACCACATGGGACTACTGTCACATATGGGCTCCTTCAAAGTATTCTTATAGATGGAATGATACCTTGGGTTTATTGGATTATTATCACTAGTTTGAGATTTATGTGTTACTATATACTTATTATATTTTCTTGTTATTTCTTACACACCACCACTTGAGTTGAGTAACCTGATTGAAATGCATATTGGTACTTTGGTTCTGATGTGGATATGGTTTTTTATGTGTTTGTGACATGTGTATGTGTGGATATATGGGTATTTAGGCATGATGATATTGAATGTAGGGAAGAGACCTAATAGTGGTAGATGTATCATTCTTGATTATTCTTGTCTTCTGTCTGGGGTGATTTGAGGAAACTATAATGAATCTAAAGTAATTATATTTAATGAAGATGAATAAATACTAATGGTTACACTCTATTAATCACTATTCTTTTAAGGAATTGGTTCTCTTATTCGGTATTTGGAAGTCCTATTTTGTGTACTTGAACCATAAATACTAATATTTGAGATTCAAATAGGATGAAGATGAATAATGATTGGATGGATACTAATCGTTCGAAAAAATAGTACGAGAACATAGTGAAAGAGTTCATCAAATTTGCAAAGGATAATGTAAAGGATCCTTCTCAAATCCATTGTTCGTGTTTTCATTATTTTTATTCTAGAATACTTACTCTAGAGGAGTTGGAAGAACATTTGATATGTCACGGAATAGATCAGAGTTATAAATGTTGGAATAAACACGGAGAAAAAGCGAATGTAGCTACTGACTATGATAAAACTATGTTTTATGGATCATCAGATATGAAAAAAAATATGGATAATGAAGAAGACCATATGAAGGATGTTATTACAGATGTCAATGATGATGAATATCATATTGAGGAAATGAGAAAGGCAATTGAAGATGAACTTCGTGATTTCCCAAAATTGTTTGAGAACTTAAAGAGTTGTGCAAAGACGCCATTGTATTCCGGTTGCACCAAGTATACAACATTGTCAGTTGTAAAAAAGTTTTATAAATTGAAAGCAGGAAATGGATGGAGTGATGTTAGTTTTACAGAACCACTAGCTCTCTTGAATGACATGATCCATGAAGATAATGAGCTCCCAATCCAGACATATGAAGCTAAATGAATGCTACACTCGATGGGTATGATTTATGAAAGAATACATGACTGCTCGAAAGACTGTATATTGTTTTCCAAGGAGAAAAAATCACTTATAGAATGCCCAAAGTGTGGTGCTTATTGATACAAGAAAGATTAATCCAATCCTATGAATGTTTTATGATACTTTCCAATCATTCCAAGGGTTATGTGTCTATATGGAAGTGAAGAAACTACAAGAGAATTTTCGTGGCATTCAGATAAAAGAAATAAAAATGGGAAATTATGTCATCCGACCAACTATCCTCAATGGAAAAAATTGATCATGAGTATCCTGAATTTGGAAAAGAGCTGAGAAACCTTCGTCTTGGGTTTTCTACAGATGGAGTAAATCCTTTTGGTTTTCAAACCAGCACTCATAGTACATGGCCTATTATGTTGGTAAATTATAACTTTCCATCCTGGTTATACATGAAGTGGAAATTCCACATGGTATCTATGCATATATCAGGACCAAAACAACTAGGTAATGTTATTGATATTTATTTTGATCCTTTGATTGAGGATTTGAAGTTATTTTGGGATTTAGGTGTTATGTTTTATGATGCTTATAAAAGTGAATACTTCATGTTGAGAGCGATGTTGTATGAGACAATAAATTATTTCCCTGCTTATGGAAATTTTTCAGGCTATAGAATTAAAGGAACTCAAGGGTGTCCCATGTGTGAAGAAGTTACAAAATCAATTAGGTTGAAACATTCATCGAAATCTATGTTTTTAAGACATTGTAGATTTTTACCTCGTCAGCATAAGTACCGATCTTGGACGACATCTTTCAATGGATGTTCAGAACAACGTGTAGCACCGTCTACACTAATAGGTGATCAGCTGTTTGAGAAAGTAAAATATGTGAACACTATTTTTGGTAAACCATTTTTGAAAAACCTTAGGAAAATCAGTTGGAAAAAGAGATCATTTTTTTGAATTACCATACTAGAATTGTTTGTATGTCAGACATTTTCTTAATGTGATGCATGTGGAAAAAAATGTATGTGATAGTGTTATCAAAACATTGTTAAATGCCCCTGGAAAAATAAAGGATGGAATTAAATTAAGGTTGGACATGGTTGACATGGGAATATGAGAATAGTTGGCTCCCATGAAGGGTGAAAATCGAATGTTTCTTCCTCCAGCTGCTTATGCTCTTTCCAGGGAGGAGTGATACTAGTTTTTCAGCTTTTTCAATGATGTAATGGTTCCAGAGGGGTATTCATCAAATATCAAGAACATTGTGTCAATGAATTATTTGAAGTTAAAAGTTTTTAAATCACATGATTGCCATGTTTTGATGTAAGATCTAATTCATATAACTTTACTTTTCATTTTTCCAAAGAATGTTCATCATACATTAAACAAATTTTGTTTCTTTTTCAAAGCTATATGTAGCAATGTTTTAGACCCATAAAAATTTCCGGCTATGGAAAAAGAAATTTTCATCATATTATGTGAATTAGAAATTTTCTTCCCGCCAAAATTCTTTGATATGATGGTTCATTTTATGATTCACTTATTGAGAGAGATTCAACTTTTTGGTCCTGTGCACTATATATGGATGTATCCTATTGAACGGTATATGAAGATTTTTATAGGGTATGTCAGAAATCAAAGTCGACCAGAGGGTTGTATAGTGGAGCGATATATTGTTGAGGAAGCCATTGAATTTTGTACTGAATACCTATATGATGTGGAAAGAATTGGTATCCCGAAATCTCGTTACACTGGATGCATTGAGGTTAAGGGAATTTCTGGAAGAGTTTTTGTGACAATCAACATTACAGATCGGGAGCAGGCCCACCTTTATGTTTTGCATAACAGTTGGGAGGTTACTCCATATATTGAAACTCAAAATGAAATTCTTAGATAGTTGAATCCATCAAGGGCTGAAAAATTGTTATCAAATACACATAATCACCAGTTTATAGGATGGTTTCTGGACCTTGTTTTTACGCAGTTGGATGAAAATTTGAATTAAATTTCAGAACAACTTCGATGGCTAGACACTGGACCAAGTGTGTATGTATTATAATACAGTGGTTATGTAATTAATGGTTATACATTCTATACAAATGAACATGATGAAGATAGTATGAAAAATAGTGGAGTTACACTAGTGGCTGAAGCGATGCATGTTTCTAGTAGTATGGATAGAAATCCAATTTTTTAAATTATGTCATACTTTGGAATTATCAAACTAATATGAAAGTTGGATTATATGACATTCCAATTGCTGATTTTTCAATGAAAATGGGTTGATAAAAAAATGGTGTTAAAATAGATGAATGGGGATTTGTGAAAGTTGATTTTAGTAAAGAAGGGTACAAAGAAGAATAGTTTATAATGGCATCACAAGCGGTACAAGTTTTTTATGTTCTAGATCCCACAAACTAAAAGTGGTCGATTGTTCTGTTAGCGTCCAAAAATACTAAAGGTTCCAATGAAAATTCAGTTGAGGACGATCCTTTCAGTATTACATCATAATCATTTAGAAGTGGGCCCAATGTAGATGATGTTTTTTATGTTAGAGGAGACTGAAATTATGGGATTTGGATAATCGATAGAGGTGTAAAATCCATTTAGCCTTTGAAATTAAGAGAGGCAGTTCAATAAACAAGTTATATTTTTTTGTAATATAAATCTTGTTATCTCATGTTATTATACTATCATTACTGAATTTATGTAATATAAATTAACTTTTCAACCACTTTTGAAGATAATGACTTCTGCACATTCTGGTGCTCCTAACCTTGAGGCTAAACAAGTCTTTCAAGATACTGCTACGACTACTGCGGCTGCTGCTCCTGCTGCTGCTCGTGCTGCTCCTGATGCTCCTGCTGCTGCAGCTCCTGCAGCTCCTGCTGCTCCTAGTGTTGAGGTCCAACAACCATCAGCACATGCTATTGCTACCATTTCATATGAACATATAGATGATGTTGATATCGATGAAATGGTCGGGAATGAAGCATCGACGACGCAGAAAACACATGTGCGTCGTAGTTTGACGGTGTTATCCAAAGTTCTTAAGGAGAAAAGAAAATGCATCAAATTTGATGTCAGATGGAATTCACAAGGACAACATGTGAATTCCAAAAAGGGTATGTTTATTATTTACATTGGATTTTTCACTCGGCAATGCGTGCCGATTGGCATAGATTCATGGCACCATGTTCTGTCCGGGCTGAAGGCTGTGATCTGGGAAGAAATTATGGTAACATTATGAATTTATTTCTTTAATTTTCTAGAAAATAAAATAATTAAACAATGACTTACTCTTCTCAATATCGTACAGAATACATTTATAGTAGACGATTCACACAAGGATTTTGTACTAAGGCTTGCAGGAAGGAGTCATTGAGGTTTTCATAATATGTTGACAAAATGTCACTTGAAATATTCCAAAGGAAAAATAAACCCACACCCAACCACTGTCTACGCTCACCTGATATCCCAAGAAGCATGGAATTCATTTTTTGGCCGTCGTGGGGATGAGAAGTTTCAGGTTTATTGTGGGTGATAATACGTTGTTTGAGGATACATGTATTCATCACTTTGACTATCAATATTTCATTTAAAAAATAGAAAGTCTGTAAAGAAAATAAGGAATGTGCATTAAAACCAACATACCCCTATCATAATGAAAGAACGGGGTACACTTCCCTAGAAAAGAAAATGGTACGTATTTTAAATTTACAGAAATATTGTTAGGTGCCAACAAACAAAATCATAATTATCATTCTATGTTTATATGTAGATTGATGAGTTTAAAACCAAATATACTTCAATTCCACGTCATGTGCTTTGGAAGGAGGTACGTGTGAATATGGAAGAGAAGCTAGTAGATGAGAACACATAGAAAGTATGGGAAATTTGTGTATGTATGAAACGATGATAAAAATATTTGTTTTAAATTTCTATTACATAAAAATAATTAGTTACTTTCCTATATCCGACAGTCACAGGAATCAGCTACTCTTGTAGTGGATGAAGTCCTATTATCGACGGCTTTGAAGTAGCTAGAAAAATACGGTTGTGTGAGGGGTGCAGGGTTTAGCAAGACACCCTGAGTATATTTTGAGAAGAAGAAAAAATGGATGATAGAGATGAAACATTGAAACAAAAGAGTGAAAAACTAGCAACCCTTGAATAACGATTACAATGGCAAGGAGAGTTGATAGCAACTTTTATTGGTGGTAAGTAAGGAGAAGACACAACTCAGGATCAACCAGCCGGTGACGATACCGCCCCACCCCCCACCAACTTTGAGGCGAGCCATTCCCCTCAAAGAGCTGTCTTAGCTGTGGTAATCAATATTTTAATAATTGTTCCCATGAAATGTGAATCAGACAAACACTAATACTTTTCCTGTACTGATCTTCTATAGGGTGATAATGATTCTAATTTATATCTATCAACACCCACCTATCACCTTGTAGTGAGGGATACAATGTTCAACATCCCAGATGACACACTGCATAATAGACCACTTCTGAAAGATCATCTAAAAGTGACGATTACTGTAGCTCATGAGACAAATGCCGAGCTACCTATTACACTTGATGACGATGATATTCATACGGTTGAAAAGGCTATTGGGACATTTATTGCATGGTTGTCACAACTTGTAAGAGTACTTGTGGCCAAAGGGGTATTTATTTCCTTTTTTATCAAGATAAACCTCTAACAATTAATGAAAAAATGGTCTAAACCAATTAATGTTATTATAGACGGAGAAAGGGAAGGGGGTGACAAATTTCGGCTCAAAACCATCTAAAGTATCATCCAAATGATCCCAAGGAGCTACTGAAAGCACAATTACACCACCTGTTCTCTATCCACATTTTCTAGTATTGAAGACTCATGTGGATACAAAGAAAAGAGGTTGTAGTAGTCATATAGTGATTTTCGAAGAGAATATATATGGCGTGGAAATTCAAGATATCGTTGCTACTGAATATGTAAATGATATCCTTGAAAACGATTGGCTAGGCATCACAGTTACAAATATATATATGAGGTACGTTTCCTTGAATTGATTTTCTAAAAGCTGATCTAATGTGAAAATTATGACTAAATGCATTTTATATTGTTGACAGATGTATATATGACAAACAATTGAAGGAATTTTCACACGAGCCAAGATTTGGACCCGTTAGTCCTCATACCACATCATCGCATCTGACAAAAATAGATCCATAAAAAAAGAATGAAATAGTCAACGGATTGCTGAAAACATTTGAAAGCAAGATTACAGAGGAGAATATCTTCTTAATACCAACCATGGAGAGGTAAAACTCTACGATTAAATCATATAAATTATATTTTGAATTCTTTTATTACTTATTCCTTTTTGTGTTTTTAGGCAACATTGGATGCTAATAGCAATGAACTTGGATACTCCAAAGATTTATTTTCTGGATTCAAAGCAAGGATATCCATCAAACTGACCACACATGATGGAGTTTGTGAATCTGTAAGACACTACATCCTACATTTTAGGTCTAAACATCAAGTAATAAAATTTATATTATCTTTTCCTGAGGATTCTGTTATGATAGGACGATGTATAATTATCATCTAAAAAAGGAATGAGGACAGGGGCTAAGCATAAGGCGGTGAGTATGTACTACGTCTGAAAAAATATCAGGGTTTATATAATAAAATTTCACTATCCAAACACATCTCAACACAAGTTACTTATTCTACAAATGATCAATTTTTTTGCTGTGTCCAAAAAAAACAAATGATAATGATTGCGGTTATTATGTTTGTAAATTTATGAAGAAGATCGTTCTTCATCAAGAAACAAGCTTCCCTAAATAGGTTTTTTCAAAAACAACTACTAGTTAGCTAAATTTATTTATTTATTATTTATTTATATATTTTTCAGTACTACTCGGACTGCTGAAAAGCCTCATACTCACAAGATGTTATAGATATGTTCTGAAATGAGTGGTCCACATATCTGATGACAGATTTTACATAAATAACCTGAAGATCTGACTTGGGGACGCGTACAATTGGCGGTCATTTTTGAGAGGGGTTTAGGGCATCAAAAGATGACACATTGTTGTATGTAAATGTTCTTTGGAATATTGTAATTGTTATTAGATAAAAAATCATTTCTCCAATGGGTCAATTCCCCATTTTAACTGGTGATATACACCAACAACATGCAAGAATGATGAACCACTCAAAGGGCCTTTCTTTTGTTTAAAGTGGACAAATTTTTAAGTGAAAACAACAACTAACCTATGGATATCAGACCAAACACATTAGGATTGTCTTGATCATTTATGAGAATGATCCATGGGTCCTATGTGATGTGTAAGAGTCAACCCCGCCTCAATCCAAGGCATGGTGTGGCCGGTACCACTCAAAGGGTCTCTTTTTTGTTTAAAATGGACATATTTTTAAGTGAAAACAACAAATGACCTACGGAAATCCAAAGAAACTCATTCAGATTGTATTGATCATTTATGAGAACGGTTCACGGGTCCATTGTGACGTTAATGAGTCATCTCCGCCTCAATATGAGTCATGGTGTGGCTAGTACCACTCGAAGGGACACTCTTTTCTTTAAAATGGACACAATTTTAAGTGAAAACAACAACTGACCTACAGAAATCCGACCAAATGCATTAAAATTGTCTTGATCCTTTAATAGAATGGGGATGTGTACGAGTAATCTCCACCTTAATCCGAGGCACGGTGTGGCCGGTACCACTGAAAGGGTCTCTCTTCTGTTTAAATTGGACAGATTTTTAAATGAATACAACAACTAACCTATGGAAATCGGACCAAACACATTCAGATTGTGTTTATCCTTTAAGAGAACAATCCACATGTGCATTAGAGACATGAAAGAGTCATCCCCGCCTCAATATGAGGCACGATGTGGCCGATACCACTCAAAGGGTCACACTTTTGTTTAAAATGGACATATTTTTAAGTGAAAACAACAACTGACCTATGGAAGTTCAACCAAACTGACTCATATTTTCTTGATACTTTAGGAGAACAACCAAGGGTGTGTTGGGGATGTGTACAAGTAATCCCCGCCTCAATCCAAGGCACGGTGCGGCCGGTACCACTCAAAGGGTCTCTCTTCTGTTTAAATTGGACAGATTTTTAATTGAAAACAACAAATGACCTAAATAGATCCTACCAAACGCATTAGTATTGTGTTTATACTTTAAGAGAATGATCCAAAAGTGTGTTGGGGACATGCATGAGTCATCCCTGCCTCAATATGAGGCACAGTGTGGCCGATACCACACAAAGGGTTTGTCTTCAATTTAAATTGGATAGATTTGTAAGTGAAAACAATAACTAACCTATGTAAATCTTACAAAATGAATTTGGATTGTGTTTATCCATTATGATAATGATCCATGGGTGCATTGAGGATGTGCAAGAGTTATCCCCAACTCAATCTGAGGCACAGTGTGGCCGGTACCACTCAAAGTGTCTCACTTTTTTTTAAAATGGAAAATTTTTTAAGTGAAAACAACAACTAATCTACCGAAATTCGACCAAACACATTTGGATTGTCATGATATTTTAGAGAACTATACAAGGGTACTTTGTGACATGTATGAGTCATAACTACCTCAATCCAATGCACATTGTGGCTGGTACCACTCAAAGGGTCTCTCTTCTGTTTAAATTGGACATAATTTTAAGTGAAAACAACAACTGACCTATGAAAATCTGACCAAATGCATTCATATTGTCTTGATCCTTTATGTGAATGATACATGGCTCCTTTGTGACATGTAAGTGTCATCCACGCCTCAATAAAAGGCATGGTGTGGCCGGTACCACTCAAAGGGTCTCTCTTTTGTTTAAAGTGGACCGGTTTTTAAGTGAAAATAACAACTGACCTACGGAAATCTGACCAAACACATTCGGATTGTCTTGATCCTTTATGAGAACGATCCAAGGGTCTTTTGTGACGTGTAAGAGTCTTATTTTCCTAAATACAAGGCATGTGGTGGAAGGTACCACTCAAAGGATCTCTCTTTTCTTTAAAAGGACACAATTTTAAGTTAAAACAAAAACTGACCTACATAAATCCGACCAAACACATTCAAATTGTCTTGATCCTTTAAGAAAATGATTAAAGGGTGCGTAGGGGAGGTGTATGTGTAATCCCCACCTCAATCCAAGGCACGGTGTCGCCGATACCACTCAAAGGGTTTATCTTCTGTTTAAATGGGACATATTTTTAAATGAAAACAACAACTGACCTACGGAAATCCGACCAAAAACATTCAGATTCTACTGATCTTTTAAGATAATGATTCACGGGTTTATTGGGTATGTGATCGAGTCATCCCCACCTCAATATGAGGAACGGTGTGGCCGGTACCACTCAAAGGGTCTCTCTTCTCTTTAAAATGGACAAATTTTTAAGTGAAAAAAAACAGACTTAAGGAAATTTGACCAAATGCAATCAGATTGTCTTGAACTATTAGGAGAATGATCCACATGTCCTTTGGGATGTGTAAGAGTCATCCCCGCCTCAATCCAAGGATTTGTGTGGCCGGTACCACTCAAAGGGTATCACTTCTGTTTAAATTGGACACACTTTTAAGTGAAAACAACAACTAACCTACGAAAATCCAACCAAACGCATTTGGATTATCTTGATCCTTTATTAAAATGATCCATGGGTCATTTTTGATGTCTAAGAGTCAACCCTACCTCAATTAAAGGCATGATGTGGCCGTTACCACTCAAATGGTATCTCTTTTGTTTAAAATGGACAGATTTTTAAGTGAAAACAACAACTGACCTACAAAAATCTGACCAAATTCATCCATGTTGACTTGATCCTTTATGAAAATGATAAACAGGTCTTTTGTGACATGAAAGAGTCATCCCTGCTTCAATCTAAGGCACGGTGTGGCTGGTACCATCAAAGGGTCTCTCTTTTCCTTAAAATGGACGAAATTTTAAGTGAAAACAACAACTGACCTAGGGAAATCTGACCAAACACATTTGGATTGTCTTGATCCTTTAATAGAATGATACACAAGTGTGTTGGGGATGTGTAAGAGTAATCCCTACCTCAATATGAGGCATGGTGTGGCTGGTACCACTCAAAGGGTCTCTCTTCTGTTTAAATTGGACAAATTTTAAGTGAAATAAAAAACTGACCTATATAAATTAGACCAAATGCATTTGGATTGTGTTAATACTTTAAGAGAACAATCCAAGGGTGCCTTGGGGACATGAAAGTGTCATCCTTAACAAAATACAAGGCACGGTGTGGCCGGTACCACTAAAAGGGTCTCACTTTTGTTTAAAATGGACATATGTTTAAGTGAAAACAACAACTGACCTACGGAAATTCGACCAAATGCATTCGGATTGTCTTGATCCTTTAAGAGAACGATCCAAGAGTCCTTTTTGACGTTCAATAGTCATCCCCGCCTCAATATAAGGCATGGTGTGGCCGGTACCACTCAAAGAGTTTCACATTTGGTTAAAATGGACAAATTTTTAAGTGAAAACAACAACTGACCTTCAGAAATTTGACCAAACGCATTCGGATTGTCTTGATCTTTTAGGAGATTGATCCACTGGTCCTTTGTGAAATGTATGAGTAATCCCCTACTCAATCTGAGGCATGGTGTGGCCAGTACCACTCAAAGGGTCTCTCTTCTCTTTAAATTGGACACAATTTTAAGTGAAAACCACAACTGACCTACGGAAATGTGACCAAACGCATTCAGATTGTCTTGATCTGTTATGAGAATGATCAATGGGTCCTTTGTGACATGTAAGAGTCAACCCCACCAACCCCCTAGACTTCCCCCACCCCCTGGACACCAACCCACCCCCTGGACACCAACCCACCCCTATGGACACCCTTCACCCCCTGGAAAGCCCCCTCAACCCCCTGGACACCCCCACCCCCGTGGACATGCCCATGGACATCCCCCCACCCACCTCAGATAGGCCCCCCGGACACCCCCCACCCAGGACAACCACCACCCCCTAGACGACACCCCCACCCCTCCTTGACACCACCTTACCACTTGCATACCCCAACCCCCTGGACACCCCACCCATGGACGGCAACCCCCACCCTCCCAGACACCATCCCACCCCCTTGGATAGCCCCACCAACCACTTGGACCCCCTGGACATCCCCCACACATAGAAATCCCCCCGCGACACCCTGGACACCACCCACCCCCATTGACACCCCATAGACAACCCCCAATGGACACCCCCTCCTTTTACACCACCCCACCCCCTTGGACAACCCTACCAACACCCTGAACAGCCCCCACCCCCTAGACACCCCCACCCATGGACACCCCGATCCCCCTGGACTCCCCCATCCCACCCTCTTGGACACAACCTCACCCCCCTTGGACAGCCCCACCAACCCCCTCGACTACCCCCACCCCCCAAACACCCCACCCACCTCCTGTAAATACCCCCCCCCCCCCCCCGACACCCTTGACACTTGCCCACCCTGCCTGGACAGCCCCCCCCCCCCACCTGGACACCCCCTCCTAGACACCACCCCACCACCTAGACACCCCCACCCCCGAGACACCACCACCCTCCTTGGATAGCCCCCAACCTCCTGGACCGCCCCACCCACCTTGCCAACCCCATTCCCACGAACACCCCTTGGACTGCCACCCGAAACCCCTGAACAACCTCCCAAACCCCTTTAATTCTGAATAGAATTTTTTATGTATTTAATTAACTTATGAATTATGTGTTAATGGTTTATGGGTATACTTTGTGTGATTATCTTATGATTTAGGTGTTAATTTTGTATGGGTATACATGATGAATTATTTGCAGGTGCTATTTGGGTGTGTGGCTGCAGAATTTGTTTTTGCAGCAGATAGGGTTTTTATCAGTGCTTTTTTAGCACTGATAAAAGTAGCCTTTATCAGCACTAAAAAAGAGTTGATAAAATATACATTTATCAGAACCCTCTTAGCACTGATAAACTTTACATTTATCAGTTCTTAAAGAGCGCTGATAAAGGGGACCCCCTTTATTAGGGCTAAGCTTTACAGTTCTTTTTTAGCTTTGATAAAGCCCGTTTTGAGTGCAAATAAGGCCCGTTTTTGTAGTAGTGTGTGTTTAATTTTTTTTTGCTAATTCAATTTTGAGATCTCATTCTAGAATTACTATTCTTTTATTAATTGGTGAGAAATATTGAATGTATTTCGAAATCATAACTCCCCCTCCTACTTTAATCAAGGTTGATGGAACAACTCAATCGTGAGTGTGACAACTTCCAAGACCGGGCTCTATCGTATGCCATTTCAACCAATGAATGGCTCAAATCCATCGTATTAAGAGCTTGTATTCAGTATAAGGGAGGGAATAGATTTAATAAAATAATAGAAATGAGTTTGAGTTTAGTTTCTGGGTGGGCTTTCACCACACTCGTGCACATCACTCTTTCCCTTCAAAAACATTATAAAACCTAAGAATTGTACCTTATAATAAATGAAATTGACACATACCTCCCCCGAGCCAAGAATTGAGTAAGTATATCATTTTTTAGGGTAATAGGTAGTGGTGGATAGTATGAGAATAAGAAAAGAAGAAAATAAGGATAAAATATGGAGAATAAAGGAGGGCAGTTGGGTAGAAGAAAACACAAAAATAAAAACCATGCATGAATTTATTAAAAATATAAATTACAATTGAAATTTAAAAAAATAAAGAAAATAAAAAAATTAATAATATGATAATGGAAAGATTTGTGAACGTCCCCCCTTGGTGGAGATCTCCCCTTGGTTTCTTGTAATAAATGTGATGGAAAATGGGATGAGATGAGAGGTGAGAGCTCCCCTCCTTTAATAGGAAGAAATTGACCTCCTCAAGTTTGCACATTTTTGGCAATATAAATGGATGATTAACACATTCCATCCTTCATAAAAGTTATTAATAAATGACTTTTTCATTCGACCTCAAAATTTCATATTTATTGGACTCTTCTAGAGGGATTTATGTATTTTTTATTGACAATGTATTTTTTTCTAGATGAATTTTCCAGGAAGCTTCCTTTAATGTATAAGATCTCTTTACCAACATAATGGGAGACATACACCCTGAAATTTATTTAGGTAGTGCATATATGAGTCATACATCATATACATTTATAATAAACATTATTTTAGGTGTGTATCCTGATTTATACATCTGTTACTGAGGTGGGGTCCACACTGTTAGCCCAGACAATTTCAAAACATCAATGATTTTTTTTCTAGACAATAGATATTCGAATAAGACTCTAGTCTAGAAGAAAAAGTTAAAGGAATTAAAATAAGTATTCTAAAAAAATAATCATTCAATTTGGAATTATATGATTATTTAAATGACCAAAATTCCCCTGACGTAAACATCTGTCAAAAATCCTGAATTTAAGCACATTTCACATTTTAGCTCAAAACACATTATAAATCCAAAATTTATCCATATAAGCTCAAATTAACAAATTAGGAGGGTTAAAACAATTAAAATGCATATAAAAAATGTGTAAATTATTAGTTTTACAAGTATATTTTTTGGTTTCGGGGTGTCCTAGTAAGTATTGTTATACTCACCCATACATGGGGTCTTCCTTCATATGTCCTGTCTTGTGTAGAATATTGAAATTTTGATAGAGTCTTAGGAGGACCAGGACCAGATGGTGCTTAGTGAGAAGAGAAAAACTGAGGTGTGTTCCTACAACTTTCTAATAGCAGTCCCAATACTTATTTTTAGGTTGTACTTTTGTTTTCAAACTCTTTGTGGTGGGAATATATTTGGCCCTACTTACTTTATACTACTTCCTTTTATACTCTGGTTATGAAATTTAGATGTATGAATGCATTGGTTTTCAATTGTTTTTTTATTTCATCATTTTATAGGCTTGGAGATGTGTGTTTCTGTACACGTACTTAAGCTAAGGCCTCTCATGTCAGTGATACACCTTCTTAGTGTGAGTCACTAGCCCCTATCCTATTTGAGGTGGGATTCAGGAGTCGCGGCATGGACCCCTCTAGGAGGGGGCATGACACCTACGGATTTGTACTCACACCTTACATGGGCTTCCTAATCGGTACCTAAATAGAGTTTGTGCATTATAGATATGTTAAGGGAAAATACCTTATGTTAGATCATTGATATGGGACAGAGCATGGAAGAGGGAAACAGACACTATTCGGGACCTGCTTGGGGGAGTCGTCAATGTCTTTATTTTTTGTTTCATTTTTGACACTTGAGATGTACATTGGTATGCCATATTTTATTCTTTATATTTTGATATTGTATTTTCATTTTTGGTCATCTTGTGATACTGGTTCTTTTAGGTTATGATTACATGTTATTAATATATTGTTTATTATTCTTTGATGGTGTATTTACTCTAATAAAATAGGGAAAACTCTCCCCATGATCAATATATCAGACCCTTACTACTAATCAACAACCTCTGACATATGGGGAGGCATTCCCAAGGTCATGTGACTGACCGATTGGAGGCCCTGGTGTGTGGAACCTGATATGAGATTTTATAGTTTTTAACATTAGAGGTTTTGGAGATGTCTTGTCAGATTCTACAATTGTGAAGAAAATCATGTGAAACTTTCCAGATAGGTTTGATTCTAAAATTTTCTCTTTATAAGATAAAGATCATTTATCTCTTGATGAATTGCTTAAATTTATTATTACTTATGAAAGGAGATAAAGAGGATGATATGTTGAACGAAAAAACACGACTCTTATATCTAAGAACTATAGTACAGGAAGATGAAATTATGGTGGTATACATACTCTTAAATGATTTAATTATGGTGGAATTGTACACTTTACTATGAATTTACCTAAGATGAAATTTGGTGAGTATCGAGAATATTTGGATGAAACACCTTAATGAAAAAAGTGAAACAAAAGTTATGAAGAAGAAAATTCATCCAACAAACACAAGAATAAGTCTAATAGAAACAATATAAATTTGATAAGTAATAATGTTGAATCAGACTCAACTAAAAACAATTCTTCAAAATATGAAAGTGAAAAAAAATTTATAACCTTCATTGCAAAATTTTAGAAAATAAGAGATTGCTTAGATAGTGAACAAGGTGGTGAAGAATCATATAGAGAGTATCAACTCAAAACATAACTTATATTATGTATTGAGAAAAATAGAAATATCAAGTAAGAAATTAGAGTAATGAAAAAATATTGTGAATAATTTTCCAAATTAAGAAATAATGTCATCAAGTCTGAGGAAGAATACATTTAAGAGTTCTTAATTTACAAACTAATAATCACTAATCAATGAAGGATGGTTAAAGATCTCAATAAGAAATTGGAATAAAATGAAAAAGAAGTCAATAAGTTTCAATATAAACTTATTTATTCTATGAATACCATGAGAAAGATGAATGAAAAATTTAACAAATCTTTTGTAGTAAAATATAAGACTTATAAATTTGATGAGAAATCTCAAATAAAGAATTAGGTGAATTCTTCACACACCAAAAATAATGCTTCATCTAATTTTTCTAACATTGCAAGTGATAAGAAAATTAATATGAAAGTTTGGGTGGAGAAAGAACGTGATAAACCTATCACATATTTAAAATTTTAAAACTCACTTAGAAGGAAATATGGTGTACACCCAGAGCATGTTAGGGTAAGAAGGATTTATCATCCTCAAAATATTTTTACAGAGAAAGATCATACATTAATAAAAAATTAAGATTTCATGGATTCTATTGGTACTATAGAATATAAGGGAACATGAATTATAATTTTTTGCATAACATATCACTTCCCAAAATAATATTTGAATAGAGTGAAATAAATAGTGAAATTATAATGAATAACTTTCCTAACTAATAAAAAGTTAAAAAAGAAAAATCAAAAGTAGTTTGAAACTTTCAAAAAAAAAAATTTAAATGTCTGCAATAAGTTTATGGAAGATGTTATTTGGCTTTTCATCATGTTAGAAGATGTATAAAACTCCTTCTAGAACAATTTTCTTATGGGAGATAAAGAAAATGAATCTAGGATGAAGAAATTTGAGGAAATAGTTTTTTGTTGAGACTACCTTGAAAAAAAGTAAAAAAGAACAAACCATTCATACATGATAGTGGTTTTTTTTCATGCATGATACTTGATTTAAAAATCTTTAAACATGTTGAAAATCATAAAGGAGGTTCTATTACCTTTTGGAATAATAGTTCTCTAAAAATCATACGAATCTTAATGATAGATATTAATGAAGAAAAGTTGAAATCTTATGAATTTTTATTTATTAATGTGCTAAAACATAATTTACTTAGTGTAAGTCAACTTTGTGATGACGGAAAATAAGTAATTTTCAGAAAATATTCATGTGTTATCAGAAGTGTGAAGCATTAAAAAGTTATCACAAAAGGACAAAGAACTAGTGTAAATCTTTTTCAAGTTAGAGAATTTAAAAACTCATGTTATCTAAGTGACAAAGATGAGAATAAGTTGTCATGCCAAAGACTTGTCCAACATGGGAAGAAAATAATTAAAAAAATTTCTAAAGTTTATTATGTACAAAATTTTCCAAAATTGAAAAAAAGAGAGGAAGATTTTTGTTTTACTTGTTAGAAAGGGAAAATGAAAATTAAAAGCCATAATAATTTTGAGATTCCATCTACCGGACCTCTTAAACTTATTAATTCCAATTTATGTGGGTCAATGAGAAGAAATAAAAAAAGATATTTATAATTTATCAATTTTAATGGTGATTTCACTCAAATGACAAACATAATGTTTTTGAAACATAACCCAGAGCCTATAGAAATGTTCAGGTTTTTCAATAAAGATGTTGAGAAAGAGATGGGGGTTTATATAAAAAAATTGAGAGTGGATAATGGTATTGAGTTTACAAGAAATAATTTCGAAACTTATCTTAGAGATCATGGTATTAAACATTAGTATAGTTCTCTATATACCCCATAACAAAATGGAGTAGTAGAAAGAAATAATATAGGTTTGGTGGAAATGGGAAGAATCATGTGAGAAGAATAAAAACATTCAAAGTTCTACTAGAGTGAAGCTGTTAGTATTATTTTATATGTTTAGAAAAAAAATTAAGTTTGGAAACCAACATGAGTTCTTATGAAATTTTATATGAGGAAAAACCTTTATTGAAGTACATCAATGTTTTTGGAATCCCATGTTTACTTTAAATAATAAATTTGGATTGGGGAATGTTTGATGAGAAAGTTGAGGAAGGAACTTTTATTATTCAACCAATGGAAGAAGTTACAAATGATGGAAAAAATGTTTATAAAAGTTGGTGGAATCATATTAATTGGAAGCTATTGAGAATAAAACCTATTTAACAAAATTTTATAAGGATTTTGAGGAAGAAAAACTAAAATTTTCAAATTAAAATGAATGCTATTAAAGTAATGTTCATGATGATTCAGATGAATCTTGTGATGAGGAAAATGAAGAAGGAAGTGGAACTCTGAAATTTCCAACTTTAAAAAAAATGAGACTAAAAATATTCCGGGGAATTATAAGGCTCTAGTTCAGGCTAGAAGAAAGCTGAGATTATAAAATAAAACTTCACTCATCTCAATATTTGAAACAGAATCATTCTCATAAGCTATTCAACACAAAGAATGGGTGAATTCTATAAATGAAGAGTTGGATCAAATTGAGAAAAATGAAACATATGACCTTTTTTATGTCTGAAAGATAAAATATTTATAAAAAAAATGGGTTTATAGAAACATTTTGAAGGAATATGGAGATGTTTCAAGAAAAAAATCTAGGATTTTTTATAAAGGCTATGCACAGGTGGAAGGAAGAGATTTTGATGAAACATTTTCCCCTATTTAATGGTTAAAAACAATTATAATGTTTTGAGTAGTACCTGCTCATCAAAATTTCCATGTGTATCAGATCGATATAAATTTGGATAAATTGAAGAAGAAGTTTACAATGAGCTTCCTTTTTGGTTTCTATATGATACGGATGAAAACAATGTTTTTATATCGAAGAACGATTTATATGGGCTAAAACAAGATCCACATTCATGGTAATATAAGATTGAAAATTGTTTGAGAATTATTATTTTTTCAAAAGGAAAAGTTAGAAGAAACATATATATGAAAGATGATGACTTTGGAACTCTAATTGTATTTGTTCATTTGGATAATAAAATTTTTTCCAAGGATGATGAATTTTTTTGTAAATAATTATCTGAGGAAATGCAAAATAATTTTGAAATATCAATGTTGTGAGAATTAATACTCTTCCTTTCCTTACAAGTTCAATATAAGGAAAAATAAATTTTTTTATCTTAGGAAAAGTATGCAAGGGAATTGTTAAATTTTTTTGGAATTGTACAATATAAAGAAGTTTCTACTCCAATCTCAGTGAGGATGAAGATGAGTAAAGATGAGTCTAGAAAAAGTGTGAATTAGAAAGACTTTTGGAAGATTATAGGAAGTATACATTACCTTATAACCTCTTCCTAATATTGTTTATGCTATAAATTTGTGTGCTAGGTATCAAAGTACTCTGAAAGAGTCAAATATGATGGAAGCAAGGATAATTCTGAGATATGTTAAAGGAACAAATTCATAAGGATTATTATAAATAATAAATTATGAGATGAAGTTTCATGGTTATAATAATATTGATTAGGCTGGAGGTTGTTATGATATAAAATCATCCTAAGGAGAAACATTTTTATTTGGTGAATGTTGTGTAAATTTTCATAGTAAGAAACAAAGTTCATTAACCTTTAGAAAAGTGGAATTAGAATATGTTGTGACTATTCAAGTCTATACTAAGATATTGTGGATGAAAGTTCAATTGAAATATTTGAATATAAAGGTTTCTAAACTATTGAAGACACTTTATGACAATTATATTGCAATTGATATTTCTAAAAATCATGTCCAATATTCAAGATCAAATCACATAAATATAAAGTTTCAGTTTATAAAAGAGAATGTTGCTGCTATAGATGTTTTGTTGGAATATTTCTCAATGAAGTATCAAATTATTGATATCTTCACAATGTCAATTCTAAAATAATGGTTTGATGAGTTGAGGTTGAAAATTCTTGTTCATCCTCCTATAATGACTTCCTAAAACTCCTAAGGAACTCCCCTACCATAATTCGGATTATATTGAAAAAGGGGGAGAAAAAGTAAAAAAAATTTACTATGTAAGAAGTTTTTAATTATCATTATTTTGTGAATATGAAGTTGTGTTTATGATATAATGGGGGAGAGGAAAATAAAATTTATAGAAAAATAAAAGTGAGAAAATATAAAAGTTAGGGGGATTATATCTTAGCATGGACATAAAATTTTCTTCTCAACAAGGGATGGATTTTTTTTTCAAAAAATACCTTATCTATTAGTGTTGTGTCTAAACACTCTTTTAATAAAGGATGTGTTTTGGAAAAATTCAAAAAACATGAGTTGTTTATAAAAGTTGAATTGTGAAAATTTTCTTCCAGTTGAAAAAGTTATTAAACCGTGTTGTTAAAAAATCTGAATGGGGAGATTGAATAACCTTTGTGATGTTTTGTTTTTAATAAATTTTTGTATTTTTTGACAAATAATCTTTTATAAAAGAATGTTTTTGACAAAAAAGTTAATGTTTCGGAATGTTCGAACCCAAACATAAATAGGGAGAAACATATTGTTTTTGAGAATGTTGTTTTATAGACACAGAGGATTGGACTGAGAAACACCAAATGAAAAGTACCGAACTGATCACCACCGATCATAGAATTCATCAAAAAGTTAGTGTTTTTTATTAGACACACCATCAATCTTAGATCCATTGACATGATTTTCATGTTTCATTGGAATCAATGTTGGTTAGAAAGTTAAAATGTTGTTGAATAGGTTGAATGAAGAAAGTGTTGTCAGGAGTTAGAAATTTCTTAAACTTTCTATCCTTCAGTCAAATATTTCTTTTCTAGTTTTCAATTCTCAAATATCATAAGTTTTATATAACACATGTGATGTGATCCTTATGAAGAAAAGGGGGTTAATAGGTACAACCAATCATATTGAGTTTTGGTTAGAAATAAAGAAGGTGTTGAAAGTAAGGGAAGTCGTAATACTTTCCTATATAAGTCATATATTACTTCGATAATATTGAAGTTCTTTTAAATCAGGAAAACTATAATGATAAAATATTTTTAAGAAATAGAAGAATCATAATGATTGTATTGATTTTGGGAATCAAGAAAAAAAATTTCATCAGATCCAGATGTACTAAGCATTGAATTTTTTAAAAGTATGAATGAGTTATAATTGATGAGTTTTGAAGTATTTCAAAGTGGTAGATTAGATTTTCCATCATAGTGATAATTCCATCATTATGAGGATTCCATTGGATTGAAGCTGATAAAGTTCTATGAGGTAGAATCAAAGGAGGAAAGTTAATTAAACTGACTCTGAGGAAGAAATTCAATCAAACTAACTCCGAGAAGGAAATTCAATCAAGACCGACTCTGAGAAGGAAATTCAATCACACTGAATTTGAGAATGAAAGTTAATTAGAATAAATCTAATGTGGAAATTCAATTTAGAATGAGATGAAGAAGTTTCATCATAATGAGATGAGGAAGTTCCATCATAATGAGTTGAGTAATTTCTATTATACTAAATAAAAGTTAGGATGTCTGAGAATAATTATTATAAACAATACATAAGACGATTTAATTATATTTTTGAAGAGTTTAAGTGGTCAAACTTGAAATTAAAATATTCATAGATATTGGATTTTTTTTATTTTGAGTTAGTGGGAAACGACTTTTAGTTCCTTAAATTTGTCTTTTTGGGATGCCTATAAATAGAAGAAATGTATATTCATACTTTTCAACTTTTTTATGTGAGTGGAAAAAGAAGAGAACTACAAAATTCATTTAAATGTTATCTTTACATATTGAAATCTCATTAGAAGTTTAGACATCTAATTTTTTTGTTTATTGGACTGAGTAAGATCGGACTAAGAATTTGAGATGAGTTTGAGTAATGCATATTGAGAATAGATTCATCATACCGAGTATATCAGACAGAATTCATCGGATTGAGTCCTTCAGACCCAGCCCTATCAGATGGAGAGAATCAGACCCAACCACATCATAATGAGGATTCATAGCTGAGAATTTGTGGTGTAGTTTGAACAATGTATTTTTATTTTTTTTAATCTCAATTTTTGATAAGAAAACATTTATAAACCAATAGGAGGTAGTATAATCATTACAATTAGGATATATAATCAGTCTAATGGGAGTTGTCACAAGTTTTATTCACTTATTCATTTTATTGAATTTCTATAGACCTATAGGAGTGTCTATAAAAATGATATAGGTTCTAACATTGCGGTCGAACCATATAAATATCATGTTCTTTAATTATTTTTACTAATTTTTCATACATTAGTATTTACTAGAAGATGATAAGGATATAAACATTTACAAGTTTCAGGGTTTAATATTTTCAAAATTATTGAAACTTATAAAAGTGAACAACTAATTCAACCCCCCTTCTGAGTTATTATTTGATCCTTTGTAACTTTAATCATATTACCAATTTGGTTCCCATATTCATTATTCTATTTCTTGAATTTATAAAAAGAACCTGACTTATACCTCATTAAGTAGAGAGAATCATTTCTACTAAAATCATAGGTAAAATTTATGAAGTATAAGAACCCACCCCCTGCCTCAATAGTAAATGGTCCACAAACATATGTATGAACTAGTTCAAGAATCTCTTTAGACCTTACACTTTTTATAATAAACGGGGATTTATTCATTTTACAATATAAACAAGTGTGACACATACCAATTGGTTTTAGTTCAAAAGAATCTAAATATCCATTTTGGAATAACTTAGTCAAGATTTTTTCATTTACATGACCAAGACAATGATGCCATAATTGGGTGTGGCATGAGTTATGTGAAGTAGTTTCATTATCAATTTCCATTAAATGGTTTGTGTAATATGATAAAAAATTTGTTATTTAAATTCACCTTACCATAACAAATGTTATTTTTATAAAAGAAGAAACATTCATTTACAAATATTAAAATAAATCCATCTATATCATGTTTAGATATATAAGTAATTTTTTGTAATGGATGAAACATAAAAAAGAACATTCAAAACCAAGATCTTTATAAGATCCCATAGTTTTCTTGGTACGTCCCACTCTGAGGTTTTCATTGAACAAATTTTGTTGGGTTTTTCTTTTGTAATTAAGCCTTAGTGACTAATTCTTATTTGATGACAGAGATCCTTTTATGGAGAAAATAACCATAATTTTAGGCATGTATGTTTATTTACATTAATGGATTCCATGTATAAATATTTTAAATGTGATAAATAGGGTTTTCTATGAGTTTAAAAGGATTATAGGTGGTTTGGTCAGTTTTATAGAAGCTTGTATAACAACTATTCAATGAAAAATTATATTTTGTGTAGATGTTACATGACATGTAAATATTTCTAGATTAATTTCATGAACTAGTTTATGTTGTGATATGGTTACATGTCATGAACCTGATTCACATCGTTTAAATGTTGATCAAAATAAATATTAACCCGGGGCAAAAAGTTTTTCCAGCATAACATAAAAATGAGGAAACACATGAGATGAAAGGATTACACATCATGTTTCCCTCATAACCAGTAGTTTTAAGTGTGTTGTGTACTTATGACTCTCATTATTTTTTATTATAACCTCTCCTCTCTCGCTCCTAGGGTGAACTCTAGAAAATTTTGAATTATCTTCCCCCCTTCCAGATGTCCCATTTTCACATTAGATCCTTGGTGAGTTTATTCACTTTTGATTCCCTCTTCTCGCCCGTAATTACTTTTAATTTTAGTGTACATCTTTTGAAAATGGGTTTTTTTTGGGATTTGATCATATTTTAGGTTAATCTAGGTTCTTCTTGTGATCTTCTGTGACTTCTTCTTTATTGGATTTTTTCATTAAAAGCGTTGTGTCAATCACATGTTAAAGGTATGGTGACTAAACCTAACCCTATGGTATATTTAATTTCGAATTATATGAAATATTTTGATTATGACCATGTAATGTGAATTATAACCAATTAGTTGATTTATAGTAAATCATGGATTTTATTCCTTTAGATTCAATGGTTGATGCAACCTGGATTATGGATACTAGTTGGGTGAGAAAACATTTTAGTAAAAAGAACTTGGCTAATGGTTTAAATCATGGTGAGTATGAAATTATACATTAGGTGATTGCTTGATATAGAATCGCTAGGTAATCTATTATTGATTATTGATATGACTGTTGACCATTTGAGAGATAAATGAAAGTTTATTTGAAAGAAGAATGATAATTTTCATAATTAACCATTGAGATTTATGATGTGATATTATGACATCCATACTATTATGACTTGTTGAGTCGGTGATGAAATGATTATATATAGGGATATCCTAGTAGTGTTTAAATTATTATATAGTAGGTTTGGCCCAGTGATACATTCCAAAATTCTTATATATAGGGATTTTCTTGGAGGATGAAATTCTTATATAGTAGGCAATTCCCAGTGATACTTGCTGAAATGCTTATATACCAGGCTACACCCAGGGACACATGGTGAAATGTATTTATATAGGGTGATGATTGGAGGATGAAGTTATTATACAAAGTGTGCTACCTGATAGTTTGATTTTCCATGGTATATGGATATAGATGGAATGGTTGTGTTACAAGTTCAAAGACATTTCATCATGGTTTTGAAACAGGTAAATTGATATATTATATTAATTAGTTAATTAATACACTAATTTATCACTTTGTTCTTTATAATTATTATCAGACTAGTTGTGTTTAGGTATGGTGGTGTCGACCTACTGAGTTTTATTCACACCCTATTAGGGAACCGTTTGGTACTCGAGCAGATTACATGGATGTAGGTTTGGACATGGGAAAGAGACATTATTGTTGATTCATTTGTTTCTTGCTTGATGGGATGAATTTTGGAGATGGGTCCGACATGGGGATCGAGACCAGAGCCTTTTGGGATTATTTAATTAGAGTTTATTATTTTGTTTGTATTGGTTTCATTTTTACTTTTAGATACATCTTATCTTGTCATTACATTATTCATCATTATAGGTTCCTTATTTTATTTTCCTAGCTGAATGATATACTATTTCCACTATTTCTCTGTTACTCTAATTTTTATTACAATGGTTTAGTTCCTCTATGTTTTACCAGCGGGTATAGTCTCCCCACTATAAATATCACAGCCTCGCTACTATTTAATAGCCTCTGGCATATGGGGATGCATGCTTTACGTCTAATAACTAAATCATTTTGACCATGTGCGAGGGTACCAGATCGGGGGACATTACAAAGTGGTATTAGAGGATCAACTTGTTATTTTTTATTGCTTTATTTTTTTTTGGAAAAAGTAGAAAGGAGACTAGGATCTATTGGGGCTTGGTAATGAACTTATTCATTAGAGTAGCTTACCCTTATAAGGGGAAAAATTTGAGTTCCAGGGATGAGATTATTGTTTATGTTTTTATCTTGTTACAATTGGTGTCATTTCACCTTGGTTGACTTACATGTTGTGTGATGTTATTATTTTGTGATGTTGTTTTCTATTGATATTTACACTCACGGACTAGTATGGTGAGATATGAGAATGCATGCATCATCATATATATATATAGTGATATATATCAATTATATTTGATAAATGGAATGAAATAAACGATTATTTCATCATAAACCACTTATAATACATGGTTAGAGAGACCCGGAGTAATGGTTCTCTACTGTCATCGCCTCTTGAGGATGACTTTATTTTTATCCAAAGTTTATCAGAGTGTTTTTTTCTTGTAGATAAAATGACTCCTCATCATCTTAGAGTTGAGTTCTAAGAGAGTGGATATCAATTATCTCCTAACGTAGACAAACTAGAGCTTCCTATAGATCTTTAGGATCAAATGGATGTTCATCATCACAACAACATTTTAAGGGTCAAGAAATCCATGGAAAAGGAGACTAATTTCATCATGCCTTTGATGTATGAGTTGATGAGAGAGATTCACCTACAACATCCACCTATGTTCACTGGGGAGGGAGGTTCCCAGGTAGCTGAGTTCTAGATTGAGTCAATCTATACAATCTTTAAGCATCTTGAGACACCCATAGATAGGAGGGAGAATCTTGTTGTGTATATTCTAAGTTGACCTACCAAACATTGGTGGGATATTCTAGAGCAGGATGGGAAGGAGGATGAGTTATCTTGGAAGGAATTTGAGGTGAATTTATTGAGCCACTTCTATCCATATATGCTGAGGGATGAGAAGGATCATTAGTTCATGCATTTGATATAGGATAGAATATTAGTGATGGACTATGTTGAACATTTCACCAACCTTCAATGTTTTGTGCCTTATTTAGCTATTGATGAGATATCTAGGGAGAAACATTTTCAAGATGGTATTCACTATGAGGTTAGGTCATAGGTGAATGTTTTTATTCTGAGTAGCTTTTTAGATTTGATGAATCATGAACTCAACAGAGCAAAGAATCTGAGAGAGGACCCAAGAGGTAGCCATGCTATTTCCATAGGGGAAACTAGGATCACTTATTTTAGTGGGAAGAAGTGATTCTTTGACAGTTTTTTCTAAGGAAATGACATGAAGACTTGTTAGGGTAGTTGAAATACATCTTTGGATCATATTCCATTATAGTTCATCAATGTAGAAAGTTAAACCACATGAAACCGTAGTTTTCTTACACCACTTTGGAGTGCCTTATTTAAGGCAGGATTAGCCATGTTGATAAGTTTTTTTAGAACTTATCATAGTATAGTAGTGGTAGGGGAGTAAGATAGATACTAGAGTCTAGGAAGGACTCAAATACTCCTCATCAGATAGGTAGCTAGAGTTATATAGTACGTTTAGGTTGAGGCGGGAGATTTCTTACCCCATTGATAGGACATAATGTGTATTAGTAAAATTTGTTTCCTGAATAAATGTGTGTTGTATTATATTATATATTATACACATAAAAAATATAGAGAAACCAAAAAAAAATATTAAAAAATATTGTTACATTAATCAGCAATGAAACCAATTAAATTTCCAAACATTACAACTGGACAAAAAGTATAAAATAGAAAAGCTAAAATGAGATAATATGGATCGACCAAATCTACTAGAATTTTTGGCCCCACTAACAGCACTATATAAATGATACAAAATATTAGTAAACCAAGAAAATTTATTTAAAATGGAAATATAGAACCTTAAGAGGAATTGATTTGAATATTGAATTAAATAATTTATTGGTATATATATAAGGTAATGTGACTCTTGGAATAGTAATGTGACCGTTGGAATAGTAACCTAATCATCTGGAATTGTAACATGACCATTAGAATAGTGATTTCACCAAAAATAATAAATTATGATATAAATAAAATTTATCTTTATTAATTTATGTAAATAAAAATATTATACTTCAATAAAATAAATATCATGATTAAAAACCTCAAATAAAATAAAGCATATTTTTAATAAACTATATTTTATTGTATTTTGTAAAAATCATAATTTTCGTATTAAAAATTATATTTTACCTATTTTAGAAATTTATTTTGATTAAATAAATATCATTTTTGAAATGATAATTTTAAAATTTTCCTAGGGTGATTTTTTGGTAATTTTCTCAAATAATTCAATTTTTAGGCGAATAGTAAAAATATAGTTTTTCACATAATCGATGTATCTTAAATAACATAATTCATGATGTAATAATGACATAATACTTCATAGAAATTTATTATCCGCCATTATATATTAAATTTCATAAATGGGTCATTAAAATACAAAAGAATTAATTTTAAAACCAAAAAATTACATTCTAAAACCTAAATTCAAACGTGATTCATTAAAATATCAATTTCTTTTTTTTCTTCACTTTTATTTTTAATGATTTAATTAATTATAATTATAAAGGGGATTTAAAGTCTTAAACCCATTATATTATATTTATATATGATTTATTTTGTCAAAAATTCACTAGCACATGTTTTTCCTTTGATATATTAATTTTTTAAATATTTTATTCTAAAAATACCACTCTCTTAAACTATAAATAACCCCTCTCCCTTCCCTTGGAAACACACTCCGCTCAAACATTCCAAAGTACAATATCTTCTCAAATACTCCCTCTAAATCACCTTACTTTACTTAGGGACATTTTAGAACAATCCAACTCTAATGACGAAGGGTGTTATAACGTCTTACAAGAGAAGCTACATTGTGGAGAGAGTAAGTCTCTATTAAAATTTCCCTTTTTTCTTATTCTCTTTATTATTTTTACAAATTAATTTAAAAACCATGTACTATAAAACTAATTATTCAATAATTTAAAATTATATTATTTATGTTAACATGATGTAATTGTCATATTTATGAAAAAAATAAATGCAATACTTCTCTTTCTCTCTCTTTTAACAACATCCTGTTAATGGTTGATTAACCACCTACAGAGACATTTCTAAGACAATTATTATAACCACCTTCATGTATGGTTATTATTAATTACATATAATATATAAATAATTAATTACATTTATTAGAATCTACTGGATTTAATTATACTTTTCTTTAAATGACTCTGAATGAAAATTGAGAAATCAATGTGAAGAAAGAAATATTTAGAAAAATCATGATATCAAAACACTTGAATTTCATCAATAAAAATTAATAAATATAATAAAATTATTATAATTGATAAATAATTGTATAAATTGATATAATTAACATATTTATTAGTTTTTTAATAAATATAAGTTTATTATTCAAGAGGCGCAAAAGTGACGAAATAAAGAAGGAATTACGGTAAGGGGATTATTGAACCCAACTATTTTTCATTGGGTTATCCATATTTCATGAAATATTTGGAATAAATAGTTCTCTAATGTTCCTTAATTATAATTTCATTATTTCTACCTCTTATCTTTTGGGATATACATGTTTTTTATTTGTTTTTTTGGAAAATACAATGACTTTCCAAAATAAATATTCTTTCCAAAACACATCTTTGACTCCTATTGAGTTTTTTATTCTTAACTAAAGAATTTTGATTCTTATAGAAATTATGTTTTTCCATTTTTCATTTTGGAACCCAATGTTTATTTATGAAATCATAATTTCTGAAATCCTCATGAAACCCATTCCTTTTCATGGGTTATTTCATGGAATGATTGATACACATTCTATGTGACATGCATGATTTGGTAAATATTATGATGTGATGACTAGACCAAAATTATATAGCCTTCCAATGCATTGGGTAATGTGTTTTATCTCATGAGATAATTTTTATTATATGTGAAAAAGATGCAATATTATTGTGCAGTGTTGATGTTATGATTATTCACATATGTTATGTGTTAACATGATGCTAGCTTTATTCCCAACTATATGTGGCATTTGACCACTATGACATGATGTTTCATTTTTATTCATTTCCACATTCGATGAATTTATCACATTTTTACATCATGATATTGATAATGATCATAGGATTATGATATGATGATTATACTCACCCATGTTATATTGATTCAAGTTCCTTATTCATCCTGTTACAGGGCTTTTGTCTTACCCCTTTCATTGATGTATATCCTTAGTTAGTTGCATGTACTAATGATAATGTGAAATTTTAGAAGGATAATGAAGAAGGATTTAAATAAATTTATATGTTTTATTATATATAAGTTATTTATGAGCCTAATTTTTCTAAGACATAAACCTTTGGATCCTAGATTTGTAACTCTATTATGTTGTTTATCTTTAAAATGATGTAATAGTTATGTATGAAAAATTAGGGTCACTATAGTTGGTATCTAAGAATGGTTTAGTTAATTTGGGAATTATGATTATAAAACAAGAGTAGAAACCACTAGTATAAGTCTATGTATAGTTAAAACATCCTAGAAGACTATTTTTAGAAAACTATAGACATAGGGATCCCATAAGATAATCCTTTAGTGTTCATTTCATAAAAGAATAAATTACACATGATTTATTTACTTATGTTTTGTTCTAACATTTTCTATTCTTGAAAACGGTAGGAACTAAGAGAAACTAGGCCTAAAACCTATGTGAGTGACAATGAAACAATTATCCAAATGAGATCCCCAATTACATTGGAGGTTGAGTTCAAAACATTATGGAAATGAATACCTAGTTGTCACGAGATATGAATAATAACATGAACTATGTGGAATGTCCATATTCACCCAAGAAGGATCAATTATCCATTGAGTCCTTAATGCAAAAATGACCATCGATGTTTAGTGGAACTTCCAATCCACTTAATGTGCAATAGTGGGTTAACTTAATAAAGAAGATATTTTATATGATCCATTTGTCTAATAAGAAGATGGCGACTCTTGAAATTGTTCATTTATATGGTGAAGCTATTCAATAGAAGGAATTGATAAAGAACAAAAACCCAATGGATTAAATGGAAGATATGGAGTGGGAATAATTTAAGAAAATATTTCGTACAATAAATTTCCCTCAAACTCTTAAAAAAAATATTCAAGGAGAATTCATATATCTATAGAAAAAGGAAGGTGAAGTTTTCACCACTTATGATGAAAACTTCATAAGGTTTTAAATTTATTCCTTGGGTTTTTATCAATAATGATAGAAAAATAGACATGTTCTTTATTTTTTTAAAAATACACCTTCGAAACGATCTAGAAATATAAGAATTTGGAGTTTTTAAGATGTGGTTAAATGTGCTATAAAAGTAGATATGATGTTCAAAGAATGGTCCCATGGTTATGGAGATAATAAGAGATGAATGAGGTTTCAAGATTTTGGGTCAAATGAAAAATGAGGAAATAGGATTCAACTACCCACATGTCAAAAATGTGGGAAGAAGCATCATGATAATTTCCTCAAAGGGATGTGGAAATTCTTCAAGTGTGGGAGATAAGGACACCAATCTAATGAATTTTGAAGATACATGATGAAGCTGACCAACATGATAGAGGAAAGGAAGGAACATCCTAATGCACCACCCATGGTTCAATGATTCAACTATAGGGACCAATGGTGTTATGCAAGAAAGTGCACTAAACCACATGTCCTTGAGGGAAACTAGTGTCAGCAATCACCAAATTCAAAGGAGTAAGGTAAATCTTATATCATCACTACTAATGAAGTGGAGTGTAAAAATGAATTCATACAAGTATGAGTCCTATTCAATAAATAATATAATAAGTATTATTTGATTCTGGTTATACTTATTCATTTATATCCTATTAGTTTTCTAGAACTATTGAATTGAATCCCCAATAACTTTAAGTGGAGATATCCATAAAAAATAGTGGTGTAATCATTCCAACCCATGTGTTGGACTCTTCTCCAATATTCATATTTGGGATGATTCTTCTTTCAAATATTATTATATTTCCGTTTTTTAAATTTGATTCTATATTGGACATGTATTGTCTTTCATTATATGTAGAAAAAATAAACTATTGGAAAAAAATCTATTTTTATATTTTGAACCATCCCATGATCCTCTAAAAATTCATGGAATATCATGAATCATCTTTGAAAAATCCATCAATAGTGTGGGTGTTGATACCCTATAGAGAAGAATACCTTGACCAAATGGTTGAGTCAGAGGAAGGTATTGACCTTGAGGAAATGTCCATTGTTAGGGAAAACATTGATGTATTTCTCAAAGAGTTACTTGGAATACCCTAATCATGAGGTAGAGCTCTCAATAGATCTCATACCCAGAGCAACTCCTATCTCAAAATTCCCATATAGGATGGCCTTGATTGAAATGGAGGAGTTAAATAAGTATCTACAAGAGAATTTGAAAAAATGGTTCATACACCCCAGTACATCACTTAGGGGTGAACCAATGCTCTTTGACAAGAAGAAAGATAGATCAAAACAGGTGTATATGAATTACCAAGATATCAACAAGATCACCATAAAAAAAATTATCCTCACCCAAGGATTGATAAATTTTTCAATCAACTACGAGGAGTGAAAAAATTCTCAAAGGTGTATCTTTTTTATGGATATCATCAACTAAAGTTGAATAAGGAAGATATTCAAAAGATAACTTTCATTACAAGGTAGGGGCACTATGAGTTTATTGTAATTCCGTTCATACATACTAATTTTACTAAAATATTTATGGATTTGATGAATATATTGTTTAGAGACCACCTCAAAAAAAATTTGGTAGTGTTTATCGATTATATTCTCATTTATTACAAGATTAAGTAGGAACATTAAGAGAATCTAATGATTGTGTTGGTGATATTAAGGAAGGAGAAAACGTATTCTATGTTCAAAAACTGTGACTTTTGGATGAAAGAAGTCACATTATTGGGGAACATGATAACAAGTGATGGAATTTATGTGGAACCTTCAAAGACAAAGGAAATTGAAGAATAAAGGGCAAATTCAATTCAACAAGTTAGTATTCTAACTGATTCTTCATCCACATAAGTTGGGTAGTAGATTGTGTAGGAGAAAAATATTCAGATTCAGTTCTAATGAGAGTTACTGAATTCTAATTATTTATATTCCAAAAAACATAACTTTTACCTATAAATAAAACTCCACCTAATGTGGATCTTCTATCGTCTACATTAAATACCCAGTCAACATTTGAATAACCAAAAAAATCAATACTTTCTAAGCTATCATAGCTGATTTTGAAATTTTTTGGGCCTTTGATGTATTTGAGGATTCTTTTTCTAAAATGTAAGTTTGATTATTTAGTATCACTATAAAATATTTCACATAATGAAACAAAAAAAACAGTATTGGGTCCTAAGGTAGTAAAATATAAAAAAATTCCTATCAACTTTGGAAACTCTTTCTGATCAACATTCTTGTCTTCTCCATCTTTACTCAACTTTGTTCCCACTGATATTGAGGTGTAAACTAGTTTTGAATTTTTTTTATACTGAACTTTTTAACAATTTCTATAGCATATATTTCTTGAGAATAAAAAATGTGTTTCTTCTTTTATAAAATTTTTCACCCATCAAAGTATTTCATTTCTTCCAACATGGAAATCACAAACAACTTTATCATTTATTTAGAAAAATTTTCAAAAGATCTTTCATTATTCCTAGTAGAGATAATGTCATTAATATAAACAATTATGATGAAGGAAAACTATTGAATTTCTTTGATGTAAATATTGTAATCAAATCTTACCTTCTTAAAACTCATATTCCTTAAGAAAGTATCCAGTTTGGAATACTATGCCCTCATAGATTTCTTTAGTACATACAAGGATGTTTTAAAGATGCACATATAACTTTCCTATTTCCCAACAACAAATCCACAAGGCTGTTCAATGTAAACATCCTCATTAAGATCAGCATTTATAATTGAAGACATTACATCCATTTGAAAAATTTTGTAACTCCATTTTATAGAAATAACAAGAAAACTTATTATTATTTCTAACATTTCCACCAGAGAAAAAGTTTCATCAAAATCAACACCTTCAATTTTAAAGTAACCTTTACGTACTAATATTTCCTTGTTTGTTATCACTTCACCTTATTCATTTAATTTGTTCTGGGAAACCCACATTGTACCAATAACATTTTTGTTATCTGGATTAGGTATGAGTTCCTATAAATCATTCTTTTCTATCTGGTCAATCTCTTCATTCATGGACTAAACCGATTCTAGATACTCAAAGTCTTATTTCGCATCATTCGACCCAATTTTTGAATACATATAAGTAAGTGTAATAGAATTTGTTGTTCTTATTGTTTGAAAATTTTTATGTTGATCACCAATAATGTTCTGAGTTTCCACTAGCTTCCTCATCTTGGGATGATATTTTAGAGATTCTTTTTCATCACTTGAAATAGCTGAGTATGATTCTTGTTTTTGAGTAGGATTACAATTGGATGTGTCCTTATCAGAAATGTTGACAAAACATTCTTAATCCTGCTCAACATCCTTATCTGTTTGATTATATTTATCCTCAATATATTTTTCAATAACTTTAAAATTATTAGAATAAAAAATTCTTTCTATTTCTTTGTTGAAACATCTATATCCTCTTCCTTCTAGAGCATAACAATAAAAAATTCCATCTTTACCTTTCTGCTCAAACTTTCCACGATTTCCACCTTTCTTCTTTATAATGCATGGACTCTTGAAAACTCATAAGTGATTAAAACATGTAGTTTTTCTATAAATTGTTTCGTATAAAGTCATATAAAATCATGGCCTATAAAAACATAAGTTCTGAATATAAACAACAGTACTCATGGGTTACCTTCAATACGAATGAGAAAGACCTTGTTCATGTAACATAGTTCTCCCCATTTCCACCAAACTTCTATTATTCCATTAATCAACCCCATTTTGGTGAGGTGTGTATATGGAACTCTAATCATTCAAAATTCCATTATTCTTAGGATATATTTCAAATTATTCATTCTTATACTCATCACAATTATTAGTTTTTAACCTTTTCACTGAATTCTCACTTTTCTTCTTAGATTTTCTCCTAAAACCTTTTAAAATTCTCATAGCATATGATTTACATGACATAATAATAACACAAGTAATGTGATTAAATTCATCAATGTAAGTGATGAAGTAAATATCATCATTTTTTATTGTTTTCTTATTGGTCTATAGATGTTGGAATGAATATGTTCCAAGGGTTGTTTTGAACAAATCTCAACTTTCTTATACACAGACTTTGTAATTTTTCCCGTATGAAAAATAGTGCAACAAAAATCTCTTATTCATTGAAAATCATGAATATCATGAACACAATATCACTTTCATAACTTACACTTATTTATTTTACACATGTTTCCCATCCTTTTATGCCATAATTAATTTTCTTTTACCATACCCAAGTAACAAGAGTGTTGTAGCACACCAACTTGAAATTAGTTTCCCTTTGTATGTTTGCCTCTTGTAACTATCTTTTCATCCTTATCAATTTTCACAAAAAATACATCTTTCCCAAAGGTAACATTGTTACCTTCATCACACAATTGTGAAACACCCAACAAGTTATGTTTCAACTCATCAATATATAAATATTTCATAGATTTAAACTTTTCTTTCCCAATGATAGTTGATCCCACACCTTTGATTATTATTGTTTCATCCTTGTTTAATGTCATAGTTACCTCTTTTAAGTCTTTCAAATTATTCAAAAATTTTAAATATCCTTTCATGTGTAAGGAACACCTGCTATCAGGAATCCACGATTTTTCACCTTTTAATGATTTGAGGGTAATTGTAACAACAAGAGATTTTTCTTTCTTAAACATCAGCTTTTGAGAAATGTTAAGAAAATTATATTGTGCCAGTAACAACAAAATAAAACCCTTAGAAAGATTACCCGGTTGTTCACGCTCTCACAAATAGTTTCTTGGGGTTGGAACCTATTTTCAATTTTTACACCATCAATATCAGGTTTCTTTAGAACTTCTTTTTCATACTTATTCTTTTGAGAAGATTGACTCCCCCTAAACCTATGACTTTCATAACCAATGGAATAGTTATAATTTTGTTGGTTGAACCAACACATATTTGTTTTATTTAAGATTCCATCACAATACCAGTAGTAACTATAGAAAGAATATTTTCCTCTATAGCTTCAATACTGACTGGAGATTTGAATATGTTTCTTAGCAACCTTCTTATCTGAATTTTGTTAACAACCAACCTTTTTGTTATCAATCAAAATCTTCTTTTTAGCTTATTTCTCCTTTTATCCTTGTCATAACTAGAAATAATAGAAACATTAGCATATTCATAATTTTTAGAAACATTTTTAGACTCAGGTTTATCAAAAACTTATGAATTCTGAACATTGTTAATCTTAGCCACATATATAAATTTTTATGCTTTCTTATTTTGAGAAATAATTCTATATTTCCTATCAAATTTTAATGGTTAATTTTCTTATCATTATCAGGTTTTTCCTTATGAAGACTTTCTCCAACTTCAAATACAGAATTTATGGAAAATATAATTTTATTTTCATCATTACAAAGTTTTTACTAGACAAGTTCTAAATATTATTTTTATGCCTTTAACTTCAATTCCATATGTTCATTACGATTCTTTTCTTCCTTAAGATATTTTTTCAAATCACTAATATCCAGTTTCATCTTCTTCTTCTCATATAAAAAAATTCATGAATTTCTTATGAGGAACATTCATCTTCCAACTTTTTGTTTTGTTTTTCAAGAATTCTAATATTTCTCAAATATATTTCAAATCTTAATTTAAAATAAATTTAAGTTGAGTTTCTTCTTAATCAGAACTGCTGATTCTGAATTCTTCATCATTAATTATTAAACCAAAAGTATTCTTAACAACATGCTCAATAGAATTTTTGGATTTAGCTTTACTCTCTTATTATTCTTTATCTTTAGATAAGAAAACACACCTTTTAGATTTTGAGAATTTTTTACCCTTCCCTATGGAATAAAATTTTCCTTTCCACCCGTTTTCTTCCATGACAATCTTGGCCTTATTTATTCTTCCTCACCATCTTTTTATTTCTTTCTTTGTGGATTTTTTTTTGTAATGTACCCAATGAATCCATATTCAAATCATTTCAAGGGAAAATTCCCTTTATATTTACCTATACCTCTTCTCACATTTTTAGAATAAAAGGATAAAATATCATCAAGATTTTTACATACCTCATTTTTGGAATCAAAATAACCACCTTCTTCTTCAATAATAATCTTCTTTGAATTCTCTTTCTTCACAGTATTGAACGAAATTTCACTATCAAATTTTATTTTTATTTTCATATATTTATACCTTATTATTTTATAAGTGATGAGAGTTCTATAAAAATCATTTATAGATAATTTTTTATGATATCTATCTTCTAATTAAATAACTTTAGCATAAAACTTGTCGGAAATAATTCTTAATATCTTTTCAATAACTATAGAATCCTCGATCTTTTAAATAAGACATTTGATAGTCTTTTTGATGTTATTTAACCTGGTAAATATGTCCCCAATAGATTAATACCCACCCATTTTCAATTCTACATACTTCAGCCTCTAGATTTGTAATTTTTCTTCTTCACTTTTGTATTGCCTTCATATATGTTTTTCAGATTATCTCATATACCTTTAGCTATGGAAACACCCTTCACCCTTGAAAATTCACTTTTATAAAGTGATGATAGTAAATAATTCTTTTCCCTTCCATCACTCTCAATATTATTCTTATCAATAGATTTAGATGAAATTTATCATCAATAGGAGTAAATACATATGTTGCTTCGTCAAGAAAATCATATCTAATAGAAATAATATGGGGAATCATTATATATTTCTAGATATGATAATTATTACCATCGAAAACCAGGATTCCTTTATTATTGACACAATTCAAATTATCCATCAACTTCTCTTCAAAGCATCAATAAAGAATAAATGAAGGGAACCTCTCTCTGATACTAATTGTAATTCCCCAGTCAAGATAATTGTATCACTGAGAGGGGGAGGGGTGACTTAGTGATATATTTTTCTTTTATATTTCATTATTTATTAAAAAACATTTGCCTCCTGTTAAATATTTCTTTTCCTATTGAAAATAATTATAACCCACATATATAAGAACAGAAGAATCTACAAGGTTTATTTTTCAACAAGAATATCTATATCCTTGGTATTTTTTGAAGATGATCTAATACCACACAATACAATTGAATAAAATCATTTTGTTTGGAATAAATTGAGTAGGATATACCCTATCACTTGTGTGTAACTATGTAAACAATTCAGTAGTGCATATTATCCTTCCAGGACAAATGATGTAATACAAATTTTTGTAACAAAACATGTTATGATTCCTCTTTATCAACATTAAAAAATGTGTTATTTTTAATAAAAAATATTTAATTTCTTACCTAGAAGTTGGTAAGAACTTTCATGGACTTTGTTATAAAACTCAGTCCGATTCTCCTAGTCTAATTTATCAATAGAATAAATATATGAATTTGTTAGAATATATTTGAGAAAATTCTGAACCATTTCTTCTTCATTCTAGAAATCCCAATACAATTTTCCAGTATGACGATTCAGCCCAATAGGATGACCATTTGAATGCAATCTTGTCTCTTCTCATATGCATATTCTATACGAAATAATTCTTCAACAAAATTCAATCAGGAAACCACTTATTCTCTCTAAATCTCTTCCTTGTCTTATATTCACCATGAATAGTACATCTATCATAAATTACAAAGTAATTTCTCTTTTATAATCACCCCAAAAATGGTTTTGGTGGGATTCCTGCAAATGTTTCCTCTGAATTACATTTTAAGAATCTATATGTTCCTTTGAATTTCATGTGCATCTTTCCTTCATAAACTCTTCTCAACACTTCTCGAACCATCACGAATCTTCAAATATATTTATCTATACTTTATACATTCTTTAAAAATACTAGTCTGATTCTAATTTCTCATTCTGATTAGTCATTATGATCCACCTCATTACGATGAAGACAAATGTAAAATAATATATTCTTATTTATCTCTTGTCTTAACCCACTTGAATGGTAAACAAAGTAATTAAACCTATTTTATATGGTTAACTAAATTATTGATAAATCTATGAATTTATTATTCATATTGGACACCACATACTTTTTATTTTCTTTACATTCATCAGTTTCAAAAAATTATTCCTCTGATGATTATGATGGCATACCGAGTCCGATGGACCGGTATCAGTAGCTTCAACTTCAACAATTTCTTTCTCTTCTAAATATGATACTGGTAAATATTTATCACAAAAAAATCTACCTTTGATGAATATGATGACATACTAAATCCAAGGGATCAACATTAAGAGCTTATTTATTTTTTGAATATGATGCTCGCTAACTTCTTTCTTTTTAGGATTTAAATATTTTTGGCATTTAGTTTAACTAAAAACTAGCACCTTCTTTTTGATCATCATCCTTGGTCATTAAACAATTATTCACCCAGAAATATCATTTTGATGATCTTGAGACTGGAATGATTCAAATTATTCTAATTTATTCATTCGTAAACTTTCAGCAAGTACCCTTAATTCCTTCACGACTTTGATTATGTTGAATATCAGCTTTATCATCATATAACCTACCAAGTAAATGGATTCTACCTACCTATATTTTATCAACATATTTCTTTCTATCTCAACCTGAATACGATTGGTATGATTATGATCAAACTGAATATGATTTGTAGAATATTTTTCGTCTATTTATTTCATCAATCATTCATCACTAGTTTTATAAATTACTAATGATTTATGAGAACTCCAAGATCAGAAAAGAAACATTTTATTTTCATCGAAGTCAGGAAGACCATGATTTTACCCCATTACAATTAAACCTTTAATTCTAGATTTAGGTTGAGAATAATGATCCTCTTCATCTCGAAAACATATTCCCAATACAATGAACTTTATTAAACATGTTGAGTCTTATTTTCTTGATTACGATGGTCAGTCTGATTTTCACAAAATAAAAATTGAGGTGGTTTATTTTCATCTTAAACTTCCTTGACAACAAAAAATAATACCTAAATATGATAGTCATCCTTATCATCTTGGTCTTAACATGTACTCACACTACCAATAAGTGAAGATGGTTTTGTGATATATAATGATGAATCAAAGAAATTCTTGGGTTGTGTACTCATGCAGAATGATAAACTTATATTCTATTCCTCATGATAGTTAAAGATCCATGAGAAGAACTACCTGACACATGATCTAGAGTTAGAAGATATGATCTTTTCTCTAAATATTTGGTCTCTCTATCTTTATGAGGAGAAGTTTGACATACATACTGATCATAAGAGTCTAAAGTATATATTCACATTGAAGTATATCAATATTCATCAAAGAAAATGGTTTGATCTAATCATGGAATAGGATTTCTCTATTCACTACAATCCGAGAAAGGAGAATAAGGTAGATGATCCTCTTAACAGAAAAAACATGCTACTATATCCATGATTAAAATTGAGAGAGACCTTATCCTGTTGTATATGAAAAGTATATATCTTGAAATCATAACGATATGGAATACATCCTACCTCTCCGAAATGATTTCCAACCATCTATCTAAGTGAAAATCAAGGAGACATAAAGGGATGATCTGGAGCTACAGTTTTTTGAAATAAATAAAGGAAGGGGATCTACATGAGTTCCAAATTGATGAGGATGGTGTAATTTAGTTTTTAATGAGGCTTTGTGTTCCTTAATCACCTGAGATAAAGACCATGCTATTGTATAATGCACATAGCCTATCTTTCTACACCACCCCAGAAGAACTAATATGTACCATGATCTTTTAGAACACTTTTGATGGGACTACAAAAAGAAGGAGATTACGGAGTATATTTAAAGGTGTTTGGTATGCCATCACGTTAAAGTAGAGTGAAAAAATTCCAAATGGATGATGAAACCATTTCTTATAACCATGTGGAAATGGGTGAATATAACGATGGACCTTATCACCAGTCTCCCAAAAACATCCACAGAAAAAATATGATATGGTTTATGGTGGATTGACTCCCCAGGACTGACCACTTTATCACTATTTGGGAAGATTTATCACTTGAAAATTTTTCAAGATATAGTGAAGTAAATGGTGAGGTTTCATGGGGTTCCACTTTTGATCATATTTGATTGTGATCCAAGGTTCACCTCTAAATTCTATAGAAGCATTTAATAATATTTTAGTACTAAATTAAATTTTGGCATGACCTATCACCCCCAAACTGATAGAAAATATAAAGAGACTATTCAAACACTTGAGGACATGCTAAGATCACACTTGATGGAATCAAAAGGAGGACGTGATCAACATATCCCATTGGTTGAGTTATCATATAAAAACAACTTCCACTCGAGTATTTAAATGGATCTATATGAATATTTGAATGTAAAGCAATGTAGAACTCAATATTTTTTGGGATGAAGTTGTGGAATAAAAGATACATGGACCAAATCTTGTTAAACTGATGGAAAAGAAGTTTCTTTCCATACAAAAACATTTAAAAGCTACCTAGAGACGGTAAAAGATCTATACTAACTACTACTGATGGGACTTTAATTTTGATGTTAGAGAAAAAGTTTTCCTTTGAATATAACCATGGAATAGATTCATACACTTTGTAATGAAAGTGAAGTTTTATCCCAAGGAATATTGGCACCTTTGAGATCCTTGATCACGTAGGATTAGTGACATATCAACTTTCATTTCCACAAAGTATGGATCAAGTTCATGATTTTTCCAAAACCAATTTTATGGAAATAATTAGGCCATTAACCTTCCATTATTGAGTTTGGTTGGGTATTTATGACTTTTTTTAGGTAAAAATGTGGGTAAACCTAACTTGTTTTCAAAATACCAAGTGATTCCTTTTCCTCCATTATAAAAAGTCACAACCTTTCCTCATTACTCACACCTCTAAAACCAATTAGTTTCAACCAATATCTCCCCATATAGATTCCCAAAATCCCTACCCTAGACCTTGAATCCTCTCTTTGGTTAGAAATCCTTACAAATAATCCTTTTTGTACAAACCAAAAGTAGTTACCCGATTAAGAGGTAACATCTTCTCTCATGATTTTTTGTTTTATTTCCATTATCCAACCCCTCATATCTTATTATTTGATTCTTGTATAAAAACCCATATCATCAATATAATAGTATGTTTTATTCTAAGGGTAATACCTACACTTACACATACGTACATTTAATGGGTAATGAACATATTTTGTCTGTGTATAGTGAAATACTGCCTCACAAAACGACGATTGTTCATTTTACTTTACAAACTTTCAATGTCGGCCATTACGATGGAAAATATATTTTTATATGATATAAATAATATTTATTAATTATTTATTCTAATTTAATCCTTTTATAATACACACCTTCAATAATTTCCATTTTTCATTAATATGATAACATCGTTTGAGGAAGTGTGGACTATCGCCCCCTCAAAGCAATGCGATTCATTCACACGATCCATGTAATGAAAAAAGAGTGACTATAATTAAAAATATGTGAAATAAAAAACCTCTAAAGGACATAATTAAAATAATTACCTTTTTGAAAATATACTATATATATCTATATCAATTTCTTTATTACCCTTTCACACAATAAAAAAGTGACAACGTCGTTCATAGATGTGTAGAGTACTGCCTCCTCGACACGATGTGATTCATTTTACACCACAATAATTATATATATAAGTATATATGATTACATAATATAGTATTTATGTTATATTTTTCATTCTGGAAATATTTGGTGTTACTTACCTTATTTCCATAACGATCATTGAAAAATAAGAACGTCACTCATGCGTGCATACGGCCTACCTTCACCATGATTGTAATGTTGGTCCATTTTTCATAAAAATATTTAATAATTTATTTTAAATGTATAATTAATGAAAGAAAATGATAATTATTTAATTATTATTATTCTGTAGATGTCATATAATGACCCCTTTGACAATAGTTGACCTACCAATGTTGTTTTTGATGGATAATCCGAATTTGGTGTAAACAGCCGATGTAAACAGAATTGTTTAAGTAGTTGTATAAAACATAGTATAAAGTGAAATAAAAGTAATGTTAAACATGAAAATATTTCTGAAGAAATTAGAAAATTAACATAAGTTTATTATATTGGAAGTCAAAGGATGTTCACCCAAAATGAAACTCAAGGTAAGGTATTTACATCTAACTTTATACATTTATGAGATAAATGTCATGTTCACCATTTAATTATTTTGTGTGGTGTATCTACTACCCATTTTGATATATTATATCATTAATTATTTTATGTTTATGGTATTTAAAATATTCATTCAATATTATTCCTTCATCAGGCTGATGATTTAAATTGTTTTAGAGTGTTATGGGAAACTTTGGGATGTTTAAAGATTATTTTCCTTATAACTAGTACTAATGACCTTTAAATTGAATTTCCATTCTAGGATATTATATATCCATTTTTCAATAAAACAATTCATTATTATCTGGTTATTCATGACCATTTTCAAGTATTACTACTATTTTTGTCCACTCTTTAGTACTCAAAATTTTTTAGATAATGTTTTTAAGAAAACTCAACTTTATTTCTCCGTTTATTCAGAGAACCTTTTTTCTTCCAAAACCCATTTTTTTAAAAAAAAATCAATTTTTTTTAAAATGATTTGGTAAAAGAATTTTTACCCTGTTTTTTACCATTTTTTTCAAAGGAATCTTCTTATCACTTTATGAACAATTCATTTTTTTAACCTTTAAAAATGAAAAAAGAATGTTCTTTTACCTCATTTGAAAAGTACAGATTTACCCGCCATCATTTATTTGAAGATTCCTTTTCATGTATAAAAGGTAAATTTTTAAAGAAAATGTTTTTAAAATTGATTTTCAAAAAAAAAATCCAGAGGGTTTTTCATAAAAAAAAGATATTTTCCTCAAGGATTTTTTTTAAATATCATTTTAAAGTATTTATATTCATCATAAACAATAAAAATTTATTTTTACTCCACTTGAGATTTTTTTCTTGATACCATCCTTATTCTTTTTATGGGTGGCTTATTATTGATTTGTCGAAGGATAGAATTCACATTCACTTATTTTAATCAGTTGTTATTCCCCTTGAAATAATCAATCTCTTATGATCATTGAACATTTAATTTCCCCCTAATTATCCATTTACTTCATCATGTATATTACTATTACCTAAACCCTATACCATATTACATACAATAACTACTTTGATAGTTATTTTATTATTTGGTTAAATATTGATAATTTAATATCCTTTATTCAATACAGATATTTGATAAGGCATATTATTTATTTTTATTATTCGATATGAGGAATGATTTGGACATGCAATGACGGGAGGAGCCCGAAATTTATATAGGTCCTCAATGAATCGATAGGTTCTCATGAGAAAAATTAGTTCACAAATTAGAATTGTTTAAACTGTATTGTGAAAGTTATTGATGGTATAGGTTTTCATGTGCCTCAAACATGATTTCTATTAAGAAATAATTTCCCTTGTTTAGTTTTAGTTATTATTCATCCATGATATTTTACATTGACATATCTATGGATACATTTCATTTTTAGTTATTTAGATATAATGTGTTTCAGTTTCTTACCTTTCCATATTTATTTTTCCTTATCTAGTTTTTTTCAATGGAATGTGTTTCCACTTATTACCTTTCCATAATATTTATGAACTTCCTTCTCATTTTATTGATTATATAGTGAAATTCCTTCTTAGTTTATTTATTATATGGAATGTGAGTTCTATTATTCACCATGTCATAATTATTATTCTCATTGATTCATTATTACTTCCACTATATTTTTCCCTTACTGAGAATTTGATCTCACCCTTTTTATGTTTATTTCCCTAGTAATCCAAGAAGCATACTTTGAAAGAAATACAGGGATTTATTAGATGGATTATATTTATCCTTGAAGCTATTTATTTATAAAGAATAAAAAATTATGGTTAAATTACTGTATTCTTTTCTCATGTATGTGTCTCTTTTACCAAGAATACTAATCTCTCGATCCTTCGGGATTTAATTCCTTGTACTATTTCCAATGTAATAGTAGTTGACATCGACTCTGGGCCTCCTGGGGTCAGGTTACTACTGTTGGTATCAGAGGAAGTTTAGTATCATCCTTGGGAACTAGATTTAGGATAACATAGGTTAGAGAACATAGACCTAAGGTATAATTTGAAGATAATTATAGAATAGAATCCTAGAATTTTGGTAAGGTAGAGATTATGTGGTTCCTTCTAGCAATACATCCATATTGGGATAATACAATGGTATGTGGTTTTGATAAATATACAGCTAGGATTAATAACTATGACAAGGTATATTGAGACTAATCTGGGGTAACCTGGTATACAACAACGGGCCTTACTGCACAACTTCTTTGACATTCCTAGTGGATATGTTTAGGATAATTTATATTTTCTTTAAAAACCACCATGACGGATTTTGACAATGAAAAAACTAGGTTAAAACTAGGGTGTTTAGATTGAAAATAGGGTATCATGATTTAAAAATTCTATAAATGATATTATCAATAAACTCTAGACTAAGGAATGATCTATGAGGAAATAAGTGGATGAAGTATTTATGTAACAGGGTTGTATTGAAATATTTAGTTAAAAGCCCATTTTTTGATTAACCTATTTTAATGGATTTTCATTATATTTATTTTAGGAATTATATTAATTTGTTTCAGAAAAGGATGACCTATAAGATGGGTGATAATCAATAAAATCTAGAAAGGTTGTGCGTCATAAACCCATGACCAAAGGATGATAAGGGTTTCTTTCCAACCACTAACTTATGAAATTTCCGGGTTATTTTTTCTTTTTTTAGTTAAACAACTTGATGAATAAATGTTAATAATAAACCAATAGTTTCACTGTTGAGGATTAGATATTAATCTATTAACCATATTAGTTTTGGAAGATAGTTAATGAATATAGGTAGAATTTTCACTCTTTTATAGGCCTTGTGATCCTTTAAATGTTTCTTTTAGTGCTTCAAGCATAAAAAAATCATTATTGGTAATTAATTTCTAGGAGTAAAGGAATGAATTAGAATTTGATCAGAGTAAAACCAAAATGTTGGATTTTTCATAGGAAATTAAAACCTATCATGTAAGAATATTTCATTATATTCTTAAGTAGTAAAATAATTACCCATCATTAGAAAAATGTCTCAAAAATAAAATGTTTTCCTAATATCTTAATATCTATTGAATCTATGGTCTTCTAAGTCATCACTGATTTATATCTTTGAGGTCCTCAACTTTCCATTGATCATTCACAAGTCTGTGATTGATGACCCCATTCATTCCTTATAAATATTTACATTTTTCCTACAAGTACGTATCTCTACATTACACTGATGTTCTGCTATTATAGACCTAGTTACATGGTAGTACATGAGACCTATATACTTTTTATTCTCTATTTTATAGAGGATGACTTATAAACCCTTCTCAGGATGTGGGATTTCAAACATAGGAAGTATCAAACAATCTATCACCATGATTGAGTTTAAATTGCGAGGATGTAATTTAAATAAGTTGGGGGAGAATGTGATGAACTTAAAATCATAAGTAAGAACCTTTTTATTCGATAACATGTATGACACGTGACACTGAACACGTAAGGTAATATAATATCTTGAAACTTTATAAAATATTTACTATTTAAAATATATTCTATGTATTTCAATACATGAAACACTAACTGAGCTTGTGTTTCATGCAAGAGAGGCCTTCCTTGATAGATTATGTTACATGAAAGAGTGGCCTTCCTCTATAGCTTGTGTTACATGCAAAAATGACCTTCCTTGATAGCTTCCATTACACACAAGACCTATTTTCACCAAATAATATTCTATTATTAAAATATTATTATTTAATATAATATGATATAACCTAGCCGTTATGTTAGAAGTTATAAATAGTATTAACTAACTTATGAAAATTTATGGTTTATATAAATATAAAATGAATTCATTGGTTACCAACTAATGATAAATGAAAATAATAACCAATTGGATAAAAAATAGAAATATTATTATTTATATACATCCAAAGGAGTTTTGTCTTAACAAACATAGTTAATTAAAATTAATGAATGATTTTAATGTAATATATATGTTATATATTAAATAAAATATTTTTTATATTCATACATTATGTTTGATACGCATAAGATAAGAATAAACCTTATTTTACATATAAAACCTATATTTTTGTAATGGTAATTTTATCACCTTTTAATAGAGAACCCATTTTAAATTAGAATTTTGACATTTTAATTTATTTAATATGTAAAAATAAACATAATCTTGGAAATATAAATATAATAATTATTTTAGGGTGAATTTCTGATATTTTTCTGAATCAGTTCATATTTAATGAATAGTTAAAAATTCTGAATTTTAGTTTAAAACTTCTTTTTTATCTAATTTATTTATAAGGTTAAATTATATTTTTAATTGGTTTTATAGTTTAATTAGATAATATTTTTATAAATTAATAAAATGTATGTCATTTGAATAAATTTTAATTTTAAATTGATTATAAAAAATAGCAAAATTTCAAACCTTTTTACCTTAAAAACATGCATTGGCGTCCCATCTTCAGGATTTAATTTAAATTAATTACTACCACTTCTGTGATTTGAATTTTAAAAATGGATTCCATATTTGGAATGAAAATAATTTATAATTTCTAATAATACCAAATTTGTGTTTTTATTAAAATATTAGTGAATGTAATTAAAATTAATTACAATTATTAAGGTAAAATTAATCTTAATAAAGGACTAAACCTATATCTTAAGGGGCCAAATGACCTATAAATTTCTCCGAAACACCTTTTATAGAAATACTTAGGACATTAACCAACCATTATTGAATTGTTTTGGTTTTTATGACATTTTTTTGGTTAAAACATGGGTACACCTAACTTAATTTCAAAAGACCAAGTGAGTCCTTTTCCTCCCTTATAAAAGGCCGCCACCACTCCCCATTCTTGACACATCTCAAAAAACTTAGATTTGAAAAATATATTCCCATATAGCTTTCCAAAATCCCTCCAAAAGAAGTTTAAGCCTCAATTTTAGTGTAAATCCTTCCAAGGAATCCTTTTTGTAGAAACCAAAAGTAGTTGCCCAATTAGGAGGTAATGTATTCTCTCAAGCTTTCTAGTTTTATTTCCATTCTCCAACCCCTAATATATTATAATTATATTATTATATTAAAACACAATTATCCTTAATATACTAGTATTTTGTTATGCTAAAGGTTATACCTACACTTACACATGCTTCCATCTAATGGGTAACGAATATATTGTTTCTGTGTACGATAAACTACTAGCTCACAAAATGATGATTGTTCATTTTCCTTTACCAACTTTCATGGTTGGAAATTATGATGGAAACTCTATTTATATATGATATTTATGATATTTATTATTTATTTATACTTATTTAATTGTTTTTATAACACATTCCTTTAATAATTTCAATATTATTAATATGATAAGTTTGTTTGAGGAAGTCTGGATTACTACCCCCTCAAAGTGATGTGATTTGTTCACACGATCCATGGAATGTATAAATGATGATTATAATTAAAAATATGTGACATAAAAAAACTTTATATTATATTAATGAAATAATTTCCTTTCTGTATATATACTATATATATATCATTTTCTTTATTACCCTTTCACACACTTAAAAAGTGATAATGTCGTTCATGGACATGTAGACTACCATCTCCTCAACATGATGTGACTCATTTTACATCACAATAATTCCATATAAAAGTATATATGATTTAATAATATGTTATTTATTATATAATGATCAATTCGGAAAGATACGATGTTACTTAGATTCTCTCCATAACAATCATTGAAAAATAAGGGCATTACTCATGCATACGTACAACCTACCATCTCCATGACTGTAACGTTGGTTCATTTTTCATAACCATATTTAATGATTTATTTTAAATGCATAATTAATAAAAAAAAATATGATAATTATTTCATGATTATTATTTTTGAGATGTTATATAATGACCCCTTTAACTATAGTTGACCTACCAATGTTGGTTTTGACACATAATACACATTTGGTGTAAACAGACGATGTAAACAAAATTTTTTAAGTAGTTGTATACAACATAGTATAAAGTAAAATAAATGTAATGTTAAACAAGAAAAAATTTCTCAAGAAATAAAAAATTAAAATAAGTTTATTATACAAGAAGTTAAAGTATGTTCATCCAAAAGGAAACTCAAGGTAATAGATTCTCATCTCATTTTTTACATCTATGAGATAAATGTCATATTCAAAACGTGATTATTTTGTGTGGTGTATATACTAACCATTTTCATATATAATATCCTAAATTATTTTATCATCATTGTATTTGTAAATTCCATTCAATATTATTCCTTCATGAGGCTTATGATTCAAAAATTTACAAAGTTGTATGGGACAACTTGGGATGTTTAAAGATTATTTTCCTCAATAATAGTATTAATGATATTGCAATGGAACTTCCTTTAGAGGAAACTGTATAAAAATTTTTCAACAAACCATTTAATTATTATCTAGATATTCATTACTATTTTCAATAATTTGTACAATTTTTACACTCTTTGGGACAGCAAATGTGATAGAATGTTTTTAAGAAAACCCTACTTTATTTATCTCTTTAGTTGGAGAACCTGTTTTCTTTTAAAAAACATGTTTTAATAAAATGATTTCAAAAATATTTTTAAAATGATTTGGTAAGGAAATTTTTATCCTTTTATTCTTTTACCATTGTTTTCAAAGGAATATTCTTTTCTCTTTTAAAACAATGTATTTTTCTAACCTTTAACTGTGAAAATAGATTGCCCTTTTACCTCGCACGACAAGTACCGATTTACATATCGTCATTTCGTTGAAGGTTCCCTTTCATGTCTAAATGGTTACTTTAAAAAGAAATGTTTTTCAAAAGTGATTTTGAAAAAAAAAATTCCAAAAGGTTTTCATAATTATAGGATATTTTCCCCAAATTTTTTTAAAGATAATTTTATAGTATTTCTATACATCTGCCTCAATAGAAACTACTACAAAACTAGGTTTATCCAATACTAGGGCTGTAACAGCACTTGTTAAAAATTATGTTAAAGACCCCCATTGTCAGTGCTAAAAAGAATTATTAAAGGAGGTCTTTAATAATGATAAAAAAACATTGTTAATGGGGGACCTTTATCAACACTTTTAAAAAAGAACTGATAAATAAGATCTTTTAACAACACTTGTAAAAAACACTGTTACGGGGGGGGGGGTCCTTATCAGTACTTTTTTAGAAGCACTGATAAAGAACCCTATTTATCAACACTTTCTCAGTAGCACTGATAAAGGTATACTTAAAAAAATTCATTAATAATAATATATTAATATATAAATATATTTATATTGATATAAATATAATACAAATTTTTTAAAATATGTTTTAGATAAGGTAAATAGAATTTTACACTTAATATATAATATATCTTGTGAAAATGGATTTAAAAAAATATATTTTTAATTGATAATTTTCTTATTATTTCCGATTAATAGTCATTTAATATCAATTTGAATATAGAAAATCATAAAAGAACTAAAATATCTAAAATAAATTGAAAACGTAACTCAATCTTCAAACAGTGATTACTTTTGATCTGGGTGTCCATTTATGCTCTACCATATGTCAAATGAAATTTTTTGATGATATCTACACCCTTAGTGACAATGGAAAACCTCTATCACATGTTTAAAGGCCAAAAAATATCACAAGATCTCAAAAATAGAGTTTTTAGTCAGGCTACCCTGATTTTTTGGCATTCGATGGATTTTCAACCTATTTTAACGGGGTCTTATTGCTTTTTTGGTGGTGATTAATTTTATTCCTAGGTATTACATTTATATTGATATTATGGTTTTAATATTTTATCATTTTTCATAATTTAATGTTATTTATAATTAAATATATGCATGTTTCTTATGTTTTCTTATAATAAATCTATCATATAGATACATATATAAACATATTTATTTAAAAATGTATATTCTAATATATGTAAATAAATACATATTCTAAATATGTATTTAAAATAATATCTAACCATTTTTACATTATATATACATATACATATGTGTGTATTAATAAAGAGATATATATTTATATTTTATTCTATTATATATAAATTAATATAATATATAATATATTTAAATAAATATAAGTATATATATATCACACACACACACATATATATATTGTATAAATGTATTTTAAAATAATTATAGAAATATATGTATATATATATAGACAGAAATATCATTAAATAGACATAAAAATAACATAGTGTAGTGGTAAAGGTGTTCTATCTTCGAAGGAGAGGTGTAGGGTTTGAATCCATGAAGATGCACATAAGGATAGAAATTCACAAAGTTTTGATAAAAGGTGGCAGGGTGAAAAGCACTGATAAGGGGGGGGGGGGGGTGGAGCACTATTAATGGGTTCGTGGAAGCGCCGATAAAGGGGCTCATGCTCATAGGTGTCCAAAAAAATATAATTTTGCCCCCTTTAACAGTGCTGCCTTTATCATCACTAAAAAAGTGTTATTAAAGGAACCCTTTAACATCACTAAAAAGTGTTGTTAAACGGACCCATTTAACAGTGTTTTTTTATCATTGTTTAAGGGGGACTTTAACAGTGTTTTTTTGGCATTGATAAAGTTTTGAACTTTTAACCATGCTCATATTGTCAGTGTTTTATTAGAATTGATAAAGGACTATTCTAGCACTTTTAAAGGCCTATTTTTTAGTAGTGAACCATTTATTTTTACTCCACTTAATATTTATTTTGAATTGATATCATCCGTATTCTTCCATTGAATGGTTTATTATTGATTTTTCTAAGGATAGTATTCACATTCACTTCCTTGAATTATTTGTTATTCCCCTTGAAATATTCAATCCCCCTTGATCATTGGACATTGAATTTACCCCTAATTATCAATTTCATTCATCATGGATGTTACTATTTCCTAAACCAGATTCCGTTTTACATATGATGTCTACTTTGATAGTTATTTTATTTTTTCAGAAAATATTGATAATTTCATCTTCTTTATTCAATACAGATATTTGATAAGGCATATTATTTATTTTTATTATTCAATTTAAGGAATAATTTGGAAAACAAATGTTGGGAGAAGACTAATCATTATATATATCCTAAATGCATCGATAGGTTCTCATGAGACAAATTATTTGTGCAAATCAGAATATTTTAAACTGTTATGTGAAAGGTCTTGATGACATAAGTTTTCATGTGCCTTAGACATGACTTCCATTAAGAAAGCATTTACCTAATTTAGTGTCATTTATTAGTCGTCTATGATAATTTTTGTCAACATATCTATGAATACATTTCATTTTTAATTATTTAGATAGAATGTGTTTCAGTTTGTTACCTTACCATATTTCTTTATTCTTGTATAGTTATTTTAATGTCATGTGTTTTCATTTATTACATTGTCATGTTGTTTATACACCTCTTTCTCAGTTTATTGATTATATGGCACGTGAATTCATTTATTCACCACCACCATCACCATTATAATTTTATTATTAGGCCAAAATGCTACAATGAAAGAGAACAGCCAGGACCTATGGAGACCGAATGTAATGCAAGCCAAGGGTATCAACATGAATAAAGTTCAACCCCTCAGGTTTAAGTAAGAAAGGATTAGAAAGGAAACTAAACAGGGTATGAGGAGTAGCCAGGGAGGCCAAATAGTCCGCCACTTTGTTCCCCTCTCGCCAAGTGTGGGTGACAAAAATGTTGTCACTTAGGAGGGCCTTACATTGCTGAATGACGTAAGAGATTGAAAAAAGGGATGGATCCTTTTCCAAGTAAACCATCATGGATAATCATAGAATCAGTCTCCATTTGGGAAATTGAAATGTCATGTTCCTTGCATATGGATAGACCTGAGAGAATAGCTCTAGCCTCCGCTCGAACAGAATTACCACTCCCAAAGTGAGCTGTGAATGCCAGGACGACACTTCCCCTAACATCACAAACCACCCCACCGCCACCCATGTCCCCCAGGACATAGGAACTATTCATGTTGAGCTTGAGGTTGAACTCAAGAGAAACTCATCGAACCCAAAGTCCCCTGGAAATAAAGGGAATAACTATAGCCACAGGGATACCCAACAAGCGAATGGACAGAGCCTCCTTCCAATAACCATAATGGAAAAACAGCTCAACCATCATTCACCGAAATCTTCCTACGATGGACCTACCAGTAGAACTAATCCCCCCGAACCTAGATCCATTCCTGGCTTTCCATAAGCACCAGCAGCCCATGTTAATGATTAATAAGCATGCCATCTTTTCCACCTCTAAACCATCGGACCCCTGAAACCAGCGCTCCAAGAAGACCTCAATGATGGAAACCTGTAGAGAGTAATCTGTAACCACCCCAAAAGTACTCCAAACCAAGCGCTCCCAAACCCCTTCAAAAAAACATATGCCTCATGTTCTCTTCTTTTCTGTCCAAACAACACTGACAACAGAAGGACATGGAGATACGTAGGCATTTGACGTTGGAATCAGATGCTAAAAAATTGTTCTAAATTCTCTAGGAGAGAAAGTTGACATTAGAAGGGATTTTTTTGCACCAGATGATCTCATTCCACCTATTATACTGATCTTGGGAGATGGTCATCCTATGATAGTCCTTTGAGTTAAATTTCTCTGAGACAGATGGAGTAAAAACACACTTGTCCTTCTCCGAGGTAATGAGAATGGAGTCAAACAGTTCCTGCTGAGATGTATTCAAAATTGATCTAAAAAACACTTGATAGTGGATAGATTCCTTGAAGGATATCATAGGAGCAGGACACCCGAGAAAGGAATGCATGTTACTCGACCAGTTATGATACCAGTAAATTATGTTTCCATCACCAATGATTAATTTTGAATAAGGAAGGTGGTTAGAAATGATACTACACACATATGACCATAAGTACAACCCATTTGTTGAAGGAGAAGCAGAACTGGTTCCGTGATTTTAGGACATATGTTTCCCCCACAAGGTACGCTCCTCGATAATCTCCCAGGCGAGCCTCACATGCATGAACTGGATTGTGACCGACAAGCTATTGACACAGATCCCTCCCTCACGAACTGGCCTCGCCATATTTCTCCATGAGACCCATTGTCTATTCCCCTATGAATGGGTGTCCCAGATGAAACGATCAAGGAGCCTATCAATGGATTGTATGACACCCTTCGACACAGTAGAGGCGGCAAGAGCATGCACATGAATTGCAGAAAGAACACTGTTGACAAGAGAGATGCGGTCGCCGAAGGATAGGAAGTGATTTTTCCAGTTAAGAATATGGCCGGTGATTTCGGGAATCACTTTGTCAAAGTCCCTGATATAGAGTCTTCCTGGAGACACAGGGGTGCTGAGATACTTCATGATGAAGACTCCACACCGCATGTTCAAACTGATACTCAGAACACGTACTCTTCATCCATAGCATGAATCAGAAACATAAATGTTGCTCTTCTCTTTGTTGATGATCTGTTCACTCCAAGGGATGTATTCCTCTAATAATTTGTTAATTCCTTGGACACATCTCTTCCCTGCATTCATGATGATAATTGTATCATCAGAAAACATCAAGTGTGACATGGAATGGAGCCTATCCTTCCTATGAAAGGGAAAGATGACCCATCAGAAATTCCCCTGTTGATCAACCTACAAAGGGTATCTTGCTTGAGAATAAAGATACTCGGAGACAGAGGGTCACCTTGCCGTTGACCTCAGACGACCTTGAAAAATCCATGAGTATTCCCCATGAACGAAATAACCATCCATGAGGAGGTAACTCATCTAAAGATGTGGTAAGAGGCCCAAGAAGAAAAATCCATCGTTTTAAAGACCATATTGATAAAACCCCACTCCATTCTATCATACGCCTTGCTCATGTCCAACATAATGACCATGTTGGAACCTCAAGATTTGAAGTTAATATCTTCTAGCATTTATTATGCTAGCGCAATCGCACCCTGAATGTAAAGTTCCTTCACAAACCAATGTTGGTCCTTGGAAATCCACCTAGGAAGAAGTCTAGACAACCGCCTCTTGAGGACAGATGTCAAGATTTTGTAAGGGAAATTGCACATGATTATTGATTCACCCAATTAGTGTATGAATTTCCATATATATAATTGAAGATAAAAGCATGTTTTCAGCAAATATCTGTGGTTTCATGAACATATTATTTGATTTTGGTGAATCCTTTGACTTGTAGGAGCTTTCTGGCTTAATACACGGATCAAGGGAAGTTTGTGAAATTTTTGAAACTACACGACGTGTACTTTCTATACACGCCGTGTACATCCAGACAAGGACACGGACCAAAGCAGGGAGTACATGCCCATGTCTCCAGGCAAAGATTCACGCCATGTGGGTTGGCGTTAAACGCCGTGTACCACTTTCTAGAAGCAGTGGTTATGGGGAAAAGTCCACACGACCATGTGGCCGTTGATGAAGACACGGCGTGTTTGAACTTTTACACGCCGTGTATTCTATTCTAGAAGGGGATGGTGGCACTACACGCCGTGTATGGTGGTGCTACATGCCGTGTTCACTCAACTTGTAGGCGGCACCGTGTGCAAAATTCAAGAACGACATGCTCGACCACCTGCCAGCGGAGAAAATGGCGCCAATACGCGTTGATGAAAAGTACACAATGTGTAATTTCTATACACATCGTGTACTTTATTTTTCTATAAAAAGAAGCCTTGGCCTACTGATTTTGGAGTTCAGAACCATTGAAGGAGAGAGAAGCTCTACTACCACCATTTTCGAAGCCACCGAGGTGCAGTCATTCCACTATTCCGCCATTCCACCTTTCGATACTCTACCTCAATGCCTACACGATGAATCCGTCAGGTATCACGTGTGTCCTTTCTCTCCTAAATTCTATGTGTAACTAAACCCCTCGTGTCGGGACTGTGGATGATGGGATCATATATTGTATATTGTTTTATATAGTTGTGTTTGAATTGTGGTAATTCATCTTACTCTTCTTAAACCACTGTCTAATATAACTAAGAATTCTTAGCCAGACCAAGGAAAGGATTCTCAGGGATACAAAAGAAAAGTAATGGTGAAAACATCCATGACCATTGGAAGGTTTTCACCAATTCAAATAATGTGCTGGATGTAATAAATAATTAAGGAAATTGACTCTCGGACCAAGGATTCAGCTGCTCTAATTCCAAACAAGAGGAACCAGACAAAGGAAATCTTGTAACAAAATGAAATCCTGAATAATGAATTATTATAAACCACACAACCATTTAAACAATCTGCATAAGAACTCCTTATTAACCATAGCCCCGACACATCTTTTCTTTCTATTTCTAAGAACTCTTTAAATTTACCCGTTGTTTTCTTTCAAACTGTATCCATTCTTCAAAAATAAATGAATTTATTTTCAATCAAAACCCAAAATCAACCCAATCGTGTCTAAATTTTGCATACATCACCTAATTAAGTATTAACTCAATTAAATTCATGCACACCATGGTTCCTTGTGGATCGACCCTGAACTTATGGTATACTATAGTTCTACGAACGGGTAATTAATTTGGGATGCTTATAACTTCAATCAACGACAAGTGTAGGCCAAATTTTGGTGCCGTTGCCGGGGAAACCATTTGGTTTTAGTGCTAAGATTTAAATTGTTTTAATAATTGATTTAATTGAAAAAAACAAAACAAAACTCAAAAGTTATCAACAATCTCTTTTCTAATCCCATTTCAAATTTTCTTTTTTTTATTTTTCCTTTTTACGCCTGGTTTTCATTTTTGTGTTGTGTAGAACTTCAGGAGTATGTTTCGACGCTTTACACTATCCAGAAGTGCCGAGTCTTCGGAATTAGTTCCGCTTGACCCAGAAATCGAACAGACCTTGCTTCACCGTCAGCGTACACGGACAGAAACTCACAAACATCTACCACAACCCATGTCAAACAAGGAAGAGGGAGCACCAGCAGTAGATGCTATGACTGAGCATCAGTACCAGGATCAGCAGCCTCCCGCTACTGGTCTACCTGAGCAACCACCTGGATCCTTCATGGAATTCCTCCCAAGGGATTACCAAAGGCCGCCGCAAGAACTCTTCCCACGGACATACTTTGCCCCTCAGGGTCAGTTTATACAAGCTCCACCCCATCAAAAAAACCTCCAAGACATACCCTTATGGAGTACGGACTTCCATCGATTCACAGAGCTGATACGGGCATCGTTCGTCCTCCGGTCCAGACCAAACACTTCGAGATCAAGCCTGCTATCATGCAGCTGATCCAGAACACCATCGAATTTGGAGGCCTGGCTAGTGAGGACCCAAACGCCCATCTCTCCAATTTTCTAGAGATCTGTGACACCTTTCAGTACCATGGCGTGTCCGAGGACGCCATCCGTCTTCGCCTATTTTCCTTTTATCTATGGGATATGGCGAAGGACTAGATCAAGGGGCTGCCACAATGATCTATCCTCTCCTGGGAGGAGCTAGCCCAGGCGTTCCTATCCAAGTACTTCCCACCGTCCAAGACGGTGACACTCCGGAATGAGATTCATAACTTCCAGCAGTACGACTCCGAGTTGTTGTACGAGTCCTGGGAATGCTTCAAGGAGATGTTACGAAAATGCCCCCATCACGGACTCCCACTCTGGATGCAAGTGCAGTCCTTCTACGGAGGACTTACCATGAATACCAAGTTCATAGCGGACGCTGCTGCTAGAGGTAAGGTGATGCAGAAATCCCCCGAAGAGAAATTCGAACTACTGGAAGACATGTCAGCCAATAGCTTTTAGTGGCACTCCGAGCGAGGGACTCAAAAGCAAGGTATGAACAACATTGACGCTACCACTATGTTACCTGCTCAGTTGGACGGTGTGTCCAAGAAAATCGATGCGTTGAACCTAAAACGAGAATCTCAAGTTCATGCGGTGAACCATCCAGCATGTGGCGACTGTGGTGATAACCACATCATGGGAGAATGCTTGGGTTCGACTGGAGGCCCCTAAATGAGCGAGGTGAGTTATGTTGCCCAAAACCGAGGGCCCAACCAGTACCAGCAGTACCAAAACCCGGTATGGCGAGATCAACAGAACACAGGCTGGGGCCAACAACAGCAGAATCCTCCACCCCAGTGACCGACCAACAACAACCAACCTCCATATCAAAACCAATTCCAAAGGACACAATAACCCCACCAGGGTCCTTATCAGCAACAAGGGTATCAAAACCCTCATCCACAGTAGCCACGGCAGCCACCTCCTCCACCGGCTCAACAACCACCTCAGCAGGAGAACACGTCAACGTTAAAGGATCTGATGACTAAATTCATAACTACTGCAGAGACTCGGTTCCAGAATCAGGAAGCTTCGATTGGAGTCTTGGAGAATCAGATTGGCTAGCTAGCAAATCAACTCTCAGGGAGGCAGCCCAGTACACTACCAGGGAACACCGAAAAGAATCCAATGGAGGAGTCCAATGCTATCTTGCTCCGGAGTGGAAAAGAGCTCCACCAGAACCAATCAGCACAGCAAGGTGCATCCAGACCCACAGTTGAAGAAAAAGGTACCAATACTAACCCCTCCTCATCCAAAATCCCACAGATGGAGGATTTACAAAATAACGAAAGGAAGTAATCCAACCATTCAAGCCTTCCTTTCCCTTTTTGGAAAGATTGAAGCCGAGGAAGCTGGACCACCAATTCAGCAAATTTATGGATGTTTTCAAGAAGCTACATATCATCATACCATTAGCGAAATCCCTGACACAAATGCCAACATGCGCCAAATTCATGAAGGAAATCCTCTCCAATAAAAAAAAGATGGATGATTTGGGCGTTATTGCACTAACGAAGGAGTGCTCTGCAGTGGTTCAACATTCCATTCCTCCCAAACTCCATGATCCAGGTAGTTTCACCATTCCTTGTACTATTGGATCCTGCGAGTTTGGGAATGCCCTCTATGACTTAGGGGCCAACGTGAACCTTATGCCCCTCCGAGTTTTCATGAAGCTGGGACTCCATGAGCTGAAGCCTACCCGTGTAGCCCTTCAACTTGCTGATCGACCCATCAAACACCCAACGGGACTACTCGAGGACGTACTGGTCCAGGTGGGTAGGCTGATTCTCCCTACTGATTTCATCATCCTCGACACGGGGGATGACCAGGAAGCACCTCTTATACTTAGAAGGCCGTTCTTGGAAACTGGGAAGGCACTGATCGATGTGCACCAAGGGGATCTTATTTTTCGTGTAGGTGATGAAAGAGTTTCCTATAACGTCCTCAAAGCAGTCAAACATGCTTCCTTGTCAGAGCATGAGGACTGTTATGCAGTGTCCACCATGGTTAATCATTTTAGAGACAAAAGGGATGAACTGGTATGTTCTTTTATTTTGAATAATTTAACTGATCTAGATATTCTATTAGAAGAAGCGCCAGAAGACCTGCAATTCATAGAAGGCCAGGGCGGCCACTATTGGCAGCGTGCAGTTGTTCCTGATAGTTTGGAATTGGACAAAGTGCAGCCACTTGTGCCTTCAATTTTAAAGGAACCTGATCTCGAACTGAAACCTCTTCCATCTTCTCTCAAGTATGGGTATTTAAGACCCAATCAAACTTTACCTGTTATACTTAATGCAGAACTATCACAGGAGCAGGGAAATGCACTTCTGCAGGTTCTCAAACAGCAGAAGCATGCTATTGGGTGGACAGTCGCTGATCTAAAGGGCATCATCCCTACCATTTGCACTCACAAGGTGCTACTTGAAAGCAATCTCGGAAACCACAACAGCACTTGAATCCTCCCATGAAGGAAGTTGTAAAGAATGAGGTGATCAAATTATTGGATGCGGGCATCATCTATCCCATCTCGGATAGTCTGTGGGTGAGTCATCTCCAAGTGGTACCCAAAAGGGGGGGGGTATCACTATGATTTCAAATGAAAAGAATGAGCTCATCCCTACATGCACTATCACGGGCTGGCGAGTCTGTGTGGATTACCGGAAGTTGAATGATGCAACAAGAAAAGATCACTTCCCCTTTCCATTCATGGATCAAATGCTAGAGAGGCTGGCATGGCACAACATCTATTGCATCCTCGATGGTTTTTCCGGTTACAACCAAATCAACATTTCATCGGAGGATCAGGAAAAGAGAAATTTCACTTGCCCCGATGACACATTTGCTTATCGAAGTATGTCTTTCGGAATGTGCAATGCCCCCGCAACCTTTCAGCGCTGTATGCTGGCCATCTTCCATGACATGGCAGAACGAATCCTGGAGGTATTCATGGATGATTTTTCTGTTTATGGAAAATCATTTACCATTTGTTTACAACACCTAGAGCTTGTTTTGGAAATATGTGAGCACACTAACCTAGTCTTGAACTGGGAAAAGTGTCATTATATGGTGTAAAGTGGCATAGTCCTTGGCCACAGAATTTCGGAGAAGGGGATAGAGGTTGACCCGGCGAAGATTGAAGTCATTTCACGACTACCAATACTGACTTTCGTCTGTGCCATCCGCAGCTTCCTGAGGCATGGAGGATTTTACAGGCGGTTTGTCCGCGACTTCTCCAAAATATCCCAACCCCTCACCAATCTTCTAACCAAGGATTCCATATTTGAGTTCGATGACCATTGTGTCAGATCTTTTGAGAATCTGAAGAAGCGCCTTGTGGAAGCTCCAGTTATGATTTCTCCCAACTGGGAGGAACAATTTGAGGTGATGTGCGATGTGAGCTACTATGCAGTGGGAGCAGTCTTGGGCCAGCGACATGAACAGATTTTCTGACCTATCTATTATGCCAGCAAGATGCTTAACAAGGCACATATTAACTACACCACCACAGAAAAGGAGATGCTCGCGGTGGTTTTTGCATTTGACAGGTTTTGTTCTTACTTAGTGTTGTCTAATGTTATTGTTTATACTGACCATGCAACACTAAAGTACCTACTCAACAAGAAAGATGCGAAGCCCCGATTGATCTGCTGGGTACTCATCCTACAAGAATTTGATCTTGAGATCCTGGATAAGAAAGGGAGTGAGAACTTCATTACAGACCATCTCTTCCGCCTCGAGCTGCCTCACTTAGAGAAGGAAGAAGATCAGGAGATCAGGGAGGATTTTCCTGATGAGCACCTCTTTTAGATCTGTGAAACACCTCAACCATGGTATGCTGATATCGCAAATTTTCTGGTTACATGTGTTGTTCATCCCGACCTATCCTTCGAGCAAAGGAAAAGATTTTTCTCTGATGTGAAAAGGTACTTCTGGGAGGATCCTCTGCTATTCTGATCCTGTGCAGATGGAGTGATCCGCCGTTGCATCCTAGAGAATGAAGTTTACGGTGTCCTAGAGTTCGGTCACGCCTCACCAGTAGGAGGAAAACATGGCCCGGACCATACCATAGCTAAGGTCCTACAGTCTGGATTTTTCTGGCCCACCATGCATAGAGATGCTCGGGCCCTTGTTTCCTATTGCGATCGGTGCCAGAGGAAAGGTAATGTGGGACGTAGAGCCGAGGTGCCTCAGCACCCCATCCTAGAGGTCGAGATTTTCGACGTCTGGGGCATAAATTTCTTGGGTCCTTTTCCCCCATCTGTTGGGAACACTTTCATCCTGGTCTACATCGACTACGTCTCCAAATGGGTGGAAGCTACTGCTACAGCTCACGACACAACCAAGGTAGTCATAAATTTCTTAAAGAAAAATATCTTTAGCAGATTTGGAGTTCCAAGGGTACTGATTAGCGATAGAGGGACCCACTTCGACAACACACTGATGAGAGGAATACTATCGATGTATTGAGTAAAGCATCAGATGGGGACACCATATCATCCCCAGACCAGTGGACAGGTAGAGCTCTCCAATCGCAAGCTCAAGCAGATCTTGGAAAAAATAGTGAACACTTCATGGAAAGACTGGTCTAAGAAGTTAGATGATTCCTTGTGGGCATATCGGTCTGCTTTCAAAACACCACTAGGAATGTCCCAGTTCCGTCTCGTCTATGGAAAGCCCTTCCATTTTCCAGTAGAATTGGAACACAAAGCCAACTGGGCCGTCAAAGCCCTGAATTTTGATCTAAAGACAGCTAACAAGAAACAGAAGTTCCAACTTTCGGAACTTGATGAGATCCGCTTAGAGGCATACGAGAACGCCAAGTTGTTCAAGGAGAAGACAAGAGCCACTCACGACCGGATGATATCACAGAAATCTTTCTAACCCGATGATCAGATACTTCTCTTTAATTCTCATCTTCGCTTATTTCCAGGGAAGTTAAAGTCACGCTGGTCGGGACCATTCCACGTTATCCGCATATTCCATCACGGAGCGGTAGAAATTTCTGGAGAAGATGGTCAACCATTCAATGTAAACGGGCAGCGCTTAAAAGATTACCAACCTACAGATAACATTGTGGGAACGTTTTCCACCATACTCTTCAGGTAAGAAATGTAAGTTGGTCGAGACAACGACCTAAAACAAAGGCACTTCTTGGGAGGCAACCCAGAGGTTACACGCCGTGTCCCACTTACATACACGACGTGAACTTATCTTTTTAATTTGTAAACTTAATAGTATAAATCTATAGAATAACAAATAACTAACTAGGGATGATGCCGGTGCTGATGGCAAAGTCACTAGAGTTTATTCGAGCCATCCTCGGTTCGAATCCTCCTGACCTACCTTCGACACGGGGTTCCTCCTTTTAATTACACAATGTGTGTGGCATTTTCAATCTATATATATATATATACGTGTGTTTAATTAAACCCACGGTGGGGATGGACCGGTTGGCTAGAACCGTGATCCGGTTTCAAAAGACCCGGGTTCGAATCCAGACAATCGTCCCATTTCCATCATTTATTCTTTTAATAAAAACACAGTACGTGTACTCCGATATACGCCGTGTGCGCCATGATTTTTCAAATATAAATAAAAAATTTTAAAATAATAAATTACATGCGGGTGAAGTTGGTGGATTGGTAAAGTGTCGACACCAGGTTCACAAGACCCGGTTTCGAATCGCGCTAATCTCCCCGCTTCACCCCCATCCATTCCTAAATAAAAACTACACGTCGTGATTTTCTTTATTTTTGTGTGTATAGGCCATATAGAATAAATATTTTTATAAAATAAATATGAATAGCAGAACAACCTTTGCTCCAGTGGGTAAGGGCGGCTGTTCGAATCGGCCGATCGTCGATTCGAATCCCGCCCCAAGCACCGGACCAAAGGTTGTACTACTCTTTTTCTTATTTTAAAATACACGGCGTGTGTTTCCCGATATATGTCGTGTATAGGTTTATGTATAAAAGAATTTTTCAATATTTCTATTTTTAATAATAATTATTATATAGTTTACTATAATAATTATATTTTATAATTCAAAAAAAAGGATACACGGCGTGTAGTTTACATACACTCCATGTACCTCGGCTATATAAGTCGTGGGCCACCCAGCTTGAGGCCATGTTGCACGGCTGCCCCATTCCTCCCTTCTTCCCATTTCTTCTCCCGAATGCCATCTGAACCCCCTTTTTCCAAATCCGCCGATTTGGGGCATTTCAAGTTCTAATTCCTCTCCCATTGTGATCCTCAATCCAGGTACACCGTTCTGCACCCTCTCTTTCAAGTTTTTAGAATCATTTAGGGTGTTTTTCAGATCGGCCGACCGTTCAGCTTCTGGCAGTACATGGCCACAAAATGAAGAACACACGCCGTGTACATCTGAACACGGCCTCAGAATGAATTTTCAGAAATTTGAATTTACACGGTGTGTATGTTCGGTACACAACGTGTCCGTTTCATTGTGCCTGAATACACCTTTGAAAATGGTCTCACACACCATTTTCATTTACACTGCATGTTTGTTTGGTACACGCCATGTCTATTTTTTGTGTTAGCCCCTTTATGTGTGGTGCATAACATGGCCTGTCACCCCATGTTCCAGAACACGACGTGTCTGTTCGGTACATGCCATGTCCTCTATATCTGTGGTCGGCCCATGTCTCCCCCTCTGCATGTCCATGGTCTTCATGTGCAGTCCACGCCGTGTCTAGAAACTACACGGCATGTATTGTTTTATATGACCTGATAAAAACATGGCCGTGTCATTTGTTTCATGACCACCTGCACTTTGATGTGAAAACGACGTGTATGTTCAGTACACGGCATGTCATATTGCATGGTCTCTTTCCACCCTCATCATGTATTTCCAGATAACACGGGATACTCTCCATTTCTGACTACACGATGTGTACTCTGGAGTACACACTGTGTACTTTTATTTTCCAGTTTTCTCACATTTTCTTTCTTTTATTTTCTTCCTTTTTCATTTCTTTTGTTTTGTTTTCATTTTCTTTCTATTTCAGGATATGGCTGAAAATGATCATTCGTGTGGGAAGTGGCCAGCCCCCGACACTGAGGGTGAGGAGTCCAGTTATCGTTGGATCCGACTCCGACCACCTACGCAGCCGGACCTCGATGCTCCGGTCTTTGAGCTCCCTCCATTGGGCGTTCTTCCTCTACTCACTCCCTCTGTGGCGGTCAGACCTTCTTCTGATGCACTAGCTACTACTTTCCATGTACTATCATCCTCAGTAGTTGGTCCCTCTTTGAGCACACCTTCCACCGAGCCACCTTCTACTTCTGTGGATCCACCTTCAGAGCCAGACATTGCTGCTGCACCGGCACCTAGGCCGGGACCTGCAGATGCTCCCAATCCCTGCACGGTATTCCCGGTCACCGACCTCGCATACGACAGGCTCCGACGCTTTTCTCGACGGCAGATACCATTGAGTGGCCGGTACCTTGACATCAGCATTCCGCAGCAGCTCAGTATTTGGGAGAAGTTAGAGGTACTTCTTGGGCACATGACACTCCTCGAGATTTTCCAGGTCAGTACTCCTGTGTTCCAAGATTTATTTTTGGAGTTTGCGGCCTCCTTTGAGTTCGATGGAGTGGAGAACTGAGAGACGCATGGCGATGCGGTACCCGTAGTTCGATTCTAGCTAGGCGGCCGACGTTTTTCTCTGACGATGATAGAGTTCAGCCGAGGGTGCGGCTTCTACCCCCATCCTTTCACCCCACCCCCCGTTTCTGACTTGACCCAGCCCGAGCGCTCTGACCTCATTGCCATATGGTGGGAGATCGCTGGGCCTAAGCACCGGTACTCCCCCACTTCTCAGAAGAGCACTCTTATAGCCGACCCCGTGCTTCGCTTCACCCACCAGTGCTTCAGCGCCATCCTATTCCCCCTCCATGAGGATATGGGGGTCGTGACCGGCCGTAACATGGAGCTTCTTACCCGTGTTATCCGTAATGCCTACCCGGACCTCCCCTATCTTGCTGCCTCCTATTTTCACTCCAAGTTTACCGTCCGTCAGGGCAACCTGAACGACATGTTTTACACCACCCGTCTTGCACACCACTTGGGGGTATTCAAGCCCTCATTACCCCATGAATTGATAGGTTCCCCCCAGCGGATGGACATCCTCATGCTCATTCATATGGGATTGGTCCGGAAGTAGGGAGGTGCCTAAATCCTTGCTCAGGATCGAGCCCCACCACCTGCTGACCATGCCCCAGCTGCTGACCCCGCTCCTCCTTCCCCACCCCCTCCAGCTTCTCCACCTCACCCACCTCCTACTGACCCCACTTCTTCTGCCCTTCCTTCTACTGTCCCATCCCATATCCCACCTAACCCTGTACACACGGTCGATCCGACCATTTCCCTCCACCTAGCCATGATGGAGCAGAAGTTAGCCCGAATCATCAGCCGCCAGGACACCATTGCACACCATTTGATTCGTCTTGATGGCTGCCAGGATCGGATGGAGCATCTGTTGGTAAATATTGCTCAACATATTGGTATTACACTGCCTCAACCACCTTCCCTTGCCTCCGTTCCTGGCCCTTCTACTACTGCTCCACCGCCATCTCCTGAACCGGCCACAGATTCTGTTCTGATGGCTACGGTGCGCTCTGCTGCTGCCACTTCTGCCAGGCCAGGGACTGCTACTGAGCTTCCAATCCCGAGTCTAGCACCTGCGACTCCTAATTCTTCAACAATCCTTCTTGATGCCAAGTCAGAGCCTCAACCTTCCATGACTCATGTGCCGTCTCTACCAGCTAATTCTATATAGGATGATCCCTCCCCTGAGGCGACCCCATGATAGCCACATTTTCATTTTTCTTATATATCTCTTCTGTCATTTTCTGTGCTGTGATGTTTTGCATGTTTTTAGTTTTCTTTTTTCTCGACAGTCATAGGTACGTGCATGGAACACTTTGGGCATCACTTTTCACGAGGGGAGTATTTTTCCATTTCTATTTTCTTTCTTTTTGGGTTTACTTCTTCCACTTCTTTCCCTCATTTTGTCCCCCATTTCTCCCCGCTGCCCACCCTTTCCCTTAGTTTTCGACTTGGTGGACCATGTGAAGTATTAAGTGTGGGGGAGCATCTATATCTTTCACCTAAGTCTTTTCCCTTAAACTAACCTAGGAGACATCATTATTAGACTCTATATTTGTTAATATAAAGCAATTTTTGTTAATCAATATTATAAATGCTAGATTTATTAGTATGAACTTTTGGAAAGGTTACATGCTTTTTAGTTTTAAAGTATTTTAAAATGATTGTTGATATAGTTTCAATTAAAACCTTTGATCCTTGATTAAATTACATTAATTAAGCTAATCATTTATATGCATGTCATGATCTGATTGTCCCTTTATTATTTTTCCACTCCTGAGAGGTATTCTAAACCCTTTTTCGTATTTCTTTTCTAATACCTTCTTTCTTGAGAGATTTTTAGGATATGCCTCCCTACAAGAATTTTCAAGTTTTTCTTTTCGAAACATGAAGTCATTTTTGAATTAATTTAACATTATTGAGGAATTAGATTGTTTCAACACCTTTATCTTGAGACCTACCCTAAATTTAATCTTTGTTAAGCCCATTGAATCCATGAACAACCTTTATAGGAATCCACATTACAAGACTATTTCCCGTCCTACCCTATTTCTTTTTAAACTTTGATTGATTATTCATTTAAACTTTAAAGAGGGAGTTGGAAATACATGGCATATTTTTGTGTACATCGATGAAATAAAGTGTGGGGGAGTGCCTCTTGATTATTTGGGGCAGAATGGGTTCCAAAAATGTACTCATTGTATTCATAAGGGATTCCCTTGTGTTTTTTTGTTTATAAAAAAATAAAATAAAAATAAAAATAATAATAAAAACAACAACAACAACAACAAAAACAACAAGGGGACCTTATGATTATTTACCCATAAACCTTAATTGCCTAAGGAAGTTGGTGACGATTAGAAAAGCATTTGACTGAGATTTTAAAGGATTTATTTTCAATGAGCTTTACTTTGAATATCATGAAATGTTTTTTAAATGAATTAGCCATCCTTTTCAAGCCTCAGAATTTATTTTCACATCTGAACCTACCAACCCTTAGCCACTGAAACATCTAAACCTTATTGACAAAGCCCTCATGATTTTTTAATTCAATTTTTCTGAAGTGAAGAACAAGATATCTTGAAAACCGTTGGATAGAATGTATATTCCTTAGATTGAACATAACTTTGATTAAAAAAATCTTGAGTGTGGAGTGTGATTTTAACTGGTATGGTAAATCATCAAGTGGCATGCTTATTTTTGAAAGGCTGAACAATGTGTTGAAAGAGGATGATAGTAGTTAATTACATTATATATGAGGAATGATTTTAATATCTTATGAATTGAATTTGTCTGTACCTTTTAGAAATTTTCCTTAGTAACTTTATCAGTTATACGTTTGATTAACTAAATGCATTCCTTTTCAAAGTTTAGGCTCTCTTAATTAGATGTTGAGATTTTGCTTGAGGGAATGAAAATGACTAAGTGTGGGGGAATTTAATGCACCCACTTTGTGTATACATTTCCATATATATAATTGAAGATAAAAGCATGATTTCAGAAAATATCTGTGGTTTCATGAACATATTCTTTGATTTTGGTGAATCTGTTTACTTGCAGGAGCTTTCTGGCTTAATACACGGATCAAGGGAAGTTTGTGAAATTTTTGAAACTACACGGCGTGTACTTTCTATACACGCCGTGTACATCCAAAGAAGGACATGGACCAAAGCAGGGAGTACATGCCCATGTCTCCAGGCATAGATGCACGCCATGTGGGTCGGAGCTACACGCCATGTACCACTTTCTAGATGCAGTGGTTACGGAGAAAAGTCCCCACGACCATGTGGCCGTTGATGACGACACGGCGTGTCTGAACTTTTACACACCGTGTCTGCTATTCTAGAAGGGGTTAGCGAGGCTACACGCTGTGTATGGCGGCGATACATGCCGTGTTCACTCAACTTGTAGGCGGCGCCATGTGCAAAAGTCAAGAATGGCGTGCTCCACCACCTACCAGCGGAAAAAATGGTGCCAATACGCGTTGACGAAATGTACACAGCATGTACTTTCTATACACATTGTGTAATTTAGTTTTCTATAAAAAGAAGCCTTGGCCTACGGATTTTGGATTTCAGAACCATTGGAGGAGAGAGAATCTCTGCTACCACCATTCCCGAAGCCACCGATGTGCCGTCATTCAGCTATTCTGCCATTCCACCTTTCGATACTCTACCTAAACGCCTACACGATCAATCCGTCAGGTATCACGTGTGAAATTTCTCTCCTAAATTCTGTGTGTAACTAAACCCCTTGTGTCGGGGTTGTGGATGATGGGATCATATTTTGTATATTGTTTTATATAGTTGTGTTTGAATCGTGGTAATTCATCTTACTCTTCTTAAACCACTGTCTAATATAACTGAGAATTCTTAGCCGGACCAAGGGAAAGATTCTCAGTGGTACAAAAGAAAAGTAATGGTGAAAACATCCAGGACCATTGGAAGGTTTTCACCGATTCAAATAATGGACTGGACGTAATAAAGAATTAAGGACATTGACTACCGGACCAAGGAGTCAGCTTCTCTAATTCCAAACAAGAGGAACCAGACCAAGGAAATATTGTAACAAAATGAAATCCTGAATAATGAATTATTATTAACAACACAAGCATTTAAACAATATGTATAAGAACTCCTTATTAACCACATCCCTGACACGTCTTTTCTTTCCATTTCTAAGAACTCTTTAAATTTACCCATTGTTTTCTTTCAAATTGTATCCATTCTTCAAAAATAAATCAATTTAGTTTCAATCAAAACCCAAAATCAACCTAATCATTTTTAAATTTTTTATACTTCACCTAATTAAGTATTAACTCAATTTAATTCATGCACGCCATGGTTCACTATGGATCGACCCCAAACTTATGCTATATTAAAGTTCTAAGAACGGGTAATTAATTTGGGACACATATAAATTCAATCAATGACAAGCGTAGGCCAATTATAGGACGATAATGGTGGAGAGAGGAAGGATCTTTGATCTTTAGGAGAAGCATGAGGGTCGTAGATGAGGTGATCCAAGGAAGGCCACACCCACAGAAGAAGTCTCGGATGGTGTGGATGATATCACTCCTAACAAACTCCAAAGAGCCCCTGTAGAAGGATCCGAGGAACCCATCAGGACCTTCTGCACTCTCTGGATCCAGGCCCAGCATTGCCTCATGAATCTCCTCCTCCATGGGAATACCTTCCAGCAGGTTGTTGTCCTGGGAAGACACGAGTCTTAGAATCCCCTCCCATAAAGAGGATTCCTTAGAGGGATACCCTTGGGCCATGAACTCAGATTGACCTGCAAGAAGATCCCTAAAATGAGAAAGAGCCAATCCCCTGACCACCTCACTATCATCTGTGAAAGATCCATCCACCAGAGCCAGTTTTGGTTTGATAACACGCCTCCTCTCCCGAATGCACGCATGAAAAAAAGTGGTATTCTTGTCCCCTTCCTTGAGCCATTTGACCCACAAGAATTCCCTTACCTTTCAATCATACGAGAGAGCCATGACCGACATGTTTTTCCTTTTCTCCACAATTTCTATAAAAATAGAGTCGTCCCAGAGCTCCTCAATGCTAGCCTCATGCCGATCGACTTCAAGATTGAGCGCATCTAACTACTGATCCAAAAATGGAAGGTACCGAGCCCAGATTTGAAGATCCTATTTGAGGTGCCTTAACATGCAATGAAAATCCAGCCAGGAGTGGCCCTAAGATGGTTCGGCCCAGCTGTTCCTAACCATCCAATGATAGCCAGGGAAACTCGACCACTGGCTAGAGAAGTGGAACCTCTCCTGCAAGACCTCCCTTCTGCACAAGGAAAACAATAGCGGTGAGTGATCAGAGATGCAACGAGTCCAGTGGGACAACTTTTCATTTTGAAACAATTAAATGGAATGGACATTAGCGATACAATGGCCGAGTCTACTCTAGCTCCAACTATCACCCTTGCGGTTGTTTCACCAAGTAAAGGGGTCTCCGGAATAGCATAAGTCCGACAACCCTTTATGAGCCATGAATTGAGAGATGGACATGCTAGCCCTTATTAGAAAATCCCCACGACCCTTTTTCACATATGGGTGGTCAACAACATTAAAATACCCCCCACCACCCAGGGCTAGTCTCCAGGATCGAAAGCATTCAGCTCGGACCACAAAACATTTCTTCTGTGAGTGTCGCAGCTTCCATAGACAAAGGAGGAAAAAAGAGAGTCCCCGCCAAACATAATTTTCGTAGTGATATATTGGACTCATGAAAGGACCAAGTCCACAGTAACTTCCCTATGCCAGAATAGCCATATATGTTTGTTGATCAGGTTTGCATGAATGGAATCATGCATTTTCACCTTACGAGTGAACTCGGAAATCCTTGTAGGGGCCTGTTTGTGTTCGAGGATCACTGCCATTTTGGAATTGTGTCTTTTATATTCCGAGGATATGAAATCTATTTTCACCCTTTCCCCAACACCTCGGGAATTCTAGATGAGAATTGGAATCATTGCAACAAGAGAGGCCCGATATTGGCCCCATGCACTGTGGTCTCTTCCATGAGGAGTGAAGGACATTCCCTATCCAAAATATTCTTTAACATCAACCTTGTATGCACCGTCAGACTCATATTGGAAAGATCTGAGGATTTTGAGAGAAACCTAGAAGAGAAATTAGGGGATTTTCACCTCACCTCATAGGATGGAAACCCTGCCTGGGGACCCAGTTATACTGGCACATGAGTTCCATACATAACAGTGGATGAAGAACTGGCACAAGGAACCAAGGAGGCTGACATTGCCAGAGCTCAGTCACCGAAGGCATTGCGAGCTCTGCTTGGTCCCCGCCTGGGACTAGGGAGAGAATCCAAAGAAAGGAGGCTGACTCCCTGAACCCCATCAACCTTGGCCCGCAGTTCCTGGAAATAAGCTAGATATGACAAGGAAATGGGCCATTAAGAAGTAGTCAGGGCCCTCAAGGAGGACCGCAAGAAGAATTCCTGCAACGCCCCTATGAGCAGCAATTGAGATGAAGCCTACGACCGCTTAGGGGACACCAAAAAACCCGACCACTTGACACTCGGCTTGGGGGAAACCAGATCTAGACAAGGGAGCACCTCCGAGCCAGGGGATGGAGAAATGGTCTGTAGTAGAGGACATGCCACTAGGGTGAGGGAAGGTGAGCCAGACGCCAGGCAAGCGATAGAGGGCATGCAGCGGGAGGGAGAAACAGAAGAAAAGGAGACATCTGAGGGAGAGGGCTGGACCGAGGAAGAACCAGACCCCTCACAAGGCTGAGGGAGTAGAGAACCAAGCATTGAGCCAATTTAAAGAAAGAGGGGGCCACAGAGGTGATGTTTCCTGCAGTTCAGGGCCGGATGACCCTAGAGGTGACACGATGAGTTGGACCTGGGAAACACTGGGTAAACAATGTCATGGGACCAGTCTGCGAAATCATGCACCTTTAGATCAAGATTCTCTGGGATCGGAATAGAGAGATCAAGATAAACGCAGATCTGAACCACTAGAGTTTCCTCCCCACAGCGGGTGCGCTCATCCGCATAGAGAACCCCCCCCCCCCAAGAATCACAAGTGGGCCTGAGGAAGGTGCCATTATGGAAAGGAAGAGGGAGCCCGGGAAGGCTGATCCAAACCCTAGCCTGAGATCTTTCTTTCCCTCTATGCACCTCCATAGACCAGTGTGAAAGATTGAAATTCCATCGACCCATCACCCGAGGGGCTTTGCACCAAGCCTGAACGAAATTTGCCTCAGAGGTAAGAACCAGACAGAACAACTTTCGATGAATCACAGAGATACGATCCACCACTTTCAAACCCTAGGAGGCCATGAACCGCTTGAAAGTCAAGAGGGGAAGAATCCCCACACCAAACCTCGCCACAAGAGTCCATTTCAAACCAACCAAATCAATAGTGAATGCAGAGGTAGGGGTGACCAACTAAAGGTTAGAACCCTCCCTCAACACCAAATGAGAAAACAGATCAATATCCTGGAAACAAGGGAGAGAAGCGCTAGAGGCCTCTGCACACAGAGCCTCCTTAATAGACACCACCAGGTGCCGCTGACGAGGAAACAATCCTAGGGACCCCTGGGGGGAAGGGGAGGAGATTACTGCCAGAGGCCCCGAGCCCGGATCAATCACCGGAGCCAAGGCTGCCGAAGGACATGGGTTGGGAGAAGAAACAGTCAGAAAAGAATCAAAAACTGCGAGCACGTGGGGTGCATTCTTTGGGAAGCCCATTTCCTTCCAAATTCACTTTTCAGTTATTCACCATTTCATTATTATTATTCTCATTCATTCGTTATTTATTCCACTATATTTTGACCATATTAATCATTTTATCTCACCCTTAATATATTTATTTACCTTGGAATCCAAGAAACATATTATGAAGGATATGTAGGGATTTACTAACTATATTAGGGTTATCCTCAAAGATATTTATTTAGAAAGAAGAAGAAAAATATGTAGTAATTAGTTTATTATTTTCTCATGTATATTTCAATTTTATCAAGACTACTAAACTCTCAGTCCTTTTGGATTTAATTCCTTGTAATCATATCAATGCAATAGTAGTAGACACTAGCTTTGGGCCTTCTGGGGTTGGGTCTCTATAGATCTCCTCTTAGAGATGCTTGGGTTAGTCTTTTGAGAAGACCAGAACCTCTAATATTTGTATATAGAAGTTAAGAAGATAAATGGGTAGGGTTTAGTTGACCTATAAGGTTCAAATTGGTGTAAGGATGTGAGGTAGAAAGTTCCCGTTTATAATTTAGGTGGGGCATTTTAGAAAACTCCCAAAATATTAAATTAATATATATTATTTTTTAATTAAAAATTTATTAAAAGTGATTTATTTAAAAACAAAGATGATTATGGTTCTAAATCATCTCAAAAAATAGTTTTTAGACATCTTTAGGTCACAATGTTAACCTTATCATTTGTCTTTAACCCTTAGTTAAACCCTTTAAATCTTACCATGACTAATTGTTTTTACTCTTTATGGATAATATAGTTCTTATAAAATGATAAACGGACCCCAAATGGATAATTGATGACATATTTAACCTTATTGAAGTTATTTGGCCGAATTTATATTTTTATGAATTTTATATCATTTAATAAAATATTATTTATTTTAATGTATAATTTTTTTTCATTTTTGATACTATTCAATATTTTACTTTTTAAAAAATATCCTAACATCTTGATAATTTCGAACAAAAACTTATAATATATCACTTACATTTCTAAATTATCTATAAAATTCATGTATGTCATTAATTATGTCAATTTGTTTTATTTTAATGTTTTTAATATCATTAAATTTTTATTTCCATTAACTAAACAAATACTATGTCATTATTATGAAAGCATTTAATTAAATTATTTCTTCTCTTAAAATTTTAAATAATTTATCATGATGAAGATAAATTTATTATCTTTCAAATGAATATGAATAGTCTAATTTATCTTTTCTATAACCATGTATTAAAAATGTAATATTTATTAAAAACACGAGTTTGACATTTTTAACTTATCTTTAAATAAAATATAATAAATGTCTTATTCTCATCCAAGTGGCTTAAATAGAGTATAATTTTTTCCTAGTGAATATTTGGGTAGAAAAACACTCATTAAATGAAATTAGGACAAGTGTTGGGATAATTTTATAATATCATTCATTTCCATAATTACATAATTTACCCTTAACTGTGGTAATTAAAATATTGCTAAATTTTACTATTCATATGACCAAAAAAAACAAAGAAACCTATTTACATAATTTGGACCCACTAATTCCAAATATTGAATCCATTTTAAATATTTCAAAACATAGAATTTTTAGCAATTAATTTAAAATTAATCTTGTTGACGACGTGAGAAAACGAGTTATTAATGTTTAAACCTGCAAAATATTGAAACATATTTATATCTAAATTCATTGTAAAATTGATTACAATAACCTAAATTGTATTAAATGATAAAAATAATCTATTTATACTTTAAAAAAATTCAATAATATAATTTAACACTATAAATTTATTTTGATGAAAAAATGTTGTTTTCAATTAAAATTTAGTATTTTTCACTATTAATCAAAACATGAAACTTATCAGAAAAATACCAAAAATTTAACTAAAGTACAATTTTATATTTCTATTTAAAATATGAAGTTTATTTTTTCAAATAGAACTCATAAAATTGTCAAAAATTGGAATTAAAATAGGTTCTCCATTAATATAATATAAAACTATTTTTATAAAAAAATAGGTTTTATGTGTAATATTGGGTTTGTTATTATCTTATACCTCTCCAATATATTATATGAATATAAAAAATATTTTATTTAATATATAATATATATTTCATTAATATCATTCTATAATAGTAATTAATTTAATTTATTACAATAGTATGACTTTGTGAGCATAAAAATAGTTCTCTAAAAAACATCTCATATATATTCAGTTGGTTACTATATTAATTTTTAATTAATTTAGAACCAATGAATTTATCCATATATTTTCATAAGTTTGTTAATACTATTCATTACCACTTACTTAATGGATAAGTTATATTTAATTATTTTAAATAATAATATTTTAATAATATATTATTGTTTGGTAAAACTCGGTCTTGTATGTAACGCAAGCCAACTCATTGTTGTGTTTAGCATAATCATATTTTGGTATTGAATACCACATAAACTATCAAAGAAAATCAATTTATTTAAGAAGTGACATACTGTAAAATCTTGGGGTGTTACAGGTGATGTAGGGACATCGGGTGTTTATGTTAATGCATTTCATCTACAAGGTGGAGATTTTTGAACTTTATTCACTCAATATTGTAAATTAAATGATTTTAATTCCATGCATTATGTGAAGACCCGACCCCAAAAAAAACCCGGATTTGGTGCCTTCTGAACATGATGTGCCATTTTAAAACAAAAACATGCACTGAAAAACACACATCATGTCCCATATAGGGGATCGAGTTCAGTTCGGGCTCTGGGAAAGCGGAAACTTCAGAAATGTTTCATTTGATAAAAGTTCTTACCTGAAAATTTAAAATTCAAAACGTAGGGTGAGAATAAGAATGGCCAGTAAGGGGTTCAAAATAAACACATGAAAGTTTTGAAAGAATTTTTTAAAAACATAACCAAATATCATTCTCTTATAGAAAACTGTAACACATGTAACATAACATAAAAGTGCTCAACTAAGATTTTCAAGGAATACATGAATCAATTAGGAGATTTTTGAAAAGGGGTAGTAAATAATATCCTGAACATGTATGACGTATGAATGTTTAAGCACAAATTAACCCGTTAAGAGTAATACTTAATCAGAGTTGCATGTGAAGGAAAAAACATCAATTTCAAATGTTAGTTACTATTTTACACGAATCATGCCCCAAACATTAACTTGTCACATCAACATGAACTTGATAAAAACATAAGGGCAAAAGTAGTGAAAGAATAGGCATATCATCTTGAAAAGAACTTGTAATATGACATTAATATGTGTCTTCAACATTTTATTTAAAAATTCATGAACATATCACTGAGGTTCATCCCCAAGGTGTCAATAAAGAAAAATTACTAAGGTTATTCACCAGGGTATAGTGAAGCTTGTAACCTCTAGAGATTAATTTTTTACCCAAAGCATTGGAGTGCTATCGGGGTGCACCTTTAATATGTATTTACTTTAATGTGATCCACTTAAATCAATACTTTACTTAAACGGGGTTTTATATTCAAGATGTCCCATACCACCTTGAATAGTTTATTCATATTTGGTCATAGTAGTTGAATTTACATATCTTATAAGTGGGAAAGGCATCTAGGTGATTAAAAACCAAGCTAACAATCATCTGGCCATTATGAAAATGAAAGAAAAAAGGAATATTATGGCACATACATTGACATCTAAGGTACTGAAAGAACAGAAAACCAGAATTTATCACATGCAAGTTTGTTCTTGAAATTCTAAAATTTTACATTCCAATTGATTAAAAGGTGAACCAAAAATCTCAAGTAGGTTTTTGAGCTTTCACATTCTAAAACATTAAATATTGTTAAGCCTTTTCATAATAATGAATAATGTCCAATGGATAAAGCATGAATCTTCACCATAAGCAACATCATTTAAAACATAAAGAAAGCAAATAAGTTACTCTTAAATGTGGATATATGTTTTGTTTAACAACCTATTTCTAATGTTTTTAATACTCCACCTAAACTCGAGACATAATGTGTAAGGACCTTAACAACCAAAATCAAGGTTCAAGCAACATATAAAATATATGTATGTACCGGAACTCAAACTGAAATATTGGTACACCCATGTGTGTTAATCCACTATGAATAGTTGTTCAACAACATTTTGAATAGGGCTAGTCATTCCCTTAGTCATAAAAATTTGTTTATGAAAACCTAAAAAAATATAATTTTATAAAAACACGATCATATATATATAATTTTCAATTTTCTTTTTATTATTTAAATATGAAATTAAGTGTATGTGAATATGTGTAGTGCATGAACAATTATACACAAACTTCATACATATAACCGAAGTAGAAAGGCCATTCCCATTACTGCATATAACCGATGTATATACATATAACCAAATGTATATATGTATTTTCAAAACAAAAAAACGAGGCAGGGTATAATCCTTACATTCTTTAAGCTATTTGAATGAAACAGAACCCGAAGGCCTTGGTTCAACATTTAAGAACATTTGGACTGAACCGTAAGGTTAAAAAAATATATTTTTTCGAATATATAAGTGTATATATTCTCAAATAAAAAAACAAGGCAAAACTAAAACTCTTAATTTAAAAACCATGTAAAGGAGGACTTCAGGGAGGGTTGGACGAGCTCGCTGGAGACTTTAACGGGGGAGAAGAATGGAGAGGTCTCGATTATTTATATACAAAAGCTCACACACCAACTTACATGAAAAAACGTACCCACTTGAATTGCATTCATGGGGGGGTGTCGTGCTTGAAGAAAACGAGGGGACATGAGGGGTTCTTGGTGGTTAGAGGTGAAGAAAATGAATTTTGTGCGATAGGGTTGGGATACTAGTGTAACCCATGTGTGGAGGAAGAAGACGACACAACTAGTGGAAATTCCGGGAAAACAGATGGTCCAGATTGATCCCAACGTCGATCCAAGGGATGAGATGCGTCCGCTATTTTAAAATAATTGAGCGGCTTAGATTAGATCTAAGTTTCATCGAATTGTCTAAGTTTGACGTGCCAATTTAAAAACCTCGAACGGCCACAATTAGATCGTTCCGGATCGAACGGTTGACAAAAACCACAAAGAGAGACGTAGTCGCTGAGGGTCAAGCACGGGATCAAAAACAATGGCCTAGATCGTGCGCGACGCGATCCAACGGTCCAGATCACGTTTTTCCCGAAAAACAACTTCCCACATCGAAACGGAGAGCGATTTTCACCTCCCTTATAATCCCAAGCCTCCCAATGAGTGCTCAGAAATCACACAATACCCATGAAGGGGGCCCTATACATGGGCTCCCGCCCGCAATCCTTGGCCTACCCAGACCCCGCCGCGGCCTCATGCCCGCACTGGTGCGCCTATGCGCTCTTGCTCGCTCCTAAGCGCCCTTCGGGGAACCTCTGCCTGAGCTCGGGTCGGCCATGGCTTGGGGCTAAGGGTCAAGCTCTGCCAATTCGTGTGAGATGCCTCCCTCAGCCCTAGCCAAAAAGGGATGGCCCTAGTGGGCCAATATTTTTTGAAAAAGATACAATAAAAAAAGTTTTTAGAAGGGAAAACATTCCATTTATTAACACTATTTAGAATTTTATATTCTTAAACATTAATTAATACAAAATAAAAATGTTCTAGTTAGAAGTATTTCTAAAATAAAAAATACTAAACCCATTTTTTAACTCAAAAAATTATGAAAAGGAAATTTTAATAAACATACATTATAATTTATATAACAGTATCCACAAAAACATAGTTCAATCCAAACATAATTTAATTTGAAAAACATAAACATAGTTTATAACATTATTTAAAAAATGAAAACCGTTACATTGTATTTGAAAAATTCGAACAGTGTTTTGAATTCCTTAATCTTTTCAAAATCACTTAAGGGGGAAATGAAGTTTTACAACATATCCTTTTAGAGTTTATAAAGGATGGTTTAATTATAACCCTCATCATAACTCAATTATTTGGAAACAAATTAATATTTAAAAAAGTTCACTTATCCTAAAAAGGTCCAATGACTATTTTTTATAATCATTAGCTTCCAACAGTCACTAGAGAAATAGTCAAAAAAAGTGTCCAATAATACCAAACCTTACCGTGTCCTAAAACTCAAAAGGGAGAAGATGGTGATTCCCATTCCGTAGGTGCTCAGCATGGTTTTTATGATTACAGTGGTGATGTTTTTTGCTTGATTTGACTCGAAGGATCTCATTTACTTACTGGGCCTCGTTGTGGTGATTGGGGGTCTTCTAGTAGTTCTGATAGGGTTTTAATAGGTATATTTGGTTAGCATGATTACTCTTTTTATCTCAGTGTATTGTAGAAACTACGATGTTCTTATTTAAATAAAGATCCTTATGTTTATCCTTTAAATTTTTGTTCTGTTAAAAGTGATTTAACAAAAGTAAATGCATAATATCATCATTCCATGATACCTATAATTCGGAGTGTTACATTACTCCCCCCATCAAATAATTACGTCCCCGCAATTCCTTTCATACAAACATTCTATGAGGAAGCTCTCAGTTGTTCCTACCATATCCCCCATCGTAGAGGATCCTCAGGTGTGTTCTGTGGAAAACCCAAATTGATGCTAAACTCCTCTAGTTATCTGATCCATAAACACTTTGGGTAGAAGGGGTTGAACTCATGCACTGCACACTCGGGCTTCCAGAGGGAGGCTCGAATGGTACAATGTTTGGAAATGTCCATATGGACCAACGTACGAAGAACGTGCCAAATTACGTCTCAATCGATATCATCAATGTTATATACATTGTCATATAGGATAATACTGAGGAGTTGGAACATGTAGGTCTCATAAACATTTCCCTCTAAAGCACCCTTTTGAATTTTTAATTTGGCCGTGTAGTTCTGTCCTAGGTTGAAACACAGGAAGAGCCCTTCGTGGTATTTTCCTCCCCACTTATGCTCGTCCAATTGTACTGAGCCTATGCGGTAGTAGATGGGAGAATTTCCTTGACATGTGTAGAGAATCCCTAGACCGTTTGTCACCTCAAACAATTTCTTTCATGTTCCTTGCCGGTTTGTAAAGGGACGATACTCATATTCAGAGGTTTTGATTGTAATAATATCCCGTATCTCAGTAGAAAGAGATAACATGTGGGGTTTTCCTTCCATCTGAAAGTTTAAAATGAGATTTCAATCACTTGAAATCCGTCCAAAAGTATAAACAAAGTAAAGACATAAGAAATAAGAGATAAAAAAAATATGATCTTTATATAACTACCGGTGCACAACATAGTACAAGGATAATGGTTTCCTTAGTTCCCTATCACACGAATTAGAAAGGCAAGCTCGAAACTCTCTATCTCCCTAAACTATATGCAACCCGAGAAATCAGGTTCGATGTCATAGGAGCACTAATGGTATCTCCATAGTCTGACATGTGGGGTGTACAACTGTGAGACATCCCTATGTACTTGTTGTCTGTACACAAAACAAGAGGCTTTGTATTCAAGGATGCCAAAGTCTACCATTTGACCAAAATTTCCATAAGAAAAGACATGACACATGTATGCTGCGTGGAGATCTCCCTCTGCAACAACCTCTTGGAAAGTCGTGAGGAAAGAGACACCTTTCACAGTGGTGAAGCATCTAAAAAGTCCCTCATAGTACTTCCCCCATCATGTGTAATATGGAAACCAGGCTTGCATCGTAAATATGTAATCCAGACCTGCTCTTCGGTGGAGTTGAAGTACTCAGGGGAGAGTTGGACACATCATAGTGATTTCTGCATGACATATGGATATGGGTGTAGTTTATAAAATGTTCATGGACGGAAATAGAAATTATGATTTATAAGGACTCATTGGGAAAAGACAAAAGATTAGTACCTTCATTTTCCTTATGAAAATTAAGAAAACTCAATTTTAGTAATGTTGAAGTATATTTTTCATTGTTTTAGTTCTGGCTTTCTAGAGTTATCCAAACCGAATCCACTGATACCAACTGTGAGGACCCGACCCAAGAAAAACCAAGAGTCGGTTCCTTCTGATTATGATGTGTCAATTTAAAATAGAAACATGCACTAATAAACACAAATCACATCCCATATAGAGGATTGAGTTCGGTTCGGGCTCTGGGAAACTAGTAACATCAGAAATGTTTCATCTGATAAAACTTGTTACCTGAAAATGTAAAATTCAAAACGATGGGTGAGCATTAGAATGCCCAGTAAGGGGTTTAAAATAAACCAATTAAAATTTTAAAAATCATTTTTTAAAACTTATCCAAAGAACATTCTCTTATAGAAAACTATAACACAAGTAACATAACGTAATAGTGATAAACTTATATTTTCAAGGAATACATGAATAAATTAAGACATTTTCAAAAGGGGGTAGTAAAATATATCCTAAACAAGTATGAAATAAGAATGTTTAAGAACAAATTAAACCATTAAGAGTAATACTTAATCAGAGTTGCTCATGAAGGAAAAAAACTTCAATTTCATATGTTGGTTACTATTTTACATGAATCATGCCCCAAACATTTACTTGTGACATCAATATGAACTTGATAAAAACATAAGGGCAAGAGTAGTGAAATAATAGGCATATCATGTTGAAAAGAACATGTAACATGACTTGAATATGTGGCTTCAACATTTCATTTAGACATACATGAACATATCACCGAGGTCCATCCCGATGGAGTCAATAAAAAAATTACTGAGGTTATTCACCAAGGTATCATGAAGCTTGTAATCTCTAAAGATTAATTCTTTACCCAAGGCATTGGAGCGCTATCAGGGCGCAACCTTAATATGTCTTTTATTTCATGTGAGCCACATAAATAAATACTTTACTTAAATGAGGTTGTATATTCAAGATGTCCCATACAATCTTGAAGAGTTCATTCATAGTTGGTCATAGTAGTTGAATTTACATAACTTATAAGTGAGACATGCATCTAGATGATTAAAAACCAAGCTAACAATCATATGAGAATTATTAAAAGGAAAGTGTAATGGCTGATTATGGCACATACATTGACATATAAGTTACTGAAAAAATAGAAAACCAGAATTTATCACATGAAAGTTTGTTCTTTAAATTCTAAAATTTTACAATCCAATTGATTACAAGGTGAATCAAAAATCTCAAGTAGGGTTTTGATCTTGCACATGCTAAAACATTCAATATTGTTAAGACTTTTCATAACACTGAATAATGTCCATGATAGAATGAATGAATCTTCACCATAAGCAACATCATTTAAAAGATAGGGAAATCAAATAAGTTACTCTTAAATGTGGATATAAGTTTTGTTTAACACCCTATTTCTTATGTTTTTAAAACTCCACCTAAACTCAAGACATAATGTGTAAGGACCTTAACAACTGAAATCAAGGTTCATCCAACATATAAAATATATGTATGTTCCCAAACTCAAACTGAAAGATTATCATGCCCATCTGTGTTAATCCCCTATGAATATTAGTTCAACAAAGTTTTGAATAGAGTAGGTCATGCCCTTAGTCATAAAAATTTGTTTATTAAAATCTATAAAAAATAATTTTATAAAAACCTGATCATATATATAACATTTTCAAAATTTATCTATTATTTAAATATGAAATTATGTGTATGTGAATATGTGAAGTGCATGAAAAATTATACACAAACTTCATACATATAATTGAAGTAGAAAGGTCATTCCCATTCCTGCATATAACCAACGTATATACATATAACCAAAAGTATATATGTATTTTCAAAACAAAAAAATGAGGCCAGGTATAATCCTTACATTCTTTAAGCTACTTGAAATCAAGAGAACCCAGAGGCCTAGATTGAACATTTAAGAACGTTTGGACTGAACCGTAATGTTAATATATATATACATATATATCAAATATATAAGTGTATATATTCTCAAAGAAGAAAAAAAAGGCAAAAATAAAAAACCTTACTTTAAAAAACAGGGAAATGAGGACCTCATGGAGGGTTGGCCGGTCTTACTAGAGACTTGAACGGGAGATAAGAATCGAGATGCCTCATTTATTTATAAACAAAATCTCACACACCACCTTCCACACAAAAACGTACCCACTGGCATTACATTCAATGTGGGTGTCGTGCTTAAAGAAAACGAGGAGATCTGGGGGTCCCCAGTGCTTAGAGTTGAAGAAAACGAGGGGTGTGCCATAGGGTAGGGTTACTGGTGTAACCCATGCGTAGCGGAAGAAGAAGACACAACTAGGGGAAATTATGGGGAAAACAGATGGTCCAGATCGATACAATCATCGATCAAAGGGATGAGATGTGTCTGTTGTTTTAAAAGAATTGAGCTTCTTGGATTAGATATAAGTTTCATTGGACGGTCTATGTTCGATGTGAAAATTTAAAAACCTCAAAAGACCATGATTAGATCATGCCGGATCGAACAGTTGACAAAAACCACGAAGAGAGACACGGTCGCTGAGGGTCGAGCGTGGGATCGGAAACAATGGCCTAGATCACGCACAATGCGATCCAATGGTCTAGATCACATTTCGCCCGAAAAACTGCTTCCCACATCAAAATGGAGAGTGGTTTTCGCCTCCCTTATAACCTAGGGCCTCCCAATGAGTGCTCAGAAATCAAACAGCACCCACGAATGGGGCCCTATTCATGGGCTCCTTCCCGCATGCCTTGGCCAACCCAGACCCTGCCGCGGCCTCATGCCCCCACTGGTGCGCCTATGCGCTTCTTCTCGCTCTAGAGTGCCCTTTGGGGAACCTCTGTCCGAGCTCGGGCCGGCCTTGGCTTGGGGCTGAGGGTTAAGCTCAGCCACTTCGTGTGAGCTACCTCCCTCGGCCCTAGCCAAAAAGGGCTGTCCCTAGTGGGCCATTTTTTTTTGAAAAAGACACACTAAAAAAACATTTTAAGAAGAGGAAACAATCCATTTATTAAAACTATATTGAATTTTATATTATTAAACATTAATGAATACAAATTAAACTTTTTTTTGTTAGAAGTATTTCTAAAATTAAGAATACTAAAAAACTTTTTTTTATCACAAAAAGTTATGAAAAGAAAATTTTAATAAAGCTACATTATAATTTATATACGAGTATCCTCGAAAACATAGTTAAATCAAAACAAAATTTAATTTCAAAAACTTAAACATAGTTTATTTCATTATTTAAGAAATGAAAATCGTTACATTGTATTTAAAAAATTCGCAAAGTGTTTTGAATTCCTTAATTCTTTTCAAATTCAATTAAGGGTGAAATGATGTTTTATCCCATATCCTTTTAGAGTTCATAAATGATGGTTTAATTATAAACTTAATCATAACTCAATTATTTTTAAACTAATTAATATTTAAATAAGTTCACTTATCCTAAAAATGTCCAACAACTATTTTTTTGTAACCGTTAGCTTCTAAAGGTCACTAGAGAAATAGTCGAAAAAGTGTCCAACAAAGCCAAACCATACGGTGTTCTAAAACTCAAAAGGAAGAATATGGTGCTTCATATTCGGCTAATTCTCAATAGGGTGTTTATGATCGCAGTGGTGATGTTTTTTTCTTTAGTTGACTCGAAGGATCTCCTTTACTTACTGAGCCTCACTGTGGTGATTGGGGGTCTTCCAGTAGTTCTGATAGGGTTCTTAATAGGTATACTTGGTTAGCATGATTACTCTTTTGATCTCGGTGTTTTGTAGACAATATGGTGTTCTTATTTAAATAAAGGGCCATATGTTTATCCTTTAAATTTATTTTTGGTTAAAAGGGCTTTAACAAAAGTAAATTTCTAATATCATCATTATATGATACCCAAAATTTTTGGGTGTTACAAATTGTTTTTTTTCTTGTCATAATATTAATTTTCATATAATATTTGGTATTTTTATATGTTGGATTTATGTATTATTGAGCTTGAGCTTCTTTTATTAGTTTATGTGGGCCTTTTGTTCGGTTTATACATTGGGAATGGGCCATTAGCCTAGGTCTGCTTTTCCATTTGTTCTATGTCATCCTCATACCTAATGTTCATCCATTGATCCTCATGATCCTATGGTTTCTATCCCTCCCTTTTTTAATTCTTCGTGAAACAGATTGGCTTGATCTATGGGTGACCCTTGATAGCATATCCTATGATGGAATATATCCTTATTTTGTTGTTTAAGTGGTTACGTTGGGACACTTATCTAGATTTTACATATCCTTGGTTATATGCTCTAGTATTCCTCTACCCCTATTAGAATGACTCCCTGATTTGGAATCCACCTCCCCACTTATGGGAGATTTAGTTGGATGAAAAATCTCCATGGTTTTGGGAGCTCTAGTTTTCCTCGAGGGAGAAGAGTAGATGAAGGAGCATTGGTGGGATTACTTTACTTACCAAAGTAGAAATAGTGATCTAGATAAGTTTTTATCATCTTCATCTATTCTTGGAGAGGAGATCTTATGAGGTCCTAGTGTTCCTTGGTGTTCCTTTTACCTAGATGGAAATGACGATTATATAGGAGTACAATCTCAATGACCCTAACAACAAGACCTAATTACATAGAGGCTCTATGAATACACATATGAGAGATTTATCCCTAGTAAGGGCCCTTATTATGGTATTATTCTTCTTTTATATCATTTATCTATGCCTTGTATTTGATTATTCTTTGGTTCTATGTTGCATGTGTTGTTTGAGTTTTTCCAAGGTGCACATATATGATGAATCCCCAACATGGTTCTACTGTGAGTCCTAGAATTTCAAGAACCTGAACTTTGTTTATTTCCCTCATGTTCATTTTTATTATATGGTTATGTTTAACTATTTATGAAATATATTTTATAATCTCATTTTTTCATAGTGGTATCTTGGTACCCCTGCACCATGCATATAGGCCAAATAGATAATAATGTCCAAAACCTGTGGTCCTCTTTATGATTTGATTACTACTTTATGTCAATCATTTCTATTGATCATCTCGCTTATGATTGAGTATCTTATCTCTAATTGTTCTTATTACTTATTAGTATTAATATCAAACTGGTTATATATATTCTCATTAGCATGTTATCTATTTCAAATGTTTACATGAATCGGTACTTTTTATTCTCTCATTCTTTATTTATGGATGGTTAGAATCAGCATGTTACACTTCCGATTATGAGAATTCATTACAAGATTTTTATTATTCGTGTTTTCTTGATTCTTCCTACTATTTATATTTTTATAAATAGGTTAAAATTTTGTTCTGTAATTTTGAGAAACAAAATTATAGCCATACAACTCAATTACTCCATTGAAAGTGGGCTACCTCGTAGCAGAACCCACAATGTTTTATAGAATCTAATAAAAAAATATTTAGTAAGGCTGCTATTGGGATCAAATATTATTGGCCCTTTCATGATGTGATAATTCTGGGATAAAAGTAAAGTAAAAATGAATAAAAATTGAACAATAGATGTAACATAGAAAAACACACAAATAAAGAGGGGTAAAAAACCATAGAAAAATAGAATGATATCACTATAGTAAAAGAGGTTAAACACACTCTCTTTCTATTATAAGGAAAATATCCATGTAATTAACTCTCTTGATTAATGTATAATGCACCTCAAAAAATACAACACTCAAAATGTTGAAATAGGAAGCTCAGTACTTGAGGTGATGAAGCTAAAACCATCAAACTGCTCTGCCTTTTATAAGCAAGGCCCTTACTTGATCTTCCTCCTCTATTTAACTCCATGGGTTACATTTTCAACCCATCCCACTAACCACACTAGCCCCCTTTTAAAAATAAAGGGGGAGAAACTGTTTGTGAGAAACAAATGCCAATATATATCACACTTGGAGATATGATTGGGAACCAATAATATTTCCACAAATCTTTTCTATCTTCCAACCATGTTTCCCTTATATCAATGATTACGATTGAGGATTTTTTCTACATTAACTTAACAAAGTTAATAAACTTCATCATAAAATTAACATAATTTTCTTCAATATAAATTTTCTTCATATCCACTCTTCCTTCCTCCACCACATCTCTAACAAAGTGATATTGTACCATAATGTGATTTATCTTGGAATTAAAAGATTGATTCCTTTTAATTTTAAGGTGATATGATTTTAACACAACAATTGGATATACTTCTGTCATTGTTTGGGATCTCTTGGAAACCTTCACATCTAAATCACTTCTTTGCAAGACTATGTAGTTTTCATGTACTCTACCTTAGTCATGGATAAATATATAACAGACTACAACTTTGAATTCCAGCTCACAACTCATCCTATACAATTAAACACATAACCCAATGTCTATTTTCATTGGTCATAATCACCTAAAAAATATCAATCTACATAGGCTTTATTAGTGAAATTTGATTCTCAATAACATAATATAGCCTATGAGATCTCTTTGATGTATCTAAGGGTCTTCTTCGATATGTTCCAATGCTCCGGTATTTAATTATCCACATACTAACTAACTTCTCCCACTACATGTGCAATTTATGGTCTCATATAAACCATAGATAATATCATACTACCCACTGTTGGTCCATAAGGTAATTGAGACATCTCCATCCTCTATAATTCACTATTATCACTATTAGGATTCATCATAGAGGATAACATAAAATTAATAGTAAGTGGGGTAAATATAGGATTATAATGTCGCATGTGGAAGTATTTCAAGTTATTCCTCAAGAAATTCTTCTTTGATTGCTAAATCATACCCTTATTTATATCTCATTAAATCTTTATCCCAAGATATTGATTTTTGGTCCTAATTCCTTCATATCATACTCCCATGAAAACTATCAACATGTCATCCACATACAATAAAAGAATGATAAAATCATTACCATCTGAACCCATGAAATATGCACACGTATCTGAATGAAGTATTTTGTGTCCAATACTCATGATATATGAATAAAATCTATTTTACCAACACCTTGGTGCCTCCTTAATAACATTAAAAGTTTTTCTCAACCTAAAAACCAAGTTCACTTTTCCTTATTCTAAAAAACATTCCTCTTAGAAAATATATATTTATCTATCAAGATCACCATGTAGAAAATTTCTCTTCACATCTAGCTAATCTAGAGTTAAAATATATGTTGCACACATCCCCATAACTATTTGAACAATCATTATTCTAACAATGGGAGAAAATATGTCCTTGAAATCAATACCCTCTCCCAATGCATATCCTTTGACCACCAGTCTTGAATGATATATTTATAATTATTCCTCTTCATCCCAATTGATCTTAATGAACCTATTTTTATTGATAGTCTCTATTCCATGAGGTAATGGATCAATATCTCAAGTCTTGCTATTGTGAAGGGAATCAAGTTTCTCCTGAATTGCTTCCATCCATGTGGATATTTCTAAACTCCACATCACCTCCAAAATAATATTATATATCACCATCCTCCATCAATAAGTAGAACAAATTATTTCTCTCAGTGATAAATTATGCGTGCCATATTGGTTCTCCTTTATCTTGAGTTGATTGTCATAGTCCAAAATCAATCATAACTTGATCATCATGCTCCTAAAAGGAAATTGGTTCTTCTATGGATTCTTCCTCCACCCCAACTATTATAGTATATGTGTTCTCTTTCTTCATGTCCCCATTAATCATCACTTGAACCTTATCTTTTAGACATATAACATCGATGCTGATAATAATTCTAGGGGTAGTGGGGTCCCACATACGAGACCCCTTCACACCATCAATGTATCCTAAGAATATACATTCATTGGATCTCGAATCCAACTTCAATATTCTCTGATAATTAAACAGTATAGATATATGACCTCCATAAGTATGTAACCAAGAATACTCATTAGGTTTAACATTCCACATATTCATTAGTGTTTTCTTATCAATCATCACAATAGTAAATCAATTGATCACATAACATGTGCTCTTCATTACATTATCCCATAACTTCTTGAAAATTCCTACAGTCTTCAATATCTCCCTTGTTCAATCCAAAAATGCTATGTTCAACCACTTTTCCACTCCATTTTGTTGAGGTATGTACGACACCATTAATTGACTCTTAATGCCTTATCCTTGAAAAAAAGTATCAAAATCCTCACTTGAATATTTTCCACCTCTGTCAATCCTGAAACACTTGATCTTCATTCAAGACTCCATCTTCATCCAGGCTTTGAATGTTTTGAGACTTTAAAAACACTTGATTTCATCTTGATTGGGTACACCTAACATCTCATGGAATAATCATCCATGAATTATACAATGCACTTTTCTCTTCCCAGGGATATAAATAGTGCTTTCCAAATATTGGAATGGATTAACTCTAAGATATCCTCTCTCCTCCTTTCCGACATCACAAAATTCAACAAATGTTGGTTGCAAAAATCATAATGCTCCCAAAATCGAAAGGATAACTTTGTAATCTAGGAAGAAACTTATGTTCAGTAAGAATATTCAAGCTTCATTTAAACATAAGACCAAGAATTTGAAACCATGAATTTCTCAATTCTTTTGTTGAGGTAGTTAACAGGACAACTATTGTAATGTCTCGGATGTAACGCCCCGACCCCAGCTACCCAGAGTCGGTGCATTACTTCGTAACATTGGCATGATCACAAAAGATCAAGTCTCAAAAGACCGATTAGTTTAGTAGCCTTGGAAACACTAGATACATTCATAAGTCTTTCATTACATCAAAAGTAAACAAACTACAATAACATGGTCTTCATAGTCCACACTCATATCTTCACTGACTATTCTCGCAAGTCAGTCATAATACACTTATTCACATCCTGGAAAATATTTAAACATTGAAAGGGTGAGCTCAGATGCTCAGTAAGTATAACAATATAGCGGAAATTTTCATAAATAAGAATAATCATTTAAGGCAATGTATAACTAAAACAAAAGCCTTTTAAATATGAACTTTCAACATGGTATGGCCTAAATAAAATGAAATAATGCCATTTACTTATTCACATGGATATTCTACTAATCGAATAATCACATGCAAAAATCAATAACCACTTTCATAATGTTGGAATGCATAATGCCAGACTGTCATAACCACATAGCCAAGGCCTCGTGCCAAGACTACAAATAAGATTTTGTCAAGGCCTTGTTCCAAGACACTAGTTTGTCTCATGAGACCTACCGATGCATCGAGGAGCTATAGCGGGCTCTACCCGTCACATATTAAGTCCAATGCATTCCCATATGAAAAGGTTTAAATATAACATAAACATTCGTATTAAAACTAGCATACGAAATGTCAATAATATCACCATAATCTATGAATGGTATAAAAATAGCACATCCACAGTCAAACAAATCACAAAACCTTCAATACAATATAGAAGTTTTGTATCATAATAAATCAACTTCAAATAATCCTAAAATCCATCAAAGGATGTTGACATAGATGAAATCAAAATTCTTTTTAAAGAAATATCTCCTTTTATTTTGAAATAATTTAAGATCCATATAAAATAAAACATTTTCTTTTAAAATATTTTTATAAGCTTGTAAGGGAAGCTTTGAAGATTTTATAACGGCGGAAAATAGCCGCACCCGCCGTATAAGTTAAAAAAAACATTCTTACCTTAATTCTGTCGAAAAGGTTAAAAAGGACCTTGTTTTGAAAACGACCGAAATATTCCTTTATAAACCACTTATAAAAGTCAAAAAGGGTATAAATGACATTAACTCATATTCTAGTAAATAGTTAAAATGTTTTGAAATGCATTTTTAAGAAACATGGATGTGGATGATAAAGAGATCCCAGTAGATTATTACGTATAAACAACCTCGGATAATGAAGAGATTGTGAAATAACCCTTACCTTGTAATTTTCCTTGGTTGGGGTAGGTTAACCTCCTGTATAATGGTGAAATAGGTGTTATTAAATTATACAAGAATCATATATAATAATATGATATCATATATGATCTTTTAACATTGATTTGTTAATAATATCTTAGAATTATCGTCGTTTTGGGAGTTAACTTACTCATTTTCTTTTATATGTTTTGTTACATAAGCCATGGTTGTTGTATCTTATTCATATCCAGAATGATATCTAGTCCTTAAACATCATTTTTAAATCATCAAATGATAATTATACTTTAATGGATACGATGGAGAATGAATCTCATCGCGTTCGTGGAGACGGTAGTCCGTACGTACGCACGAGCGACAATATCATTCTTTTGATATTAAAATATTATATAAAAGGATGGTATATCATATATACAGAATCATTAACATGTTATATTTATTATTTACATGAGTTACACATCTTTATTATACCCATCCAAATAATATTATATTGAATAACAATTACACCACGACGTGGAGACGGTAGTCCGTACGTACGCACGTATGGTGACATGTTATTCAAAGGGTGGATAGAATACTGAATATGGTTGTACCATATTTATAATAACATCACAGTATATGTGAGATACTGGAGTTATTATTTTAGAATGGTAAGAACAAAGGAAGAACAAGTGGAAGAAGAAATGAACTTGAAGAAGGGTGGTGAAATCATTACCTCTTCTTCGGGTTCTTCCTTTTGATTTGATCAAAAGGGCACCTTAGGTTGGCTTTCTGATCAAACTAAGGCCTCTAGGTTGTAGTGAGGGATGTTGGGAGAGTATTCGGGCAGAGTTTGGCCGAACCAAAAGGCTTTAAAGGTGTGAAGAAATGAGAAGGAGGAGTTCCCTTTTATAAGAGGGGTGAGGGGCACCTTTGGAAAAGCTAGAAATATTAATTTATATTAGATTTATATTCGGTTTCTAAAGGCTCCAAAGTTTATTATTCAAAGGTTAAGGTGGGGATAGGTCGTAAACCACTCAACCAATAGAATATAAACAGGTTTGGGTACTTATATTAACCTTATCTTTAAGTATTAACTCTAAGTTAATTAGTTTCACTTTTACAATGTCTCTTTGTATTTTTATATAATATGGTTAATAAAATTACTATATACATCCAAGAGACCCCCAAGTGGTACATTAATGATGAACCTATCATGATATAAGTCTCTTGTCTGAACCGTAGATTTTTAGGAATTTAATATCAATTAATACTATAATATTTGTTTTAAGAACTCTTTTATGTCAATTTTGACACTATTCAATAGTTGATTTTTGTGAAACTCATAACAGATTGATTACTTCGAACAAAGTCAATTAAATCAATCCTAATATATCATATTATCCTATAAAATTATTTTAATTCATTAAAAGTTTCATATTATATTTATTTGAGTATTTATAATATCAATTATTTTAATTTTTCACTATTATAGTAATTACTGCATCATCATTGTGTCATAAATAAAATATATTATTTAATGTCTAAAAATTATAAATAAATTATCATTATGTAGGAAATCTTTTTATATTTCTAATGAATATTTATAATCTAAAATCCAACATATATAACCCTATGTAACAATTGTTTTCCTAAAAGCTATATGCTTGTGTCATTTTTGTATTCATTTTAACTTAATTAAAATAAAGTGTCATTATCACTTGCAAGTGGATCCATGGGGTCCCAAAATTCACACAAAGATACCCATGGTCGACCATGTATCAACCAATAGGGTTAAGACACGTTTTAGGGTAATTTAGTATTATTATAATATTATTTTTTAACCCTTATTTACCGGATTTACCCTTAACCATGGTAAATAAAATATTTACCGCAGTAATTATTCAAAATGTCTAAAAATAAAAGTAACCTATTTACACAATTTGAACATCCTGATTCCAAATATGGAATCCATTTTCCTAAATTCAAAACACAAAAGTGGCAGAAATTAATTTAAAATTAATTCCCGCTGTCAAAACAAAAAGCGTGTTTTTAAGAGATAATAACTATCAAAAGATTGACACTCGTTTATGTTCGGTTTAATTGTAAAATTATGTCCAATGACCAACATTATATTAAATGGTAAAAATATATTCTAAATATACTTTAAAACCACTCAAATTCATAATTTATCACTATTAATTATTTTGATTAAAAAAGTTGTTTTTAATTAAAACTTAGTAATTTTCACTATTCATCAAAATATGAAAGTTATCTGAAATGTACCAAAATTTCAACTTAGGCTAAATTCGATATTCCGAATTCAAAAATGAAGTCCATTTTCAAATATAAAATATATATAATTTCAAAAAGTAGGTATTACTATTCATAACGGCTAGTTTGATTAGTTATGGTGTGTTAGAACTCGGTGTTGCGTACAACACACGCTATCACATTATTCAAAGAGAAGCGTACCATAGAAGCTTGGGATGTTTCATTTTAAATTTTTGATGTCCCCATTTAGTCAAAAAGTTTAAAATATAGTATTTAAAAAGGGTTCACTATTAAAGTTGATAAAAGTGCAATACTGAAAATGAATTTGTTCTTGCATTATATCTATGAAACTCATAATATGGATTCTAAAATTATAAGGATTATATAAACATTAAAATTTATCCAATACTATTCATAACCTCTTTTGAACGTCTTGTTTGGTAAGTCATGGTGTGCTTGAACTCGGTATTGCGTGTAGTGCAAGTTATTGAATTATTTTGAAGAAATAACACACTATGAAATCTTGGGGTGTTACATCGGAAATTCCTTATAATTGTTATTAATTGTATGGAATTATTTCGAGACCAAAAAATTAGACGGCGTGCGTTTCGGAGGCCCAGGGTACCTAGAATGATCCTTCGATGTTTTGTTAAGCTTTAATTAGCGCACATAAGAAGTTTTCCTAAAAATGTGAAATAATTCTTAAATGGTTACTTTAATTAAAAATATGAGGCCATTTGTTCACTCAAAATGGTGGGTTTACCCAAGTCACGACTTATGTTTAGTTAGTGTGGGCCTCCTGGGAGAAAACCTGAAAATTGAATAACCGTAAATAAAATAATTAAAAAAATTATTTTATTTTTCAAATGCTTATAACTCACAATCAGTAACTCGGATTAAAAATCCAAGACCACCGCTGAGCTTGTTAGGGTATGATCTCTTTAGGAAGATACTAACTTTGTCCAGTGCGGGCCACCAGTGAAAGTTAGTTTTTGGCTGTAAATAAAATAATTAAGTGAAAATTATTTTATTATAAAGTCAACAACTTTTAAAAGGTACATCAGATTAGAAATCCGAGAGTACCGTTGGATTTGTTGGGGCGTGTTTCAATTAAGCAGATCCTAACCTCAACCGGCGTGGGTTGAGGGTGACTGTTAATACTTTTCCGAACTTTTTTTGGGTACGTTCAGTAAACGCGTGAGCGGCATGTTCTAACTTTTGAACTGTTGTTCGGCTTAAAAATCTAAGGGCATCGTTGAAACAGTAGCACCGGCATTCGCTTAAAAGAGGAATAACTTTGACCATAGTAGGTCGGGTGAAAAAATTATTTTTGTGAACTTTTGAAAGATTAATAAAATAACATGTTTTGTTATTTTATTTTCCTTATTTCCTACAACAGAAGAATGATGCTGGCAGGACCAACGATGTGTCAAGCCAACAAATGGATTAACTCTTCTTTTCTTGTAAACTCACCATTGGAAATTCAGGAGGTTCATTAATTAAATGAACCTCATTAATTCCTAGAGCATTATTCACTCCTTATCCTCTCCTATTTATATGGAGCTCGGGGAGGGGTGTTGGCACGACTTCACCAAATGAGAAAGATCTGAAAAAGTACTGTGACGCCAACCACTAGGAGGACGAGACTAGTTCCAACGAGCGGTGACGAGCGACACTGAGTCATGAACTGACAACAATGATAAAGGATGTTTCGTCGACCATCGTCAGCAGACATCACTTCTATATATGGGGTTATTTTTATTTGTGCGTTTTTGTTTCCCTCTTCCACATTCTTGAAATTATATGAAGAACGCCGGTCAACTGACTAATGTGTTGACCTGAGATTCATCCGTCTTTGAGGGAGGTTATTTTGGGGAATCTTATGGGGTTAATCTTGTGTTCAATACAACTGTTTATTGAAGTCCCATAATATCCTTCATATTGTGAGCTAAAGCGGAGTGTGTGGGCCTAAAAACCCTGGCCTGAACCCTCTGCTATCTTGATTTTCCTTGAACCGCCTCAGAAGACCGTGAACACGTCAACACATGCTACAAGAGGAGAGTCACGGCTCGTTAGCCGTGGCGAACGGAGGAGGCGGCCGACACGACGACCAACCGCAGGAAGGAAGGCGACTTGACCGTTGCACCGCCGATGAATGGAAGTTGCAGCAGAGGCCGAACCCACATCTGGAGGGTTCGGCAGCGCCCACATGGCACTGCCGCCTCACCAAATGAACAGTCTCTGGGCCTTTTGGGAATCTAGGTGACCTAGGGGTTACACCCCCTACATCAGACTGAACTGGGCTGCATCCCTCGGAGCGGGCCGCCACCCTCAAGTCGGGGCGCTGCCCTCATACTGGGTCGCCGCCCTCAGACCAAGATGCCTCCCTAAGATTGGACCTCCGCCCTTAGGTCAGGCTACCACCCTCGGACCAGACTGCCTCCCTCGGAGTGGGCCGTCGCCCTCACACCGGGCCCCCGCCCTCACACCAGGCCCTCGCCCTCGGAGCGGGCTGGTGTCCTCACACCGGGCTGTTGCCCTCAGACTGGGCCTCCACCCTCAAAGCGGACCACCTCCCGGGACCGGGTCGTCGCCCCACATGGGTCAGGCCGCCCCTTTGTGGGCCACCCCCTTGCGGGATGCCCCCCATGTGGGCCACCATATTTTGGTCAGGCCGCCCTTACAGGCCGCAGTGGGCTGCCCTTGTGGACCACCCTTCTTGAGGCTCAGACAAAACATTGGCCCATCGAGCCAAGCCCACCCTAGCCCAGCCCAGAGAGAGCCGGGCTGTGTCGGTCTGACCAGGTCAGACTGGACCCAGGCCCAACCGGACCCTAGAACACTTAAAGGAGAATATCTTGAGAACTGGATGTCTGTTTGACGAACTGTCTATAGTATTGGGATGCTTGGATTTAGAATATCCTTTTAGTATTCTCTAATTGAGTTTTTTAGATAATTAGAGTAAGGCCGAGTTGGATCGAACCCAAATCCAACCAGGAGCTAAAACGCTTATAACTTACAGAACATGTGCATGATTGACGCATCTTCTATCGCGTTGGAATCCTTATGACATGGCAGTCCTTTGAGTTATTCCTTTGTGGATCTTAGTGGCAGTTGAGGAATGACCGATATCTCCAGGGGATGATTCTACGAAACTTGAGCGTACCAGGTGCAAGGAATCTTGCGATAGGATGCAATGTGAAGAAAGAAAATCGAACGTATGTGGGTCAGATCCTATGTGGTTTAGTGCTCATAAATTCTACGTGGATCAATGCATATCGATCATGTGTGGGTCAGATCTTGTGTGTGTCCGCGAGGGTTAGTTACCTATCGATCCTGTGTGGGTCAGCAGTAGTGCTTCTTAATAGAATAAGATGGTATATTTTAAGACTAATCATATATACTTCTGTACATAAGTTATACCTGATTGTGAGATGATTCTTTTTCCTGTGTGGTACTTCTTGCTTTGTGGTGTTACTTGTGTGGTACTTATACCTTTGTGGTATTTTCTTTGTGGTGTTACATGTGTGGTATTTCTCTCTATGTGGTGTTACTTGCGTGGTACTTATACCTTCATGGTTTTATCAATATGGTGTTACCTGTGTGGTACTTCTACCTTCGTGCTGTATTTCATTTTCTTTTAGTTGTATTGTACTAACAGTCGTACTTGTACTTTTATAGTTGGGCTTATATTCCAGCCCCTTTTCACCTTTAGCACTCTTTTACGACAACCGTTTACTTTGTGGTTGCATCTTTTTGTGTTCTACTCTGTGTGGTTACATCTAGTTTTGTTCTTGGACTGTGTGTCTGTACAGGTTCAAAAAGCAATGTGTTCCCGTTTAAGAGACACACATTTCTGGTGCTAGTTGTCAGCCTCTGGCCTATGGAAGACGGGTTTGGGGTAGTCATGACATGGGCCCTGAGGGACAGGTCATGAAAACTATCTTCACCTCCTTGTATGCTTCAACATAAACAATGCATAGATTCTTTGAGATATTCTCTATCTTAATCAACATAAACACACCCTTCACAGTCTTCCCCACTCCATTGTTAGTGTGAGTCTTACAGCTGATGTCATCAAATCCACCAAAAGAAAATATGTTAATCTTCCTGATCTTTTCATGGAATACTCCTTAGGTGTTTTGAATTATACCCTCAGGAATCTTCAGTTTGTTGGTATTGACTCCAAAGATCTTCAAGGTGTGATTGTTCCCCATGTAAACAAGTCCTTTTGAGATATGTTCATACTGATCAAACCATTCCCTTTGAGCCATGATTCTATTAAACCAATTATCCATGCATTGTTGAGATGATGTCTACCTGCATCCGTCATTGATGTTTTGCTGACTTGTATGTCTCCATTTCTGTAAGTAATCATCATATTTTGTTGAGAGTTGTTTCCACCACTCTTATTGTTCTAACTATTCTTTTTGGTGTTCCCCTACTTTCCACAACAGTAACATGTGATTTTGTTATTCTTCTTGATTTGAAACTTCCATGATTTTGGTTCCCACTTATAATCATGCTCCATCATCCTTTCTCTCTATATTGACAAAGTCTTCGATTGGTGAAATGTTTTTTGTCTGTCACTTTGCTCTTGCATTGAATTTTTTCATCAAGAACCACAGCCGCAACGTTGTTGAGCATAAACATGTCCATCATTATATTTTTGGTAAGGTTGATGATGAACAGATCATATGGATTTGTATATCTTTAGAGCAGAATACCAGCACATTCAGTATCCCAAATTTTGTAGCCCAGGGTCATGAGTTGAGCAAATAGGGTATTGATAGTGTTGATGTTATCGGTCACTGTTGATGACTCTTCATTCGAATTTGATACTTTATAGAGCTATCAGACTTTTTTCCACCCACCAGACTTTTCGGAGTGGGCCCAATTTTAATGTGTTAATCTAAAATAGATGAGGTAGGACCTATTAGGGATGACATTAGGTTCTTTGAGATAAATTGGTTGTTGTTGCCCCAACCCAAGGCCACCGATGGAACACACCGTGCTTTTACTATGATCTTGACCATTGAAGAACTACCCATGTGGTGTGACATCATATATTCATAGTTTAAGGAAGCTCAGTTGTACCTAAATGAGGCTGAATTACTTGCACAGGAGATTAACACATGCCTGTCACATGGCATGGACAAAAACAATTAAATTTTTTCTAGTGTAGCACAATGGCTAATCCGGGTCGTCTCTCTTAAAGAGCCTTCTCAATGTAGTCCACTTACATTATCTAATTCACCTATTCTATCTTTTTTATGGTTTTGTTTATTAAATGAAAGTGATGAAAATATTTTTGGGTTTTTTATTATTTATAATAATGACATGTGAAGCAATAATTCTAAATTTATACTAAGATGCAAGTCTAAAAATAATAAATTAATAAGAAAGAACTTGGTTTTGGGTTTTGGTTAAATGTTCAATCATTATTCGCTTTTATATGTTTTATTTCGGTTGGATAATCCAAACATGAAATCTCATTTTTGAACTACTAATATTTATTTATAAAATGTGGAATATCATTGAATGTTTGAGCACTCCCAATTCCACCTCCTCCTTTAATCTAAGTTGGTGACACACCTATTTCTAGAATGTGTCATCTTGTAGGACATAGTTCTATCAAATCCGTTTCATCCATTGCTTAGCTCAACTGAACCATGTGAAGAACTAACCAATGGAGAGAGGTAAAAATGATTAAATAAAAGAATAAGGATAGGTTGATTTGCATTCCAGCAGAGAGAGTCACAAGATCAGGGACATTCACCTTACCCATGCGTGCTACTCAAATATATCTTCAAACATAAAATTAAACATTAAAGAAAATTCAGGATCACCTTCACCTCCCCTCGGGCCAAGTCCCAGGGTCATCCTTTAATTTCTGAGAGTAGGAGATTAATTGGCAGAGTGAGTGGAAGAAAAGAGAGAGAGAGAGAGAGAGAGAGAGAAAGGAAGAAAAGTGGTTGGAGGAAAACAAAGGCATGGATTAATAAAACTAAAATTTGAATTAAAATTGAAAACTAATACAAAACTAAAATGAAAATAAAATAAAAATAAGAAATGACGGGGGGAGAGAGGAGAAGCAGAGGCTCGTGCCCCGATGGGATAGCTCCTTAGCTGTGGGTGTCAAGATGATGATTTGGGAAGGAGTCGAGAGACTCCTTTTATAGTGTAGACTATATCCCCACCTTCACAATGATGTATAGCTTGCATGTTGGGGTAGGATGAGGTATGAATCATCCTCCTTCTAGGTTGATACTTGTGAAACCTCTTCTTCTCTGTCCATTGGTTCCTCAATGTATGCTTTATCAAAATAATAGTCAATAGGAAAGTCAGAGTTTAATTCTATTTGAATAATATTAAAACATGATGTTTCAAGATAAAATTCTTCCCCATCAATGTAAGAATATTTTATCATGATTTACTTAGGGAAATACACTATAATCTCTTCATGAACTTCCTTCAATAAATATTCTATGTGTGCATGGAGATCTATATGTTCCTCAACATGTGCACATCCTGGTTCTTCTTCATCCTCCAAGGCATAGATGATATTGTCAGATTCTGTATAATAAAAACCACAAGAAGTGATGTAGAATTCAGATTCAATAAAATTAGAAGGGATAGAGTCAATGAATGGTTTAACTACCTGAGTCGGTTTAGCTTCAATCTCTTCCTTAGTGGTAAGTGCCTCTTGGAGTAGACACTTTGAGGATGGAGGCAGGTAGTCGGGCTCCTTCATCTTGACATCAAATTCCACCACTTGGGGGGTTTCTTCCTTCAGTGGTGATGAATATTATTCTTTTTATTGTATGGGGAGGTCAGGTAGTTCCTCACATTTAATCAAGAATTCATACAAACTTTTTTGATCTCCCACTTTTAGTTCACCAGGTAAGTCTTCTTACCTTGACTCCTCAGGTTCTTCAATTTCAAATATAAGTGGTGAAATTTCTTCCACCACTTTCTCAAGATATTCTTTTGGATTATGTTTGGGTTTCTCCATTAATGCACGAACATAATCAAAATCTCTATCATCCTTTCTAGTTAATTGTTCAATGCTTTCTCTATGTTCATGCATCTGAGATCTTCTAAAATATTTATCTTCTTCTTCTTATTGTTGCTGCACCTGTGAGTAATTTTTCCATGCATAAGATTCTGAATTTGAATACATCATGGAAGTATTTTTTTTAGTTTTTTTAAATGAAATGATATCTAACTAAGTTGTGAAAATAGAAAAATTAAATAAACTAATGATTGTATCTTTAGAATCAACGTTATTTTTGATGCATACCTGTCGTGGGGTGTGGACAAAAATAATTATATTTTTCCTAGTGCAACATAGTGGCTGACTAGAGTCGTCTCTCTTGAAGAGCCTTCTCAATGTAGTTCACTTACTTTATCTAATTCACCTATTATATATCTTTTTTCTTGGTTTTTTCTATTAAATGAAAGTGATGAAATTTTTTTTGGGTTTTTTATTATTTAAAATAGTGACATGTGAATCAAGAATTATAAATTTATACTAAGATGAAAGTCTAAACAGAATGAATTAATAAGAAAGAACTTGGTTTTGGGGGTTGGTTAAATGTTCAATAATTATGATCCTTTATATTTTTTATTTTAGTTTGCTAATCCAAACATGGAATCTAATTTTGGAACTACTATTATTTAATTATAAATTGTGGAATGTCATTGAATGTTTGAGCACTCTCAATTCCACCTCATGCTTTAATCCAAGTTGGTGACACACCTTTGTCTAGAATGTGTCATCTTCCAGGACCCAGTTCAATCGATGCCATTTCTTACATTTATTATCTCAAATCCAATGCATGAATAACTAACCAATGGAGAGAGGGAAAAATGATTAAATAAAATAATAAGGATAGGTTTAGTTGCATTTTATTGGATTCAATCACAACATCAGGGACATTCGCCTTATATGTACATGCTACTCAAATCTATCTACAAACTTAAAATTAAACACTAAAGAAAATTCATGATCACCTTCACATCCCCCCGGGAAATTTCTTGGGGTCAGCCTCTCATTTCTGAGAGTAAGATATTACTCAATGGAGTGGGTGGAACAGAAGAGAGAGAGAGAGGGAAATAAATGAAGAAAAGTGGATGGAGAAACAAAAAGGCATGGATTAATAAAACTAAAATTTGAATTACAATTGATAAATAATTCAAAAATAATATTAAAATAAAATATAAAGAATAAAATAGGGGGGAAAGAGGAGATGATGTGTCCCATTCCCTGGTGGGATCCCTCCTTAGCTGTGGGTGTCGAGCTGATGATTTGGGAAGAAGGCGAGGGCCTCCTTTTATAGGTAGGATTCATTCCTCTGAACGTTTGCACATTGTTGCCCAATTAAATGTCAGATTAATGTGTGGAACCCATAATAAAAGTTATTCAACAATGTGGTTTCCATTCACCCTCCAAATTTCTGCTCATTTAGCAACAAGATTAAAGAGATATGGAATTTTCATTGAAAAAGAATTTTTATTCTTGAAATTTCCAGGAAGTTGTATTCAAATTTATAATGATCAATGGAAACCTTAATGACTTCAAAATCCTCCCAAATTTGTTTCAAAGTCTGTATTATGTGTTCTAGTGCTATCCTAGGTGGAGTGACCTAAATATGAGGTGAGGCGACTGATTTTTTCATTCGTTATAGTGGTGGGGTCCATTCTATTTTCCTAGAAAAATTTTCAACTTCAATGAATTTTTTGGACTAATAGATCTTTGAATCAACTCTATGTCCTTAAGATAAAGAAGAATTAAATAAAATCATGATTCTAAGAAAAAGAATCACGAATTTTGGAATTATATTTTTAAAAAAATGAGAAAAATACCATTGTAGTAAAAATCTATGAAAAATCCAAAAGTATGCACTTTTATCAATTTTTATCATAATAATTCTAAAATTCAAGTTACTAATTATTTTAATAAAAAATTGAAATAAATTTGTATTATCATTGAATAAAATTAAAAAATCCTCATTATTTGATCCAATATTTGCACATAAATTTGCTCTCTCAATTACCCCAACACGTAAACAATGCTTGTCCTCAAGCATAAAATCTCAACATAGATATTAGAGGACACCAATGTTACCAATATTCAAATTCGAATTAAATTAAATTAAACAATTTTCAATGTGAAATCAAACGTTCATAAAATTTCAAAAATATCAATTCAATTTCCCATTTTTCAAAGAAACAAATAATTCACATATTTTACTTTTACCATTTGAAAATTTTTGGATCTTCTCCTTTCATTCATTCATGCTCCTTGAATCATTATTATTAAACATGCCAAATAATGATTTACCTCACTTTTTATTATTTTCTCTCATTAATCATCATTAAATTCATGTAGAGTTATGCTCATATCATGAGAACATGCTCTTTATCCATAGGCTTGTAAATAAACTACTTTCTCCACTTTGTAAAGACAAAATGCACCTAAAATCTCGAGGACTTGAAATTAAGGTTATATTGACTCTGAGGTTTAAGGTTTGTAAGATTTTATTCATTAAAAATTGAGGCTCAAGGAGGAGGATAATATATTATGTACTATGCATGAAATCAAAATTAAAAATATAATGAAATCATCCCCTTCATAGTAGAAACACCCACTTCCCAAAACTCAAAGAAAATGTTATGATCATGTAAGAAAAATGAATAATTTGTGCACCCTCTTAAATATTTTTTTTATTTTTTAATTTATTTTCTTTTTTAGAAAGTTATTATTATATCAGACCTCACCTCAATAACTAAACCATATACTCTCATAAGATTGTCGGTCTAGAAAATGTTGATTTTGGGTTTTCCTAAATAATAACCAATTTTTTCTCTTTTTGTTGTTTCTTTTTGTCATTTTTTAATCTTTTTAATTCAAGAGGGAAAAAATAGATTATAATGAGTGATTCCCCCAAATTTTACAATTACCACAATAAAACCCCTATACTTCTTCCTTACAATGTATATCATCCCGTCCACCATGATTCTCTTTACCCGCACACTTTAACATTAAACTATCATGAAAATACAAGTTATGGTTGGTTACATGTCCCAAGATTACTCAAGAAATATGTTCAAGATTAAAAAGTAAGTTATTGGTCTAGAAATCTTCTTGGGAATGGGAAATATAACATTATACAATCACTCATGGCATGAATAATAAATCAATTCTCATGAACTTCTCTGTGATTCATTTTAAAAATTCAATTATTAATTTCAATTATTTAATCATATCAACATTGAAATCCAAAACATGGCATCATAGGATTCCTAAGAAACTCTTGTCTCTTAAATAAGTCAAGTAAAACATGAATTCAGGTTTGGTCATGCAATTTTATCTTTAAAGATCAAAATATGTTATGGACAAAAATGTGGAGAGTTTAAAAGATTAAACACTAAAATTGAAAACCTTTTTCCCTGAAACATGGTCCTTCCCGTTCACTATCTAGGGATTCCTTCTACCGTTATGATCCTATAAAAGAAAATTACTCAATTGATCATAATGATCATTTCATTTAAGCTCAAAATGGAAAGAGAGAGGGGTCCACATGCTAAATTATTTCAAAGAAAATAAATTGACATCCGAATTTATAGAAATAAAGTAAACATAAATCTTGGTATTATCCCCTATGTCGGCCCTGAATTTTGACTACCTCTAGAGGGCAGTACCAGCTGTTATCCAAAGTGTGATGGAGGATGACGCTTATTTGATTCGAACCACTACATGTGATTTTTCCCAGCTTGTGCTTCATCCTTTCGGGTGAGTAATGATCTAGGGATAGAGTACACTATATCCCCACCCCCTTGAAAATGAGGTATATCTTGCATGGTGGGGGTTGGATGAAGTATGAATCATCCTCCTTCTTGGTTACTACTTTTGAAAACTCTTATTCTCTGTCCATTGGTTCCTTGAGGCATGCTTCATAAAAAGAATTGTCAATGGGAAAGTAAAAGTTTAATTCTATTTGAATAATATTAAAACATGAAGTATTAAGATTAAATTCTTCCCCATAAAAGTAAGAAGATTTTTTATTAGTACCCCAATAGACTCTGTGTTTTCTAGATACGTTAAGGGAAAAATCTCATTGTTTTATGGATGATATGGGATAGAGCATGTATGAGGGAACTAGAAATGATTCGGGACCCAATTAGGGGTGTCATCTTTGTATTTATTTTGTGTTTAATTTTAGACACTTGACACGTACATTGGCATTGCATATTTTCTTCTTTAGTTTTGATATTGTATTTCCACTTTTAGCCATATCATGATACTAGTTATTTCATGTTATGATTACATGTTATTTAGTTATTGTTTCATATTTTTTTTCTAGTGTATTTAATCCGATAAAAGGGTGTATAGTCTCCCCATTATCGATATTTCAGACCCTCACTACTATTCGGTATCCTCTAGTATACGGGGAGGCACACCTGGAGTCATGTGACTGACCGACTCAAGGAACTGATGTGTGGAACCTGGGTCAGGACATTACGAAGTGGTATCAGAGTCCATTTTTCTTTTCTTTTTTATTTTGTATTACTATTTGGTAAAGGTAGACATGAAAATAGAAAGAGTTGGGCCTTGGTTATGATCTCATGCATGGGAGTAGCTAACCCATGTATGGGGGAGAACCTATCTACCCATGGTGGGATTCTTGTTATTCCTATTTTATGTTACATTGAATATTAATTCTACATGGGTGACACACTTGTTGCGTGTTGTTATTATTGATCTTAATTTTTTCTATGTTTTGACTCGTGGACCAGTATGGCACAATATTTGAGTTACATGCATCATTCAAGGAACTTAGGGTTATTGTGACATGAATCATTTTAGGTGCACATAAAAAAATGGTTTATGGGTAAGTTATTGAACTTGAACTATTTTTCCTTGCTTGTGAAATTGAAATGAAAATGGCTCCTAACATGAAATTGATAAAATTGTAGAATGATGTAAGATGAGAATAAATGGGTGTCTAAATGAGAAACTTGAATAATTAGAATGTGTTTACCCTTTTTGTCAAGGACCAAGGAGTAAGTTTATTAAGGGTATTGATAACACCTCAGTTTTGACTATGTGGTAGGGTTTGGGGAAATGACTTGTTGTGGAATATTGTATTTTACCTTAAATGTGTTAATTTTATAAAAGGTGTCCTAAGGTACCTATTTGTAATGGAATAGATATTTCTCTATGATGGAACTTATTAAGAAGATAACATGAGTATATGGCTAGAGATGATCTACCAGTAGTAGGAACTAAAGCACCAATTGTTTCAGGTGAGGAATTCAGGGAGCAGTTCCAAGAGGACATTTCCCACTTCATGAAATTCATGGGAAGAGACCCAGGGTGGGTTGTGAAGAGTATGTTTGATCCAAAAATGGAGTTACAAATTCAACACCCTTCTTCTATTATTGGAGAGGGTGGACCTGAGAGAGATGATTTCTGGGTTGAGTCCATCAAGACTATAATTGACCACTATAAGACTCCTGTAGAGAGGATGTTCATGTTGGCTGTTTACATGATATGAGGATCAGTGAATCACTGGTGGAATGTTCAGGCGGAGACTGTATAAGACAATGGTATGTTATGGATGGAACTGTTGGATAAGTTTCTAGAGAACTTCTATCCAGAGATACTATGGTAAGAGAGAGTAGCTATGTTCATGAGGTTGACTTGGGGGAGTATTTATGTGATAGACTATGTTGGACACTTTAAAAATTTTCAACACTGTAACACCCAAGATTTTAATGAGAAATATTTTGTTTTTATACCTCATCAAAGGAATATTTCACTACACACAACACTAGCTTGGCTTGATTTACACGCAATCTCGACCTTCCTCGATAGCCTACATTGTACGGAATACCGAGTTTCACTAAACAATGATATGCTATTAAAATACTAATAAAACTAGCCGTTATGAATAGTAATAACCACTTTTTAAAATTTTTAAATTTTATTTTTCAAAATGAAATTCATTTTTGGAATCAGAATATAAAAATTATCCTAGGGTGACATTTTGGTATTTTTCTGAAAACATTCAATTTTTGATGAATAGTGAAAACACTTGGTTACTATTTAAAAACTGACTTTTTATTTAAATAATTATTTATTTTATTTAAATTTATTTTAGGTAAAAATTGATACATAATAACTATATAAGTTCAATGTAATTCATTGGAGTCATTTTATAATAATTTTAGATATATAAAAATTTTATTGAACTTTTGACCGTCTTTTACCCACCTCCTAGGAGAATTTGCAAATTTACATAGAACATAATTTTACCGCTTTTGTGAATGGAATTTCAAAAATCCAAGAGACACGGTTGATGTTAGTAAGTAAAATGTGGTTCAATGAGATGAAAATAATATTTGGTGAATAGTAATTCTTTACTTTTATTTACGACGGTTAAAAGTAAAAAAGCTAATTAAGGGTAAAAATGATATTATTATTACCTTAACACATGTCCTAATTATATTGGATAAGTGTAATTCGACCAAAAAAACATTAGGGATAAAATATTACCCTTTAGGTCCACTTGGATTAGATTTTGACATTTAATATTATTTTATTTAAAGAATAGTTAAAATAGCTAAAATCAATGTTTAATAACAAAAACATTTTTAATATAGGGTTATACATAAGATAAAATAAACTATAAATATTCATTAGAAAGATAAAATTATTTCATACATAATGGTAGTTTATTTATAATTTTTAGACATTAAATAATTTAATTTATTTATGACATAAAGGTGATGCAGTAATTATCTTATTAATGAAATATTAACATAATTGATGTTATAAATACTCAAATAAATGTAATTTGATACTTTTTATGAATTAAACTAATTTTATAGGTTAATATTTAATGTTAGTATTTATTTAATTAATTTGTTTCTAACTAATCATTCTGTTATGATTTTCAAAAAAATCAATTACCAAATAGTGTCAAAATTGACATAAAATAGTTTTTAAAACAAATATTATTTTATTAGTTGTTATTTTATTCCAAAAAATTTAAGGTTCAGCCAAATGTATTAGATAAAGTTTTATATATTAATAATAAACACCTTGGGGTACGTTTGGCTTGTTATAGTATGTTTATTAACCTTATAGTGTAAGAAAACAAGGAGACACGGTAAAAGTTAAATTATATAACTTAAAGTTAAATCTAAATGATAAGGTTAAAATAGAAACCTAAAAATTTCTAAATTCTATTATATGAGAGGATTTTGACCCATCCCCACCTTAGATTCAAAATAAATCAATTTGGAGCTATTAAAAACCGAATATAACTTTATAATAAAATAATATTTTTAGTTTTTCCAAGGGTGCACCTCTCTTCCCGTATAAAAATGCACCTCCTCCCTCTCCTCCTCACACCACTTTGAGCCATAAATCTCGGAACAACCCTGAAAAAATCTCTTCTACACTTCCCTAGAAACTTCCTAGATGTCATGGGCTTCTTAAAAGACCATCCCTAGTGCCCTAAGAGGAGGTTAAGAAGAGGCGCGTCAAAGAAGTGGTAATATCCATTACCGATCCTTTCAAATTTATTTCTTCTTCAACTTCTTCGTCCTTAGTGTTTCATTTTGAAGTAAGAACATTAGTATCACTAATATAATTATATGTTATTATAAATATGAAACAACACTATTTCACCTTCTATCCATCCTATGGAAAATGAAATCACCGCGTGTGCGTACGTACGGAATATCGTCTCCACGCTGTGGTGTAATCTGTTTTCCACCACCACCTTACTCAGATGGATGTAATGGTGTAAATAATAAGTATACATGATTATTTTAAAGTTATATTTATTCTGAAATAGTATACATACACTTCAATACAATTCCACGATCATGGTAATGATATCATCGATCGTGCGTACGTACGACCTACCGTCTCCACGATGTGATGCGACTCATTCTACATGATCTTCATTGCATAATGATTATATAAATTAATTTAATGAATAAATATGATATATATTACACTAATACCATTCTGTAAATTATGTATCTATAACCTAAAAACAAGAATAAGAATTTATTTGACAAAACACGCATAAGAACAAAAAAAGCAATAAACACCCGAATAACAAGTAGTAATGAAATATTACTAATATGAAGCTAAGAATATGACCATATATGATATAATAACAATGACTACAATTATGTAATAAGTCAATAACATTATTTCAATCATTATATAGGAGGTTCGGACACGTACGAAGCAAATCAGACCTAAGGTAAGGGAAAATCTCACAATCTCAATTTTTATCCGAGATTGTTTTTACTTCAGAATTTACTAGGGACTATTTATCATAGATATACATGTTTAGTCAATATGTAATATTATTTATATCCTCATACAATTGTTTAAATCCAATATTACTTGTTGGTGAGTTTTTAGTAAAAGATATGAAAAGAACCTTTTGTCCTTTTTTTTTACGAGGTACCTTTTGACTTTTTCAGCCAAAGTACGAGAAGAATGTTTTTTTATCTTATACGACATGAATGGATTTTTAGAACATTATTTCCATGAAGCTACCTTTACAATATTTCATGTTTATTTTTAATCAACATCTTTTAGTTTAAAAGTTTATGACATGTTAAGAAAGGAAAATGTTTTTTGAAGTAGAAAGGATATTTTCCTCATGAATGGAGTTCGAGTGTTCTATCAAAATTATTTTCCATCTAAGATAATATAGGGTTCTGTTTCTATCCCTATTTTTACATTGTTTAGATCATGTTATGATGGAATTATTTTTATGATGTCCTTTTATCTTATATGGATTGTGTTATGATGGCATGATGATTAAGAATCCCATTTTTATTACATGGGTTATGTTATGATGTATGATTTATGATCTTGTGGCAGACATAAAAATGATATCATTATTAGATGGGTGTGACCTATATCTAACTCAAATGAATTGGGTAAATATTTATATCTCATGTGATAGACATGGCTGGAACGGTAGGTTAAACTGGTTCTGTGATACAGGACTGAAACGAGGAGTGAACTCGGTTCAGAAATTGACTTTGTCTGCTAAGATAGTCTTGGCAATGAGTATTGACTAATAAGAAATGATTCTCTATGATTATGTGTGTATGACAAAAATTTTCATGTTTAAAGTTATGATTATTTGGGATTACATTTCACCACTATGATTTATCCCATGTTATGATATTATGATCTCTTTTTCAGGTTATGTTTTCCAAATTGTTATGTTCTTATGAATATGATGTGATTGATATTTATTTTGTTTACCCTTAATGAGAATTTGAGCTCACCCTTTTGTATTTTTTATTTCCCCAGGTCAGGAAGAAGGGTACTATGTTGAATATGCCAAAAGGGACTCTATATATGATGAAATAAATGGGAGACAACATAGATGATTTATGAACCAGTTGTTATGTTTCCCAGTTTCTAAGGACACTATACCTATATGGTCCGTTCATGGTTTTGTTATATGTTGTAATAAGTGTAGTTCAATTATGAAGTAATAACAATGTATGTAAATTATGGGTCGTTATAGTTGGTATTAGAGGAAAGGTATAGTCAACCTTTGGAAACTAGGATGTGAAAGCCTAATTAAGAACCCTGAGGATAAGTCTAAGAATAGAACACAATCTTAGTGTTTTAGAAATGGCCATGAATAACCTAAGATAATACCTTAAGTGTAAAATTTTATTCTTGATTATCTGGTTTTCCTATTATAATTAGTGTTTCTCACACTATTCTTCTTGGTTTTAGACAATGGCTGGAACCCGAGGGAACCGTGTTAAGGCGGAATGCGACGGGCAATGCAATAATTGTCCCCCTCAGCAACCAAACGTTATGGGAGAAGAAATGAAAAATCTTGTAGCCATTCTCACACAGCTTTCTCAAGCTCTAAATCATGAAGGAACTCCAAACGAGCAAAGGAAGGAGCAACATTCTGTGGAATCCTTCATGAGGATGCGTCCACCTCCTTTCAGTGTGTCTACTGATGAATTAGTTACTTAAGAATGGATCAGTACTACTAAAAAGATATTTTCAGTTCTTCAATGTTCTATGCATGATAAAGTCATCTTAGTAGTATATAATTTGGAAGGTGAAGCTGATCGATGGTGGAATCTTATCAAGAATAAGAGGCAAAGGGATGAAATTGAATCCATTGAATGGGACGCGTTCAAGAACTTATTTTTCAATAAGTACGTACCTCGTATTCTTCGATCAAAGATGGAGAAGGAGTTTCTTGAATTGAAGAAAAAGGATGATGAATCTGTTGGTACCTACAAAGCAAATTTTCTAGGACATTCAAGGTACGCTTTTGGAATTATTATCCATCCTGAGAGTATTATTGATCAATTATTTAGTGGCTTAAAACCAAGTCGTCGAAGGGCGTTATCCATAAGGGACTTTAATTTCTATGAGGAAATCGTTCGATGTGCTCTCAAATTTGAGATGGATATTGGAGTAACCCATCAGTCATATGTGTTTGATAATAAGAGGAAAATTGAATTCAAAGAAAAATCTAAAGACCACACTGAAAAGAAGACGAGTTTTCCCTTATGCTCAATGTGTGGAAAGAAACATGGAGGGAGTTTTCTTAAAGGGACAAGTTAATGTTTCAAATGTGGAAAGGAAGGTCATTGGGAATTTGAATGCCGCAATGATGGGAAGAAGATATCTAGTGATGCGAACAAAGAAAAGGTCAGACAGAGTGCACCTCCTACACTTCAATGTTACAAGTGAAAGGAAATGGGGAATTATGATAATAAATTCCCTAATACAAGGGTTGTTGATGATGATCGACGTCAAGAAACTCTTAAGGCTAAAGACAAAGGAATGTCACATGCAATTTCTATCTGCGATGTGGAGTAGGATAATGAAGTTGTGAAAGGTACACTTACCATTCACTCTAAAGTAGAAAATGTTTTATTTGATTCTAGATCCCCCCACTCTTTTATTTCTGAAGAAGTTTCTATGGTTATCACCGTATTACCTCAATAATTAGATGTTGAGTTAGATGTGACAACCCCTAATGCCAAAACAGTCACATTAAAAGATTATTATTCTTCTCCGATTGAAGTTTGTGGGAAAGTGATTCCTGCAAATCTTGTGATCCTTCCTATAGTGGAAATTGATGTGATTCTTGGCACAGATTGGCTTTTTTTATTTGGAGCTCATATCAATTGCCAAATATGGAAATCCACATTTCATATTCCAGATCAATCTATGATCGTCTATTGATGCAAGGATAAATATAACCTTCCACTGGAAATTTCATCCATCTTATGGTTCTTGATTTCACTAAATGAAGGTTATTTATCTCAAATGGTTGGTGAGAAACTCATGATTTAGAATATCCTCATTTTATGGGAGTTTGATGATGTCTTTCCGGAGGAATTGCCGGGTCTTCCACCAAATCATGAAGTTGAGTTTTCAATAGAACTTGTACCGGGTGCTTTACCTATTTCAAAGACACCTTATAGAATGGCCCCAATTGAGTTGCAGAAATTGAAGAAGAAACTCCAAGAGAATCTTGATAAGGGATTAATACACCCTAGTTCGTCGCCATGGGGAGCACCTATTTGGATTGTAAGGAAGAAAGATGGATCAATGAGACTCTTCATAGATTATTGATAATTTAACAAGATCACTATCAAGAACATATATCCTCTTCCACACATTGATGACTTATTTGATCAACTATGTAGAGCTCAATACTTTTCCAAGATTTATCACCATTCAGGGTATCATCAATTAAGGGTCAAAACGGAGGATATACTACAGACGGCTTTCTGTAAAAGGTATGGACACTATGAATTTATAGTGATGCCATTTGGTCTTACTAATGCCCCTTCTATATTCATGGATCTGATGAACAGAGTCTTTAGAGACTATCTTGATCAGTTTGTGGAAGTCTTTATAGACGATATTCTTTTCTATTCAAAGAGCAAGGAAGAACATGAATATCACTTGAGAATTGTATTGAAGACCTTGAGAAAGGAGAAGCTTTATGCCAAATTTACTGAGTGTGAATTTTGGATTCAAAAAGTTGCATTTTTGTGTCACATAATCTCAAAAGAGGGGATATCTATGGATCTAGAAAAAACAGAGGTTATAAAAAGATGGTCGAGACCAACGAAAATAACTGAGATCTGAAGTTTTCTTGGTTTAGCTGGATATTATCACCATTTTTCGAAATATTTTTCATGATTATCTAATACAGTAACCAGGTTGACTTGAAAAGGATTTAAGTTCATGTGGATGGAGGAATGTGAAGAGAATTTCAAGGAATTGAAAAGAAGGTTATCCAGTGCACCGGTACTCACACTTCCTTGTAGTGGAGAAAGATTTGTAATCTACAGTGATGCATCCAAGAAGGGGTTGGGGTGTGTTCTTATGAAAAATGATATGGTGATAGCTTATGCCTCACGACAGTTGAAATTCCAGGAGTAAAATTACCCAACTCATGATTTGGAGTTAGCTGTAGGTATTTTTGCATTAAAGATTTGGAGGCATTACCTTATGGTGAAAGGTGTGATATTTATACTGATCATAAAAGTTTATAGTATATTTTCACATAGAAGTAGCTGAATATGCGTCAAAGAATATGGTTGGAGCTGATTAAGAATTATTACTGCTCAATTCATTACCACCCTGGGAAAGCAAACAAGGTGGCAGTTTCATTAAGTCGACAAGGCCATGCTAGCTTATCCATGATGAGGATCAGAAAAGCTCCAATATTTATGGATTTACAAATTATGGATTTTGGAATTATAATGTAAGGGTAAAATCTTATCTTTCTCAAATGAATGATCAACCATATATACATGTGAAGATTAAAGAGGCACAGAAAGAAGATGTAGAGTTACAAAAGAAGGTGAGAAATGTTCCCGAATTCAACCTTGAATGTGATGGGATAATAAGGTTCAGGAATCAGGTTTGTGTTCCTCCCATCCCAGAATTACAGAATGAGGTGCTAGATGAGGCGCATAGTTCTTCATTATCTATTCATCCTGGATGCACGAAGATGTATAGGGACCATAAAGAGTACTTCTGGTGGGATGGAATGAAAAGAGATGTTGCTGAATATGTCTCTCGATGCTTGGTTTGTCAGCAAGTTAAAGCTGAGAGACAGAAGTCTAAGGGGATGTTACGACCATTACCCATACCCGAATGGAAATGGGAAAACATCACTATGGAATTTGTCACTGGACTTCCTAAAACATCCAATGGCAATAATTATATCAGGGTTATAGTTGATCGTCTTACGAAGTCGGCACACTTCCTTACTATTAGAGAAGATTTCACTCTTGATTAGCTTGCCAGGATATATGTAAAAGAAGTGGTAAGATTGAATGGAGTAAAACATTCCATTATATCTGATCGGGATCTGAGGTTTACCTCGAAGTTTTGGTGATGTCTTCAGCATACTCTAGACACAGAGTTGAGCTTCAGCACTGCTTATCATCCTGAGACATATAGTTAGTCTGAGAGAACAATTAAAACTCGAGAAGACATGTTTAGGGCTTTCTCTATGGACTTCAAAGGTGGTTGGGATCAACACCTACCTTTGGTGAAATTTTCTTATAATAATAGCTTTCACTCTAGTATTCAGATGGCTCCTTATGAAGCTCTCTATGGAATGAAATTCCGAACTCCAACTTGCTGGGATGAAGTTGGGGAAAGAAAGCTATTAGGACCTGATCTTGTTGATGAGATGGAAAAAAATGTCCGATTTATTCAACAACACATAAGAGCAGCTCAGAGTCGACAAAAAATCTATGCCGATGACCGAAGAAAAGACCTAGAGTTTGAAGTGGGTGATAAAGTGTTCTTACGAATATCTCCTTGGAAGAGAGTAATAAGATTTGGAATGAAGGGAAAGCTGAGCCCAAGGTATGTCGGTTCTTTCGAAATACTAGATCGTGTTGGGAAGGTAGCCTATTGAATGGCGCTTCCACCGAATATGTCTCAAGATCATGATGTGTTCCATGTATCACTCCTGAGAAAGTATATACCAGATCCTTCACATGTACTCAGCTCAAAAGTTGTACTGCTGGAGCTAGATCTTTCTTATGAAGAACAGCCGATAGAGATTCTGGATCGTAGCAAAAACAGTTCTACAAAACAACACCACTCGCTTGGTGAATGTTTTATGGTGGAACCACCAATTAGAAGAAGCTACATGGGAGCTTGAGGATATGATGAGGGAGAGGTATCCTCATCTATTTGTTACGAAGTGAAGAATTCCGAGGGCAAAATTAATTTTAAGGGGGTAGAATGTAACACCAGAGATTTTTATGAGAACAATTTTGTTTTTATACATCATTAAAGGAATCTTTCACTACACACAATACTAGCTTGTCTTGCTTTACATGCAATCGTGGACTTCTTCAATAGCTTGCGTTGTACGCAATACTGAATTTCACTAAACAACGATATGCTATTAAAATATTATTAAAACTAGCCATTATGAATAGTTATACCCACTTTTTGAAATTTTATAAATTTTATTTTTCAAAATGGACTTCATTTTTTGATTCGGAATATCGAAATTATCTTAGGGTGATATTTTTGTATTTTTCTGAAAACTTTCAATTTCTGATGAATAGTGAAAACACTAGGTTACTATTTTTTAAACTGACTTTTTATTTACATAATTATTTATTTTATTTAAAAATTTCTTAGGTAAAAATTGATACATAGTACCTATATAAGTTCAATGTAATTCATTGGAGTCATTTTATAATAATTTTAGATATATAAAAAATTTATTGAACTTTTGACCGTCTTTTACCCACCTCCTAGGAGAATATACAAATTTACATAAAAATTAATTTTACCGCTTTTGTGAATGAAATTTCAAATATTTGAGAGACATGATTGATTTCAGTAAGTAAAATGTGGTTCAATGAGATGAATATAATTTTTTGTGAATAGTAACTTTTTACTTTTATTTACCACATTTAAAAGTAAATAGGGTAATTAAGGGTAAAAATGATATTATTATTACCCTAACACATGTCCTAATTACATTGGATAAGTTTAGATCGACCAAAAACAACATTAGGGATAAAATATTACCCTTTAGGTCCACCTGGATTTGATTAGGACATTTAATATTATTTTATTTAAAAAATAGTTAAAATAGTTAAAATCAATGTTTAATAACTAATTTTTTTTAATATAGGGATATACATAAGATAAATTAGACTATAAATATTAATTATAAATATAAAAATATTTCCTACATAATGGTAATTTATTTATAATTTGTAGACATTAAATAATTTAATTTATTTATGACACAATGGTGATGCAGTAATTATCTTATTAATGAAATATTAGCATAATTGATGTTATAAATACTCAAATAAATGTAATTTGAGACTTTTTTATGAATTAAACTAATTTTTTAGGTTAATATGAATTGTTAGTATTGATTTAATTAACTTTTTTCTAACTGATCATTCTGTTATGATTTTCACAAAAATCAATTACCAAATAGTGTCAAAATTGACATAAAACAGTTTTTAAATAAAATAAAATATTATTAATTTTTATTTTATTACTAAAAATCTAAGGTTCGGCCAAATGACTTATATAAAGTTATATATATTAATAATAAACAACTTGGGGTTCGTTTGTCTTGTTATAGTAAGTTTATTAACATTATAGTGTAAGAAAACAAGAAGACAAGGTAAAAATTAAATTATCTAACTTAAAGTTAAATCTAAATTATAAGGTTAAAATAGAAACCTAAACTTGTCTAAATTATATTGGATGAGAGGATTTCGACCCATACCCAACTTATCTTTGAAATAAATTAATTTTGAGCTATTAAAAACCGAATATGACTTTATAATAAAATAATATTTTTAGTTTTTCCAAAGGTGCCCCTCTCCTCCCTCGTAAAAAGGCACCTCCTCCCTCTCCTCCTCACACCACTTTGAGCCATAAAGCTCTTCCAAACCCTGCCAAATTATCCTAGACACTTCACTAGAACCATTCTATAGGTCTTGATCTTATTAAAAGACCATCCCTAGTGCCCTAAGAGGTGGTTACGAAGAGGCGTATCAAAGAAGAGGTAATATCCATTACTGATCCTTTCTAATTTCATTCTTCTTCAACGTCTTCTTCATTAGTTGTTTCATTATGATGTAATAATATCAGTATGACTCATTTACAGATATGTTATTATAAATATGAAACAACACTATTTCACCTTCTATCCATCCTATGGAAAATGAAACCACCGCGCGTGTGTACGTACGGAATACTGTCTCCATGCCATGGTGTAATCCGTTTTCCACCACCACCTTACTTCGATGAGTATAATGGTGTAAATAATAGGTATATATAATTATTTTGAATTGATATTGATTCTGAAATAGTACACATATACTTCAATATAATTCCACGATCATGGGAACAATATCATCGCTCGTGCGTACATACGGCCTACTGTCTCCACGATGTGTTGCGACTCGTTCTACATTATCTTCATTGAATAATGATTATATAAATTAATTTAATGAATAAATATGATATATATTACAATAATACCATTCTATAAATTATGTATCTATAACCTAAAAAGAAGATTAAGAATTTATCCGACAAAACGTGCATAAGAACAAAAAAAGCAATAAACACCCGAATAACAAATAGCAATGAAATATTACTAATACGAAGCTAAGAATATGAACATATATGATATCATAACAATGAGTAAAATTATAGAATAAGTCAATAACACTATTTAAATCATTATACAGGAGGCTCAGACACGTACGAAACAAATCAGACCTAAGGTAAGGGAAAATCTCACAATCTCAATTTTTATCCGAGATTGTTTTTACTTCAGAATTTTTTGGGGAATATTTATCATCCATATCCATGTTTCATCAATATTTAATATTATTTCTATCCTCATACAATTTTTTTAAATCCAATATTACTTATTGGTGAGTTTTTAGTAAAAGATATGAAAGGAATCATTTGTCGTTTTTAGTACGAGGTACTTTTTGTCTTTTTCGGCCAAAGTACGAGAATAATGTTTTTTTTAACTTATATGGAGTGAATGTATTTTTAGAACATTATTTCCATGAAGATTCCATTACATGTTTTGAAGTTTATTGTTAATCAACTTCTTTTAGTTTAAAATTATATGACATGTTAATAAAGGAAAATGTTTTTGAAGTAGAAAGGATATTTTCTTCATGAATGGAGTTCAAGTGTTCTATAAAAATTATTTTCCATCTAAGATAATATAGGGTTCTATTTCTATCCCTATTTTTAATTTGTTTTGATTATGTTATGATGGAATTATTTTTATTATTTCCTTTTATCTTATATGGATTGTGTTATGATGGCATGATGATAAATAATCCCATTTTTATTACATAGGTTATGTTATGATGTATGATTTATGATCTTGTGGCACACATAAGAATGGTATCATTATAAGATGGGTGGGACCTATATCTCCCTCCAATGCATTAGGTAAAGATTTATATCTCATGAGATAGACATGGCTGGAACTGCAGGTTAAACCGGTTTAGTGATACAGGACTGAAACGAGGAGTGAACTCGGTTCAGAAATGGACTTTGTCCGCTAAGATAGTCTTGGCAATGAGTCTTGAATAATAAGAAATGATTCTCTATGATTATGTGTGTATTCCCCAAAGTTTCATATTTTATGTTATGCTTATTTGGGATTACATTTCACCACTATGATTTATCCCATGTTATGATATTATGATCTCTTTTGAAGGTTATGTTTTCCAAAATGTTATGTTCTTATGAATATGATGTGATTGATATTTCTTTTGTTTACCCTTACTGAGAATTTGAGCTCACCCTTTTGTATGTTTTATTTCCCCAGTTCAGGAAGAGGGGTACTAAGTAGAATATGCCAAGAGGGACTCTAGATATGATGAAACAAATGGGAGACAACATAGATGATTTATGAACCAGTTGTTATGTTTCCCATTTTCTAAAGACACTATACCTATACGGTCCATTCATGGGTTTGTTATATGTTGTAATAAGTTTGATTCAATTATTAAGTAATAACAATATATGTAAAGTATGGGTCGTTATAAACACTCTTCTCCCGCATTGGCTGTGGATGAGAAAACTATAGCGAGACATTTTTAGGATGGGCTTAAATGTGAGATTAAGTCCCAAGTTAACCATTTCCAGTTAAAGGAGTTTTCTGAGGTGGTGGATAAGGACCTCATAGATATGGGTAACCTTATAAGGATTCCAGTGTAGGAGAGGTGGTTTCAATAGGATGATTAGAAGGTACAACTTCTAAGAGTAGGAAGCATTTCTATGAATACATCAACCAGGGCAGTAGGAAACAGAGTACCTATAAAGAGGGATCAGTTGCATAGGACCTTAATCAAGTGATCTATTACTAGTGTGGTAGATTAGGAAACTATTGATGATAGTTAACTCAACCACCAATATAGTTACAGTCTTTCAGGAAGATGGAACTTCTACAAATGTTCTATAGGACCCAGTGATAGATGAGTAGTAAGGGTATAGCTAATCAGAATCAGAGTGTAGAAAGAGCATATTCTGAACCATATCAGTCTTGCATCTGGAGTTCAACTAGACAAGGTCGTAAAGGTAGTGTATTTGGAGATTTAGGGTAAGATCACTCATATTAGTAGAGTAGTGCAGCACATGGGACTTAGAGTGCATCACGGGTAAGTGGGGTAAGACAGTTGCATTCTATTCACCCTACACTTGTGGATATCAAGGCTGGACCATTGACCGTGAGAGGTACTATTTTTATAGCTTCTATGATATCTAGTGCCTTATTTGATATCAGTGCCTATCGTTCCTTTATTTCTACAAAACCTGTTAATGGTTTGATCCTCGTGATGGAGTTTGTGAGTGGGGTGTTGACGACAAAAACACCTCATGGAGTTCGGTCAAGAGACATTTTTGTGTCCAAGGGGTGTACTCTTGAGGTCGAGTAGTATCAATTTCTATGGGATCTTTATATCATAGACATTTCCGTCATTGAACTAATTTTGGGTATGGAATGGTTAGTATTATATTGTCCCCAAATTGTTTTTTACCATAAGAGAGTGACCATTACATCTCGTATGGGTTACAAATATATTCATTGTGGAGAGTGGGATATAGAGGCGTTCTGAGTAGGGCCAATTACTCATCAAATAGGGGAGATCACAACCCAGGTTTCTAGTTTATTTATGGATGATGGAGGTGTATAATGAGATGTATTTCCACACATAATGGATAGGTTATAGGATGTGTTTACTTAATATTTCTCAGGGATTCCACCTGAGAGAGATGTGGAATTTGGCATTGAGCTCATACTGGTGGTAGAGATGATTTCTATTCCACTATATAGAATGGTATCAGAAGATATTCAAGAGATCAAGACTCGACTGGAGGACTTAGATGATAAGGTATTTATTTATCTAAGTATGTCGACTTGGGGTTCACTAGTGTTGTTTGAAAAGAAGGATGATAGGAGTTTCTACTTATGTGTTGATTACCGTATGTTGAACCAGATGACTATGAAGAACCAGTATGCTCTCCGCCATATCGATGACCTATTTGACCAGTTGAGAGGGGCCTGCGTGTTCTCCAAGATTGTATTAAGATTAGGGTATCCAAAACTGAGAGTTCAGACTTCTGATATACAAAGGGATTAATTTAGAAACAGGTATAGACATTATGATTTCATCATTATATTTATTTGGTTGACGAACACAACAGTAATGTTTATGGACATAATGACCAAAATCTTTAATTTTTGCCCAGATCAGTTTGTGGTAGTGTTTGTGGAAGACATCTTGGTGCACTCCAAGACACATGATTATTATGAACAACATCTTGATATCATCCTAAGCACCTTAAGATAGCATTGGCTATACATCAAGATATCTAAGTACAATTTTTTGGATCGATCAGGTACACTTCTTGGGTAGCATCATCTCGGAGGAATGTGTGTTGGTAAATCTAGAGAAGGTTCAATAGTGGTTTCTTGAGAGAATCCCAAGAGCATGTTTGATATCCATAGATTTCTAGGATTTTCTGAATATTATTAGAGGTTCATTCAAGACATTTACCGATTGGAAACGTTGCTGACGGGCTTGACTAAAAACAGGATAATGTTTTATTGGTCATAAGACTGTGATAATTATTTCTAGGAGATGAAGAAGATTTTGGCATCAGTACCAATATTGATCTTACCTGAGAAAGGTGAGAAGTACATAGTGTATTGTGATTCTTCTGGGATTGTAATTGGAGTTGTGTTGATGCAAGGAGATCAATTTGTGGTTTATGGGTCTTGGAAGTTAATCCCCCATTAACCGAAATACCATATATATGACCTCAAGTTGGCTATAATGGTTTATGTCTTAAATTTTTGGGGACATTATCTATTGGGGAATTATTTTACTATGTATATTGATCACAAGAGATTAAAGTACATATTTTCATTATAAGACTTAAATATTTGAAAACAGAGATGGGTTGAGTATATACAACCATTCAATTTTGAGCCAATATATACGCCTGGAAATGGGAACATTGATTATGATGCTTTGAGTAGGAAGACTAAATCTCTGGTGGTTCAGGAGTCTAGTACTGAGTGGAAGATGATGGATTTACTGGGCAAGATAGACATTGTGGTTTAGGAGAGTTAGTACTAGATGAATCTAGTAATAGTTTCATTGGAGTATACATTTTTCTATAGATCTAAGATAGGAAGTATCTGTATTTATAATGTTTTACCTTAAGGGAAAAACATGAAGGTGGGGAGTCACCTTCTGATTGGAGCATAGATGAGGACGAGGTCATCTATGTCTGGAATTTGGTTTTCATTCCTAAAATAATGTGAGACAAGCTGATGTGTGAGTTTCATTCCCCAAAGTGGGTGGTACATTCAGGTGTGACCAAAATGCACCGTGAACTACAAAGATAGTTTTGATGGTTGGAAATGAAAAAGAAAATAGTAAGGTTTGTGACCCGATTATAAACCAATCAGTAGGTGAAGGCCAAGCATTAATGAACTATAGGTTTACTATAGTTTTTGACCATTATAGAATGGAAGTTGAACAAAGTGACCATGGACTTTGTGGTGGCTCTGCTGAGGATTCCTTAGAAGAATAATTCTATTTGGGTTATTGGGGATAGACTGAAAACAGTAGTGAATTTCTTGAATATATGGGAGACTTTCTCTGTGGACCAGTTGGGATATTTGTATGTTTGTGTGATAGTCTGTTTGCACGAGGTGCCACAGAATATTGTTTCAGAATTAAACTTGTGTTTCACTTCATTTTTAGTAGAGGTATTGCAGAAGGTTCTTGGTATGTAGGTTTTATTGAGCATGAATTTCCACGCACTGATAGATGGGTGGTCAGAGAATACAATACAATAGCTTGAGGATATGTTGTGATCTTGTGTTCTAAACTTCAGTAGGTCTTCGGAGAATCACCTAGAACTAGTGGAGTTCACCCATACAAATAATTATTGGGAAACTATATAGATGGAACCATGTGAGGCTCTTTATAGTAGGCCATGAATACCACCTCTAGTCTGGATGTAGGTATGTGAGTCTATGTTGGTGGGACCGAGTCGCGTGTAGGACACATTAGAGCATGTACAGTTGTTTCAAAAATATATGGATACGACCCAAAATAGATAGATTTCATACGCTTATAGAAATAAATGACACCTAGAGTTTACAGAGGCTGATGATGTATTCATTTTTGTGTTTCCTAGATTCAATCACTATAGAATACAAAGATAGGGAATGTGGGAACCCAAGTTTGTTGGAATGTTTGAGGTGGTGGAGAGAATCAAGTTAGTGGAATACCGATTGGCTCTTCCACAGAGATACATTGCTATGTATGCTGTTGTATAAGTGTCAAAACTAGGATGGTATCTCCCCAAACTTTTCAATGTGATCGATATAGATGATGTTGAGATTGAGATAGATTTTTCCTTTGATGAGCATCTAATACGTCTGTCAAATCCTGGTGAGAAAGTGTTGTGGGGAAAGACTATGCCTATAGTTTGTGTATTGTGGAAACAAGGGAATGTGTGGGAGGAGACATGGGAAAGGAAAGAAGATATGTGGGATCATTTTCCTAATCTTTTTGACTCAAAATCTAAGAGATTCTTTGGAGTGCAGCTCAAGGATAAGATTTTATAAGGTGGTGAGATTGTAAGATCCTGAACTTTATTGAAGATGACTTGGTCTTAATTTCAGGTATTTATTTTTGCCTTGTTTTAGTGTACTTGGGTTGGGTTTTACCTTGGGGTGGGTATGGGTGAAAAATTGAGAATATTTGAAGGGAGAAGGGTAGTGCATAGTTGGCTCACTGTTTTCCCCAATCGTGTGCCCCTACCCAGCAAACCATGCAACCTTGGACAGAGAGGAATTATATGGTTGACACAAGGTTTGTCAATCTGTACACCCTATTATGAGAAACAATGAACCCCCATAATATAGGTTCACAATTAGGTACACATTTAGGAGAAACTGTGCTCCCCAGCCCAACTAACCATGCATGAATCTTTAAATCACCAAAAAATAGATTTTTAATCACCAAAACTCCCATTTTACTCCTATTTGATCCACATTTAACCCAAGATAATATTTCATGATTTTGGAGAATCCTTTGTGGATTAAAAGACTTAACAACCTTTTTAATTTTTAATTTTAAGCCTGGATTGAATATCTTCACCCCTCCCTGTCAGAGGATCTTACCTCGCTTGGTTTCCTATTCCTTATCCTTTATTATCATATTCTAGAAAGGGGGTTTTCTTCCTATTTTGATTAGATATAGACATGTTTTTGTGGATCTGGATCTAGTATTGTAGATCTATATCTTTATTTAAGATATCTTGATTGCTTTTGATCTTGATTTAGGGTTTTAAATTTGAATCTCATTCTATATAATTGTGCTGCTCAAAATATAAAGATTTTCATTGGGTGATTGATCGTCAATGAATTGTGGTAGGTTATCTATAATTAAAATCTCAAAGTATTTATTTAAATTATATGTATGTAATTGTATAATTTCTATTATATGTTTAGAAATTATGTTCTTTATTGAATTAATTAATTTTTTGAATTAATTAATTTAGGAGATCAGAAATTGGGGATTTTGGGAATTATTGATTGAGATACTTAATTGTAGAATTAATTATGAGATATTATGATTTTATGATTGATCTATTTAATGATGGATATAATTATGATCTATTGATATTGTGATTGAGATAATTATTTATGGAATTAATTATGTGATTTTTAGTTTGTGGATATTAATTAATTAATTAATGGGATTTACGTACTCAATTAATTGGAAAATTAATTAAGGGGATTTATGTGATAAACTAATTATTGAATTAGTAATAAAATTGGTGTGGTTGAGTAATAATTGAATTTATTAATAGAATTTAATCGATTAATTCATTTTACAATTATTTAATGTATTATATGTGATTAATTATTTTTTGAATTAATTAATGTTATTTAAGTGATTAGTTAAATTTTGAATTAACTAATGGAATTTTTATGTTTAACTAATTGTGGAATTAGTAATGGAATTGATGTGGATAATTAATTGTTGAATTAACTATGTGTTAAGAATGGTAACATGGTCATTTAGTTGTGAATTAAATAACGGGAACATGGTCATTATAATGTGTAAGGTATGGATGGTAACATGGCCATTCAGTTGTGAAATAGAAAATGTGAACAAGATTATTCTAATGTGTAAGGTATGAATGGTAACATGTTCATTTAGTTGTGAATTAAAGAATAGAAACATTGAAATTCTATTTTTTGATGTATGAATGGTAACATGTGAATTAAAATACAAATTTAATAATGATATTAATGGAATTATGAGATATGATATTCCTCAGACATACTTTAGGCTCCAACATATTTCAGAGTAGGTATTCAATGATATCAATGGAATTATAAGATATGATATCCCACAGACAAACTTCTTCCTCTGACATGAGTTGAAGTGGGGATTGAGGTATGATTGTCTACAGGAACCCAAAGGTTTATATAGTTAAATAAAGATTAATTTAAAATGTGATAACTATTTACTTATGCATTGTAATAATTTCTTTATACAACTACATACACTTGCTATTGATTAGATATTGTTTTAGTTTTCATTAGTAGTGGCATACTATAATGCCTAAGATTTTCCATGCACTATTTTTTTGGATACTATATAGATTAGTTGTGAGACCAGGCACTAAGATGTTGTGCAATTCTAAGGCCGTTGTTCCTAAAATAAATGTTTGAAATATATTAAATAGCATGCATTAACAGTTTTCATGAAAAAGTTTAATAACCTCTAAACGGGTACCCTGATCAAGAATATGATGGTATTGTTGATTTCATAATATGAGGTTTAACCTAGGAATTACTTAACATTAGTCGGTATGGGTCATTTGTAGAAAATTCATCACACGCATGGAAATGAAAAAAATAATATAATAAATAATTTAATTTCATTTTTGTTGATGCAGTGATTGATGGGATTTAAATAGAATATTATGGAGAAATACTAGGGTTAGCTGTACAACCCTGGAACCATTGTAGAGCCATTGGAGATAGCTTCAGTGAACCCTATCAGATGAATGGCCATAGGATCTTCGATCAATGATCGATGCATAAAAGATTAAAGGGATCTCACCAAAAAACACGATACAACCCCATTCTTCATTAGTGATCGATTTGAATCAAGGTAGGGCATGGATTTTTATTTTATTCTTCCCCATTCTTGATTTATACAGCGAACATGAATCAATAAATGAAAATATTGATATGTGGTTTGATCATTATGCGGGATGAGTTTTTATGTGGTTTTGATGGGAGAATATATTTTTAGTTTTATTAATCATATTTTCATTCTAATAATGATGGATCAAGATAAGCATGAACATCGATCAAGGATTGTTACTCCAATATGTTCTTATTCATTTCTCCCCCCATTCATCGTTCATCATGATCATTCTCGATCAATCAATCATTGCGCACCCATTTCTTGGTGCAATGATCCGATATCGCAGATCTAAGATCGGAATAGCCTGACAGAGGTGTGATGATGGAGATAAAGAAATTTAGATGACAAAGGATACCCAATTTACCATTCATCAACACACAACAAAGAATGACAATTTGATTCATTTTTTGAGTAGATTTGATGGCGTAATGCATTCATCGTCGACAAAAAGGATTAGATGAGTTGGTATCTTCAATATCATGGTGAAACGATCACTAGATCGAAATCTGAAGGCACTGGATCAAATGCGGGAGTAGTTATGGGATTCTGAAAAATCCTGAACAACACAATTTTAATCTAGATCTATACATTGTGTGGGTCCACATGAGCTGTGACTAGGGTTTTCATAGGTAGTTAAATATCACATGGAATGTGACCCCTTTCACATAGCATGTGGTATCACCTGGGTCACTCGGCATGTACTCTGGAATCACACGGGCTGTTTACATGGGAAGATGTTCACATGCTAAGCTGTGTACTAGTGCATGAGAAGACATGCATAGGATGGTGACATTTACTAGCACATGGTTAGAGTAAATGGGATACATACTTGGTGTGTACTACTACACAGACACAGTTTGATTTGATGATCCATTTATACGGGCAAGACCCAGGTTCAAGGGAAACAGAGTGTGACCCCTACTACACACTTTGTACTATTTTATACATATCTTGGAGCCCTTGTACACTATATCTTGGAAATTTTTTGTTAGGTTTTTATACCTTTTTCTTTTCCATGAGGGTTAGTATGCAATCATTTTTTACTCCCGGGTCAACAATCCCTTCACCAGTAATTCCTAGATAGAGTCGTTGGAATCCCTCTAAGAGGCCCATAGTGAGATCCTCTATTCATATTCATGTACTATGTGGAGTTCATGGTATCGACGTGACCAACACTACATGGGAGTCAATCCTCTACTTAGCTGGTTAATCATTATTGATTTGTTGGTATCACCCCAAGGCCTTGCCAGTGATCCTCATCTGTGTATTGAATTTTATTCAAATTATTAGCATGATATTTCTCATGAAGAGACCCAATAAGAAGTACTTATTGGATGGACATCATCAATTCTATCCGATTCGGTAGCGTGTTCTCTCAGGTGAGTGCTTTGTGGAATATTCTATATGGAATCATAGACTAGTATAATATTGTTGGGACTTACCTCTAGAATGTGTGTCTTTGTTGATTATATCTAGATATTCTTGTTATATGTGTTGTTGAAATATACCATTGTAGAGATGAATGTATTTCCTTTGTTTTATGTGAGGCACACCTATCATAGGCCATGTAAAAAGCAATTTAATTTTCCTAGTGTAGTATAACAGATCACCAAGTTCGTCTCACTTGAGGAACATTCAAATTTGTTCACTCACTTAATTTAATTCACCTAAACTAATTTTTTTAATTGTTTTTTAATTTAGGAAGGTTATGAAATTTTAATTAATGAAAATATTAAACTAACATGAAATGAAAAAAATTAATTAGTGAATAAAGAACTTTGAATTTATGTGTTGGTTTGTGGGTTCCATCATACTACTTGTGGGTATTTAAATAAAGTTTGATAATTCAATTTTGAGATCTCATTCATGAATTACTATTATTTTATTAATTGGTGTGAAATATTGAATGTATTTAGAAATCTTAACTTCCCCTCCTAATTTAATCAAGGTTGATGGAACAACTCAATCGTGAGTGTGAAAACCTCCAAGACGTGGCTCTATCGTATGCCATTTCAACCACTGAATGGCTCAAATCCATCGTATTAAGAGCTTGTATTCAGTATAAGGTAGGGAACAGATTTAATAAAATAATAGAAATGTGTTTGATTTTAGTTTCCTGGTGGGATATCGCCACACCCGTGCACGTCACTCTTTCTTATCAAAAACATAATAAAACTTATGAATTTTACCGTAGAATAAATTAAATTGTCACATACCTCCCCCGACCCAAGGATTGAGTAAGTATATCATTTTTAGGGTAAGATGTAATGGTGGATAGTTTGGGAATAGGAAAAGAAGAAAATAAGGATAAAATATGGAGAATAAAGGAGGGTGGTTGGGTGGAAGAAAACACAAAAATAAAAACTATGCATGAAATCATTAAAAGTCTAAATTAAAATTGAAATCTAAAAAAATAAAGAAAATAAAAAAAATTAATAATATGATAAGGGAAAGATTTGTGAATTTCCTCCCTCGATGGAGATCTCACCCTGGTTCCTTGGAATAAATGTGATGGAAAATGGGAGAGATGAGAGGTGGGACCTCCCCTCCTTTAATGGGATGAAATTGTCCTCCTCAAGTTTGTACATTTGTGGAAATATAAATAGATGGTTAACACATTCCATCTTTCATAAAAGTTGTTAATAAATTAATTTTTCATTCAACCTCAAAATTTCATATTTATTGGACTCTTCTAGAGGGATTTCTGTATTTTTTATTGACAATGTATTTTTTTCTAGATGAATTTTCCAGGAACCTTCCTTCAATGTATATCATCTCTTTGCCACTATAATGGGAGACAAACTGCATGACATTTACTTAGGTACTGTATATAAGTGTCCTACTTCATATCCATTTCTAATCAAATCCATTTTAGGTGTGTAGCCTGATTTATACATCCATTATAGAGGTGGGTTCCACGCTGTCAGCCCAGATAATTTCCAAACATCAATGATTTTTTCGGGCCTTTAGATATTCGAATAAGCCTCTAGTCTAGGAGAAAAAGTTAAAGGAATTAAAATAATTATTCTATAAAATTAATCACTCAATTTGGAATTATATTTTCATATAAATGACCAAAATACCCTTGATGTAAAAATCTGTCAAAAATCAAGAATTTAATCACATTTTACATTTTAGCTCAAAACACACCATAAATCCAAAATTTATCTATATAAGCTATAATTGATAAATTAGGAGGGTTAAAACAATTGAAATGTATATAAAAAATGTGGAAAATATTAGTTTTGTCATTATATTTTTTGGTTTCGGGGTGTCCTACTAAGTATTGTTATACTCACCCATACATGGGGTTTTCCTTCAAGTGTAGTGTCTTGTGTAGAAGATTGAAAATTTGATAGAGTCATAGGGGGACCAGGACCAGCTGGTGCTTAGTGAGACATTAAAAAGTTATCACAAAAGGAGAAAGAACTAGTGGAAATATTTTTCAAGTTAGAGAATATAAAAACTCTTGTTATCTAAGTGCTAAAGATGAGAATATGTTTTAGTGGCCAAGAATTATCCAACTTGGGAAGAAAAGAATAAATTTTTTTTAATGTTTATTATGTACAAAATTTTCCAAAATTGAAATGAAGAGAGGAAGATTTTTGTGTTACTTGTTAGAAAGGGAAGATGACTTATAAAGGTCAAAAGAAAGTTGAGATTCCATCTACCGAGCCTCCTTAACTTATTCATTCCAATTTATGTGGGTCAATGTGACATCAATAAAAAAAGAAATTTATAATTTATCAATTTTAATGGTGATTTCACTCAAATGAAAAGCATCATGATTTTGAAACACAACTCAAAGCCTATAGAAATGTTTAGGTTTTTCAAAATATAAGTTAATAAAGAGGTGGGGGTTTATAAAAAGTAGTTGAGAATGGATAATGGTAATGAGTTTACAAGAAATAATTTCGGAAATTATCTTGGAAATCATAGTATTAAACATTAGTATAGTTCACTATATACCCCACAACAAAATAGAGTAGTAGAAAGGAAGAATATAGGTTTGTTGGAAATGAGAATAATCATGTGAGAAGAATAAAAAAATTCAATGTTCTACTAGTGTGAAGTTGTTAGTATTATTTTACATTTTTAGAAAAAAAATTAAATTTGGAAACCAACATGACTTCTTATGAAACTTTCTACGAGAAAAAACCTTTATTGAAGTACATCAATGTTTTTGGAATCCCATGTTTTCTTAAAATAATAAATTTGGATTACGGAATGTTTGATGAGAAAGCTGACAAAGGAACTTTTATTATTCACCCAATGGAAGAAGTTACATATGTTGGAAAAAATGTTTATAAAAGTTGGTGGAATAATATTCTGTGGAAGTTATTGAGAATCAAACTTATTTAACAAAATTTTATGGGGATTTAGAGGAATAAAAACTGAAATTTTCCAATGAAATTGAAAGTGATAAAAGTAATGTTCATGAATATTCAGATGAATCGTATGATGAGGAAAGTGAAGAAGGAAGAGGGCCTCTAAAATTTCCTACTTTATAAAAAAATTTGTGACTAAAAATCTTTTGGGGAATTAGAAGGATCTTGTTCAGGCTAGAAGAAAGATGAGATTAGAAAATAAAACTTCACTCATCTCAAAATTTGAACCAGAATCAGTATCATAATCTATTCAACACAAAGAATGGGTGAATTCTATAAATGAATAGTTGGATCAAATTGGGAAAAATTAAACACAAGAACTTATTTTATGTCTAAAATATAAAAAATTTATCATAAAAAATGGTTTTATAGAAATATTTTGAAGGAATATGGAGAATTTTCAAGAAAAAAATCTAGGATTTTTTATAAAGGCTATAAACAGGTTGAAGGCGGAGATTTTGATGAAACATTTTCCACTATTTAATGGTTAGAAACTATTATATTGTTTTGATTAGTGCCTGCTCATCAAAATTAAAATGTGTATTAGATATATATAAATTTGGATAAATTGAAGAAGAAGTTTACAATGAGTAACCTTTTGGGTTTCTACTTGATAAGGATGAAAACAATGTTTTTAGATTGAAGAAAGAATTATACGAGCTAAAACAAGATCCACATTCATGGTATTCTATGATTGAAAATTATTTGCGAATGATGATTTTTTCAAAAGGAAAAGTTGACCGAAACTTATATATGAAAGATGTTGACTTTGGATCTCTAATTGTAATTGTTCCTAGGGATAATATAATATTTTTCTTGGGATGAAGAAAATTTTTGTAAATAATTTTCTTTGGAATTGAATTTTTTTTTGAAATATCAATGTTGTGAGAATTAAAATTCTTCCTTGTCTTACAAGTTCAATATATGTAAAAATAAATTTTCTAATCTTAAGAAAATTATGCAAGGGAATTGTTACAAAAATTTGGAATTGTATAATATAAAGAAGTTTCTACTCCTATCTCAGTGAGGATGAAGATGAGTAAAGATGAGTCTGGAAAAAGTGTGAATTAGAAAGATGTTTGGAAGATGATAGGAAGTGTACATTACCTTATAACCTCAAGACTGATATTTTTATGCTATAAATTTGTGTGCAAGTTATCAATGTAATCTGAAAATGTCAAATATGTTGGCAGCAAGGATAATTCTGAGATATCTCAAAAGAAAAAATTCATAAATATTATTATAAAAAATAAATTATGAGATGAATTTTCATGGTTATAAAAATATTGATTGTGTGGGAGATTGTAATGATAGAAAATCAACCTTAGGAGAAACATTTTTCTTGGGTGAATGTTGTGTAATTTTTCATTGTAAGAAACAAAGTTCAGTAACCTTGAGAAAAGTGGAATTAGAATATGTTGTGACTATTCAAGTATGTACTCAGATATTGTGGATGAATGTTCAATTGGAATATTTGGATATAAGGTTTTATAAACTATTGAAGACACTTTATGACAATCAGATTGCAATTGATATTTCTAAAAATCATGTCCAACATTCAAGAACAAAACACATAAATATAAAGTTTCACTTTATAAAAGAGAAAGTTGCTACTAGAGATGTTTTTTTCGAATATATCTCAATGAAGTATCAAATTATTTATATCATTACAAAGTCAATTCCAAAATAAAGGTTTAATGAGCTGAGGTTAAAAATTCATGTTTATCCTCCTATAATGATTCCGAAAACTCATAAGGAAGTCCCCTACCATGCTTTGGATTATATTGACAAAGGGGGAGAAAGTGTAACAAATTTTTACTATGTAAGAAGTTTTTAATTAACTTTATTTTATGAATATGAAGTTGTGTTAATCAGATAATGGGGGAGAGGAAAATAAAATTTATAGAAAAATAAAAGTGATAAAATATATAAGTTAGGGGGATTTTATCTTAGCATGGCCATACAATTTTCTTCACACCAAGGGATGGATTTTTTTCAAAACAAACCTTATCTATTATTGTGGTGTTTAAACATACTTTTAATAAAGGATGTGTTTTTGTAAAATTCAAAAAACTAGAGTTGTTTACAAAAGTTGAATTGTGAAAATTTTATGGGAGTTGAAAAAGTTATTAATGAGTGTTGTTAAAAATTCCGAATGGGGAGATTGAAGAACCTTTGTGATGTTTTTTTAATAATTTTTTTTATTTGTTGATAACTAATCGTTTATAAAAGAATGTTTTTGAAAAACAAGTGAATGTTTCTTAATGTTCGAACCCAAACATAATGGAGGAGAAAAGTATTTTTTTTGAGAAAGTTGTTTTATAGAAACAGAGGATTGAACTGAGAAACACCAGATGAAAAGTATCAAACTGATCACCACCAGTCATAGAATTCATAAAAAAGTTAGAGTTTTTCATTAGACACACCATCAGTCTCAGATCCATTAACATGAAGATCAAGTTTCATTGGACTCAATGTTGCTTAGAATGATAGAATGTTGCTAAAGAGGTTGAATGAAGAAAATGATTTCAGGAGTTAGAAATTTCATAAACATTCTATCCTTCAGTCAAATATTTATTTTATAGTTTTTAATTCCCAAATATCATAAGTTGTCTGTAACACTTGTGATGTTATCCTTATAAAGAAAAGGGGGAGAATATGTGCAGCCAATCATATTGAGTTTTGGTTGGAAATAAAGAAGGTGTTTAACGTAAGGTAAGTCGTAATAATTTCCTCTATAAGTCAAATAGTACTTCAATAATATTGAACTTCTCATAAAACAAGAAAACTATAATGATAAAAGTTTTTAAGAAATAGAGGAATCATAAAGATTGTATTGATTCAAGGAGTCAAGATATAAGTTTTCATCAGATCCAGAAGTACTAAGCCTAGATGTTTTCAAAAGTCTAAATGAGTAATAGTTGATGTGGTTTAAGGTATTTCACAGTGGTATATTGGAGTTTCCATCGTAAATAAAATTCCATCCTAGTGATCATTATATCATTTTGAGGATTCCATTGGATTGTAGCAGAGGAAGATCTATGCTGTAGAATCTGAGGCGAAAAGTTAATTAAACTGACTCTGAGGAAGAAATTCAATCAAACAAACTCTGAGAAGGAAATTCAATCATGATTGACTCTGAGAAGGAAAGTCAATCACACTGAATCTGAGAAAGAATGTTAATTAGACAAACTCTTATAAGGAAATTAAATTTAGAATGAGATGAAGAATTTTCATCATAATGAGATGAGGAAGTTCCATCATAATGAGTTGATTAATTTCTATTATACTTAATAAAAGTTAGGAACTCTGAGAAGAATTATTATACAGAAGATATAATAAGATTTAATAATATTTTAGAAGAGTTTAAGTGGTGAAACATGAAATTAAAATATGTATTGATGTTGGATTTTTTTAAATTTGAGTAAATGGGAAATGTTTTTTAGTTTCAGGAATTTGTCTTTTTGGGATTCCTATAAATAGAAGAAATGTATATTAATACTTTTCAACTTTTTTTATGTGAGTGGAAAAAGTAGAGAACTACAGAATTCATGTTAACGTTATCTTTCCACATTTAAATCTCATTAGAAGCTTGGACTTCTAATTTATTTGTTTATTAGGTTGAGTAAGATCAGATTGATCATTTGAGAAGAGTTTGAGTAATGCATATTGGGAATGGATTCATTAGACTGAGTCAATCAGACTGAATTCATTGGATTGAGTCCATCGGACCCAGCCCTATCAGATGGAGAGAATCAAACCCAACCACATCATAATGATGATTCTGAGATGAGAATTTCTATTGTAGTTTGAACAAATTATTATTTTTTGTTTTATCTCAATTTTTTTAATAAAATTTATAAACCAATAGAATTCAGTATAATCATTACAATTAGGAATATATAATGTGTCTAATGGGAGTTTTCACAAGTTGTATTCACTTATTCATTTTAGTGAATTTCTATAGACCCATAGGAGTGTCTATAAAAATGATATCGGTTCTCACACTGAGGTCGAACCCTGTAAATATCATGTTATTTACTTTTTTTACTAATTTTTAATACATTTGTATTTACTAAAAGATGATAAGGATATAAACATTAACAAGTTTCAGGGTTTAATATTTTCAAAATTATTGAAACTTATAAAATTGAACAACTAATTAAACCCCACTTCTAAGTTATTATTCGATCCTTTGGAACTTCATATATTGTTAATCACATTATTTGAAACTATTATAATATTTTGGCTACTTTTTTGTAATTAAAATCCCTAAAAGAATAATGTAATACTCTCATGACTCATCATTGACATCACCTTGTCAAACAAGATGTGGTTCTTTAATTCATTTACATCATTCCACTAATGTGTATAAGGAGGAGTGAGTTAATATAGGATCCCAAACTATTATAAGTAATCAATGAATTCATGATTGAGATATTCTCCACCAAGTTATAAGAGGATTTTCTTAATCATATTACCAATTTGGTTCCCATATTCATTCTTGTTTTTCTTGAATTTATCAAAATAACCTGACATATACCTCATTAAGTAGACATATTCATTTCTACTATAATCATCGGTAAAATTTATGAAGTATGAGAACCCACCCCTTCCTTAATAAGAAATGGTCCACACACATATGTATCAATTAATTCAAGAATATCTTTAGACCTTTCACCATTTCTACTAAATGTGGATTTAATCATTTTACCATATAAATAAGTGTGACACATACCAATTGGTTTTAGTTCAAAAGAATATAAATATCCATTTTGGTATAACTTAGTCAAGCATTTTTCATTTACATGAACAAGCTAATGAAGCCATAATTGGGTGTGACATGTGTTTTGTGAAGTAGTTTCATTATCAATTTCCATTACATGGTTTTTGTAATACGATAAAAAATTTGTTATTTAAATTCACCTTACCATAAAAAATGTTATTTTTATAAAAGAAGCAACATTCATTTATAAATATTAAAATAAATCCACTTATATCATGTTTAGATATATAAATATTTTTTTTGTAATGGATGAAACACAATAACAACGTTTCAAAACCAAGATCATTATAAGATCCCATATTTTTCTTGGTACGTCCCACTATGAGGTTTTCATTTAACATATTTTGTTGGGATTTACTTTATAATTAATCCTTAGTTACTAAGACTTATTTGATAATAGAGAGCCTTTTTTGGAGAAAATAACCTTAATTTTAGGCATGTATGTATATTTAAATTAATGGATTCCATGTATAAATATGTTAAATGAGATTAATAGTATTTTCTATGAGTTTGGAAGGATCATAGGTGGTTTGGTCACTTTTATAGAAGCTAGTATAAAAACTATTAAGTGAAAAATTATATATTGTGTACATGTTACATGACATGTAACTATTTCTAGATGAATTTAATGAACTAGTTTATGATGTGATGTGGTTACATGTCGTGAACCTGATTCACATCGTGTAAATGTTGATCAAAATAAATATTAACCCAGGGAAAAAGGTTTTTCCAACATAACTTAAAAATGAGGAAATACATGACATGAAATTATTACACATCATGTATTCCTCATACCTAGTAGTTTTAAGTGTGTCGTGTACATATGACTCTCATTATTTATTATTATAGCCTCTCCTCTCTCACTCCTAGGGTGAACTCTAGGAAATTTTGAATAATCTTCCCCCCTTCTAGATGTCCCATTTTTACATTCGATCCTTGGAGAGTTTATTCACTTTGGTTTCCCTCTTATCACCCGTCATTACATTTTATTGTAGTGTACATCTTATGAACATCGATTTTGTTTTGGGAGTTGATCTTGTTTTGGGTTAATTTAGGTTCTTCTTGTGATCTTATACGACTTCTTCTTTAATGGATTTTGTCATTATAAGAATTGTGTTAATCACATGTTAAAGGTATGGAGACTAAACCTAACCCTATGGTATATTTAATTGTGAATTATATGAAATATTTTGATCTTGACCATGTAATTTGAACTATAATTAATTAGTTGATTTATAGTAAATCATGGATTAGAATCTTTTAGATTCAATGGTTGATGCAATCTGGATTATGGATACCTGTTGGGTGAGAAAACATTTGAGTAAAAAGAACTTGGCTAGTTGTTTAAAGAATGGTGAGTATGACATGATACCTTAGGTGATTTCTTGATATATAATCCAAAGGTAATCTATTATTGATTATTGATATGACTGTTGATCATTTTAGAGATAAATGAAAGGTTATTTGAAAGAAAAAAGGTAATTTTCATAATTAACCATTGAGATTTATGAAGTGATATTATGATATCCATACTATTATGACTTGTTGAGTTGGTGATGAAATGATTATATATAGGGATATCCTAGTAGTGTTTAAATTATTATATAGTAGGATTGGCCCAGTGATACATGCTAAAATTATTATATATAGGGATTTTCTTGGAGGATGAAATGCTTATATTATAGGAAATTCCCAGTATTAATTGCTGAAATGCTTATATACCAGGCTACTCCCAGGGACACATGCTGAAATGCATTTATATAGGGTGATGATTGCAGGATGAAATTATTATACAAAGAGAGCTACCTGATTGTTCAATTTTTCCATGGTATATGGATATAGATGGAATAGTTGTGTTACATGCTCAAAGTTATTTCATCATTAGTTTGAAATAGATTAATTAGTTAATTACTAAATCTATTTATCACATTATTTTATATAATTATTATCAGACTGGTTGTGTTTAGGGATGGTGGTGTCAACCTACTATTTTTTATTCACACCCTATTTCGAAATTGTTTGGTACTCGAGCAAATTATATGGATGCATGTTTGGACAAGGGAAATGGACATTATCGTTGATTTTTTTGTTTCTTGCTAGATGGGATGGATTTTGGAGATGGGTATGACATGGGGATTAGGACCAGAGCCTTTTGGGATTATTTAATGTGAGTAGATTATTTTGTTTGTATTGGTTTCAGTTTTACTTTTGATACATCTTCGCTTGTCATTATTCATCATTATAGATTCCTCATTTTATTTTCCTAGCTGTATGATATACTATTTCCACTATTTATTTGTTACTATAATTTTTATTACTACGGTTTAGTTCCACTATGTTTTACCAGGGGTATAGTCTCCCAATATAAATATCATAGCCTCTCTACTAGTCAATATCCTCTAGCATATGGGGATGCATTCTTGACGTCTAATAACTAAATCATTTTGACCATATGAGAGAGTACCAGATCAGGGGACATTACACTATTGTATTAGAGGACCAGCTTGTTATTTTATATTGCTTTATTTTTTTTGAAAAAAGTAGAAATGAGACTTGGATCTATTGGGAATTGGTAGTGAGCTTATTCGTTGGAGTAGCTAACCCTTGTAAGGGGGAGAATTTGAGTTCTAGGGATGGGATTATTGTTTATATTGTTCTCTTGTTACTGTTGATGTTATTTCACCTGGGTTGATTTATGTGTTGTGTGATGTTATTATTTTGTGATGTTACTGTTTATTGATATTTACACTCATGGACTAGTATGGTGAGATATGAGTATGCATGCATCATTATAGGCACATAGGAATATATATATATATATATATATTGGCATGCATTGTTCATGATAGGGACATGTTTTTTTCATGTCTTATATACATTCCAATATGAATTGTGAAATAATATAACTATTATATTTGATAAATGGAATGAAATAAACTATTATTGAATCATAAAATACTTATAAAACATGGTTAGAGAGACAGAGAGTAATGGTTCTCTACTGTTATCGCCTCTTAAGGATTACTTTATTTTTATACAAATTTTATAGGAGTGTGTTTTTCTTGTAGATAATATGACTCCTCGTCATCTTCGAGTTGAGTTCTAAGAGAGTCGAAATCAGTTGTATCCTAACGTAGATGAACTGGAGCTTCCTGTAGCTATTGAGGATCAAATGGATGTTAATCATCACAACAACTTCTTAACTGTCATGCAATCCATGGAAAAGGAGACTATTTTCATCGTGCCTTTGATGTATGAGTTGATGATAGTGATTCTGCTACAACATCCACCTATGTTCAATGGGGAGGGAGGCTCCAAGGTAGCTGAGTTCTAGATTTAGTCAATATATACAATCTTCAAGCATCTTGAGACACCCATAGATAGGAGGGAGAATCTTTTTGTGTATATGCACAGTGGACCTACCAAACATTGGTGGGATATTCTAGAGCAGGATGGGAAGAAGCATGAGTTATCTTGTATGGAATTCGAGGTGAATTTATTGAGCCACTTATATCCATAGATGCTGAGGGATGAGAAGGATCATTAGTTCATGCATATGATATAGGATAAAATATCAGCGATGGACTATGTTTAACATTTCACCAACCTTCAATGCTTTGTGCCATATTTAGCTATTGATGAGATCTCTAGGGAGAAACATTTTCAGGATGGTATTCACTATGAGGTCAGGTCATAAGTGATTTTTTTTATTCTGAGTAGATTTTTAGATTTGATGAATCATGAACTCATCACAGCAAATAATCTGAGAGAGGACCCAAGAGGTATCCATGCTATTTCTACAGGGTAAACTAGGATCACTTATTTTGGTGGACAGAAGCGATTCAATGACATTTGTTTCCAAGAAAATGACAAGAATACCAGTTAGGGTAGTTGGAATCCATCTTAGGATCATATTCCATTGTAGTACATCAATGAAGAAATTTAAACCACAATAAACCATTGTTTTCTTACACCACTTTGGAGTGCCATGTTTGCAGCAGAATGGGCCATCTTCATAAGTGTTTTTAGAACTTCTCATAGTATAATCGTGGTAGGGGAGTAAGATAGGTACTAGAGTCTAGGAAGGACTCAAATACTCCTCATCAGATAGGTAGCAAGCATTCTATAGAACATTTAGGTTGATGGGGGAGATGTGTTACCCCATTGCAATGACATAATGTTTATTAGTAAAATTTGTTTCCTGAATATATGTGTGTTGTATTAAATTATATATTATACACATAAAAAATATAGAGAAACCAATAAAAAACTATATTAATAAATATTTATACATTAATTAGAAATGAAACTAAGTAAATTTCCAAAAATTACAATTGGACAAAAATTATATAATATAAAAGCTAAAATCAGAAAATATAGATCGACCTCATCTACTAGAATTATTGGCCCCACTTCCAAAACTATATAAAAGAAACAAAATTATAGTAAACCAATAATAATTATTTAAAATGGAAATATATAACCTTGAGATGAATTGATTTGAATATTGAATGATATAATTTAGTGGTATATATATAAGGTAATGTGACAGTTGGAATAGTAATTTGACAGTTGGAATAGTAACCTGATCGTTGGGATTAGTAACCTGACCATTGGAAGAGTGATTTTACCAAAAAATAATAAATTATGATATAAATAACATTTATCATGATTAATTTATATAAATAAAAATTATATAATTCAATAAAATAAATATCATGATTAAAAACCTCAAAGAAAACAAAGCATATTTTTAATAAATTGTATTTTAAAGTATTTTGTAAAAATCATTATTTTCCAATTAAAAATTATATTTTATCTATTTTAGATATTTATTTTTATTTAATTAATTTCATTTTTTAAATGATCATGTTAAAATTTTCCTTGGGAGAGTTTTTGGTAATTTTCTGAAATACATCAATTTTAGGTGAATAGTAAAAATATAGTTTTTCACATAATCGATGTAATAATTACATAATACGTTATAGAAATTTATTTTTGGCCATTATATATTTAATTTTATAAATGAGTCATTAAAATACAATAAAATTAATTTTCAAACTAAAAATCACTTTCCAAAACCTAAATTCAAAAGTGATTCCTTATAATATCAATTTCTTTTTTTCTTCACTTTTCTTTTTAATAAGTTAATAAATTAGAAATATAAAAAGGTTTTATAATCTTAAACCCATTATATTATATTTATATATAATTTCTTATGTCAAAAATGCACTATTACATGTTTTTACGTTGATATATTATTTTATTAAATATCATATTCTAAAAATGTTCCTCTCTTAAAGTATAAATAACCCCTCTCCCTTCCCTTGGAAGCACAGTCCTCTAAAACATTCCAAAGTAAAATATCTTCCCAAATACTCCCTCTAAATCCCCTTACATTACTTAGGGAAATTTTGGAGAATCCAACTCTAATCACCAAGGGTGTTATAACATCTTACAGGAAAAGCTACATTGAGGAGAGAGTAAGTCTCAATTAACTTTTCCCTTTTTTCTTATTCTCTTTATTATTTTTACCAATTAATTTAAAAACCATATATTATAAAACTAATTATTCAATAAATTAAAATTATATTATTTATTTTAACATGATGTAATTTTCATATTTATGACAAAAATAAATGTAATACTTCTCTTTCCCTCTCTTTTAACAACGTCCTGTTAAAGGTTGATTAACCATCTATGGATACATTTCTAAGACAATTCATATAACCACATTCATGGATGGATATTATTAATTATATATAATATATATATTATTAATTAAATTTTTTATAATCTACTGGAGTAAATAATACTTTTCAATAAATGACTCTCAATGAAAAATGAGAAATCAATGTGAAATAAGATATTTTTAGGAAAATCAGGATATCAAAACACTTCAATTTCATCAATAGAAATTAATAAATATAAAAAAATTATTGTAATTGATAAATAATTGTATAAATGGATATAATTAACATATTTATTATTTTTTTAATAAATATAAGTTTATTATTCAAGAGGCACAAAAGTGACAAAATTAAAAAGGAATTTAGGTAAGGGGATTCATGAACCCAACTCTTTTTCATTGGGTTATCCATATTTCATGACATATTTGGAATAAATAGTCCTCCAATGTTCCTTAAATATAATTTCATTATTCCTCCATCTTCTTTTTTCTGGATATACATGTTTTTTATTTTATTTTATGGAAAATACAATGATTTTCCAAAATAACTCTTCTTTTCAAAACACATATTTGACTCCTCTTGAGTTATCTATTCTTAACTAAAGATTGTTGATTCTTATAGAAAATACGTTTTTCCATTTTTCATTTTCGAACCCGAATTTTATTTATGAAATTCTAATTTTTGAAATCCTCATGAAACCCATTCATTTCCGTGGGTTATTTCATGAAAGTATTGTTACATATTCTATGTGACATGCATGATTATGCAAATATTATGATCTGATGACTAGAACAAAATTATATAATCCCCTAATACATTGGGTAATTTGTTTTATCTCACAAGATAATGTTTATTATATGTGATCATGATGCTAGATTTTATTACAGTGATGATGTTATGATTATTCACATATGTTATGGGTTAACATGATGCTTACTTTATTCACAACTATATGTGGCATTTGACCACTATAACATGATGTTTAATTTTTATGCATTTCCACATTCAATGAATTTATCACATTTTTACCTCATGATATTGATAATGTTCCTAGGCTTATGATATGACGATTATTCTCACCCATGTTATATTGATTCAAATTTTTTATTCATCCTCCTACAGGGATTTTATCTTACCCCTTTCATTGATGTATATCCTTAGGTAATTGCATGTACTAAGGATAATGGGAGATTTTAGATGGATAAAGAATAAGGATTTAAATAATTTTTTTTGTTTTATTATGTACAAGTTATTTATGAGCCTAATCATTCTAATACATAAACCTTTGGATCCTAGATTTGTAACTCTATTATGTTTTTATCTTTAAAATGATTTAATAGTTATTTATGAAAAAATAGGGTCACTATAGTTGGTATCTAAGAATGGTTTAGTTAATTTGGGAATTATGATTCGAATATAGGAGTAAAAACAATTAGTATAAGTGTATGTATAGGTAAAACATCCTAGAAAACTATTTTTAGAAAAGTATAGACATATAGATCCCATAAGATATTGCTTTAGTGTTAATTTCATAAAAGAATGAATTACCCATGATTTATTGACTTATGTTTTGTTACAACATTTTCTATTCTAGAAAATGGTAGGAATAGGGGAAACTAGGCCTAAAACCTTTGTGAGTGACAATGAATGAATTATCCAAGTGAGATACCCAATTCCATGGGAGGTTGAGTTCAAAACTTTGTGAAAATGATTACCTTGTTGTCTCGAGATATGGATAATAACATGAAATTTGTGGAATGTCCATATTCACACAATAAGGATCAATTATCCATTGATTCCTTAATGAAAAAATGACCATTGATGTTTAGTGAAACTTCCAATCGACTTGATGTGGAATAGTGGGATAACTCAATAAAGAAGATATTTTCTATGATCCATTTCTCTAATAAGGAGATGGTGAATCTTGCAATTTATCATTTATATGGAGAAGATATTCAATAGTAGGAATTGATAAATAACAAAAATCCAACTGATTAAATGGAAGATATGGAGTGGGAAGAATTTATGAAAATATTTCTTACAAATAATTTCCCTTGAACTCTTCAAAAAAAAGATTGAAAGAGAATTCATATAGGTAAAGAAAAAGGAAGGTGAAGTTGTCATGAATTATGATGATAACATCATATGGTTTTAAATGTATTCATTGGGGTTTTTATTAATAATGATAGAAAAATAGATATGTTCATTATTTTTTAAAAAATACACCTTCAAAACGATCTAGAAATATAAGAATTTGGGAGTTTTGGAGATGTGGTTAAATGTGCTCTTAATGTAGATATGGAGTTCAAAGAATGGTCCCATGGTTAGGGAGATAATAAGAGAAGAATGGGGTTTCAAGATTGTGGGTAAAATGACAAATGGGGAAATAGGATCCAACTACCCACATGTCAAATGTGTGGGAAGAAGCATCATGTTAATTGCCTCAATGGGATTGGGAAATTCCTCAAGTGTGGGAGAGAAGGACACCAAGCTAATGAATATTAAACATACATGAAGAAGCTGACCAGCATGATAGAGGAAAGGAAGGAACATACTAATGCACCACCCATGGTTCAATTCTTCAAATATAGGGACTAAGGGTGTTATGCAAGAAGGTGAACTAAACCACACGTCATTGAGGGAAACTTGTGTTAGCAATCACCAAAGTCAAAGGAGCAAGGGAAAGCTTATATCATCACTACTAATGAAGTGGAGTGTGAAAATGAATTCATACAAGGTATTCTTCCTATTCACTAAATAATAGAAAAAGTATTATTTGATTCCGGTTCTACTTATTCATTTATATCCTAAATGTTTTCTAGAACTATTGAATTGAATCCCCGATACCTTTAAGTGGAGATATCAATAAAAAACATACTAGTGTAATCATTAAACCCCAGGTATTGGACTCTTCTCCTATAATCATATTTGGGATGATTCTTCTTGAAAATCTTATTATATTTCCCTTGTTGAATTTTGATTCTATATTGGACATGTATTTGCTTTCATTATATATAGAAGAAATCAACTATTGGAAAAAAGATCTTTTTTATATTCTAAACCATCCCACGATCCTCTAAAAATGAAAGGAAGATCATTAATCTTCTTCAGAAAATCCATCAACATTGTGGGTGTTGATACCCTATAGAGAAGCATACCTCACCCAAATGTTGAGTCAAAGGAAGGTATTAACCTGGAGGAAATGTCAATTGTTAGGGAATACATTGATGTATTTCTCAAAGAGTTACTTGAAATCCCCTGATCACGAGGTAGAGTTCTCAATAAATCTCATACACAGAGCCACTCCTATCTCAAGATTCCCATATAGGATGTCCTTGATTGAAATGGAGGAGTTAAAGAAGTATCTACAAGATCATTTGAAAAAATGGTTCGTACTCCCTAGTACATCACCTAGGGGTGCACCAATGCTCTTTGTCAAGAAGAAAGATAGATCAAAATAGATGTATATCGATTACCAAGATATAAAAAAGATCACCATAAATAAAAATTATCGTCATCCAAGGATTGATGACTTGCTCAATCAACTACAAGGAGTGAAATAATTATCAAAGGTCTATCTTTTTTATGGATATCATCAACTAAATTTGAAGAAGGAAGATATTCAAAAGACTGTTTCCTTACAATGTATGGGAACTATGAGTTCATAGTAATTCCCTTCAGACTTACTAATTTTCCAACAATATTTATGGATTTAATAAATATATTATTTAGAGACCACCTGAAATTTTTTTTGTAGTGTTTATCAATTATATTCTCATTTATTCCAAGATTAAGTAGGAACATGATGATAATCTAATGATTGTGTTGGTGATATTAAAGAAAGAGAAAAAGTATTCTAAGTTCAAAAAGTGTGACTTTTGGATGTAAGAAGTCACATTATTGGGGAACGTTATCACAAGTGATGGAATTTATGTGGACCCTTAAAAGAAAAAGGAAATTTAAGAATAACCTGACCCACTAGTGTCATTGAAATCTATATTTTTATAGATTAGCTGGTAACTATTTACATTTTGTGATAAACTTATCATTATTTATTATCCAATTATCTAATTTACCAAAAAATTGGGTATATTATTTAGGGATGAATGATATGAAGAAAACATTAAGGAGATCAAGAAGAGGATAATCACTGTTCTGGTACTATAGTTTCCCAGTCAAGACAATTGTATCACTAAGATGGGGAGAGAGTGAATCAGTGATATATTTTTATTTTATATTTGCTTAATTATGTAATAACTATAACACCCTGATATTTTATGAGGAGTATATATATATATTTTCTATGTATTATGTTATACGAAAAGGAATCTTTCACAGAACACATCAATAGTTTTGCATGCGTTACACGCATTCGTGACCTTCCTTGATAGTGTGTGTAGAACGCAATACCAAGTTTCACTAAACAATGATATATTATTATAATATTATGAACTAGCCGTTTTGAATAGTATTAACTGAATTTTAAATTTTATAACATTATAAATCATCTTACACATTATCTAGAATGAGGTATGAAAACAAAATCAGTTTTTCGGATAAAAGAAGTATTTTTAAAAAAATGCAGTTTTACTGCCTTTTGATGGCGCACACATTTTAAGTCTATTTTTTGACATGTTTATAAGTTCAATTTGACAAAATAAAAATCTTCTTTGGAATCAGGACATAAAAATTTACTTTGGATAAAATTTTCATACAATTTTGGTAACTTTCATATTTTGATGAATAGTAAAAACATGCTATATTTTTATTAAAAACAACTTTTTTCATCGCAATAATTTATATGGATAGATTTTCTTTTTAATTGGTTTTAAAGTGTAATTATAATATATTTTTACCATTTAATCAAATGTTGGTCATTGAAATTAATTTCACTTTGAAATTGGACATAAACAAGTGATGATCTTTTGATAGTTATTGTTTCTTAAAAACACGCTATTTTTTTGATAACGAAAATTACATTTAAAATTAATTAATTCCAATTCTATGTTTTGAATTTGAAAAATAGACATCATTTTTGAATTCGGAATATCAAATATATCATTGGCTGAATTTTTGTTATTTTTCTGAAAAACTTCAATTTTTCATGAATAGTGAAAACACTAAGTTTTTGGTTAAAACCAACTTTTTATTTAAATAATAATTTATTTGATTTAAATTTATTTGATGTCAAAATAGATACATAATACTTATATAAGTTTAATGAAATTCATTGGAATCATTTTATAATAATTATAGATTTATAAGAAATGTATTGAACTTTTCACCGTCTTTTTCCCACCTCCTAGGAGCTTTTGCAATTGTTCATAAAACATAATTTTACCACTTATCTGAGTTAAATTTTGAAAATATGAGAGACACAGTTAATATCAAGGAGTAAAATTTGGTTCAATTAGATAAAAATAATTGTTGGTGAATAGTATCTTTTTTACTTTTATTTACCACGGTTAAAAGTTAATAGAGTAATTCATTTTTAAAATAAAATTATAATAATTTGAAATTACCTTAATACTTGTCCAAACCTTATTGGATGAGTAATGTCCGACCATGGGAATCCTTAGGTCGATTTTGGGACCCCATGGAGCCACTTATGAAATAAAATGACATATTAGATTAATTAATTTAATGTAAAGACAAAATTGGAATTTACAAAATATCCTTTAGTAATTAATTTTTATAAGGGGGAATATAAATTATCTATTCGACTATAAATATTAATTGGAAAGATAAAAATATTTCCTACATGTTGATATTTTTTTTATAATTTTTAAACATCAAATAAATTAAATTATTTATGACACAATAATGATGAAGTATTTACCTCATTAATAAATGATTTAAATAAATAAGATTATAATGATTAAAATATTTTCCAAAACATGTCCAATTCTGATTAGATGATTTTATTTCGACCAGGAGTCATCTTATCTTCATCTTTAATGATTTTTGGACCTTTTGAAACCGAAGATAAGTTTATAATAAAATAAAATTTTCACACATTCCAAAGGTGCCCCTCTCCTCCCTTATAAAAGGGAACCTCCTCCTCTCCTCCTTACACCACTTTGAGCCTTCAAGATCGTCCAACCCCTACCCATTTCACTTCCCCACTTCCTTAGAAACATACTATAGGTGCTGGTCTTCTCAAAAGACTGACTCTAGTGCCCTAATGGAAAGTTTAAAGGAGGCACTTCGAAGAAGAGGTAATACCTTCTACCGTTTTCTTCAAGTTCCATTTTTCTTCTACTCCCTCTTCTTTAGTTGTTTCATTTTGAGGTAGTAACATCAGTATAACTCATATACTGATATGTTATTATAAATATGAAACAACCCTATTTCACCTTTTATCCATCCTATGGTAAACAAAATCACCGCGTGTGCGTACGTACGGAATATCGTCTCCACGCTGTGGTGTAATATGTTTTCCACCACAACCATACTTGGATGGGTATAATGGTGTAAATAAATAACTATATATTATTATTTTAAAGTGATATTTATTCTTAAATATTATACATACACTTCAATACAATTCCATGATCATGGGAACGATATGATCGCTCGTGCATACGTACGGCCTACCGTCTCCACGATGTGACGCCACTTGTTCTATATGATCTTCATTGAATAATGATTATATATATGAAATGAATGAATGAATATGATATATATTACACTAATACCATTCTGTAAATTATGTATCTATATACTATAAAGAGAAATATGAATTTATTCGACAAAACACGCATAAGAACATAAAGCAATAAACACCCGAATAACAAGTAGCAATGAAATATTACTACTAAGAAGATACAAATATGACCATATATGATATCATAAAAATGTATATGATTCTATAAATAAGTAAATTAAAATTATTTAAACCATATCACAGTAGGTTCGGATTCATACGAAGCATTTCAGACCTATGCTAAGGGAAAATCTAAAATCTCATTTTTGTCCGAGATTCTTCATACTTTGGTATTTAATGGGGTGTATTTTATCATCCACATCCACGTTTTCTCAATATGAAATATTATTTCCATCCTCCTACAATTGTTTAAATCTAATTTTACAATTATTCGATTGTTTTATGATGGAATTAATTTTATGATGTCCTTTTATCTTATATGGGTTATGTTATGATGCCATGATGTTTAAGAATCCCATTTTTATTACATGGGTTATGCTATGATGTATGATTTATGATTTTGTGGCACACATAAGAATGTTTTGATTATGAGATGGGTGGGACTTATATCTTCCTACAATTCATTGGGTAAATATTTATATCTCATGAGATAGACATGGATGGAACGACAAGTTAAATTTTTTCAGTGATACAGGACTAGAACGGGGAGTGAACTCGATTCAGTATTGGACATTGTCCTCTATGATCGTCTTGGAAATGAGCCTTGACTAATATGAAATTTTTTTCTATGATTATGTGTGTATTACAAAAAGATTCATGTTTTATTTTATGATTATTTGGGATTACAATTCATTACTATGATTTATCCCATGACATGACATTATGACCTCTTTTGCAGGTTAAGATTTTCAAAATTTTATGTTCTTATGAATATGATATGACTAATATTTCTTTTGTTTACCCTTACTGAGTATTTGAGGTCACCCTTTTGTTTGTTTTCTTTTCCCCGGGTCAGGAAGAAGGATATGAAGTAGGATATTCCAAAAAGTGACTCTAGATATGATGAAATAAATGGGAGACAGTGTAGTTGATTTTATGAACCGGTTGTTTATGTTTCCCAGTTTCTAAAGACACTATACCTATACGGTCCTTTCATGGTTTTTTATATGTTGTAATAATTATTCTTCAATTCTGAAGTAATGAAATGTATGTAAATTATGGGTCCTTATAATAACCTCAGAATCCTTTTAAATATTTCTTTCCCTTATGAAAAAAATTAAAACACACATCTATAGGAACACATGAATTTATAAGTATCACTATTCCAAAAGAATAGCTATATCTTTTCTATGATTTTTAAATTGTCTAATACCACACAATATGTTAGAAAATAATCCTTTTGTGAGGAATACAATGACTATGTAATTCTATTTCACTCATGTAGCTCTATATAAACAATTAAATAGTGAATTTGATCCTTCTATAACAAATGATGAAATACTATGTTTTGTAAAAACACATGATATGTTGAATTTTTATCAACTTTCACAAATGTATTATTTATAAAAAAATCTTCAATTTATTACCTAGAAGTTGGTAAGAACTTTTCTAAATTTTGTTACAAAACTCAGTCTGATTTCCCAATCCAATTATACCAGTCTAACTATTTGAGTTTTATTTCTCAATATGAAAAATATATTACTGTTTTAGAAAACGATTGAGAAAATTATGAACCACTTATTCTTCAATCAAAAAATCCCAATATGATTTTCCCAGTCCGATGATTCAGCCAAATACGATGACCAGTAGAATAAAACAAAACAAAATTTGGAAACCTCTTCTTCTATTTAGATAATGGTCTTTTATATTCTTCTCATTGAATAGTACATATATCAAAATAACAAAGAACTTTCACATTTATACTCACCCAAAAAATGGTTTGGGTGGGATTCCTAAAAAATTTCCCACTCAATAATATTTTCTGAATCTACACGTTCCTTTGAATTTTGGGTTTATATTAACTTCATAATATCTTATCAACACTTATTTATCATTCTTAAATCTTCTCACAACTTCAACTCTACTTTAGAATTTCTGTAAACATCGTTCTAATTCCGATTTCCCATTTCAATTTGTTCTTATGTCCTGCTTGATTATGATTAATACAAATTTAAAACAATATATTATTATTCATCCCTTCTATTGACCCACTTGAATTATAATCAATGTAATTTAAACAATTTTAAATGGTCAACTCAATTATTGATATAGCCGGTAATTTCATCTTCATATTGGCCACCAAAAAATTTTCCTTTTCTTTTCATTCATCAGTTCCAAAATATTAATCCTCCGATGATTATTATGGAATACCGAGTATGGACCGATATCACCAGCTATAACATCAACAAATTAGATATCTTATGAATATGATACCAATCAATATTTATAACAAACAATTCTGCCTCTAATTAATATGATGACATACTGAATTAGATGGATCAACATAAGTAACTTATTTATTTTTTGAATATGAATCTCAAAAACTTTATTCTTCGAGGATTTAAATCCTCTAGATTTTGGTCTGACCCAAAACTATAACCTTTATTATGACTATCCTACCATACCTTTAAACAAATATGTATCCAGAAATATCATTATGATGATGTTTAGACTAGAATGATTAAAATACATAAACATTCTTCTTTAATATACTTTTAACAAGTATCATGTCTTTCTTTATGACATTTATTACTTTGAAGATCAACATTAGCATCATCTCACTTACCATGTACAGTGTTGAAACATCCCTATCATTCATGAACATATTTCATTCCTACTCATCTTGAACATGATTGGCATGATTAAAATCAGGCTGAATATGATTGGAAAGAATGTTTTCTCCCATTTCCTTCTTCAGGAATTCATCACAAGTTTTACAACTTACTTATGATTTAGGAGAACTCGAAGATCAGAAAATCAACCTCACATTTTCATCAAAGTTAGGCAGTCTCAAATTATTCCCCATTATGATCAAACATTTCATTCCAAACTTTGGCTGATTTTGATGATCCTCTTTATCCAGAAAACATATTCCCAATGTTGTGGAATTTCTTAACCATTGTGAGTTTGATTTTATTTATTATGATGGTCAGTACAATTTTTATCAATTACAAAGTGAGGTGATTTATTTTCTTCTTAAAATCCATTGAGAACAAATGAAAATACCTGAATATGATATTAATCTTTATCATCTTGGTCCTAAAAATATCCCTCATTGAATTTTATTGTCAACCAAGGTTCATAAATCACATATCTCGTTATCCTCAATCTATGTATTACTTATCAATAATTATAAGACTACGTGTGCTAAATCATTGTAGTAAACATGAATTATTGACATAAAATTCATGATGTCCAAAAATAGTGATTATAAAAAATTTCCTAATGTTTTCATCCTCAAATTTTAAACCTCTATAAAGTACAAAAAAAAAATGTTTCCAACAACTACTCAAACAAACAGTTAGAATAGTTCACACACTTACAATGATGAATTCAAAATTTACCCACAACTCTCTCTATATACATGCTTCCATAATGATAGATTTATAAAACAATTCCCCCCCTTGAAAGCACTTTCCAAAGATAAGATGAGCGAGGGAACAAAAACACATACCTCAACCTTGACGAGAAAGTGGTTAGATCACAATTTTCAAGATCAATTTAGAGAATGCTTCCTTGGGTAAAGGTTTTGTGAAAATTTTAGTTGCTTATTCCGATTTAGGAAAAAAACTCAAAATTCAATTCATTATTCTACACATGATATTTGATGAAATAATTATTGATATCAATATGTTTTGAATGATAATGTTTTTCTGGATTCTTGGAGATGTTGATTTCACGTTTATTATCACAACCCAAGATAAAGGATAACTTCAATTCACCAATTTAGTATTCTAACTGATTATTCATCCACATAAGTTGGGTAGTAGATTGTATGGTAGAAAAATATTCAGATTCAGTTGTAATGAGAGTTACTGAATTCTATCTCTTTATATTCCAAAAAACATAACTTTTACCTAGAAATAAAACTCCACCTGATGCGGATCTTCTATCATCAATATTTAATTCCCAATCAGCTTCTGAATACCGAAAAAATTAATAATTTCTAAGCTATCATACCTGATTTCATAAATTTTTAGGTCTTTGATGTATTTCAAGATTCTTTTTTCTAGAAATTAAATTTGATTATTTAGGATCACTATAAACTGTTTCACATTAGGTAACATAATAAACAATATTTGATCCTAATGTAATAAAATATAAAAAAATTCCAATCAAGGAAACTATTTCTGATCAACTTTCTTGTCTTCTCCATCTTTACTCAACTCGTTTCCCACTGATAATGAGGTGAAAACTAGTAGTGAATTTTCTATACAAATTTTTTTGTGAATTTCTTTAGCATACATTTCTTGAGAAATAGAAATGTGTTTCTTCTTTTATAAAATTTGTAACCCAATAAATTATTTCATTTCTCCCAACATGGAATTCTCAAACAACATTTTCATTTATTTAGAAAACTTTTCACAAGATCTTTCATTATTCCAATTAATGATAATTCCATTAATATAAATAATTATGATGAAGGAAAACTCTTGAATTTCTTTGATGTAAATATTGTTATCAACCCTTCCTTTCTTAAAACTCATATTCCTTAAGAATGTATCCAGTTTTGAATATTGTTCCCTCATTGATTTCTTTAGTGCATACACAGATTTGTTAAATATGCACATATTACTTTCCTCTTTCGCAACAACAAATCGATAAGGCTATTCAATGAAAACTTCATCATTAAGATCAATATTTATAATTGCAGATTTTACATCCTTTTGAAAAATTTTGTAACTCCATTGTGTAGAAATAACATCAAAAATTATGATTATTTCTAACCATTCCACCAGAGAAAAAGTTTCATCAAAATCAACACCTTCAATTTTTGAGTAACCTTAACATACTAATCTTTCCTTGTTTATTAGCACTTCACCTTTTTCATTCATTTTTTTCTAGGAAACCCACTTTGTACCAATAATATTTTTGTTATCTGGATTAGGTACGATTTCCTATAAATATTTCTTTTCTATCCGGTCTAACTCTTCATTCATCGACAGAACCCATTCTAGATACTCAAAATCTTATTTCACAGCATTCGACCCAATTTTTGAATTCAAAGAAGTAAGTGTAATAGAATTTGTTGTTCTTATTGTTTGAACCTTTTAATGTTGATCACCAATAATGTTATGAGTTTACACTAGCTTCCTAATCTTGGGATGAAATTTTAGAGATTATTCTTCATCAATTGAAATAGCTGAGTCTAATTCTTGTTTTTGAGTATGATTACAATTGGATGTATCCTTATCAGAAATGTTTACAATAATTTCTTAATCCTAATCAACATCCATATCTGTTTGATTATATTTATCCTTAATATATTTTCCATTAACTTTCAAATTATTAGAATAAAAAATTCTTTCCATTTCTTTGTTGAAAAATCTCTATCCTCTTCCTTCTAGAGCATAACTAAGAAAAAATCCATCTTCACCTTTATGCTCGATCTTTCCCAGATTTACACCTTTCTTCTTTATAATGCATGGACTCCGGAAAACACTTAAATGTTTCAAACAAGTAGTTTTTCTATAAAAAAATTTGTATGGAGTCATATACAAACTTGGCCATTAGAAACATAAGTTTTGAATATAAACAAAAATACTCATGGGTTGCCTCCAATACGAATGAGAAAGACCTTGTTCAAGTAACATAGTTCTCCCCATTTCCACCAAACTTATATTTTTCCATTCATCAACCACATTTTTTTAGGTGTGTATAGGGAAGTATAATCATGAAAAATTCCATTCTTCTCAGGATAAATTTGAAATTATTCATTCTTATACTCATCACCATTATTATTTTTCAACTTTTTCACTAAATACTCACTTTTCTTCTTATATTTTCTCCTAAAACCATTAAACATTCTAATTGAATATGAATTATGTTTCATATTCATAACAAAATATGTTTAATTAAATTCATCAATGGTATTGATGAAGTAATTATCATAATTTTTTGATTTTTTTCTCATTGTTCCATAGATGCCAGAATGAATAAGTTCCAAGGGTTGTTTTGAACAAATATCAACTTTCTTATACACATACTTTGTAAATTTTCCCTTATGAAATATAGTGCAACAAAAATATCTCATGTATTAAAAATCATGAATATCTTGAACAAATTATCACTTTTATAACTTACTATTTTTTATTTGACACATGTTTCCCATCCTTTTATGCTATAATTAATTTTCTTCTACCATACCCAAGTAACAAGAAATTTGTACCTCCCCAACTTGAAATAATTTTCCCTTTGTATGTTGGCCTCTTGTAACTATCTTTTCATCCTTATAAATTTTCACAAAAAATACATCTTTCTTAAAGGTAACTTTGTTACCATAATCACATAATTGTGAAACAATCAACAAGTTATGTTTCAACTCATCAATATATAAATATTTCTTAGATTTAAACTTTTCTTTCCCAATGATATTTGATCCAACACCTTTGATTATTATTGTTTCATTCTTTTTGACTGTCAATGTTACCTCTTTGAATTCTTTTAAATTATTCAAAAATTTTAAATCTTCTTTCATGTATGAGGAACACCCACTATCTTGAATCCAGGGTTGTTCAGCTTTAAATGATTTGAGGTCAGTTTTAACAAGTGATTTTTCTTTCTTCACCTCCAGCTTATGGGAAATGATAAGAAAATTATACTGTGCCGGTAACAAAAAAGTAAAACCCTTAGAAAGATTACTTGGTTGTTAACCAATTTCACAAATAGTTTCTTGGGGTTGGAAACTATTTATAATTTTTACACCATCATTATCAGGTTTATTTTGAACATCTTTTTTCATAGTTATTATTTTGAGAAGATTGACTCCCCCAAAACCAATGACTTTCATAACCTATAGAATAGTAGTAATGTTGTTGGTTGACCAACACATATTTTTTTATTTATGATTCCATCACAATACCAGTAGTAACTGTAGAAAGAATATTTTCCTATATAGCTTCCTTACTGACTGGAGTTATGAATATGTTTCTTAGAAACCTTCTTGTCTGAATTTTTTTGACCACCACCCTTTTTGTTATCAATCAGAGTCTCCTTTTTAGCTTATTTATCATTTTATTCTTTTCATAACTAGAAATAATAGAAAAATTTACATATTCAGAATTTTTAGAAACATTTTTAGACTCTAGGATTTCAAAAACTTATGAATTATCAACTTTGTTAATCTTAGCCACATACATAATTTTCTATGATTTCTTATTTCTAAAAATAATTCTATCTTTCCTATAAACTTTTGATGGTTACTTTTTTTATCCTTATCAGGTTTTTCCATATGAAAACTTTCACCAACTTCATATATAGAATGTTTGGAAAATATAATTTTATTTTCATCTTTACAAAGTTTTTACTAGACAAGTTCTAACTATTATTTTTATACCTTTAACTTCAATAACATATTTTCATTATAATTCTTTTCTTCCATAAGATATTTTTTCAAATCACTAATATCCAGTTGAATCTTTTTCTTCTCATCTAAATAAATTTCATGAATATTTTATGAGGAACATTCATCTTACAACTTCTTGTTTTGTTATTCATGACTTATAATATTTCACAAATATATTTCAAATCTAAATTTAAATGAAATTTAAGTTTAGTTTCTTCTTAATCAGAACTGCTAATTCTGAATTCTTCATCATTAATTGTTAAATTAAAAGTATTCTCACCAACATGCTCAGTAGAATTTTTGGATTTAGATTTACTATATTCTTATTCTTTATCATTAGATAATAAAATACACCTATCAGATTTTGAGAATTTTTTACCCTTTCCTATAGAATAAAATTTTCCTTTCCACCCTATTTGTTCCATGACCTTCTTGGCATTATTTCTTCTTCATCACCATCTTTTTATTTCTTTCTTTGTGGAAATTTTTTTGTAAAGTGCCCAATGAATCCATATTCAAAACATTTCAACGGAAAATTCTCTTTATATTTACCTATACCTCTTCTCACATTTTTATAAAAAAGGATAAAATATCTTCATGATTTTTACATACCTCATTCTCAGAATCAAAATAACCACCTTCTTCTTCAAAAATAATTTTCTTTGAATTCTATTTCTTTATAGTCTTGAACAAAATTTCACTATAAAATTTTATTTTTATTTTCTTATTTTTATACAATAATATTTTATAATTGATGAGAGTTTTATGAAAATCATCTATAGATAATTTTTTAGGATATCTATATTCTAATTAATAAACTTTAGCATCAAACTTGTCGGGAATAATTCCTAATATCTTTTTAATAACTATAGAAGCCTCGAACTTTTAACTAAGACATATAATAGTGTTGATGATGTTATTTAACCTGTAAAATAAGTCCCTAATAGATTCATACCCACCCATTTTCAAGTCCACATACTTCAGCCTCTAGATTTGTAATTTTTCTTCTTCACTTTTGTATTGCCTTCATATATGTTTTTCATCTTATCTGATATACCTTTAACTATGGAAACATACTTCACCCTTAAAAATTCCCTTTTATAAAGTGATGATAGTAAATAATTCGTGTCTCTTCCATCACTCTCAATATTATCTTATCAATAGATTAAGACGAACTTTATCATCAATAGGAGGAAATACATCTGTTGCATGTTCAAGAAAATCATATCTAACAGACATAAGATGGGGAAACATTATATCTTTCCATATATGACTATTCTTAACATAGAAATCCAGGATTCATTTATTGTTGACATAATTCAAATTATCCATCAACTTCTATTCGAAACTTCAACAAAGAATAATTGAAGGGAACTGTCTCTAATACAAATTGCAATTGCCCAGTCAAGATAATTGTATCACTAAGAGTGGGAGGGGTGAATTAGTGATATATTTTTATTTTATATTCCCTTACTTATTAAAAAACATTTTTCTCATGTTAAATATTTCTTTTCCTATTGAAAATAATTAAAAGAAACATCTATAAGAACCCAAGAATTTACAAGGTTTATTATTCAACAAGAATATATACATCCTTTGTATTTTTTGAAAATGATCTAATACCACACAATCCACTAGAATTCAATTATTTTCTATGGAATACATTGAGTAGGATATGACCTTTCACTTGTGTGTCACTATGTAAACAATTCCATAGTGCATATGATCCTTCTAGAAAAAATGATGTAATACAAATTTTTGTAACAAAACAAGTTATGATTCTTCCTTATCAACTTTCACAAATGTGTTCTTTTTTATAAAAAATATTTACTTTCTTACCTAGAAGTTGGTAAGAACTTTTATGGACTTTGTTATAAAACTCAGTCCAATTCTCCTAGTCTAATTGATCAATAAGAAAAATATATGACTTTGTAAGAATATATTTGAGAAAATTATGAACCATTTCTTCTTCAATCTAGAAATCCCAATACAATCTTTCCAGTCTGATGATTCAGCACAATACGATGACCAGTTGAATACAATCTTGTCTCTCCTCATATGCTTTTATCCAAAATACGTCTTAAACAAAATTCAATTAGGAAACCTCTTATTCTCTATAAATATCTGCCTTGTCTTTTATTCTCCATGAATAGTATATCTATCATAAATTACAAAGTAATTTCTCTTTTATAGTAACCGAAAAAATATTTTGGGTGGGATTCCTAGAAATTTTTTCACTCAATTACATTTAACAAATCTATTTGTTCCTTTGATTTTAAGGTTCATACTGCCTTCATAAACTCTTGTCAACAGTTCTCCAACCATCATGAATCTTCAAATAGAATTATCTATACTTTATAATTTCCTTAAAAACATTAGTCTAATTCCAATTTCCCATTCTGATTTTTCATTATGATCCACTTCATTATGATGATGACAGATGTAAAATAATATATTCTTCTTTATCTCTTCTCTTGACCCACTAGAATGATAAACAATGTAATTAAACCTATTTTAAATGGTTGACTACATTATTGATAAATCTCTGAATTTATTCTTCATATTGGCCACCACATACTTTTAATTTTATTTACATTCATAAGTTTCAGAAAATTATTCCTTTGATGATTATGATGGCATACCCAATCAATTTCTATTAAAAAAAATCAACCTTTGATGAATATTATGACATACTAAATCCAATGGATCAACATTAAGAGCTTATTTATTTTTTGAATATGGTGCTCGCTGACTTCATTCTTTGAGGATTTAAATATTTTTGGCATTTAGTTTAACTAAAAACTAGCACCTTCATTACGATCATCCTCCCTGTTCATTAAATAATTATTCATCTAGGAATATCATTGTGATGATCTTGAGACTGGAATGATTCATATTCATCAAATTTATTCTATTATAAACATTCAGCAAGTACCCTTAATTCCTTCATGACTTTGATTATGTTTAATGACATCTTCATCATCATATAACCTACCAAGTAAAGTGTTTCTACTTAACTATATTTTATCAACATCATTCATTCCTTCTCAACCTGAATAAAATTTGTATGATTATGATCAATCTGAATATGATTAGTAGAATATTTTTCTTATCTTTATTTCATCAATAATTCATCACTAGTTTTATAACTTAGTAATGATTTATGAGAACTCCAAGATCAGCAAAGAATCATTATATTTTCATTAAAGTCAGGAAGACTCTAATTTTACCCATTATAATCAAACCTTTTATTCCAGACTTAGGGTGAGTAAAATGATCCTCTTCATCCCAAAAACATATTCCCAATACAATGGATTTTTTTAACCATTGTGAGTCTTATTTTCTTGAATATGATGGTCGGTATGACTTTCACCAAATAAAATGTGAGGTGATTTATTTTCTTCTTAAAAATCATTGACAATAAAAAATAATACCTAAATATGATAATCATCTTTATTATCTTGGTCTTAACATGTACTGAAACTACCAGTAAGTGGAGAAGGTTTTGGGATATATAGTGATTATTCAAGTAATGTATTGGGTTGTGTACTCATGTAGAATGATAAAGTGATATCCAATTCCTCATGATAGTTAAATATCCATGAGGAGAACTACCTAGCGCATGATCGAGAGTTAGAAGATATGATCTTTGCTCTAAATTTTTGGTCGCACTATCTTTATGGTGAGATGTTTGACATAAATACTGATCATAAGAGTCAAAAGTATATATTCAAATAGAGTTATATAAATATGCATCAATGAAAATGGTTTGATCTAATCATGCACTAGGATTTCTCTATTCACTACAATCCGAGAAAGGAGTATAAGCTAGATGCTGCTCTTAACAGAAAAAAAACATGCTACTATATCCATGATGCAAACTGAGAGAGACCTTATCTTCTTGTATATGAAAAGGATATATCATGAAATCATAACGATATGGAATACATCCTACCTCTCCCAAATTATTTCCCAACTATCTATCCAAGAGAAAATCAAGGAGACATAAAGGGATGATCTGGAGCTAAAAAAAGTTGAAATCAATATAGGAAGGGGACCTACATGAGTTCCAAATTGATGATGATGGTGTAATTTAGTTTTTAATGAGGCTTTATGTTCCTTCATCAATTGATATAAAGACCATGCTATTGTATAATGCACATAGCCAATCTTTCTACACCACCCCAGAAGTACCAATATGTACCATGATCTTTGAGGACACTTTTGATGGGACAACATGAAGAAGGAGATTACGGAGTATATATCAAGGTGTTTGGTATTCCATCATGTTAAAGTCGAGTGAAAAAATCCATAGGGATGATGAAACAATTTCTTATAACCATGTGGAATTGGGTGAATTTCACCATGGACTTTATCACTAGTCTCCCAAAAACAACCACAGAAAAAAATTCGATATGATTTGTGGTGGATCAACTCACCAAGACTAACCAATTTATCATTATTTGGGAATATTTCTCACTTGAAAAAATTTCCAAGATATATGTGAAATAAATTGTGAGGTTTCATGCGGTTCCACTTCTGATCATATTGGATTGTGATCCAAGGTTCACATCTAAATTCTATAGAAGCATTCAATACGGTTTTAGTACTAAATTAAATTTTAGCATGACCTATTTCTCCCAAACTGAAAGAAAATATAAAAGGACTATTGAAACACTTGAGAACATGCTAAGATCACACTTTATGGAATTTAAAGGAGGATGTGATCAACATATCCCATTGGTTGAGTTCTCATGTAAAAAAAACTTCCACTCGAGTATTTAAATGGATCTATATGAATCTTATAATGTAAATGAATGTAGAACTCAAAATTTTTTCTGATGAAGTTGTGGAATGAAAGATACATGGGCCAAATCTTGTGAATGTGATGACAAAGAAGTTTCAATCCAAACAAAAACATATAAAAGATACCTAGAGTCGGTAAAAGAGATATACTGACTACTACCGAAGGGACTTTAATTTTGATATTAGAGAAAAATATTTCCATTTAATATAACCATAGAAGAGAGTTATAAAATTTTTAATTAAAGGAGTTTTTTAGCCCAAGGAATTGACCCCTTTGAGATCCTTGATCGCATATGATTATTGACATATCAAATTTTATTTCCACAAAGTATGGCTTAAGTTCATGATTTTTCCAAAACCAATTTTATGGAAATAATTAGGCCATTAACCATCCATTATTGAGTTTGGTTGGTTTTTATGAATTTTTGTTAGGTAAGAATGTGGGTAAACCTAACTTGATTTCAAAATACCTAGTGAGTCCTTTTCCTCCCTCATAAAAAGTCACAACCTCACCTCATTCCTCACACCTTTCAATCCAGTTTGTTTCAACCAATATCTGCCCATATATATTCCCAAAATCCCTCCCCTAGACCTTGAATCCTCCCTTTGGTTAGAAATACTTACAAGGAATCCTTTTGGTACAAACCAAAAGTAGTTACCTGATTATGAGGTAACATCTTCTCTCAAGTTTTTTAGTGTTATTTCCGCTATCCAACCCCTTATATCTTATTATTTGATTCTTGTATAAAAAAACCATATCCTAAATATAATAGTATGTTTTATTCTAAGGGTTATACCTACACTTACACATACTTACATTTAATATTAATGAACATATTGTGTCTATGTATAGGGAAATACTGCCCCACAAAACATCGATTGTTCATTTTACATTACCAACATTCATAGTTGTCCATTTTGATGGAAAATATATTTTTATATGATATAAATGATATTTATTAATTCTTTATTCTAATTTAATCCTTTTATAATACACACCTTTAATAAATTCTATTTTTCATTAATACAATAACATAGTTTGAGGAACTGTGGACTACCGCCCCCTCAAAGCGATGTGATTCCTTCACACGATCCATGGAATGTATAAAGAATGATTATAATTAAAAATATTTGAAATAAACAACCTATATATGATATAAATAAAATAATTACCTTTTTGGAAATATAATATATATATATATATATCAATTTTTTTATTACCCTTTCAAACACTAAAAAAGTGATAACGTCGTTCATAGATGTGTGGACTACTGCCTCCTCGACACGATGTGATTCATTTTACACTACAATAATTACATATATATAAGAATATATGATTAAATAATATAGTATTTATGTTATATTGGTCATTCTGGGAATATTTGGTGTTACTTACCTTCTTTCCATAATGATCATTGAAAAATAAGAACGTCACTCATGCGTGCGTACGACCTACCGTCACCATGATTGTATTGTTGGTTCATTTTTCATAACCTTATTTAATAATTTATTTTAAAGGTATAATTAATCAATGAATATGATAATTATTTCATGATTATTATTCTGTACATTTCATATAATGACCCCTTTGACAACAGTTGACCTACCAATGTTGTTTTTGACAACTAATCCTAATTTCGTGTAAAAAGACAATGTAAATAGAATTGCATAGTAGTTGTATACAAAATATTATAAAGTAAAATAAAAGTAATGTTAAACATTAAAAATTTTCTCAATAAATTAGAAAATTAACTTAAGTTTATTATACAAGAAGTCAAAGGACGTTCACCCAAAATGAAACTCAAGGTAAGGTATATACATCTCACTTTTTACATCTATGAGATAAATGTCATGTTCAACATTTAATTATTTTGTGTGGTGTATCTACTACCCATTTTGATATATTATATAATTAACTATTTTATCTTTATGGTATTTAAAATATTCAATAAACATTATTCCTTCATCAGGCTTATGATTTAAATTGTTTTAGAGTGGTATGGGACACTTTGGGATGTTTAAAGATTATTTTCCTTATGACTAGTACTAATGATATTTCAATGGAATTTCTATTATAGGATATTATATATCCATTTTCAAATAAAACATTTCATTATTATCTGGTTATTCATGACCATTTTGAAGTATTAGTACTATTTTTTCCACTCTTTGGTACTGAAATTGTTTTAGAAAATGTTTTTTAGAAAAAATAACTTTATTTCTCTCTTTAGTCAGAGAACCTGTATTCTTCTAAAACAAATGTGTCAATATAAAAAAAATTCAAAAATGTTTTTAAAATGATTTGGTAAAGAAATTTTTACCCTTTTCTTTCTTTTACCATTGTTTTCAAAGGAATCTTTTTATCACTTTATGAAAAATTCATTTTTTTAACCTTTATCAATGAAAAAAGAATATTCTTTTACCTCATATGACAAGTACAGATTTACCCACCATATTTTATTTGAAACTTCCTTTTCATGTATAAAAGGTTAATTTTTAATGAAAATGTTATTAAAAGTGATTTTCAAAGAAAAAATTTCCAAAAGGTTTTTCATAATAAAAGGATATTTTCCTCAAGTATTTTTTTAAAATATCAGGTTATAGTATTTCTATTCATCATCATCAATAACCATTTATTTTTACTCCACTTGAGATTTCTTTATTGATACCATCCTCATTCTTCCTCTGGGTGCCTTATTATTGATTTGTCCAAGGAAAATATTCACATTCAATTTTTTGAATCATTTGTTATTCCCCTTGAAATATTCAATCTTCTATGATCATTAAACATTGAATTTCCCCTAATTATCCACTTCGTTCATCATGTATGTTACTATTACCTAAACCCTATACCATTTTATATACAGTGTCTAGTTTGATAGTAATATTATTATTTAGGAAAATATTGATAATTTCATATCGATTATTCAATATAGATATTTGATAAGTCATATTATTTATTTTGATTATTAGATATGAGGAATGACTTGGACCGGCAGTGAAGGGAGGATCCCAAAATTTATTGAGGTCCTCTATGAATCAATTGGTTCTCATGAGAAAAATTAGTTTCACAAATTTGAAGTGTTTAAAATTTCTTGTGAAAGGTTTTGATGGTATAGGTTTTCATGTGCCACAAATATTGTGTCTATTAAGAAATCATTTCCCTTATTTTGATTTAGTTATTATTCATCCATGATATTATACATCGACATATCTATTGATACATTTAATTTTCAGTTATTTAGATAGATTGTGTTTCAGTTTCTTACCTTGGCATATTTATTTTTCCTTATCTAGTTATTTAAATGGAATGTGTTTTCAGTTATTACATTTCCATAATATTTATGAACTTCCTTCTGAGTTTATAGATTATATAGTGAAATTACTTCTCAGTGTATTGATTATATGGAATGTGAGTTCAGTTATTCACCATGTCATAATTATTATTCTCATTGATTCATTATTACTTCCGCTATATTTTTCCCTTACTGAGAATTTGAGCTCACCCTTTTTATGTTTATTTCTCTAGGAATCCAAGAAGCGTACATTGAAAGATATACATGGATTTACTAGATGGATTAGATTTATCCTTGAAGCTATTTATTTAGAAAGAATAAAAAATGTTGTTTTAATTAGTGTATCCTTTTCTCATGTATGTATCTCGTTTACCAATAATACTAACCTCTCTATCCTTCAGGATTTAATTCCATATAATATTTCCAATGTAATAGTTTTAGACACTGAATCTGGGCCTTCGGGGGTCAGGTTACTACTGTTAGTATCAGAGTAAGTTTAGTATCATCCTTGGGAACTAGATTTAGGAAAACATATGTTAGAGAACATAGACCTAAGGCAGAATTTGAGGATAAGTATAGAATAACATCCTAGAATTTTGGAAAGGTAGAGATTATGTGGTTCTTTATAGAAATACATCCATGTGTGGATACTACAAGTATATGTGGTTTTGATACATATGTATCTAGGATTAATAACTATGATAAGGTATTTTGCGCCTAACTTGGGGTAACCTGGTATACAAAAATGGGCCTTACTACACAACTTCTTTGACACTCCTAGGGGATATGTTTAGGATAATTTACATTTTCTATAAAAACCACCATGAAGGATTTAGAAGATGAAAAACCTAGGATAGAACTAGGGTGTTTAGATTGAAAATAGCGTATCATGATTTAAAAATCCAATAAATGATATTATGGATAATCTCTAGACTAAGGAAAGATATATGTGGAAATATGTAGATGAAGTATTTATGTATTAGGGTTTTATTGAAAAATTTTGTTAAAAGTTTATTTTGTGATTAACCTAATTTAAAGGATTTCCATCATATTTATTTTAGGAATTATATTATTTTTGTTTTAGAAAACGATGACCTATAAGCTGGGTGATAACTAATCAAATCTCGTAAGGCTGTGGCTCTTAAATCCATGACCAAAGGATGATAAGGGTTTCTTTCCAAACACTAACTTATGAAATTTCCTGGTTAATTTTTCACTGTTTTTAGTTAAACAATTTGATGAATAAATGTTAATGATAACCCAGTAGTTTCACTTTTGAGTATTAGATATTAATATATTAACCATATTGGTTTTGGAAGATAGTCAAAGAAAATAGTATGAATTTTCACTCTTTTATGAGCCTCATGATCCTTTAAATGTTTCTTTTAGTGCTTCAGGCATAAACACATCCATATTGGTAATTTATTTCTTGGATTAAAGGAATGAAATAGAATTTGATCAAATCAAAAACAAAATTTAGGATTTTCAATATAAAATTGAAACCTATCATGTAAGAATATTTATTTATATTCTTAAGTAGTAAAATAATTACCCAACATAAGGAAAATTTCTTAAATATAATTTTTTTCCTGATATCTTAATTTTTGTTGAATTTATGGTCTTCTAAATCCTTACAGAATAATGGCTTTGAGGTCCTCAACTTTCCATTGATCTTTCACTTGTTTGTGATTGATGACCCCATCACTCCTTATAAATATTTACATTTTTCCTACAAGTATATATCTCTACTTTACACTGATGTTCTCCTACTAAGAGACCTAGTTACATGGTAGTCCATGTGACCTATGTACTTTCTATTCTCTCTTTTATAGGCGATGGCTTATAAACCCTTCTCATGATGTGGGATTTCAAACATAGGAAGTATCGAACAATCTATCACCATGATCGAGTTTAAATTGTGAGGATGTAATTTAAATAAGGTGGGGAGAATGTGATGAAATGAAATTCTAATGTAAGAAACTTTTATTCGATAGCGGGTATGACACGTGACACCGAACACATGAGGTAATATAATATCTAGATATATTATAAAATATTTACTATTTAAAATAGATTATATCTACTTCAATACATGAAACACTGAGTTGGCTTGTGTTGCATGCAAGAGAGGCCTTCCTTGATAGATTATGTTACATGCGAGAGTGGCCTTCCTCGATAGCTTTTGTTACATGCAAAACTGACCTTCCTTGATAGCTTCCATTACATGCAAGACCGATTTTCACCAAATAATAATTTATTATTAAACTATTATTATTTAATATAATATGATATAACCTAGCCATTATGTCAGCAGTTACAAATAGTATTAACTAAATTATGAAAATTTATGGTTTATATAAATTTAATATGAATTAATTGGTTACTAACTAATAATAAATGAAAATAAGAACCAATTGGATATAAAAAATAAATATTATTATTTATATACATCCACAGGAGTTCTATATTAATAAACATAGTTAATTAATAATAATGAATTATTTTAATGAAATATATATGTTATATAATAAATATAATATTTATTATATTAATCCATTATGTTTGATATGCATAAGATAATAATAAACACTATTTTACATATAAAACCTATATTTTTATAAAGGAAATTTTACCACCTTTTAATAGAGAACCCATTTTAAATAATCATTTTGGGACTTTAATTGATTTAATATCTAAAAATAAACTTAATCTTGGAAATAAAATTATAATAATTATTTTAGGGGGAATTTTTGACATTTTTTTGAAACATTTCATATTTAATGAATAGTTAAAAATACTGAATTTTATTTCAAAACTTCTTTTTTATCTAATTTATTTTTAAGGTTAAATTATATTTTTAATTGGTTTTAATGTTCAATTAGATAATAGTTTTATAAATTAATACAATTTATGTCATAAGAATAAATTTTAAATTTTAATTGATTATAAAAAATTGCAAACTTTCTTACCTTTTTTTCTTAAAAACATGTAGTGTCGTCCCATCTTCGGGATTAAATTTAAATTAATGTCTACAACTTTTTTGATTTGAATTTATAAAAATGAATTACATATTTGGAATAAAAATAATTTATAATTTATATTAAGGCCAATTTTTTATATATAAAAATATTAGTGAAAGTAATTAAAATTAATTACAATTATTAAGGTAAAACTAAGCTTAATAAAGGACTAAACCTTTAAATTAAGGGGAAATGACCTAGAAACTTATCCAAAACCCCTTTTATGGAAATAATTAAGACATTAACCTTCCATTATTGAGTTTGGTTTGTTTTTTATAACATGTTTTTTTGTTAAAACATGGGTACACCTAACATGATTTCAAAAGACCAAGTGAGACATTTTCCTCCATTTTAAAGGACCGCCACCTCTCCCTATTCTTGACACATCTCAAACTACTTATATTTGAAAAATATCTTACCATATAGCTTCAAAAAATCCCTCCACATGAAATTTAAGCCTCCATTTTAGTATAAATCCTTCCAAGGAATCCTTTTGGTAGAAACCAAAAGTAGTTACCCGATTAAGAGGTAATGTATTCTCTCAAGATTTCTGGATTAATTTTCATTCTCCAACCCCTAATATATTCTTATTATATTATTATATAACAAAAAAATTATCCTTAACATTATAGTATTTTTTATGCTAATTTTTATATCTACACTTACACACACTTACATCTAATTGGTAACGAACATATTGTTTCTGTGTAGGACAAACTACTGCCTCACGAAATGATGATTGTTTATTTTCCTTTACCAACTTTCATGGTTGGAAATTATTATGGAAACTATATTAATATATGATATATATGATATTTATTATTTCTCTATACTTATTTAATTTTTTTATAACACATACCTTTAATACTTTCCATTTATTTAATACAATAACTTTGTTTGAGGAATTGTGGATTACTGCCCCCTCAAAGCGATGTGATTTGTTCACACGATCCATGGAATGTATAAATGATGATTATAATTAAAAATATGTGACATAAAAAAACATTATATGATATTAATGAAATTATTACCTTCTTGTATATATACTATATATATATATATATATATCATTTTCTTTATTACCCTTTCACACACATAAAAAGTGATAACGTCGTTTGTGGACATGTGGACTAACGACTCCTCAACACGCTGTGATTCATTTTACATCACAATAATTCTATATAAAAGTATATATTATTTAATAATATGCTATTTATGATATAAAGATCATTTAGGAAATATATTTTGTTACTTACCCATTCTCCATATCAATCATTGAAAAATAAGAGCTTTACTCATGCGTTCGTACAACCTACCATGTCCATGATTGTAACGTTGGTTCGTTTTCCATAACAATATTTAATGATTTATTTTAAATGCATAATTAATGAAAAAATATGATAATTATTTCATGAGAATTTTTTTTGAGATTTTATATAATAACCCCTTTAATCATAGTTGACCTACCAATGTTGTTTTTGACACATAATCCGAATTTGTTCTAAACACCCAATGTAAACAGAACTTTTCAAGTATTTCATAAAACATAGAAAAAAGTGAAATAAAATTAATTATAAACTTTAAAAATTTTATCAATAAATTAAAAAATTAAAATAATTTTATTATACAAGAAGTGAAAGGATGTTCACCCAAAAAAACTCAAGGTAATGGATTCTCATCTCACTTTTTACATCTGTGAGATAAATGTCATATCCATATTTCGATTATTTTCTGTTGTGTATATAATACCCATTATGATATATAATATCATGAATTATTTTGTAGTCATTGTATTTGAAAATTCAATTCAATATTATTCCTTCATGAGGCTTCTGATTTAAAAATTTTCAAAGTTTTTTGGGACACCTTGGGATGTTTAAAGATTATTTTCCCCAAGAATAGTACTAATGATCTTACAATGGAAATTCAATTAGAGAAAATTGTATAACTATTTTACCTCGCACAAGATGTATGGATTTACCTATCGTCATTTCTTTGAATCTTCCCTTTCTTTTCTAAAAGGTTTCTTTATAAAGAAATTTTTTTCAAAAGTGATTTTCAAAGAAAATTTTTTCCAAAAGGATTTCATAATCATGGGATAATTTCCCCAATTTTTTTAAAAAGATCTTTTTATAGTATTTCTATTCATCAGCATCAATAGAAACTACTACAAAACCAGGTTTATCCAATACTAGGGATTTAATAGTGCAAGCTAAAAATGATGTTAAAGACCCCCTTTGTCAGGGATAAAAAACATTATTAAAGGAGGTCTTTAAAAATGATAAAAAAACATTGTTAAAGGAGGACCTTTATCAGCACTTTTAAAAAAGCACTGATAAATGGGATCTTTTAACAGCACTTGTAAAAAAACACTATTAAAGGGGGGTCCTTATCAGTGCTTTTTTAGAATCACAAATAAAGACCCATCTTTATCAATGTTTTTTAGTAGCACTGATAAAGGTATACTTAAAAAAATTCATTAAGAATAATATATTAATATATTTATATATTTATATTGATATAAATATAATATATATTTTTTAAAATATATTTTATATAAGGTAAATAGAATTTTACACTTAATATGCAAGATATTTTGTGAAAATAAATTACAAAATAAATAAAAAAATATTTTTAATTAATAATTTTCTTAATATTTCTGATTAATAGTAATTTAATATCAATTTCAAGATAGAAACTCCAAAAAATAATAAAATATCTAAAATAAGTTGAAAACGTAACTGAAACTTCAAACAGGGATAATTTTTGATAAGGGTGTCCATTTATGCTCTACCACATATCAAATCAAATTTTTTGATGAGATCTACAACCTTAGTGACAATGGTAAAACTCTATCACATGTTTAAAGGCCAAAACATCTCATAAGATCTCAAAAAAAGAGTTCTTAGTTAGGGTACCCTGATTTTTTGATATTCGGTGGATTTTCAACCTATTTTAAGGGGGTCTTATTGCCTTTTTTTGGTGGTGACTAATTTTATTCCTAGGTATTACATTTATATTGATATTATGGTTTTAAAAATGTATCAATTTTCATAATTTAATGTTTTAATAGTTATATATATGCATGTTTCTTATGTTTACTTATAATAAATCACTCATTCAAATATATATATCTACATATTTATGTAAAAATGTATATTCTAATATATGATAAAATATAAATATTCTAAAGATGTATTTAAAAGAATATCTAGCCAATTTACATTATATATACATATACATATACATATGTGTGTATTAATAAAGAGATATATATTTATACTCTATTCTATTATATATAAATGAATATAATATATAATATATTTAAATAAATATATGTATATATATATCACACACACATACATATATTATATAAATGTATTTTAAAATAATTATATAAATATATTTAAATAAATATATATATATATATATAAACAGAAATATCATTAGATAGACATCAAAACAACACAGTGTAGTGGTAAAGGTGTTCCATCTTTGAAGGAGAGGTGTAGGGTTTGAATCCATGAAGATGCACATAAGGATAGAAATTCACAAAGTGATGATAAAAGGTCATGTGTTTTCATTTATTACCTTTTCATGTTGTTTATGAACCTCTTTCTCAGTTTATTGATTATATGGCATGTGAATTCAGTTATTCACCATTTCATAATTATTATTATCATTGATTCGTTATTTCTTCCACCATATTTTGACCTTACTAATTATTTTATCTCACCCTTATTATATTTATTAACCTAGGAATCCAAGAAACATACGATAAAAGATATGTAGGGACTTACAAACTTGATTAGAGTTATCCTCAAAGAAAGTTATTTAGAGAGAAGAAGAAAAATATATAGTAATTAGTTTATTAATTTCTGATGTATATATATATATTTTATCAAGACTACTAGACTAACAGTCATTTGGGATTTATTTCCCTGTAATCATGTCAATGAAATAGTAGTATACACTAGCTTTGGGCTTTCTGGGGTTGGGTCTCTACGGATCTCCTCTTAGAGATGCTAGGGATAGTCTTTTGAGAAGCCCAGAACCTCTAATATTTGTATATGGAAGTTAAGAAGATAAATTGGTAGGGTTTGGTTGATCTAGAAGGTTCAAATTGGTGTAAGTAAGTGAGGGATAAAGTTCCCTTTTATAATTTAGGTGGGGCATTTTAGGATACTCCCAAAATATTAAATTAATATATATTATTTTTTAATTAAAAATGTATTAAAATTGAGTTATTTAAAACCTATGATGAGTATGGGTCTAAATCCTCACAAAAAATAATTTTTAGACATGTTTATGTCACAATGTTAACCTTATCATTTGTCTTTAACCCTTAGTTAAACCCTTTATCTCTTACCATGGCAACTTTTTTTTACTCTTTAGGGATAATATAGTTACTATAAAATGATAAATGAACCCCAAATGGATCATTGATGACATATTTAACCTTATTATAGTTATTTAGAAAAATTTATATTTTTATAAATTTTATATCATTTAATAAAATATTGTTTATTTTAAAGTTTCATTTTTTTTCATTTTTGATACTATTCGATATTTGTCTTTTTCAAAAATATCCTAACTACATTATATCTTCAAAACAAAACTTATAATATATCACTAACATTTCTAAATTGTCTATAAAATTAATATATGTAATTAATTATGTCAAATTTTATTTATTTTAATCTTTTTAATATCATTTTTTTTTATTTCCATTAATTAAATAATTACTATGTCATTATTATGAAAGCATTTAATTAAATTATTTCTTCTCTAAATTTTTTAAATAAATTATCACGATGAAGATAAATTTATTATCTTTAAAATGAATATGTATAGTCTAATTTATCTTTTCTATAACCATGTATTAAAAATGTAATACTTATTAAAAACATGAGTGTGACATTTTTAACTTATCTTTAAATAAAAGATAATAAATGTATCATTCTCATCCAATAGGCATAAAACGAGTATAATTTTTGCCTAATGATGATTTTGGTAGAAAACCACCCATTAAATGAAATTAGGAAAAGTGTTGGGGGTAATTTTATAATATCATTTATATCTATAATTACCTTATTTACCCTTAACTGTGGTAATTAAAATATTATTAATTTTACTATTACTATAATAAAATATAAAAGAAACATATTTACATAATTTAGTCCCATTAATTCAAAAATAGAATACATTTTTCATAATTGAAAACATATAATTTTTAGAAAATAATTTAAATGTAATCTTGTTGACGGTGTGAGAAAACGAGTTATTAATGTTTAAACCTGCAAAAGATTGAAACATTTTTATATCAAAACTCATTGTAAAATTGATTAAAATAACCTAAATTGTATAAAATGATAAAAATAACCAATTTATACTTTAAAAACTTTCAATAATATAATTTAACACTATAAATTATTTTGATGAAAAAAAGTTGTTTTCAATTGAAATTTATTATTTTTCACTATTCATCAAAACTTGAAACTTATCAGAAAAATACCAAAAATTTAACTAAAGTAAAATTTTATATTATTATTTAAAATATTAATTTTATTTTTTCAAATATAATTCATAAAATTGTCAGAAATTGGATTTAAAATAGATTCTCCATGAAAAGTTGATGAAACAGTTTTTATAAAAAAATATTTTTTTGTGTAATATTGGGTTTGTTATTATCTTATTAATCTCAAATATATTATATGAATATCAAAAATATTTTAATTAATATATAAAATATATATTTCATTAATATCATTCTATAATAGTAATTAATTTAATTTATTAGAATAAAATGACTTTGTGAGCATAAAAATGGTTATTTAAAAAACATCTATATATATTCAGTTAGTTACTATATTCATTTTTAATTAATTTAGAACCAATGAATTCTTCCATATATTTTAATAAGTTAGTTAATACTATTCATAACCACTAACTTAATGGCTAGGTTATATCTAATTATATTAAATAATAATATTTTAATAATATATTGTTGTTTGGTAAAACCCGGTATTGCATGTAACACAAGCCAACTCATTATTGTGTGTAGAATAAACATATTTTGGTATTGACTACAACATAATCTATCAAAGAAAATTAATTTATTTAAGAAGTGACATACTTTAAAATCATGGGGTGTTATAAGTGATGTAGGGACATCAGGTGTTTATGTTAATACATTTCATCTACAAGGTGGAGATTTTTGAACTTTATTCACTCAATATTGTAAATTAAATGATTTTAATTCCATGCATTATGTGAAGACCTGACCCCAGAAAAACCGGCAGTCGGTTCCTTATAAACATGATGTGCCATTTTATAACGAAAACATGCACTGATAAACACACATCACGTCCCATATAGAGAATCGAGTTCGGTTCGGGCTCTGGGAAACCGGTAACTTCAGAAATGTTTCATATGATAAAAGTTGATACCTGAAAATTTAAAATTCAAAACGTTAGGTGAGAATAAGAATTCACAGTAAGGGGTTTGAAATAAACCAATGAAACTATTGAAAGCATTATTTAAAAACATATCCAATGAACATTGTCTTATAGAAAACTGTAACAGATGTAACATAACATAAAAGTGCTCAACTACGATTTTCAAGGAATACATGAATCAATTAGGAAATTTTCAAAAAGGGGTAGTAAATGATATCCTGAATAAGTATGACGTATGAATTTTTAAGCACAAATTAAACTGTTAAGAGTAATACTTAATCAGAGTTGCGCATGAAGGAAAAAAACCTCCATTTCATATATTGGTTACTATTTTACACGAATCATGCCGCAAACTTTTACTTGTGACATCAATAAGAAATTGATAAAAACATAAGGGAAAGAGTAGTGAAAGAATAGTAATATCATCTTGAAAAAACTTGTAACATGACTTGAATTTGTGGATTCAAAATTTCATTTAGACATTCATGAACATATCATCGAGGTTCATCCCCAAGGTTTCAATAAAGAAAAATTACCGAGGTTATTCACCAGGGTGTCGTGAAGCCTGTCATCTCTAGAGATTAATTCTTTATCCCAAGCATTAGAGCGCTATCAGGGCACACCCTTAAAATGTATTTACTTTCATGTGAGCCACATAAATCAATACATTACTTAAACAGGGTTGTATATTCAATATTTCCCATACCACCTTGAATAATTCATTCATAATTGGTCATAGTAGTTGAATTTACATATCTTATAAGTGAGAAAGGCATCTACATGATTAAAAACCAAGCTAACAATCATATGACCGTTATTAAAAGGAAATAAGAAAGGAAGATTATGGAACATACATTGACATCTAAGGTACTGAATGAATAGAAAATTAGAATTTATCACAAGCTAGTTTGTTCTTGAAATTCTAAAATTTTATCATCCAATTGATTTCAAGGTGAACCAAAAAATCTCAACTTCGGTTTTGAGCTTGCACATGCTAAAACATTCAATGTTGCTAAGCCATTTCATAATACTGAATAATGTACATGATAGAAATCATGAATCTTCACCATAAGCAACATCATTTAAAACATACAGAAAACAAATAAGTTACTCTTAAATGTGGATATAAGTTTTTTTTAAACACCCTATTTCATATGTTTTCAAAACTCCACCTAAACTCGAGACTTAATGTGTAAGGACCTTAACAAATGAAATCAAGGTTCACGCAACATATAAAATATCTGTATGTACCCGAACTCAAACTAAAATATTGGCACACCTATATGTGTTAATCCCCTATGAATATTAGTTAAACAACATCTTGAATAGGTAAGGTCATTCCCTTAGTCATAAAAATTTGTTTATGAAATCCTACAAAAAAATAATTTTATAAAAACCCAATCATATATATAATATTTTAAAATTTTATTTATTATTTAAATATGAAATTAAGTGCATGTGAATATGTGCAGGGCATGAACAATTATACACAAACTTCATACATATAACCGAAGTAGAAAAGTCATGCCCATTCCTACATATAACCGGCGTATATATATATATATATATATATATATATATATATATAACCAAAAGTATATATATGTATTTTCAAAAACAAATCAATGAGGCCAAGTATATTCCTTACATCCTTTAAGCTATTTGAATGCAAGAGAACCCAAAGGCCTTGGTTAAACATTTAAGAATGCTTGGACTAAACCTTAAGGTTTAAAAAAATATTTTTTCAAATATATAAGTGTATGTATTCTCAAAGAAGCAAAACTAGGAAAAACTAAAAACTCTTACTTTAAAAACCAGGGAAAGGAGAACTTTAGGGAGGGTTGGTCAGGCTCACTAGAGACTTGAATGGGAGAGATGAACTGAGAGGTCTAGGTTATTTATATACAAAATCTGACACACCACCTTCCACGCAAAAATGTACCCACTTGGATTGCATTCAATGGGGGGTGTCGTGCTTGAAGAAAAAGAGGAGACATGGGGGTCCCCAGCGATCAGAGGTGAAGAAAATGAGGGGTGTTCCATAGGGTAGGCTTACTAGTGTAACCCATGCATAGAGGAAGAAGAATATGTGGCGAGGGGAAATGCCAGGGGAAAACAGATTGTCCAGATTGATCCCAACGTCAATCCAAGGGATTAAGTGCGTTTGCTGTTTTAAAATAATTGAGAAGATTAGATTAGATCTAATTTTCATCAGATGGTCTAAGTTCGATGAGACAATTTAAAAACCTTGTACAATCATGATTATATCATTACAGATTGAATGGTGGAAAAAACCCTAGAGAGAGACGCGATTGCTGAGGGTCGAGCGTGGGATCGGAATCAATGGCCCAGATCGCGCGCGATGCGATCCAATCGTCAAGATCAAATTTCGTCCAAAAAACTGCTTCCCACATCGAAATAGAGAGTGGTTTTCGCCTCCCTTATATCCCCAAGCCTCCTAACGAGTGCTCAGAAATCACACAACACCCATGAAGGGGGCCCTATACACAGGATCCCACCCGCAGGCCTTGGCCTACCCAGACCCTGCTGTAACCTCATGCCCGCATTGGTGCGCCTATGCAATCTTGATCGCTCCTGAGCACCCTTTGGGGAACCTCTACCCGAGCTCGTGCTGGCCATGGCTTGGGGCTGAGGGTCAGGCTCAACCACTTCATGTGAGTTGCCTCCCTCGGCCCTAGAAAAAAATGGTTGGCCCTAGTGGGCCAATTTGTTTTTGAAAAAACTACACTAAAAAAGTTTTAAGAAGAAGAAAAAATCCATTTATTAAAACTATATGGAATTTTAAATTATTAAACTTTAATGAATACAAATTAAACATGATTTAGATATAAGTATTTCTAAAATAAAAAATACCGAACCCCTTTTTTTGACTCAAAAAGTTACAAAAAAGAAATTTTAATAAATCTACATTATAATTTATATACTAGTATCCATGAAAACATAGTTCAATCAAAACATAATTTAATATGAAAAACATAAACATAGTTTATATAAATATTTAAGAAATGAAAAGCATTACATTTTATTTGAAAAATTCACAAAGTGTTTTGAATTCCTTAATTATTTTCAAAATCACTTAAATGTGTGATAATGTTTTACACAATATCCTTTTAGAGTTCATAAATGATGGTTTAATTATAAACTTAATCATAACTCAATTATTTGGAAACTAATTAATATATAAATAAGTTCACTTTTCCTAAAAAGGTCCAATCACTATTTTTTTATAACAGTTAGCTTCCAACGGTCACTAGAGAAACGGTCGAAAAAAGTGTCCTATAAAACCAAACCTTACAGTGTCCTAAAACTCCAAAGGAAGAAGATGGTGCTTCCCATTCCACTGATGATCAACATGGTTTTTATGACCACATTGGTGATGTTTTTTTTAGTTGACTCAAAGGATCTCCTTTACTTAGTGGGACTTGTTGTCGTGATTGGGGGTCTTCCAGTAGTTCTAATATGGTTTTTAATAGGTATATTTGGTTAGCATGATTACTCTTTTGATCTCGGTGTATTGTAGAAACTACGGTGTTCTTATTTAAATAAAGAGCCTTAGCTTTATCCTTTAATTTATTTTCTATTAAAAGGGATTTAACAAAAGTAAATGCAAACTATCATCATTATATGATACCCAAAATTCATGGTGTTACATTACTCTCCCCATCAAAGAATTGCTTCCCCACAATTCCATTCATACAAATATGCTAAGAGGAAGCTCTCAGTTGTTCCTACCATAACCCCCATCACAGAGGATCCTCAAGTGTGTTCAGTGGAACACCCAAATTGATGCTCAAATCCTCTAGTTCTCTGATCAGGATACACTTCGAGTAGAAGGGGTTGAACTGATACACCGAACACTCAGGCTTCTAGAGGGAGGCTCGAATGGTACAAAGTTTGGAAGTGTCCATAAGGACCAACATATGAATAACTTGCTGAATTATGTCTCGATCGAGAACATCTAAATTATAGACGTTATTGTACTGGCTGACGCTGAGGAGTTGGTACATGTAGGTCACATAAATGTTTCCCTCTAAAGCACACTCTTGAAATTTTACTTTGGCAGTGTAGTTCCAACCTAGGGTGAAACACAGGAAGAGCCCTTCATGGTATTTTCCTCTCCGCTTATGCTCGACCAATTGTGTTGAGCCTATGCAGTAGTAGTTGGAAGCATTCTCAAAGAAGAGAACCCGAAGGCCCAGGTTCGACATTTAAGAACGTTTGGACTGAACCCTATTGTTAATATATATATATATATTGGAATATAAAAGTGTATATATTCTCAAAGAAGAAAAACAAGGAAAAATTTAAAACCCATACTTTAAAAACTAGGGAAATGAGGACTTCAGGGAGGGTTGGTCGGGATTACTGGAGACATGAATGGGAGAGAAGAACCGAGAGGTCTCAGTTATTTATATACAAAAGCTCACACACCACCTTTCACACAAAACCGTACCCACTTGCATTGCATTCAATGGGGGGTGTCGTGCTTGAAGAAAACAGGGAGACATGGGGTCCTTGAAATTTAGAGGTGAAGGAAATTAGGGGTGTGCCATAGGGTAGGGTTACTGGTGTACCCCTTTCATGGAAGAAGGAGAAGACGCGGGTAGGGGAAATACTGGGAAAAAAAAGACGGTCCAGATTGATCCCAACATTGATCGAAGGGATGAGATATGTCTGTTGTTTTAAAAGAATTGAGCGTCTTAGATTAGATCTAAGTTACATAAGATGGTCTATGTTTGACACATAAATTTAAAAACCTAGAACGACCATGATTAGATCATGCCAGATCGAATGATTGACAAAAACCACAGAGAGAGACGCGATCGCCGAGGGTCAATTGTGGGATCGGAAACAATGGCACAGATCACGCGTGATGCGATCCAACGGTCCAGATCACATTTTTCCAGAAAAACTGCACCCCACATCGAAACGGAGAGCATTTTTTACCTCCCTTATAACCCTGGGCCTCCAAACAAGTTCTTAGAAATCACACAGCACACACAAAGGGGTCCCTATACACGGGATCCCTCCCCCATGCCTTGGCCTACCCGGACCTCGTCGTGGCCTCATGTCCACACTGGTGCGCCTATGCGCTCCTACTCACTCCCAAGCGCCCTTCGGGGATCCTCTTCCCGAGCTCAGGCCAACCATGGCTTGTGGATGAGGGTCAGGCTCAGCCACTTCATCTGAGCTTCCTCCCTCAGCCCTAGCCAAAAAGGGCTAGCCCTACTGGGCCTTTTTTTTGAAAAAGCTACACTAAAAAAGTTTTAAGAAGAGGAAACAATCCATTTATTAATACTATAAAGTATTTTATATTCTTAAACATTAATGAATACAGATTAAACTTGTTTTAGTTAGAAGTATTTCAAAAATTAAAAATACTAAACCTGTTTTTTAACTCAAAAAGGTACAAAAAGGAAATTTTAATAAACCAACATTATAATTTATATATTAGTATCCTAGAAAACATAGTTCAATCAAAATATAATTTAATTTGAAAAACATAAACATAGTTTATAACATTATTTAATAAATGAAAATCGTTATATTGTATTTGAAAAATTCGCAAAGTGTTTTGAATTCCTTAATTCTTTTCAAAATCAATTATGGGTGAAATGAAGTTTTACACCATATTTTTTTAGAGTTCATAAATTATGGTTTAATTATAACCATAATCATAACTAAATTATTTGGAAAATAATTAATATTTAAATAAGTTCACTTATCCCAACAATGTTCAATGACTATTTTTTTATAACTGTTAGCATCAAATTGTCACTAGAGAAATGGTTGAAAAAGTTTCTTATAAAACCAAGCCTTAAAGTGTCCTAAAACTCAAAACGAAGAAGATGGTACTTCCCATTATGCTGATGCTCAGCATGGCTTTTATGATCACAGTGGTGATGTTTCTTGATTTAGTTGACTCGAAGGATCTCCTTTACTTACTGGGCCTCGTTGTGGTGATTGGGGGTCATACAATAGTTTTGATAGGGTTTTTAATAGGTATCTTTGGTTATCATGATTACTCTTTTGATCTTAGTGTATTGTAGACATTACTATGTTCTTATTTAAATAAAAATCCTTACGTTTATACTTTAAATTTTTGTTTGGTTAAAATGGATTTTACAAAAGTAAATGCAAAATATCATCATTATATGATACCGAAAATTCGGGGTGTTAAACATTGTTTTTTTACTTGTCATAATATTAATTTTCATTTAATTTTTCATATTTTTATATGTTGTATTTATGTATTATTGAGCTTGAGCTTCTTTTATTACTTCTTGTATGCCATTTGTTCGGTTTATATATTGGGCATGTGCCATTAGCCTTGGTCCACATTCCCAATTGATCTATATCATCCTCATACCTGATGTTGATCCATTGATCCTTATGATCCTTTGGATTTTTATTCCTCCCTTTTTTCATTCCTTGTGAAATAGATTGTCTTGATCTATGGTTGACCCATGATAGCTTATCTTCTGATGTCATATGTCCTTATTTTGTTGATTAAGTGGTTATGTTGGGACACTTATCATGATTTTTCATATCCTTGATTATATGATCTAGTATTCCTCTACCCCTACTTGAATGACTCCTCGATTTGGAATCTAAATCTCCACTTGTGTGAGATTTAGTTGGGAAAAAAATTTCCATGGTTTTGGGAGCACTAGTTTTCCTCGAGGGAGAAGTGTAGATGAATGAGAATCGGTGGGATTCCTGGACTTACCAAAGAAGGAATGGTGATCTAGATAAGTTTTGATCAACTTCATCTATGCTTGGTGAGGAGCTCTGATGAAGTCCTAGTGTTCCTTGGTGTTCTCTTTTACCTAGATTAAAATGACGATTATACAGGAGTACAATCTCGATGACCCCAACAACAAGACCTAATTACATAGAGGCTCTAAGAAATCACATAAGAGAGATTTATCCCTAGTAAGGGGCCTTAGTATGGTATTCTTATTCTTTTCTTTCAATTATTTATGCCTTGTATTTGATTATTCTTTGGTTCTATGTTGCGTGTGTTGTTTGAGTTTTTACAAGGTGCTTGGTATATGATGAATCCCCAACTTGGTTCTACTGTGAGTCCTTGAATTTCAAGAACCTGAACATTGGATATTTTCCTCATGTGCCTTTTTATTATATGGTTATGTTTCACTATTTATCACATATCTTTTATAATCCCATTTTTTCATAGTGGAATCTTGGTACCCGTGCACCATGTATATAATCCAAATAGATAAATAATGTCAAAAACCTATGGTCCTCTTTATGATTTGATTAATACATTATGTCAATCATTTCTATTGATCATCTCACATATGTTTGAGTCTGTTATCTCTAATAGGTCATGGTACTTATCAGTATTAATATCAAAACGGTTATATATATTCTCATTATCATGTTATCTATTGTAAATGTTTACATGAATCATTACTTTTTATTCTCTTGTTCTTTCTTTATGGTTTGTTAGAATCAACATGTTAGACTTCCAATTATGAGAAATCATTATATGATTTGTATTATTCGTTATTTCTTGATTCTTCCTACTATTTATATAATTATAAACATGTTAAATTTTTATTCTGTAGTTTTGAGAAAAAAAATTATACCCATACAACTCAATTAATCCATTGAATGTGGGCTACCTCATAGCAGAACCCACAATTATTTTATATAATCTGATAAAAAAATATTTAGTAAGGCTGCTATTGGGATCCAATATTATTGGCCCTTTCATGATGTGATAATTGTGAGATAGAAGTAAATTAAGGATGAAGAAAAAATGAACAATAGATGTAACATAGAAAACCCCACAAATAAAGAGGGGTAAAAAACCATAGGAAAATAGAATGATATCACTATCGAAAAAGAGGTTAACCACACTCTCTTTCTATTATAAGGAAAATATCCATGTAATTAACTCTCTTGAGTAATGTATAATGCAACTCATAAAATACAACACTCAACATGTTGAAATAGGAAGCTCAATACTTAATGTGATGTTGCTAAAACCATCAAAGTGTTCTGCCTTTTATAGGCAAGGCCCTTACATGATCTTCTTCTTCTATTTAACTCCATGGGCTAGTTGTTTCACCCATCCCACTAACCAAACTATCCCCCTTTGAAAAATCAATGGAGTGAAATTGTTTGTGAGAAAAAATGCCAATATATATCACACATGGATATCTGATTGGGAACCAATAATATTTTGACAAATATTGTCTATCTTCCAACCATGATTCTCTTATATCTATGATTATGATTTAGGATTTTTAATATATTAATTTTACAAAGTTAATAACCTTTATCATAAAATTATCATAATTTTGTGCAATATAAATTTTCTGCATATCGACTATTCCATCCTCCACCACATCTCAAACAAAGTGATATTATACCATAATGTGCATTATCTTTGAATTAAAAGGTAGATTCCTTTTAATTTTCAAGGTTCTATGATTGTCACAAAACAATTGGATATACTTCTATCATTGTTTGAGATCCTCCGGAAACCTTCACATGTAAATCACCTCTTTGCAAGCATATGTAGTTTTCACGTACTCTACCTTAGTCGTGGATTAATATATAACAAACTACAACATTGAATTCCAGCTCACAACTCAACCTATAAAATTAAACACATAACCCAAAGTGTATTTTTTTTGGTCATAATCACCTACAAAATCAGAATCTGCGTAGGCTCAAATAGTGAAATTTTATCCTTAATAACATAATACAGCATATGAGATCTCCTTGATGTATCCAAGGGTCTTCTTTAATATTATCCAATGCTCCCATATTTAATTCTCCACATACCAACAAACTTCTCCCACTACAGGTGCAATTTCTGGTCTCATATAAACCACAGATATTATCATACTACCCACTACTAGTAAATAAGGTAATTGAGACATCTCCATCCTCTATAATTCACTGTTATCACTGTTAGGATTCATCATAATGGATAATATAAAATTAATAGTATGTGGGGTAAATATAGGCTTATAATGTCGCATGTGCAAGTATTTCAAGATATTCCTCAAGAAATTCTTTTTTGATAGCTAAATCATACCCTTATTTATATTTCATTAAATAAGTATCCCAAGATATTAATTTTTTTCCTAATTCATTCATATCATACTCCCATGGAAACTATCAACATGTCATACACATAAAATAGAAGAATGATAAAATCATTACCATCTAAACACATGAAATATGCACAAGTATCTAAATGAAGTATTTTCTGCCCAATACTCATGATATTGGAATAAAATCTCTTGTACCAACACCTTGGAGCCGGTTTAATACCATAAAAAGTTTTTCTCAACCTCAAAACCAAGTTCACTTTTTCTTATTTTGAAAAACATTTCAATTAGAGAATATATATTTATTTATCAAGATCAGCATGTAGAAAAGTTCTCTTCACATCTAGCTACTATAGATTTAAACTATATATTGCACACATCCCCATAACTATCTGAACTGTCGATATTCTAACAATGGGAGAAAATATTTCCTTGAAATCAATAAATTCTCTCTATGCATATCTTTTGACCACCAGTCATGCATGATATATTTACAATTATTCCTTTTCGTCCCAATTGATCTTAAAGAATCTGTTTTTATCGTTATTATTCCTTCCATGAGGCAATGGATCAATATCTCAAGTCTTGTTCTTCTGAAGGGCATCTAGTTTCTCCTAAATTGCTTCCATCCATGTGGATATTTCTGAACTCCACATCACATAACGTGTTCTCTTCATTACATTATCCCATAACTTCTTGAAAATTCCTACAGTCTTCAATGTCTCCCTTATTCTATCCAACAAGGTTATGTTCTCCCACTTTTCCACTCCATTTTGTTGAGAAGTGTACAACACCATGAATTTTCTCTTGATGCCTTCTCATTGAAAAAAATTATCAAAATCCTCACTTGAATATTTTCCACCACTATCAATCCTCAAACACATTATCTTATTTCAAGATTCCATCTTTATCTATGCATTGAATTTTTTGAAGACTTCAAAAACACTTGATTTCATATTGATTGAGTACACCTAACATCTCATGGAATAATCATCAATGAATTCTACAAATCACCTTTCTCTTCCCAGGGATATAAACAGTGCTTGCCAAATATTGGAATGGATCAACTCTAATATATCCTTTCTCCTCGTCGCCAATGTCACAAAATTCAACCTATGTTGGTTGAAAAATCACAATTCTCCCTAAATGTAAAGGATACCTTTGTAATCTAGGTATAACCTCATGTTCAGTACGAATCTTAAAGCTTCATTCGAACATAAGACCATGATTTTGATACCATGACTCCCTCAATGATTTTTTTGAGGTAGTTAACATGAAAACTATTTTAATGTCTCAGAAATTGCATATATATATTTTTTAATTATATAAAATTATTTTGAGACTGCAAAATCTGACGGCACGTGATTCTGAGGCCCAGGGTGCCCAAAATGATCGGTCGAAGTTATGTTAATCTTTAATTAGTGCACATAAGAAGTTTTATTGAAAAGGTGGAATAATTTGTAAACGGTTACTCAAATTAAAAATCTGAGGGCAGTATTGCGCTCAGAATGGCGGGTTTATCAAAGTCATGGATTAAGATTAGTCGGTGCGGGCCTCCTATGAGAAAACCTGAAAATGGAATAACTGTAAATAAAATTATTAAATAAAATTATTTATTTTTCAAATGCTTATAACTCACGAATGGTAACATAGATTAAAAATCTAAGACCACCATTGAGCTCCTGAGGGTATGCTCTTTTTAGGAAGATACTAACTTTGGTCAGTGTGGGCCACTAGTGAATGTTAGTTTTTGGCCGTAAATAAAATAATTGACAGTTATTTTATTATAAAATCCATAACATTTAAACGGTAACTCGGATTAGATATCCGAGAGTACCATTGGGTTCGTTGGGGCGTGTTTCAATTAGGAAGATCCTAACCTCAACTGGCACGGGTTGAGGGTGACTATTAATAATCATCCAAATTTTTTTTGGGTATGTTCAGTAAACATGTTAGCGGTGTTTTCTATCTTTTGAACTGTTGTTTGGCTTAAAAATTTGAGGGATTCGTTGAACCCGTAGCGCTGGGATTCGTTTAAGAGAGGTATAACTTTGACCGCAGTAGGTCGGGTGAAAAAGTTATTTTTGTGGACTTTTGAATGATTAATAAAATAACATGTTTTTTTATTTTATTCCTTCTTTCCTCCAACAGACGAACGATGCTGGTAGGACCGACGATGTGTGAAGCCAACAAATGGCTTAACTCTTATTTTCTTGTAACCACACCATTGGAAATTAAAGAGGTTCATTAATTAAATGAACCTCATTAATTCTCAATGCGTTATAAACTCTGTCTCCTCTCCTATCTATATGGAGCTTGGGGAGGTGTGTTGGCATGAATTCACAAAACAACAAAGCTCTAGAAAAGTACTACGACACCAACCACCAGGAGGACGAGATTGGTTCCAACGAGTGGTGATGAGTGCCATTGAGTCATGAACCGATGAAAATGATAAAAGAGGTTTCATCAAACGTTGTTAGCAGATGTCTCTTCCGGGTAGGGGGTTATTTTTGTTTGTTTGTTTTTTCCCTCTTCCACATGCTTGAAATTATACGAAGAACTCGAGTCAGCAGACTAACGGGTTGACCGGCGATTCGTCCGTCTTTGCAAGAGGTTATTTTGGGGAATCTTGCGGGGTTAATCTTGTGTTCAACACAACTGTTTATTTAAATCCCTTAATATCCTTCATATTGCGAGCTAACGCAGAGGGTGCGGGACTAATAAACCCAGCCAGAACCCTCTGCTATCTTGCTTTCCTTGCACCACCTCAGAAGACCGTGAACACGTCGACACACTCTGCAAGAGGAGGGTCGCAGACTGTCAACCACGACGAACGGAGGAGGTAGACGACACGACAGGCAACCGTGTGAAGAAAGGCGACATGAAATCCGCACCACTGATGAATGGAAGCTGCGGCGGAGGCCGAACCCACCTCTGGAGGGTTCCGCGGCGCCAACACGGTGCTGCTGCCTCACCAACTGAATGGACTCCGGGCCTTTCGTGAATCTAGGTGACTAGGGGGTTACACCCCCCATATCGGACTGAACTATGCCGCATCCCTCGTAGCGGTCCGCTTCCGTCGAGTTGGGGTGTCGCCCTTGAACCGGGTCGCCGCCCATAGATCGGGTCGCCGCCCTCGGACCGGGCCATCGCCCTCAAGTCCGGCCGCCGCCCTCGGACCAGACTGCCTCCCTTGGAGTGGGCTGCCTCCCTCACACCGGGCCCCCACCCTCGCACCGGGCCCCCACCCTTGGAGCGGGCTAGTGCCCTCACACTGGGACACCGCCCTCAGACCGGGTCGCCGCCCTCAAAGAGGGCCACCTCCCCGGAACGGATCTCCGCCCCATGTAGGTTGGAATTCCCCTTTGCGGGCCTCCCTATTCTAGTAGGGACACCTATTCAGGTCACCCCCCTTATGGGCCACCTCCCTGCGGGCCGCGGTGGGATACCCTTGTGGGACGCCCCTCTTGCGGGTCAAACAAAACACCATCCCATCAAGAAGAGTCCACCCCGGCCCATCAGGCCAAGTCCACCCCAGCCCATCCCAAAGCAAGTCGGACCGGGTCAGTCCGACCAGGTCAGTCTAGACCCAGGCCCAACCAAACCCTGGAACACTTAAAGAAGCATATATTGATAAACAAATGTCCGTTTGACAAACTGTCTACAAAGTTGGGATCCTTGGATCGAGACGGTCATTTTGGTATTCTCCAATTGAGTTTTTTAAGAAGTTGGAGTATGGCCGGGTTGGATCGAACCCGAATACAACCACACCCCCGAAGCTAAAATTCTTATCATATGTACATCTGTACTTAAGTTTTACCGGATTGTGAGTTGAGTGTTTTTCCGGTGTGGTACTTCTTGCTTTGTGGTGTTACCTGTGTGGTACTCATACCTTTGTGGTATTGTCTTTGTGGTGTTACATGTGTGGTATTTCTATCTTTGTGTTGTTACTTGCGTGGTACTTCTACCTTCATCGAGTTATCTTCATGGTTTTATCTTCGTGGTGTTACATGTGTGGTACTTCTACCTTCATGCTGTATTCTGTTTTCTTTCAGTTGTATTGTACTAGCAGTCGTACTTGTACTTTTACAGTTGGACATGTATTCTAGCCCCTTTTTTACTTTCAGCACTCTTTTACTACAACAGTTTACTTTTGGGTTGCATCTTATTGTGTTCTAGTCTGTGTGGTTGCATCCTGTTTTGTTCTTGGATTGTGTATCGATACATGATAAAAAACAAATATGTTCCCATTTATGGGACACACCTTTCCAGTTCTAGTTGTCAGCCTCTCGCCTATAGAAGATGCTTTTGGGGTATTCACGACATGGACCTCGAGGGACGGTTCATGAAAACTATCTCTACCTCCTTGTATGCTTCACCATAAAGAACTCATAGATTCTTTGAGATCTTCTCGGTCTTCATCACCACAAGCACACCCTTCACAATCTTCCCCACTCCATTGTTAGTGTGAGTCATACACCTAATATCATCAAATCCACCCAAATAAAATATGTTAATCTTCAGGATATTTTCATGGCGTACTCCTTAGGTGGTTTGAATCATACCATCATGTATCTTTAGTTTGTTGGTATTGACTCCAATGATCTTCAAGGTGTGATTTTTCCCCATGTAAACAAGTCCTTTCGAGATATGTTCATACTGATCAAACCATTCCCTTTGAGCCAAGTTTCTACTGAATCAATTATCCTTGCATTGTTGAGATGATGTCTACCTACATCCATCATTGAAGTTTCGTTGAATAGTATGTCTCCATTTTCATAAGTTCTCGTTATATTTCATTGAGAGTTGTTTCCACCACTCTTACTGTTCCAACTATTCTTTTTGGTGTTCCCATACTTTCCACAACCATAACATGTGATGTTGTTATTCTTATTGATTTGGAACTTCCATGATTTTGGCTTCCACTTTGAATCATGCTCCATCGTCCATCCTCTCTCTATTGAAAAATTCTTTAATTGGTGCAATGTTTTTTGTCTGTAATTTTGCTATTACATTGACTTTTTTCTTCAGGAACCACAACTGCAATGTTGTTGAGCATAAACATGGCCATCAAGATATTTTTGGTAAGGTTGACGATCAACTAATCATATGGATTTGTAAATATTTAGAGCATAATACCAGAACATTCAGTATCCCTAATTTTGTAGCCTAGTGTCATGAGTTGAGCCAATAGGGTATTGAGAATGTTGATGTGATCTGTCACTGATGATGAATCTTCATTCGAAGAGTGTATAATTTTCTTTTTAAGAATATTTTGGTGTGCAGTGACATGGTATTATAATGTTTCTCAGAACATCCTAATTTTCTTTCATTGTATTTTTCTCTGCAATTCATGATAGGACCTTGGCCACCAAAGCAAAAGGGATGTTGGCAATAACATTCATATCCATGTTGTCCTATTTCTCCTCTACTAGAGCCACTGGTATTTTGTGGATAACAATAGGAAATTGTTCTACCACATCATTGCTTGCATCCTCATTTATGTGAATTATTAATACCTAAAAAAATTAAATTCACTAGGCTGGGTATACCAGACTACCACAATCGAAGTGCGTTTTTATCAAAACGATAAATAGTACTCCATAGCATTTAGAGAAGTGAAATTTGTACCATAACATTGAACTCCATAACATACATGATTGAAAATAACTTTATTTTACATATCGAATCAACAACAAAGATTCATTTTGATGTCACAAACCAATCGGATAAAGCCTAGAGGGTGCTGGTGTCCACGTGGTAGTGTTTTCAGATGATGTCATGGAAGGTGGGCCATTCGATGTCTGGGTACGATCTCCAAGTGTTCCTATCGGCCAGAAACTAGGGCGGGGGGACTAACCACCCTATCCCTCACCGGGCACTAGAAGAATCTTATCGACTTCCTCTTCCTCCGCTCATTCACCACCGCCCTGTGTACGCAGCGCTTGTACATCCCATTCGTCAGAGCCTGCAATTTTCCCTTTCATTATGACTATGAAAATGAGAAGTGTTAAATGGTTCAGTGGTGAATGAAGACGTGTATACCATATAGGTGTCACCGAAAATAACAACAAACGTGGATGGAGCAGGGGTGATAGAATGCCACCTCCCATCATACGAAACTTGGAGGCCACTGACGTCGTCCTGGGGGAGGATGATAGTGGAGGTGGGATCAAAATGGGATCATGTTCCCAGCGTCACCTCCGATTGCTGACAAGGAGGGTAGTAATTTTGACACACATTCGATTCGTTTCCAATGAATAAATCCCGATGGTAGCTGCATCCCACCCCAAGGCCGATGCCCATCACCTCCATGATCGCAACTGACTGACCACTCATGGCCTCGCTACACTCCCCCCACTCCTTCCTGCCCCCGACACAAAAGGATCATGGAATATATGGACCTTTTCCGACTTCTAATCACCAAAAATTCTAAATGGTAGGCATTTTTTCTCAATTAATTCTCAAAAAATTTCCCAAAATATCAAAAATTCATGCCCAAGGTTTGCACGAAGTACTTCTCCATGCTCCCGGTGGCGGCTTCGGTGAAGTGGAAGGACAACTTCTCTTTCCACAAAAACTGCGTCGTGAACCTGTCGGTGAGGCCGTCGTTGTATCCTTGGTGATCCATGGAGCTCCTCTTCATCCTATTCTTCTCCTGTGGTGGATAGCTGGAGAACCGCTCCATACCGGCCCGTGCCCCGATGGGATCCCTCCTTAGCTGTGGGTGTCGAGCTGATGATTTTGGAAGGAGTTGGGGGCCTCCTTTTATAGGCAGAATTCTGTCCACTATAAGATTGCACGTTTTTGGACCATTAAATGGTCAATTCACTCGTCAAACCCTTCATAAACGTTGTTCATAAATGTGTTTTCCGTTCATCTTCCAAATTTCAGCTCATTTAGCCACTGAGTTAAGGAGTTATGTAATTATCATTGAATAAGACTTTCTTATGGGTGAAATTTCCAGGAAGCTTCCTTAAAATGTGTAACGATCAATGGAATCATCAATGACTTCAAAACACCTCCAAATTTGTTGTAGAGTCGTTCCTAGGTGTTCTAGTGGTACCCCAAGTAAAATTACCTAAATTGTAGGTGAGGGAACTGATTTGTGAATCCGTTATGGTGGTGGGGTCTACGCTGTCCGCCCAAAAAAGATTCCAACTTCAATGAATTTTTTGAACTAATAGATCTTCGAATCAGCTCTAGGTACAAAAGAGAGAGTCGAATGAAATAAATTCAGGATTCTAAATAAACTAATCATGAATTTTGGAATTATATGTTTTATGAAATGATAAAAATATATTTGCAGTAAAAATCATTCAAAAATCCAAATTTATGCACTTTTCTCAATTTTGCTCATAATCATTCTGAAATTGAAACTACACATCATTTTAATATGACATTGAAATAAATGAGTTTTATCATTGAAAAAAAATTAAAAAATACTCCTTATTTGATAAAAAATATGCATAAAAATTTTCTATGTCAAATACCCCCACACTAAAACCAGGCTTGTTCTCAAGCATAAAATCTCCACATGGAAATCAGAGAACACCATTGTTACCAAAATTCAAATTACAATGCAATAAAAAAAAATCAATGTGAAATCAAATATTAAAAAATCTTCATAAAATATCAATTTAATTTTTCATTTTCAACGAAACAAAGAATTCACATATTTTACTTTTACCCTTTGAAAATTGACGGAACATCTCATTTCATTCATTCAATCTCTTTCATTTATTATTATTAAACATGCCAAGTCATGATTTACCTAACTTTTGATTCTTTTCTCTCATCACTCATGATACAATTCAAGTAGATTTATGCCTATATCATTCGAAACATGTTCTTTATCCATAGGCTTGTAAATGAACTACTTTCTCCAATTTGTAAGGAAAAACCACACAAAAAATCCCGAGGACTTGCAATTAAGGTTTTATTGACGTTGAGGATTAAGGTTGATAGGATTTGAGGTATAAAAAATTAAGCCTCAAGGAGGAGTCTAATCTCTTAAGTATTATGAATGATATCATAAGTAAAAATATAATGAAATTATCCCCTTCAAAGTAGCAACACCACTTCCTAAAACTCAACGAAAAGTTTATGATCAAGTAAGAATAATGAATGATTTGTGCAACCTCTTGAATATTTTTTTTAATTTTTTTTTCAAAATTTATGATTATATCAAACCTCAAATCCATCACATAACCATATAGGATCATAAGATGATCAGTATGAAAAATGGTGATTTTTGGTTTTCCAAAATCACAACCCATTTTTTTCTCTTTTTGTTGGTTCTTTTTGTCATTTTTGCAATTTTTTTAATTCAAGTGGGGAAAACAATAGATTATAATGAATCATTCCACAAACTTTTATAATTACCAAAATAATACCCCCACACTTATTCTTTATAATGTATAACATCCCATCCACCATGATTCCCTTTATGCCCACACTTCAACTTTAAAATATTATGCAAATACTAATAGGAGGGTAAAAATGGATAAAAATGGATTGAAATATGGCTCATTCCTATAATGGTCATTCATGGTCTCTATGGGATAAAATAAGGATTGATGTAAAGGTCGTACTTTAAGGAAATTTATCTTTTTAAAGGATGCCTCAATCATTTTAAATGTGTTTTTGAACAGTCATAGACTTGAAAAGTTTCAATACAAGTTCCGGTCGGTTACATGTCACAAGATCACTAAAAAAATATGGCAAAGAATAAATATGAAGTAATTGGTCTAGAAATCCTCTTAGGAATGGGAAATATAACATTGTTTAATCACTCATGGCATGACTAATAAATCAATTCACATGAACTTCAGAAATTCCAAGCATGAAGGAAGGTAGGGAAATTTAATTTACATGTATCAATTAATTCTTTCAAATCATGAGTTATTACTTAAATATCTATGCTTCATTTGAAAAATTAAATTATTAATTTCAATAATTTAATCATTTCATAATTGAAATCAAAAACCTGGCATCTCAGGATTCTTAAGAAACTCATGTCTTCTAGATAAGTTGAGTAAAACATGAATTTATGTGTGGGCATGCAATTTTATCTTTAAATCTCAAAACATGTTGTGGGAAAAAATGTGGAAAGTTTAAAAGATAAAACACTAAAATTGAACACCCTTTTCCCATGAATCTTAGTCCTTCCCCTTCTCTGTTTGGGGCTTACTTCTACTATCATGATCCTACAAAAGAAAATTACTCAATTAATCACACTTATCATTTCATTTATGCTTAACATGGAAAGAGTTAGGGGGTCACATGCTAAATCATTTCAAAGAAAAGAAATTTACCTCTATATTCCTAGAATGAAAGTAAAGATAATTCTTGGCATTATCCCCCATGTGAGCCCTGAATTTTGAATGCCTCCAAAGGGCAGTACCAAGTGTTATCTATAGTCTGTTGGAGGATGAAGCTTCTTTGATTAGAACCACCACATGTGGATTTTCTCACCTTGTGCTTCATTCTTCTGGGTGAGTAATGATCCCTGGATAGAGTACACCATATCCCCCCCTTCACAATGAGGTATAGCTTGCATGATGGGGTAGGATGAATTATGAATCATACTCCTTCTAGGTTGCTACTTGTTAAACCTCTTCATCTCTTTCCATTGGTTCCTCAAGGTATTCTTTATCAAAAGAATATTCAATAGGAATGTCAGAGTGTAATTCTATTTGAATAATATTAAAACATGAAGTATCAAGATCAAATTATTCCCCATCAAAGTAAGAATATTTAATCATTATTTACTTAGGGAAATCCACTAGAATATCTTCATGAACTTCCTTCAATAAATATTCAACATGTCCAGGGAGCTCCATATGTTCCTCAACATGTGTACATCCTAGTTCTTCTTCGTCCTCCAAGGCATAGCTGAGATTGTCAGATTCTATATAATCAAAACCACAAGGAGTGATGTAGAATTAAGATTCAATAAAATTAGATGGGATAGATTCAATGAATGGTTAAACTCCTTATGTTGGTTCAGCATCAATCTCTTCATCAGTGGTAAGTTCCTCTTAGAGTAGACTCTCTGAGGATGGAGGCAAGTAGTCAGGCTCCTCCATCATGACTTCAAATTCCACAACTTGGGTGGTTTCTTCCTTCAGTGGTGACAAATATTCTTCTTTTTAATATATGGGGAGGTCAGGTAGTTCCTCACAATTAATCAATAATTCTTCCAACTTTTTTTGATCTCCCACTTTTAGATCTCCATGTACGTCTTCCCCCCTTGACTCCTCAGGTTTTTCAATTTCAAATATAAGTGGTGAAATTTCTTCCACCACTTTCACAGGTTATTCCTTTGGCTTTGGTTTGGGTTGCTCCATTAATGCATGAACATAATCAAAATATCTATCATCCTTTTTGGTTAATTGTTCAATTATTTCTCTAAGATCATGTACCTAAGGTCTTCTAAAATATTTATCTTATCTTGTTGTTGTTTTTTCATCTGTGACTACTTTTTCCATGCATAATATTCTGAATTTGAATACATCATGGAAGTATTTTTTTAGTTTTTTCTTCACAAAATTAAATCTAACTAAGATGTGAAAATAGAAAAATTAAATAAACTAATGATTGTATCCTTGGAAACAATGTTAGTTTTGACGTATGCTTGTCGCGGGGCGTGGACAAAAATAAATATATTTTTCCTAGTGCAACATCGTGGCTGACCAGGGTAATCTATCTTGAGGAGCCTTCTCAATGTAGTTCACTTACATTATCCAATTCAATTATTATATCTATTTTTTTTGTTATATTTATTAATTGTATGTGATCAAAATATTTTTGGGTTTTTTATTATTTAAAATAATTACACGTGAATCAAGAATTCTAAATTTATACTAAGATGCAAGTCTAAACAGAATGAATTAATAAGAATGAACTTGGTTTTGGGGGTTGGTTAAATGTTAAATCATTATGATGCTTTATATGTTTTATTTTAGTTTGATAATCCAGAAATGAAATCTCATGTTTGAACAACTATTATTTAATTATAAATTGTGAAATATCATTGAATGTTTGAGCACTCTCAATTCCACCTCCTCTTTTAATCCAAGTTGGTGACAGACCATTGTCTAGAATGTGTCATCTTCCAGGACCCAGTTCCATCAAAGCCGTTTCATAAATTGATTAGATAAAATCCAACATGTGATGAACTAAACAATGGAGGGAGGGAAAATGATTAAATAAATGAATTGGGATTGGTTTAGTTTCATGTCATTGGAGTCAGTCACAACATCAGAGACATTCTCTTTACATGTGTATGCTACTCAAATCTATCTACAAACATAAAATTAAATGTTAAAGAAAATTCATGATCACCTTCAACTACCCCCAGGCCATGTCTCGAGGTCAGACTCTCATTTCTGAGAGTAAGATATTACTCAATAGAGTGGGTGGAAGAGAATAGAGAGAGAGGGAAAGAAATGAAGAAAATTCGTTGGAGAAACACAAATGCATGGATTAATAAAACGTAATTTTGAATTACAATTGAAAAATAATAAAAAATTAAAATTGAATGAAAATATAAAGATTAAATTAGGAGGGAAAGAGGAGAAGATGTGGCTCGTGCCCTGGCGGGATCCCTCCTTAGCTGCGGGTGTCAAGCTGAAGATTTGGGAAGAAGGCGAGGGCCTCCTTTTATAGGAAGAATTTATTCCTTTGAAATTTTGCATATTTTTTTCCTATTAAATGTTGGATTATTGTGTGTAAACCTTCATAAAAGTTATTCAATAATGTGGTTTCCATTCACCCTCCAAATTTTATCTCATTTAGCAACAGGATTAAAGAGTAATGGAATCTTCATTAAATAAGACTTTTTATGGCCGAAATTTCCAGGAAGCCGTCATCAAATTTATAACGATAAATTGAAACCTTGATGAATTAAAATTCCCCCCCCCAATTTGTTTTAATGTCATTCCTATGTGTCCTTGTGCAATCATTGGTGGAATAACCTAAATATTAGGTGAGGAGACTGATTTTTTCATCAGTTATAGTGGTGGGGTCCATTCTATTTTCCTAGAAAAAGTTCCAACATCAATGAATTTTTTGGACTAATAGATCATTAAATCAACTCTATGTCCTTAAGATAAAGTTTAATGAAATAAAATCATGATTTTAAGAAAAAGAATCCTGAATTTTGGAATTATATTTTTTTAAAAATGACAAAAATACCTTTGAAGTAAAAATATGTCAAAAATCTAAAATTATACTCTTTCCTTAATTTTTCTCATAAGCATTTTAATAAATAAAATTACCAATTATTTTAATAAAACATTGAAATACATGGGTTTTATCATTTAATAAAATTAAAAAATCATAATTATTTGATAAACAATATGCACATAAATTTTCTCTCTCAAATACCCTCACACTTAAACCATGCTTGTCCTCAAGCATAAAATCTCAACATTGAAATTAGAGGACACCAATGTTACCAATATTCAAATTCCAATTCAATTAAATCAAAAAAAATTCATTGTGAATTCAAACTTTCAAAAAATTTCAAAAATATCAATTAAATTTCTCATTTTTCAAAGAAACAAATAATTCACATAATTTACTTTTACTATTTGAAAATTCATGGAACTTCTCCTTTAATTCATTCAAGCTCCTTGATTCATTATTATTAAACATGGAAAGTCATTATTTACCTCACTTTTGATTATTTTCTCTCATTACTCATTATACAATTCAAGTAGAGTTATGATCATATCATGAGAACATGCTCCTTATCCATAAGCTTGTAAATAAACTACTTTATCCATTTTATAAAGAAAAAATGAACATAAAATAATGAGGACTTGAAATTAAGGTTCTATTGACTCTGAGGTTTAAGGTTGGTAGGATTTGATGCTATAAAAATAAAGGCTCAAGGAGGAGGCTAATATATTAAGTATTATGCATGATATCAAAAGTAAAAATATAATTAAATTATCCCCTTTATAGTAGCAACACAGACATCCCAAAAATCAATGAAAATGTTATGATCAAGTAAGAATAATGAATGATTTGTTCACCCTCTTGAATGTTTTTTACATTATTTTCCTTTTTCTAAAGTTATTATTATATGAGACCTCACATAAATCACCTAACCATATACTCTCATAAGTTCGTCACTCCAGAAAATGGTGATTTTGGGTTTTCCCAAATCATAACCCATTTTTTTCTCTTTTTGTTTGTTCTTTTTGTCATTTTGTCATTTTTTTAATTCAAGAGGGGAAAAATAGAGTATAATGAGTGATTCCACAACCTTTTACAATTACCACAATAAAACCCCTACACTTCTTCCTTCAATGTATATCATCCCGTCCACCATGATTCTCTTTACCCGCATACTTCAACTTTAAAATATCATTAAAATACTCAGAGGAGGGTAGGAATGGATAAGTATTGATTGAAACATGACTCATTCCTATAATGGCCATTCATTGTATCTATTTTTTAAATAAGAATTGATGTAAAGGTAGTCTTTTAAGGAAAATTATCTTTTCAAAGGATGCCTCAATCATTTTAAATGTGTTTTTACACCGTCATAGATTTGAAAAGTTTCATTACAAGTTATGGTTGGTTGCATGTCCCAATATTACTCAAGAAATATGCTCATAAATAAATAGGTTGTACATGGTCTAGAAATATTATTGGGAATGAGAAATATAACATTTGACAATAACTCATGGCATGACTAATAAATCAATTCACATGAACTTTGGAAATTCAATGCATGAAGGATGGTAGGGAAATTTCATTTAAATGAATCAATTAATTCCTTCAAATCATGAGTCATTACCTCAATATCCATGCTTCATTTTAAAAATTCAATTATTAATTTCAATAATTTAATCATATCAACATTGAAATGTAAAACATGGATTCATAGGATTCCTAAGAAACTCATGTCTCCTAGATAAGTCGAGTAAAACATGAATTCATCTTTGGGAATACAATTTTATCTTTAAAGCTCAAAACATGTTGTGGAAAAAATGTGGAGAGTTTAAATTTTAAAAAACTAAAATTGAACACCCTTTTTACATGAAACTTGGTCCTTTCCATTCACTGTCTGGGGCTTCCTTCTAACGTTATGATCCTACAAAATAAAATTACTCAATTAATCACAATGATCATTTCATTTAAGCTCAAAAATAAAAGACGGAGGGGGCCACATGCTAAATTATTTCAAAGAAAATGAATTGAAATCTGAATTCCTAGAAAGAAAGTAAATATAAATCTTGGTATTATCCCCTAAGTCAGATCTGAATTTTGACTACCTCTAGAGGGCAGTATCGACTGTTGTCCAATGCCTGATGGAGGATGAAGCTTATTTGATTTTAACCACTACAAGTGGCTTTTCCCAGCTTGTGCTTCATCATTCTGGGTGAGTAATGATCCAGGGATAGAGTACACCATATCCCCACCCCTTTAACAATGAGGTATATCTTGCCTGGTGGGGGTAGGATGAAGTATGAATTGTCCTCCTTCTTGGTTGCTACTTGCGAAACCTCTTATTCTCTGTCCATTGGTTTCTCGAGCCATGCTTCATCAAAAGAACTTTTAATGGCAAATTCAGAGTGTAATTCTATTTGAATAATATTAAAAGATGAAGTATCAAGATCAAATTCATCCCCATCAAAGTAAGCAGATTTTATCATGGTTTCCTTAGGCAAAGACACTAACATCTCTTCATGACCTTCCATCAATAAATATTCAACATATCTAGGGAGATCCATATGTTCCTCAGCATGTGCACATCTAGGTTCTTCTTCATCCTCCAAGGAATAGGTGAGATTGTCTGATTTTGTATAATCAAAACCACAAGGAGTGATGTAGAATTCAGATTCAATAAAATTAGAAGGGATAGAGTCAATGAATGGTTCAACTCTTCGAGTTGGTTCAGCTTGAATCTCTACCTTAGTGGTAAGTGCCTCTTGGTGTAGACTCTCTGTGGATGGAGGTAGGTAGTCGGCCTCCACCATCTTGACTTCAAATTCCACCACTTGGGTGGTTTCTTTTTTTTGTGGTGTAGAATCTTCTTCTTTGTATTGTATGGGGAGGTTCAGTAGTTCCTCACATTTAATCAAAAATTAATCCATACTTTTTTGATCTCCCACATGTGTCTCAGTAGGTACATCTTCCTCCCTTGCCTTCTTAGGTTCTTCAACATCAAATATAAGTGGTGAAATTTCATACACCACATTCTATGGTTCCTTCTCTAGTTAGGGATGGGTTGCTCCATTAATGTACGAACATAATCAAAATATCTATCATCCTTTTTGGTTAGTTGTTCAATGAATTTTCTATGTTCATGCACCTGAGCTCTTCTAAAATATTCATATTCTTCTGGTTGTTGTTGCTGCACCTGTGAGTAATTTTTACATGCATAATATTCTAATTTTGAATTCATCTTGAAAGTATTTTTTATTTTTTTAAATGAAATGAAATATAAATATTATGTGAAAATAGAAAAATAAAATGAACTAACGATTGGATCCCCGAAAATAGCTTCAGTTTTGACGCACGCCTGTCGTGGTGTGTGGAAAAAAATAATTATATTTTTCCTAGTACAACACAGTGGCATACCATGGTCATCTCTCTTTAGGATCCTTCTAAATATAGTCCACTTTATTTATCTAATTCACATATTCGATCTCTTTTTGTGGTTTCATTTATTAATTGACAGCGATTAAAATCTTTTTGGGTTTTTTATTATTAAAAATAATGACATGTGAAGCAAGAAATCTAAATTTATACTAAGATGAAAGTCCAGATAGAATGAATCACTACTAGAATTTTACACTTTACCAATGGTTTTAAACCATTAGTAAAGGCCTAGAATCCATTGGTATATAGTATTTCAATGGTTCCCTCAATTGAGGCCAAGTAAGGCATGACAATAGGCCTATACCAACTGTTCTGTGAAAATCGTTGGTATAGGTGTCAAAATAGAAGGTATGCCAATGGTTTGCTACAAACTATTGGTATATGTGTGTTAAAGTATAACATATACAAAAGATTTGTAAACCATTTGTATATGTGTGTTACACTTATACCAATGGTTATAAACTGTTGGTATAGAGGGGATATGGAAAGCCATAAGGCTATACCAACAGTTTTTTTATAACCATTTGTATAAAACTATACCAATGGTTATAACAAATCATTGGTATAGTTATATTATAGTATCTAAACCAATGGTTTTGAATCCATTGGTATACAATTGCTCAGATCCACAGAAGAAGGCCCATCTCCACTCTCCAGGCCTACAACAACATAGCAACCCCTCTGCAGACCTGCAACAACACCAATAAAAAAATCCCCATCCAAAGTATTCAAAATTTAGAATTCATTACAGAATTTAGAAATTTAGAAATTTAGAAATTCAAATGGAATAACACCCATAAGAGAAAAGTCTTACATGTCGTAGGAAATTCAATAACACCCATAAGAGTATTCCAAATTTAGAATTCATTCCTCACTCAAACCATAACACCAACACACATAAGAGTATTCAAAATTTAGAATTCATTACTCCCTCAAACCACAACACCAATACACAAAAGAGAAAAAACCTACATGTTATAGGAAGAACATGGGATGTTTAGTCATTGTCTTGGGTTGAGTATCTTAAAACCAACAGAAACACTTGGGTAGAGTGGCAAGGATCATGACACCCATAAGATAGACAATGGTATTGGTAATGTTCTTAGACATAGGATGAGTTATTGGAAGCACATGGGATGTTTATATTCCTCTAATGATTATGTATCCATGTATAAATGGTTCCTGATGTGTTAGTGGGAAATATTGTCCAACCTCGATATATGAGATGGGTTACCGGAATAAACTACATGTTTTTCATAGTCTATTAAATTAGAATAAAGGGGTATGTGGCTAATTGTAATTTTCTCTCCTAGGTTTGATGGGAGATGAATCCCCATCATGGGTAGTGGGTATGAATATTCAATTAAGTCTTTGGTATTGGGTTCCCAAAGGGACTTTGGTTTGGTCATAGAACCCACTGCGTTCACATAACACCTCTGATTGACATTTTTTCTAGTTGACCATTTCACAATTAACCCACTCTTTGTTGTCATCGGATTTCATGGTATTCCGAGGTCGTTCAGCAGGTTTCGACCTCCCCACGCACGTTTTTCAAGCATGCCAAACACCTAAAAAACACATATTCTACCGTGTCATGCAAACCACACGTCTGAATGATGTGTCGGATTTTTTAACACCTCACGAATAATAATTAATGTGTTTTCGCGTGGTTTCAAGTCATTCCGATGTCGTTCGGTATGTATTTGACCGCAAAACACATATTTTGGCCATTTATGACACCCAGAATGCTTATTCATCCACCATGGTCACACAACACCTCCGATTGGCGTTCTATCTCACCGAAAATTTCACAATTCACCCACCCTTTGTTGTCATCCGATTTCATGGAATTTCGAGGACGTTCAGCTGATTTTGACTACCCCACACATGCTTTTCAAGCACCCCAAACACCTAAAAAACACATAATCAGCCATGCCGCACAAACCACACATCCGAATGACATGTTGTCTCCTCATACACCTCATGAATAATAATTAGGGTGTTTTAGTTTGATTTTAGATCATTCTGATGTCGTTCGGTATGCATTTGGCCGTTAAACGCACATTTTGGCCATTTACAACCGGCACAATATGTTTTTGGCCACCGTGGTTACACAACACCTCTGATTGATGTGTCGTCTAGCCAACCATTTCACAATTCACCCAACGTTTTTTGTCTTCTGATTTCATGGCATTCTGAAGTCATTCGACTGATTTTTCCCACCCTATGCACGCTTTTCAAGCGCACCAACACCTAAAATACACATATTCTACCGTGCCACACAAACCATGGGTCCGAATGATGTGACATATTTTTTTACACCTCAAGAATAATAATTAGGGTGTTTTTTTATTTAAAGTCATTCCATTATCATTTTATATGTATTTGACCGTAAAACACATGTTTTGGCCATTTGCGACACACAAAGTGCATTTTCGGCCACTGCGGTCACACGACATCTCTGATTGATGTGTCATCTAGCCAAACATTTTAAAATTCACCCACCCTTTGTTGTCATCTGATTTCATGACATTCAGATGTCATTCGGCCAGTTTTGACCACCCCACGCACGCTTTTCGAGCGCGCCAAACACCTAAAAAAACATATTCAGTCATGTCACACAAAATGCGTGTCTGAATGACGTTATATCTCCACATACAACTCAAGAATAATAATAAGGGTGTTTTCGTGTGATTTCAAGTCATTTCGATGTCGTTCGGCAGACATTTGACCGTTAAATGCATGTTTTGGCCATTTACGACACGTGGAGTGTGTTTTCGGCAACCACGGTCACACGACACCTTTGATTGACATCCCATCAGTCCAAACATTTCAAAATTCACTCACCCTTTGTTGTCGTATGATTTCATGGCATTCCAAAGTCGTTCTACTGGTTTTGACCACCCCACGCACCCTTTTCAAGCGCACCAAACACCTAAGAAAACATATTCAGGTGTTCCACGCAAACTGCATGTCCAAATGATGTTTTGTCTCCTCCTACACCTGAAAAATAATAATTAGGGTGTTTTCGTTTGATTTCAAGTCATTCTGATGTCATTCGGCTTTCATTTGACAGTTAAACGCATGTTTTGGCCATTTACGAAACGCGGAGTGCATTTTTGACTAGCGTTGTCACACGACACCTCTGATTAATGTGTTGTTTGGCTGACCATATCAATATTTACCCCCCTTTGTATTCGTCCAATTTCATGGCATTCTAAGGTCGTTCGTCCAATTTTGACCACCCCACGCACGCTTTTCAGGCACACGAAACACCTAAAAAACACATTTTCAGCTGTTCCACACAAACCGCATGTCTGAATGATGTGTTGTATCCTCTTACACCTCACGAAAAATAAGTGTGGTGTTTTCATGTGATTTTAAGTTATTCCAATGTCGTTCGGCATGCATTTGACCGGTAAACACATGTTTTGGCCATTACCACATGTGGAGTGTGTTTTCGGCCAGCGTGGTCACACGACACCTCTGATTGACATGTTGTCTAGCCGATCATTTCACAATTCACCCACCCATTTTTATCATCCGATTTCATGGCATTTCGAGGTCGTTCGACTGGTTTTGACCACCCCATGCAAGCTTTCCAAGCGTGCCAAACACCTAAAAAAGCACATATTCAGCTATGTCGCACAAACCACACATCCGAAGGACATGTCGTCCCCTCTTACTACTCAAGAATAATTATTAGGGTGTTTTCATTTGATTTCAAGTCATTATGATGTCGTTCAGCATGCGTTTGACCGTTAAACACATGTTTTGGCCATTTATGACACACGAAGTGCATTTTTGGCCACCACGGTCACACGACACCTCTGATTGATGTTCCGTCTAGATGACCACTTCACAATTCACCCAAAATTTGTTGTAGTCTGATTTCAAGGCATTCCGAGGTCATTCGGTCGGTTTTGACCACCCCACGCATGCTTTTCAAGCACACCAAACACTTAAAAAACACATATTCAGTTGTGCCATGAAGACCGCTCATCTAAATGGCGTGATGTCTCCTCATAAACATCATGAATAATAATTATGGTGTTTTTGTGTGATTTAAAGTCATTCCAATGTCATTAGGCATGCATTTAACTATTAAATGCATGTTTTGGCCATTTACGACATGCAGAGTGAATTTTCAGCCACCACAGTCACAAGACACCTCTGATTGACTTGTCGTCTAGCTGACCATTTCAAAATTCACCCACCCTTTTTTGTCATCCAATTTCATGGAATTCTGAGGTTGTTCGGCTGGTTTTGACCACCCCATGCATGCTTTTCAAGTGTGCCAAACACCTAAAAAACACATATTCAGTCGTGTCGTGCAAACTGCACATCCGAATGATGTTACCTCTCCTCATACACCTCACTAATAATAATTAGGGTGTTTTTGTGTGGTTTAAATTCATTCCAAGGTCTTTCGGAATGCATTTGATCGTTAAACGCATGTTTTAGCCATTTACGACACACAGAGTGCGTTTTCGGCCATCGCGGTCACACAACACCTCTGGTTGAAGAGAATTTGACTTGAACCCATCACAAATGACCAATGAATTGCTGTCTTAATGTATCAATGCAATCTGAATGCGTTTGATTGGTTTTCCGTTTGTCAGTTGCTGTTTTCACTAAAAATCTGGTCCATTTAAAATAAAAGCAAAACACTTTGAGTGGTACCAGCGACACAATGCATCAGATTGATGTGAGGTTGACTCATACACATAAGAAATGTCCCAGGGATCATTGTGCTGAAGTATCAACATGATCTGAATATGTTTTTTCCATTTTCTGTATTTTAGTTTTTGTTTTCACTTAAAATGTTGTCCATTTCAAATAAAAGTGAGACACTTTGAGTGGTACCAGCCACAACGTGCCTCAGATTGAAGTGGGATTGACTCGTACATGTCACATATGACCCATGGATCATTTTTCTAATGTATCAACACAATACAAATATGTTTGGTCAGTTTTCCATATGCTAGTTGTTTTTACATAAAAGGGTGTCCATTTTAAACAAAAGTGAGGCACTTTGAGTGATACCAGTCACACCATGCCTTAGATTGAGGTGGGGTTGACTCGTACATGTCACGTATGACTCATGGATCATTTTCCTGAAGTATCAACACAATACTCATGTGTTTGGTCAGTTTTCTGTCTACCAGTTAGGCAAATCGTGCAACAAAAGTGATAATGTCTTAAACTAATAAAATAGACATTGTGCATGATGTGCATCCCCTATTGCAAGGTTTGGGAAAATCATTCACATTTATTCTTATATATATATATCCCTATATGGTTGGTAGAAACCCTATGGGATGGACTTAATTTTTTTACTAACCGTGTGGCATAGTGTTTTTTTACGTCGACCGGGGTTCCGTGCTCCAAACAAGCCCCAGAAGCCCTATAAACTATTATAACATCATTATTCTTCCATATTTGGTCTAAAATAAAGAGTTATACTGAATTCAAAAATATCATTACCAGAGTGAAAAACCAGGTTAAAAAATAAAGAGTTATACAAAATTCAAAAAAGTAATGGATCAATCTGTCCCTGATCACCATCACCATCACCACTATCATCATAAGCCTCATCCTCGCCGACATCTTTGTCATCATCGTCATCCTTGTCATCATCCCCATGATTATCGTCGGCACCATCCTCTCCCTTGGCCCCATCCTCACCCTTGTCCTCATCCTCATCCTTTCCCTCATCCTCTTCAGTATCTTCGTCATAACCAGGAACTTCATCATCTCGACTGCCACTAGAACTGCCGCCTGGTGTATTGGATAATGCACCCATCGGTGACATATATGTCTACCAATCTGCGCTAGCCTCTTGTGGAAGTGATGAAGATAAAGTTTTGATCAGTTTTATAAATTCTTTCTCCCTCATTTGAACTTATTCTTCCAACCCTGTGACCCTTTTATCAAACTGTCTTGCATTCTCGTTGACCTGTTCTAACTCGTTTGTACTAGAATGGATACCTAGAGAGGACCAATACCTCGTTAGGACTATATTCTTACCAGGATGGTAGTATAATTGACCAGAGTGATCATCTCCCAAACCCCGATATAAATGATCGTGTGGCCCTAAATTGTCAGGCACCTGGGCATAAAGGGCCTCTAAATCAGCTGGTTAAAAATATTAATAGATTATTAAATTTCAAAATAGATATTAATCTTATAAATAAAAAAATTTAAAACTTACAATCTTTTCTTGGGTCAGTTCATTAACCGTAGTTCCATATTGTTTCCCTCTACTTGAGCAAAACAATTTTGATCGAGGGATACGTCCTTCAAAATTCAATTTTTTTGCTTCTGTAATGACATTGAAATAATATAAAGTGCAAGTATAATCATAAATTCAATATTCAATAAATCCCATAATTTAAGTAGGAAACAATAAAATTGTACACTCATAATAAAAAGTCATAAACAACAATATCGTACCAGCTGCCTCTCGTGATCTTACATAGTAGTGCACCCCAAAGTGTGGAGGTATTGATTGGGATCAATTATTTTTTTTAATTTTTTTTCAGAAGATTCCTATATAATGTTTAATAATAAATAAGATAATATTAATGAAAAATATGAAAACATTGATTTAAATACCTCAAATGGGATTAATACCTTAAATTTGGCAGTCGCCCAATGGGTAATCATTTGGAGATATTGCTCTATCAGGCAGTCATCCATGATAGGAACAGTCTCTAACTCTGTACCCACTCTATCACACCATCCAACATACATCTCATGCTTATAAGCTCTCAAAAGCTCTCCTAGATCCTTTAAATATGCTGGTAGTGCCCCTTAACCATCAGGGAAGTTAAACAGAAGCTGACACCCAATAGATTAATTCATATAAATACAAAAAAATACTACATTAAATCCAATTGATTTTTTACCCATATTTGGGCCCACGCATTATCCTTGACTTCGTGTGGGAGATGTCTGTATGAGAGAGGGCTGACCAGAATGATGCCAGAGTATTTGGATAGTGTCACCAAAAAACCCAGACATTCCTACCCAGATTTATCAATCATTTGTCATTCATCATTATATTCAACAATAAATGGTGTCTTGCGGTTATATACCACACACAAGCGAGTACACCCCCTCCCCACCTCCTATCAGTAGATGAATCTATTTTTAAAGAAAAAATATATTTTTACAAGTTATAAAAAAAATAAAATTTGGTATAAAAATTTGTTAGTGTTATATAAATATACCTGTGGTGGTCAGATCAATGGGAATCACTGGATGTGCAAAAGCTATAGGAATATCCTGTATAGGTGTAGTGTCCCTCGGTGTATGCTCCTCAGCCACATACTGTGTCAGAGCAGGAGTCGAAGAAGGTGTAATATAATAGCTCGATGATAATGAACCAGAAGAAAAAGACGATGGCACAGACTTCTAGCCAACTGGTAGTGTAAACATTGGAGGCCTAAATACACAATGTGTCCAAAAAGACACACCATGATCAAAATGGGGCGTAGAAGATACATCTGTGGTAGGGGCATAGTCCAATCAGGTACAACCAGTGGGTCATCTAACTCTCGCACCACAAGCCCTTGTACCACCAGCCTCAGAACCAGGATCATCGGATGATCATCTAACTCTGACACCACCCCCCTCCTACAACCAGCCTCTGTATTGGGAGTAATATCAGGCTCCCTGTCAGATATCTCTAGTATAGGGGGTCGATCCTAAAAAAAACATTTAACAAAAAATTAAACACATGATATTATAAGTTATTGAAATATATATATTTGAAATAAAATACTCACAACATGGATGAGCGGAGGAACGCCCATCTGTGTTACGCGATGATTATTTTCTATCATCTTTTTCTGCCACATCTCTTCGATGGGTGTCATTTTCTACAATGAAAACAAATATGTATGTAATTAGAAACAAATAACTAATGTGTAACCCAAAGAACATAATATTTAAAATCCATTATGATAAAAGAAACACAAAGAAACAAAAGATTTATGGTGGTTTGAAGGTACGTACTAGGATACACACTCTAAATGATGTAGGTGTATTCATTGAATCATGTCCCAATTGATTTTGGAGAGGGGCCTTCAAGAGTTAAAGGTATGGATTTGATTAGAAAAACCTATAAAAAGGATATCCATGAATTTTGATGTCCCATACCAGGATGACACTCATTAGTGACCCAAATCGAGATGGCCACATGGCCTCAAACACATCTACCAAAATTTCAAATGTTATTGACTAATAGTGAGAGCCTTTGTTGTGTCAGTGGGAGACTATTCCCTCATTACCTAAGTTTCACAATTTTAATATTATCAGTTAAAAAGTGGAAGAATGATAAAAATGGGAAAATATTGGAAATGGATTAAAATAACCAAATCAATAATACCAACTAATAACAGAATCATAAACCGAATGATGGTAATGTATGTCATGTATCAAGAAGAAAAACATAGTTACAACTATTAGTAATTAGTACTATACAAGAAGCTCAATAAAATCTAAAATTCAACCTATCTTCTTGTGCTACAACCCAATCATCTGGTTCATCGGTGGAAAGTGTGTGCATCATGTCAACAACTCGAAATCCCCAATCATCAATAAAGGTGAATTGCCTCATCATTGAATCAAACCATTGGTAAGGGGAAGAGTTTTACCAATGTTTTTACACAACCATTGGTAAAAGAGGACTTCAAGTCCCCTTTATAGGAAACCCAAATAGAGGAATATTCCTTAGGCTCCATTATGTGTTACAGGCATCCCAAATCATTCTCTAATGTTCAATAAATCATTCTTGGTACCTCTGTGGTCATACCATTCATTACCCAATTAGTTCCTCAAGTCAAGGGCACCCCATGGGTGGATAAAGTTTAGGCTTATACACTAATTTGTTGTTCATGGCTTTTAAAAAGGTTTAATTTCATAAAGTATTGACAAAAACATTTATTTTTAAATTTGAGATTAATAATAATGTATGTCAATGATAACAAAATTTCTGAATTAAACTTGTGACATATCTAATATTGTTATGGATGTATACACATGCCAACATGGCTTGTGAAAATCAGCCCACCATAATAAAAGTGAGTATTGTCCAATAAAGAGACATAATATACAATATATAGTGAGAAGCATATATAATTGACCCTAATGTTATATTAGTACATTCATCTTAGGAAGCCAATTATCACTCATGACTAACCATGCCACTATAAACAACCTGGAGTTTATGAGTTTTCTCTCTGTTCTTAACAACATCATCATACATTCATACCATGATGTGAATCATGTTGAATATGGATGATATTAACACAAAATTCTCAGAAATACCAAGCCTTCTAAGAACTGAAAATTTATGGATGACATTAACACAAAATTCATTTTGAATCAAATTTGATTCACTATCAAAGCCCAATACACACACCCAAATCAAACAGAAAATAAAATTCATCCACACACAAATCAAAACAGAAAACCAAAATAGTAGATGTAGAACATTAAAAAGAAAGTATCACTGACAAATTAGAAGTGTAGAACAATAAAATTTTGAAAATGGATCAGAACGAAGAATTTCAGAAGTAGGTTAAACAGAATACCTCTTCTCCACTTCACCCAAATGAAAACATAAAACCAAAATAGTAGATGAAGTATCACTTACATAATACAAGTGATGAATTGATAAATCTAAAAGATGGATGGATTTTGGCCATAGGGGAAGGAAAATCCCAATTCTCCCTTCTGTATAGGGATATAGTCACACGAAATGGGGGATTTCGAGCTTTTGTGAATTTGGGGCAAAACATTCCCAATGGTTTGTAAAAACCGTTGGTAAAGGATGAATTAAATCTTTCTATACCAACAATTTAATAAAACTGTTGGTATAGAGTATACTTTTCCCAAATGTTTTGAAAAACAGTTGGGAAAATTTGATTTAACCATCTTTTACCAACGGTTTCCTTAAACCATTGGTAAAAGTACTCTACAATCATTGGGAAAACCTACCTTTCCATAAGTGAATTAATATAAAAGAATTTGGTTTTGGGGGTTGGTTAAATGTTCAATCATTATTATCCTTTATATGTTTTATTTCTGTTTGATAATACAAACATTAAATATCATGTTTTAACTACTATTCTTTATTTATAAATTGTGGAATATCATTGAATGTTTTAGAAGTCTCAATTCCAACTCCTCCTTTAATCCAAGTTGGTGACACACCTTTGTCTAGAATGTGTCATCTTCCAAGGCACAATTCAATCGAAGCTGTTTCATCCATTGATTAGATCAAATCCATCATGTGAATAACTAATCAATAGAGACAAGGAAAAATGATTAAATAAAATAATAGGGATAGGTTGATTTGCATGTCATCGAAGGCAGTCACAACATAGAGGACATTCGCCTTACCCATGAATGCTACTCAAATATATATACAAACTTAAAATTAAACATGTAATAAAATTCATGATCACCATCACCTCCCCCCAGGACATATCCCTAGGTCAACCTTTCATTTTCGAGAGTAATATATTACTTGGTGGAGTGATTGGAAGAGAAGAGAGAGATAGGCAAAGAAATGAAGAAAAGTGGATGGAGAAACACTAAGACATGGATTAATAAAACTAAAATTTGAAGTAAAATTGAAAACTAATAAAAAAATAAAACTAAAATAAAATTAAAATAAGAAATAAGGGGGGAAAAGAAGAGAATCATCATCCCACACTATTATGGGATCCCTCCTTAGTTTTTGGTGTCGAGCTGATGATTTGGGAAGGAGTCGAGGGCCTCCTTTTATTGGCAGAATTCTGTCCTCTGAAATTTTGGGAATTGTTGGACCATTAAATTGTCGATTCACACGTGGACCCCTGCATAAAATTTGTTCATAAATATGTTTTCCATTCACCCTCCAACCTTCATCTCATTTATCGATATGATTAAGGAGTTATGTAATTTTCATTTAATATGGATTTTTAAGGCCGAAATTTACAAGAAGATCCCTTCAAATGTATAATGATCAATGGAAACATTAATGACTTAAAAACTCCCCCAAATTTTTAGAGTTTTTTTGATGTGTACTAGTGCTAACCCTAGTGTAATATCCTAAATGAGATGTGAGGAGACATATTTGTGCATTTGTTACGGTGGCGGGGTCCATGTTATCCGCCCGGAAAAGTTTCCAACTTCAATGATTTATTTGGACAAATAGATATTTGAATAAACTATAGGACCAGAAGAGAAATTTGAAGGAAATAAAATCTGGATTCTAAAAAAATTACGAATTTTGGAATTATATTTTTTACAAAATGAAAAAATACCCTTGTAGTAAAAATCTTTCAAAAATCAAAATATATGCACTTTTATAAATATTTATCATATTCATTCTAAATTTCAAATAACCCATTATTTTAATGAAACATTGAAATTGAGGGGTTTTATCATTGAAAACATTAAAAATCCCCACTATTTGATAAAAAATATGCACATAAATTTGCTCTGTCAATTACCCCCACACTTAAACCATGATTGTCCCCAAGTATAAAATCTCAAAATGGAAATCAAAGGACTCTAATATTACCAATATTTAAATTCCAAGGTAATAAAATAAAAAAAAATCAATGTGAAATAAAAATTTCAAAAATCTTCATAAAATATCAATTTAATTTCCTATTTTTTAAAAAAAACAAATAATTCACATATTTTACTTTTACCCTTTGAAAATTGATGGAATTAATCCTTACATTCATTCAAGATCCTTGATTAATTATTATTAAAGATGAAAAGTCATTATTTACCTAAATTTTGATTCTTTTCTCTCATCACTCATGATACAATTCAAGTAGAATTATTCTCATATCATGAGAACATTCTCCTTAGCCATAGGCTTGTAAATGAATTAATTTCTCCACTTTGTAAAGACAACACTCACATAAAATCATGAGGAATTTCAATTAAGGTTCTATTGACTATGAGGTTTAAGGTTGGTATGATTTGATTCTTTAAAAATTAAGGCTCAAGCAGGAGGCTAATATCTTATGTACTTTGAATGATATCCAAAGTAAAAATATAATGAAATTATCTCCTTAAAAGTAGCAACACCTAATTCTCAAAACTCAAAGAAAAGGTTGTGATCAAGTAAGCATAATGAATGATTTGTGCACCCTCTTGATTTTTTTTATTTTTTACTTTTTATTCTTTTTTTGGAAAGTTATGATTATATCAAATCTCACATCCATCATCTAACCACATACGATCATAAGATCATCGGTCTATAAAATTGTGATTTTTGGTTTTCCCAAATCACAGCCCATTTTTTTCTCTTTTTGTTGGTTCTTTTTGTCATTTTTTTATTTGTTTAATTCAAGAGGGGGAAAATGGAGTATAATGAATGCTTCCACAACCCTTTACAATTACCACAATAATACCCCCACACTTCTTTCTTACAATGTATATTATCACGTCCACCATGATTCCCTTTAACCCCACACTTCAACATTGAAATTTCATGCAAATACTCAATGGAGGGTACGAATGGATAAAAATGGCTTCAAACATGGCTCAATCCTATAAGGGTTATTCATGGTCTCTATGGGATAAAAGAAGGATTGATGTAAAGGTGGTCTTTTAAGGAAAATTGGATTTCCAAAAGATGCCTCAATCATTTTAAATGTTTTTTTTCATAGTCATAGCTTTGATATGTTTCAATACAAGTTCGTGTCAGTTACATGTCCCAAGATCAGCCAAGAAATATTCTCAAGAATAAATAGGAAGTATATGGTCTATAAATCCTCTTAGTAATGGAAAATATAACATTGGAAAATCACTCATGGAATGACTAATAAATCAATTCGCATGAACTTCAAAAATTTAATGCATGAAGGATGGTAGAAAAATTTTATTTACATGAATCAATTAATTCCTTCAAATCATGAGTCATTACTTCAATATCCATGCTTAATTTCAAAAATTCAATTATTCATTTCTATCATTTAATCATATCAACATTGAAATATAAAACATGGAATCACAGGATTCCTAAGAAACTCATGTCTCTTTTATAAGTCGAGTAAAACATGAATTCAAGTGTGGGCATTCAATTTTATCTTTAAAGGTAAAAACATATTGTGGAAAAAAATGTGGAGAGTTTAAAAGATAAAACACAAAAATTGAACACCCTTTTTCCATAAAACTTGGTCCTTCTCCTTTACTGTTTGGGGATTCCTTCTACCATCATGACCCAACAATAGAAAATTACTCAATTAATCACAATGATAATTTCATTTAATCTCAAAATAAAAGAGGGTGGGGACCACATGCTAAATTATTTCAATGAAAATAAATTGAAATATAAATTCCTAGAAACCAAGTATAGATAAATCTTAGTATTATCCCCCAAGTGGGCCCTGAATTTTGACTGCCTCTACTGGGAAGTACATGTTGTTATCCAAATTTTGATGGAGGATAAAGCTTTATTGATTTGAACGACCACATGTGTATTTTCCCATCATTTTCTTCATCCTTCTGGGATAGAGTGCACCATATCTACCCTTTATAATGAGTTATAGATTGCATGATATGGGTAGAATGAAGTATAAATCTTCCTACTTCTTTACTGATACTTGTGCAACCTGTTCTTCTCTGTCTATTAGTTATTTGAGGTGTGCTTGATCAAAATAATAGTCAATGGGAATGTCAGAGTGTAATTCAATTTGAATAACATTAAAACATGAAGAATCAAGATCCAATTATTCACCATAAAAGCATCTTTTTTCATGGTTTCTTAAGGTAAATACACTAGCATCTCTTTATTAACATCCTTCAATAAATATTCAATGTGTCTAGGGAGCCCCATAAGTTCCTCAGCATGTGGACATCGAGGTTCTTCTTCGTCCTCCAAGGCAGAGTTGTGGTTGTCTAATTCTTTATAATTAAAACCACATGGAATGATATAGAATTCATATTAAATTAAATTATAAGGGATAGAGTTATTTAATGGTTAAAATCCCTAAGTCGGTTTAGCTTCAATCTCTACCTTAGTCGTAAGTGCCTCTTGGAGTATACTCTCTGAGAATGGAGGTAGGTAGTCAGTCTCCTCCATCTTGACTTCAAATTGTACCACTTGGGTGGTTTCTTCCTTCAGTGGTGCTGAGTATTATTCTTTGTATTGTATGGGTAAGTTAGATAGTTCCTCATATTTAATCAAGAATTCATCCAAACTTTTTTGATCTCCCACTTGTAGCTCAGCAGATACATCTTCCTCCCTTGCTTCCTCAGGTTCTTCAATATCAAATATAAGTGGTGATGTTTATTCCTCCATTTTCTCATATTCATCCTCTGGATTAGGGTTGGGTTTCTCTATTAATTCATGAACATAATCAAAATCTCTATTAGCCTTTCTGGTTAGTTGTTCAATGCTTTCTCTATGTTCATGCATCTGATCCCTTCTAAAATATTCATCTTTTTCTTGTTTTTGTTGTTGCACCTATGAGTAATTTTTACATGCATAATATTCTAAATTTCAATACATCATGGATTTATTTTTTATGTTTTATTAATTAAAATGATATGTAACTAATTTGTGAAAATAGAAAAAGTAAATTAACTAATGATTGGATCCCCGGAAACAGCGTCAGTTTTGATCCACATCTATTGTGGGGTGTGGACAAAAATAATTATATTTTTCCTAGTGCAGAACAGTGGCAGACCAGGGTCATATGCCTTGAAGATCCTTCTCAATGTAGTACACTTAATTTATTTAATTAACATATTCTATCTCTTTTTGTGGTTTTGTTTATTAGATGAAAGTGATGAAAATCATTTTGGATTTTTTTATGATTTAAAATAATGACATGTGAAGATATAATTATAAATATTTTCTAAGATTCAAGTCTAAATAGATTGAATTAATTTGAAAGAACATGGTTTTGGGGGTTGGTCAAATATTAAATCATTATTCTCCTTTATATGTTTTATTTCAGTCTGATAATCAAAACACAAAATCTCATGTTTGAACTACTATTATTTATTTATAAATTGTGGAATATCATTGAATGTTTGAGCACTCTCAATTCCACCTCCTCCTTTAATCCAAGTTGGTGACACACCTTTGTCTAGAATGTGCCATCTTCCAGGAACCCGTTCAATTGAAGCCATTTCATCCATTTATTATCTCAACTCCAATGTGTGAAGAACAACCCAATTTAGAGAGTGAAAAATTATTAAATAAAATAATATGGATAGGTTGAGTTGCATGTTATCGTTTGTAGTCACAACATTATGGACATTCGACTTACCCGTGCATGCTACTCAAATATATCTACAAACAAAAAATTATACATTAAAGAAAATTCATGACCACCTTCACCTCCCCTTTGGACAAGTCTTGAGTTATCCACACATTTCCAATAGAAATAGATTACTTGGTGGAGTGGGCGTAAGAGAAGAGAGAGATAGGGAATGAAATAAAGAAAAGGGAATGGAGAAACACAAAGGTGTGGATTGATAAAAATAAAATTTGGATTACTATTGAAATATAATTCCAAAATAAAAGAAAAAATAATAAAATGAAGAAATGGGGTGGTAATAGAGGTGTAGCATCGTCCCATGCCCCGTTGGGAACCCACCTTGGCATTTGGTGTCGAGCTGATGATTTGGGAAGGATGCGAGAGCCTCCTTTTATAGGCAGAATTATATCCCCTAAAATTTTTCACATTTTTGGCATAATAAATGGTCGATTAACACGTGGACTCCTTCATAAAAGATTTTCGTAAATGTGTTTTCCGTTTAACCACCACATTTCAGCTCATTTAGAAATCGTATTAAGGAGGTATGGAATTATCATTGAATAAGAATTTTTACGGATGAAGTTTCCAGGAAGATTTCTTCAAATGTATAACGATCAATGGAAACCTTAAAGACTTAAAAACTCCCCCAAAATTGTTTTAGAGTCATTCATATGTGTCCTAGTGATATCCCAGGTATAATAACCTAAATTAGAGATGAGGAGACTGATTTGTGAATCCATTACGGTGGTGAGGTCCACACTGTCCGCCCAGCAAAGTTTCCAAATTCAATGAATTTTTTGGACTAATAGATCTTCGAATCAGATCTAGGCCATAAAGATAAATTTGAAGAAAATAAAATCAGTATTATGAAAAATATTAATCAGAAATTTTTGCCTTATATTTTTTAATAAATGAAAAATATACCCTTGTGGTAAAAATCTGTCAAAAATCCAAAATTATGAACTTTTCTCAATTTTTCTCATAATCATTCTAAAATTATAATTACCCATTATTTTAATAAAACATTGAAATACATGGGTTCTATCATTAAAAAAAATAAAAAAATCCTTATTATTCGATAAACAATATGCACATAAAGTTTCTTTGTCAGAGATTTCCCGCCTCCCTGTCTTGTGTTATCATAATATGTCATGCCTTAATTTTATTAAATGCTTAAATGGAACTTGTTAAACTAGTGGGTATACATGTTAGTTTTTTTAGATTTCTTAAATGGTTTATTGTAATTATGATGAATGGGTGGGTATATACATGTGATGTGTTAAATGGAAATTGGTGATAAGTGGGTGGGTATAACCATGTGGCATGATTAAATGGAAGTGGAGTACATTAGTGGATATACTCATGATATGTAATGGTTTAAATGAGTAGGTATACTTATTGAATGGTTTTGAATGTAATTGTTTATATGAGTGGGTAGACTCATATGGTTAGAAATTGTTAAATGTATGGAATGGTGGATGATTTACATAGATTCTAAGGACGGATCTCCATGGATTTGGAATGCAGTAGTGGACACCTTGGTTGAGTATTCACTTTAGGTCTTGATTCCATGGGATGTCTCGGGCTTTGTTTTCCATTAGATCCGGATTGATTGGACTCACATAAGACATGGTGGTATACATGATCCTAGGACTACAACCAGTGGCTATACTAAGTTTATATCGAGATGATACTAGGAATTGATGATGATTCCTTGGTCTTCAATACATTGGATTCAGACCTTCATTGTATACACTTCATTATATGGCACGATCAGGGGATATATGATTATGGTTGTATGAAAAGGTCGTGGGTTTTTTTATATGGTTTTCTTTATAGAGTAAGTCTATATGGACAGGATATGGATTGTTTTAGGACAAGGCTATGTTGTTTGTTTATATTGCCTACTGGTTCCTTTTTAGGATCTGCCACTTGTTGTAGTGAGCCACAAAAGGTTGTTCGGTATAACTTGTTTTCGTTGGTTATATGCCTTGGGCTTTAACACTTACATTACTACTTACTTGTACTTATTTCGCATATTTCATAGTTCAGCTTAGAATTGTATAGATCTTTGGGTTGAAACCTACTGGGATGTTTATCTCACACCTTGTTTGGGCCTCCTTGGGGACCCAAGAAAATTATATGGTTTCAAGTGATAGTAGGGGAAAGTTCCCTAACACTAGTTGTTGATTATTTCTTTAGATCATGGGAGCATGAGTCCCAGCCGAGGTTTGCAATGCTACTATGACACTTTTTGATATTTTTGGATTTTGGATACTTGTATTTTACTTTATTTCCATGTATATTTTTGGTTGTTTTCTAGATACATTTTGCATCTGCATCATGGTATATAAGACAATTATGGCTTGTTATATATTCCTCTCTTGCTTATCTATTTTACCAATTGTTCACTTATATTATTTAGTTCTTCTATTGAATTTTATTGACTTCCACTATAATATACTCTGGTAATGAAGGAATAGTCACCGCAATAACTCAACTAGGCCCCCACCACTAGTCGGAAGCATCTGGAATTTGATGAGTGTACTTGAGGCCATGTAGCCAACTGGGCTTGGGGCACTATTGAGTGGCATCCGAGTTCAAGACGTTACAAAGTTGTATCAGAGAAAATTTCTTTTTTTGGTTTGATTTATTGTTTGGAGACAATAGATTGGGATATGAAGGAAAATGGAATTTGTTAATTAGCTATGCTTGAGCGTAGCTAACTCGTGTACAAGAAAAATCCAAATTACCCTAAATGATATTGCTATTTTCTAGTTTTGACTATTAAAGTTGAATTGATTTCACCATTAGGAGACACACATGATTTATGCTGATACTATTGATGCAATTTTGGGTTTTATTTTTTTGTAACCCGATGAGATGAGGGTATTCCATCTCATGCATCATATAGTCACTTTTTAGAAATCACATATCATGCATTATGTCATGCCATTTAAGATTAATTATTTGACGCATGATATTTTGATAGGTCCTCTAATAGTTGTTCTTGATTTTGTGATAGACTTTGTGTAGAGGATAGATAAGTGACACCATCTTTCAATTCATAAGGTGTATGGGCCCTTATGAAATAGAAAATTATGTACCTTTTAAATTAAAATTTTAAAGTGAATTTGATGTGTATGGATTATATGGGCATTAAAGTTTGGTTCATGAGGCGTTATGGGTCCTCAAGGATCAGAACATAGTGGACCATTGGTTAAATCATGTCAAATAATTTCTATTAAATGAAAATAAATGGAAAATGGAGACTTGACCTACACCTGGATTTTGAGTGGGTGAGAGGTAGTGTTTCGAGTTTTGTAGTGGTTTTTCTTTATATAGTCATGGATTTAGGATTAGGTTGTGTGTTATGACTTGTTTTTATGAGGGGTTTGACCTATCCTATGCTTTTGAGAGGCGACATTGATATCATTCCTTTCTGAGATGAGTGTTTGGCATTGTAGAGGCATGTCACCCTAAAGAACTCCAATGGTATGCCAAGAGCGTGGATATGACCATTCTTCAAAGGTCATGGGCAATGAGATACTATTGGATCCTCTTTTAGTTCTTTTTGTGGTACAATAGAATATTTCAGAAATAGGTGTGGAGGTATAGTTCCACAAGGGGTTATTTTGCTATACGCAGACTTTTCAAAGAGAACCATAGCCTTCCACGAATATGGCCGAGCTGACATGGGTGTTCTAGCAGAAACATCCTTTCATGATTTTGGGGGATGATGGTCCACAAGCTTCTGAGTTGTGGCTTGAGACCACACTAGCTATCTTCGAGAATTTACAGGCACCTCTTGTGAGGAGGGTCAAGCTCACCCCTTATATGATACATGTCGTAGTAAAGTACTGGTGGGATGTTTTTAACAAGGCTGAAATGCTACGAGATATGGGTTGGACTGATTTCCAGACCTACTTCCTTGACTTCTTTTACCATAAGACACTATGGGAAAAGTGAGCTAGTGAGTTCTTGCATCTACTGTAGGGAACCATGAAAGTTATAAAGTACTCAACACAGTTTACAGAGATACATAGTTTTACACAAATGTACCATACTGATGACCTTTTTGGAGCAAGTTACTTTGAGGAAGGCCTCTGACATACTATCAAATCCTAGGTCAACGTTTTAGGTTGACCTTTATCACTGATATTGTGAATCAGGCACTGATTATAGAGTGGAACCTGAGGGAATTTGAGGATATAGAGCATGGAAATGTTTCTTCTCAACCTAGTGGTTCTACATCTTCAGGTAAAAAGAACCATTTTGATGGTTCCCATGAGATGAGCATCAGATTGCCTATGAGTTCTAGTAACTCGATGTTTTGTCACTAGTGTGGAAGGAGATGGCACATGAAGAATCAGCGTGACTACGACCTAGTCAAGTACCGAGCTTATTGAGGGACGGGCCACATGCAATGGTTTTACAGGACCTTCCCTCTAGTTGTGAGTGGTAGGGGTTAGCTCTGATGTCATGTTCAGGAGTAGGTTTCTATGATCTGTGTCAAGTAGGGAGCTAGAGCAGCGTAGGCTGATCAGGCTACAGAAATAGTGGTCTTTTCTATGGTATTCATACACCAATTACTCCTATACATCGACGGGGACCTACTTTTAGAAGTGAGGTTGTTTCATAGGGTCATGTTATAGGTCAATTATATTATGTACAACCTACCCCTGAGGAGAAAGGTTTCATGATGTCTATAGCGAGAGGAATGATCTTAGTAGCCTATACTATTACATCTGCTCTTTTTGATAAAGGTGTATCTCATAGTTTCATATCCGCACATATGGTGAAAATCCATGGGCTTGCTGTGTGGTATTTTGAAAGCGTTTTAATTCTAGAAATACTATTGTGAATCAAAATGTATGATGTACTCTAGTTCAGGGAGTACCCCCTTGAGGTTGGTGGGTGTCACTTCATTTGAGATATTTATGTCTTTGAGATAATAGGGTTTGACGTCATTATTGGGATGGACGGTTTAGTATTTTATTGATCTTAATTTGTCTAATATCACCTAAGGGTAAATTTGACATCACTAGAGGATGCATTGTTTACTCACAAGGGTGAATGGGGTGTCCATGCGAGTTGAGATGGACTAGATCATCATGAGTTGGGTAGAATGACAGCCTAGATTGCTATTTTGTATTTTGGATGACTAGGGAGTGAGTCAGGTAGACTTTCCTCTAATGGTGAATTATTTCAGGGACATGTTCCTAGATGAATTTTCTAGTTTACATCTTGAGATATAGGTTGAGATCTCCATTGAACTAGTTTTATGAGCTGCACCAGCATCGATTTCTACTTACTAGGCGGCTACGATGGAGTTGTAAGAAATAAATTGGAAGCTAGAGTATTTGGAGGCAAATGGGTTTATCCGACCTAATACTTATCTATGGGATTTTCCAGTTCGTTTTTCAAAAAATGTGGATATATCTCTTAGGCTATTTAGGGATTATTGTAATTTGAATTAGCTAATGGTTAAAAAATGATATCCCTTTTCACAAATAGATGAAATGTTTGAAAAGATTCTAGGATCGAGAGTATTCCTGAAAATTGAACTATGGTTAGGATATCACCAGATACATATTTGACCCACATACATACCTCGTACAACCTTTCATAGTAGGTATGGTCTATATGTGTATCTGGTTATTCCATTCAGTCTCACAAACACAATAGTAGTTTTCATGGTGCTGATGAACCGAGTGGTCCATCCTTAATTATGACACATCAGGTATTGGGGTGGGAGTAGTGCTGATGATGGGGGATAGAGTTTTGGAATATGAGTCTCAATTTCAAAGGCCACGTGAGAGGAATTACCCTATACATGATCTTGAGCTAGATGCAGTTGTTCATGCTTTTCATTATTGGAGGCATTATTTAATGGGAGATCATTTTTTGGTGTATACAGACTACAAAATCATAAAGTATTTATTTACTCAGTATTATTCGAATATGAGGGAAAAAGGTGGGTGGAGTACCTATAGCCTTTTGACTTCAATCTTGAATACATGACTAGTAAAGGTAATGTAATATTTGATGCATTGAGCACGAGGACTCAAATACAGACAGTGCAGAAGGCAAGTAGTGAGTGGTAACTTATGGCGTTATTCCCTAAGATCTATATGTAGGTGCATGATAGTTAGGGATAGACATATCTAACATCCGTAGTTGTGACTTATACCCTATTGGATAAAGTAAGGATTAGGCAGTTATATAATTCAGAGGGTCTAGTCCTATGGGAGTGTGTGGAAGGTGAGGACCCTCCTCCTAGTTGGACTGTAGGTGTTGATGAGATCGTACATATCCATGGATGTGTTTGGGTTCCAGTGGATATATGTGGGCATATGATGTGGGAGTTTCATGATTCTTCTTGGGCACTACATCCTCGAGTCAGAAAGATGTACCGTGACTTGAATCATCAATACTAATGGCCAAGTATGAAATGTGAGGTAGCTAATTTTGTTACGAGGCGTTACACCTGTCAGCATGTGAAGGAGGAACATCAACTACCCGCCATGATTTTATTGAAGTTACTTATTCCAAAGTGTAAATGAGATTATTTCAATATGGATTTCACGACTGGTTTACTAAGGTTTCCTTGAGGTAACGATGTTGCATGGGTTGTTATTGACGGGATAAAAAAGGTTGATCATTTATTGCTGATCAAGGATACCATCGATGTTAATGTTCTTGGAAGGTTGTATTTAAATTATATAATACCACTTAATGGTTTCTCATGAACTATCATTTCAAATAGAGATTCCCAATTTACAACTCATTTCTTATAGAGTATTAAGAGGGCACTATGTACATAGGTACTTCTGAGCACAATCATCCACCCTTAGATTGATGGCCAATCAGAGTGTATGATACAAGTGCTAGAAAACATGATGATAGAATGTGTCCTAGATTTTGGGGATCTTTGGAGAGACACATTCATCTATATGAGTTCTCATATAATAACAATTGTCATGGAACAATACAGATGTCCCCTTACGAGGCTTTGTACGGTAGGCTATGCCAATCACCCTTGTGATGGCTAGAGGCAGGTTAGGTAGCTTTACTGGGACCTTGTCTCATGCAAGAGAATCTTGAGTAGATCCAGTTGATTCAGAAGTAGATGGCTACTGCACAATCTTGATAAAAATCTTATGTCGATCACCGTATATGACCTCTAGAGATTGAGGTCAAGGGTCAGGTCTTTTTATGTGCTTCACTAAGGTTGGGAAATATAAGGATCATGATACAAGGTAAGCTTTCACCACTATATGTTGGGCCATTCAAGATTCTTGAGAGAGTTAGATCAGTAGACTATTAGTTTTAGTTACCTCATAGGTACTGAGCCATGCATGATGTCTTCCACATATCACAACTATGCCATTATAATTCGGACCCATCTCACGATTTTCAAACCATAGAGGTTGAGGTACAATGTGATTCATCCTTCAAGGAGCATCTAATTTTTATTGTTGATAGGTGCATGAAGGTTACACTAGTCTAGCCAGTTCCTCAAGTATAGGTTCTATTGAAGCAAGACCATTCACAAGAAGGTAGTTAGGAGCGGGAGGCCGACATATGTGCTCAGTGACATGTGTTTTTTCAAATGGATCTTAACTACCCTTGAGAGGGAAATTTGGGGAATAATTGCATTAAGGTGGAATGATTGTAAGATCCTAGGTTTTTCTTGAGGTATGAATCTTTTACATTCTTTTTTGTCTTCGACCCTCAGTTGGTCCATGGACTGGTTGGGTTGTTTTTTGGAAATAATAGTCAAGAAGGTTGTGTACCGGTTGCAGGCCAATTACACGATGTGTAATTGGATTACACACTATGTAATCTGATTTCATAACATGTAATGGTTTGCCTATGACCTTTCCCAATGTGTAAGGGTTTTATCCCATTAAAGGAAAACTGAGCATTACACACCATGTAATGAAATTACTTGTCATGTAATTGCTCGACTATGTTTTTTTAAAATAGAGGCAAGGACCTCTATTTTGTGGACATAAGAATTTATTTTCTATTTTGAAGACTAAAAACATTCATATCTAGATTTTCAACCCTAGCGCTCATTTGGATTCCATCTTGTTCCCTGTCATTTTTTGTTGGAACCACAACGGTAAGATATTGATTCCTTTTTAGCCATTCGTGATTCTTCCGAAAAACAGTTTCACTGTTTGGATTTAGGCTTTTATTCCCTCATTTCTTGTTCTTCATATGTTATTTAGATTTATTCCAAACTAGGATGAATTAGGACTTGATACTATATGAGAAATCCACTAATGAGATAAGGTAGGCGGTCTATACTTTTCTTTCGGCTTTTGATGCTTTATAGATATATTGACCTTTTTTCTTCCCGCTGGACATTTTAGAGCGGGCCCAATTTTGATGTGTTAATCTAAAATAGATGAGGAAGGACCTGTTTAAGACTCCCTTAGGGTATTTGAGATACGTTTGTGGTTGCTAACCCACCCCAAGGACAACCATGGGGTGCACCATGCCTTTACTTTGGTTTTAACCATTGATGAACTACCCATGGGGTGTGACCTTGAGTATTCCTAGTTTAAGGAAGCCCAATCATACTTAAATGAGGCCGAATTACATACATAGGAGATATCATGCCTCATTACATTGTGTTATTATTATATTATATCCCTAACATGATTAAATACTTAAATAGAATGTTTCAAATAAGTGGGTATACTCGTTGATTATTTTTAGATTACTTAAATAGTTTTGTCGGTAATTGTGATTAATGGGTGGGTATACCCATGTGATGTGTTAAATGGAAATTGGTGATAAGTGGGTGGTTATATCTATGTTACATGATTAAATCAAAGTGGAGTACATGATTGGGTATACTCATGAGATGTAATTGTTTAAATGAGTGGGTACACTCATTGTATTCTTTTGAATGTAATTGTTTATATGAGTGGGTAGACTCATATGGTTTGAAATTGATAAAGGAATGGAATGATTGATGATTGACATAGATTAAATGAATGGATCTCCATGGATCTGGAATGTGGTAGTGGACACCCTCGCTAATTATGAACCTTTGGTATTTATTCCATGAGATGCCTTTGGCTTTGCTACCCCTTGGATCCATCTATCTTGGACTCACGTAGGACATGTTGGTACACATGCTCCTAGGATTCAAACTAGTTCCTATGCCAAGTTTCCATTGAGATTATCCTGAGACTCTAAGAGGATGCCTTGGTCTTCAACACCATATATTTGACCCTTCATGATCTACAATTCATTATACGACATGACTGTGGGATATATGATTGTGGTAGTACGACAAGGCCGTGGGTTTTTGATATAGTTTTCTTTACACGGTATGGACGTGTGGACATGATATTGATGGTTATGTGGAAAGGATGTGTTGTTTGTTTATATTACTTGTAGATTCCATGTAAGGAGCCAAAACATGTTGCAGGGAGCCAGAAGAGGCTATTCAGTATTACTTGTTTGCAGTAGTTATATGCCTTGGGCTTTCACACTTACATTACTACTTACTTTCACTTGTTTAGCATATTTCATAGTACTTCTTAGAACTGTATAGATATTTAGTTGGAAACCTACTGGGATGTCTATCTCACATCCTATTTGGTCATCCTTGGGGACCCAAAATAGATTATATAGTAATAGGTGATAGTACGGGAAATCTCCCTAAAACTATTTGTTGATCATTGGTTTAGAGCATGGGAGAATAGGACTAAGATGAGGCTTGCGATGCTATGTGGGCAATTTTAGGTAATTTTGGATTTTAGATACTTGTATTTTATTATATTTCCATGTACCTATTTTGGATATTTTCTAGATACATGTATCATATGCATCATGGTATTTGAGACACTTCTGGCTTGTTACATATTCTTGTATTACATGTCTTTTTTATCTATTGTTTGCTTAGTGTATCCACTTCCACTATTTAATGTGATTGACTTCTATTGTGATAAATTATTGTAATGGGGGTATATTCTCCCAAATGACTCACCTAGTCCCTAACTGCTACTCATAATCCTCTGGCATTAGGGGAGAAGTTCTTGAGGCCATGTTGCCAACGGGGATTGGGGCACAGTTAAGTGACATCCGGGTTTGGGATGTTACATTTGTACAATGATTCAGTGATTTCATTTCAAAATTCATTGATGTCATATGAATATAGTATATGATTTTGTGCATGTGCATAATATATCACATCTAGGTGTGAATAAAATTCATTAATGTAAAAAATAAATTCCTTTGCGTGATAATACTTATAGTGAGATAAATTCCTTAAAATAATAAAAAATACTATGGGTGAGAGAATTCATAAAGTGGGAAAAAAATTCGAGTTAAAGAAATCCAATAGTTTGAGAGGTAAGAGAGATGGTATTTCTTGGTGACTTTTATAGCTTTAGAATTGATAATAAAATTATATATGTCACTTTTAGGGTAAGATTCTGTCAAACTATGTTATCTAGCACTACAAAAAAGAGTGGTCTTAGTGAAAGTCTACTAGTTGCGGTTCTAATAATCACTACTAAAAAAACATTATTAAATATATTTTAAATATAGTGGCGGTTTCAATGTAACCGCTGCTAATATTTTTAAAAAATAACTGACCCCACCCCCGATACCTGATGCCATAACCCCTCGCTCCCTTGGTTATGCCTCTCCCCGATGCTGGCGACAACCCCCCCCCCTTGGTGGCACCTCTCCTCGACGTCGACAATCACCCCTCCCTCTCGGCCTCGCCTCTCCCCAACACTGGTACCCCACCTCGATCATGACCCTCCCCGTGCTATTGACTCCCTCCCTCCCCCCACCCCCACCAATCCCTCAGCCCCACCTCTCCCTAACGTTGATGACCACCCCTCCCCCTCGACCCTGCCACTCCCCCAACATCAGTGACCACCCTTCTTCCTTGACTGCGCCTCTCCCTAATTCCAGAAACTTCCCCTCACTCTTGATCAGGACTCTCCTTGGCGCCAGTGATTACCCCCCTCTACCCAACCTAACCCCAAAACCGGCAACCACCCCTCACCCTTGGTCGCACCTCTCACCAATATAGGTTACCGCCCCTCACCCTCGACCCCACATCTCCCCGACTATCACCCCCTTCTCTCCAATAACATACCTCTCCCCCTCTCCCCCACGTACCCCAGAAGTCTCACCCCTCATCATCGATGGTGACCACCCCTTTTCCCACTCTCACATATGATCCTCATGACCCCAAACCCACTTGCTACCTGATGATGACCCCACAATGACCCCCCTGCTCCTTGATGGCGATCCCCAACGACGACCCCTCTCCATCATTTCTTGGAGAGTGCCATCCCCGATCGTAAGGTATAATTTTTTAATACTGTATGATTGGTTTGCTATATCATTATGTAGTATATCAAATTGTACAATAAAATGATAAATTCTATCTCTTAGGAATCCTATACACATAACTATCATTATTACCAATAATATATGGGGATCATGAATCATTTATATGATGAATTCTTGTTTGTCTATGGGGTTATAAATAGTCTGTAACTGCATGATTCATTTATCCCTCATGAATTCTTGGTGAGTAAGCCTTAGTGAGTTTTGGATAATGGTTTATTAGAGGATAAGAAACCATTTGGTTTTATTGATTATTCACTAAATGTTTAGTATGCTTCGTCCACACTGGAATGGGACTTTCTAAGTAAGAACATACTGAGTGTACATGTATGTTCACCATGATTTTATATACTATATTTATAGAATTATAGGATAAATTATTTGACCAATCTTAACAATGTTAATTGATGGTAATTTTTAATTTTACTTCTTTGATTAACAATTTATATATTTATATCTTAATATATAGGGAGAAGAGTGAAAATCAAAAACTTATGGATAAAAGTTTTATTACTTTACCTCAAAACACACCTCATTATGACAAGAGTTTGAAAAAAATATTATGTAATTAAAAAATGATCATTGGATTGTTGAATAAAATGTGAATGTCCTGATTGAAAATTAAAGTGATGGTAAAATAGAAATGAAGTATATGATAATTTAATATAGAAACAATTTTCTACTCAATATGTATGTAGGATTTGGCATGGTGAATATATTGTTATGGAAATTCAAAACAAAGATAATCCTATCAATGAAACACAAAGTGACCCTCTAGAGGGGAATTCAGTTTGAAATTTGATAAATGAAACATTTGTCTTTGCAGGATATAATGTCCATGATTTCAATAGATGAAGAAAACCTTCAATTGACCCTGAGAATTTTAATCCTTCTAATAATTTCAACGACCAAAAAACTGAGCATTATGAATTAGTTGAAGACGTGCAACTAGAACTGTATGAAGGGTGTGATAAGTATTCAATGTTTTCTTTTCTACTTAAGTTGTATCATATAAACTATCTCAGTGAAATTATTGACAAAGAAATGTACATGATTTTTTAGTTTCTTCATGATGCATTTAGTGAAGCTATGATACTTTCATCATTATATGAGATTAATAATTACATAAATAAAATTGGACTATATTATAAAAGGATACATGAATTCCTTAATGATTTCCTGCTTTACTAGGGAGAAGAGTCCGACAAAAGATTGTTCATAAGATGTCATAAAAGTAGATGAAATTCAATGAAAAACAATGAGAGTATAAATCAATTCAACCCCAAGAAGAAAAAAAAATAAGAAAACTCCTTCAACTTTATTTCATTACTTTCCTCTGATATGATGCTTGAAAAGATTATTCATGGCATCTAAGACTACTTAAAAAATGCAGTGACATGATCAAGATAGTAATGATGGATTGAAGAGACATCCAAAATATTCAACATCATAGAAAATTTTTGATTCATTATATCTATATTTTTCATGAAATCATAAGAATTCACGTTTGGGATTGGATTCTGATGGTTTTAACCAATTTTGGACATTAGGTACTAGTTATAGTATTTGGCCAGTTGTTTTGATCCCTTATAATCTTCCTCCATATATGTGTAAGAATAAATATTATTTTTTTTTCGATGATTATTTCTAGAAATAAAATGCCTAGAAATGGAATTGATGTATACCTTAAACCTCTAATCAAATAATTGCGAGAATTATGAGATGATGGAAAAGAAACATATGTCACTTCAATGAGAAAAATATTAAAGATACTTGCTAATTTAATATAGGTAATTACTAACATTCATGGATTAGGAAATTTATCTGATTGGAACACTCATACTAGTTTCCCTTGTCTAGTTTTTAATTTTTTTCATAAACGATTACCTTAGAGTAGAAAATGATGTTTTATGCATCATCATTGATTTCTTTATTTCTTCTCATAAATATAGGTTTAACACAACACAAGTCAATGAAGATATTTAATTGAAAAATCCACTAGAAGTGTTATTTGGTTCAGAAATCACGGGAAAATTAATGAGTGTCATTGATGAATTTGGAAAATATAATCATTTTAAAGAAGGGGAAAAGGGTAAAAGGTACAATATTTAAAGCATCTAGAAAACAAAAATAAAGGGTATATTTTTCAAAATTCATCATTAGAAGTTTAATTTGATATGTCATAATCTTGACATAATGAATATTGAGAAAAAAGTTTGTGGCAATGTAATTTTCACATTGCTTAATGAGAAGGGTAAATCAAAGTATTGCCTTAATGCTCTTAAGAATTTGGAGTTAATGAATACAAAGCCTGATTTTTGGGAAAATGAGAATGGGAAGTATCCTTTGATTATTTTTACAAATAAAAATCAAGTGAAATACCCATTCCTTCAAACATTAAATAATTTAAAAGTGGAAGATGGGTATTCAAGAAATATATCAAGGTGCATTGACTAAAACAATTGAAAGTTACATGGATTGAAAAGTCACATCTCTTGTATTTTGATGGAATAGATGTTTTCATTTTCATTTTGTAATATATCAACTAAAAAATATACTATTGTACCTTTTTCAAAGTGATATGTAGAAAAAATCTAAATCCAATTGATCTTGATAAACTTCAAGAATGAATTTTTTTGAGACTTTTTTATTTGTAGATGTTATTTCCCACTTCATTATTTATTGTGATGATTAATTTGATTGTTCATTTAGTTGAAGAAGCTAAACTTGGTTGATAGTAACATTATCAGTTGATGTATCCCATTGAGAGGTACAATGATATTATTTTTATTTTCATTAGTGAATTTAATTTTATTAAATTATTCCATAATTTTTTTATATGATTCTTATTTTTTCATCAGGTACATAGGCCATTTGAAATCATATATTATTAATAAATATCATCCAAAAGGCTCTATTGATAAATTTTACATATCCAAAGAGTGATTGACCCTGTATTCAAGGTATTTGGATGGGATTGAGGCTAGATTCAATCATGTTTAATGTTTTGATGATATCTCCACTAATTATCATTTTGAAAACTAATTATCAATATTTCCAATTATTGGATAACAAATTAAAAAGGGGTCATGTTTTAAACTGAATGAATTAGAGTTTCTATAATCACATAGATATATAATGCTCAGCAGTCTTATTACAGATCCATTTATTGAAGAATTTTTATGTCAAACAAATTAGTGATTATGGGGTAGATCTTGAAATGGGATGGAATTAAAAAAAGATGTTAATAAGGATATTGTCAAATGGATCACCCATCAGGTAAGTATATTCTCATATTGATATTATTTACATGTAGATATTTTGTCTATGTTAAAACTAAAACTTTATATATATTTTTCTATATAATGAATGTTGAAAATCATTCTAAAATATCATATTATATTAAGTTTGTTTGCTTGATGTCCTCTACGAATGTTTAATATATTCGATGCCTACAATATTTATGTCTTTAGGATTCGTACCATTTATCAGGAAGAAGAATTAAAAACTCAATATAGTGGTGTATTCACACTTACAAAGGTGAGATATTATGTAAATTTGGATGATATAATTGAATTAAACTATCAGGGTTAGTTTTTGATGTCTTATTCAAAAGAAAGTGGGATAATATTGATATGGGTATAATGAATGATTCATTACATTTTACTTCTATCAACTTCTCTCTATTTATCCATACCAATGAGCATGTATAGAATGATCCATTTATCTTGGCTTCCAAAGTGAAGATAGTTTATTATGTGGATGATGAAATACATGAAGGTTAGAGTTTTTTTACACTTAATGTAGAGAGACATATATGATATGAGTGATGAAGATCAATTGGTACTTTGTGAAAGTGAACCTAATCAACCACAAAACATTGAATAATTTTTTACTAAAAATATGGAAACAGTATAACATGCAATAGAGGGTGAAAATGAAGCACTCGTCACAATGGAGGATTATAATAATGAAGATAATGAAGATGAAGATAATTGAATGTATAAATTGGTATTGAAAATATATAACAATTTTTCATTGGTAAGTGGTTCATACATATATACATTGTTCTAGTTTATCTTTTTTCTTTTTGTAAAAAATTATTAGTTTTTAATTTTCTGTACATTTAATATATTTGAACCAATTGTATTGAAAGAATTATGAGAACAAATTAATTTCAAAATCCAAGCTCGTTATCATCTCGGAGCACACCACAACTACCGTCAGCCTTAGTGGATTTGATTGATTTGGTTGTACTTGAGACTACCAGGAAGCCAGCCATTCCCCAGATGTTTTTAGTATCCCACCATCCAATTCACCTCCAGCTATGGAGCAGTTGGTCATCCCTTCATCTTGTGGATATCGGTGAGTTACTATTACTGGTATGTATTTCATTGTAAAAAAACTATATATTTTATTAATTGTTTATTTCATTTTTCAAATGGATAAAAATAACAATAGAAGATATAAAAATATTAACATGAAAGATGTATGAGACCTAAAGGAATTCAATATTATCATTCCATTTGATGAGTTTGGGGTGCCAACTGATGATGTTTCCAGAATCTATGGGAAGATTATTCGGAAGCTTATTTGTGATACAATGAGCATTCCCATTAAGTATAAATATTGGAGGCATATTCCTACAACTTGAAAAAATGAGGTTTTTGATACATAAATAAAGTTAATTTAATTTAATATTCCTTGGTAACTAATTTTCATGACATGAATAAAACTTTGTAATATACTTATACATTGTTATTTTTTTTTTCTAGGTGTTTTTTCATTTGGTTGTCCCAGGCTCTATTTCACGCCGATGCACAATGAAAAAAATTAGGAAATAAATGGTTAGATTTTAAATGAATATTATGACATGAGTTTAATGAAATATCTTTGAGATCATGATAGATGTATGAGGAAGTGTGTTAATGAATTTCTCAATGTGAAATGGAATTTGTTTGTCGATATTAACAGAGATGCATCTCATGAGGTAATTTCATATTTTAGAGTATTGTAATAACATAAAAAATTACTATCATTTTTATTAATGTTTCTATTTTTGTAAGAATTATTGAAATCAATACTATGAATCATGTGAAGTAATTCATTCTTCATATCAGTGTGTCTTAGAGTTTTTTAGAAAAAGAATAATTTTGGTTTGTATTTTATTCATTATAATTTATATCATTTTGTCATAAGTAAATTTTTTTCTAACATGATTATATTTTTTATAAAGGCTAATGAATTAGGTTACTCTGTTGTCCATACATAGATGTGGTTTAAAGTGCATAGGGAATCTGATGTCAGCCCTAACTAACACCGATCCCTTAGCCCCACCTCTCCCTGACGTTTATGGCCACCCCTCCCCCTCGACCATGCCCCTCCCCCAACATCGGTGACCGCCCCTCTCCCTCGATCCCACCTCTCCCCAATTCCAGCGACTGCCCCTCACTCTCGATCATGCCTCTAGCCATCGCCAGTGATTACCCCCCTACCCAACCTATCCTGGACACTGACGACCACCCCTCCCCCTCGGTCGCACCTCTCCCCAATGTAGGTGACCGCCCCTCACCCTCAACCCCACATCTCCCCAACACTGACCCCCCTTCTCTCCAACAACATTCCTCTCCCCCCTTCCCCCACTTCCCCCCGATGTCTGACCCCTCATTATCAAAGGTGACCACACCTTTTTACACTCTCACATATGATCATTCTGACCCCAACCCCACTTGCTACCTGAAGATGACCCCACAATGACCCCCTACTCCTTGATGGCGATCCCCAATGGCGACTCCTCTCCCCCATTTCTCAGAGAGTACAATCCCCAATCATAATGTGTAATTTTTTTAATATTGAATGATTGGTTTGGTATATCTTTATGTAGTATATCATATTGTACAATCAAATGATAAATTTTATCACTTAGGAATCCTTTACACATAACTATCATTAATGCCTATTATAAATGGGGATCATGAATCATTTATATGATGAATTCTTGTTTGTCTGTGGGGTTATAAATAGTTTGTAACTGCTTGAATCATTTATACCTCATGAATTTCTGGTGAGAATGCCTTAGTGAGTTTTGGATACTGGTTGATTAGAGGATAGGAATCCATTTGGTTTTATTGATAATTCACTAATGTTTTAGTATACTTCTTCCAAACTGGCATGAGACTTTCAAAGTAAGAAATTACTGAGTGTATATGTATGTTCACTATGATTTTATATACTATATTTATAGAATTATTGAATAAATTAGGTGTCCATGATTAACAAAGTTAATTGATGTTTACTTTTAATTGTACTTGTTTGATTAACCATTTATATCTTTATATCCGAATATATAGGGTGAAGAGTGAAAATCCAATACCTATGAATAAAATTTGTATTACTTTACCTCGAAACACACCTCATTATGACAAGAGTTTGAAAAAAATATGATGTAATTAAAAACTGATCAATGGATGGTAGAATAAAATGTGTATGTCCTGATTGAAAATTCAAGTGATGGTTAAATAGAAATGATGTATACGATTATTTTATATAAAAACAATTTTCTTTTCAATATGTATGTAAGATTTGGCATGGTAAATATATTGTTATGGAAATTCAAAACAAATATAATCCTGTCAATGAAACAAAAAGTGACCCTCTAGAGGGGAATTTAGTTTGAAATTTGATAAATAAAACATTTGTCTTTGCAGGATATAATGTCTAATATTTCAATAGATCAAAAAAACCTTTAATTGACCTTGAGAATTTTAATACTTCTAATAAGTTCAACGACCAAAAAACTGAGCTTTATGAATTAGTTGAAGACATGAAACAAGAACTGTATGAAGGGTGAGATAAGTATTCAATGTTTTATTTTCTACTTAAGTTGTATCATATAAAATGTCTCTATGAAATTATTGACAAAGAAATGTACCTGAATTTAGAGTTTCGTTATGATGCATTTAGTGAAGCTAAAATCCTTTCATCATTATATGAGATTAATAAAGTCCTAAATTAACATGGAATGTATTATATAAAGATACATTAATTTCTTAATGATTGCATTCTTTACTAGGGAGAAGAGTCTGACAATGGAGAATTCATAAGATTTAATAAAAGTAGATGAATGTCAATGATCATCAATGAGAGTAAAAACCAATGCAACCCCAAGAAGAAAAAAATAAGAAAACTCCTTCAAATTTATTTCAATACTTTCCTATGATATTATGCTTGAAAAGATTATTCCTGGCATCTATGACTACATATGAAAAGAAGTGAAATGATCAAGATAGTAATGATGTCTTGATGAGACATCCAAAAGATTCAACATCATAGAAAATTTTTGATTCATTATATATATATTTTTCTTCAAATATTGATAATTCACGTGTGGGATTGGTTTTTAATGGTTTTAACCCCTATTGGACTTTAGGTACTAATTGTAGTATTTGGCCAGTTGTTTTGATCTCTTATATTCTACCTCCATAGATGTTTATGAATAAAAATTATTTTTTTATTTTAATGACTATTTCTATAAATAAAATTCCTAGAAGTGGAATTGATGTACACCTTCAACCTCTTATCAAATAATTGCGAGGATTATGAGATGATGGAATAGAATCATATGACACTTCAATGAGAAAACACTTAAAAATACTTGCTAATTTAATATAGACAATTAATAACATTCCTGGATTAGGAAATTTATCTGATTGGAACACTCATACTAGTTTGTCATGTCTAGTTTGTAATTTTGTTCATCAGCAATTACCTCGTAGAAGAAGATAATGTTTTATGTGTGATCATTGATTTCTTTTTTTCTTCTCATAAATCTAGGTTTAACAAGACACAATTCAATGAAGTTATTATACTGATAAATCCACTAAAAGTGTTATTAGGTTCATAAATCATAGGACAATTAATGAGTGTCATTGAAGAATTTGGAAAATATAATCATTTTAAAGAAGGAGAAAAGGGTACAAGGTACAATATTTTAAGCATCTGGAACACGAAAATAATGGGTATCTTTTTCAAAATTCCTTATTAGGAGTTTAATTTGATATTTTATAATCATGACATAATGAATATTGAGAAAAAATTCTATGGAAATGTAACTTTCACATTTCTTAATGAGAAGGGTAAATCAAAGGATCACTTTATTGCTCATAAGAATTTGGAGTTAATTAATATAAAGCATAATTTTTGGGAAAATGAGATTGGAAAGTATCCTTGAACTATTTTTAGAATGAAAAATCAAGAGAAAGGCGTATTCCTTCAAACTTTAAAGAATTTAAAAGTGTAAGATGGATATTCAAGTAATATATCAAGGTGCATTGATTAAAAAAATTGAAAGTTACATGTATTGAAAAGTCACAACTCATGTATTTTGATGGAACAGTTGTTTTCATTGGCATTTTGTAATATGTTAATTGAAAAATAAACTATTGTACCTTTTCAAAGAGCTTTATAGAAAAAATATAAATCCAATTGGGCTTGATAAACATCATGAAAGAATTGTTTTAAAACTTTTTTATTTGTAGATGTTATTTCCCCCTTCATTATTCACTGTGATGATTCATTTGATTGTTCATTTGGTTGAAGAAGCTAAACTTGGCTGACAAGAACATTATCAATTGATGTATCCAATTGAGAGGTACAATGATATTATTGTTATTTTCATTAGTGAATTTAATTTTATTAAATTATTGCATAATTTTTTTTATATGTATCTTATTTTTTTCATCAGGTGCATATGTCATTTGAAATCATATATGATGAATAAATATCATCCAAAAGGCTCTATTGCTAAAGGTTACATATCCAAAGAGTGATTGACCTTGTATTCAAGGTATTTGGATGGGATTGAGACAAGATTCAATCATGTTTAATGTTTTGATGATATCTCCACTAATTATCATTTTGAAAACTAGTTATCAATATTTCCAATTTTTGGATAACCAATTGGAAAGTGGTCAAATTTTACACTAAATTAATTGGAGTTTATGTAATCACATAGATATATACTGCTCATTAGTCTTATTACAGATCCATTTATTGAATAATTGCGATGTCGAAAAAATAAGTGATTAATGGGTAGATCATAAAATGAGGTGTAATTAAAAAAAGATGTTAATATGGATATTGTCAAATGGATCACCCATCAGGTATGTATATACTCATATTAATATTATTGACATGTAGATATTTTTTCTATGTTAACAGAAAAACATTATATATATTTTTCTAGATAATGAATGTTGAAAATCAACTGAAATATATAATGATGTTATGTTTGTTTTGGCTCAAGGTCCACTAAGAAAGTCTAAGACATTCGAGGCCTACAATATTCATGGATTTAGGTTTCATAAAATTTATCAGGAAGAAGACTTCAAAACTCAAAACAGTGGTGTATTTACACTTACAGAGGTGGGATATTATGGAGATTTGGATGATATAATTGAATTAAACTATCATGGTTAGTTTTTTCCTGTCTTATTCAAAATAAAGTGGGTTAATATTAATATGGGTATAATGAATGGTTCATTACATTTTAATTTTATCAATGTTTCCAGATTTATCCATACCAATGAGCATGTAGAGAATGATCCATTTATCTTGGCTTCCTAAGTGATGATAGTTTATTATGTGGATGATGAAATACATGAAGGTTAGAGTTTTTTTACAGTTAAAGTAGAGAGACTTATATGATATGAGTGATGAAGATCAATTGGTACTTTGTGACAGTGAACCTAATCAATAACAAAACATTGAATAAATTTTTACTAACAATATGGATAGAACATGCAATAGAGGTTGAAAATGAAGCACTCATCACAATGGAGGATTATAATAATGAAGATAATGAAGATGAAGATAATTGAACGTATAAAATGGTAATGATAATATATTACAATTTCTCATTGATAAGTGGTTCATACATAAATACATTGTTCTAGTATTTCTTTTTTCTTTTTGTAAAAATTTAATAGTTTTTAATTTTTTATAAATTTAATATATTTGAACCAATTGAATTTCAATTATGCTAAAAAAATAAATTTCAAAATTCTAGCTGGTTATCATCTCGGAGCACACCACAACTACCGTCAGCTTCAGTGGATCTGAGTGATTCAGTTGTACTTGAGACTACCATTGAGCCAGCCATTCCCCAAATGTTTTTAGTATCCCACCATCTAATTCACCTCCAGCTATGGAGCATTTGGTCATCCCTTCATCTAGTGGATATTGGTGAGTTACCATTACTGCTATGTATGTCATTGTAAAAAAACTATATATTTTATTAATTGTTTAATTCATTTTTAAAATGGATAAAAATAACAATAGAAGATATATAAATATGAACATGAATGATGTAGGAGACCTAAAAAAATTCAATATTATCATTCCTTTTGATGAGTTTGGGGTGCCTACTGATGATGTTTCTAGAATCTATGGGCAAATTATGAGGCAACTTATTTGTGATACAATGAGCATTCCCATTAATTATAAATATTGGAGGCATATTCCTACAACTTTAAAAAATGATGTTTTTTATACTTAATTAAAGGTAATTTAATTAAATATCCATGATAACTAATTTACATGACATGAATAAAATTTTGTAATATACTTATACAATGTTATATTTTTTATTTCTTGATATTTTTTCATTTGGATGTCCCAGTATCTATTTCATGCCCATGCACTATAAAAAAATTAGAAAACTAGTGGTGATATTTAAAATGAATATTATGACATGAGTTTAATGAAATATCTTTGAGCTCATGATAGATGTATGAGAAAGTGTGTGAATGAATTTATCATGTGAAATGGAACTCGTTTGTTGATATTAACAGAGTTGCATCTCATGAGGTAACTATATAATTTGTAGTATCATAATAACATAAACAAAATAAAGTTATAATTTTTTTAATGTTGCTATTTTTTGTAGGAATTATTGAAAAAACTACTATGAATCATGAGAAATAATTCATTCTTCATATTAGTTTGTCTTAGAGTTTTTTTTAGAAAAAGAATAATTTTTGTTTGTATGTTATTAATTATTATTTATATCATTTTATTAAAAGTAAAATTTTTTATAACTTGTTTATATTTTTTATAAAATATAAGGAATTAGGTTACTCTGTTGGCCATACATAGATGTGGTTTAAATTGAATAGGGAATATGATGTCAGTTTTGTAAATGACCCTTCCAAAGATGTTAGAGTAAGTATTTTTCATTATCATTTCATGTTATTTCATTACTATAAAAAATAATAATGAAAAATATATTATAAAAAAAAAATCCTTAAACCCAGTTAAATGGGGATGGATACATGGAAAAAATGATGCCAATTAGCACCATTTGATACATCTAGCCAACCCCAATTTATGGGGGTTAAGGCTTATTTGTTGTTATAATTTATTTTTCAATATTATGTTTTTATAGCAATGAGATGACAATACATAGTAATAACAGATTTATTAATTAGATAATATTATGAAGTTCAAATATTTTAATAAATAATTGTTAATATTTTTGTATTAATAGGTTCAAATTCAAGAAATATTGGAAGTGAACCCTTCAAAATCATCATCAGTTTCCCAGAACGATGAAGTTCCAATTGTTTTAGGGTAGGAGAATCCCATACATGTATAGGGGATGGGTTCTGGACCTACTCCATTAGTTTTCATTGGTAGGGAGTCATCATCAGTTACTACCACACCTAGTGGGGGTTCGAGTAGCGCAATTGATAGGGAATCACAAAGAAAAATTGTAAGGTTGAAAGGAAAAGTGCAAGAACAAGACTCTTATAGGAAAACATAGGATCGATGGTGAGAGAAAATGGAAAATGATTTAATTTTTATATTTCAATGGATTACTAGAATGATAACCATGTAAATTTCTAGCCTTATAACTTATCCTATCAAGGTAAATTCTAAATTTCATAGATCATTCACACATTTTCAAAGAACACATACAACTTCTTTAAATAAAACTAAAATGAAACTTTTATTTTGAAAACATGAACTTCGAGTCATACCAACAACATATTGCACCATATTGACATCTCTTTGATTCCTACACATAAAAAATAAATTATATATTGCTATCCTTATGTTTGAAAATAATTCAACCTCATTTTCTCAGTTTTGACATAGTAAATAGTTTGTAATGGTACCAAATCCATTCAAAACATGTGTGTGGGGGGGAGGGGGGTCAAAAATAGGAATAAAATTCTATATTAACAGAAAATCAGATGAAAATGATTGTGGATTTATTTTTGAAATGTAGGAATAGACGACACATCATTTCGAGTTATAGTTTACCTGAGAAGCTTTAGAATGTGTTTTTAGTGTCTTAAAACACCAAAACATGTGTGTAATGGTTGAAACCATAGAAAACGATATCATATTGACATGAAATCTTGAGAATAAACACCATTGAATTATTTTTGACATGTACTCATATAAAAAATATCAATTAGACTTGTGGTGTAGTCAAAATGCCTTAGTAAATAGTTTTTAAAGGTACTAAATCATTGAAAAACGCATGATAGGGGTCAAAATTAGAAAAATGATGTTGGATTTCCATGAATTTAGAGGAAAATGACCATTGATATTTTTTGAAATGTAGGAAACAACAAAATTTTATTCCAAGTTACAGTTTTCCACGGATTCCTGTAAATGCATTTTTAGTGTTTTAAACTACTAAAAAAAGTGTATAATATTCCAAACCAACGAAAACAACCTCAGATTGACTTGAAATCATAATAAAACCACCATTGAATTTTTTGTGACACATAATCATAGAAAAAAATAGTTCTGGCATGCGGTGTGGTGGGAATGACTTAGTAAATAATTTTTAAAGGCATCAACGCCTTTAAAAACGTGTGTCGGGGTGTCACAACTAGGAAAATTTCATCATATTTCCATAAAAACAGATAGGGAAATTTTTTTATTGATTTTTGAAATGTAGGACACGACGATATGTTAATATGTGTTACAAATTTTTTGGAATGTTCATAAGTGGGTTTTAGTGTTTTAAACCACATAAATATGCATGTAACAATCAAAACAATAAGAAAAGACCTCATATTGACACGAAGTCATGAAAAAACCATTGTTTAGTTATTTATGATGTGTATTCATAGATAACACATCAATCGAATATGAAGTGTGGTTAGAATGGATGGTAAAATGTTTTTAAAGGTCCCAAATCCTTTAAAAATGTGTGTTAGATGGTCAAAACCCGAAAAACATTGTCAGATTCCCACGAAATTATATAAAAATGACTATAGATTAATTTTTGAAATGTATGAATGGATAACATGTCATTATGATTTATGGTTTTCTTGTGATGCCTGTAAACATATTTTTAGTGTTTTAAAAGAGTAAAACAAGAATATATTTGTGAAAACCACATAAAAATAACATATATTGATGTCAAATCATGCTAAATTAACTATTCAGTTATTTTTGACATTTACTCGTAGACAACACATCAATATAACATGTGGTGTGGTCAAAATGACTCGGTAAATGATTTTTAAAGATATTGATTCCTTAAAAAACATGTATATGGGGGTCAAAACATAGAAAACATCAGTATATTTCAATGAAAAAAAGTAAAACAACCATATATTTATTTTTGAAATGTTGGAACCAACAGAATATCATTCTGAGTTATTACTTTTCTGGGATGCCCGTAAATGTGTTTTTTGTGTTTTAAAACACTAAAATGTGTGTGTAACATTCAAAAAGAGAGAAAATTACCTCATATTAATGTGCAATCAGGGTAAATATTCCAATTAGTTATTTTTGACAAGTACTCACAAACAACACATAAATATGATGTGTGATGTAGTTGGAATGGCTTAGTAAACTATTTTTAAAGGTATCAAAGCCTTTAAAAACATGTGGTGGGGGTTCAAAACCAGGAAAAAATCATTCGCCTGCCATGAAATCATAATTCAATAACCATAGGTGAATTTTTTTAATCTATTAATAGATGAGATGTCATTTCAAGTTACGATTTTATTTGGATTCCAACAAATTCATTTTTAGTATTTTAAAACACTAAAACATAAAATAGTCAAAGCCATAGAAAAAACATCAAATTTATATCAAATCATGGGACAACAACCAATGTTTTATTTTCGAAGTGTATGTGTAATGTCAATCTGATGTGATGTGTGGTCAGAATGGCTTGGTAAATAGTTTTTAAAGGTACTAAAGCCTTTAAAAATGTTTTGGGGGGTTAAAACCAGAAAAATGATGTCATATTTCCATAAAATCATAGAAAAATTACCATAGAATTATTTATGAAATGTAAGAACCGACATAAAATCATTTAATGTTACGGTTATCCCGGGATGTCTTTAAATGGATTTTTAGTGTTTTAAAACACATAAATGTGTGTGTAATGGTAAAAACAATAGAAAATTAATCCATATTGACATGAAATCATGGGAAAACCACTGTTGAGTTATTTTTGATGTGTACACATTGAAAACATGTCAATCCAATAAGTGGTGTGATCAAAATGGCTTAATAAATAGTTTTTTAAAGGTATCGAAGCCATTAAAAACATGTGATGGAGGGTCAAAACTAGAAAAAATCCTCGAATTACTATGAAATAAAAGTAAAACAACTTTATATTGATTTTTGAAATGTAAGAACTAACGACACATCATTTCAAGTTATAGTTTTCCTAGGATACCTGTAAACACATTTTTATTGTTTTAAAACACTAAAACATGCATGTAATGGTCAAAACCATAGAAAAAGTCCTCAAATTGACATGAAATCATGGTACATCTATATTTTAGATATTTTTGATGTTTACACATCGAAAAAACATCAATATAACGTGTAGTGTGATCAGAATGGATTGTTGAATAGTTTTTAAGGTACTAAAGCCTTTAAAAACATGCATCATGGGGTCAAAACTAAGAAAACAACATCTAATTTGTATGAAATCATAGTAAAATGACCAAATATTTATTTTATAAATTTAATAACTGATGACACATAATTTTTCCTTACGGTTTTCCCATGATTCCTATAACATGTTTTTAGTGTTTGAAAAAACTAAAATACACGTGTAGTAGTCAAAACCATAGAAAAACACTACAGATTAATGTGAAATCATGGTTAAACCATGGTTAAGTTATTTTGGGCATGTAATTGTAGAAAACATGACAATCTGGTGTGTATTGTTGTCAAAATGGACTGATAAATAGTTTTTAAATCTATTGAATCCTTTAAAATGTGTATTGGGGGGGGGTCAAAACTAGGTATACATCATCAGATTACCATAAAATCAGAGAAAAATGACCATATCTTTATTTTTGTAATTTAGATATTGATGTAATTTCATTTCAAGTTAGGTTTTTTCTAGGATGCCCGTAAATATGTTTTTAGTATTTTAAAACACATAAACATGTAGGTAACTATAAAAACCAAAGAAAACAACCTAAAATTGATGTTAAATCAATGGAAAAACACCATTTTGTTATTTTTTATTATTATGTGTAGAAAACACATTAATTTGACATGCAATGTGGTCACAATTGTTGGGTCGGAGGTGATGGAAAGAGGGGGGGGGGTGAATTGCCTTTTAAAAATTAATTAACAATTTAAAACAAATTTAAATGCAGCGGAAAGTAAAATGGCAAGACACAATTGATAACGGAGTTCGGCTTTAAACTCAAGCCTACGTCTCCGCTCCCAACTCAACCGTTGGGAGATTTATACGACCGCTTGCTTTTTAATGGCTATAGCAAGAAACCCACTAGCCGTTTTAAGGTAGGCTAGATCACCTTCTTACAGCTTGCTTTTTTATTATGGTTGTAGCAAGAAACCCAAGTTGAAAGAAGAAAGAAAAAGGGTGGTTTGTTTTAATACAAACCCAATTAAGAACTAAACAAATGAAGTAAATAATTTAGAACAAACTAGAGGAAGCCTTGAGCGCCAAGAGGTGAGTGTAGTTGATGTAGAGGCAGCCCAAGCTTCAAGGATGGAAATTGGATCTCAAGTGGCCTTTGAGAAATGTCGTAGGAGCCTCAAATGATCAAAATATCTTTGGTATGCTTCGGTATATGATCGGTAGACTTCCCGGCATCCATGGACGTCTATTTATAGGAGAAATACTCCCAAATACTTCAATATGGCCGTTGGAGGGCTTTCGGAGCCGTTGGGGATCAAGTGGGCCAGCCTGGTCAAAGCCTAACGGCTAGTTTGACTGAGCATACCGGCTGGCCGGTGCTGATCCACCGGCTGGCCGGTGCATTGGAAGGTGGAGAGAGCTTCTGCCCAGGAGCCACCGGCTGGCCGGTGAGAAGGCCAACGGCTGGCCGGTGGTGAGACAGTAGGTCTCACTATTCCAAGGAGTTCCACCGGCTGGCCGGTGGTCTGGACAGAGGGCATCCCATTCTGTCTGGGGCCACCGGTTGGCCGGTGGCCAGACACCGGCTGACCGGTGGCACCTGGTAGAGGGCAAGGCCTTCTGCCTGGTCCACCGGCTGGCCGATGGGCTGGATCCGGCGGGCCGGTGCCCTTACCGGCTGGCCGGTGGTCCCACACCGGCTGGCCGGTGGACTTGAAAACAGTCCACTTTTCCTTTTTTGCCACTTCTTTCTCCTGAAATCATGCCTATTAACAAGAACACTTGAAACAACATTAGATCACGATGAGAGTGATTGTGATCATTAAAATCCAAGAGAGTGGGGTACAACAATCTCCCCCTATTTTGATGATCACAATCACAAAAAAAGAAATCTTTAAAAAAGGTATGAAAGTTTTAAAAAAAAGGGTATGTCAATTGAAAACTTAAATAAACAATTTGAACTTGGAAAACGTAGAGACGTGCCAAATATAATGATTTTGAAAGCATTGAAATACTGAGAAATGGGCATTTTTTGAAATTGCAACCAAATGCCATTTTTTAAAGAAATCAATTGAAAACAATAACTTAACCATTTAAAACAGATTTAGATGACATCAATAACATAAAATGGAACTGTAAAAAGAGCATTTTAATAAATAACTATGTAATAGAGAGGTTTTCTCCCCCTTTGGGATTATCAAAATAGGAGAAAAATTATGAAAGAAAAATACTAATAAGTAATGACAAAAAGGATGGATAGATAAGATAACTTGAATTCCATAAAAGATGAAACGATACAAAGGAAGTTCAAAAAACAAATACAAATACAAATACAAGCCAAAAAATAGGAACGACTCTATTCACTCCTAGAGGGCCGAGAGTGACGGCGGCGCCTGAAGGTCTGAGGAGCCGGAGGAGCCTGGACCGCCTCAAAGAGACGATCTAGAGAATCAATCCGTGAGTGGAGCTGATCAAAATGAGAGCTGATGTAGGAAAACTGCAAGTCCAGTCGGGTCTCGATCTGATCCTGGAAGCGTAGGAACTGATCAGCCGTCACCGGCAAGCCACCAGCATCAGCAGGAGGGGGCACAACCTCAGTAGGCTCAGGTGCATCATCACCCTCTCCAGCCTCCTCATCAGCAGCAGCATCAGCCTCACCTTCGCTGTCACCACTTCCTGCCTCTTCATCATCATCACTATCCTCACTGTCTGAAAGAGGATAGGCAGCGGCGATAGCAGGAGGCATGGCATTGGCAGGAGGATGGGAATGAGTCTGAGGAGAGTAGGCCTTGAGAAGACCGTCCTTGTCGACAATCCATTCCTGACGCCAAGGGTGCCAACGGATGTTCATTCGTTGCACCATCATAAAATTTACTATGTTATCCTTCGTTGGATGCTCGAAGGAAGTAGTATGAAGAGGCACATCAAGAAAAAAAAAGATTTTAGTCAAGAAGCGTCCGTAGGGTAGAGTTTTGGACCGGCGTGGGTGCTCACCCACATAAGTCATGGCCCGGAACAGAAACCGGACCAAATTGAAGTGTATGCCTCGGGTGATAAATGAGAGAAGATAAATATCAATGAATTTGACATTATCATGATCCCCGATACGGGGCGCAAGGGAAGTTTGAATGAGTCGCTCAATAATACGATGGTTAGGAGAGAGTTGGGAGAGCTTGACAATAGGATTTGTGGGCTGCCCTGTGAGATGCTCAAGGGCTACGGCTATATCAAACTCACGGTCCCGAGGAAACTCCCCCTGAGCAAAAGCATGGGGTCCAACATGAGGAACCCCGAGCATCCGTGCAATCTCCAACGAAGTGATAGTGATGGGTTGCCCAAGAGCAGTGGAGGAGATGGTATCAATGTCATCAGAAACGGACCACGTCAAATGAGCATAGAACTCTTTTACTAGAAGAGGATAAATGACATCCTTCTCAGGGGGTTCAAAGAAAGAATGCCAATGTTGATACTCAATAATCGAGAAAAGCTCAAGACGAGCAGTAGACAGCCAAGAATAATCAATAACTCTACCTGGCAAAATGACTTTGTCATGCCAAATGTCCGGGAGTTGAGGGATTGAAGGAGGAGGAGGAGCTTCTTGAGCGATTCCCTTCCCTTTACGCGTGGATCGAGGTCCCATGATGGCAAAAGGAGCTAAAAAGAGAGATTGAGTGAACAAAGGAGTTTTGAGAGGACAAAAATCAAGAAGGGAGGCTAGGGTTTGGAGGGGCTGAGGTTTTAGGAGGAGCCGCCCGAGAGAGAAGAGAGAAATGAGGGAGGAAGGGTTTTAAAATCAATTTTAACCCTTCCTCGGGTCGGCCCAAAAAACAGAAACCCGACACCACCGGTGAACCGGTGATGTACCACCGGTTGACCGGTGGCACTAAAAGTCATAAAAAATATAAAAAACAGAATTAAGAAAAAATGTTTAAAAAAATTCTAATAAAAATAAAATATAAGCAAACCAAGAAAGTCAAATATTTAATAGTGCTCATTGACGAATCATTCCTAACTCCCCTTTAATAAAATCAAAACGGTCAACCGGGAGCGGTTTGGTAAAAATATCAGCTAATTGGAAATCAGTAGGAATGAAGTCCAAAGTGATATCTCCTTTTTGAAAATGGTCACGAAGGAAATGATGCCTTAAGTTTATGTGGTTTTTCCTAGAATGTTGTATTGGATTCTTAGAGATACTAATGGCACTAGTGTTGTCACACCGAATAGGGACATGATCATAGGAAAGACCATAATCCAAGAGAGTGTGTTGCATCCAAATAATTTGGGCACAACAATTGCCAGCGGCTACATACTCGGCCTCGGCAGTAGAAAGAGCAACACAATTTTGCTTCTTGCTACTCCACGAAACAAGGGACTTGCCTAGCAGATGACAGGTTCCACTAGTACTCTTACGATCAAATTGACATCCGCCAAAATCAGCATCCGAATAAGAAGATAGTTCAAAAGAAGTATTTGAGGGATAAAATAAACCAAGATTTTTGGATCCTTTTAAATACTTAAAAATTCTTTTGACCGATTTAAGATGGGATTCTTTAGGATTGGCTTGAAAATGAGCACAAAGGCAAACACTAAACATGATGTCAGGACGGGTTGCAGTTAGGTAAAGTAGACTCCCGATCATACTCCTATAAAGCTTGTTATCCACCGGTTTCCCGGCTTCGTCTAACGTAAGCTTACATGAAGTACTCATGGTTGTACTAATTTCCTTTACTTGATCCATACCAAAACGACTTAGAAGCTCGTTTGTGTATTTGCTTTGGCTTAGAGAAATACCTTTTGAATTTTGAAAGATTTGAAAACCAAGAAAAAATTTCAATTCTCCCATAAAACTCATTTCAAATTCTTTTCTCATTAAATCTGAAAAATCAGTACAAAGAGATTCTTTGGTAGAACCAAAGATAACATCATCAACATAAATTTGGACGATTAAAAGATCTTTTGAAGTGTGTTTTAAAAAGAGGGTACAATCGGCTTGACCCATTTTAAAATCATTTTCTAAAAGAAATTTTGTTAACCGCTCATACCAAGCCCGATGGGCTTGCTTTAAGCCATAAAGAGCCTTGGTTAACTTAAAAACATGATTTGGAAATTTTGGATCTTCAAAACCGGGAGGTTGTTCAACAAAGATTTTTTCAGAAATAAAACCATTTAAAAAAGCACTTTTAACATCCATTTGAAAAAGCTTAAAATTTAAGTGGGCGGCGAATGCCAACAAGATCCTAATGGATTCTAACCTAGCAACGGGGGCAAAGGTTTCACCATAATCGATTCCTTCTTCTTGATTATAGCCCTTAGCTACTAGGCGAGCCTTGTTCCGGGTTATGTTTCCTTGATCATCAAGTTTGTTCCTAAAAACCCATTTAGTGCCAATAATTGGATGATCATTGGGTCTTTCACAAAGAGTCCAAACATTATTTCGATAGAATTGATTTAGTTCCTCTTGCATTGCAAGAACCCAATTCTCATCATTAATGGCATCATTAACGGTTTGAGGTTCTAGGTGAGAAATGAAGGCTTGATGTTCAACTTCATTGAGGATAGATCTTCTAGTTCGAGTACCGTCTTGAAGGTCACCTATGACATTTTCTAAAGGATGGTCTCTAGAAGGTTTCCAAACCTTAGGCAAGGTGGAAGGTGTAGAAGGTGAAGAGGGTTCTTGATGGTCATCCTCCTTGGGAGGAGAAGAGGAATCATTCAAATGAAGCTTATCAAGCTTATCTTCAACATCCTCAATGACCGGGTGAGGTTTTGGAAGAGTTTCATCAAATTTGACATGAGATGATTCTTCGATGGTTTTTGAACGTTTATTGAAGACACGATAGGCTTTTCTTGAGTTGGAGTACCCAAGAAAAATACCTTCATCGGATTTGGCATCAAATTTCCCTAGGTTGTATTTTGTGTTAAGGATAAAGCATTTACACCCAAACACTTTAAAATAACCAACTTTGGGCAATTTGCCTTTCCAAAGTTCATAGGGGGTTTTCTTAAGAAGGGGTCTTACAAGGACTCTATTAATAGTATAACAAGCAGTGTTTACCGCCTCGGCCCAAAAAAATTGAGGGAGGTCGAATTCACTAAGGAGGGTTCGAGCGATTTCTTGGAGAGTTCGGTTTCTCCTTTCAACCACTCAATTTTGTTGAGGAGTCCTAGGGGCAGAGAAGGTGTGATTGTATCCTTGAGAGGAACACAATTCATCGAATTCTTTGTTCTCGAATTCTCTACCATGATCACTACGAAGAGATATGATTTTATATCCTTTTTCGTTTTCTACTTTCCTAGAGAATTTCAAAAAGGTTTTACAAGCATCATTCTTGTGGGCTAAAAAGAAGACCCAAGTAAAACGAGAAAAGTCATCAACAATAACTAAGGTATAGGATTTTCCACCTAAGCTTGCTACGGGAGTAGGACCAAAAAGATCAAGATGAAGGAGTTCAAGAGATTTTGAGGTGGACACTTCCTTCTTAGATTTGAAAGAAGACTTGTGTTGCTTACCAAGTTGGCATGGCTCACAAATCAAATCTTTCTTAAATTTAAGTTTAGGAAGGTCACGAATGAGCTTGTTCTTATTAAGCTTTAGAAGTGAATGAGAGCTACAATGCCCCAATCTTCTATGCCAAAGCCAAGACTCATTGTCAATAGCACTTAAACATTTAACATTTTGGCTAGCTAGAGATTTTAAATCAATAATGTAAACATTTTGAAAACGGGAAGCAGAAAATATCAACTTGTTTTGAAAATCTAACACATTGCATAAATCATTTTGAAAATTGACTGAAAAACCACTATCACAAAGTTGACTAATGCTAATTAAATTATGCTTTAAACCTTTAACTAATAAAACATCTTTAATAAAAGAGGAGCTACCAAAACCAATGGTACCTATTCCGACGATCTTGCTTTTTGAGTTATCACCAAAGGTGACATATCCTCCATCGAATTCTTCAAGTGAGTTGAACTCGGAGGGATCGCCACACATGTGCCTTGAGCAACCGCTGTCGAGATACCACGAGCCTTTAGAGATCCTACTCTTTTGGCGTTTATCCTACAAAATCAAGAAAGAAGAGATTTTGGTACCCATATAAGTTTGGGTCCGGAAAGATTAGCAAAAAGAGACTTTTGAACCCATAATGTTCTAGAGGTATTCCTTCTATGATACTCATCCGAGTAGGTAATGGATTTGGGTCTTCCATACCTATCATTTTTACAATCACATTCATAAATCATGTGACCGGTCTTTTTACAATAATTACAAAATTTGTATTGAGAGCTCCCCCTTACAAAAGTAGTGGGTGCCCTAGAAAAAGTGGATTGCTTGTTATAGCCAAGACCATGTGTGGTTCTAGCCGAACGCTGAGAACCTAGCAATTTAGTAAAGTTTTGTTCACCTTGGGTGAACTTGGAAAGAGATTCCTTCAAATCCTTAATGGTAGAATTTAAAGAATCTACATTTGGAATATTTTTGACTTTAAGGGCAAGCTCCTCATTCTCTTTGAGAAGTTTGTCTTTTTCGGAAATAAGAGTTTTGTTTTTCTTTTTCAAGGTCAAAAATTTTGAGGTAAGTTCGTGAAAACCTTCCTCTAATTGATCTCTTGCATTTTGAAGTTCTTCATAAGACATATTATTATCAAAAGAAGAAGATGAGGAAGAAGAGTGAGAAGAAGAGTGAGAAGAGGATACCTCATCAAATGCCATTAGGCATTTTCCACCTTCATCGCTTGAGTCGCTTGAAGACATGGAGTCATCACTTGCACTCCATGTTGATGCTTTGAAGGCCTTCTTGTTTTTCTTTTCTTTTAACCTTTTCTTGAAAATTGGGCACTACGGTTTTATGTGGCCTTTCGTTCCACATTCAAAGCAAGTGATTTCTTTCTCCGCCTTTGGCTCTTCCTTTCGTGCCTTTTGAAATTTCTTCTTTTTCTTCATGAACTTGCTCATTTTCCTTGCTAGTTGAGCCATCTCGGATTCACTATCATCGGAGGAGCTTTCTTCCTTTGCCTTGAAAGCTATGTTCTTTTTCTCCTTGAAGACCTTTCCTTCTTTATCGGCTTGCCTCTTCATGGTAATCTCATAAGTCATGAGTGACCCTATGAGTTCTTCAACCGGCATCTTATTGACATCTTTCGCTTCTTGGATTGCCGTCACCTTTGGTGCCCAAGAGCTTGGTAGGACCCAAAGAATTTTCTTCACCATTGTTTCTGCTGAAACATCATCACCAAGGGACTTTCTCCCATTGCAAACATCAGTAAAATGAGTAAACATTTCAGTGATTGACTCGTGTGGGTGCATTGTGAAACTCTCAAAGTCTTGACGATACATATCTAACCTAGTGTCTTTGACTTTGTTGGTGCCCTCATTGGTCACTTCCAAAAGTTTCCAAATTTCGTGTGAGGTGGTGCAAGTAGAAATACGATAATACTCATTACGGTCTAACCCACAATGAAGAGCATTCATGGCTTTTCCATCAAGCTCAAAATTGGCAATGTCTTCGGGGGTCCAATTAGATTCATCCTTACTAGAAAGAGTGTAGCCTTGCATAACAATTCTATATAGAGGATAGCCAATACTTCTAAGAAAAGTAATCATTCGTGTTTTCCAATATGTGTAATCGGTTCCATCGAAGTATAGAGCCCGAGTCATGGAATACCCTTCGGGTGCTTGTGAGGAAGAAGCCATCACTATGGATTTTTCGTTTGTAACCGGTTAAGGTATTACACAAACGCTCCCTCTGATACCAAATGTTGGGTCGGAGGTGATGGCAAGAGGGGGGGGGGGGTGAATTGCCTTTTAAAAATTAATTAACAATTTAAAACAAATTTAAATGCAGCGGAAAGTAAAATGGCAAGACACAATTGATAACGGAGTTCGGCTTTAAACTCAAGCCTACGTCTCCGCTCCCAACTCAACCGTTGAGAGATTTATACGACCGCTTTCTTTTTAATGGCTATAGCAAGAAACCCACTAGCCGTTTTAAGGTAGGCTAGATCACCTTCTTACAGCTTGCTTTTTTATTATGGTTGTAGCAAGAAACCCAAGTTGAAAGAAAGAAGAAAAAGGGTGGTTTGTTTTAATACAAACCCAATTAAGAACTAAACAAATGAAGTAAACAATTTAGAACAAACTAGAGGAAGCCTTGAGCGCCAAGAGGTGAGTGTAGTTGATGTAGAGGCAGCCCAAGCTTCAAGGATGGCAATTGGATCTCAAGTGGCCTTTGAGAAATGTCGTAGGAGCCTCAAATGATCAAAATAGCTTTGGTATGCTTCGGTATATGATCGGTAGACTTCCCGGCATCCATGGACGTCTATTTATAGGAGAAATACTCCCAAATACTTCAATATGGCCGTTGGAGGGCTTTCGGAGCCGTTGGGGATCAAGTGGGCCAGCCTGGTCAAAGCCTAACGGCTAGTTTGACTGAGCATATCGGCTGGCCGGTGCTGATCCACCGGCTGGCCGGTGCATTGGAAGGTGGAGAGAGCTTCTGCCCAGGAGCCACCGGCTGGCCGGTGAGAAGGCCACCGGCTGGCCGGTGGTGAGACAGTAGGTCTCACTATTCCAAGGAGTTCCACCGGCTGGCCGGTGAGGAGGCCACCGGCTGGCCGGTGGTCTGGACAGAGGGCATCCCATTCTGTCTGGGGCCACCGGTGGGCCGGTGGCCAGACACCGGCTGACCGGTGGCACCTGGCAGAGGGCAAGGCCTTCTGCCTGGTCCACCGGCTGGCCGATGGGCTGGATCCGGCCGGCCGGTGCCCTTACCGGCCGGCCGGTGGTCCCACACCGGCTGGCCGGTGGACTTGAAAACAGTCCACTTTTCCTTTTTTGCCACTTCTTGCTCCTGAAATCATGCCTGTTAACAAGAACACTTGAAACAACATTAGATCACGATGAGAGTGATTGTGATCATTAAAATCCAAGAGAGTGGGGTACAATCACAATGGATCAGTAAATAGTTTTTAAAGGTATTGAATCCTTTAAAAGTGTGCATCGGGGGGTTAAGACATAGAAAACATCATCAGATTGTAATGAAATTGGAAGATAATGACTATAGAATGGTTTTTGAAATGTATGAATTAACAACACATCATTCAGATTTATGGTTTTCCTAGGATTCCTATAAACACATTTTTAGTGTTTTAAAACACTAAAACATGCGTGTAATGGTAAAAACCATATAAAAAACCTCATATTGACATGAAACCATGGAACAACCACCATCTATTTAGTTATTAAATATATTATATGCTTTTATATCAAATTCATAAAAAAAATTCAGAAACATTTAAGCACATTGCACATCGATTTAAAAATCAATTAGAATTTTTTATACTTATCTCTTTTTAGTTTCAAGTATTGAATCGTAGTTTAAACAAGAAAATTTATGTTTTAAAAGTGTTTTTCATGGTATATTATTTGTTTTATGTTAAAATTTCTTCTATTTGATTAATAAAAAAACACATTTTAGGTGCAACATTATTAATATATTCCATTTCTTTTCACTTTTTCATTTATTTTTATAAATTTTATGGTTTTTATTGTAGGTGATAGATGTTAACTGATGCAAAGAGGTTGACCATTCGATTCAAGATATTATTTATAAGGCAGTGGTGCTGGTTCTTAGTTTCTTTATATGTTTAAATTTTATCAATGATTCTTTTGTAATTCTGATTTATTATATTTAGTTTTAATTTTTTTCTTTTTTATTACAATTAATGATATTATGTGGTATGTTTCAATTTATGAGATGATGTGGAGGTATAAGGATGAAACATAGGTCATGGGGTCGGAATATATTGGGAATGGGTTTTTGTTGGACATATGTTATATGTATATACAGATAATTGAGGTATGGGTTGACTGAGGTAATCGGTTGACTGAGGTTATGATGACTATGAATGTATAAGTATGTAACTATGGATGTATCTTGTATTATGTATGTATGACGGTTTTATTGAACATTTATATTTTAGTTTATTACATGTCAATGTTTTTATATTTATATTTTTTTATTAAATATTTTTAAAAAATATATTTTTTTTAAAAATATCGAGAGGTGATTTTTAAGAAACCCTGTTAAAAAAATGAATTTGAATCATAATTAATAGTGGTTAATATTAACTACTAATAAACCTAACATCCACTGACATATTTATCGGTATTTAGGTTCATCTTATCTATTTTATTTTCATGTTTTTTTAAAAAATCACCGTTAAATAAAATGATAATAAATTCTAAATTCTCAAAAAAAAAATCAGATAAAAAACCAGCACTAAATGAATCACACTATTGTGAAATGACTATCGAACATGAAATATAGGGAGATTTTAGTAACCACCGCTAAATAATTAGGCAAAGGTTTAAACTAATTCCACTAGAAGAAAAAACCACTACTATGAACGATATTTTTTGTAGTATGGAGACTTTTTTAACGGTTTTTGTAATGCCTTCACCTGAAATGTTTGGTTCGAACCGGAGTGCTACAAGACCTCATGTATGCCTCCCTGCACACAAGAGGTTTCTGACTAGCAGTGAGGGTCTATGTCCATTAGTGGGGAGACTATACCCATATTATCATGTCATAATAATAATAATACATAATAAACAATATAATAGCAGCTAGAGTAATTAGGTGGAAACATAAAGATGAGACAAATTTCATACAATAATAAATTGGATTCTAAAGTGTAAATCCAAACTAGAGTAATAATAGGAAGATAAATAAATAAATAAAACATCAGGGTCCTCTGGAGCCCTTCTCGATATACTACCATCTCCATTCTCATTTGCTCAGCAATCAGCCACAAGTCCATTTTCCTTATACAAATACCTAAACATAATGTTTGAATGTGCATCAATATTTTTATGCAAGGTTTGAGTAATAAAATTCTAGTAGGAAAGCACTAATTCATCATTAACATGTGTGGGGATGTTAAACTAGTGTATTCAGTGATAATAATAAATGAATAATAAATCATCAAATCTAAAATCAAATAACGAGTGGTTGTGCATTAACCAAGCTGCTAAAACCCCCGACTGTACTTGCATCAACTCCATGTTGAATGGAAAGTCAATATATCAAAAGTAATCAAGATATGGCCATGTGACTAGTGATCATACTTCTTGGAATTGTGTGTACGTACTACTCGACATCCACTGAGCTTGAACATTGAACTTCCACTCCCACATCTCCTCTTGGATCTATCCATACTGCCAAAGGATCAAGAAAAGTGGCACCTTATGATGGTTCTGGGAGTAGTGGAAGCATGTAGTGGTGGGAAATATATTAAAATTTCTTTTAATGTTTATATGCTCAAAACCAACAGTGAGGAGCTTGAACATCAAATTTTTTATTAATTTATTTAATGTCATAAAAAATTATTACGTTATCTTAGGAAAATTTCTTCATTAATAATGGTAATCATATGAAAAGACCCTTTCAAATTTCTTTTATTGCACTATGAGGATCCAAGAATAGAATCCCTCTAGCGAAAATCCACACTTGCTCCATTGATATCCGATAAATGTTAAATGATCTCTATGAGCTAGTGTAGGGAATAAAATATCTTGTGTTGTTCATTCTTGATCCCTCATTCTTTAATCTTGAATAAATCTCTCAAATATTTATTTTTCTTGAGAGGGAGAGAGATAGATGAGTTAAAAAAAATTCATTATTTGTAACAATTATCTATTTTCAATTACCTTCACAATAAACATAGCAGGCTATTTTCTGGGATAGATTTTTGGTTAGGATATTTTTTTATTGCATTTTGGCCCTTAAAAAAATACTAAAACCTTTAATAAACCTCATTCCATATAATAATAATATTCTTATTATTATTCTATATTGTGCTCCAACTTGAGCATCGAAAAATATTATCTAATCATATTTTTAATTAATATTATTTATTATACATGGTCTTGGTCTATTAAAACTCTTCTTTTATTTATTAAACACAGAAATAAATTTTTAATTTAAATTTTTCACTAATCACAATATATTATTGATCAATAAAACTAGAATAAAATTATACCTCAGTCTTTAGAATAATATTTATTCAATTAATTAAATTCAAATTGTATTTAATCGAGATCATCAGAAACACTTAATGTTTGACCCTCTAGGATCCTTTCTAATTGGTATCAACAGAGCTTGCCTAAAGTCCAAAATTACTGTGTAGAAATGAGTCAGGGAACCCATGATAAGTAACTTAATTTTGAAATGATTAAAACCAAAAATGAACACTCACTATATAATATAATCCCTTTATCATAATATCTCATCAAGAAGGTTGCACATCTATGTCACCAACCTATTTTCTTGGTACATATTTCTTTAAATATCTAAAATAAACACATCATTACACCATGTACATGGAATTTAATGCAATTGTTCTATTTTAATAAAATGGATGAGATATCAGCTTCCATAAATATAAAAGTGATAAATCATTCTTTAACTTATTCATTAATGACATGCGAGTCATGAAAAAAACTATGTAACCTAAATTTCCTTGAATATACGTCGTCATGTTTTTCATCATAAAATCTAAGTGAATGAGTTATAAAATTCATTAATGATAATTTTAATGTCCAAGTACCATTACACATGCTCGCATATAGTAAAATCTGATGACACCAAAACATGTGGAATTCATACCAGTGGTTTTTCTCATAATCTCCCATATTCATGATTACCAAGTGAGAACTTCATGATACTAAGACTCATCCTCTTATGAGTGCTCTAACTTAATAGTCTATGAACTATGTGTCCCATCAAGGTATGTTATCCAAGAGAAGAACATTCTTTAATAATATCATCGTAACACTTCAAGGTTCTCAATATAACAGAGAACTGCTATGACCTTATCCATGTGACATATACTCTAGGACATTATTAAATTAGATTCTTATAGAACAATGGAAAATATCTAATAATATGTTTTATTAATATTAAATATATTGAACATACTTGTAATTAAAGTACAAATAGCTATTCCTTGGAAACCAACTCCAAGAAACTCCCAGGAGGACTAGATCCAAATACCTACAACATTCTGTGAAATTGAACTCACTTAATAATTATATTTATGGTGTGTTATGATTTTGGTCAATGGGTATGATATATTTTCTTATTTATAAGTACTCCTCACTAAAACCTCACCTCTCTTAAAAAAATCCGTCAAGAGATGATACTTCCAAAGTACATGCTTCGTCCGTTGATGTGTACTTGGCTCATTTATGAGAGACACCACTACAATATTATCACAATACACTATAATAGGATATTTACTATTATATAACAATTCAAGATCTTGGATGACTTTTTGCGTCCAGAATGCTTATTTAGCTACCTCAGAAGTCACAATATACTTGGACTCTACTGAAAAATATATGACATAGCATTTTTTGAGCTCTTCCAGCTCACAACACCTCCATTCAAAGTGAATATGTGTCTTGTTTGTGACTTCATTTCATCTTGATAAGTTTGAAAACTATAATATTCATATCTTTTTAAGACTGGTTCTCCATATCCTCCATAAACTAGGAACATATCCTCAGTTGACCTCAAATAATTAAAGATACTTTTGACTACCATCTAATAGAGGTCAACTGGATCATCTTGATATCTTTTTACTGCACTTGATGCATAGGAAACATCTATCCATGTACATATCATAATATACATGAATGAACAAATCACTGATGCATATGATACCCTTTCAATTATATTTATTTCCCCATGTATCTGACGAGACATTTTCCTGGAAGGATAAATGCCATGTAACATTGGAAACAACCCCCTCTTGGATGTTTCCATACCAAATATCTTAAGTATCTTATCAATGTATGTAATTTGACTTAGGCTGATAAACCTCTTGGATCTATCATGATAGATCTTGATTCAAAATATATATGATGTCTCATTCTTAATGAAACTAAATTCTATAATAGATTCATCAAAATGGATGTTCCATATCCTAGATACTTGATTAAATCCACAAATAGATTATTTTTCAATTTATATATATTTTCATCCTTTGGAGTCAGAAACCCTTCAGGTTGTTTTATTTCAACATCTTCCTGATGGTTCCCATTAAGTAAGATAGTTTTGACATCCATTTCTCAAATCTCATAAGCACAATATGCCTCAATGTCAAGTATAATTCTGAGGAATATCAACATTAGAACTGGTGAAAATGTTTTATCTCAGTTAATTTCATGATGCTATTTCAATCCATTTACAACTTTTCATACCTTATAGGTACTGAATTTTCCATCAATGTCTAGTTTCTTATAGAATACCCACTTACAAACAATGGGTTTTACATCCATTGTGGGGTCTACCAAAATACAAACTTGATTTTGGTATATGGGATCCATTTTATAATTGAGGTATTATTTTCACTTGGCAACATCTGTGCCACTTACTGCTTCCTTTTAGGTTATATTATCATTATTATAAACAAATAATTCGTCATCATCCTTGGTGACAAGAAAACCATACCTTTCTGGTTCTCTAACCTATCTTGTACCCCAACACATTACTTGTGTCTCTAGAATAGTTTCTTCTTACATGGGTATTTATAGAAACTGTTCCTATGAAATGTCTTCTGTACGTTGAGTCTCAACTTCGTCTAATTATATCTCCATCCCACTATCACTTTTAGAGATGTTTTCCCTCTCAAAGAATCTGGAATGTCATTCCACTATAACTTTTTTATAAGTGTTTATATAGGTAATATCTCATTGTTTCTTTGATTTATCCTATAAAGTCACATTATACACCTCAAGGTTAAAGTTCCTTCCTAAAATAGACCTTAAAAACACTTTCCAAACCAAAAACTGCAAGTACGACAACATAGGTTTCCTTCCATTTCATAAATGGTATGGTATATTGAATAACCATGGTGATGTTTTTTTAAAATGTATTGTATTTGTAAAAAACTAATCTTTTGAAAAATAATGGTTTTTGAAAAACTAGTAAAAGTTTCTAAATATTCAAACCTAAACATAAATAGGATGAAATGTTTTGTTTTAGGGAATATTGTTTTCTAGATACAGATGATCAGACTGAGCAGCACCAAACACAAAGTATCAAACTGTGTAGCACCGATCAGATAAGTTTTTAGAATAATAAAGTTGTTGATCAGACACATCATTAGTCTTAGATCCATTAGCATAAAGTTCAAGTGTCATTCGACTCAGTGTTGGTTATAAAGTCAGAATGTTGTTGAAGAGTTTGAATGAAGATGGTGATATTAGGAGTTCGAATGTTTTAAACTTTATAACCTTCAGTTAGATGATGATTTTCTGGTTTTTAATTTTCAAATTTCATAAATTGTCTATATCAATTGTGATACAATACTAATGAAGAAAAGTGGGAGAATAAGAGAAACCATTCATATTGTGTTTTGGTTGAAAAGAAACAAGGTTTTGAAAGTAATAGAAGTCATAATAATTTTAAATGTAAGTCAGAAGGTGCTTTTCCAATCTTGAAGTTATCATAAATCATGAAAACTATCATGATAAAATCTTTTGATGTAATGGAGGATTCATACAGATTTTCTTAGTTATAAGAATCAAGAAAAAGTTTGCATCAGATCCAAAAGTACCAAGCACAGAAGTTTATAGAAGTATTAATGAGTTATAGATAGTGAAGTTTAAAGAATTTCAAAGTTGAAGAAGCAGTTTCCTTCATATTGAGAATTCCATCATTATGAGGATTATATCAGACTAAATCTAAGGATGTTCCATCAGACTAACTATGGGGAGGAAATTCAATCAGACTAACTCTGAGTAGGAAAGTCAATCATAATGACTTTAAGAAGGAAATTCAATTAAGATTGACTTTGAGAAAAAATGTCAATTAGACAAACTCTAAGAAAAAATTCAACCAGACTAACTATGATGAGGAAAGTCAATTCAGAATGAGCTGAGGAAGTTCCATCCTAATGAGCTATGTATGTTACATTATAATGAGCTAATGATGTTCCATCATACCAAAGAAAATTTAGGAAGTCTGATAATAAAAATTACAAATAAGACTCAATAATATTTCAAAAGATTTGCGAAGAGTTTATGTGGTTAAAATTCAAATTCAAATATGCGTAGATCATGAAGTTTTTGAATTTAATTAAGTAGGAAAAGTTTTTTAGTTTTCCGCCTTTGTCTTTCTGGGATTCCTATTAATAGAAGCACAATACATTCATACTTTATATCTTTTTAATGTGATTTGAAACGGTGGAGAACTATAGAATTCATGTCAAATTTATCGTTAAGGACCGAGACCTCATTATAAGGTTGGGCATCTTAATGTTTTGTTTACCAGACTGAGGAATACTTGACTGAAAATTTGAGAAGATTTTGAGTAATATATATTGAGAATGAGTTCATTGTAATGTTTCTATTAATCTAAATTCATTGGACTGTGTCCATTGAACCCATCCCCATCAAAATGAGAGAATTTGGTCGTGCCACATCGGACTGAGGATTCTAGATAGAGAATTTGTGAAGAAGTTTCAAGAAAGTCTTTATTATTTTATTTTGGATCAATTGTTTGTAATAAAATTTGTAAGCTGATGGGAGTTAGTATAATAATTTCTACTGAGTCATAGAAGCTATCTAGTGGGAGTTGGCAAGAGTTGTTTTCACTTATTCATTATATAGAATTTATATAGACCCATAGGTGTGGCTATGTAATGGATGTAGGTTCTCAGACCGAGGAAAAACCATTTAAATCATACGTGATTTACTTGATTTCCTACATTTTCTTGCATGGTTATGTATGAAAATAAAACAAGGATATAAACTTTAACAAGTTTCAGGGGTTATGTTTTTTAAAAGTATTACACCTTATAAAAATACCAACTGATTCAACCCCATTATATGTTGTTATTTAATCCTTCGAAACTTTATTTGGTATCATAGGGAAGGTCCCCTTATTTAATCCTTATCATGGATAATATCAATTCTATCATTATTATATGAATTCCTACATTTGATGGAAAAAATTATTATGGATGGAAAAATTAGATGATTCTTTATCTCCTGTATTTTGGCCTAGGAGTTGTTTATGATACTAAAATTGGTTTGAAATCTATTTAAAAAGATTCTCCTATGTTGTTTACTGATAAAATAAATACAAAAGTTGATGGAAAGGCTAGAAATTCTATTCTTATGTCCTTATTATAAAATGGTTATATGAAGGTGATGGGTTTAAAAACATCAAAGGGTATGTGGGGTAAGCTATAAAGTATATTCAATGGGAATACTAAAGTGAAGGATGAAAAGATAGAAATTTAGAATAGTATGTATAAAGACATAAGAATGAGAGATGAAGAATCCATTGATGAATACTTCCTGAGAGTAAATGAAATTGTTTTTGAAAGTTCCCGACCTTTCCTGAAGATGACTCGAGATTAATTTCTGGTATTCATTTTTTTCTTGTTTGAGAATACTTTGGTTGGGTTTTACCTTGGGTTTTATTTGGGAGAAAATTTGAGAAAATTGGAATGGAGAAGAGAAATTCATAGTTGTTCTACGGTTTTCCCTAACCATGTGCCCCAATCCATCAAACTGTGCAACACTGGACAGAGGAATTTCATGGTTAGCACATAGTTTTTAAAACCATGCACCCTCTTAGGAGAAACTGTGAACCCCCATAACATAGTCACATGGTGGGGCTCATAGTTAGGGTAAACCATGCACCCCTTCCCAACTAACCATGCACAACCTTTTAAATAACCCAAAAATTATATTTTTAATGACTCAAACCACCATTTTATCATTTATTCAACCCCTATTCGACACTAGATGATATTTCATGATTTTGGAGCCACCTAGATGGATTAAATGTCTTCATTACATCTATTATTTGTGATTCAAAGACTATATCAAATATATGCACCATTCTTTGTAAGAGGATCTCATCACACTTGGTTTCTCATTCCTTCTCCTTTCTTCTCCTATTTTAGATAGGGTTTGTTATTCTTATTTTGATTGGATACATAACTTGTTTTTTTGATCTAGATATATTATTGTAGATATATATATATATTTAAGTGATCTTTATTTGTTCAATCTTGATTTAGGGTTTTAGATTCAGATCTTGTTCTATGTCGTTGTGCTGCTCAAATTTTGGGGATTTCTTATTGGACGACCACTTGTCAACGAATAGAGTTAGTTGATCTATAATCAAAATCCCAAAATATTTATTTAAATTATGTATATTTTATTTTATAATTTCGATTAGATTTTTGGAAATTGTGTTCTTCACTAAATTAAATAATTTGGTGAATTAATTAATTATGGAAATGTGAAATTGAGGATTTTGGAAATTATAGATTGAGATAATTAATTGTAGAATTAATTGTGAGATATTGAGATTTGAGGATTGAAATATTTAATTTTGGGATTAATTATGATATATTGAGATTATTATTGAGATAATTAATTGTGGAATTAATTATGGAATTTTGAGTTTGTGTATATTGATTAATTAATTGAATAATTAATTAATTTGATTGATGTACTCAATTCATTAGGGAATTAATTAAGGGTATTTATGTGATAAATAATAGTTCAATTAGTAATGAAATTTTTGGGGTTAGTTAGTTGTTTAATTGACCAATATAATTTATGTTATTAATTAATTGTATAATTAATTAATTTACATGATGTGGTTAATTAATTTTTGAATTAATTAATGTTATTTATGTGATTAGTTAATTATTGAATTAAATAATGCAATATTTGTGTTTAAATAATTGTTGAATTAGTAATGGAATTTATTTGGATGTTTAACTATTGAATTAATTAAGTGTTATGAATTCTAACATGGCAATTTAGTTTAGAATTAAATAATGGTAACATGTTCATTCTAATGTGTAAGTTATGAATGGTAACATGGTTATTTAGTTGTGAAATTAAGAATGGGAACATGGTCATTATAATGTGTGAGGTATGAATGGTAACATGGTCATTTGGCTGTGAATTTAATAATGGGAACATGGTCATTCTATTATGTGATGTATGAATGGTAACATGGGAATTCAAGTATGAATTAAATAATGGTATCAATGACATTATGAGATAAGATATTCAGCAGACATACTTCAGGACCCGGTATGAGACAAAGTAGGTATTGAATGATAAAAATGGAATTATGAGATATGAAATCCATAAGACATACTTCAGGCTTCAGAATGAGCCAAAGAAAGCATTAAGGTACGAGTGTCTATTATAGTTATGGGGTTTATGTTGTTAAATAAAGATTAATTGAAAATGTGATAACAATTTACTTAAGAATTGTAATTATGTATTTATACAGCTGCATACACTTTATTTTAACTATATATTGTTTTATACACCATTGGTGGTGGCCTACTGAGTTGTACTCACACCCTACTCAGGCTGCCTTATTGGTACACAAATAGACTTTGTGTTTTCCGGATACCTTAAGGGAAAAAGCTCATTGTTATATGGATGATATGGGATAGAGCATGGATAAGGGAATAAGAAATGATTCGGGACCCAATTAGGGGTGTCATTAGTGTATTTATTTTTTATTTAATTTTAGACACATGACATGTACATTGGCATGGCATATTTTCATCTTTAGTTTTGATATTGAAATTACACTTTTATCCATCTCGTGATACCAGTTATTTTAGGTTATGATTACATGTTATTTAGATAGTATTTCTTATTTTCTTCTAGTGTATTTAATCTGATAAAAGGGGTTATAGTCTTCCCATTATCGATATTTTAGACCCTCACTGCTATTCGGTATCCTCTAGCATACGGGGAGGTACACTTGGGGTCATGTGACTGACCGACTCGAGGCATCGATTTGTGGAACCTGGGTCAGGACATTACAAAGTGGTATTAGAGTCAATTTTTCGTTTCCTTTTTTATTTTGTATTACTATTTGGTAAAGGTAGACATGAAACTAGAAATAGTTGGGCCTTGGTTATGATCTCATTCACGGGAGTAGCTAACCCATGCATGGGGGTGAACCCAAGTACCTAGGGTGTGATTGTTGTTATTCCTATTTGATGTTACATTTGAATATTATTTCAACTTGTGTGACACACCTGTTGTGTGTTGTGATTAATGATGTTAATTTGTTTTTGAGTTTAGACTCGTGGACCAGTATGGAACAAGATTTGAGTTACATGCATCATTCTAGGAACTTAGGGTTATTGTGACATGCATCATTTTAGGCAAACATAGAAAATGGGTTATGTGTAAGTTATTGAACTTGAACTGTTTTTCATTGCTTGTAAAATTGAAATGAAAATGGAACCTAACATGAAATTGAGAAAAATTGTAGAATGAAGTACGATGAGAATAAATGGGTGTCTAAATGAGAAACTTGAATAATTAGAATGTGTTTACCCTGGTTATATAGGACCATGGAGTAATATTATTAAAAGTAGTGATAACACCTCAGTTTTTACTATGTGGTAGGGTTTTGGGAAATGAATAGTTGTGCAGTATTGTATTTTACCTTAAATGTGTTAATTTTTTAAAAGGTTCCCTAAGGTACCTATTTGTAATGGTATAGATATTTCTCTAAGATGGCTCTTATTAAGAGGATAACATGAGGATATGGATAGAGATGATCGACTAGAGTAGGAACTAAGGAACCAATTGTGTCAGGTGATGAATTTAGGGAGAAGTTCCAATAGAACATTTACCACTTCATGAAATTCATGGGAAGATACCCAGGGTGGGTTGTGAAAAGATTGTTAGATCTAAAAATGGAGTTACAAATTCAACACTCTCCTACTTTTATTGTGGAGGGTGGACCTGAGAGAGATGATTTATGGGTTGAGTCCCTCATGACTATAATTGAACACTTTGAGAATCCTGTAGAGTGGATGGTCATGTTGGCTGCTTACATGATATGAGGATCAGTGAATCACTGGTGGAATGTTTCAGCATGGACTGTATAGTCTAATGGTATGTCATGGAAGGAACTGTTGGATAAGTTTCTAGAGAACTTCTATCCAGAGATACTAAGGTAGGAGAGAGTATCATAGTTCATGAGGTTGACTTGGGGGAATATTTATTTGATAGAATATGTTGGACACTTTACAAATTTGCAACACTTTTCTACAACATTGGCAGTGGATGAGATAACTATAGCGAGACATTTTTAGGATGGGATTAAATGTGAGATTAAGTCCCAAGTTAACGATTTTCAGTTAAAGGAGTTTTCTGAGGTGGTGGTTACGAATCTCATAGATATGTCTAACCTGAAGAGGTTTCCATTATAGGTAAGGTAGTTCCATTTAGATGATTATAAGGTACGACTTCTGAGAGTAGGAATCATTGCTATGAAAACATCAACCAAGGCAATGGGAAACAGAGTACCTAAAAAGGGGGATAATTTTCATAGGACCTTAATCGAGTGATCTATCACCAGTGTAGTAGATTAAGAATCTTTTGAATATAGTTTCCTCAAACACTAATATAGTTATAGTCTTTAAAAAAATGGGACATCTACACAAGTCTTACATTACCCAGCGATAGATGAGTAGTAAGGGTATAACTAGTTAGAATTAGTGTGTAGGAAGAGGATATTCTACACCATATCAGTCTTCCATATAGAGTTCTACTGGAAGAGGTTGTAAAGGTAGTGTATATGGAGATTCAGGGTATGAGGGCTCATATTAGTAGAGTAGTGCAGCACATGGGACTTAGACTGCATCATGCGGAAGTGGGGTAAGACAGCTGCATTCTATTGACCCTACACTTGTAGATATCAAAGCTGGACCATTGATAGTGAGAGGTAATATTTTTATAGCTTATAGGATATCTAGTTCCATATTTTATAGCGATTCCTATCATTCCATTATTTATACAATACATGATAATGGTTTGAGCCTGGTGAGGGAGTTCATGAGTGGGGTGTTGACAACAAACACACCTAATGGAGTTCTGTCAAGAGATATTGTTTTTGTGCAAGGGGTGTTGTCTTGAGGTCGAGTAGTATCGATTTTTATGGGATATTTATATCATATACATGTCAGGCTTTGAACTAATTATGTGTTTGGACTGGTTAGTATCATATTTTCCCCACATTTATTTTTACCATAAGAGTGTGACCATTACATCTCATAAGGGTTACAAATATATTCACTGTGGAGAGTGGGATATCGAGGCGTTCTGAGTAGGGCCAATTACTCATCAAATAGGATAGATCACAACCCAGGTTTCTAGTTTATTTCTAGATGATGGAGGTGTAAAATGAGTTGTCTTTCCACACTTAGTGGATAGGTTTCAGGATGTGTTTACTTAATATTTATCAGGGATTCCACCTGAGAGAGATTTGAAATTGTGCATTGAGCTCAAACCGGGGGAAGAGATGATCTCTATTCCACCATATAGAATGGCTCCGAAAGATATTCAAAACCTCAAGACTCGGTTGTAGGAGTTAGAGGATAAGGTATTTATTTATCTGAGTATGTCTCCTTGGGGTTCACTAGTGTTGTTTGCAATGAAGGCTGATAAGAGATTATGCTTATATGTTGATTACGGAAAGTTGAACCAGATGACTGTGAAGAACCAATATCCTCTCCCACGTATCGATGACCTATTTGACCAGTTGAGAGGATCTTGTGTGTTCTCAAATATTGACTTGAGATTAGGGTATCATAAACTGGGAGTTCAGACTTCTGATATACCAATGGATGAATTTAGAAGCAGGTATGGACTATATGATTTCATCATAATATTTCATGGGTTGACGAACACACCAATAATGTTTATGGACTTAATGAACAAAATCATTAATCTATACCTTGATTAGTTTGTTGTAGTGTTTGTGGATGACATTTCAGTGCACTCCAAGACACATGATTATTATGACCAACATCATGATATCATCCTAAATACACTAAGAGAGCATTGGCTATACATCAATATATATCAGTACAATTTTTTGGATCAATCAGGTACACTTCTTGGGTAGCATCATCTCAGAGGAATGTGTGTTTGTAAATCTAGAGAAGGTTCAGATAGTGGTTTCATGAGAGCATCCCAACAGCAGTTTTGATATCCATATATTTATAGGATTTTTTGAATATTATTAGAGGTTCATTCATGAAATTTACCAATTGGAAACATTACTGGAAAGCTTAAAAAAAGGGATAATGTTATTTTGGCCATAAAATTATGATAATTCTTTCTAGGAGTTGAAGAAGATTTTGGAATCAGTACTAATATTGATCCTACCTATGAAAGGAGAAAAGTACACAGTGTATTGTGACACTTTTAGGATTGTAATTGGAGTTGTGTTGATGCAAGGAGATCAATTTTTTGTTTATGGGTCTTTGAAGTTGAGGCCCCATGAACCGAACTATCCTACATATGAATTCATAATGGCTATAATGGTTTATGTTTTAATGTGTTGGGGAAATTATCTATTGGGAAATTTTTTTACTGTGTATATTGATCACACGAGATTAAAGTACATATTTTCACAGTGAGACTTGAATCTTCGATAATAGAGATGGGTTGAGTATATGAAACCATTCAATTTTTAGCCAGCATATACGCCTAGAAGGGGGAACATTTTTTATGATGCTTTGAGCATGAAGACTCAAACTCAGGTGGTTGAGGAGTCTAGTGCTGAGTGGAAGCTGATGAATTTACTAGATGAGATACACATTGTGGTTTAGGAGAGATAGGATTAGATGACTCTCATAATAGTTTCATTGGATTATAGATTTTTGGGATAGATCTAAGATAGAACGTATGTGGATTTATAATGTTTTACCTTGAGGGAAAACCTTGAAGGTGGAGAGTCACCATATTATTGTAGCATAGATGATGATGAGGTCATATATGTCAGGAATTAGGTTTTTGTAACTAAGAGAATGTGAGACAAGATGATGTGTGAGTTTCTTGCCTCAAAGTGGGTGGTACGTCTAAGTGTGACCAAAATACAATGTGAACTAAAAAGATAGTTTTGATGGTTGGAAATAGAAAAGAAGATAGTAACATTTGTGACACGATGCTACACCAATTAGTAGGTGAAGGCTGAGCATTAATGACCTATAGGTTTACTAAATTCATTTGACACTATAGAACGGAAGTGGAACAAAGTGACCATGGACTTTTTGGTTGTTCTCCCAAGGATGCCTTAGATGATTAATTCTATTTGGATTATTGTGGATAGACTGAAAAAGGAAGTGAATTTCTTGAATATATGGGAGACTTTATCAGTGGAGCATTTGGGATATTGGTATGTTTGGGTGATAGTCTATCTACACGAGGTGCCACAGAATATTGTTTCAGACTGAAACTTGTATTTTTATTCACAATTATTATAGGTATTGCAGAAGGTTCTTGGTATGTAGGTTTTATTGAGTATGAATTTCCACCCATTGACAAATGGGTGGTCCGAGCATACTATACAAGTTCTTGAGGATATGTTGTGATCTTTTGTTCTAAACATCGGTGGGTCTTGGGAGAATCACCTAGCACTAATGGAGTTCAACCATACCAATAGTTATTGGGAAACTATATAGATGGAACCATAAGAGGCTCTTTATAGTAGGCCATGAAGACCACCTCTAGTCTGGATGGAGGTAAGTGAGTCTAAGTTGTTGGGACCGTGTCTCATATAGGACACATAAGAGAATGTACAGTTGATTCAGAAATATATGGATACGACCCAAAGTAGATAGAATCCATATGCTGATAGAAATAAATGAAACCTAGAGTTTATATAGGCGGATCATGTATTTATTTGGGTGTTTCCTAAATTCAATCACTATATAATACATAGACAGGGCATGTGGGCACCCACGTTTGTTGGACTGTTTAAGGCAATGGAGAGAATCAGGCTAGTGGCGTACTAATTGGCTCTTCCATAGAGATAAATTGCTATATATATTGTTTTATTAGTGTCAAAACTAGGTTGGTATCACCCCAACACTTCTATTGTTATTGATATTGATGATGTCGAGATTTAGATAGATTTTTCCTTTGAAGAGAATCTAATACGTGTGTTGAATCGCAGTGAGAAAGTGTTGCGGGGAAAGACCATGCCTATAGTTTATGTATTGTAGAAACATGAGAATGTGTGGGAGGAGTCATGGGGAATGAAAGAAGAAATGTGGGATCATTGTCCTAATCTTTTTGACTCAGTATCTTATAGATTTTTTGGAGTGCAGCTCAAGGATAAGATGTTATAAGGCTGTGAGATTGTAAGATCTCGACCATTCCTGAAGATGACTTGGTCTTAATTTCAGGTATTTATTTTGGCCTTGTTTCAGTGTACTTGGGTTGGGTTTTACCTGGGGGTGTTTTTGGGTGTAAAATTGAGAAAATTTGAAGGGAGAAGGGTGGTGCATAGTTGGCTCATTGTTTTCCCTAATCGTGCGCCCCAGCCCAGCAAACCATGCAACCTTGGATAGAGAGGAATTACATGGTTGAAACATGGTTTGTCAATATGTAAACCCTATTATGAGGAACTATGAACCCCCATAATAGATGTTCACATTTAGGTACATATTTAGGAGAAACCATGCTCCCCTTCCCAGTTAACCACGCATGAATTTTTAAATCACCAAAAAATTAGATTTTTAGTCACCAAAACCCCCATTTAACTTATATTTGATCCTTATTTAACCCAAGATAATATTTCATGATTTTGGAAAATCCTATATGGATTAAAATACTTAAAAACCTTTTTAATTTGTTATTTTAAGCCTGGATTGAAGATCTTCACCCCTCCCTGTCAGAGGATCTTACCTCGCTTGGTTTCCTATTCCTTATCCTTTATTATCCTATTCTAAAAAGGAGGTTTTATCCCAATTATGGTTGGATATAGACATGTTTTTGTGGATCTGGATATAGTATTGTAGATTTATATCTATTTATAAGAGATCATGAATGATTTGAACTTGATTTAGGGTTTTAAATTTGAATCTCATTCTATATAATTGCGCTGCTCAAATTATAAGGATTTTCAGTGGGTGATCGCTCATCAAAGAATTGAGGTAGGTTGTCTATAATTTAAATCTCAAAGTATTTATTTAAATTACATGTATGTAATTGTATAATTTCTATTAGATGTTTAGAAACTATTTTCTTAATTGAATTAATTAATTTTTTTAATTAATTAATTGGGGAGATAAAAAAATGGGGATTTTGGGAATTATAGATTAAGATAATTAATTGTAGAATTAATTATGAGATATTAAGATTTTAGGATTGAAATATTTAATTGTGGAAATAATTATGATCTATTGAGATTGTCATTGAGATAATTAATTATGGAATTAATTATGTGTTTTTTAGTTTGTGGATATTGATTAATTAATTGATAATTAATTATTGTGATTTACGCAATCAATTAATTATAAAATTAATTAAGGGGATTTATATGATATAATAATTATTGAATTAGTAATAAAATTGGTGTGGTTGATTAATTATTGAATTTAATAATAAAATTTAAGTGATTAATTAATTATAGAATTGATTAATAAATTTTATGTGATTTATTATTTTTTGAATTAATTAATATTATTTATGTGATTAGTTAAATTTTGAATTAACTAATGGAATTTTAATGTCTAACTAATTGTGGAATTAGTAATGGAATTGATGTGGATAATTAATTGTTGAATTAATTATATGTTAATCATGGTAACATGGTCATTTAGTTGTGAATTAAATAACGGGAACATGGTAATTATAATATGTAAGGTATGAATGGTAACATGGAAATTTAGTTGTGAAATAGATAATGTGAACAAGATTATTCTAATGTGTAATGTATGAATGGTAACATGGTAATTTAGTTGTGAATTAATGAATAGAAACATGGACATTCTATTATGTGATGTATGAATGGTAAAAAGTGAATAAAAATATGAATTGAATAATGATTTCAATGGAATTATGGGATATGATATTCTTTAGACATACTTTAGGCTCCAAATTATTTCAGAGTTGGTATTGATGATAATAATGGAATTATAAGATATGATATCGATCAGTCATACTTCATCCTCTGACATGAGTTGAAGTGGGGATTGAGTTATGAGTTTCTACGAGAACCCAAAGGTTTATATAGTTAAATAAAGATTAATTGATAATGTGATAAATGTTTACTTATGCATTGTAATTATTTCTTTATACAACTACATACACTTTCTATTGATTAGATATTGTTTTAGTTGTCATTAGTGGTGGCATACTATAATGCTTTAGATTTTCCATTCAATATTTTTTTTGTTACTATATAGATTATTTGTGAGACCAAGCACTGATACACTATGCGATTATGAGGCCGTTGTTCCTAAAATAATTGTTTGAAATATATTAAATAGCATGCAAGCACAATTTTCATGAAAAACTGTAATAACTTCTAAACGGGTACCCTGATCAGAAATATGAGGGTACCGTTGAGTTCAGAATATGGGGTTTACCCTTGATATGACTTAACATTAGTCGATGTGGGTCATTTGTAGAAAAGTCATCACGGGAGTGGAAATGAAAAAAATAATTTAATAAATTATTTTATATCATTTTTTTTGATGCAGTGATTGATGGACTTTAAATAGACTATTATGGAGAAATACTTGGGTTAGCTATACAATCCTGGAACCGTTGGAGAGCCATTGGAGAGAGCTTCAGTGAATCCTCTCAGACAAATGAAGAAAAGATATTCGATCAATTATTGATGCAAAAAATATTCAAAAGATCTCACTAGAAACATGACACAACCCCATTCTTCATTAGTGATCGATTTGAATTAATGTAGGGCATGCATTTTTATTTTATTTTTCCCCGTTCTTGATTTATACAATGAAAATGAATCAATCAATGAAAATATAGATCTGTGGTTTGAACATTATGTGGGATGAGTTTATTTAATGAGGTTTTGATGGGAGAATATATTTTTAATTTTATTATTCATATTTTCATTCTAACAATGATGGATCAAGATAAACATTAATATCAATCAATGTTTTTTACTCCAATATGTTCTTGTTATCTTCTCCCCCCATTCACCGTTCTTCATGAGAATTCTCGATCATTCAATAATTGCACACCTATTTCTTGGTGCAATGATCCGATATCACAGATCTATGGTTGGAATAGACTGACATAGGTGTGATGATTGAGATAAAGAAATTTAGACAACAAAGGATACCAAATTTACCATTCCTCAACACATAACAAAGAATGATAATTTGATTCATTTTTTTAGTAGATTTTATGGCAGAATGCATTCTTCAAAGACATAAAGGATTGGATGAGTTGGGGTCTTCAATCTCATGGTGAAACGATCACCAGATCAAAATCTGGAGTTATTAGATCAAATGTAGGAGTAGATATGGGATTCTGAAAATCCTGAACAACACAATGTTTAATCTGGATCTATATGTTCTGTGGGGCCGCATGAGCTGTGATTAGTGTTTCCATAGGAAGTTAAATATCACATGGAATGTGACCCCTTCCACATAGCATGTGGTATCACCTGGGTCACTCGGCATGTACTCAGGAATCACATGGGTTGTTTACATGGGAAGATGTTCACAGGCTAAGCTGTATACTGGTACTTGAGAAGACATGCATAGGATGGTGATGTGTACTAGTACATGGTTAGAGTAAATGGGTTACGAACATGGTGTGTACTACTACGTGGACACAATTTGATGAGATGATCCATTTATACGGGAAAGACCCAGGTTCAAGGGACATGGAGTGTGACCCCTACTACACACTGTGTACTCTTTTATACATGTCTTGGGGCCCTTGTACTCTATATCTTGGAAAAATTTTGTTAGGATTTTTTACCTTTATCTTCTACATGAGGGTTAGTATGAAATCAATTTTTACTCCCAGGACAATGATCCCTTGAGTAGTAATTCCTAGATAGAGTTTTTGGAATCCCTCTGAGGGGCCCAGAGTGAGATCCTCTATTCATATTCTTGTCCTAGGTGGAGTAATTGGTATTGACGCGACCAACACTACATGGGATTCAATCCTCTACTTAGTGTGTTAATCTAGTTTGATTTTTTGGTTTCACCCCGTGGCCTTGCCAGTGATCGTCATTTGTGTATTGTATTCCATTCAAACTAATAGCATGCTCTTTATCCTAAAGAGACCCGATAAGAAGTACCTATTGGACGGACATCATCAATGCTATCAGATTCAGGAGTGTGTTCTCTCGGTTGACTGCTTTGTATAATATTCTATATGGAATCATAGACTTGTATAAAATGGTGGTGACTTACCTCTAGAATGTGTGTCTTTGTTGATTATATCTGGATATTCTTGTTATATGTGTTGTAGAAATATACATGTGTGGAGATGAATGTATTTCCTTTGGTTTAGGTAACGCGTGCCTATCATAGGGCATGTAAAAATCAATTTAATTTTCCTAATGTTTTATAATGGATGAAAATGTTCGTCTCACTTGAGGAACTTTCTCATATGTTCACTCACTTAATTTAATTCACCTAAACTAATTTTTTTAATTGTTTTTTTAATTTCAGAAGGCTATAAAATTTAAAATAATGAAAATATTAAACTAACATGCAATGAAAAAATTTAATTAGTGATTAAAGAACGTGGAATTTATTTTTTGGTTTGTGGGTTCCATCATTCTCCTTGTTGGTGTTTAAATAAATTTTAATAATTCAATTTTGAGATCTCCTTCTTGAATTACTATTCTTTTATTAATTGGTTTGAAATTTTAAATACATTTATCAATCTTTACTTCCCCTCCAACTTTAATCAAGGATGATGGAATAACTCAATTGTGAGTGTGACAACTTCCATAACCTGGCTCTATCGTATTCCATTTCACCCATTGAATGGCTCAAATCTGTCATATTAAGAACTCGTATTCAGTATAAGGGAGGGAATAGATTTTATAAAATAATAGAAATGAGTTTGAGTTTAGTTTCCTGGTGGGCTATCGCCACACCCATGCACTATAGAGACCCTAAGATTGACGTACATGGACATTACATTACTTTTGCGGAATACTTAATACATAGAAAAAACAGACACACAAGGACCATAATAGTTTAGTGTCTTTGGAAACTAGGAATATAAACAACTAATCATGTTGAAAGATCTTCAACTTCTCCCATAATGATCTTCCCCTTTTTTTCCTTACCTAATACCATTGTTTATTTCTTGGGGAAAATAAAACATAAAAAAAGGGTGAGATTAATTACTCAGTAAGGGCAAACATAGAGAACATAAAACATTCCATAAACATTTCAAAGTAAAAACATGAACATGAAATATAAACATTAAAAACTTGAGAAAATATATAAATATGGGAAGTACGTAAGGCATATATCATAAAGGAACATAAATCATGATAAAATAGCATGGGAATAAAACATGTATTTGTGGAATCCATTAAGCACATGTAATGATTTCAATAGTAGCCATGGCATTGCTGCCAAGACCATCTTAGTGGACAAAGTCCCATTCTGAATCGAGTTCACTCCTCGTTTCAGTCCTGTAACACTAAACCGAATGAACTTACCATTCCAGCCATTTCTATCTCATGAGATATAAAATCTTTACCCAATGCATTGGAGGGAGATATAGGTCCCACCCATCTCATAATGAAATCATTCTTACTTGTGCCATAAAATAAACATACATCATTCATAATAACCCAATGAATAAAAATGGGTTTCATAAACATCATCCCATCATCACATAATCCATATAAAAGAAATGTATATAATTTCATAATAAGAAATGTGAAACCATTTAAATCATAGAGACATTATAATTGAAACGCACATATGAAATAATTTCATCTTAGATGAAAAATGGTTTTGATAAAACACTTGTAATGAATTCATGTGGAAAATATCCTTTCTTCTTAAAAATCATTTTCTTTTCAAAAAATTTCATGCAATTTTAAAAGAAAAGGATTTTGTTGAAAATAGTCATGAAATATTTTTATGTAAGCTTCATGAAAAGAATACTTTATAAAACCATAAAAATCGGTTCGTGCCGTATAAGTTAAAAAAACATTTTTCTCGTACTTTTTCCAGAAAAGTCAAAAAGTACCTCGTAAAACAAAGATTCCATACATAACATGTAGTAAAAGTCAAAAATGGTTAAAATGGAAATTAAGCATACATGAATAAACTTTTATAAAACCTGGACATGGATGATATCAATAACCGCATTAAATACTTACGAATAAGCAATCTCGGATAAAAATGAGATTTGCAAAATTATCCCTTACCATAGGTCCGATATGCTTCGTACGTATCCAAACCTCCTTTATAATGATTTAAATAATGTCATTGACTTATTACAAAGTCATATTCATTATTATGATATCATATATGGTTCACTTATGACTTTATATTACCTGTTCTTTTGTAAATTCCATGTTAAAGAGTGTTTTGGGTAAAATCGTTTCATTTGTCATCCATGTTTTGACTTGTAATTAATCATATGGTTACTTAGATCATGATTACATAAATCCAGAATATAAAAAATGATTTATATATAATATATATTCAGAATATACAAATATATAATAGATCGTTTAATGGAAAGAAATACACCGTTCATGGAGACGGTAGGCCGTACGTACGCATGAACGTTGTTTTCATTTTCTTATTGAATTGAATGGAATTAATTGGATGAAATACATATATATACACATAAATACAGTATAATTATTATCTAATATATTTCATGATTACTTATTATATATACTTTATAATCATTCATGAATGGTTAACGTGGAGAATGAATCTCATCGCGTCGTGGAGACGGTAGTCCGTACGTACACACGAGCGATAATATCGTTCTCATGATCGTGGAACTGTATTAAAGTGTTTGTATACTATTTCAGAATCAATATCACTTTATAATAGTAATATATAGTCATTATTTACACCATTATACCCATCCATGTAAGGTGGTCGTGGAAAATAGATTACACCACGGCGTGAAAATGGTATTCCGTACGTACGCACGCACGATGATTTTGTTTTCTGTAGGATGGATAGATAATGAAATAGGGTTTTTTCATACATATAATAACATATAAGTATATTATTTATATTGATGTTATTACTTTATAATGAAACAACTAAAGAAGAAGAAGTGGAAGATGAAATAATGTTGAAAGAATTTGTAATCGGACATTACCTCTTCTTTGAAGCGCTTCTTTGAGATCTCCTTTTAGGACACTAAAATTGGTCTTTGAGGAAGACCAGATCCTCTATGATGTTTCTAGGGAAGTGGAGAAGATAATTTGGCAGGGGTTGGCCGAGATTCAAAACTCAAAGTGGTGTGAGGAAGAGAGGGAGGAGGTTCCCTTTTATAAGGGAGGAGAGGGGCACCTTTGGAATAACTAAAAATATTATTTTATTATAAAGCCAAATTCGGTTTTAAATAGCTCCAAAATGATTTATTTTGAATCTAAGGTGGGTATGGGTCGAAATCCTCTCATCCATTAGAATTTAGAAAAGTGTAGGTTCCTATTTTAACCTTATCATTTATATTTAACTTTAAGTTAAATAATTTTACTTTTACCGTGTCTTCTTGTGTTCTTATACTATAAGGTTAATAAACTTATTATAAGTAGCCAAACAAACCCCAAGTTGAATATTATTAATATATATAACCTTATCTAAGTCATTTTGCCGAACCTTAGATTTTTAGGAATAAAATAACAATTAATAATTTAATATTTGTTTTAAAAACTATTTTATGTCAATTTTGACACTATTTAGTAATTGATTTTTTTAAAAAACATAACAGAATGATTGGTTCGAAAAACGTTAATTAAATTAATAATAACATGTCATATTATCCTATAAAATTAGTCTAATTCATATAAAGTCTCGAATTACATTTATTTTGGTATTTATAACATCAATTATGTCAATATTTCATTAATAAGATAATTACTGCATCATCATTGTGTCATAAATAAATTATATTATTTAATGTCTAAAAATTACAAATAAAATACCATTATGTAGGAAAGATTTTTAGCTTTATAATGAATATTTATAGTTGAATTTATCTTATTTATAACCTTATATTAAAAATGATGTACTTATTAAACATTGATTTTAACTATTTTAACCCTTCTTTAAATAAATTAATAATAAATGTACTAATCTAATCCAAGTGGACATAAATGGTCATATTTTATTCCTAAGGCTGTTTTTGGTCGAATTACATTTATCCAATAGAATTAGGAAATGTGTTAGGGTAATAATAATATCATTTTTACCCTAAATTACCATATTTACTTTTAACCGTGGTAAAAAAAAGTAAAAAGTTACTATTCACCAAAAATTATTTTCATCTCATTGAACCACATTTTACATACTGACATCAACCGTGTCTCTCGGATTTTTTAAATTCCACTCACAGAAACGGTAAAATTAAGTTTTATGAGAAATTCATTTTTTTAACTACCACTTAGTGGTTTCACTATTCATCAAAAAATGAAAGATTCCGGATAAATACCAAAAATTCAGCCTAAGCTATATTTGATATTATGAACTAAAAAATGTTGTATATTTTACCAAATTCATAACATATCAGTTTCATTACATAATTTAAAAATTAATTCCCGTCGTCAAAACAAATAGCGTGTTCTTAAGAGATAATAACTATCAAAAGATTGCCACTTGTTTATGTCTGGTTTAAATGTGAAATTACATCCAATGACCAACATTGTATTAAATTGTAAAAATATATTCTAAATATACTTTAAAACCACTCAAATTAATAATTTTTCACTATTAATTATTTTGATTAAAAAGTTGTTTTTAATTAAAATTTAGTAATTTTCACTATTCATCAGAAAATGAAAGTTATCCGAAAAGAACCAAAATGTCACCCTATGCTTAGTGAAACTTGGTATTGCATACTACACGTGCTAACGAGGAAGGTCATGATTGCGTGTGATGCATGGCAAGTCAAGGATGCGTGTTGTGCAAGCTCCTTTTGGTGTAGAGTTCAACACAAGACTTTAATGAAATTAAAAAGAATATTTTTCATAAAATCTCGGGGTGTTACATTCTACCCCCCGTAAAATGAATTTCTCCCTCGAAATTTGTCGGGGTTATAAATGGTTTACTACTAGAAAGTTTCTTTAATAGAAACCCACATCGTAAAAAGGAATACCAAAACCAATCTTTAAAAACAAAAGTATGAAACGTAACGGTTACCCAAACAAACTAATCATTGGGTTTCCACATAGGTGAAAATATGGATATGGAAGAGAAATCTAATCATCATGTTCTGATGGAGAGTGGTAGAGAACATGGCTATGGAAAAGCCAGCAATCACAAAGGCATAAATTTGTGATGATCTAGGGTACAATCTGATTCATTGGATATAAGAGCACTAGGATAACATTTTTGGATTTCAAGATCATTTCCCTAAAGTTGAAGAATTTGAATTAGAATAATTACTTACTTTATTTTGGTACAATCTCACTATTGTTTGTGCTTTGAACAATTTCCACTTCATATCTTAAAGAAATGAAGTTGAATTTGTTATTCATGAAGTTTAAATAGATCATGTGATAGAATGATGGGTCATTCCATCTATTTCAAACAAAAGGATAGCAAAAGTTATCAAATAAACATAGGTCCATCTATGGTGAGGTTATTCGTATAAGATACCAAAAATGAACTTATACTTCATATATCATACCGCGTAATAAAATAAATCTAGTTTCTACTAACCAGGGACTTCCTGTAGGCCAGTGGTAGGCAATAAAGGCCAGTCTCACTTCGGTTGTGGGTTCGATTCCCACGGCCTTGTCCAACGCGATGGGCTATCACCCGTCCTGCAGGTTGTCCTTTTTCTAATGCTATATTACTATAACATCCCATCAACAATATCGAAAAAATTTCTATCCTTAAACAATACTAACTTATGTCCAACATAATCCATTCCAATCTTTAGGCTTAACTAAAATACTTCGGTCCAAGCTCATAGTAAAAAGAAAATGATTACTTGAAATGTCACATAACAATCACGTGAATGCCATCATTTATCATAAGATATGTCTTTCTGGTCACATTTGAAACATTCAAAGGCCTTAATCATGTATTCTCTTGAAAAAATGAATACCCATTTAACCTTAGTGAAAACATGAATGCTGTCAAAAGTTAACTCTTTCCACATACCAAAATCTCAAAATTTCTATATAATCAAACCATAATATCACTTAGTCCTTATATCAGTCATGATCTCATGAATACAATCAAACATTTCATTATCTCCTTATCTCTTCATTATGCGCAAATCATCTACTTTCCAAAAAATATCTGAATTACCATTCATGGTTACTAATACCATTAATCATACACTTTCAGAACATAGGAAAGACAACAGTGTAACAATCCTTAGATGTATCTTTATTCCATAGTACCATGAGATTAATTATACTACATTACACTTGATAAACATGTAAACATTCCACTACCTTGTTAAACCATTGAACGAGCTTCAACAATTCGTTCATCTCACATATAATTTGTAGTCTCTTCATCATCATCAACATAAATACTACCCATACAACCATACTGATTCTCTTCATGAGACTGTCCCTTAGGGAATTGGTTTTCATAATGCCCGTACATTCCACATTTAAAACATTTAACCATTTTTGATGTCGTAGAAATACCATTATCCTCATCCCTGGTGTTAACTGAACCTTTTCCTTTTCACTTACTGGCTTTGTGTCCGTCTTTTCCACACCCAAAACATCTTCCAGTTCCTTTGAAACAATCTCCCTGATGCCTCTTCCCACATGATTTACATGAGGGAAATTGAACTTTCTTTCCTCTATGATCATCATGAAACTCCATCTTTCTCTTTTTATCTGAGTTGGGAAACATACCAATGTTGAGATTATTGATCATATTATGAGATTGCTGATTAGTCATAATAATTATGTTTGGACTTCCAAATCCCGTTTCATTTGGTTTCTCATGAAGAATATCATTCCATTTGCCCTCATATCCTCCATTATCATGCATCTTACTGTTTCCAGCCATTTTCTAAAACCCAAAAAGAATAGTGTGAGAGGCAAAAATCATTCTAGGGAAAAAATAGAAAAGGGGGAGTACCCTCAATATCTAACAACTTAGGTTAAATTCTAATATCGTTACTGTAGTTCTAAGACTATATCCTATACGTATACTTATCCTTAGGGACATCCCTAGACATACCTTAAAAATATATCTAGGGATCTCACTAACGTTTTCGCATCCTAGTTTCCAATGGTAGACTAATCCTTTCCTCTAATACCAACTGTAGAGACCCTAAGCTTGACATACATGGAAATTACATTACTTTTGCGGAATACTTAATACATAGAAAAAACAGACACACAAGGACCATAATAGTTTAGTGTCTTTGGAAACATGGAATATAAACAACTAATCATGTTGAAAGATCTTCAACATCTCCCATAAAGTTCTTCCCCTTTTGTGTTTCCTTACCTAAAACCATTCTTTATTTCCTGGGGAAAATAAAACAGAAAAAAATGGTGAGCTCAATTGCTCAGTAAGGGAAAACATAGAGAACATAAAACAATCCACAATCATTTGAAAGAAGAAACTTAAACATGAAATATAAACATTAAAACCTTGAGCAAAGATATAAATCTTGGAAGTACGTAAGGAATATATCATAAAGGAACATCAATCACGATAAAATAGCATGGGAATAAAACACGCAGTTGTGGCATCCATTAAGCACATGTAATGATTTCCATAGTAGCCAAGGCATTGCTGCCAAGACCATCTTAGTGGACAAAGTCCAATTCTGAATCGAGATCACTCCTCGTTTCAGTCCTATAACACTGAACCAGATTAACTTACCGTTCCAGCCATGTCTATCTCATGAGATATAAAATCTTTACCCAATTCATTGGAGGGAGATGTAGGTCCCACCCATCCCATAATGAAATCATTCTTACTTGTGCCACAAAATAAACATACATCATTCATAATAACCCAATGAATAAAAATGGGTTTCATAAACATCATCCCATCATCACATAATCCTTATAAATGAAATGGATATCATTTCATAATAATAAAAGTGAAACCATTTAAATAATAGAGACATTATAATTGAAACATGCATATGAAATAATTTCATCTTAGATGAAAAATGGTTTTGATAAAACACTTGTAATGAATTCTTGAGGAAAATATCCTTTCTTCTTAAAAATCATTTTCTTTTCAAAAAAATGTCATGCAATTTTAAAAGAAAAGGATTTTTTTTAAAATAGTCATGAAGTATTTGGAAGGAAGCTTCATGAAAATAAGGCTTTATAAAACCATTTAAATTTGTTCGTGCCGTATAAGTTAAAAAAACATTCATCTCGTACTTTTTCCAGAAATGTCAAAAAGTACCTCGTAAAACAAAGATTCCATACATACCATGTAGTAAAAGTCAAAAATGGGTAAAAAGGACATTAAAGATACATGAATACACTTTTATAAAACCTGGACATGGATGATTTCAATAACCCCAGTAAATACTTATGAATAAGCAATCTCAGATAAAAATGAGATTTACAAAATTATCCATTAACTTAGGTCTGATATGCTTCGTACGTATCCAAAACTCCTATATAATGATTTAATAATGTCACTGACTAATTACATAATCATATTCATTATTATGATATCATATATGGTTCATTTATGACTTTATATTACCCGTTCTTTTGTAAATTCCATGTTAAAGAGTGTTTTGGGTAAAGTCGTTTCATTTGTCGACCGTGTTTTGACTTGTAATTAATCATATGATTACTTAGATCATGATTAATTAATTCCAGAATATAAAACATGCTTTATATATAATATATATTCAGAATATACATATATATAATAGATCAAAAAATGGAATGAAATACACCGTTCGTGGAGACGGTAGGCCGTACGTACGCATGAACGTTGTTTTCATTTCCTCATTGAATTGAATGGAATTAATTGGATGAAATACATATATATATACATAAATCCAGTATAATTATTATGTCATATATTTAATGATTACTTATTTTATATACTTTATAATCATTCCTGAATGGTTAACGTGGAGAATGAATCTTATCGCGTCGTGGAGACGGTAGTCCGTACGTACGCACGAGCGATGATATCGTTCTCATGATCGTGGAATTGTATTGGAGTGTATGTATACTATTTCAAAATCATTATCACTTTATAATAGTCATATATAGTCATTATTTACACCATTATACCCATCCAAGTATGGTGGTGGTGGAAAATAGATTACACCACGGCGTGGAGACGATATTCCGTACGTACGCACGCACGGTGATTTCGTTTTCCATAGGATGGATAGATGGTGAAATAGGGTTGTTTCATACATATAATAGAATATCAGTATATGAGTGATACTGATGTTATTACTTCATAATGAAACAACTAAAGAATAAGAAGTGCAAGAAGAAATAAAGTTGAATGAATTGGTAATCGGACATTACCACTTCTTTGAAGCACCTCTTTGAGATCTCCTTTTAGGACACTAAAATTGGCCTTTGAGGAAGACCAGAACCTCTAGGATGTTTCTAGGGAAGTGGAAAAGATAATTTGGCAGGGTTTGGCCGAGCTTGAAAACTCAAAGTGGTGTGAGGAAGAGAGGGAGGAGGTGCCCTTTTATAAGGGAGGAGAGGGGCACCTTTGGAATAATTAAAAATATTATTTTATTATAAGACAAATTCGGTTTAAAATAGCCCCAAATTGAGTTATTTAGAAGATAAGGTGAGGATGGGTCGAACTCCTCTCATACAATAGAATTTAGACAAGTTTAGGTTCCTATTTTAACCTTTTTAATTGTATTTAACTTTTAGTTAAATAATTTTACTTTTACCGTGTCTTCTTATGTTCTTATACTATAAGGTTAAATAACATACTATAAGCAGAAAAACTAACCCCAAGTTTTTTATTATTAATATATATAACCTTATATAAGTCATTTGGCCGAACCTTAGATTTTTAGGAATAAAATAACAATTAATAATTTAATATTTGTTTTAAAAACTATTTTATGTCAATTTTGACACTATTTAGTAATTGATTTTAATAAATATCATAACAGAATGATTAGTTCGAAAAAATTTAATTAAATCAATAATAACATTCCATATTAACCTATCAAATTAGTGTAATTCATAAAAAGGCTCAAATTACATTTATTTTGGTATTTATAACATCAATTATGTCAATATTTCATTAATAAGATAATTACTGCATCATATTTGTGTCATAAATAAATTATATTATTTAATGTCTAAAAATTAAAAATAAAATGCGATTATGTAGGAAATCTTTTTAGATTTCTAATGAATATTTATAGTCGAATTTATCTTATGTATAACCTTATATTAAAAATGATTTACTTATTAAACTTTTATTTTAACTATTTTAACCCTTCTTTAAATAAATTAATAATAAATGTCCTAATCTAATCCAAGTGGGCCTAAATGGTCATATTTTGTTTCTAAGTCTGTTTTTGGTCGAATTACACTTATCCAATAGAATTAGGACATGTTTTAGGGTAATAATAATATCATTTTTACCCTTAATTACCCTATTTACTTTTAACCGTGGTAAAAAAAGTAAAAAGTTACTATTAACCAAAATTATTTTCATCTCATTGAACCAAATTTTACATACTCACATCAACCGTGTCTCTCGGATTTTTGAAATTCCACTCACAAAAGCTGTAAAATTAAGTTTTATGAAAAATTCACTTTTTTAACTACCACTTAGTGGTTTCACTATTCATTAAAAAATGAAAGTTTCTAGAAAAATAACAAAAATTAGGCCTAAGCTATATTTGATATTATAAACTCAAAAATGCTGTCTATTTTACCAAATTCAAAACATATCAGTTGCATTACTTAATTTAAAAATTAATTCCCGTCGTTAAAACAAATAGCATGTTCTTAAGAGATAATAACTATCAAAAGATTGACACTTGTTTATGTCTGGTTTAAATGTGAAATTACATCCAATGACCAACATTGTATTAAATTGTAAAAATATATTCTAAATATACTTTAAAACGACTCAAATTAATAATTTATCACTATTAATTATTTCGATTAAAAATGTTGTTTTTAATTAAAATTTAGTAATTTTCACTATTCATCAGAAAATGAATGTTATCTGAAAAGTACAAAAATTTCACCCTAAGCTAAGTTCAATATTACGAATCCAAAAATGAAGTCCATTTTGAAAACTAAAATTTAAAAAATTTCAAAAATTGGTTATTACTATTCATAACGACTAGTTTTAATAATATTTTAATAGCATATCGTTGTTTAGTGAAACTCGGTTTTGTGTACTACACGCGCTATCGAGGAAGGTCGTGATTGTGTGTAATGCAAGGCAAGTCAAGGATTCGTGTTGTGAATGCTCCTTTTGGTGTAGCGTTCAACACAAGACATTAATGAAATTAAAGAGAATATTTTTCATAAAATCTCGGGGTGTTACATGCACATCACTCTTTCTCATCAAAAACTTAACAAAACATAAGAATTTTACCATAGAATAAATGAAATTGACACATACCCCCCTAAGGGATTTATGTATTTTTTTATTGAAAGTGTATTTTTTTATTGATGAATTTTCCAGGAAGCTTCCTTCAATGTATAACATCTCTTTTCCACCATAATGTGAGATAAACTCTATGAAATTTATTTAGGTAGTGCATATATGTGTCCTACTTCATATCCATTTCTAATCAACTCCATTGTAGGTGTGTAGCCTTATTTATACATCTGTTACGTAGGTGGGGTCCACGCTATTAGCCCGTAAAATATCCAAACATAAATGATTTTTTAGGCCTTTAGATATTCGAATAAGCCTCTAGTCTAGAAGAAAATTTTAAAGGAATTAAAATAAATATTCTATAAAAATAATAATTCAATTTTGAATTATATTTTTATAAAAATGACCAAAATACCCTTGACATAAAAATCTGTCAAAAATCCAGAATTTAATCACATATCACATTTTAGTTCAAAACATACCATAAATCCAAAATTGATCCATATAAGCACAAATTGATAAATTAGGAGGGTTAAAACAAATTAAGTTCATATAAAAATGTGAAAAATATAAGTTTTATCAGTATATTTTTTGGTTTATGGGTGTCCTACTAAGTATTGTTATACTCACCCATACATGGGGTTTCCCTTCATGTGTCGTGTCTTGTGTAGAAGATTGAAATTTTGATAGAGTCTTAGGGGGACCAGGACCAGACGGTGCTTAGTGAGACCATCAAAATCGATGTTTGTTCCTATAGCTTTCTGAAAGAAATCCCAATACTTACTTTTAGGTTGTAATTTTTTTTGAATCTCTTTGTGGTGGGATTTTATTTGTCCCTAATTACTTTATATTACTTCCATTTATACTCTAGTTATGCAATTTAGATGTATGAATGCTTGGGTTTTCAGTTGTTTTTATATTTCATCATTTTATTGGCTTGGAGATGTGTGTTTATATATAGGTACTTAAGCTAAGGCCTCTCATTTTAGTGATTCACCTTCCTAGTGCTAGTCACTATCCCCTAGCCTATTTGAGGTGGGATTCGGGTGTCATGACATGGGCCCCTCTAAGAGGGGGCATGACACCTACTGAGTTGTACTCACACCCTACATGGGCTGCCTGATCGGTACCTGAATAGAGTGTGTTCTTTCTAGAGAGGTTAAGGGAAAATACATTATGTTAGATCATTGATATGGGATGGGGCATGGATGAGGGAGTCATACACTATTTGGGACCTGCTTGGGGGAGTCTTCAATGTCTTTATTTTGGGTTTCATTTTAGACACTTGACAAGTACATTGGGATGACATATTTTCTTCTTTAGATTGTGATATTTTATTTTCATTTTTGGTCATCTTGTGATACTGGTTCTTTTAGGTTATGATTATATGTTATTAATATATTGTTTATTATTTTTTATGGAGTATTTACTATGATAAAAGTGGATAAAGTATCCACCTGATCAATATATAAAACCCTCACTATTAATCAACAGCCTCTAACATATTGGGAGGCGAACCTGAGGTCATGTGACTGACCAATTGGAGGCACTGGTGTGTGGAACCTGGTCCGAGATGTTACAGTTTTCAACATTATAATTTTTGGATAAGTCTTGTAATATTCTATAATTGGGATGAAAATCATGTGAAACTTTCCAGATAGGTTTGATTCTAAAATTTTCTCTTTATACGATAAAACCGCTTTATCTATTAATGAATTGCTTATATTTCATATTACTTATGAAATGAGAAAATATCCAATGTTAAAAAAATATTAAAGATGAAATAGATTTTAAAGCAATGAGAAAGATGATAATTCAAGATTTTGGACAAGATGATCCTTGCAACTTTGAAGATAAAGAGGATGATAAGTTGAATGAAAAAATCATGTCTCTTATATCTAAGAACTATAGTAGAGGAAGATGAAATTATGGTGGAAAACATACTCTTAAATGTTTTTATTTTGTGGAATTGGACACTTTACTATGAATTAACCTAAGAAGAATGTTGGTGAGTATTGAGAATATTCTGATGAAACACCTTGATGAATGAAGTGAAACAAAAGTTGTGAAGAAGAAAAGTCATCCAACAAACCCAAGAATAAGTCTACTAAAAACAAAATAAATATGATAAGTAGTAATGTTGAATCATAATCAGCTGAAAAATATTCTTCAAAATATGAAAGTAAAAAAAAATTATAAACATCATTTCAAAATTTTAGAAAATCAAAGATTACTTAGATAGAGAACAAGGTGGTGAAGAATCATATAGAGAGTATCAACTAAAAACATAACATATATTATGTATTGAGAAAAACAGAAATCTCATGTAAGAAATTAGAGTAATGAAGAAATACTGTGAAGAAGTTTCTATAGTAAGAAATTATGTCATCAATTCTGAGGAAGAATAAATTCAAGAGTTCTTAAGTTCCAAAATAATAATCACTAAACATGGAAGGATGGTTGAAGATCTCAATAAGAAATTGGAATATAAGGAAAAAGAAGTCAATAAGTTTCAATATAAACATCTTGATTCTATAAATACCTTGAGATAGATGAATGAAAACATTAAAAAAGAATTAGTAGTAAAATATAAGACTTATAAATTTGTTGAGAATCTCAAAAAAATAATTAGGTGAATTTGTCACACCCCAAAAATAATGTTTTATCTGATTTTTATAACATTTCAAGTGATAAGAAAATTAATAGGAAAGTTTGGGTGGAGAAAGAATGTGATAAACCTATCACATATACAAAATTGAAAACTCACTTAGAATGAAATATGGTATACACCCAGAGTATGTTAGGGTAGGAAGTATTTATCAACCACAATTGTTTTTTATAGAGAAAGATCATACTTCAATAAAAAATTAAGATTTGATGGATTATATTGGTGATACATAATATATGGGACATGACTTACTATTTTTGGCATAACATATCACTTCTCAAAATAATATTTGAATAGAGTGGAAGAAATAGTGAAATTAGAATGAATAACTTTCCTAACACATAGGAAGTTAGAAAATAAAAATCACAAGAAGTTAGAAAATTTCCAAAAAAATCAATTTAAATGTCTGGAATATGTTTATTGAAGATATGATTTGTCTTTTCATCATGTAAAAAGATGTATGAAACTCCTTCTAGAACACGTTTCTTATGGGAGATAAAGAAAATGAAGGTAGGATGAAGAATGTTGAGGAAATATATTTTTTTTGTTGAGACTCCCTTGAAAGAATATAAAAAAGAACAAACCCTGGATACTTGATAATGGTTGTTCTTCATTAATGATAAGTGATTTAAAAATCTTGAAACATGTTGAAAATCATGAAGGAGGTTTTATTACCTTTGGGAATAATAGTTCTTTAAAAATCATAAGAATCACAATGACTGAGATTAAAGAAGAAAAGTTGAAATCTTAGGAACATTTAGTTATTGATGTGCTAAAACATAATTTTCTTAGTGTATGTAAACTATGTGATGATGGAAAAGATGTGATTTTCAGAAAATATTTATGTGTTATCAGAAGTGTGAATCATTGAGAAGTTATCACAAAAGGAGAAAGAACTAATGGAAATATTTTTCAAGTTAAAGAATTTAAAACATTTTCCCCTATTTAAAGGTTAGAAACTATTTTAATGTTTTGAGTAGTGGCTGATCATCAAAATTACAAAGTGTATTAGATAGATATAAATTTAGATAAATTGAATAAGAAGTTTATAATGAGAAACCTTTTGGGTTTCTACTTGATAAGGACGAAAACAATGTTTTTAGATTGAAGAGAGCTTTATATGGGAAATAACAAGATCCACATTCATGGTATTTTATGATTGATAATTGTTTGATAATGATGATTTTTTCAAACGGAAAACATGAAAGAAACCAATATATGAATGATTTTGACTTTGGAACAATAATTTTAATTGTTCATGTGGATAATATATTTTTTTCTGGGGGTGAAGAAAATTTTTGTACACAATTTTCTAAGAAAATGAAAAAGAATTTTGAAATATCAATGTTGAGAGAATTAAATTTATTCCGTGTCTTACAAGTTCAATATAAGGAAAAATAAATTTTATTATCATAAGAAATGTATGCAAGGGAATTGTAACAATAATTTGGAATTTTAGAATATAACGAAGTTTATACTCCTATCTTAGTGAGGATGTAGATAAGTAAAGATGAGTTCGGAAAAAGTGTGAATTAGAATGATTTTTGGAAGATTATAGGAAGTATACTTTACCTTATAAACTCAAGCCTGATATTGTTTATGAAATAAATTTGTGTTCTAGGTATCAATGTAATATGAAAGAGTCAAATATGTTGGCAGCGAGGATAATTCTGAGATATGTCAAAGGAACAAATTCACAAGGATTATTAAAAAAATAAATTATAATATGATGATTCATGGTTATACTAATATTGATTGGGCAAGGGATTGTAATGATAGAAAATCAACCTTAGGAGAAACATTTTTCTTGGGTGGATGTTGTGTAAATTTTCATAGTAAGAAACAATGTTTAGTAACCTTGAGAAAAGTGGAATTATAATATGTTCTGACTATTCAAGTATGTACTCAGATATTGTGGATGAAAGTTCAATTGGAAGATTTGAATATAAAGGTTTATAAACTGTTGAAGACACTTTATAACAATCAGATTGCAAATGATCTTTCTGTAAATCATGTCCAACATTCAAGATCAAAACACATAAATATAAAGTTTCACTTTACAAAAGAGAAAGTTGTTTCTAGAGATGTTTTGTTGGAATATATCTCAACAAAGTATCAAAATATTGATATATCTACAAATCCAATTAGAAAATAAAGGTTTTATGAGTTGAGGTTGATACTTTATGTTCATCCTCCAATAATGACTTCCTAAAACTCATGAGGAAGTCCCCTACCATGCGTTCGATTATATTGACAAAGGGGGATAAAAAGCAAAAAACTTTGTACTATGTAAGAATTTTTTAATTGTCTTTATTTTATGAATATGAAGTTGTGTTTGTTAGATTATGGGGGAGAGGAAAATTAAATTTATAGAAGAATAAAAGTGAGAAAATATAAAAGTTAGGGTATTTTTTTCTTATCATGGCCCTACAGTTTTCTTCTCACCAAGGGATGTATTTTTTTCCAAAAAAAATCGTTATCTATTAGTGTGGTTTCTAAAAAATCTTATAATATAGGATTTGTTTTGGTAAAATTCAAAAAACATGTGTTGTTTACAAAAGTTTAATTGCAAATATTTTCTGAGTGTTAAAAATGTTATTAATGAGTGTTTTTAAAAAATCTGAATGGGGATATTGAAGAACCTTTGTGATGTTTGTTTAATAATTTTTTTTATTTGTTGATAACTAATCTTTTATAAAATAATGTTTTTGAAAATCAAGTGAAAGTTTTTGAATGTTCTAACCCAAACATAAAGGGGTGTGGGGAAGTTTTTTTTGAGAAATTTGTTTAATAGACACAGAGGATTGAACTGAGAAACACCAGATGAAAAGTATCGAAATGATCACCACCAATCATAGAATTAATCAAAAAGTTATATTTTCTTATCAGACACACCATCAGTCTCATATCCAATGACATGAAGTTCAATTTTCATTGGAATCAATTTTGTTTAGAATGTTAGAATGTTGCTGAAGAGGTTGAATGAAGAAAGTGATGTCAGGAGTTAGAAATTTCTTAATCTTTCTAACCTTCAGTCAAATATTTCTTTTCTAGTTTTTAATTCTCAAATATCATAAGTTGTCTATAACACTTGTGATGTGATCCATATAAAGAAAAGTGGGAGAATAGGTGCAACCAATCATATTGAGTTTTGGTTGGAAATAAAGAAGGTGTTGAAAGTAAGGGAAGTCATAATACTTTCCTATATAAGTCATATTGTACTTTGATAATATTGAAGTTCTCATAAATCAGGAGAACTGTAATGATAATTGATTTTTAAGAAATAGAGGAATCATAAAGATTGTATTGATTCTAAGAATAAAGAAATTTTTTTTCATCAAATCCATAAGTATTGAGCTTAGTAGTTTTCAAAAGTCTGAATGAGATATAGTTGATGAGATTTGAAGTATTTCAATGTGGTAGATTGGAGTTTCCATCGTAAATAAAATTCCATCATAGTTATAATTCCATCATTATGAGGATTCCATTGGATAGAAGCTAATGATGTTCTATGAGGTAGAATCTGAGGAGGAAAGATAATTAAAATGACTCTGAGGAAGAAATTCAATCAAACTAACTCTAAGAATGAAATTCAGGCAAGACTGACTCTGAGAAGGAATTCCAATCACACAGAATCTAAGAAGGAAATTTAATTATACTAACTATAATGAGGAAATTCAATTTAGAATAAGATGAAGAAGTTTCATCATAATGAGATGAGGAAGTTCCACCATAATGAGTTGAGTAATTTCTATTATAGGGAATAAAAGTTAAGAAGTCTGAGAAGAATTATTATAAAGAAAACATAAAAAGATTTCATAATTTTTTTGAAGAGTTTATGTGGTCAAACTTGAAATTAAAATATGTATAGATATTAATATTTTTAATTTGAGTAAGTGGGAAAACGTTTTCAGTTTCATAAATTTTTCTTTTGGGATGCCTATAAATATAAGAAATGTATATTCATACTTTTGAACTTTTTTATGTGATGGGAAAAAGAAGAGAACTACAGAATTCATTTCAAATTTATCTTTCAATATTTAAATCTCATTTGAAGTTTGGACATATAAATTTTTTGTTTATTGGACTGAGTATTATCGGACTGAGCTTTTAAGAAGAGTTTGAGTAATGCATATTGAGAATGGATTCATCAGACTGAGTCCATCAGACTAACTTCATCGGATTGAGTCCATCAGACCTAGCCCTATCAGATGGAGAGAATCAGACCCAACCACATCATAATGAGGATTCTGAGTTGAGAATTTGTGGTGTAGTTTGAAAAAAAGTATTTTTATTTTGTTTTATCTCCATTTTTTGTAAGAAATTTTTTTAAACCAATAGGAGTCAGTATAATCATTACAATTAGTATACATAATTTGTCTAATGGGAGTTGGCACAAGTTGCATTCACTTATTCATTTTAGTGAGTTTTTAAAGACCCATATAAGTGTCTATGAAAATTATATAGGTTCTCACACTAATTTGTAACATTATAAATATCATATTCTTAAATTTTTGTTACTAATTTTTTCATTCATTACTACTTACTAAAAGATTATAATCATATAAAATTTAACTAGTTTCAGGGTTTAATATTTTCAAAATTATTGATACTTATAAAAGTGAACAACTAATTCAACTCCATTTATGAGTTATTATTCGATCCTTTGGTACTTCATATACTATTTATCACTTTATTTGAAACATTTTTTTAATATTTGTGCTACATTATTGTATTTAAAATCCCTAAAAGAATAATGGAATACTCTCATGAATCATCACTGATCTCACCATGTCTAACAAGATGTGGTTCCTCCTTTCACATACATCATTCCACTGATTTATATAAGGTGGAGTGAGTTAATATAGGATCCCAAACACCTATAAGTAATAAATGAATGATTGATTTATACATTTTTCACCAAGTTCTAAGAGTATTTTCTTAATCATATTACCAATTTCGTTCCTATATTCATTATTTTATTTCTTGAATTTATCAAAATAACCTGACTTCTACCTCATTAAGAAGACATTCATTTCTACTAAAATCATCGGTAAAATTTATGAAGAATGAGAACCCACCCCTGCCTCAATAAGAAATGGTCCACACAAATATGTATGAACTAATTCAAAAATCTCTTTAGACCTTTATCCTTTTCTACTAAATGGGGCTTTATTCATTTTACCATTTAAATAAGTGTGACACATACCAATTGGTTTTACTTCAAAATAATCTAAATATCCATTTTGGTATAACTTAGTCAATTGTTTTTAATTTACATGACCAACCCAATGATTCCATAATTTGGTGTGGCACAAGTTATGGGATGTAGTTTCATTATCAATTTCCATTACTTGGTTTGTGTTACATGATAAAAAAATTTGTTATTTAAATTCACCTTACCATAACAAATGTTATTTTTATAAAATAAGCAACATTCATTTTAAAATATTAAAATAAATCCATCTATATCAAGTTTAGATATATAAATAATGTTTTTTGTAATGGATGAAACATAATAACAGCCTTTCAAAACCAAGATCATTATAAGATCCCATATTATTCTAGGTACATCCCACTCTGAGGTTTACATTGAACATATTTCGTTGGGTTTTCATTTGTAATTAAGCCTTAGTGACTAAGTCTTATTTGATGACAGAGAGCCTTTTATGGAGAAAATAACCTTAATTTTTGGCATGTATGTCTATTTAAATTAATTGATTCCATGTATAAATATGTTAAATGGGATTACTATGGGTTTTTATGAGTTTAGAAGGATCATAGGTGGTTTGGTCACTTTTATAGAAGCTAATATAAAAACTATTCAATGAAAAATTATATGTTGTGTACATGTTACATGACATGTAACTATTTCTAGATGCATTTCATGAACAAGTTTATGATGTGATGTGGTTACATGTCATGAACCTGATTCACATCCGGTAAATGTTGATCAAAATAAATATTAACCCAGGGCCAAAGGTTTTTCCATCATAACTTTAAAATGAAGAAATACATGACAAGAAAGGATTACACATCATGTATTCCTCATACCCAGTAGTTTTAAGTGTGTCGTGTACTTATGACTCTCATTATTTTTTATTATAGCCTCTCCTCTCTCACTCATAGGGTGAACTCTAGGAAATTTTGAATTATCTTCCCCCCTTCCAGATGTCCCATTTTCACATTCGATCTTTGGTGAGTATATTCACTTTGGTTTCCCTGTTCTCACACGTCATTACTTTTTATTGTAGTGCACATCTTTTGAATATGGGTTTTGTTTTGGGAGTTGATCTTGTTTTGGGTTAATATAGATTATTCTTGTGATCTTCTGTGACTTCTTCTTTAATGGATTTTGTCATTAAAAGCGTTGTATTAATCACATGTTAATGGTATAGAGACTAAACCTAACCCCATGGTATATTTAATTGTGAATTATATGAAATATTTTTATTATGACCATGTAATGTGCACTACAATTAATCAGTTGATTTATAGTAAATCATGGATTGGATTCCTTTAAATTCAATGGTTGATGCAACATGGATTATGGATACCTGTTGGGTGAGATAACATTTGAGTAAAAAGAAGATGGCTAATGGTTTAAAGAATAGTGAGTATGACATAAAACCCTTGGTGATTGATTGATATAGAATCCCTAGGTAATCTATTATTCATTTTTGATATGACTCTTGATCATTTGAGAGATAAATGAATGTTTATTTGAAAGAAAAATGGTAATTTCCATAATTAACCATTGAGATTTATGATGTCATATTTTGATATCCATACTATTATGAATTTTTGATTTAGTGATGAAATGATTATATATAGGGATATCCTAGTTGTGTTTAAATTATTATATATAGAATCTCTCTCTGTATGATATACTATTTCCACTATTTCTCTGTTACTCTAATTTTTATTATTATGGTTTAGTTCCACAATGTTTTACCAGGTGGTATAGTCTCCCCACTATAAATATCACAGCCTCGCTATTAGTCAATAACCTCTAGCATATGGGAATGAAGGCTTGAAATCTAATAACCAAATCATTTTGATCATGTGAGAGAGTACCAGATCAGGGTACATTACAAAGTGGTATTAGGGGATCAGCTTGTTATTTTCTATTGCTTTATTTTTTTTTGGAAAAAGTGGAAAGGAGACTAAGATCTATTGGGACTTGGTAATGAGCTTATTCATTAGAGTAGCTAACCCATGTAAGGGGGAACATTTGAGTTCCAGGGATTGGATTATTGTTTATGTTGTTCTCTTGTTACAATTGATGTTATTTCACCTTGGTTAATTTAGATGTTGTGTGATGTTATTATTTTGTGATGTTATTGTTTATTGATATTTACACTCATGGACCAGTATGGTGATATATGAGTATGCATGAATCATGATAGAAACATAAAGATATATATATACATATATATATATATATACTTTCATTGTTCATGATAGGGACATGTTTATTGCATGTGTTATATACTTTCCAATATGAACTGTGAAATAATATATCTATTATATTTGATAAATGGAATGAAATAAACTATTTTTTCATAATAAAACACTTATAATCCATGGTAAGAGAGACCCAAAGTAATGGTTCTCTACTGTCATTACCTCTTTTGGTTGACTTTATTTTTAGCCAATGTTTATAGGAGTGTGTTTTTCTTATAGATAAAATGACTCATCGTCATCTTTGATTTGAGTTCTAAGAGAGTGGAAATCAGTTATCACCTAATGTAGATTAATTGGAGATTCATGTAGCTCTTGAGGATCAAATGGATGTCCATCATCGCAACAACTTCTTAAGGGTTATGCAATCCATGGAAGAAGAGACTATTTTAATCGTGCCTTTGATGTGTGAGTTGATGAGAGAGATTCAGCTACAACATCCACCAATGTTCACTAGGGAGTGAGGCTCCCATGAAGCTGAGTTCTATATTGATTCAATCTATACAATCTTCATGGATCTTGAGACACCCAAATATAGGAGGGAGAATCTCATTGTGTATATTCTCAGTGGACCTACCAAACATTGGTGGGATATTCTAGAGTAGGATGGGAAGGAGGATGAGTTATCTTGGAAGGAATTCAAGTTAAATTTATTGAGACACTTCTATACATAGATGATGAGGGATGAGAAGGATTATTAGTTCATTCATTTGACATATGATATAATATCAGTGATGGACTATGTTTAACATTTCACCAACCTTCAATGCTTTGTGCCATATTTATCAATTGATGAGATCTCTATGGAGAAACATTTTCAGGATGATATTCAATATGAGGTTAGGTCACAGGTGAATGTTTTTATTTTTAGTTTCTTTTTAGATTTGATGAATCATGTACTCATCACAACAAAGAATCTAAGAGAGGACCCAAGAGGTAGCAAGACTATTTCCACAGGGTAAACTAGGATCACTTATTTTGGTGGAATGTAGTGATTCTATGACAGTTTTTTCCATGGAAATGACATGAAGACCAGTTAGGGAGTGGGAATCCATCTTAGGATCATATTCCAATGAAGTGCATAAGTGTATAGTGTTAAACTAAAAGATACCTTAGTTTTCATACACAACTTTGGCATGCCATGTTTTTGACAGCATGGGCCATCTTCATAAGTTTTTTTAGAACTTCTCATTGTATAGTAGTGGTAGGGGAGAAAGATAGGTACTAGAGTATAGTAAGGACTCATCTACTCCTCATCAGATAGGTAGCTAGAGTTCAATAGTACATTTAGGTTTAGGCGAGAGATGTGGTACCCCATTGTAATGACATAATTTTTATTAGAAAAATTTAATTCCTGAATAAATGTGTGTTGTATTATATTATATGTTAGACACATAAAAACTATAGAGAAACCAATAAAAAACTATATTAATAAATATTGTTACATTAATCAGCAATGAAACCAATTAAATTTCCAAACATTACATCTGGACAAAAAGAATAAAATAGAAAAGCTAAAATTAGAAAATATTGATCAACCACATCTACTAGAATTATTGCCCCCACTACCAACAATATATGAAAGAATAAAAATTATAGAAACCCAATAAAAAATATTTAAAATGGAAATATATTACCTTGAGTGGAATTTATTTGAATATTTATTGAAATAATTGGGTGGAATATATATAAGGTAATGTGACTGTTAGAATTGTAATGGGACCGTTGGAATAGTAACCTGATCGTTGGGAATAGTAACCTAACCATGGGAAGAGTGATTTAACCAAAAAATAATAAATTATGTTATAAATAACATTTATCATGATTAATTTATGTAAATAAGAATATTATAAATCAATAAAATTAAAATCATGATTAAAAACCTCAAGGAAAATAAAGCAAATTTTTAATAAACTGTATTTTAAAGTATTTTGCAAAAGTCATTATTTTCATGAAAAAAATTATATTTTACCTATTTTAGATAATTATTTTTACTAAATTAATATCATTTTTTAAATGGTCATGTTAAAATTTTCCTTCAGTGAGTTTTTGGTAATTTTCTGAAATACTTCAATTTTTAGGTGAATAGTAAAAATATAGATTTTCACATAATCGATGAATCTTATGTCAAATCATTCATGATGTAATAATGACATAATACTTTAGAGAAATTTTTATTCGGCCATTTTATATTTAATTTCATAAATGAGTCATTAAATTACATTAAAATTAATTTTCAAGCCTAAAAATCACTTTCCAAAACCTAAATTCAAAAGTGATTCCTTAAAATATCAATAACTTTTTTTCTTCACTTTTTTTTATTAATTTATTGAATTAGAATTATAAATAGGATTTTAAGTCTTAAACCCATTATATTGTATTTATATATAATTTATTTTGTCAAAAATGCACTATTACATGTTTTTCATTTGATATATTATTTTATTAAATATTGTATTCTAAAAATACCCCTCTCTTAAAGTATAAATAATCCCTCTCCCATCCCTTGGAAACACTCTCCTCTCAAACATTCCAAAGTACAATATATTCCCAAATACTCCCTCTAAATCCTTTTACATTAGTTATGGGGCATTTTGGAGCAATCCAACTCAAATCACCAAGGGTGTTATAGCGTCATACAAGAGATGCTACATTGAGGAGAGAGTAAATCTCTATTAACTTTTCCCTTTTTTCTTATTCTCATTCTTATTTTTACCAATTAATTTAAAAAAACATATACTATAAAACTAATTATTCAATAATTTAAAATTATATTATTTATGTTAACATTATGTAATTGTCAAATTTATGACAAAAATAATTGTAATACTTCTCATTCCCTCTCTTTTAGCAACGTCCCATTAAAGGTTTTTTAACAACATACTGAGATATTTATTAGAAAATTATTATAACCACCTTCATGTATGGATATTATTAATTATATATAATATATAAATAAATAATTACAATTATTTTAATCTACTGGTGTTAATGACACTTTTCTATAAATTACTCTGAATGAAAATTGAGAAATCAAAGTGAAATAAAAAATATTTAGGAAAATCATGATATCAAAACACTTCAATTTCATCAATAGAAATTAATAAATACAATAAAATGATTATAATGGATAAATAATTGTATAAATGGATATAATTAACATATTTATTAGTTTTTTAATAAATATAAGTTTATTATTCAAGAGGAGAAGAAGTGACGAAATAAAGAAGGAATTAAGGTAAGGGGATTCTTGAAACCAACACTTTTTCATTGAATTATCTATATTTCATGACATATTTGGAATAAATAGTCCTATAATGTTCCTTAAATATAATTTCATTATTCCTCCGTCTTTTTTTGGGATATATATGTTTTTTAATTGATTTTATCGAAAATACAAGGATTTCCCAAAATAACTCTTCTTTCCAAAACACATCTTTGACTCCTCTTGATTTGTTTTTTCTTAACTAAAGAATAATGATTCTTTTTGAATATATTTTTTTTCCCTTTTTCATTTTGGAACCCAAAGTTTATTTATGAAATCATAATTTTTGAAATCCTGATGAAACCCATTCTTTTCCATGGGTTATTTCATGAAATGATTGTTACACACTCTATGTGACATGCATGATTATGTAAATATTATCATGTGATTACTAGACCAAAATTATATATCCCTACAATGCATTGGGTAATGTGTTGTATCTCATGAGATAATGTTTATTATATGTGAACATGATGTTATATTTTTTTACATTGATGATGTTATGATTATTCACATATATTATTTGTTAACATGATGAAAGCATTATTCCCAACTATATGTGGCATTTGACAACTATAACATGATGTTTCATTTTTATGCATGTCCACATTTAATGAATTTATCACATTTTTAGCTCATGATATTGATAATGATCCAAGGATTATGATATGATGATTATGCTCACCCATGTTATATTGATTCTAGTTCTTTATTAATCCTCGAATAGTGCTTTTATCTTACCCCTTTCATTGATGTATATCCTTAGGTAATTGCATATACTAAGGAAAACGTGAAATTTTAGAAGGATAAAGAAGAAGTATTTAAATAAATTTTTATGTTTTGTTATGTACAAGTTATTTATGGGCCTAATTTTTCTAAGACATAAACCTTTGGATCCTAGATTTGTAACTCTATTATGTTGTTTATCATTAAAATGATGTAATAGTTATATATGAAAAATTAGGGTCACTATAGTTGGAATCTATGAATGGTTTAGTTAATTTGGGTATTATGATTAGAAAAAAAGGGTAAAAACCATTAGTATAAGTCTATGTATAGGTAAAACATCCTAGAAGACTATTTTTAGAAAAGTATAGACATATGGATCCCATAAGATATTCATTTAGTGTTAATTTCATAAAAAAATAAATTACTCATGATTTATTGACTTATGTTTTGTTCTAGCATTTTCTATTCTAGAAAATGGTAGGAACAAGGAGAAACTCGGCCTAAAACCTATGTCAGTGACAATGAAACAATTATCCAAATTAGATCCCCAATTCCATTGGAGGTTGAGTTCAAAACATTGTGGAAATGATTAACTAGTTGTCTTGATATATGAATAATAACATGAACTATGTGGAATGTCCATATTCACCCAAGAAGGATCAATTATCCATTGAGTCCTTAATTCAAAAATGATCATCAGTGATTAGTGGAACATCCAATCCACTTGATGTGGAATAGTGGGTTAATTCAATAAAGAAGATCTTTTCTAAGATCCATTTCTATAATAATGAAATAGTGACTCTTACAATTTATCAATTATATGGAGAAGCTGTTCAATAGCAGGAATTGATAATGAACAAAAATCCAATGGATTAAATGGAAGAGATGGAGTGGGAAGAATTTAAGAAAATATTTCTTACAAATGATTTCCCTTGAACTCTTAAAAAAAAGATTGAAAGATAATTTATATAGCTAAAGAAAGAGAAAGGTGAAGTTTTCACAGCTTATGATGAAAACTTCTTAAGGTTTTAAATGTATTCCTTGGGTTTTTTATCAATAATGATAGAAATATAGATATGTTCTTTATTGTTTTAAAAATACACCTTCAAAATGATCTAGATATATATGAATTTCAGAGTTTTGAAGATGTGATTAAATGTGATCTTAAAGTAGATATGGAGTTCAAAGTATGGTCCCATGGTTATATAGATAATAAGATAAGAATGGTGTTTCATGATGGTGGGTCAAATGAAAAATGAAGAAATAGAATCCAAATACCCACATGTAAGAAATGTGGGAAGAAGCATCATGTTAATTACCTCAAAGGGGTGGGGAAATTCCTCAAGTATGGGAGAGAAGGACACCAAGATAATAAATATTGAAGATACATGAAGAAGCTGACCAACATGATAGAGGAAAGGAAGTAACATCCTAATACACAACCCATGGTTCAATTCTTCAACTATTGGGACCAAGGGTGTTATGAAATCAAGTGCACTAATGCACATGTCCTTGAAGGAAACCAGTTTCAACAATCACCAAAGTCAAAGGAGAAATGGAAAGCTTATATCATCACTACTAATGAAGTGGAGTGTGAAAATGAATTCATACAAGGTATGATTACTATTAAATAAATAATATAAAAAGTATTATTTTATTCTGGTTCTACTTATTCATTTATATCATAAAAGTTTTCTAGAACAATTGAATTGAAGCCCTGATACCTTTAAGTGGAGATATCAATAAAAACATAGTGGTGTAATCATTACAACCCAAGTGTTGGAATCTTCTCCTATAATCATATTTGGGATGATTCCTCTTGCGAATATTATTATATTTCTCTTGTTGAAATTTGATGCTATATTGGACATTTATTGGCTTTCATGATATATATATATGAAATCAACTATTGGAAAAAGTCTATTTTTATATTCTGAACCATCACATGATCCTCTAAAAATGCTTGGAAGATCATGAATCTTCATTTAAAATCAATCAATAGTGTGGGTGTTGATACCCTTTAGAGAAGCATACCTTGCCCAAATGGTTGAGTCAAAGGAAGGTATTAACCTAGAGGAAATGTCCATTGTTAGGTAATACATTGACGTATTTCTCAAAGAGTTACACAGAATACCCAGATCATGAGGTAGTGTTCTCAATAGATCTCATACCCAGAGTCACTCCTTTATCAAAATTCCCATATAGGATGGACTTGATTTAAATGGAGGAGTTAAAAAATATCTACAAGAGCATTTGAAAAAATGGTTCATACGCCCTAGTATATCACCTTGGGGTGCACCAATTCTCTTTGTCAAGAAGAAAGATAGATCAAAATAGGTGTATATCAATTACCAAGATATCAACAAGGTCACCATTAAAAAAATTTATCATCAACCAAGGATTGATGACTTGTTCAATCAACTATGAGGAGTGAAATACTTCTCAAAGGTGTACCTTTTTTATGGATATCATCAACTAAAGTTGAAGAAAAAAGATATTAAAAAGACTACTTTCCTTATAAGGTATGGGCACTATGAGTTTATAGTAAATCCTTTCAGACTTACTAATTTTCCTACAATATTTATGGATTTGATGAATGTATTCTTTAGAGACCACCTCAACAAATTTTTCGTAGTGTTTATCGATTATATTATCAATTATTCCATGATTAAGTAGGATCATGAAGAGAATATAATGATTGTGTAGGTGATTTTAAGGAAGGAGAAAAAGTATTCTAAGTTCAAAATGTGTTACTTTTGGATGCAAGAAGTCACATTATTGGGGAACGTGATCATAAGTTATGGAATTTAGGTGGACCCTTCGATGACAAAATCAATTGAAGTATAACCTAGAACCACCAGTGTCATAGAAATCTATAGTTTTAAGGATTAGCTGATTACTATTTTAATTTTGTGATAAATTTATCATTATTTTTTATCCAAATAACTAATTTACCACAAAATGGGGTAAATTATGTAAGGATGAAAGATTTGAGGAAATATTTAAGGAGATCAAGAAGTGGTTAATCACTGATCTTGTACAATAATTTCCCAGTCATGATAATTGTATCACTGAGAGGGGGAGACAGTGAATCAATGATATATATTTATTTTATATTTCCTTAACTATGTAATAACTATAGAATCTGATTAAATATTTTTTACCTATTGAAAAAAATTAAAACACATATCTATAGGAACACATGAATATAATAGTATCACTATTCATCAAGAATAGCTACATCCTTTCTATGTTTTTGAAATGATAAAATACCACACAATCTATTAGAAAATAATCCTTTTGTGTGGAATACAATAAATAAGATATTCCATTTCACTCATGTAGCACTATATAAACAATTCAATTGTGAATGTGATCCTTCTATAACAAATGTTGAAATACAATGTTTTGTAACAACACATGATAATGTGATTCTTTATTAACTTTAAAAAATGTATTATTTTTTAAAAAATTCTTCAATTTCATACCTAGAAGTTGGTAAGAAATTTTCTAGATTTTGTTACAAAACTCAGTCTGATTTCCCAATCCAATTCCCCCAGTCTGATTATCCCAGTTTTATTTCTCAATATGAAAAATATAAGACTTTTTTAGAATACGGTTGAGAAAATTCTGAACCACTTCTTCTTTAATCCAAAAATCCCAATATGATTTCCCTTTCTGATGATTCAGCCCAATACGATGACCAGTTGAATACAACAATACAAAATATGGAAACCTCTTATTCTCTCTAGAGCTACATCTTCTCTATTATTTTCTATGAATAGTACATCTGTCAAAAGTACAAAGTACATTCCCTTTTATACTCACCCAAAAAATGGTTTGGGTGGGATTCCTAAAAAATTTCCCACTCAATCAAAAATTTTAAATCTTCATGTTCCTTTGAATTTTGGGTTCATATTAACTCCATTGTGTAGAAAAAACAAGAAACATTATGATTAATTCTAACCTTTCCACCAGAGAAAATGTTTCATCAAAATACACACATTCAATTTTAGAGTAACCTTTACATACTAATATTTCTTTGTTTGTTATCACTTCACCTTATTCATTCATTTTCTTCTGGGAAACCCACTTTGTAACCATAACATTTTTGTTGTCTGGATTAGGTATGAGTTCTTATGAATCATTCTTTTCTATTTGGTCTTACTCTTCATTCATGGACTGAACCCATTCAATAAACTCAAAATCTTATTTCACATCATTCAGACCAATTTTGGAATAGAAAGAAATACGTCTAATAGTTTCTTGGGGTTGGAAACTATTTTTAATTTTTACACCATCATTATCATGTTTCTTTAGAACTTCATTTCCATAATTATTCTTTTGAGATGATTGACTCCCCCTAAACCTATGAATTTAATAACCTATGGAATAGTTGTAATGTTGTTTGTTTAATGAACACATATTTGTTTTATTTATGATTCCATTACAATACCAGTAGTAACCATAGAAAGAATATTTTCTTCTATAGCTTCTATACTGACTGGAGTTATGAATATGTTTCTTAGAAACCTTCTTGCCTGAATTTTGTTGACCACCAACCTTTCGGTTATCAATAAGAATGTTCTTTTTTAGCTTATTTATCTTTTTATCCTTGTCATAACAAGAAATAATAGAAACAATTACATATTCATAATTTTTAGAAAAAATTTTAGACTCAGGTTTCTAAAAAACTTATGAATTCTCAACATTTTTAATCTTAGACCCATACATAATTTGCTAATCATTCTTATTTCGAGAAATAATTCTGTCTTTCCTATAATCTTTTGATGGTTAATTTTTTTATCCTTTTTAGGTTTTTCCTTATGAAAACTTTCAGCAACTTCATATATAGAATATTTGGAAAATATAATTTTATTTTCATCTTTACAAAATTTTTAATTGACAAGTTATAACTATTATTTTTATTCCTTTAACTTTAATTCCATATGTTCATTATGATTCTTTTCTTCCTTAAGATATTTTTTCAATTCACTAATATCCGGTTGCATCTTTTTCTTCCCATCTAAAAAAAATTCATGAATTTTTTATGAGGAATATTCATCTTCCAACATCTTGTTTTGTTTTTCAAGACTTCTAATATTTCTCAAATATATTTCAAATATTATTTTAAATGAAATTTAATTTGAGTTTCTTCTTAGTCAGAATGGATGATTCTGAATTCTTCATCATTAATTGTTACACTAAATGTTTTCTCACCAACATGATCAGTAGAATTTTTGGATTTAGATTTACTATCTTCTTATTATTTATCTGTAGATAAGAAAATACACCTTTTAGATTTTGAGAATTTTTTACCCTTCCCTATAGTATAGAATTTTCCTTTCCACCATATTTCTTCCATGACCTTCTTGGACTTATTTATTGTTCATCACCATATTTTTCTTTCTTTCTTTGTGGAAATTAATTTGTAAAGTGCCCAATGAATCCCTATTCAAAAACATATCAAGGGAAAATTCCCTATATATTTACCTGTGCCTCTTCTCACATTTTTAGAAAAAAAGGATAAAATTTCATCAAGATTTTTACATACCTCATTTTCAGAATCAAAATAACCACCTTCTTCTTCAATAATAATCTAATTTGAATTTGCTTTCTTTGCGGTCTTGAACAAAATTTACCTATCAAATTTTAGTTTTATTTTCAAAACTTTATACATTATTATTTTATAAGTGATGAGAATTCTATGAAAATAATCTATAGATACTTTTTATGATATCTATCTTCTAATTAATAAACATTAGGATCAAACTTATCTAAAATAATTCTTAATATCTTTCCAATAATTATAGAATCCTCAAACATTTAACTAAGACATATAATATTGTTGATGATGTAATTTAACATGGTATATAAGTCCCTAATAGATTCATACCCACCCATTTTCAAGGCATCATACGTCAGCCTCTAGATTTGTAATTTTTCTTCTTCACTTTTATATTGCCTTAATATATGTTTTTCAGCTTATCCCATATACCTTTAGCTATGGCAACGCACTTCACCCACAAAAATTCACCTTTAAAAAGTGATGATAGTAAATAATTCTTCTCCCATTCCATCACTCTCATGATTATTCTTATAAATAGATTAAGATGAAAATTATCATCAATAGGAATAAATATATCTGTTGCATCTTCAAGAAAATCATATCTAATATACATAATATGGGGAAACATTATATCTTTCCAGATATGATAATTCTTACAATCAAAAACTAGGATTCCTTTATTGTTGACACAATTCAAATTATCCATCAACTTCTCTTCAAAACATCAACAAAGAATAATTGAAGGGAACCTGTCTCTGATACTAATTGTAATTGCCCATCCAAGATAACTGTATCACAGAGAGGGGGAGGGGTGAATTAGTGATATTTTTTTATATTTCATTACTTATTAAAAAAAATTTCCTCCTGTTAAATATTTCTTTTCCTATTGAAAATAATTAAAACCCACATCTATAAGAACACAAGAATTTACAAGGTTTATTATTCAACAAGAATATCTACATCCTTGGTATTGTTTGAAAATGATCTAATACCACACAATCTACTAGAATACAATCATTTTGTGTGAAATACATTGAGTAGGATATGCCCTTTCACTTGTGTGTCACTATGTGAACAATTCAATAGTGAATATTTTCCTTCGAGAACAAATGATGTAATAAAATATTTTGTACCAAAACAAGTTATGATGATTATTTGTCAACATTGACAAATGTGTTCTTTTTTATAAAAAATATTTAATTTCTTTCCTAGAAGTTGGTAAGAACTTTTATGGACTTTATCATTAAGAAAAATATATGAATTTGTTATAATATATTTGCGAAAATTCTGAACCATTTCTTCTTCAATCTAGAAATACAAATATAATTTTTCTAGTTTGATGATTCAGCACAATTCGATGACCAGTTGTATACAATCATGTGTCTCCTCTTATGCTTCTTCTATCTGAAATACTTCGTCAAAAAAATTCAATAAGGAAACCTCTTATTCTCTCTAAAGCTATTTGTTGTCTCTTATTCACCATGAGTAGTACATCTATCATAAAGTACAAAGTAATTTCTCTTTTATACTCACCCCAAAAATGGTTTGGGTGGGATTCCTGAATTTTTTTCCAATAAATTACATATTACGAATCTATATGTTCCATTGAATTTCAGGTGCATCTTTCCTTCATAAACTCTTCTCAACACTTCTCGAACCATCATGAATATTCAAAGAGATTTATTTATAATTTATACTTTCTTTAAAATAATTAGTGTGATTATAATTTTCCAATCTAATTTTTCATTATGATCTGCCTTATTATGATGAAGACAAATGTAAAATAATATATACTTATTTATCTCTTCTCCTGACCTACTTGAATGATAAACAAAGTAATAAAACCTATTTGGAATGGTTTAATACATTATTGATAAATATATGAATTTATTCTTCATATTTCCCACAACATACTTTTCATTTTATTTACAGTCATCAATTTCAAACAATTCTCCCTCTGGTGATTATGATGGCATATCGAGTCTGATGGACCGGTATTAGCAGCTTCAACTTCAACAACTTCTTTCTCTTATAAATATGATACCGGTTAATGTTAATCACAACAAATTCAACCTTTGATGAATATGATGTCATAGTAAATCCAGTGGATCAACATTATGAGATTATTTCTCTTTTGAATATGATGCTCACTAACTTTTTTCTTTGAGGATTTAATTCTTTCTTGCATTTAGTTTAACTAAAAACTGTCACCTTCAATATGATCATCCTCCTTGGTCATTAAACAAGTATTCATCCAGAAATATCATTATGATGATCTTGAGACTGGAATGATTCAAATTTATCAAATTTATTCTTTCGTAATCTTTCAGCAAGTACCCTTAATTCCTTCATGACTTTGATTATGTTGAATATCAACTTTATCATCATATGACCTACCATGTAAAGTGATTCTACTTAACTATTTTTTATCAACATATTTCTTTCCTTCTAAACCTGAATATGATTGGTATAATTATGATCAAATTGAATATGATTGGTAGAATCTTTTTCTTTTCTTTATTTCATCAATCATTCATTACTACTTTTATAACTTACTAATGATTTATGTGACCTCCAAGATCATCAAAGCATCATTACATTTTTATCAAAGTCAGGAAGACTGTGATTTTCCCCATTACAATTAAACCTTTCATTCCAGACTTAGGGTGAGTATAATGATCCTCTTCATCCCGAAAAAATATTTTCAATACAATGGACTTTATTAACCATTGTGAGTCTCATTTTCTTGAATAACATGGTCAGTCTGATTTTTACCAAATAAAAAGTGAGGTGATTTATTTTCTTTTTAAACTTATTTGACAATAAAAAATAATACCTAAATATGATAGTCATCCTTATCATCTTGGTCTTAACATGTACTGACACTACCAATAAGTGGTCAAGGTTTTGTGATATATAGTGATGAATCAAAGAATGTCTTGGGTTGTGTAGTCATGAAGAAGGATGAAGTGATATCCTATACCTCATGATAGTTAAAGATCCATGAGAAGAACTACCTGGCACATAATCTAGAGTTAGAAGACATGATCTTTGCTCTAAATAATTAGTTTCACTATATTTATGGTGAGAATTTTGACATAGATACCAATCATAAGAGTCTAAATTATATATTCACATAGAAGTATATCAATATGTATTAAAGAAAATGGTTTGACCTAATCATGGACTATGATTTCTCTATTCACTACAATCAGAGAAAGGAGAATAAGGTAGATGATGCTCTTGACAGAAAAAACAGGCTACTATATCCATGATGTAAATTGAGAGAGACTTTATCTTCTTGTATATGAAAATGATATATCTTGAAATAATAACGATATGGAATACATCCTACCTCTCCCAAATGATTTCCCAACCATCTATATAAGATAAGATCAAGGAGAAATAAATGGATGATCTGGAGCTAAAAAATGTTGAAAACAATAAAGGAAGGGGAGCTACATGAGTTCCAAATTTATGATGATGGTGTAATTTAGTTTTTAATGAGGCTTTCTATTGCTTCATAACATGAGATAAAGACCATGCTATTGTATAATGCACATAGCCTATCTTTCTACACCACCCCAAAAGAACCAATATGTACTATGATCTTTAAGAACACTTTTGATGGGACAACATGAAGAAGGAGATTACAGAGTATATATTAAGGTGTTTGGTATGACATCAAGTTAAAGTAGAGTGAAAAAATTCTAAAGGGATGATGAAATCATTTCTTATGACCATGTGGAAATGGATGAATATCACCATGGAAATTATCACCAGTCTCCCGAAAAAATCCACAGAAAAAATACGATATGGTTTGTGGTGGATCGACTCACCAAGACTGACCACTATAACACTATTTGGGAAGACTTCTCACTTGAAAAAAAATTCCATGATATATGTGAAGGAATTGGTGAGGTTTCATGGGGTTCCACTTTTGATCACATTTGATTGTGATCCAAGGTTCACCTATAAATTCTATAGAATCATTAAATAACATTTTTGTACTAAATTAAATTTTAGCATGACCTATCACTCCCAAACTAATAGAAAATCTAAAAGGACTATTCAAACACTTGAGGACATGCTAAGATCACAATTGATGGAATTTAAAGGAGGATGTGATCAGCATATCGCATTGGTTGAGTTCTCAGATAAAAACAACTTCCACTCAAGTATTCAAATGGATCTATATGAATCTTTTAATGTAAATCAATGTAGAACTCAAAATAGTTTGGGATGAAGTTGTGGAATGACAGATACATGGGCCTAATCTAGTGAAAGTGAGGACAAAGAAGTTTCAATCCATACAAGAACATATAAAAGCTACCTAGAGTCAGTAAAAGAGCTATACCTACTACTATCAAAGGGACGTTAATTTTGATGTTGGAGAAAAGGTTTCCTTTGAATATAACCATGGAAGAGAGTCATACACTTTGTAAAGAAAGGGATGTTTTAGTCCAAGGAATATTGACCCCTTTGAGATCCTTGATCATATAGGATTAGTGACATATCAACTTTCATTTCCACAAAGTATGGATCAAGTTCATGATTTGTCCAAAAAGAATTTTATGGAAATTATTAGGCCATTAACCTTCCATTATTGAGTTTGGTTGGTTTTTATGACACTTTTTATGTAAAAATGTGGGTAAACCTAACTTGTTTTCAAAATACCATGTCAGTCCTTTTCCTCCTTTATAAAAAGACACAACCTATCCTCATTCCTCACACCTCTCAAACCAATTAGTTTCAACCAAATATCTTCCCATATAAATTCCCAAAATCCCTCCCCTAGACCTTGAATCCTCCCTTTTGTTAGAAATGATTACAAGGAATCCTTTTGGTACAAACCAAAAGTAGTTACCCGATTAAGATGTAACATCGTTTCTCATGATTTTTTGTTTTATTTTCATTATCCAACCCCTCATATATTATTATTTGATTCTTGTATAAATAAACAATATCCTAAATATAATAGTATGTTTTATTCTAAGGGTTAGACCTACACTTACAAAAACTTACATTTAATGGGTAATGAACATATTGTGTGTATGTATAGTGAAATACTGCCTCACAAAACGACACTTGTTCATTTTACTTTAACAACATTCATAGTTGGCCATTATGATGGAAAATATATTTTTATATGATATAAATGATATTTATTAATTATTTATGCTAATTTAATCCTTTTATAATACACACCATTAACACCTTCCATTTTTCAATAATATGATAACATCGTTTGAGGAAGTGTGGAATACCGCCCCCTCAAAGAGATGTGATTCATTCACACGATACATGGAATGTATAAAGAATGATTATAATTAAAAATATGTGAAATAAACAACCTATATATGATATAAATAAAATAATTACCTTTTTGGAAATATACTATATATATATATTAATTTCATTATTACCCTTTCACACACTAAAAAAGTGATAACGTCATTCATAGATGTGTGGACTACTGACTCCTCGACACGATGTGATTCATTTTACACAATAATAATTATATATTTAGGTATATATGATTAAATAATATTGTTTTAATGTTATGTTGGTCAACCTGGAAATATTTGGTGTTACTAACCTTCTTTCCATAACGATCATTGAAAAATAAGAACATCACTCATGCGTATGTACGGCCTACCATCACCATGATTGTAATGTTGGTTCATTTTTCATAACCATATTTAATAATTTATTTTAAAGGTATAATTAATGAACGAATGTGATAATTATTTGATGATTATTAATCTATAGATGTCATATACTGACCCCTTTGACAATAGTTGACCTACCAATGTTGTTTTTGATACATAATCCGAATTTGGTGTAAACAGCCGATGTAAACAGAATTGTTTAAGTTGTTTTATACAACATAGTATAAAGTGAAATAAAATTAATGTTAAACATGAAATTTTTTCCAAATAAATTAGAAAATTAACATATGTTTATTATACATGAAGTCAAAGGATGTTCACCCAAAATGAAACTCAAGGTAAGGTATTTACATCTCGCTTTTTACATCTATGAGATTAATGTCATGTTCACCATTTAATTATTTTGTTTGGTGTATCTACTACCCATTTTGATATACTATATAATTAATTATTGTATCTTTATGGTATTAAAAATATTCATTCAATATTATTCCTTCACCAGGCTTATGATTTAAATTATTTTAGAGTGGTATAGGACACTTTGGGTTGTTGAATGATTATTTTCCTTATGACTAGTACTAATTGTCTTTCAATGGAATTTCCATTATAGGATATTATATATCTGTTTTTCAATAAAACCATTCATTATTTTCTAGTTATTCATGACCATTTTCAAGTATTAGTACTATTTTTTCCACTCTCTTGTACTCAAAATGTTTTAGAAAATGTTTTTAAGAGAAATAAAATTTATTTCTCTCTTTATTCAGAGAACCTATTTTCTTTAAAACCCATGTTTTAATAAAAAAAATTCAAAAATGTTTTTAAAATGATTTTGTAAAGAAATTATTACCCTTTTTTTTCTTTTACCATTGTTTTCAAAGGAATCTTCTTATCACATTATTAATAATTCAATTTTTAACCTTTAACAATGAAAAAAGAATGTTCTTTTACCTCATATGACAAGTATAGATTTTCCCACCATCATTTATTTTATGATTCATTTTCATGTATAAAAGGGTAATTTTTAAAGAAAATGTTTTTAAAAGTTATTTTGAAAGAAAAAAACCTCCAAAAGGTTATTCATAATAAAAGGATATTTTCCTCAAGTATTTTTTTAAATATAATTTTATAGTATTTATATTTATCATCAATAATAACCATTTATTTTTACTCCACCTGATATTTCTTTATTGATACTATCCTTATTCTTCCTCTAGGTTGCTTATTATTGATTTGTCAAAGGATAACATTCCCATTCACTTCTTTGAACTATATGTTATTCCCCTTGAAATATTAAATCCTCTATGATTATTGAAAATTCAATTTCCTACTAATTATCCATTCCATTCATCATGTATATTACTATTCCCTAAACCCTATACCATTTTACAGACAGTGTCTAATTTGATAGTTATTTTATTAATTGGGAAAATATTGATTATTTCATATCCTTTATTCAATACAGATATTTAATAAGGCATATTATTTATTTTGATTATTATATATGAGGAATGATTTGGACAGGCAATGATGGGAGGAGCTTGAAATTTATATAGGTCCTCAATGATTCGATAGGTTCTTATGAGAAAAATTAGTCTCACAAATTTGAATTCTTTAAACTTTCATGTGAAAGGTATTGATGGTATAGGATTTCATGTGACTCAAACATGTTGTCTATTAAGAAATCATTTCACTCATTTAGTTTTAGTTATTATTCATCCTTGATATTTTACACCGACATATCTATGGATACATTTCAATTTCAGTTATTTAGATAGAATGTGTTTCAGTTTCTTACTCTGCCATATTTATTTTTCCTTATCTAGTTATTTAAATGGAATGTGATTTCAGTTATTACCTTTCCATAATATTTATAAAATTCCTTCTTAGTTTAGTGATTATATAGTGAACATCCTTCTCATTTTATTGATTATATGGAATGTGAGTTCAGTTATTCACCATGACATAATTATTTTTCTTATTGATTCATTATTACTTCTGCTATATTTTTCCATTACTGAGAATTTGAGCTCACCCTTTTTATGTCTATTTCCCTAGGAATTTGAGAAGCGTACTTTGAAAGATATAAATTGATTTACTAGATGGATTAGATTTATCCTTGATGTTATTTATTTAGAAATAATTAAAAATTATGTTTTAATTAGTGTATTCTTTTCTCATTTATGTTTCTTTTTTACCAAGAATACTTATCTCTTGATCCTTCAGGATTTAATTCCTTGTAATATTTCTAATGTAATAGTAGTAGACACCGATTCTGGGCCTTCTGGGGTTAGGTTACATCTGTTGGTATTAGAAGAAATTTAGTATCATCCTTGGGAAATTGATTTAGGAAAACATAGGTTAGAGAACATAGACCTAAGGTAGAATTTGAGGATAAGTATACAATAAAATCGTATAATTTTGGTAAGGTAGAGATTATGTTGTTCTTTATATCAATACACCGTGTCTGGACACTAAAAGTGTATCTGGTTTTGATACATATATATCTAGGATTAATAACTATGACAAGGTATTTTGAGCCTAACTTTGGGAACCTGGTACAAAACAATGAGCTTTACTGCACAACTGCTTCGACACTCCTGGGGGATATGTTTAGGATAATTTACATTTTCTTTAAAAACCACCATGATGGATTTTGACAATGAATAACCTAGGTTAAAACTAGGTTGTTTAGATTGAAAATAGGGTATCTATATTTAAAAATCCTATAAATTATATTATGGATAAACTCTAGAATAAGGGAAGATCTATTTGGAAATAAGTGGATGAAGTATTTCTGTATTAGAGTTGTATTGAAAAATTTAGTTAAAATAATATTATGTGATTAACCTAATTTAAAGGATTTTCATCATATTTATTTTAGTAATTATATTAATTTTGTTTTAGAAATGGATGACCTATAGTTGGGTGATAACCAATCAAATCTGGAAAGGTTGCGGGTCTGAAACCCATGACCAAAGGATGATATGGGTTTCTTTCCAACCACCAACCTATGAAATTTCCTGGTTAATTTTTCATTGTTTTTAGTTAAACAATTTGATGAATAAATGTTAATGATAAACCATTAGTTTCACCTTTTAGGATTAGATATTAATCTATTAACCATAATGGTTTTGGAAGATAGTTAAAGAAAATAGTTAGAATTTTCACTCTTTTATAGGCCTCACAATCATTTAAATGATTCTTTTAGTGCTTCGGGCATAAAAATTCATTATTGGAAATTAATTTCTTGGAGTAAAGGAATGAATTAGAATTTGATCAAAGCACAACCAAAATTTATGTTTTTTTATATGAAATTGAAACCTATCATGTAATAATATTTCATTATATTCCTAAGTAGTAAAATAATTACCCAAAATTCGGAAAATGTCTTAAAAATAAAATGTTTTCCTAATATCTTAATTTCTGTTGAATCTGTGGTCTTTTAAATCATCACAGATTTATGGATTTGATGTCCTCAACTTTCATTGATCATTCACTTGTTTGTAATTGAGAACCCCATTAATTCCTTATAAATATTAACATTTTCCCTGCAAGTACGTATCTCTACTTTACACTGATGTTCTGCTACTTAGAGACCTAGTTAAATGGTAGTCTATGTGACCTATATACTTTCTGTTCTCTCTTTTATAGAGGATGACTTATAACCCTTTCTCATGATGTGGGATTTCAAACATAGGAAGTATCAAAAAATCTATCACAATGTTCGATTTTAAATTGTAAGGATGTAATTTAAATAAGGTGGGGAGAATGTGATGAACTGAAAATATAAAGTAAGAAATTTTTATTCGATAGCGTGCATGACACGCGACACCGAACATGTATGGCAATATAATATCTAGATACATTATAAAATATTTACAATTTAAAATAGATTCTATGTATTTCAATACATGCAACACCGAGTTAGCTTGTGTTGCATGCAAGAGAGGCCTCCATTGACTGATTATGGAACATGCAAGAGCGGCCCTCCTCGATAGCTTGTGTTACATGCAAAAATGACCTTCCATTATAGCTTCTACTACAGGCAAGACCCATATTCACCAAATAATAATGTATTATTAAAATATTATTATTTAATATAATATGATATAACCTAGCCGTTATGTTAGCAATTATAAATAGAATTAACTAACATATGAAAATTTATGGGTTATATAAATATAAAATTAATTCATTGGTTACCAACTGATGATAAATGAAAATAAGAATCAATTTGATATAAAAAAAATATTATTATTTATATACATCCAAATGATTTTTGTCTTAATAAACAAAGTTAATTATAATTATTTAATGATTTTAATGAAATATATATATTATATATTAAAAAAATATTTTTTATATTAATCCATTATGTTTGATATGCATAAGAAAACAATAAACCCTATTTTACATATAATACCTATATTTTTATAAAGGCAATTTTACCACCTTTTAATAGAGAACCCATTTTAAATTAGAATTTTGGGACTTTAATTGATTTAATATGTGAAAATAAAATTAATCTTGGAAATATAAATATAATAATTATTTTAGGGTGAATTTTTTATTTTTTTTTGAAACATTGCATATTTAATGAATAGTTAAAAATACTGAATTTTAGTTCAAAACATCTTTTTTATCTAATTTATTTATATGGTTAAATTATATTTTTTGTTGGTTTTAATGTTTAATTGGATAATATTTTTATAAATTAAAACTATTTATGACATTGGAATAAATTTTATTTTTAAATTGATTATAAAAAATAGAAAACTTTCATACCTTTTTACATTAAAAACATGCATTGTCGTCCCATCTTCGGGATTAAATTTAAATTAATTTCTTCCACTTCTGTGATTTGAATTTTGAAAAATGGATTCCATATTTGGAATAAAAATAATTTATAATTTCTATTATGTCCAAATTTTTTATTTATAAAACTATTAGTGAAAGTAATTAAAATTAATTACAATTATTAAGGTATAATTAAGCTTAATAAAGGAATAAACCTTTAACGTAAGGGGCCAAATGACCTAGAAAATTCTCTAAAACCCCTTTTATGGACATAATTAATAGATTAACCTTCCATTATTGAGTTTTGTTGGTTTTTTCTGACAATTTTTTTGGTTAAAACATGGGTACACCTAACTTGATTTCAAAAGACCAAGTGAGTCATTTTCCTCCCTTATAAAAGGCCGCCAAATCTCCCCATTCTTGAAACATCTCAAACCACATATATTTGAAAAATAACTTCCCATATAGATTCCCAAAATTCCTCCACTAGAAAATTAAGCCTCCATTTTAGTATAAATCGTTCCAAGGAATCCTCTTGGTAGAAACCAAAAGTAGTTACCTTATTAAGAGGTAATGTCTTCTCTCTAGCTTTCTAGTTTTATTTCCATTGTCCAACCCCTCATATATTTTTACTATATTAATATATAACAAAACAATTATCCTTAATATACTATTATTTTGTTATCCTAAAGGTTATACCTACACTAACACACACTTACATCTAATGGGTAATGAACATATTGTTTCTGTGTACAGAAAACTACTGCCTCACGAAATGATGACTGTTCATTTTCCTTTACCATCATTAATGGTTGGAAATGATGAGTGAAACTCTGTTCATATATGATATATATGATATTTATTATTTCATTATACTTATCTAATTTTTTTATAACACATTCCATTAATACTTTCCAATTTTTAAATATGATATCTTGGTTTGAGGAAGTGTGGATTATTGCCCCCTCAAAGCGATGTGATTTGTTCACACGATCCATGGAATGTATAAATAATGATTATAATTAAATATATGTGACATAAAAAACATTATATGATATTAATTAAATAATTACCTTTCTGTATATATACTTTATAAATATATATAATTTTTTTATTACCCTTTCACACACTTAAAAAGTGATAACGTCGTTCGTGGACACGGGGACTACCATCTCCTCAAAACGATGTGATTCATTTTACATTAAAATAATTCTATATAAAAGTATATATGATTTAATAATATGTTATTTATGATATAATTATCATTTTGGAATGATATGGTGTTATTAACCTTCTTTCCACAACAATCATTGAAAAATTAGAGCATTACTCATGCGCACGTACAACCTACCATCTCCATGATTGTAACATTGGTTCGTTTTTCATAAAAATATTTAATGATTAATTTTAAATTCATAATTAATGAAAAATTATGATAATTATTTCATGATTATTATTTTTTAGATGTTATATAATGACCCCTCTAACCATAGTTATCCTACCAATGTTGTTTTTGACACATAATCTGAATTTGTTCTAAACACCCAATGTAAACAGAATTTTTCAAGTAGTTGTATAAAACGTAGAAAAAAGTGAAATAAAATTAATTATAAACTTTAAAAAGTTTCTCAACAAATTAGAAAATTAAAATATGTTTATTATACAAGAAGTGAAAGGACGTTCACCCAAAAGGAAACTCAAGGTAATGGATTCTCATCTCATTTTTTACATCTGTGAGATAAATGTCATATTCAAAATTTAATTATTTTTTGTGGTGTATATAATACCAATTTTGATATATAATAACATGAATTTTTTTATTGTAATTGTATTTGAAAATTTCATTCAACATTATTCCTTTCTGAGGCTTATAATTTAAAAATTTTCAAAGTTGTATAGGACACCTAGAGATGTTTAAAGATTATTTTCCTCAAGAATAGTACTAATGATCTTGTAGTAGAACTACAATTAGAGGAAATTGTATAACAATTTTTCAACAAACTCTTTCATTATTATCTAGTTATTCATGAATATTTTCCAGTATTAGTATCATTTTTACACTCTTTGGTTCTGAAAATGTTTTAGAATTTTTTTTAAGAAAACCCAACTTTATTTATCTCTTTAGGTGGAGAACCTGTTTTCTATTAAAATTCATGTTTTAATAAAATGATTTCAAAAATATATTTAAAATGATTTGGTAAATAAGTTTTAATCCTTTTTTTCTTTTACCATTGTTTTCAAAGGAATATTCTTTTCTCTTTTCAAACAATGTATTTTCCTAACATTTAACGGTGCAAATAGAATGTTCTTTTACCTCACACGACAAGTATGGATTTACCTATCGTCATTTCTTTGAAGCTTCCCTTTCATGTCTAAAAGGTTACTTTAATTTTTTTTTCAAAAAGTGATTTCCAAAGAAATTTTTTTCCAAAATGTTTTCATAAACATAGGATATTTTACACAATATTTTTAAAGATCATTTTATAGTATTTCTATTCATCAACATCAATAGAAACCACTACAAAACTAGGTTTAACTATTACTAGGGCTTAATAGTGCTAGCTAAAAATGATGTTAAAGACCCCCTTTGTCAATGATAATAAACATTGTTAAAGGAGGTCTTTAATAATGATAAAAAAATTGTTAAAGGGGTAACTTTATCAGCACTTTAAAAAAATCAACGATAAATGGGATCTTTTAATAGCACTTGTAAAAAAACATGGTTAAAGGGGGGGGTCCTTATCATCACTTTTTTAGAAGCACTGATAAAGACCCCTCTTTATCCATGTTTTTTAGTAGTACTGATAAAGCTATACTTAAAAAAATAATTAAGAATAATATATTAATATATAAATATATTTATATTGACATAAATATAATATATATTTTTTAAAATATGTTTTAGATATGGTATATAGAATTTTACAATTAATATATACGATATTTTGTGAAAATGGATTACAAAATAAATAAATAAAATATTTTCAATTAATAATTTTCTTATTATTTTCTATTAATAGTCATTTAATATCAATTTGAAGATAGAAAATCAAAAAAAAATATCTTAAATAAGTTGAAAACGTAACTCAAACATCAAACAGTGATAACTTTTGATCTGGGTGTCCATTTATGCTCTACCACATATCAAATCAAATTTTTTGATGAGATCTACAACCTTAGTGAAAATGGTAAACCTATATCACATGTTTAAAATCCAAAAAATCTCATAAGATCTCAAAAATAGAGTTTTTAGTCAGGGTACCCTGATTTTTTGACATTCGATGGATTTTCAACCTATTTTAAGGGGGTATTATTGCCTTTTTGGTGGTGACTAATTTTATTCCTCGGTATCACATTTATATTGATATTATGGTTTTGAAATTTTATCATTTTTCATAATTTAATGTTATTTATAAATAAATATATGCATGTGTTTTATGTTTATTTATAATAAATCACTCATATAAATACATATATCAACATATTTATGTAAAAATGAATATTTTAATATATGTAAATAAATACATATTCTAAAGATGTATTTAAATTAATATCTAGCCATTTTCACATTATTTATTCACATACATATGTGTGTATTAATAAAGAGATATATATTTATATTATATTCTATTATATATAAATGAATATAATATATAATATATTTAAATAAATATAATTTTGTATATATCACACACACACACACACACATACTGTATAAATGTATTTTAAAATAATTATATAAATATATATAAATAAATAAATATATATATATATAAACAGAAATATCATTAAATATACATCAAAACATCATAGTGTAGTGGTAAAGGTATTCCATCATCGAAGGAGAGGTGTAGGGTTTGAATCCATGAAGATGCACATAAGGATAGAAATTCACAAAGTGATGATAAAAGGTGGAAGGGTGAAAAGCACTAATAAAGGGGTGGTGGAGTGCTATTAAAGGGTTCATGGAAGCGCTGATAAAGGGGGTCAAGCTCATAGGTGTCCAAAAAAATATAATTTTACCCCCTTTAACAGTGATGCCTTTATCGTCACTAAAAAGTGTTATTAAAGGCCCCCTTTAACATCACTAATAAAGTTTTTTTAAAGGACCCTTTTAACAATGTTTTTTTATCAATGTTAAAGGGGGATTTTAACAATGTTTTTTTAGCACTGATAATGTTTTTAACTTTTAACCACACTAATATTGTCAGTGATTTAATAGAATTGATAAACGACTATTCAAGCACTATTAAAGGCCTATTTTGTAGTAGTGAACCATTTATTTTTACTCCACATAAGATTTTTTTGTATTGATATCATCTGTATTCTTCCTTTGAATTGTTTATTATTTATTTTTCTAAGGATAGTATTCACATTCACTTCCTTGAATTATTTGTTATTCCCCTTGAAATATTCAATCTCCTTTGATCATTAAACTTTGAATTTACCCCTAATTATCCATTTCATTCAACATGGATGTTACTATTTCCTAAACCAGATACCATTTTACATATGATGTCTACATTGACAGTTATTTTATTATTTCAGAAAATATTGATAATTTAATCTTATTTATTCAATACCGATAATTTATAAGGCATATTATATATTTTGATTATTCAATTTAAGGAATAATTTGGAAAATAGATGATGGGAGGAGACTAAACAATATATAGATCCTAAATGTGTCGATAGGTTCTCATGAGACAAATTATTTTTTCAAATCAGAATATTTTAAACCATCATGTGATAGGTCTTGATTGTATAGGTTTTCATGTGCCTTAGACATGACGTCCATTAAGAAAGCATTTACGTAATTTAGTTTCATTTATTAATCATCGATGATATTTTGTGTCAATATATCTTTGGATACATTTCATTTTTAATTATTTATATAGTTTGTGTTTTAGTTTTTACCTTACCATAATTCTTTCTTCTTATCTATTTATTTTAATGTCACGTGTTTTCATTTATTACCTTGTCATGTTGTTTATGCCCCTCTTTCTCAGTTTATTGATTATATGGAATGTGAATTCAGTTATTCACCATTTCATAATTATTATTCTCATTGATTAGTTATTTCTTCCTCTATATTTTGGCCTTACTAGTAATTTGATATCACCTTTATTATTGTTATTTACCAAGGAATCCAAGAAACATACTATGAAAGATATAAATGGATTTACTAACTTTATTAGAGATATCCTCAATGATTTTTATTTAGAAAGAAGAAAAAAATGTAGTAATTTGTTTATTATTTTCTCATGTATATATCTATTTTATCAAGACTACTAAACTCTAAGTCCTTTGGGAATTAATACCTCATAATCCTGTCAATGCAATAGAAGTAGACGCTAGCTTTGGGCCTTCTAGGGTCGGGTCTCTTCAGATCTCCTCTTAGAGATGCTAGGGTTAGTATTTTGAGAAGAACAAAACCTCTAATATGTGTGTATGGAAGTTAAAAATGTAAATGTGTAGGGTTTGGTCAATCTAAAATGTTCAAATTGGTGTACAGAAGTGAGGGAGAAAGTTCCCTTTTATAATTTAGGTGGGGCATAATAGGAAACTCCAAAAATATTAAATTAATATAAATTATTTTTAATTAAAAATATCTTAAAAGTGAGTTACTTAAAACCTAAGATGAGTGTGGGTCTAAATCGTCTCAAAAAATAATTTTTAGACATGTTTAGGTCACAATGTTAACCTTCTAATTTGTCTTTAACCCTTAGTTAAACCCTTTATCTCTTACCATTACAACTTTTTTTACTCATTAGGGATAATATAGTTATTATAAAATGATAAACAAATCCCAAATGGATCATTGATGACATATTTAACCTTATTGTATTTATTTGGATGAATTTATATTTTTATGAATTTTATATCATTTAATAAAATATTATTTATTTTAAAGTATAAGTTTTTTAGTTTCTGATACTATTCAATATTTGTCTTTTTAAAAAATATCCTAACTTCATGATAACATCAAAAAAAAACTTATAATATATCACTCTCATTTCTAAATTATCTATACAAATCATGTATGTCATTTATTATGACAAATTTTATTTATTATAATGATTTTAATATCATTTATTTTTTTTTCCATTAATTAAATAGTTACTATGTCAATATTATGAATGAATTTGATTATATTATTTCTTCTCTAAAAAATTTAAATAAATTATCATGATGAAGATAAATTTATTATCTTTAAAATGAATATGTATAGTCTAATTTATCTTTTCTATAACCATGTATTAAAAATGTAATACTTATTAAAAACACGAGTAGGCCATTATTAACTTATCTTTAAATAAAATATAATAAATGTCTTATTCTCATCCAAGTGGATTAAAAAGAGTATAATTTCGGCCTAATTATGATTTTTTTTAAAACCACTCATTAAATGAAATTAGGTCATGTGTTGGGGTAATTTTATAATATCATTTATATCCATAATTACCTAATTTACCCTTAATTGTGTTAATAAAAATATTACTAAATTTTACTATTCATATGACGGAAAATAAAAGAAAACTATTTACATAATTTGGACCCACTAATTCCAAATATAGAATCCATTTTTCATAATTTAAAACATAGAATTTTTATTAATTATTTTAAAATTAATCTTGGTGACGGCGTGAGAAAATGAGTTATTAAAGTTTAAACCTGCAAAAGACTGAAACATTTTTATACCAAAATTCATTGTAAAATTGATTACAATATCCTAAACTGTATTAAATGATAAAAATAATCTATTTATATTTTCGAAACATTCAATAATATAATTTAACACTCTAAATTATTTTGACGAAAAAATGTTGTTTTCAATTAAAATTTTGTATTTTTCACTATTTATCAAAACATGAATCTTATCAGAAAATTACCAAATATTTAACTAAAGAAAAATTTTATATTTATAATTAAAATATGAAGTTTACTTTTTCAAATAGAATTCATAAAATTGTCAAAAATGGGATTTAAGAAAGGTTCTCCATTAAAAGATGATAAAACTATTTTTATAAAAAATAGGTTTTATTTGTAATATTTGGTTTGTGATTGTCATATACCTCTCAAATATATTATATGAATATAAAAAATATTTCAATTAATATATAAAATATATATTTCATTAATATCATCCTATAATAGTAATTTATTTAATTTATTAGAATAAAATGACTTTGTGTGCATAAAAATAGTTCTTTAAAAAAACATCTCAAATATATTCAGTTGGTTACTATATTCATTTTTAATTAATTTAGAACCACTGAATTCAGGCATATATTTTTATAAGTTAGTTAATTATATTCATAAACACTAACATAATGGCTAGGTTATATATAATTATATTAAATAATAATATTTTAATAATATATTTTTGATTGTTAAAACTCGGCCTTGCATGTAATGCAAACCAACTTATTGTTGTGTGTAGCATAAACATATTTTGGTATTGAATACAACATAAACTATCAAATAAAATGTATTTATTTAAGAAGTGACATACTGTAAAATCATGGGCTGTTACAGGTGATGTAGGGACATCAGGTGTTTATGTTAATGCATTTCATCTACAAGGTGGAGATTTTTGAACATTATTCACTCAATATTGTAAATTAAATGACTTTAATTCCATGAATTATGTGAAGACCCAACGCCAGAAAAACCAGGAGTCGGTGCCTTTTGAACACGATGTGTCATTTTTCAACAAAAACATGCATTGATAAACACACATCACATCCCATATAGAGGATCTAGTTTGGTTCGGGCTCTGGGAAACCAGTATCTTTTAAATTGTTTCATCTGATAAATGTTGTTACCTGAAAATTTATAATTCAAAACGTAGGGTGAGAATAAGAATGCCGAGTAAGGTGTTTAAAATAAACCAATGAAACTTTTGAAAGCATTTTTTAAATACTTATCCAAAGAAAATTCTCTTATAAAAAACTGTACACATGCAACATAACATAAAAGTGATCAACTAAGGTTTTCAAGGAATATATGAATTAATTAGGAAATTTTCAAAAAGGGGAAGTAAAAGATATCCTACACAAGAATGACGTATGAATGTTTAAGCACAAATTAAACTGTTAATATTAATACTTAATCAGAGTTGCACGTGAAGAATAAAATCTTCAATTTCATATGTTGGTTACTATTTTACACGAATCAAGCCCCAAACCTTTACTTGTGACATCAATAAGAACTTGATAAAAACATAAGGGCAAGAGTAGTGAAAGAATAGGCATATCTTCTTGAAAAGTACTTGTAACATGAATTGAATATGTGGATTCAACATTTCATTTAAACATTCATGAACATATCACCAATGTTCATCTCCAAGGTTTCAATAAAGAAAAATTACTGAGGTTATTCACCAGGGTATCGTGAATCTTGTCATCTCTAGAGATTAATTCATTACCCAATGCATTGGAGCACTATTATGGTGCACCCTTAATAAATATTTACTTCATGTGAGCCACATAAATCAATACTTTACTTAAATGGTATTTTATATTCAAGATGTCCCAAACCACCTTGAATAGTTCATTCATAGTTGGTCATATTAGTTGAATTAACATATCTTATAAGTGAGAAAGGAATCTAGATGATTAAAAACCAAGCTAACAATCGTATGGAAATTATCAAAAGGAGATAAGAAAGGTAGATTGTGGCACATACATTGACATATAAGGTACTGAAAGAACAGAAAACTAGAATTTATCACATACAAGTTTGTTCTTGAAATTATAAAATTTTATCATCCAATTGATTACAAGGTGAACAAAAAATCTCAAGTAGGGTTCTGAGCTTGAACATGCTAAAACATTCAATATTGTTAAGACTTTTCATAATACTGAATAATGTCCATGATAGAAAGAATTAATCTTCACCATAAGAAACATCATTTAAAACTTACGGAAAAAATTAAGTTACTGTTAAATGTGGATATAAGATTTGTTTAACACATTATTTCTAATGTTTTAAAAACTCCACCTAAAATCGAGACTTAATGTGTAAGGACCTTAACAAATGAAATCAAGATTCACGCAACATATAAAATATATGTATATACCCAAACTCAAACTGAAACAATTGCATACCCATGTGTGTTAATCACCTAGGAATATTAGTTCAACATCATTTTGAATAGGGTTGGTCATGCCCTTAGTCATAATAATTTGTTTATGAAAACCTACAAAAAATAATTTTATAAAAACTCGATCATATATATAACATTTTCAAAATTAATTTATTATTTAAATATGAAATTAAGTGTATGTGAATATGTGCAGTGCATGAACAATTATACACAAACTTCATACATATAACTGATGTAGAAAGGTCATGCCCATTCCATTATATAACTGATGTCTATACATATAACCAAATGTATATATGTATTTTCAAAACAATAAAACGAGGCCATGTATAATCATTACATTATTTAAGCTATATGAATACAAGAGAACTCGAAGGCCTTGGTTCAATATTTAAGAACGTTTGAACTGAACCATAAGGTTAAAAAAATATCTTTTTGAATATATAAGTTTATATATTCTCAAAGAAGAAAAACAAGGAAAAACTAAAAACCCTTACATTAATGACCGGGAAAAGGAGGACTTCAGAGAGGGTTTCCCTTTCTCACTGGAGACCTGAGTGGGAGATAAGAACTGAGATGTCTCGATTATTTATATAGAAAAGCTCACACACCACCTTCCATGAAAAAACTCACCCACTTGCATTGCATTCAATGGGGGGGTGTCGTGCTTGAAGAAAATGAGGAGACATGGGGGTCACCGGTGGTCAGAGGTGAAGAAAATGAGGGGTGTTCCATATGGTAGGGTTACTGGTGTAACCCATTTGTGGAGGAAGAAGACGACGCAGCTAGGGGAAATGACGGGAAAAAATGGACGGTCCAGATCGATCCCAACGTCGATCCAAGGGATAAGATGTGTCCGCTATTTTAAAATAATTGAGTGGATTAGATTAGATATAAGTTTTATTGGACCGTCTATGTTCTATGTGATAATTTAAAAACCTCGAATGACCATGATTAGATTTTTCCTGATCGAACGGTTGAAAAAAACAGCGGAGAGAGACGCGGTCACTGAAGGTCAAGCGCGGGATCGAAAACAACGGCCCAGATTGCGCGCGGCACGATTCAATGGTCCAGATCACATTTCTCCAGAAAAACTACATCCCACATCAAAATGGAGATCGGTTTTCACCTCACTTATAACCCTAGGCCTCCCAACAAGTGCTCAGAAATCACACCACACCCACGAATGGGGCCCTATACACGGGCTCCCGCCCAGAGGCCTTGTCCTACCCAAACCCCGTCGCAGACTCACGCCCACACTGGTGCACCTATGAGCTCGTGCTCACTCCCGTGCTTCCTTCAGGGAACCTCTTCTTGAGCTCGGGTCAGGATTGTCTTGGGGCTAAGGGTCAAGCTCAGCCACATCGTGTGAGCTACCTCCCTCGGCCATAGCCAAAATGGGCTGGCCCTAGTGGGCCAATTTGTTTTGAAAAAGCTACACTAAAAAAAGTTTTAAGAAGAGGACACAATCAATTTATTAAAACTATATATAATTTTATATTCTTAAACATTAATGAATAAAAAGTAAACTTGTTTTAGTTCAAAGTATTTCTAAAATAAAAAACACTAAACCCCTTTTTTTAACGCAAAAATTTATGAAAAAGAAATTTTAATAAACCTAGATTATAATTTATATAATATTTTCCATGAAATCATAGTTCAATCAAAAGTTATTTAATTTCAAAAATTTAAAAATAGTTTATAACATTATTTAATAAATGAAAATTGTTTCATATTATTTGAAAAATTCGAAAAGTGTTTTGAATTCCTTAATTCTTTTCAAAATCACTTAAGGGTGAAATGAGGTTTAACACCATATCCTTTTAGAGTTCATAAATGATGTTTTAATTTTATCCTTAATCATAAATTAATTATTTGGAAACTATTTATTATTTAAATATGTTCACTTATCCTTACAAGGTCCAATGACTATTTTTTATAACTGTTAACTTCAAATGGTCACTAGAGCAACAATAAAAAAAAGTGTCCTATAAAACCAAACTGTATGGTGTCCTAGAACTCAAAAGGAAGAAGATGGTGGTTCCCATTCGACTGATGCTCAGCATGTTTTTTATGATCACAGAGGTGATGCTTTTTTCTTTAGTGGACTTGAAGGATCTCCTTTACATTCTAGGCCTCGTTGTGATTGGGGGTCTTAGAGTAGTTCTGATAGGGGTTTGAATAGGTATATTTGGTTAGCATGATTACTCTTTTGATCTCGGTGTATTGTAGACACTACAGTGTTCTAATTTAAATACAGAGATTATATTTATCCATTAAATTTTTGTTTTGTCATAAAAGATTTAACAAAAGTAAATGCATAATATCATCGTTATATGATACCCAAAATTTGAGGTGTTACATTACTCCCACCATCAATGAATTACATCCCCCAATTCCATTCATACAAACTTTCTAAGAGGAAGCTCTCATTTGTTCCTACCATATCCCCCATCGTAGAGGATCCTTAGGTGCATTCAGAGGAACACCCAAATTGATGCTCAACTCCTCTAGTTCTCTGATCTAGATATACTTCAGGCAGAAGGGGTTGAACTCATGCACCGAACACTCGAGCTCTCAAAAGGAGGCTCTAATGGTACAAAGTTTGGAAATGTCCATATGGACCAACATACGAAGAACATTCCAAATTATGTCTCGATCGGGAACATCTATGTTATAGATGTTGTCGTACAGGCTAACGCTGAGGAGTTGGTACATGAAGGTCACATAAACGTTTCCCTCTAAAGCACCCTCTTGAAATTTTACTCTGGCCATGAGGTTCCGGCCTAGGGTGAAACACAGGAAGAGACCTTAGTATTATTTTCCTCTCTTCTTATGCTCGGCTAATTGTGCTGAGCCTATGCGATAGTAGATGGGAGCATTCCATTGACAGATGCGGAGAATCCCAAGACTGTTTGTCACCTCAAACAATTACATGCATGTTCCTCGTAGGTTTGCAAAGGGACGATACTCATCATTAGAGGTTTTGATTGCAATAATATCTAGTATCTCAGTACAAAGAGATAACATATGGGTTTATCCTTCCATATAAAAGGTTAAGATGGGAGTCCAATCACTTGAAATCCATCCAAAAGTATAAACAAAGTAAAGACATAAGAAAGAAGAGATAACAAAATATTTTCTTTATATAACTACTGGTGCACAATATCAAACAGGGCTAATGGTTTCCCCAGTTCCCTAACACACGAAATCCCAAGACATGCTCGAAACTCTCTATCTCCCTAAACAATATGCAACCCGAGCAATCAGGTTCGATGTCATGGGAGCACTTATCGTATCTCTATAGTCTGACATGCGGGGTGTACAACTGTGAGAAATCCTTATGTACTTGTTGTCTGTACACAGAATGAGAGGCTTTTTATTCAAAGATGCCAAAGTCCACTATTTGACAAAAATGGCCACAGGAAAAGACATGACACATGTATGCTGCGTGGAGATCTCCCTCTACTGCAGCCTCTCGGATAGCCGTGATGGACGAGACACCTTCTTCTATGGTGAAGCATCTAAAAAGTCCCTCGTATTACTTCCCCATTCTTGCGTAAGATGGATACTACGCTTGCATCATAATGATGTAATCTAGACCTACTCTTCGGTGGAGTGGAAGTACTCAGGGAGAGTTGGACACATCATAGAGATGTTTGCACGACATACAGATATGAGCATAGTTTATAAAAGATTCATGGATGGCTATGGAAATTATGGTTTCTAATGCCTCATTGGGAAGAGACAAAATATTATTACCTTTTTTTCATTTGAAAATTAATGAAATTCATTTTTAGTAATGCTGAAGTATATTTTTCTTTGTTTCAGTTCTGGCATTCCAGAGTTATCCAAACTGAATCCTCCAATACCAACTGTGAAGACCCGACCCCAGAAAAACTAGGAGTCGGTGCCTTTTTAACATGATGTGTTGTTTTAAAATAGAAACATGCACTGATAAACACACACCACATCCCATAAAGAGGATCAAGTCCTGTTCGGGCTCTGGGAAACCAGTAACTTCAGAGAAGTTTAATCTGATAAAAGCTGTTACCTAAAAATTTAAAATTCAAAATGTAGGGTGAGAATAAGAATGCCCAGTAAGGGATTTAAAATAAACCAATGAAACTTTTGAAATCATTTTTTAAAAACTTAATCCAACGAAAATTCTCTTATAGAAATCTGTAACACATGTAACATAGCATAAAAGTTCTCAACTAATATTTTCAAGGAATACATGAATCAATTAAGAGATTTTCAAAAAGAGGTTGTAAAAGATATCCTGAACAAGTATGACGTATGAATGTTTAAGCACAAATTAATCCTTTAAGAGTAATACTTAATCAGAGTTTTACGTGAAGTAAAAGAACTTTAATTTCATATGCTGGTAACTATTTTTCATGAATCATGCCCCAAACTTTTACTTGTGATATAAATATGAACTTGACAAAAACATTAGGGCAAGAGCAGTTAAAGAATTTGCATATCATCTCGAAAAGAATTTGTAACATGACTTGAATATGTGGATTCAACATTTCATTTTGACATTCATGAACATATCATTGAGGTTTATAACCAAGGTGTCAATAAAGAAAAATTACCGATGTTATTCCCTAGGGTATCGTGAGGCTTGTAATCTCTTGAGATTAATTCTTTACCCAATGCATTGGTGCACTATCAGGGAACATCCTTAATATGTATTTACTTTCATGTGAGGCACATAAATCAACACTTTACTTAAATGGGGTTGTATATTCACAATGTCCCATACCACCTTGAATCGTTCATTCATAGTTGGTCATACTAGTTGAATTTACATATTTTATAAGTGAGATAGGCAAATAGATGATTAAAAACCAAGATAAAAATCATATGAACATTATTAAATGGAAAGAAGAAAGGAATATTATGGAACAAGATTAACATCTAATGTACTGAAAGAACTGAAAACTATAATTTATCACAAGCAAGTTTGTTCTTGAAATTCTAAAATTTTATCATCCAATTATTTACAAGGTGAACCAAAAATCTCAAGTAGGGTTTTGAGTTTGCACATGCTAAAACATTCAATATTGTTAATCCTTTGCATAATACTGAATAATATCCATAATAGAAGGAATGAATCTTCACCATAAGCAAAATCATTTAAAAGACTGGGAAAACAAATAAGTTACTCTTAAATGTGGATATAAGTTTTTTTTAACACCCTATTTCTTATTTTTTTTAAACTCCACCTAAACTCAAGACTTAATATGTAAGAAACATAACAACTGAAATCAAGGTTCATGCAACATATAAAATATTTTTATGTACTTGAACTCAAACTGAAATATTAGAACACCCATTTTTGTTAATCCCCTATGAATACTAGTTCAACAAGGTTTTGAATAGGGAAGGTCATTCCCTTTGTCATAAAAATTTGTTTATGAAACCTTCAAAAAAATAATTTTATAAAAACCCGATCATATTTATAACATTTTCAAAATTTATTAATTATTTAAATAGTAAATTAAGTGTATGTGAATATGTGCAGTGCATGAACAATTATACACAAACTTCGTACATATAATCGAATTAGAAAGGTCATGCCCATTCTGCATATAACAGACGTGTATACATATAACCAAAATTATATATGTATTTTCAAAACAACAAAATTAGGCCATGTATAATCCTTATATTCTTTAAACTATTTGAATGCAAGAGAAATCGAAGGCCTAGGTTTAATATTTAAGAATGATTGGACTGAATTGTATGGTATATATATATATATATATATATATATATATTCGAATATATATGTGTATATATTATCAAAGAAGCAAAACAAGGAAAAAATAAAAAACCTTAATCTAAAAAAAAGGGATATAAGGACTTCAGGGAGGGTTGGTCGGGCTCGCTAGAGACTTGAATGGGAGAGAAGAACCAAGAGGTCTCAGTTATTTATATACAAAACCTCACACACCACCTTCCACGCAAAAACGTACCCACTTGCATTGAATTCAATGGGGGGGTGTTGTGCTTGAAGAAAACAAGGAGACATTGGGGTTCCCGATGGTCAGAGGTGAAGAAAACGAGGGGTGTGATATAGGGTAGGGTTACTGGTGTATCCCATGCGTGGAGGAAGAAGAAGACGTGGATAGGGAAAATTCCAGGGAAAAACGGATGGTCTAGATCGATCCCAACATCGATCCAAGTGATGTGATGGGTCTGTTGTTTTAATAGAATTGAGCAGATTAGATTAGATATAAGTTTCATCAGACGGTCTACGTTCGATGTAGAAATTTAAAAACCTCAAACGACCATGAATAGATCATGCTGGATCAAAAGATGAAAAAAACTACGGAGAGAGACGCGGTCGTTGAGGGTCGGGCGTGGGATATGAAACAACGGCCCAGATTGCGTGCGACATGATCCAATGGTCCAGATTGAGTTTTGCCTGAAAAACTACTTCCCACATTGAAACGGAGAGAGGGCTTTCCTCCCTTATAACCCCAGGCCTCCCAACGAGTACTCAGAAATAACACAACAACCATGAAAGGGGCCCTATACCCAGGCTCCCACCCGCATACCTTGGCATACCAAGACCCCGTCGTGGCCTCACTCCCACACTAGTGCACCCATGCACTCCTGCTCTCTCCCGAGCGACCTTCGAGGAACCTCTGTCTGAGCTCGGGCCAGCCTTGGCTTGGGGCTGAGGGTCAGGCTCAACCACTTTATGTGAGCTGCCTCCCTTGGCCCTAGCCAAAAAGGGATGGCCCTAGTGGGCCAATTTGTTTTAAAAAAATCTACACTAAAAAAATGTTTAATGAAGAGGAAACAATCCATTTATTAAAACTATATAGTATTTTATATTCTTAAACATTAATGAATAAAAATTAAACTTGTTTTAGTTATATGTATTTCTAAATTTAAAAATAAAAAATCCATTTTTTAACTCAAAAAGTTACGAAATGGAAATTTTAATAAACCTACATAATAATTTATATACCAGTATCCTTAAAAACATAGTTCAATAAAAAAATAATTTAATTTGAAAAACTAAAAAATATTTTATAACATTATTTAAGAAATGAAAATCGTTACATTGTATTTGAAAAATTCGCAATGTTTTTTAATTCCTTAATTATTTTCAAAATCACTTAAGGGTGAAAGGAAGTTTTACACCATATCCTTTTTAGAGTTCATAAATGATGGTTTAATTATAACCTATATCATAACTCAATTATTTGGAAACTAATTAATATTTAAATAAGTTCACTTATCCTAACATGGTCCAACAGAGATTTTTTATAGCCGTTAGCTTCCAATGGTCACTAGAGAAACGTTTGAAATAGTGTCATATAAAGCCAAACCTTATGGTGTTCGAAAACTCAAAAGGAAGAACATGGTGCTTCCCATTCCACATATGAATTTCATGGTTTTTATGATCGTAGTGGTGATGTTTTTTGATTTAGTTGACTCGAAGGATCTACTTTACTTACTGGGCCTCATTGTGGTGATTGGGGGTCTTCCAGTACTTCTGTTAGGTTTTTTAATACGTATATTTGGTTATAATGATTACCCTTTTTATCTCGGTGTATTGTAGGAACTACGGTGTTCTTATTTAAATAAAGCGCCTTATGTTTATCCTATAAATGTTTGTTTGGTTAAAATGGATTTAACAAAAGTAAATGCATAATATTATCACTATATGATACGCAAAATTCGGGGTGTTACACAGTTTTTTAACTTTTCATAATATTTATTTTCATTTAATTTTTGGTATTTTTATATGTTGGATTTATGTATTATTTAGCTTGATCTTCTTTTATTAGTTCATGTGGGCCTTCTGTTCGGTTTATACATTGGGAATGTGCCATTACCCTTGGTTTGGTTTTCTATTTGATTTATGTCATCCTCATACCTGATGTTGATCCACTGAACTGTATGATCCTATGTTTTTCTATTCCTCCCTTTTATCATTCTTCGTGAAACTGATTGGCTTGATCTATGGGTGACCCTTGATAGCTTATCCTCTGATGTCATATGTCCTTATTTTGTTGTTTAAGTGGTTATGTTGGGACACTTTTCTATATTTTTCATATTCTTGGTTATATTCTCTAGTATTCCTCTACCCCTAATAGAATGACTCATTGATTTGGAATCTACCACTCCACTTGTGGGAGATTTAGTTGGGCAAAAAACTCCATGGTTTTGGGAGCAATAGTTTTCCTCGAGGGAGAAGAGTAGATGGAGGAGCACTGGTGGGATTCCTTGACTTACCAAAGAATAAATAGTTATCTAGATACGTTTTGATCATCTTCATCTATGCTTGGTGAGGAGATCTGATGAGGTCCTAGTGTTCCTTGGTGTTCCTTTTACCAAGATGGAAATGAATATTCTATAGGAGTACAATCTCGATGACCCTAACACCTAGACCTAATTACATAGAGGCTCTATGAAAACACATAGGAGCGATTTATCCCTAGTAAGGGGCCTTAGTATGATATTATTATTCTTTTATATCAGTTATTTATGCCTTGTATTTGATTATTCTTTGGTTCTTTGTTGCGTGTGTTTGTTGAGTTTTTCCAAGGTGAACAGTATATGGTGAATCCCCAACTTGGTTCTGCTTTGAGTCCTGGCATTTCAAGAACCTGATCATTGGATATTTTCCTCACGTGCCTCTTTCTTATATGTTTATGTTTCACTATTTATCACATATCTTTTATAATCCCATTTTTTCATAGTGGAATCTTGGTACCCATGCACCATGCATATAGGCCAAAAAGATAAATAATGTCAAAAACCTATAGTCCTCTTTATGATTCGATTACTACTTTATTTCAATCGTTTCTATTGATGATCTCGCTTATGTTTGAGACTGTTATGTCTAATAGATCCTGGTACATATCAGTATTCATATCAAACTGGTTATATATATTCTCATTAGCATGTTATCTATTATAAATGTTTACATTAATTAGAACTTTTTATTATCTCGTTCTTTGTTTATGGTTTTTTAGAATCCGCATGTTACACTTCCGATCATGAGAATTCATTACAAGATTTTTATTATTCATGTTTTCTTGATTCTTCGTAATATTTATATAACTATAAAAATGTTAAAAAAATTTCTATAATTTTGAGAAACAAAATTATACCCTTACAACTCAATTACTCCATTGAAAGTGGGATACCTCATAGTACAACCCACATTTTTTTATAGAATGTGATAAAAAAATTTAGTAAGGATTCTATTGGGATGAAATATTATAGTTCCTTTCATGATGTGATAATTGTGAGATTAAACTATAGTAAAAATAAATAAAAAATGAACAATATATGTAACATAGAATACCCCACAAAAAAAGATGGGTAAAAAACCATAGAATAATAGAATGATATCACTATGGTAAAAGATTATAAACACACTCTCTTTCTATTATAAGGAAAATATCCATGTAATTAACTCTCTTGAGTAATGAATAATGCATCTCAAAAAATACAACACTCAAAATGTTGAAATAGGAAGCTCAATACTTGAGGTGATAATGCTATAACAGTCAAAGTGATCTGCCTTTTATAGGAAATTCCCTTACTTGATCTTCCTCCTCTATTTAACTCCGTGGGTTAGTTTTTCCACCCATCCCACTAACCACAATATCCCCCTTTGAAAAATCAAGGGGGCGAAATTGTTTGTGAGAAAAAAATGCCAATATATATCACACTTGGATATCTGATTGGGAATCAATAATATTTTCACAATTATTTTCTATAATCCAACCATGTTGCTCTTATATCTATTATTATGATTGAGGTTTTTTACTATATTATCTAAAAAACGTTAATAAACTTTATCATAAAATTAACCTAATTATCGTCAATATAAATTATTTGCATATCCACTCTTTCTTCCTCCACCACAACTCGAACAAAGTGATATTGTACCATAATGTGCTTTATCTTGGAATGAATAGATAGGTTCCTTTTAATTTTCAATGTGCTATGATTGTCACAAAACAATTGGATATTCTTCTGTCATTGTCAGGGATCCTCTGGAAACTTTCACATCTAAATCACTTCTTTGCAAGCCTATGTAGTTTTAATGTACTATACCTTAGTCGTGGATAAATATATAACAGAATACAACTTTGAATTCCAGATCACAACTCATCCTATAAAATTAAACACATAACCCAAAGTGTATTTTCGTTGGTGACAATCACCTACAAAATCTAAATCTGTGTAGGCTCTAATTGTGAAATTTGATCCTCAATAACATAATACAGCATTTGAGATCTACTTTATGTATCTAAGGGTCTTCATTAATATATTCCAATGTTCCCGTATTTAATTCTCCACATACCAACTAACTTATCCCACTACATGTGCAATTTCTGGTCTCATATAAATCATAGATAATCTCATACTACCCACTACTGGTGCATATGGTAATTGAGACATCTATATCCTCTATTCATCATTGTTATCACTGTTAGGATTCATCACAGAGGATAACATAAAATTAATATTAAGTGGGGAAAATATAGGGTTTTAATGTCGCATGTGGAAGTATTTCAAGATATTTCCCAAGAAAATATTTTTTGATAGCTAAATCATATCCTTATTTCTATCTCATTAAATATGTATCCCAAGATATTATTTTTTGGTCCTAATTCCTTCATATCATACTCCCATGAAAACTATCAACATGTCATCCACATAAAATAGAATAATGATAAATTCATTACCATCTAAACCCATGAAATATGCACAAGTATCTGAATGAAGTATTTTGTGTCCAATACTCATGATATAAAAATAAAATATCTTTTACCAACACCTTGGTGCCTGCTTAATACCATAAAAAGTTTTTCTCGACCTAAAAACCAAATTCAGTATTCCTTATTTTGAAAAACTTTCCGATTAGAGAATATATATTTATTTATCAAGATAAGCATGTAGAAAAGTTATCTTCACATCTAGCTACTCTAGTTAAACTATATATTGCACACATCCCCATAACTATCTGAACAGTAATTATTCAAACAATGGGAGAAAATATTTCATTGAAATCAATAAATTCTCCCTATGCATATCCTTTGACCACCATTCTTGCATGATATCATTACAATTATTCCATTTCATCCCAATTGATCTTAAAAAACTTGTTTTTTCTGATAGTCTTCCTTCCATGAGGTAATGGATCAATATCTCAAGTCTTGTTCTTGTGAAGGGAATCAAGTTTCTCTGGAATTGCTTACATCCAAATGGATATTTTTGAACTCCAAATCACTTCCAGAAAAATAATATGGATTAATATCCTCCATCAATAAGTATTTCACAATATTTCACTTTGTGATAAATTCTAAGTGCCATATTCTTTATCTTTTATCTTGATTTGATCGTCATAGTCCAAAATCAATCATAACATGATCATCATGCTCCACAAAGGAAATTGGTTCTTCTATGGATTCTTCCTCCACCCCAACTATTATAGTATATGTGTTCCCTTTCTTCAAGTCCCCATTAATCATCACTTTCACCTTATCTTCTAGACATATAACATCTGTGATGATGATAAGTCTATGGGTACTGGGGTCCCACATATGATACTCCTTCACGCCATCAACTTATCTTAAGAATGTATATTCATTGGATCTCAAATCCAACATCAATATTTCATGATCATTAAACAATACAGATACATGACCTCCATAAGTATGTAACCAAGCACAATCAGTAGGTTTAACACTCCACGTATTCATTAGTGTTTTCATATCAATCATCACAAAAGAAAATCGATTGATCGCATAACATGTACTATTAATTAATTTATCCCATAACTTCTTGAAAATACTTATTGTCATGATTATCTCCCTTGTTCTATCCAACAAGGTTATGTCCACCCACATTGTGACACCATTTTGTTGATGAGTGTAAGACATAATGAATTATTTCTTGATTCCTTCTCATTGAAAAAAAGTATCAAAATCCTCACTTGAATATTTTCCACCACTATCAATCCTCAAACACTTGATCTTCTTTTAAGATTACATCTTTATACAGGCATTGAATGTTTTGAAGACTTTAAAAACACATGATTTCATCTTGATTGGGTAAACAGTGCCTGCTAAATATTGGAATGGATCAAATCTAATATATCCTTGCACCTCATTGCCGACGTCAAAAAATTCAACCAATGTTGGTTGCAGAAATCATAATGCTCCCAAAATGGAAAGGATACCTTTTTAATCTAGGAAGAAACATATGTTCAGTAAGAATCTTCAAGATTCATTCGAACATAAGACCAAGATTTTGATACCATTACTTCCTCAATGCTTTTGTTGAGGTTGTTAATAGGACAACTATCATAATGTCTCATAAATTCCATATAATTTTTTTAATTATATGTAATAATTTTGAGACCGCAAAATCTGACAGTGCGTGTTTCTGAGGCCCATGGTGTCCAGAATGATCCGTCAATGTTTTGTTAAGCTTTAATTAGTGCATGTAAGTAGTTTTCCTGAAAAAGTGGAATAATATTTAAATGGTTACTCGAATTAAAAATTTTAGGGCATTACTGGGCCCAGAATGGCAGATTTACCCTATGCACGACTTAAGTTTATTCAGTGCGGGACTCCTGTGAGAAAACCTGATAATGGAATAACCGTAAATAAAATAATTAAATAAAATTATTTTATTTTTCAAATTCTTATAACTCACAAATGGTAACAAGAATTAAAAATATGAGACCACCGCTAAGCTCATTAGGGTATTCTCTCTTTAGGAAGATACTTACTTTGGCCGGCGCGGGCCACTAGTGAATGTAACTTTTTGGACGTAAATAAAATAATTAAGTGACAATTATTTTATTATAAAATCCATAACTATTAAATAGTAACTCAGATTAGAAATCCGAGAGTACCATTGGGTTCCTTTAGGCATGCTTTAATTAGGAAAATCCTAACCTCAACCCGCGCGGGTTGAGTGTGACTGTTAATAATTTTTTGAAATTTTTTTGGGTACGTTCCGTAAACGCGTGAGCGGTGTTTTCTAACTTTTGAACTATTGTTTGACGTTAAAATCTGAGGGCGTCGTTGAACCCGCAGTGCTGGGATTCTCCTAAGAGAGGAAAAACATCGACCGTAGTAGGTCGGGAGAAAAAGTTATTTTTTTGGACTTTTGAAAGATTTATAAAATAACATGTTTTGTTATTTTAATTTCCTTCTTTCCACTAATGGACGAATGACGCCGGCAGGTCTGAGGATGTGTCAAGCCAATAAATAGATTAACTCTTCTTTTCTTGTAACCACACCATTGGAAATTCGAGAGGTTCATTAATTAAATGAACCTCATTAATTCCATGAGCATTATACACTCTTTCTCCTCTCATATTTATACGGAGCTCGGGGAGGGGTGTTGGCATGACTACACAAAACGATGAAGCTCTGGCAAAGCACCGCGATGCCAACCACCAGAAGGATGAGACTGGTTCCAACGCGTGGGGACGAGCACCACCACGTAACGAACTGACGACAACGATAAAGGAGGTTCTGTCAGCCGTCATCAGCGGACGTCTCTTCCAGGTAGGGGTTTATTTTTGTGTGTACGTTTTTGTTTCCCTCTTCCACATTCTTGAAATTATACAAAGAACACGGTTTATCCAAATAACTGGTTGACCCGTGATTCATTGGTCTTTGCGGGAGGTTATTTCGGGGAATCTTATGGGGTTAGTATTTTTTCAATACAACTGTTTATCGATGTCCCTTAATATTTTTCATATTGGGAGCTAACGCAGGGGGTGCATGCCTATCATACCCGGCCCGAACCCTCCGCTATCTTACTTTCCTTGCACCACCTCGAAAGACCGCAAACACGTCGACGCACAGCGCAAGAGGAGGGTCATGACTCGTCAGCTGCCTCACCAACTGAATGGCCTTCGGGCATTCTGGGAATCTATGTGACCGGGGTGTTACCCCCCCCCCCCCCATCAGACTGAACTAGTCTGCAACCCATCGGAGCCGGCCACCACCCTCGAGTCGGGGCGCCACCCTCACATCGGGCCGCCGCCCTCGGACCGGGGTGCCGCCCTCAGACCGGGCCGCTTCCCTTGAGTCTAGCCCCACCCTCAGACCGGATGGCCTCCCTCTGAGCGGGCTTCCACCCTCACACCGAGCCCCCGCCCTCGCACCGGGCCCCCACCCTCAGAGCGGGCATGCACCCTCACACCGGGCCGTCGCCCCCAGACCAAGCCGCTACCCTCAAAGAGGACCACCTCCCCAGACCGGGTTGCCGCCCCACGTGGGTCGGGCTGCCCCTTTGCGGGCCGCCCCTTGTGGGCTACCCCCCTTGTGGGCCAACCTATTCTGGTTGGGCCGCCTTGCGGGCTGCGGTGGGCTTCCCTTATAGACCACCCCTCTTGCAGGTCAGACCGAACGTCGACCCATCAGGCTGAGTCCACCCCGGCCCATCCCAGAGTGAGTCAGGCCAGGTCTGTCTGACCAAGTCAGACCAGACCCTGGCCCGACCGGACCCTGGAACACTTAAAGGAGTATATCTTGAGAACCAGACATCTGTTTGATGAACCGTCTACAGTGTTGGGTTCCTTGGATTGAGATGGTCCTTTCGATATTATCCAATTGAGTTTTTTTGATAGTTGGAGTAAGGCCGAGTTGGATCGAACATGAATCCAACCGGGCCCCTAAAGCTAAAATGCTTATAACTCACAGATAGGGCGTCTGATTGACGTGTTGTCTATCACCTTGGATACCTTACGACATGGAGGTCCATTGAGTAATTCCTTTGTGGAGCTTAGTGGTGGTCGAGGTACAACCGATATCTCAAGGGGAAGATTCTACGGAACATGAGTGTACTGGGTGAAAGGAAACCCGTGGTAGGCCGCAACATGAAGAAAGAACATCGATACTATGTGGTTCAGATCCTATGTGGGTCAGTGCTCAGCGATCCTATGTGGGTCAACACATATCGATCCTATGTGGGTCAGATCCTGTGTGGGTTAGTGGGGGTTAGTTACCTATCGATCTTGTGTGGGCCAGCAGTGGTTATTCTTAATAGAATAAGATGATATAATTTATGACTAATCATATGTACTTCTATACTTAAGTTATACCTGATTGTGAGCTAAGTCTTTTGTCTGTGTGGTACTTCTTGCCTTGTGGTGTTACCTGTGTGGTACTTCTACCTTTGTTGTATTGTCTTTGTGGTGTTACCCGTGTGGTATTTCTATCTTTGTGGTGTTACCTGTGTGGTACTTCTACCTCTCTGGAGTTTCCTTCATGGTTTTATCTTCGTGGTGTTACCTGTCATGGAAGGTGGGCCATTCGAAGTGTGGGTACGCCCTCCGGGGGTTCCCGCCGGCCAGCAACAGCAGCGTGGGACTCACCACCCTGTCCCTCACCCGACACAGAAATAAGCTTATCAACTTCATCGTCCTTCACTCATTCACTGTCGCCTTGTGTATGCAGCGCTTGTACATCCCATTCGTCTGAGCCTGTGATTTTCCCTTTCATTATGACTATGAAAATTAGAAGTGTTAAATGGTTTAGGGGTGAATGCGGACGCATATACAATAAAGGTGTCACCAATGAGAACAACGAACATGGCTGGAGCGGGGGTGATAGAATTCCACCTCCCGCCATATGAAACTTGGAGGCCACCCACGTCGTCCTGGTGGAGGATGGTAATGGAGGTGGGATCGCAGTGGGGTCCCATCCCCAGCATCACCTCTCATCACCGGCAAGGAGGGTAGTAATTTTGACACAAATTAGATTTATTTCCAATGAAGAAATCCCAAAGGTAGCTGCGTCCCACCCCAAGGCCGATGCCCATCACCTCCATGATAGCCACTGACAGACCTCTCATGGCCTCTCGGTACTCCCCCCACTCCTTCCTGCCCATGACACAAAAAGATCATGGAATATATGGACCTTTTCCTACTTCTAATCACCACCAAGTTGAAATGTCAGGCATTTTTCTCATTCAATTCTCAAAAAATTACATGAAATCTATAATATACATGCCCATGGACTGCATGAATTACTTCTCCATGCTCCCGACGGCGGCTTCAGTGAAGTGGAAGGAAAACATCTCTTTCCATAGAAACAGCGTCGTGAACCTATTGGTGAGGTCGTCGGTGTATCCTTGGTGATCCCCAGAGCTATTCTTCGCCCTCTGTTTCTCCTGCGGTGGCAAGCTGAAGGACAGCTCCATGTCGGTGTGGGCTCGAGCAACGAGTTGCGGGTCCACACTGTGATTCTGGACCAAAAAAACTAAAATAACAATCCTCACTATTTTAATAAAACATTTAAATAAATGAGTGTTATCATTGAAAAAAATTAAAAAATCCTCATTATTTGATAAAAAATATGTATAAAAAGTTTCTCTATCAAATACCTCACACTTAAACCGTGATTTTCCTCAACCATAAATTATCCACATGGAAATTAGAGAACACCAATGTTACCAAAATTCAAATTCCAATATAATAAAATCAAAAAAAAAAATCATTGTCAAATAAAAATTTAAAAAATCTGCATAAAATATCATTTTCATTTTTCATTTCTCAAAGAAACAAATAATTCCCATATTTTAATTTTTCCTTTTGAAAATTAGGGTAACTTATCATTTAATTCATTCAATCTCCTTCATTTATTATTATTAAACATGCCAAGTCATGATTTACCTCACTTTTTATTATTTTCTCTCATCATTCATGATACAATTCATGTAGATTTATACTTATATCTTGAGAAACATTCTCCTTATCCATAAATTTGTAAATGAACTACTTTCTCTACTTTATAAAGACAAAAAAAAAAAAAATCACGAGGACATGCAATTAAGGTTCTATTGACATTGAGGTTTAAGGTTGGTAGGATTTGATGCATTAAAAATTAAGGCTCTAGGAGGAGGCTAATATCTTAATTACTATGGATGATATCAAATGTAAAAATATAATGAAATTATCTCCTTCAAAGTAGAAACACCCACTTCCCAAAACTCAAATAAAAGGTTATGATCAAGTAAGCATAATGTATTATTTGTGAAACCTCTTGAATATTTTTTTTCTTTTGTACTTTTTTTCTTTTTTTTTAAATTTATAAATATATAAAACCTCACATCCATGACATAACCAAAAAATATCATAAGATCATTGGCCAGAAATATTATGAAAATACTCATCGGAGGGAAGGAATGGATAAAAATGGATTGAAATATGGCTCATTCCTATAATGGTTATTCGTGGTCTCTATGGGATAAAAGAAGGATTGATGTAAAGGTGGTATTTTAAGGGATTTTTTCTTTCTAAAGGATGACTCAATCATTTTAAATGTGTTTTTGCATAGTCATAGACTTGACATGTTTCAATACATGTTCTGGTCAGTTACATGTCCCAATATCACTCAAAAATATGCTCAAGAATAAATAGGAAGTACTTGGTCTAGAAATCCTCTTATGAATGGGAAATATAAAATTGGACAATCACTAATGGCATGACTAATAAATCAATTCACATGAACTTCGGAAATTCAAATCACGAAGGATGGTAGGTAAATTTCATTTACATGAATCAATTAATTCCTTCAAATAATGAGTCATTACATAAATATCGATGCTTCATTTTAAAAATTCAAATATTAATTTCAATAATTTAATCATTTCAACATTGAAATCTAAAACATGGAATCTCAGGAATCCTAAGAAACTCATGTCTTCTAGATAAGCTGAGTAAAACATGAATTTAGGTATGGGCATGCAATTTTATCTTTAAAGCTCAAAACATGTTGTGGAAAAAAATGTGGAATTTTTAAAAGATAAAACACAAAAATTGAACACCCGTTTCTCATGAAACTTGGTCCATCCCCTTCACTGGATGGGGCTTCCTTCTACCGTCATGATCCTACAAAATCAAATTTCTCAATTAATCACATGGATCATTTCATTTAAGCTTAAAATGAAAAGAGGGAGGTGTCCGCGTGCTAAATTATTCCAAAGAAAAGAAATTTACATCTAAATTCCTAGAAATCAAGAAAAGGTAAATTTTGGTATTATCCCCCATGTGGGCCTTGAATTTTGACTACCTCCAAAGTGCAGTACCAACTATTATCCAATGTCTGATGGAGGATGAAGCTTCTTTGATAGGAATGACCACTTGTGGAATTTCTCAACTTGTGCTTCATTTTTCTGGGTGAGTAATGATCCATGGATTGGGTACACCATATCCCCCTCCCTATTCACAATGAGTTATAGCAAGCATGGTGGGGTAGGATGATGTATGAATCATCCTCCTTCTAGGTTGCTACTTGTTCAACCTCTTCTCCTCTGTCCATTGGTTCCTCAAGGTATGTTTTATCAAAAGAATAGTCAATAGGAAATCAGTGTGTAATTCTATTTGAATAATTTTAAAACATGAAGTATCAGTACCAAATTATTACCCATCAATGTAAGAACATTTTATCCTGAATTCCTTATGGAAATACACTATAATATCGTCATGAACTTTCATCATTAAATATTCAACATGTCCAGGGTGCTCCATATGTTCCTCAACATGTGCACATACTGGTTCTTCTTCATCCTCCAAGGCATATCTGATATTCTCAGATTTTGTATAATCAAAACCACAAGGAGTGATGTAGAATTCAGATTCAATAAAATTAGAAGGGATAGATTCAATGAATGGTTCAAATCCCTGAGTCAGTTCAGCTTCAATCTCTTCCTCATTGGTAAGTACCTCTTGGAGTAGACTCTCTGAGGATGGAGGCAGGTAGTCAGGCTTCTCTATCTTGACATCAAATTTCACCACTTTTGTGGTTTCTTCTTTCATTGGTGATGAATCTTATTCTTTTTAATGTATGGGGAGGTCAGTTAGTTCCTCACATTTAATCAAAAATTCATCCAAACTTTTTTGATCTCCCACTTTTAGCTCACCAGGTAAGTCTTCCTCCCTTGACTCCCCAGGTTCATTATTTTCAAATATAAGTGGTGAAATTTCTTCCACTAATTTCTCAGGTTATTTCTTTGGCTTAGGTTTGTGTTACTCCATTAATACATGAACAAAATTAAAATCTCTATCATACTTTCTGGTTAATTGGTCAATGTTTTCTCTATGTTCATTCACCTACACTCTTCTAAAATATTTATCTTCTTCTTGTTTCTGTTGCTTCACCTGTGTGTAATTTTTCCATGCATAATATTCTGAATTTGAATACATCATGGAAGTATTTGTATGTTTTTTAAACGAAATGCAATCTAACTAAGATGTGAAAATAGAAAAAGTAAATAAACTAATTATTGTCTCCTTGGAAACAACATTAGTTTTGACGCACGCCTATTGCAGGGCGTGGACAAATATAATTATATTTTTCCTAGTGCAACATAGTGGCTGACCAGAGTCATATCTCTTGAAGTGACTTCTCAATGTAGTTCACTTACATTATCTAATTCACCTATTAAATCTATTTTGGTTGTTTTGTTTATTAAATGAATGTGATGAAAATATATTTGGGTTTTTTATTATTTAAAATAATGACTTATGAATCAAGAATTCAAAATTTATACTAAGATGCAAGTCTAAACAGAATGAATTAATAAGAAAGAACTTGGTTTTGGGGGTTGGTGAAATGTTCAATCATTATGATTCTTTATATTTTTTATTTTAGTTTTATAATCCAAACATGAAATATCATGTTTGAACTACTATTATTTAATTATAAATTATGGAATATCATTGAATGTTTGAGCACTCTCAATTCCACCTCCTCCTTTAATCCAAGTTAGTGACACACCTTTGTCTAGAATGTGTCATCATCCAGGACCCAGTTCAATTGAAGCCATTTCATACATTGATGATCTCAAATCCAATGTGTGAAGAACTAACCAATAGAGATAGGGAAAATTATTTAATAAAAGAATTGTTATAGGTTTAGTTGCATGTCATTGGAGCCAGTCACAACATCAAAGACATTCACCTTACATGTGCGTGCTACTCAAATCAATCAACAAACATAAAATTAAACATTAAAGAAAATTCATGATCTCCTTCACCTCCCCTCAGGCCAAGTCTCGGTGTCAACCTCTAATTTATGAGAGTAAGATATTACTCAGTAGAGTGGGTGGAAGGGAAGAGAGAGAGGGAAATAAATGAAGAATAGTGGATGGAGAAACCCAAAGGCATGGATTAATAAAACTAAAATTTGAATAACAATTCAAAAATAATACTAAAATAAAAATACAAAAAATATAAAGAATAAATTAGGGGGAATGAGGAGATGATGTGTCCCGTGCCTTGGTGGGATCCCTCCATATCTGTGGGTGTCGAGCTGATGATTTGGGAAGAAGGCGAGGGCCTCCTTTTATAGGAAGAATTCATTCCTCTGAAAGATTGCACATTGTTGGCCTATTAACTGTTAGATTAAGGTTTGGAACCCTTCATAAAAGTTATTAAATAATGTTGTTTCTATTCTCCCTCCAAATTTCAGCTCATTTAGCAACGATATTAAAGAGTTATGCAATTTTCATTGAATAAGACTTTTTATAGCTAAAATTTCCAGGAAGCTTTCTTCAAATTTATAATGATCAATGGAAACCTTAATGACTTAAAAATCCCTCCAAATTTGTTTTAAAGTCATTCATATCTATCCTAGTTCGATCCTAGGTGGAATCACATAAATATGAGGTGAGGAGACTGATTTTTTCTTCCGTTATAGTAGTGGGGTCCATTATATTTTCCAAGAAAAATTTCAAACTTCAATGAATTTTTTGGACTAATAGATCATTGAATCAAATCAATGTCTATAAGATAACGTTGAATGAATAAAATCATGACTCTAAGAAAAAGAATCATCAATTTTGGAATTTTTTTTAAAAAAATGACAAAAATACTTTTGTATTAAAAATATGTCACAAATCCAAAATTATGCATTTTTCACAATTTTGATCATAATCATTCTAAAATTAATATTACCCATTATTTTAATAAAACCTTTAAATAAATGGGGTTTATCATTGACTAAAATTAAAAAATCCTCATTATTTGATCATAAATATGAACATAAATTTTCTCTCTCAAATACCCCCACAATTAAACCATGCTTGTCCTCAAGCATAAAATCTCAACATAGAAATTAGAGGACACCAATGTTACCAATATTAAAATTCCAATTCAATTAAATCAATCAATTTTCAATGTGAAATCTAACATTAAAATTTTTTCAAAAATATCAATTTAATTCCCCATTTTTCAAAGAAACAAATAATTAACATATTTTACTATTACTATTTAAAAATTGATGGAACTTATCATTTCATTAATTCAAGCTCCTTGATTCGTTATTATTAAACATTCCATGTCATGATTTACCTCACTTTTGATTATTTTCTCTCATTACTCATTATAAAATTCATTTAGAGTTATGCTCATATCATGAGAACAATCTCTTTATCCATAGGCTTGTAAATAAACTACTTTCTCCACTTTGTAATGACAAAATGCACATAAAATCACGAGGACTTGAAATTAAGGTTCTATAGACTTTATGGTTTAAGGTTGGTAGGATTTTATGGTTTAAAAATTAAGGCCCAAGGAGGAGGCTAATATATTAAGTATTATGCATGATATCAAATGTAGAAATATAATGAAATTATCCCCTTCATAGTAGCAACACAAACTTCCCAAAACTCATAGAAAATGTTATGATCAAGTAATCAAAATGAATGATTTGTGCACCATCTTGAATATTTTTTTTATTTTGAACATTATTTTCTTTTTTCGAAAGTTATGATTATATCATACCACACATCAATAACATAACCATATATGCTCATAAGATCATCAGTCTAGGAAATGGTGATTTTGGGTTTTCCCAAATCATAACCCATTTTTTTCCCTTTTTGTTAGTTCTTTTTGTCATTTTGTCATTTTTTTAAATTCAGGAGGGGGAAAATAGAATATAATGGGTGATTCCACAACCTTTTACAATTACCAGAATAAAACCCTAACACTTCTTCCTTACACTATATATCATCCCGTGAACCATGATTCTCTTTACTCGCACACTTCAACATTAAAATATCTTGAAAATACTCAGAAGAGTGTAGGAATGGATAAAAATGGCTTGAAATATGACTCATTACAATATTGGTCATTTAGGGTCTCAATGTGCTAAAAGAAGGATTGATGTAAAGGTAGTCTATTAAGGAAAAATAGCTTTTCAAAGGATGCCTAAATAATTTTAAATGTGTTTTTGCACTATCATAGATTTGACAAGTTTCAATACAAGTTATGGTTGGTTACATGTCCCATGATTACTCAAGAAGTATGATCAAGAATAAATAGGAAGTACTTGGACTGGAAATCTTCTCGGGAATGGGAAATATAACATTAGAAAATCACTCATGGCATGACTAATAAAACAATTCACATGAACTTCAGAAATTCAAAGCTTAAAGGTTGGTAGGGAAATTTAATTTAAATGAATCTATTAATTCCTTCAAATCCTAAGTCATTACTTCAATATCCATGATTCATTTTAAAAATTCAATTATTAATTTCAATCATTTAATCATATCAAAATTGAAATATAAAACATGGAATCAGAGGATTCCTAAGAAAATCATGTCTCCTAGATAAGTTGAGTAAGACATAAATTCGAGTTTGGGTATGCAATATTATATTTAAAGCACAAAACATGTTGTGGACAAAAATGTGGAGAGTATAAACGATAAATCACTAAAATTGAACCCCCTTTTTTCATGAAACTTGGTCCTTCTCGTTCACTGTCTGGGGATTCCTTCTACCATTATGATCCAATAAAAGAAAATTACTCAATTAATCACAATGATCATTTCATTTAAGCTCAAAATGAAAAGAGGAAGGGGCCACATGCTAAATTATTTCAAAGAAAATAAATTGACATATGAATTCCTAGAAAGAAAGTAAAGATAAATCTTGGTATTATCCCTTAAGTCGGCCAAGAATTTTCACTACCTCTAGAGGGCCGAACCATCTATTATCCAAAGTCTGAAGGAGGATGAATATTATTTTATTTGAACCACTAAATGTGGATTTTCCCAGCTTGGGCTTCATCCTTCTGGGTGAGTAATGATCCAGGTATAGAGTACACCATATCCCCACCCCCTTAACAATGAGGTATATCTTGCAGGGTAGGGGTAGGATGAAGTATGAATCATCCTCCTTCTCGGTTTCTACTTGTGAAACCACTTATTCTCTGTACATTGGTTCCACGAGGCATGCTTCACCAAAAGAATAGTCAATGGGAAAGTTAGAGTGTAATTCAATTTGAATAATATTAAAACATGAAGTATCAAGTTCAAATTATTCCCCATCAAAGTAAACTTATTTTTTCATGGTTTCTTTATGTAAATACACTAGTATCTCTTCATGAACTTCCATTAATAAATATTCAAAATATCTAGGGTGATCCATATGTTCCTCAACATGTGCACATCTAGGTTCTTCTTCATCTTCCAAGTCATAGCTTAGATTGTCTGATTCTGTATATTAAAAACCACAAGGAGTGATGTAGAATTCATATTCAATAAAATTTTATGGGATAGAGTCAATGAATGGTTCAACTCCCTATGTTGGATCAACTTCAATCTCTGCCTTAGTGGTAAGTTCCTCTTGGTGTAGACTCTCTGAGGATGGAGGCAGGTAGTCGGGCTCCACCATCTTGACTTCAAGTTCCACCACTTGGGTGGTTTCTTCCTTTGGTGGTTTTGAATCTTCATCATCGTATTGTATGGGTAGGTCAGTTAGTTCCTCACAATTAATCAATAATTAATCCAAACATTTTTGTTCTCCCACTTGTAGCTGAGTAGGTATGTCTTCCTCCCTTACCTCCTTAGGTTCTTCAATTTTATATATAAGTGGTGAAATTTCTTACACCACTTTATCAGGTTCTTTATCCAGCTTAGGGTTGGGTTGCTTCATTAATGCATGAACATAATCAAAATCTCTATCAGGCTTTATGGTTAGTTGTTCAATGTTTTTTCTTTGTTCATGTACCTGATCTCTTCTAAAATATTCATCATCATCTTCTTCTTATTGTTGCACCTGTGAGTAATTTTTCCATGCATAATATTCTGATTTTGAATACATCCTGGAAGTCATTTTTAGTTTATTAAATGATATGAAATCTAAATAAGATGTGAAAATAGAAAAAGAAATTGAACTAATTATTGGCTCCCCGAAAACAGCTTTAGTTTTGATGCATGCCTGTCTTGGGGTGTGGATAAAAATAATAATATTTTTCCTAGTTCAGCACAGTGGCAGACCATGGTCATCTCTCTTGAGGATCATTCTCAATGTAGTTAACTTTATTTATCTAATTCACATATTCTATCTCTTTTTGTGGTTTTTTTTATTACATGATAGTGATTAAAATATTTTTGGGTTTTTTATTATTAAAAATAATGACATGTGAAGCAAGAATTCTAAATTTATACTTAGATGCGAGTCTAGATATAATGAATCACTACTGGAATTTTACACTTTACCAACAGTTTTAAACTGTTGGTAGAGGCTTAGAAACCGTTGGTATATAGTATATCAATGGTTCCCTCAACCGTGGCCATTTAAGGCGTGACAATAGTCCTATACAAACAGTTCTGTGAAAATCATTGGTATAGGTGTCAAACTAGAAGGTATACCAACAGTTTGCTACAAACAGTTGGTATTTGTGTTTCAAAGTATAACATATACCAATGGTTTGTAAACCATTGGTATATGTGTGTTACACTTATACCAACGGTTATAAACCATTGATATAGAGGGGATATGGATACCCATAAGTCTATACCAACGGTTTTTTTACAACTTTTGGTTAAAACTTATACCAATGGTTATAACAAACCGTTTGTATAGTTATATTATAGTATCTATAACAACGGTTTTGAAACCTTTGGTATAAAATTGCTCAGCTCCATAGTAGGAGGTCCCTATCCCCTCTCCAGACCTTCATCAACACAACAACCCCTCTCTGGACCTGCAACAACACCAATAAAAAAATCCCCATCCAAAGTATTCAAAATTTAGAATTCATTCCAGAATATAGAAATTTTGAAATTTTGAAATTCAAATGAAATAAAACCCATAAGAGAAAAGTCCTACATGTTATAGGAAATGCAATAACTCCCATAAGAGTATTCCAAATTTAGAATTCATTCATCAATGAAACCACATCACCAACACACATAAGAGCATTCAAAATTTAGAATTCATTTTTCACTCAAACCACAACACCAATACACACAATAGAAAAAACCTACATGTTATAGGAAGAACATGGGATGTTTAGTCATGGTCTTAGGTTGATTATCTTAAAACCAATAGAAAAACTTGGGTAGATTTGCAAGGATCATGACACCCATAAGATAGACAACGGTAGTGGTCATGTGCATTGACCTAGGATGAGTTATAGGAAGCACATGGGATGTTTATATTCCTCTAATGATTTTTTATCCATTTATAAATGGTTACTGATGTGTTAGTGGGAAACATCGGCCAATCTCGACATATGAGATGGGTTACCGGAATAGCCTACATGTTTTTCAAAAACTTTTCAATTAGAATAAGGGGGTATGTGGCTAATTGTAATTTTCTCTCTTGGGTGTGATGTGAGAGAAATCCCCAGCTTGGGTAGTGGGTATGAATATCCAATTAAGTCTTTGGTATTGGGTTCTCAAAGAGACTTTGGTTTAGTCCTAGAACCCACTGTTTGAGGATGGGATTGAGGTGATTCAAGGGGCTATGGTGTCACCATATGTATTCCTCACCATTGTGGTATTTTTATGAGACTTTGAAACTTATTTTTCAAGAATCCATGTGTAGCCTTGTTGACCAATTTGTTATATGGTATGCTTGAGTGTTCATAGGTTTCATATGAAATAACTATATGATATTTATATGCTTTATGTTATTTTATAGAATGAACGACCTGTAATTGAGAATTAGAACATGAGTGTTGGTGGATGTTTATGATGGGATTTTGAGACTTATTCTTAGTATAATTCAAGTTTATATATATATATATATAATATGACCCATTGTGTTTCTATCTATGCCTTGTGAATATTTTCTTCTAATAAAATATGACCAATAGGCCATATTTTGTTTTTTATCCCATAATTTAAAGAGTCTATGTGTATCCTTGTAATGATTTTTCGTGTGTTAGTTGTTGTTTTCACTTAAAATGTTATCCATTTCAAACAAAAGTTACACACATTGAGTGATTCCAGTCACACCGTGCGTCTGATTGAGGTGGGGTTGACTCGTACCCATCACAAATTATCCATGGATCGTTGGGTGGGGGGTTGTCCGGGGGGTGGGGGGGCTGTCTGAGGGGTGTGGGGGGCTATACAGGGGTGAGGGGGGCTATCCGGGGGGGGGGCATCCGGAGTGTGTTTTTAGCCACCATGGTCACATAACACCTCCGATTGAAATGTCATCTTGATTACCATTTTAAAATTAACCCACTCTTTTTTTGTCCGATTTCATGGTATTCCGAGGTCGTTCGGCTGGTTTCGATCACCCCACACACGTTTTTCAAGAGTTCCAAACACCTAAAAAACACATATTCTACTATTTCGTGCAAACTGTGCTTCCAAATGACGTTTTGTCTTTTATTACACCTCAATAAAAATTATTAGGGTGTTTTTGTGTGATTTCAAGTCATTCCGATGTCGTTCGGTATGTATTCGACCGTAAAACACATGATTTGGTCATTAACGACATGCAGAGTGCGTTTTCAGCAACCATGGCCACACAACACCTCCGATTGGCATACCGTCTAGCCAAAAAATTCTCAATTCACCCACACTTTGTTGTCGTCCAATTTGATGGCATTCTAAGGTCATTCAACCCATTTTGACTACCCCCCGCATGCATTTCAAGCGCGCCAAACACCTAAAAACACATATTCAGCCGTGCCACGAGAACCGCACATCCAAATGACATTTTCTCTCCTCATACATATCACAAATAATATTTAGGGTGTTTTCGTGTGATTTCAAGTCATTTCGATGTCGGTCGGTATGCATTTGACCATTAAACGCATGTTTTGGCCATTTAGGACACACAGAGTACGTTCTCGGCCCCCGCGGTCACATGACACCTCTGATTGATGTTTCGTCTGACTGAAAATTTCACTATTCACCCACCCTTTATTGTCATTTGATTTGAATGCATTCTGAGGTCGTTCGGCTGGTTTTGTCCACCCTACGCATGCTTTTCAAGCGCGCCAAACACCTAAAAACCCAAATTCTGTCGTGCCACGCAAACCGCGGGTTCAAATGATGTTCCATCTTTTCTTACACCTCAAGAATAATAATTAGGGAGTTTTAATGAGATTTCAAGTCATTCCGATATCATTTGGTGTGTATTTGACTATAAAACACATGTTTTGGCCAATTACGACATGCATAGTGCGTTTTCGGCCACCGTTGTAACACGACACCTTCAATTCACATTCCGTCTGGCTGAATATTTCACAATAAACCCCATTTGTTTTCATTTGATTTTGTGGGATTCTAAGGTCGTTCAACCAGTTTTGACCACCCCACACAAGCTTTTCAAACGAGCCAAACACCTAAAAAACACATATTCAGTCGTGTCGTGCAAGACGCATGTCCAAATGACATGAAGTCTCCTCATACACCTCAAAATAATAATTAGGGTGTTTTCTTGTGATTTCAAGTCATTTCAATGTCGTTCGACATGAATTTGACCGTTAAACGCATGTTTTGGCCGTTTACGACACGTGGTGTTCATTTTCGGCCACTGCGGTCACATGACACCTCTGATTGATATTCCTTCTAGTCGAACATTTCAAAATTCACCCACCCTTTGTTTTCGTCTGATTTCATGGAATTTCAAGGTCGTTCGGGTAGTTTTGACCACCCCACGCACGCTTTTTCAAGCGCACCAAACTCCTAAAAAACACATATTTAGCTGTTCCACACAAACCACATGTCCGAAAGAAGTGTCATCACCTCATACACCTTTAGAATAATAATTAGGGTGTTTTTGAACGATTTCAAATCATTCTGATGTCATTTGGCATTCATTTGATAGTTAAACACATGTTTTGGCCATTTACGACACGCTGAGTGCGTTTTTGGCTAGCGCGTTCCCATGACACCTCTGATTAATGTGTTGTCTGGATGAACATTTAAAAATTCACCCACCATTTGTTTTCATACGATTTCATGGCATTCTGATGTTGTTCGGCCAATTTTGACCACCCCATGCACGTTTTTCACGTGCACACAACACCTAAAAAACAAATATTCAGTCGTGTCATGCAAACCGTGCGTCCAAATGATGTGTCATCTCCTCATACACCTCATGTTTAATAATTAGGGTGTTTTTGTGTGATTTTAAGTCATTACGATGTCATTCGGCATGCATTTGACCATTAAACACATGTTTTTGACATTTACGACATGCAGAGTGCGTTTTTGGCCAGCGCGGTCACACGACACCTCCGATTGATGTGCTGTCTAGCCGATCATTTCACAATTCACCCACCCTTTGCTGTCATCCGATTCCATGGAATTCTGAGGTTTTTATGCCAGTTTTGACCACCCCATGAATGCTTTTCAAGTGCACCAAACACCTAAAAAACACATATTCAGCCGTATCATGCAAACCACAGGTCCGAATGATAGGACATATCCTCATAAACCTCACGAATAATAATTAGGGTGTTTTTGTTTGATTTCAAGTCATTCCGATGTCGTTCGGCATTCATTTGACTGTTAAACACATGTTTTGGCCATTTATGACACACGTAGTGCGTTTTCGGCCAACATAGTCACACGACACCTCCGATTGATGTTCCGTCTAGCCGAACATTTCACAATTCACCTACCCTTTGTGGTCGTCTGATTTCATTGCATTCTGAGGTCGTTCAGCCAGTTTTGGCCACCCCATGCACGCTTTTCAAGCGTGCCAAACACATAAAAAACACATATTCAGTCATTTCATGAAAACTGTACATCTGAATGGCGTGTTGTATCCCAGTACACCTCATGAATAATAATTAAGGTGTTCTCATATGATTTCATGTCATTCTGATGTCATTAGTCATGCATTTGACTGTTGAACGCATGTTTTGGCCTTTTACGACACACGAAATACATTTTCGGCCATTGCGGTCACACGACCCCTCTGGTTGAGGCGGAGTTGAATTTAACCCATCACAAATGACCAATGTATTGTTGTTATAATTCATCAACACAATCTGAATGTTTTTGATCGGTTTTCTGTACGTCAGTTGTTGATTTCACTTAAAATATTGTCCATTTCATATAGAAATGAGACACTTTGAGTGGTACCGTCCAAAACATGCATTAGTTGGATGCAGGGTTGACTCTTACACATCAATAATGTCCCATGGATCGTTGTTCTAAAGTATCAACAGAATCCGAATATGTTTCATCCATTTTCCGTATGTCAGTTTTTGTTTTCACTTAAAATGTTATCCATTTCAAATAAAAGTTAGACACTTTGAATGGTACCGGCCACACTGTGACTTGGATTGAGGTGGGATTGAGTCGTACACATCACATATGACCCATGGATCGTTTTCCTAATGTATCAACACAATCCAAATACGTTTGGTTAGTTTTCAATATGCCAATTGTTTTTACGTAAAGGGGTGTCAATTTTAAACAAAAGAGAGACACTTTGAGTGATACCAGCCACATCATGCCTTAGATTGAGGTGGGGTTGACTCATACATGTCACATATGACTCATGGATCATTATCCTAAAGTATCAACACAATCCAAACGCGTTTGGTTGGTTTTTGAATGCCAGTTAGGCAAATCGTGCAACAACAATGATAATATATTATACTAAAACTATAGACATTGTGCATGATGTGCGTCCCCTGGTGCATGGTTAGGGAAAATCGTGCACATTGCTACTCATATATATCCCTATATGTTTGGTAGATCCCCTGTGGAATGGACTTATATTTTTTACTAACCATGAGGCATAGCGTTTTTTACACCGACGGGGGTTCCGAGCTCCAAACAAGCCCCAGAAGCACCATAAACCATTATAACATCATTAGGATTCAATATTTTGTCAAAAATAAAGAGTTATACAGAATTTAAAAATATCAATACCAGAGTGAAAAACTAGTTTAAAAAATAAAGAGTTATACAGAATACAAAAATTTAATGGATCAATCTGCCCTTGATCACCATCACCATCACCACTGTCATCATCAGCCTCATCTTCACCATAATATTCGTCCTCATCATCATCATCGTCATCATCCCCATGCTCATCCTCTGCCCCATCCTCGCCCTTGGCCCCATCCTCACCCTCGTCCTCATCCTCAACCTTGCCCTCATCCTCTTCAGCATCCTCGTCGTCACCAGGAATGTCTTCATCTCGATCTCCACTAGAACTATCGCCTGGTGAATAGGATAATACACCCATCGGCAACATATATGTTTGAAAAGAAGCATTTTCCTCTGGTGGAAGTGATAAAGGTAAAGCTTTGATCAGTTTCATAAATTCTTTCTCCCTCGTTTGAACATGTTCTTCCAACTCTATGACCATTTTGTAAGACTGTCTTGCATTCTCCTTGACCTGTTCCAACTTGGTGGTACTAGAACAGAAACTTAGAGAGGAACAATACCTCGTCGGGACTATAATCAAACCAGGTCGGCAGCGTAATTGACCAGAGTGCTCATCTCCCAAAACCTGATATAAATGATCGTGTGGCCCAAAATTTTCTAGCTTTGGGCATCAAGGGCCTCTAAATCAGCCTGTTAAAAATATTAATAGATTATTAAATTTCAAAATAGATAGTAAACATTTAAATAATCAAATTAAAAGTTACAATCTTTTCTTGTGTCGTTTGATTAACCGCAGTTCCATCTTTTTCCGTCTACTCGAGCAAAAAAAAATTTCTCGAGGTAGAGGTCCTTCAATATTAAATTTTTCATTCTGTAATGACAATGAAACAATATAAAGTTCATGTATAATCACATATTAAATATTTAATAAATCACATAATTTAAGTAGGAAATAATAAAAAGGGGAAGTCCCAATGAAAAATTATAAACAACTATATCGTACCAGCTTCCTCTCATGATCTGGCATAGTAGTGCACCCCAAAGTGTGGAGGAATTTATTTGAATCAATGTTTTTTTATTTTTTCAGAAGATTCCTAAATAATGTTTAATAATAAAAAAGATAATATTAATCTGAAATATGAAAACTGTCATTTAAATTCCTCAAATGGGATTAATACCTAAAATTTGGTAGTCGCCAAATGGGTAATCATTGGGAAATATTTCTATATTGGGAAGTCATCCATGATAGGTGCTGTCTCAAACTCTTTCCCCACTATATCACACCATCCGACATACAACTCATGATTATAACATCTCTAAAGCACTCCTAGCTCCTTTAAACGTGTTGGTCGTGCACCTTCGCCATCAGGGATGTTAAATCAAAGCTGACACCCAATCGATTAATTCATATAAATAAATAAAAATACTACATTAAATCAAATAAATTTTTTACCCATATTTGTGACCACACAATATCTTTGACTTCGTGTGGCAGATGTCTCAAATAGAGAGGGATGACCGGAATGATGTCAGTTTACTTGGCTAGCGTCACCAAAAAACCCTGGCATTCCTACCCAGATTTATCAATCATTTTTCATTCATCATTGTATTCAACCATAAACTGTGTCTGGCGGTTCCATACTGCACGTAAGTGAGTTCTCCCCCTCTCCCACCTTCTATCAGTATATGAATCTATTTTTATGGAAAAAATATCAGTACAAGTTATAATAAAAATAAATTTTGGTATAAAAATTTGTTAGGGTTATATAAATATACATATGGTATTCAGATCAATGGGTGTCACTAGAAGTGAAAAAGCTGAAGGAATATCCTATACAGCTGGAGTGTCCCTCAGTGTACGCTCCTCAACCACATACTTTGTCAGACTAGGAGTTGAAGAAGGTGGAATATAATAGCTCGGAGATATTGAACCAGAAGAAAAAGGTTATGGCACAGACATCTGGCCAAATTATATTGTAAACGTCGGAGGCCTAAATATCCCGTGTGTCCCTAAACACACACCAGGATCATAATGGGGCATAAAAGATACGTCTATGTTAGGGGCATAGTCCAATCTGTTACAACCTGTGGATCATCTAACTATCGCTCCACAAGCCCTCGTACCACCGGCCTCAGTACCATGATCACCATATGATCATCCAACTCTTACACCACCCCCTCCCACCACCAGCCTCTATATTGGGAGAAATGTCAGGCTCCTCGTCGGATATCTCTCGTCTAGGGGGTCGATCCTGAGAAAAAGTTTAACACAAAACTAAAAACATGATATTATAATTTATTGAAATATATATATTTGAAATAAAATACTCACAACATGGATGAGTGGAGGAACGCCCATCTGTGTCATGCGATGATTGTTTTCTGTCATCTTTTTCCGTCAAATCTCTTCAATGGGTGTCATTTCCTACAATGAAAAGAAACAAGGAAGTAATTAGAAACAAATAACTAATGTGCAACCCAAAAAACATAATATAGGAATCTAATCTGATAAAAAAACATAAAGAAACAAATTATTTATGGGGGTTTGAAGGAAAGTACTTGGATACACACTCTGAATGATGTAGGTGTATTAATAGAATCATGTCCTAATTGATTTTGGAGAGGGACCTTCAATATTTATAGGTATGGATTTGATTATAAACACCTATAAAAATGATATCCAGGAAATGTGATGTCCCAAACCAGGACACCACTCATTAGTGACACAAACCCAGATGGACACATGACCTCAAGCACTTCTACCAGAATTCCAAATGTTATTGACTAACAATGAGATCCATTGCTGTGTCTGGGGGAGACTATTACCTCATTACCTAAGTTGCACAATTTTAATATTATCTTCTAAAAAGTGGAAGAAATATAAAAATCGGAAAATATTGGAAATGGATGAAAATAACCAAATCAGTAATACCAACTAATAACAGAATCATAAACAAAATGATGGTAATGTATTTTTTGTATCAAGAAGAAAAACATAGTTACAACTATTAGGAAGTAGTATTATAAAAGAGGCTAAAAAAATTCTAAAATTCTACCTTGCTTTTTGAGATACAACCCAATCATCTGGTTCATCGGTGGAAAGTGTGTGAGTCATGGAAATAACTCAAAATCCACAATCATCAATAAAGGTGTCTTGCATCGTCATTGAATCAAACAAATGGTAAAGGGAAGATTTTTACCAACGGTTTTACACAACCATTGGTAAAAGATGACTTCAAGGCCCCTTTATAGGCATCCTAAATAGAGGCACATGCCTCATGCCCCATTATGTGTTACAGGCATCCCAAATCACTCACTCATGTTCAATAAATCATTCTTAGCACCTCTATGGTCATACCTTTCATTACCCAATTAGTTCCTCAAGTCAAGCGCACCCCATGGGTGGATAATGTTTAGGATTCTACACTAATAGGTTGTTCATGTCTTGAAAATGGTTTAATTTCATTAAATATAGAAAAAAAATTTATTTTTATATTTGAGATTAATAATAATGTATGTCAATAATAACAAGATTACTGAATTAAACATGTGACTTATCTAACATTGTTATGGATGTATACACATGCAGCATGGCTAGTGAAAAGAACCCTACCATCATAAAAGTGAGTATTGGCCTTGAATGGGACATACTATACAACGTACAGTGAGAACCATATTTAATTGACCCTAAAGTTATACTAGTACAGTCATCTTAGGAAGCTAATTATTACTCATAACTAACCATGCCACTATAAACAACCTAGAGTGTATGAGTTTTCTCTTTGATCTTAACAACATCATCACACATTCTTACCATGATGTGAATCATGTGGATGATGGATGATATTAACAAAAAATTCCCAGAAATACCAAGCCTTCTAAGAATTGAAAATTTATGGATTATATTAACACATAAATCATTTTGAATCAAATTTGATTCAATATCAAAGCCCAAAACAAACACCCAAATCAAATAGAAAACAAAAGTCATACACAACCAAATAAAAATAGAAAATCAAAACAGTAGATGTAGAACATTAAAATGAAAGTATCACTTACAAATTAGAAGTGTAATACTGAGAAATTTTGAAAATGGATCGGAATGAAGAATTTCTGCAGTAGGGTAAACAGAATCCCGCTTCTCCACTTCCCCAAATGAAAACATAAAACCAAAATAGTAGATGCATTATCACTTACATAATACAAGTGAATAACTGATAAATCTTAAAGATGGAAGGATTTAGGCCATAGGGGAAGGAAAATCCCAATTCTTCTTTCAGTTTAGGGCTGTTGTTACATCTAATGGGGGACTTCGAGCATCTATGAATTTGGGGAAAAACTTTCCCAATAGTTTGTAATAACCATTGGTAAAGGATGATTTAAAACTCTCAATACCAACGGTTTAAGAAAACCATTGGTATAGAGTATACATTTCCAAACGGTTTTGGAAAACTATTGGGAAAAGACGATTTAACTAGATTTTACCAATAGTTTCCTTAAACCGTTGGTAAAAGTACTCTACATGCATTGGGAAAACCTCTATTTCCAGAAGTGAAATAATATGAAAGAATTTGGTTTTGGGGGTTTGTTAAATGTTCAATCATTATTATACTTTATATGTTTTATTTTAGTTTGATAATACAAACAATAAATCTCATGTTTTATCTACTATTCTTTATTTATAAATTGTATAATATCATTGAATGTTTGAAAAGTCTCAATTGCACCTCCTCCTATATTCCAATTTGGTGACACACCTTTGTCTAGAATGTGTCATCTTCCAAGACCCGATTCAATCCAAGCCATTTTATCAATTGATTAGATCAACTCCAACGTGTGAAGAACTAAGAAATAGAGATAATGAAGAATGATTAAATAAAAAAAATAGGGATTGGTTGAGTTACATGTCATCGGAGGCAGTGACAACATCAGGGACATTCGCCTTACCCATACATGCTACTCAAATCTATATACAAACATAAAATTAAACATTAAAGAAAATTCATAATCACCTTCACCTCCCCCCAGGACAAGTCTCAGGGTCAACCTCTCATTTCTGAGAGTAATATATTACTCGGTGGAGTGGGTGGAAGAGAAGAGAGAGAGAGGTAAAGAAATTAAGAAAAGTTGATGGAGAAACACAAAGACATGGATAAATAAAACTAAAATTTAAATTACAATTGAAAACTAATAAAAAAATAAGAATAAAATAAAATTAAAATAAGAAATAAGGGGGTAAAAGATGAGAATCATCAGCCCATGCACTGATGGGATCCCTCCTTAGTTGTGGGTGTTGAGCTGATGAATTGGGAAGGAGTCGAGGGCCTCCATTTATAGGCCGAATTATGTCCTCTAAAATTTTGCATGTTGTTGGCCCATTAAATGGTCGATTCACACATGGACCCCTTCATAAATTTTTTACATAAATAAGTTTCCCATTCACCCTACAACCTTCATCTCATTTATCCATGGGATTAAGGAGTTATGGAATTTTCATTGAATAAGGATTTTTATGGCCGAAATTTCCAAGAAGAATCCTTCAAATGTATAACGATCAATGAAACCTTAATGAATTAAAAACTACCCCAAATTTGATTTAGAGTTTTTACAATGTGTACTAGTGACGTCCCTAGTGTAATAACCTAAATGGGAGGTGAGTAGATTGATTTGTGCATCTGTTATGGTGGTTGGGTCCACACTGTCTACCCAGAAAAGTTTCCAACATCAATGATTTTTTGGACTAATAGATATTTGAATCAACTCTAGAACCTGAAGAGAAATTTGAATGAAATAAAATCAGGACATTAAAATAAATCACGAATTTTGGAATTATTTTTTTTTTTCGAAATGACAAAAATACCCTTGTGGTAAAAATCATTCACAAATAAAAAATTATGAACTTTTATCAATATTTCTCATAATCATTCTAAAATTCAAATTAACCATTAGTTTTATAAAAAAAATGAAATACATGAGTTTTATCATTGAATTTTTTTTAAAATCCTCATTATTTGATAAAAAATATGCACATAAATTTGCTCTGTCAAATACCCCCACACTTAAACCATGCTTGTCCCCAAGTTTAAAATCTCAAAATGGAAATCAGAGGACACCAATATTACCAATATTTAAATTCCAAGGTAATAAAAAAAATCAATGTGAAATCAAACATTCATAAATCTTCATAAAATATCAATTTAATTTACCTTTTTTCAATGAAACAAATTATTCACATAGTTTACTTTTACCCTTTGAAAATTGATGGAACTTATCCTTTATTTCATTAAATATTAAATATTAATTATTATTAAACATGACAAGTCATGATTTACCTTACTTTTGATTATTTTCTCTCATCACTCGCGATACAATTCAAGTAGAGTTATTCACATATCATGAGAACATGCTCCTTATCCATAGGCTTGTAAATGAAATACTTTCTCAACTTTGTAAAGACAAAACGCTCATAAAATCACGAGGACTTTCAATTAAGGTTTTATTGACTGTGATGTATATGGTTAGTAAGATTTGATTCTTTAAAAATTAAGGCTCAAGAAGGAGGATAATATATTAAGTACTATGTATGATATCAAAAGTAAAAATATAATGAAATTATCACCTTCAAAGTAGAAACACCTAATTCACAAAACTCAAAGAAAAGGTTATGATCAAGTAAGCATAATTAATGATTTGTTCACCATCTTTATTTTTATTATTTTTTATTTTTATTCTTTATTTGAATGTTATGATTATATCAAATCTCACATCAATCATCTAACCACATACGATCATAAGATCATCGGCCTAGAAAATGGTGATTTTTGGTTTTCCCAAATCAAAACCCATTTTTTTCACTTATTATTGGTTCTTTTTTTTCATTATTGTTATTTTTTTAATTCAAGATGGGAAAAATAGAGTATAATGAATGATTCCATAACCTTTTACAATTACCACAATAATACCCCCACACTTCTTCCTTACAATCTATATTATCATGTCCACCATGATTCCCTTTAACCCCACACTTCAACTTTAAAATAACATGAAAATACTCAAAGGAGTGTACAAATGGATAAAAATGGCTTGAAACATGGCTCATTCCTATTATTTCCATTCCTGGTATCTATGGGATAAAAGAAGGATTGATGTAAAGGTGGTCTTTTAAGGAAAATTGGATTTCCAAAAGATGCTCAATCATTTTATATGTATTTTTCAAAAGTCGTAGATTTGATAAGTTTCAATAAAAATTCTTGTCAGTTACACGTCCCAAGATCATCCAAGAAATATGCACAAGAATAAATAGGATGTAAATGGTCTATAAATCCTCTTGGGAATGGAAAATATAACATTGAAAAATCACTCATGGCATGACTAATAAATCAATTCACATGAACTTCATAAATTCAATGCATGAAGGATGCTAGAGAAATTTCATTTATATGAATCAATTAATTCCTTCCAAACATGAGTCATTACTTCATTATCCATGTTTCATTTTAAAAATTCAATTATTCATGTCAATAATTTAATCATATCATCATTGAAATCTAAAGCATGGAATCATAGGATTCCTAAGAAACTCATGTCTCTTTGATAAGTCAAGTAAAACATGAATTCAAGTGTGGGCCTAAAATTATATTTTCATGATAAAAACATGTTGTGGACAAAAATGTGGGGAGTTTAAAATATAAAACATTAAAATTGAACACCCTTTTTCCATGAAACTTGGTCCTTCTCCTTTACTATCTGGGGCTTCCTTCTACCGTCATGATCTTACAAAATAAAATTACTCAGTTAATCACAATGATCATTTCGTTTAAACTCAAAATAAAATAGGGAGGGCGCCACATGCCAAATTATTTTAATGAAAATAAATTGAAATATTAATTCCTAGAATGCAAGTAATGATAAATCTTGGTATTATCCCCCATGTGGGCCCTGAATTTTGACTGCCTCTAGAGGTCGGTACCAGCTTTTATCCAAATTCTGATGAAGGAAAAGCTTATTTGAATTGAACTACCACATGTGGCCTTTCCCAGCTTTTTCTTCATCCTTCTGGGACAGAGTACACAATATCCCCCATTTACAATGAGTTATAGCTTGCATGGTGGGGGTAGGATGAATTATGAATCATCCCCTTTCCTAGCTGATGCTTGTGCAACCACTTCTTATCTGTCCATTAGTTACTTGAGGTATGATTCTTCAAAATAAAATTCAATGGAAATGTCGTATTGTAATTCAATTTGAATAATATTAAAACATGAAGTATCAAGATCAAATTCTTCACCATCAATGCATCGTTTTTCATGGTTTCCTTAGGGAAATACACTAGAATCTCTTCATAAACTTACTTCAGTAATTATTCAATGTGTCTAAGGAGGTCCATATGTTCATCATCATGTGCACATCGAGGTTCTTCTTCATCATCCAAGGCAGAGTTGAGGTTGTCTAATTCTATATAATCAAAACCACATGGAGTGATGTATGAATCATATTCAATAAATTATAAGGGATAGAGTCAATTAATGGTTCAACTCCCTAAGTCAGTTCAACTTCAATATCTTCCTTAGTGGTAAGTGCCTCTTAGAGTATACTCTCTGAGGATGGAGGTAGGTAGTCAGGCTCCTCTATCTTGACTTCAAATTCCACCACTTTTGTGGTTTCTTCCTTCAGTGGTGCTGAATCTTATTCTTTGTATTGTATGGGTATGTTAGGTAGTTCTGCATATTTAATCAAGTATTCATCCAAACTTTTTTGATCTCCCATTTATAGCTCAGTAGATATGTCTTCACCCTTGCTTCCTCAGGTTCTTCAATTTCAAATATAAGTGGTGAAATTTATTCCACCACTTTCTCATGTTATTCCTCTAAATTAGGGTTGGGTTTCTCTATTAATGCATGAAAACAATCAAAATCTCTATTAGCCTTTCTCTTTAGATGTTCAATGATTTGTCTATGTTCATGCATCTGATCTCTTATAAAATATTCATCTACTTCTTGTTTTTATTGCTGCACCTATGAGTAATTTGTCCATGAATAATATTCAGAATTTTAATATATAATGGAAGTATTTTTATTGTTTTTTAAATAAAATGATATATAACTAATATGTTAAAATAGAAAAAGTAAATGAACTAATTATTGGATCCTCGAAAATAGTGTCAGATTTGATGCACGTCTGTTGGGGGTGTGGACAAAAATAATTATATTTTTCCTAGTGCCGAACAGTGGCAGACCAGGGTCACCTCTCTTGATGATCCTTCTTAATTTAGTACACTTAATTTATTTAATTCACCTATTCCTTCTCTTTTTGTAGTTTTTTTATTAGATAAAAGTGATTAAAATCTTTTTGCGTTTTTTATTATTTAAAATAATGACATGTGAAGCAAGAATTCTAAATTTATACTAAGATTCAAGTCTAAATAAAATTAATTAATAAGAATGAACTTGGTTTTGGGGTTGGTTAAATATTCAATAATTTTTGTCCTTTATGTGTTTTATTTCAGTCTGATAATCCAAACATGAAATGTCATGTTTGAACTACTAATTTTTATTTATAAATTGCAGAATATCATTGATTGTTTGTGAAGTCTCAATTCCACTTCCTCCTTTAATCCAAGTTGGTGACACACCTTTGTCTAGAATGTGTCATCTTCTAGGACCCAATTCAATTGAATCTGTTTCATACATTGATTATCTCAACTCTAATGTGTGATGAAATAACCAATTGAGAGAGGGGAAATTATTAAATAAAATAATATGGATAGGTTGAGTTTCATGTTATCAGTTGTAGTCACAATATCAGGGGCATTTGACTTACCCGTGCATGCTACTCAAATATATCTACAAACTTAAAATTAAACATTAAAGAAAATTCATGACCACCTTCACCTCCTCCTTGGAAAAGCCTTGGGGATATCCTCTCATTTCTGAGAGTAATAGATTACTTGGTGGTGTTGGTGGAAGTGAAGAGAGAGATAAAGAAAATAAATGATGAAAAGTGGGTGAAGAAACACAAAGGCATGGATTGATAAAACTAAAATTTGAATTACAATTGAAAAATAATATAAAACTAAAATTAAAATAAAATAAAATGAATAAATAGGATGGAAATAGAGGTGTATCATCATCCCATGCCCCTTTGGGAACCCTCCTTGGCTGTTGGTGTCGAGCTGATGATTTGGGAAGGAGGCGAGAGCCTCTTTTTATAGGCAGAATTCTATCCACTAAAAGTTTGTGCATTGTTGGAATAATAAATTATCAATTAACACATTGACTCCTTTATAAAAGTTGTTCCTAAATGTTTTTTCCGTTCAACCTCCACATTTAATCTCATTTATACATCGTATTAAGGAGGTATAGAATTTTCATTGAATAAGACTTTTTGTGGACAAAATTTCCAGGAAGCTTCATTCAAATGTATAATGATCAGTGGAAACCTTAATGACATCAAAACTCCCCCAAAATTGTTTTAGAGTCATTCCTATGTGTTTTCGTGACATCCTAGGCAGAATAATCAAAATTATAGGTGAGGAGACCGATTTTTGCATCTGTTACAGTGGTGGAGTCCACACTGTCCACTCGGAAAAGTTTCCAAATTCCGTGAATTTTTTGCACAAATAGATCTTCGAATCAGCTCTAGGTCATTCAGATAAAGTTAAATTAAATAAAATCAGTATTATAAAAAAAATTAATCAATAATTTTTTACTTATATTTTTTAATAAATGACAAAAATAGCCTTGTGGTAAAAAGCTATCAAAAATCCAAAATTATGCACTTTTCTCAATTTTGCTCATAATCATTATAAAATTCAAATTGCCCATTATTTTAATAAAACATTGAAATACAGTGGTTTTATCATTTCAAAAAATAATAAATTCCTCATTATTTGATAAAAAAAATGCCCATAAAGTTTCTTTCTCTGAGATGTCCCGCCTCCTTGTCTTGTGTTATCATAAGATGTCATGCCTAAATTGATTAAATGGTTAAATGGAACTTATTAAACGAGTGGGTATACTTGTTATTTGTTTTTTATAGTGCTTAAATGGTTTTTTGGTAATTATGATTATTGGTAGGGTATATCCATGTGATGTGTTAAACGGAAATTGGTGATAAGTGGGTGGGCATAACCATGTGACATGATAAAATGGAAGTGGAGTACATGAGTGGATATACTCATGAGATGTAATGGTTTAAATGAGTAGTAATACTCGTTGAATGGTTTTGAATGTAATTCCTTATTTGAGTGGGAAGACTTATATGGTTAGAAATTATTAAATGTATGGAATAGTTGATGATTTACATAGATTCCAAGGATAGATCTCCATGGATTTGGAACACAGTAGTGGACATCTTGGTTGAGTATTCACTTTGGGTCTTGATTCTGTGGGATGTCTCGGGTTTTGTTTTCCATTAGATCTGGCTTGATTGGACTCATGTAGGACATTCTGGTACACATTCTCCTAGTACTCCAACCAGTGCATATACTGAGTTTCTATCGAGATGATATGATGGATTGATGATGATGCCTTGGTCTTCAATATATTGGATTCATCCCTTCATGGTTTACACTTCATTATATGGCACGATCGTGGGATATATTATTGTGTTTGTATGACAAGGTCGTGGGTTTTTTATATGGTTTTCTTTATAGAGTAAGGCTGTGTGGATAGGATATGGATTGTTTTACGATAAGGCTATGTTGTTTGTTTACATTTCCTATAGGTTCCTTGTCAGGATCCGCCACTTGTTACAAGGAGACACAAGAGGTTGTTCGGTATAACTTGGTTGCATTGTTTATATGCCTTGGGCTTTCACACTTACATTACTTCTTACTTATACTTGTTTGGCATATTTCATAGTGCAGCTTAGAATTGTATAGATCTTTGGGTGAAAACCTACTGGGATGTTTATATCACCCCCGTTTTGGGCCTCCTTAGGGACCCAAACAAATTATATGGTTTCAGGGGATATTAGGGAAAAGTGCCCTAACACTAGTTGTTAATCATTTCTTTGGAGCATGGGAGTATGAGGCCCAACTGAGGCTTGTGATGATACTGTGAAGCTTTTTGATCTTTTTGGATTTTGGATACTTGTATTTTACTTTATTTCCGTGTAGATTTTTTGGTTATTTTATAGATACATATATCATTTGCATTATGGTATATTAGTCATTTATGGCGTGTTATATATTCCTATATTGTTATTTATTTTACCTATTGTCTGCTTATTATATTTACTTTTGCTATTGAATTTGATTGACTTACACTATGATATACTCTCATAATTTGGGAATAGTCTCCCAAATAACTCAACTAGACCCTCACCACCAGTCGGAAGCATCTGGAATTTGAGGAGTGCGCTTGAGGCCATGTAGCCAACCAGGCTAGGAAAACTATTGAGTGGCTTCCAAGTTCAGTATGTTACAAAGTGGTATCAAAGACAATTTATTTTCTAGTTTGATTTACTGTTTGGAGATAATAGACAGGGATATGAAGGAAAATGGAATTTGTTAATCAGCTATGCTCGAGCGTAGCTAACCCGTGTACAGGAAAAATCCAAATTACCCTAAATGAAATTTCAATTTTCTAGTTTTGACTATTATAGTTGATTTTATTTCACCATTAAGAGACACACATGATTTATGCTGATACTATTGATGCAATTGTGGGTTCTATTTTTTTGCAACATGATGAGATGAGGGTATTCCATCTCATGCATCATATAGTCGCTTGTTAGAAATCACATATCATGCATTATGTCATGCCATTTAAGATAAATTATTTGATGCATGTTATTGTGATAGTTTCTCTAATAGTTGTTCCTGATTTTGTGATAGAATTTGTGCAGAGGATAGAGAAGTGACATCATCTTTCAATATATATGGTGTATGGGCCCTAATGAAATACAGAATGACGTACCATTTAAATTAATATTTTAAAGTGAATTTGATGTTTCTGGATTATATAGGCATCAAATTTTAGTTCATGAGGTGTTATGGGTCCTCAAGGATCAGAACATGGTGGACCATTGGTTAAATCATGTCAAATAATGACTGTTAAATGAAAATAAATGGATAATAGAGGCATGACCTACACCTAGATTTTGAGTGGGTGAGAGGTAGTGTTTCTAGTTGTTTTTTGGTTGTTCTTTATACAGTCATGTATTTAGGATTAGGTTGTGTGTAATGACTTGTTTTTAGGAGGGTTTTGACCTATCATATGGTTTTGTGATGCGACTTTGATATCATTCCTTTCTGAGGTGAGTGTTTGGAATTGTTGAGGCATGTCACCATAAAGACCTCCAATGGTATGCCAAGAGGGTGGCGATGACCATGCTTCGATGGTGGTGGGCTATGAGGTAATAGTGGATCCTCTTTTAGTGTGTTTTTGGTACAATAGAATATTTCAGACATAGGTGCTAAGGCATAGTTCCATGAGGGGTTATTTTGCTATATGCAAACTTTTCAAGGAGCACCGTAGCCTACCATGACTATGGCCGAGCTGACATGGGTGTTCTAGCAGAAAAATCCTTTCATGTTTTTGGGGGATGAGGGTCCACAAGCTTCTAATTTGTGGCTTGAGACCACACTAGCTATCTTCGAGCATTTGGATACACCTCTTTAGAGGAGGGTCAAGCACACCCCTTATATGATACATGCAGTAGTAAAGTACTGGTGGGATGTTCTGAACTAGGCTGAATGGCTACAAGATATGGGTTGGACTAATTTCCAGACCTACTTCCTTGACTACTTTTACCCCAAGACACTATGGGATGAGTGAGTTAGTGAGTTCATGCGTCTAGAGAAGGGAACCATGATTGTTAATGAGTACTCAAAATACTTTACAGAGTTGCATAGTTTTTCAATGATGTACCTTACTGATGAGCTGTCGAGAGCGAAATGATTTGATTAAAGCCTCTGACATACTATCAAATCTCAGTTCAACGTGTTCCGGTTGACCTCTATCACTAAGATTGTGAATCAGGCACTAATTATAGAGTGGAACCTACGGTAATTTGAGGATATATAGTAGGAAAATGTTTCTTCTCAACCTAGTGGTTATACATCTTCATGAATGAAGCACAATATTGATTCTTCCAATGAGATAAGAATCAGTTAGGCTATGAGTGCTAGTAGCTCGGTGTTTTTTCACTAGTGTGGCCGGAGAGGACACATGAAGAATCATTGTGACTGCGACCCAGTCGAGTGCCGAGCTTATGGAGGGATGGACCACATGCAATGGTTTTGTAGGACCATCCCTCCAGTTGTGAGTGGTAGGGGGTTAAATCTAATGTCAGGTTCAGGAGTAGGTTTCTAAGATCTATGCCAAGTAGGGAGCTAGAGCAATGCAGGCCAATCAGGCTATGTGAATAGTGGTCTTTGTTGAGGTATCCATACAACAATTACACCTATACATCGAAGGGGACATACTCTGAGTAGTGAAGTTGTTTCATTGGGTTGTGGTATAGGTTAATTATATTATGTACAACCTGTCCTTGAGGAGAAAGGTTTCATACTATCTATAGTGAGAGGAATGATCTTAGTAGCCTCTACTATGGAATCTGCTCTTTTTTATATAGGCATATCTCATAGTTTCATATCCGAACCTATGGTGAAAATCATTGGGCTTGTTTTGTGGTATTTTGAAAGAGTTTTAATGCTAGAAATACTATTGGGAATTAGAATGGATGATGTGATCGTGTTCAGGGAGTACCCCCTTGAGGTTGGTGGGTGTCACTTCATTTGAGATATTTATGCCTTTGAGATGATAGGGTTTGACATCATTCTTAGGATGGACTGTTTAGTATATTATCAATCTTACATTGTCTACTATCACCTAAGGGAAACTTTCACATCACCAGAGGATGTAGTGTTTACTCAAAAGGGTAAATGGGGTGTCCAAGCGAGCTGAGATGGACTAGATCATCATGAGTTGGGTAGAATGACAGCCCAGATTTCTATTTTTTATTTTGAATGATCAGGGATTGAGTCAGGTAGACTTTCCACTAATGGCGGATCATTTCAGGGATATGTTCCCAGATGAATTTTCTAGTCTACCTCTCAAGAGATAGGTTGAGTTCCCCATTGAACTAGTGTTATGAGCTGCACCAGTATCCATTTCTACTTAATAGGTGGCTAAGATGGAGTTGTAAGAAATTAAGTGGATGCTAGAGTATTTGGAGGAAAATGGGTTTGTCTGACCTATAACTTCTCTATGGGGTTTTCCAGTTCATTTTTCAAAAAATGTGGATATAACTCTTAGGCTATTTGGGGATTATCATAATTTGAATCAACTAATAGTTAAAAACCGATATCTCTTTCCACAAATAGATGAAATGTTTGATACGATTCTTGGATCCCGAGTATTATTGGAAATTGAACTAAGTATAGGATATCACTAGGTACATATTTGACCCACAGACATACCTTGTACAACCTTTTATAGTAGGTATGGTCTATATGAGTATATGGTTATTCCATTCAGTCTCACAAACACGATAGCAGTTTTCATGGTGCTGATGAACCAAGTGTTCCATCCTTAATTGTGACACATCAAGTATTGGGATGGGAGTAGTGATGATATAGGGGGATAGAGTTTTCGCATATGATTCTCAGTTTCTAAGGCCACGTGAGAGGAATTACCTTATGCATGATCTTGAGTTAGATGCAGTTGTTATTTTTTTTCACTATTAGAGACATTATTTATTGGGAGAACATATTTTGGTGTATACAGACGACAAAATCCTCAGGTATGTATTTACTCAGTATTATTTGAATATGAGGGAAAAAAGGTGGGTGGAGTACCTACAGTCTTTTGACTTTAAGCTTGAATACATGACCAGTAAAGGTAATGTAATGTTCGTTGCACTAAGAACATGGACTCAGATACAGATAGTGCAGCAGGAAAGTAGCGAGTGGCAACATATAGCGTTATTATCTCAGATCTATATGGAGGTGCACAACAGTTAGGGATAGACATATCTAACATCCATAGTTGTGACCTCTACCATATTTGATTATGTAAGCATGAGGTAGTTATCGAATTCAGAGGGTCTAGTCCTATGGGAGAGTGTGGAAGGTGAGGACCCTCCTCCTGGTTGGACAGTAGGCGTTGATGAGATCTTACATATCCATGGTTGTGTTTGGGTTCCAGTGGATATACGTGGAGATATTATGTGGGAGATTCATGCTTCATCTTGGGAACTATATCCCAGAGTCACAAGATGTACCATGACTTGAATCAGAAATACTAATGGCCAAGTATGAAAACTGAGGTAGCTAGTTTTTTTACGAGGTGTTACACCTGTCAGCATGTGAAGTAGAAACATCAACGACCAGCCATGATTTTATTGAAGTTACTTATTCCCAAGTGGAAATGAGATGATGTCATAATGGATTACATGACTGGTTTACTGAGGTCACCTTGAGGTAATGATGTTGCATGGGTTGTTGTTGACGGGATCAAAAAGGTTGATCATTTATTGTCGACCAAGGATACCTTTGATGTTAATGTTCTTAGAAGGTTTTATATCCATTAGATAATACAACTTCATGGGTTCTCACGCACTATCATTTCAAATAAGGACTCCCACTTTACATCTTGTTTCTTATAGAGTTTTCAGTGGGAACTGGGTACAAAGGTGCTTTTGAGCACTGTCCACCACCTTCAGACTGATGTCCAATTAGAGTGTATGACACAAGTGCTAGAGAACATTATGAGAGAATGTGTCCAAGATTTTTGGGGATCATGGGAGAGACACATTCATCTACATGAGTTCTCCTATAATAACAATTATCAGGAAATGATACAAATTTCTCCTTACGAGGCTTTGTACGGTAGGCTATGCCAATCACCCTTGTGATGGCTAGAGGTAGGTGAGGTAGCTTTACTGGGACCTTGTCTCATGCAAGATAATTCTGAGTAGATTCCTTGGGCTTCACTACCCCTTGGATCTAGATATATTGGACTCACATAGGACATGTTGGTACACATGCTCCTAGGATTCCAACCAGTGCCTATACCAAGTTTCCATCGAGATTCTCCTAAGACTCGAAGAGGATGCCTTGGTCTTCAGCACCATAGATCCAGCCCTTCGTGATCTACACTTCATTATATGGCATGACTGTGGGATATATGATTGTTGTTGTATGTCAAGGCTGTTGGTTTTTGATATAGTTTTCTTTATACGGTAAGGACATGTGGACATGATATGGATGGCTATGTTTAAATATTGTGTTGTTTGTTTATATTACTTTTAGAGGCCTTATTAAGAGGCGAAACATGTTGTAGGGATCCACAAGAGGCTGTTTAGTATTACTTGTTTGCATTAGTAATATGCCTTGGGTTTTCACACTTACATTACTACTTACTTTCACTTTTTTAGCATATTTCATCGTACTTCATAGAACTATATAGATATTTAGGTGGAAACCTACTGGGATGTTTATCTCGCATCCTATTTGGGCCTCCTTGGGGACCCAAACAGATTATATAGTAATAGGTGATAGTAGGGGAAAGATCCCTAAAACTATTTGTTGATCATTGTTTTAGAGCATGGGAGAATAGGACTAAGATGAGGCTTGCGATGCTATGGGGGAACTTTTCGGTCGTATTGGATTTTAGATACTTGTATTTTATTATATTTCTATGTACCAATTTTGGATATTTTCTAGATACACGTATCATCTACATCATGGAATATGAGAGACTTTTGGCTTGCTACATATTCATGTCTTGCTTGTCCATTTTATCTATTGTTTGTTTATTGTATCTGCTTCCACTCATTAATGTTATTGACTTCCATTGTGATAAATTATGGTAATGGGGGTATAGTATCCCAAATGACTCAACTAGTCCCTAACATCTAGTCATAAGTCTCTTCCATTTGGAAAGATGTTCTTGAGTCCATGTAGCCAACCGGGCTTGGGGCATAGTTGAGTGACATCCGGGTTCAGGATGTTACATTTGTACAATGATTCAATGATTTTATTTCAAAATTCATTGATGTCATATGAAGATATAATATGTCTTGTTGCATGTACGTACAATATCACTTCTAGGTGTGAATAAAATTCCTTAATGTAAAAAATAAATTCCTTTGGGTGATAATTCTTATAGTGAGATAAATTCCTTAAACTAATAAGAAATACTATGGGCGAGAAAATTCATATAGTGGGAAAAAATTCAATTCAGAGAAATCCAATTGTTTGATAGGTTAGAGAGATGGTGTTTCTTGGTGACTTTTATAGCATTATAATTGATAATAAAGTTATATATGTCACTCTTAGGGTAAGATTCAGTCAAACTATGTTATCTATCACTACAAAAAAGAGTGGTCTTAGTTAAAGTTTATTAGTGGTAGTTCTAAAAATCACTACTAAAAAACATAATTAAATATATTTAAAATATAGGGGTGGTTTCAATGAAACTTCTACTAATAATTTTAACAAATTACTGACCCCACCCCCTCCACCCAATTCCCTAACCCCATCGTTCCCTTGGTCGTGCCTTTCCGCGATGCTGGCGATTGCCCCTCCCCCTTGGCCGCGCCTCTCCTCGACGTCGGCAATCACCCCTCCCTCTCATCCCCGCCTCTCCCCAACACTGATAACCATCCACATATCGATCATGACTCTCCTAGATGCTAGTGACTCCCTCCCTCCCCCTACCCCCCACCGATCCCTCAACCACACCTCTCCCTGACGTTGATAACCACCCCTCCCCCTCGACCCTGCCCCTCCCCCAACATCAGTGACCGACCCACTCCATCGATCGCACCTCTCCCCAATTCCAGCGACTGCCTCTCACTCTCAATCATACCTCTCCTCGGTGCCAGTGACTACCCCACCTCTACCCAACCTATCCCCGACATTGGAGACCGCCCCTCCACCTTGGTCACACCTCTCCCCAATGCAGGTGACTGCCCCTCACTCTTGATCCCACATCTCCACGACACTGACCCCCCTTCTCTCCGACAACATACCTCTCCCCCCTTCCCCCACGCCCCCCCGGATGGTTCACCCATCATCCTTGATGGTGACCATCCCTTTCCTCAATCTCACATATGATCCTCGTGACCCCAACCCCACTTGATACCTGATGATGACCCAACAATAACCCCCTACTCCTTGATGGTGATCCCCAACGACGACCCCTCTCCCCCATTTCTTAGAGAGTGCAATCCCCAATTGTAAGGTGTAATTTTTTAATATTGTATGATTGGTTTTCTATATCATTATGTAGTATATCATATTGTATAATCAAATGATAAATTTTATCACTTAGGAATCCTATACACATAACTATCATTCATGCCTATTTTAAATGGGGATCATGAATCATTTATATAATGAATGCTTGTTTGTATGTGGGGTTATAAATTTTCTGTAACTACATGATTCTTTTATCCCTCATGAATTCGTGGTGGGTAAGCCTTAGTGAGTTTTGGATAATGGTTGATTAAAGGATACGAAACCATTTCTTTTTTATTTATTATTCACTAATGTTTTAGTATGATTCTTCCACACTAGCATGTTACTTTCTATGTAAGAACATAATGAGTGTACATGTATGTTGACCATGATTTTATATTCTATATTTATATAATTATTGGATTAATTAGGTGACCAAGCTTAATGAAGTTAATTGATGTTTACTTTTAATTGTACTTGTTTGATTAACTATTTATATATTTATATCTGAATATAAAGGGAGAAGAGTGAAAATACAATACCTATGGATAAATGTTGTATTACTTTACCTCGAAACACACCTCGTTATGAAAAGAGTTTGAAAAAATATATTATGTAATTAAAAAATGATCAGTGGATGGTAGAATAAAATGTGTATGTCTTGATTGAAAATTCAAGTGATGGTTAAATAGAAATGAAGTATATGATCATTTTATATAGAAACAATTTTCTGCTCAATATGTATGTAGGATTTGGAATGGTGAATATATTTTTATGGAAATTCAAAACAATGATAATCCTATCAACAAAACACAAAGTGACCCTCCATAGGGGAATTTAGTTTGAAATTTGATAAATGAAACATTTGTCTCGGCTGGATATAATGTCCAAGATTTCAATCGATCAAAAAAACCTTCAATTGACCGTGAGAATTTTAATCCTTCAAATAATTTCAACAACCAAAAATGTCTATAGATTAATTTTTGAAATGTTGGAACTGATAACATATCATTATGATTTATGGTTTTCCTGGGATGCCTATAAACACATTTTTAGTGTTTTAAATGAGTAAAACAAGAATATAATGGTGAAAAAAATAGAAAAATAACTCATATTGGTGTAAAATCATGCTATTTTAACTGTTGAGTTATTTTTTTACATTTATGCATAGACAACACATCAATCTAACATGTGGTGTGGTCAGAATGACTCGGTAAATGACTTTTAAAGATTTTGATGCCTTTAAAAAAATGTATATGGGGGGGTCAAAACTAGGAAAAATCAGTATATTTCTAAGAAATAGAAGTAAAACAACCATAGATTTATTTTTGAAATGTTGGAACCAACAGAACATCATTCTGAGGTATTATTTTCCTGGGATGCTTGTAAATGTGTTTTTTTTGTTTTAAAAAACTAAAATGTGTGTGTAACATTCAAAAAAGGGAAAATGACCTCATATTAATGTGAAATCAGGGTAAATCTACCAATTAGTTATTTTTGACATGTACTCACTATCAAAATATCAATATGATGTGCGATGTAGTTGGAATGGACCAGCAAACTGTTTTTAAAGGTAACAAAGCCTTGAAATACCTATGGTGGGGGTTCAAAACCAGGAAAAAATCATTCGATTTCCATGAAATCATAATTCAATAACCATAGGTGTATTTTTTAATTCTTTTAATAGATGATATGTCATTTTGAGTTATAGATTTCTTAGGATTCCCATAAATTCATTTTTAGTATTTTAAAACACTAAAACATGCAACAGTCAATGTCATAGAAAAAAACATCAGATTTTTATCAAATCATGGGACAACCACCCTTGTTTTATTTTTGAAGTGTATGTGTAATGTCAATCTGATGTGAAGTGTGGTCATAATGGCTTGGTAAATAGTTTATAAAGGTACTGAAGCCTTTAAAAACATGTTTTAGGGGGTCAAAACGAGGAAAATGTTGTCATATTTCCACAAAATCAAAGAAAAATTACCATAGATTTATTTTTGAAATGTAGGAATCGACATAACATCATTTTAAGTTACGGTTTTCCTGGGATGTCATTAAATGAATTTTTAGTGTTTTAAAACACCTATGTGTTTGTGTAATGGTAAAAACCATAGAAAATTAATCCATATTGACATGAAATAATGGGGAAACCATTGTTGAGTGATTTTTGATGTATACACATTGACAACATGTCAATCCAACATGTGGTGTGGTCATAATGGCTTAATAAATAGTTTTTCAAAGGTATAGAAGCCTTTAAAAACATGTGATGGAGGGTCAAAACTAGAAAAAATCATCGAATTACCTTGAAATCAACATAAAACAACTATATATTGATTTTTGAAGTGTAAGAACTAACGACACATCATTTCACGTTACAGTTTTTCTAGGATACCTGTAAACACGTTTTTAGTGTTTTTAAACACTAAAAAATGCATGTAACGGTAAAGGCCAAAGAAAAAGACCACAAATTGACATGAAATCACGGTACATCTATATTTTAGTTATTTTTGATGTTTACACATAGAAAAAACATCAATATAACGTGTAGTGTGATTAGAATGGATCGGTAAATAGTTTTTAAAGGTATTGAAGCCTTAAAAAACATGCATCAGGGGGTCAAAACCAAGAAAACATCATCTAATTTCTATGAAATCATAGAAAAATGAAAAAATATTTATTTTTTAAATTTAATAATTGATGACACATCATTTTTACATACATTTTTCATGTTATTCCTATAACATGTTTTAGTGTTTTAAAAAACTAAAATACGCGTGTAATAGTCAAAACCATAGTAAAAGACTACAGATTGATGTGAAATCATGGTAAAACCACCGTTATATTATTTTGGACATGTAATTATAGAAAACAAGTCAATCCGGTGCATTTTGTGGTTAAAATGGACCGATAAATAGTTTTTAAATGTATCGAATCCTTTAAAAATGTGTATTAGGTGGGGGGGGGGTCAAAACAAGTTAAATATCATCGGATTACTATAAAATCATAAGAAAATGACCATATATTTATTTTTGAAATTTAGGAATCGAAGTAATGTCATTTCAAGTTAGGTTTTTTTGTGGTGCCCGTAAATAGGTTTTTAGTGTTTTAAAACACATAAACGTGTAGGTAACAATCAAAACCATAGAAAATAACCTCAAATTGATGTGAAATCATTGGAAAAACACCATTGTGTTATTTTTGATTTTTATGTGTAGAAAACACATCAATTTGACATGCAGTGTGGTCACAATGGCTTAGTAAATAGTTTTTAAAGGTATTGAAGCCATTAAAAGTGTGCATCGGGTTGTTAAGACTTGGAAAACATCATCAGATTGCAATAAAATTTGAGGATAATGAATATAGAATGGTTTTTGAAATGTATGAATTAACAACACATCATTCAGATTTATGGTTTTACTAGGATTCCCATAAAACATTTTTATTGTTTTAAAACACTAAAACATGTCTATAATGGTAAAAAACATAGAAAAACCCACATATTGACATGAAACCCAGGAACAACCACCATTAATTTAGTTTTTAAATACATTATATGATTTTATATCAAATTATTTTAAAAAATATTAAGTAAAATTTAAGCACATTGCACATCGATTCAAAAATCAATTAGAATTTTATATACTTATCCATTTTTATTTTATATTGTTGAATCATATTTTAAATAGGAAAATTTATGTTTTAAATGTTTTTTCATGGTATATTATTTGTTTTATGTTAAAATGTCTTCTTTTTGATTAACAAAATAACAAATTTTATGTGCAACATTACAAATATATTCCATTTCTTTTCACTTTTGCATTTCTTTTGTTAGATGTTATGGTTTGTTTGTAGGTGATAGATGTTAACCGAAGGAAAGAGGTTGACCATTAAAATCAAGAAATTATTTATAAGGGAGTGGTGATGGTTCTTAGTTTCTTTGGTATGTTTCAATTTTATCAATGATTCTATTTTAATTCGGATTTATTATGTTTAGTTTAAATTTCTTTCTTTTTTTTACAATTGATGAGATTATGTGGTATGTTTCAATTGATGAGATGATGTGGAGGTAGAAGGATGAAACATAGGTCATGGGGTCGGAATATATTGGGCATGGGTTGCTTTTGGACATATAATATATGTATATATTGATAATTGAGGTATAGGTTGACAGAGGTAATCAGTTGACTGAGGTTATGATGACTATGAATGTATTTGTATATAACTATGTATGTATCCTATATGATGTGTGTATTATGGATATACTGTGCATTTATGTTTTATTTTATTACATGTCAATGTTTTTATATTAATATTTTTTTATTAAGCATTTTTAAAAAGTATATTTTTTTAAAAATATTGAGAGGTGATTTTTTAGAACCATTGTTAAAAAAATGAATTTGAATCATAATTAACAGTGGTTAATATTAACTATCAATAAACCTAACATCCACTATCATATTTATCGGTTGGTAGGTTCATCTTATCTATTTTATTTTCATGTTTTTTTTAAAAAATCACCTTTAAATAAAATTAAAATCATTTCTAAATTATAAAAAAAAATCACATAAAAAACCAGCACTAAATGAATCAAACTACTGTGAAATGACTAGCAAATAAGAAATAAAGGGAGATTTTAGTAACCACTGCTAAATAATTAGGCAAAGGTTTAAAATACTTCCACGAGAAGAATAAACCACTACTAAGAAGGGTATTTTTTGTAGTATGGAGTCTTTTTTTAATGGTTTTTGTAATGCCTTCACCTAAAATTTCGGGTTCGAACCAAATTACTACAAGACCTCATGTATGCCTCCCCGCACACAGGAGGTTTCTGACAACCAGTGAGGATTTAATTCCATCAGTGGGGAGACTATAAGAAAATTATCATGTCATAATTCAAATAATACATAATAAACAATATAATAGAAACTAGAATAATTATGTGGAAACATAAAGATGAGACACATTCCATACAATAATAAATGGGATTCTAAAGTGTAAATCCAAACTAGAGTAATAATAGGCAGATAAATAAATAAATAAAACATCAGGGTCCTCCAGAGTCCATCTTGATATACTACCATCTCCATTCTCATTTTCTCAGCCATCAGCCACAAGTCCCTTTTCCTTATCCAAATCCTTAAACATAAAGTCTGAATGTGCATCAATATTCTTATGCAAGGTGTGAGTAAAAAAATTCAGTGGGACATCGCTAATTCATCCATAACAAGTGCGATCATGTTTAACTGGTGTATTCGGTGATAATAATAAATGAAAAATAAATCATAAAATCTAAAATCACATTACGAGTGGTTGTGTGTTAACCAAGATGCTACAACCCCCGAATATACTTGCTTCAACTCCATGTTGAATGAAATGTCAATATATCGTAAGTAATCAAAATATGTCCATGAGACTAGTGATCATACTTCTTGGAATTGTGTGTATGTACTACTCGACATCCACTGAGCTCGAACATTAGACTTACGCTCCCACATCTCCTCTGGGATCTATCTATACTGCCAAAAGATCTAGAAAAGTGGCACCTTATGATGGTTCCGGGAGTAGAGGAAGCATGTGGTGATGGGAAATATATTAAATTTTCTTTTAATGTTTATATGCTCAAAACAAAAAGTGAGGATCTTGAACATCAAATTATTTATTAATTTATTTAATACTATAAAAAATGATTACCTTATCTTAGGAATATTTCTTCGTTAATGATGTTTATCATATTAAAAGTCCCTTTCAAATTTCCTTCATCACGCTATGAGGATCCAAGAATAGATTCCCTCTAGAGAAAATTCATAGATGCTCCGTTGATTTCTGATAAATGTTAAACGATCTCTATGTGCTAGTGTGGGGAATAAAATGTCTTGCATTGTTCATTCTTGATCATTAATTCTTTAATCTTGAATAAATCTCTCAAACATTTATTTTTCTTGAGAGGGAGAGATATAGAGGAGTTAAAATAAAATTCATTATTTGAAACAATTATCTATTTTCAATTACATTCACAATATCCATAACATGATATTTATTGAGGTATATTTTAGGTTTGGATATATTTTATTTCATTCTATCGCTTAAAAAATACTAAAACCTTTAATAAACCTCATTCCATATAATAATAATATACTTATTATTATTCTATGGTGCGCTCCAACTTGATCATCAAAAGATATTATCAAACCATATTTTTAATTAATATTATTTATTAAACTTGGTCTTGGTCTATTCAAACTCTTATTTTATTTATTAAACACCTAAATAAATATTTAATTTAAATATTTCATTAGTCAGTATATATTTGTGGTCAATAAAACAAGAATAAAATTATACCTACTTCTTGAGAATAATATTTATTCAATTAATTAAATTCAAATTGTATTTAATCAAGATCATCAGAAATACTTATTGTTTGACCCTCTAGGATTCTTTAAAATTGAATTCAAGAGAGCTTGCCTAATGTAAAAAATTACTATCTTGAAATGAGTCAAGGCACCCAAGAAAAATAACTTAATTTTGAAATGATGAAAACCAAAAATAAACACTCACAATATAATATAATTCCATTATCATAATATCTCATCAAGAAGGTTGCACATCTATGACACCAACCTATTTTCTTGGTACATATTTCTTCAAATATCTAAAATAAACACATCGTTACACCATGTACATGGAATTTAATGTAATGGTTCTATTTTAATCAAATGGATGAGATATCATCTTTGATAGATATAGAAGGTATAAATCCTTCATATCTTATTCATTAATGACATGCGAGTCATGACATGAACAATTTAACCTAACATACCATGAATATATTCCGTTAGGGAATTAATAATAAAATCTAAGTGCATGAGTTATAAAATTCATTAATGATAATTTTAAAGTCCAAGTACCATTACACATGATCACATATAGGAATATCTGATGACACCAAAACATGTGGAATTCCTACCAGTGATTCTTTTTCATAATCTCCCATATTGGTGATTAACAATTGAGAACTTCATTATACTAAGACTCTTCCTCTTATGTGTGCTCTCACTTAACAGCCTGTGAACTATGTGTCCCATCATAGTACATTATCCGAGAGAAGAAAATTCTTTAAGAATATCATCATAACACTTCAAGGTTCTCAATATAATAGAGAACTGCTATGTCCTTATCAATGTGACATATACTCCAGGACATTATTACATTAGAGTATTTCAGAACAATAGAAAACATGTAATAATAATTTTTATTAATATTAAATATATCAAATATACTTGTAATTAAATTACATATAGCTAATCCTAGGACACCAACTCCAAGAAACTCCCATGAGAACTAGATCTAACTACCTATAACTTTTAGTTCAATTGAACTCACATAATAATCATATTTATAGTGTGTCAAGATTTTAGTTAGGGGGTATGATTTATTTTCTTCTTTGGAAATACTGCTCACAAAACCTCACCTCTCTTAAAAAAATCCTTCAATAGATGATACTTCCAAAGTACATTCTTTTTCCATTGATGTGTACTTGGCTCTTTTATGAGAGACACCACTACAATATTATCACAATAGAGTTTAATGGGATATTTACTATTATATACCAACTCAAGATCATGGATGATTTTTTTTTCATCCATAATGCTTATATTTCTACCTTAGAAGTCACAATATACTTGAACTCTACTGTTAAATCTATGACCGTAGAATTTTTTGAGCTCTTCAAGCTCACAATACCTCCATTCAAAGTGAATATGTATCTCGTTTGTGACATCATGTCATATTGATTTGTTTGAAAACTATAATATTCATATCTTTTGATGATGGGTTCCCCATATCCTCTATAAACTAGGAACATATCCTCAGTACACCTCAAATAATTAAAGATAATCTTGACTGCCATATAATAGAGGTCAACTGGGTCATCTTGATATCTTCTAACTGCACTTGATGCATAGAAAACATCCATCCTAGTACATATCATAATATACATGAATCACCCAATCACTGATGCATATAAAATCGTTTCCATTCTATTTATTTCCCCATGTATCTGAGAAAACATTTTCCTTGAAGGATGAATGCCATGTGACATTGGAAACAATCCCCTCTTGGAATTTTCCATACCAAATCTCTTAAGTATCTTATCAATGTATGTACTTTGACTTAGACTGAGAAACATCTTGGATCTATCAAGATAGATCTTAATTAAAAATACATATGATGTCTCTCCCACGTCCTTCATAGAGAAGCATTTATTTAACCACATATTAAAAAACTATATGACTGGTATTTGATTTCCAATAAGTAATATGTCGTAGACATATAATATTAAGAAAATGAATGTAATCCCAATAAAATTGTTTGTAGACAGAGGGATCAAACTCATTCATTATGAAACCACATTCTATTATAGATTCATCAAAATGAATGTTCTATATCCTAGATACATGATTTAATCCATAAATGGATTATTTTTCAATTTGTGTATATTTTTAACCTTTGTAGTCACAAACCCTTCAGGTTGTATTATATCAACATCTTCCTGATGTTTCCCATTAATTAAGGAAGTTTTTGACATCCATTTCTCAAATCTCATAGTCACGGTAAGCCTGAATGTCAAGTATAATTCTGATGGATCTCAACATTAAAACTGGTGAAAAGGTTTTATATCAGTTAATTTCTTGATGCTATTTCAATACATTTACAACTATTCATACCTTATAGGTACTGAATTTTCCTTCAATGTCTAGTTTCTTATTGAATACCCACTTGAAACCAATGGGTTTTACATCCATTGTAGGATCTACCAAAATACAGACTTGATTATTTGAAGAAGGAATCCATTTTAGATTTGATGGATTATTTTCACATGGAAACATCTGGGAACGTACTATTTTATTTTAGGTTATAGAATCATTATTATAAACTAATAATTAGTCACAATCCTTGGTGATAAGAAAACTGTACCATTCTGGTTCTCTAACCTCTCTTATACTCCCACGCATTACTTGTGTCTCTAGAATAATTTCTTCTTACATGGGGATTTATAGAACCTCTTCTTATGATAGGTCTTATGTACCTTGAGTCTCAACATCATCTAATTCTATCTCCATCCCACTATCACTTTTAGAGATGTTTTCCCTCTCAAGGAATATGGAAAGTCTTTCCACTATGACTTTTTTTCGAAGGGTACATATTGGTAATATCCCATTATTTCTTTGAGTTATCCTATAAAGTCCAATTCTACACCTCAAGGTTAAAGTTTCTTCCTAAAATAGGCCTTAAAAAATACATTCCAAACCAAAATATGCAAGTATGACAACATAGCTTTCTTTACATTTCATAAATGGTATGGTCTACTGAATAACCTTTGTGATGTTTTTTAAAAGGTTTTGTGTTTGTAGAAAACTAATTTTTTGAAAAATAATGTTTTTTGAAAACTGGTGAATGTTTCTAAATTTTCAAATCTAAACATAAATAGGGGGAAAAGTTTTGTTTTAGGGAAAGTTTTTTTTTGGATACAGATGATCAGAGTGAGCAGCACCAGACACAATGTATCAAACTGTGTAGCCCCAATCAGATAAGTTGTTTGAATAATAAATTTGTTGATCAGACACATCATTGGTCTTAGATCCATTAGAATGAAGTTCAACGTTCATTTGACTCAGTGTTTGTTATAAATTCAAAATGCTGTTGAAGAGTTTGAATAAGGATAGTGATGTTATGAGTTAGAAAGTTTTAAACTTTCTAACCATTAGCCAGACAATGATTTTCTAGTTTTTATTCTCACATATCATAAATTTTCTATATAAATTGTGATACAATACTTATGAAGAATAGAGTGAGAATAGGTGAAATCATTCATATTGTGTGTTTGGTTGAAAATAAACAAGGTTTAGAAATTAATAGAAGTCATTATAATTTTATATGTAAGTCAGAATGTGCTTTTCCAATCATGAAGTTATCATAAATCATGAAAATTTATATGATAAAGTATTTTGAATAAATGGAGGAATCATTATGATTTTCTTAGTTATAGGAATCAAGAAATTTTTTTCATCGGATCCAGATGTTCTGAGCATAGAATTTTTTAGAAGTATGAATGAGTTATAGCTAGTGAGGTTTGAAGAATTTCAAATTTGCAGAAAGCAGTTTCCATCGTAATGAGAATTCCATCGTTATGAATATTCTATCAGACTAATGCTAATGATGTTCCATCAGACTAACTATGAGGAGTAAATTCAATCAGACTCACTCTGAGGAGGAAAGTCAATCATAATGACTTTGTGAAGGAAATTCAACCAATATTGACTTTGAGAACAAATGCCAATCAGAATAACTCTAAGAAAAAATTCAACCAGACTAACTCTAATGAGGAAAGTCAATTCCGAATGAGATGAGGATGTTCTATCATAATGAGTTGAGGAAGTTCCATTATAATGATCTAAGTAAGTTACATCATAATTATCTAATGAAGTTCCATCATACTGAAGAAAATCTAGGAAGTCTGATAATAATAATTACAAATAAGGCTCAATAAGATTTCAACAGATTTGTGAAGAGTTTAAGTGGTCAAAATTCAAATTCAAATATGCATAGATCTTGAAGTTTTTTAATTTAATTAAGTAGGAAAAGTTTTCCAGTATCTAGGCTTTTTCTTTCTTAGATTCTTATTAATAGAAGCAAAATACATTTGTACTTTACATCTTTTTATGTGATTGGAATAGGTGTAGCACGGTAGATTTCAGGTCAAAGTTATCTTTTTGGACTCTGACCTCATTATAAGGTTGGATATTTTAATGTTTTGTTTACCAGACTAAGGAATATATAACTGTGAATTTGAGAAGATTTTGAGTAATATATATTGAGAATGAGTTCATTGTAATGTTTCCATTAGACAAAATTCATTGGACTAAGTCCATTGAACCCATCCCCATCGGAATGAGAGAATAGGGCCTTTCCACATCAGACTGGGGATTCTAGATAAGGAATTTGTGGAGAAGTTTCAAGATATCCTTTATTATTTTATTTTGGTTCAATTTTTTGTAATGAAATTTGTAAGGTGATGTGAGTTAGTATAATAATTTATACTGAGACATAAATTCTATCTATCGGGAGTGGGCACAAGTTGTATTCACTTATTCGTTATAGAGAATTTATATAGACCCATAGGAGTGGCTATGTAAATGATGTAGGTTATCACATAAAGGATAAACCTTTTAAATATTATGTGATTTACATGATTACATTTTCATTCATGGGTATTTACTAAAAAAAATAAGGATATAAACTTTAACAAGTTTCAAGGGTAATGTTTTTTAAAATTATTGCAACTTATAAATGTGACCAACTGATTCAACCCCCTTCTAAGTTGTTATTTAATCCTTTGAAACTTTAATTGGTATCATAGGTAAGGTTCCCTTATTTAATCCTTATCATGTATAATATGAATTCTATCAATAGTATAAAAATTCCAACATTCGATGGAAACAATTATTATGGATGAGAAAATTAGAGGATTCTTTATCTCCTATATTTTGGCCTAGAATTTGTTGATTCTAAGACAATTGGTTTTACACCAATTAAGAAATATTATCCTATTTTTTTCTAGTAAAATAAATATATATGTTTATGGAAAGGCTAGAAATTCTATTCATTTGTCCTTATCATAAAATGGTTATATGAAGGTGATGGGTTTCAAAATATCAAAGAGTATGTGGGATAAGCAGGAAAGTATATTCAATGGGAATACTAAAGTGAAGGAAAAAAAGACAGAAATTTGTAATTGTAAGTATTATGACATGAGAATGAGAGATGAAGAATCCAATGATGAATACTTTATGAGAGTAAAGGAAATTGTTTTTGTAAGATCCTGACCTTTCCTGAAGATGACTCGAGATTAATTTCAGGTATTTATTTTTTTCTTGTTTTAGAATACATGGGTTGGGTTTTACCTTGGGGTGTGTTAGGGAGAAAATTTTAGAAAATTGTAAGGGAGAAGAGAAATTCATGGTAGGCCCATGGTTTTCCCTAACCATGTGCCCCAACCCATCAAAGTGTGAAACACTGAACAGAGGAATTTCATAGTTAGCGCACAGTTTTTAAAACCACACACCCTCTTAGGATAAACTGTGCACCCCCTTAATAGAGGTGCATGGTTAGGCTCATATTTAGGGGAAACCATGCACCCCTTACAAACTAACCATGCATGACCATTTAAATAACCCAAGAATTATATTTTTAATCACTCAAACCCCCATTTTAAATTTTATTCGACCCCTATTAAACCCTAGATGATATTTCATGATATTATAGCCTCTTAGATGGATTAAAAGTCTTCATGACCTCCATTATTTGTGATTAAAAGACTATATCAAATATTTTCACCCTTCTAAGTAAGGCGATCTCAACTCACTTGGTTTCCCATTCCTTGTCCTTTCTTCTCCTATCTTTGATAGGGTTTGTTATTATTATTTTGATAGGATATATACCGTGTTTTTTTATATAGATATATTATTGTAGATATATATATAGATTTAAGAGATCTTTATTTGTTTATTCTTGATTTTGGGTTTTAGATTCAGATCTTATTCTAGGAAGTTGAGCTGCACAAATTTTGGGGATTTCTGTTGGATGAATGCTTGTGAACGAATCGAGTTAGTTGGTATATAATCCAAATCTCAAAGTCATTATTTATATTATTTATATGTTATTTTATAATTTCTAGTAGATTTGTGGAAATATTATTCTAGACTGAATTAATTAATCTGGTGAATTAATTAATTAAGGAAATATGAAATTGGAAATTTTGGAAATTATAGATTGAGATAATTAATTGTACAATTAATTGTGAGGTATTTAGATTTGAGGATTAAAATATTTAATTTTGTGATTAATTATGTTTTATTGATCATGTGATTGAGATAATTAATTTTGGAATTAATTATGGAATATTGATTTTGTGGATATTGATTAATAAATTGAAGAATTAATTAATGTTATTGATGTAATAAAATAATTGGGGAATTAATTAAGGGTATTTGTGTGATAAACTAATATTTGAATTAGTAATGAAATTTTTGGGGTTAGTTAATTGTTTAATTGACTAATATAATTTAAGTTATTAATTAATTGTATAATTAATTAATTTACATGAAGTGGTTAATTAAATTTTGAATTAATTAATGTTATTTATGTGATCAGTTAATTATTGAATTAAATAATGGAATATTTGTGTTTAAATAATTTTTGAATTAGTAATGGAATTTATTTGGATGTTTAACTATTGAATTAATTATGTGTTATGAATGCTAACATGGAAATTTAGTTTAGAATTAAATAATGGAACATTTTCATTCTAATGTGCATGTTATGAATGGTAACATGGTTATTTAGTTGTGAAATAAAGAATGAGAACATGATCATTATAATGTATAAGGTATGAATTGTAACATGATCATTTAGCTATGAATTAAATAATGGGAACATGGTCATTCTATTGTGTGATGTATGAATGGTAACATTGGAATTCAAGTATGAATTAAATAATGGTATCAATGACATTAAGAGATATGATATTCATTGGACATACTTCAAGATCCGGTATGAGACAATGTAGGTATTGAATGGTAAAAATGGAATTATGTGATGTGAAATCCATTAGACATACTTCAGGCTTCAGAATGAGCCATAGAAAACATTAAGGTACGAGTATCTATGAGATTTCGGGGGTTTATGTTGTTAAATAAGGATTAATTGATAATGTGATAACTATTTACTTATGAATAGTAATTATGTATTTTAACAACTGCATACACAATCTATTAACTATATATTTGATTTATACACCATTGGTGGTGGCCTACTGAGCTGTACTCACACCCTACTCGGGCTGCTTTATTGGTACCCAAAGAGACTTTGTGTTTATTGGATACATTAAGGGAAGAAGCTCATTGTTATATGGATGATATGGGATAGAACATAGATGAGGGAACTAGAAATTATTCAGGACCCAATTAGGGGTGTCATCAGTGTATTTATTTTATGTTTAATTTTAGACACTTGACAGATACATTGTCATGGCATATTTTCTTCTTTAGTTTTGATATTGTATTTCCACTTTTAGCAGTCTCGTGATACCAGTTATTTCAGGTTATGATTACATGTTATTTAGTTATAGTTTCTTATTTTATTCTAGTGTATTTAATCTGATAAAAGGGGGTATATACACCCCATTATCAATATTTCAGACCCTCACTGCTATTCGTTATCCTCTAGCATACGGGGAGGCAGACCACGGGTCATTTGACTGACCGACTCGAGGCACCAATGTATGTCACCTGGGTCAGGACATTACAATGTGTTATCAGAGTCCATTTTTCTTTTCTTTTTTATTTTGTATTACTATTTGGTAAAGGTAGACCTGAATCTAGAAAGAGTCGGGCCTTGTATATGATCTCATGGACGGGAGTAGCTAACCCATGTATGGGGGAGAACCCAAGTACCCAAGGTGGGATTGTAGTTATTCTTATTTGCTGTTACAGTTGAAAATTATTTCAACTTGGGTGACACACTTGTTTTGTGTTGTGATTATTGATGTTAATTTTTTCTATGTTTTGACTCGAGGACCAGTATGGAACAAGATTTGAGTTACATGCATCATTCTAGGAACTTAGGGTTATTGTGACATGAATCATTTTAGGGACACATAGAAAAATGGTTTATGGGTAAGTTATTGAACTTGAAATGTTTTTCCTTTCTTTTGAAATTGAAATGAAAATGGCACCTAACATGAAATTGAGAAAGATTGTAGAATGGTGTAAGATGAGAATAAATGGGTGTCTAAATGAGAAACATGAATAATTAGAATGTGTTTACCCTTGTTATCTTGGAACAATGAGTAATATTATTAAGGGTAGTGATAACACCTTAGTTTTGACTATGTGGTAGGGTTTGGGGAAATGACTTATGGTGGAATATTGTATTTTACCTTAAAGGTGTTAATTTTGTAAAAGGCGTCCTAAGGTAAGTATTTGTAATTGTATAGATATTTCTCTATGACGACGATTATTAAGAGGATAACATGAGGATATGGCTATAGATGATCTACCAGTAGTAGGAACTAAGGCACCAATTGTGTTAGGTGAGTAATTCAGGGAGCAGTTCTAGGAGAACATTTCCCACTTCATGATATTTATGGGAAGAGACCCAGGGTGGGTTGTGAAGAATATTTTTGATCTAAAAATGGAGTTACAAATTCAACACCCACCTGCTTTTATTGGAGAGGGTGGACCTGAGAGTTATGATTTCTGGGTTGAGTCCATTGAGACTATATCTTACCACTTTGAGACTCCTGTAGAGAGGATGGTCATCTTGGCTACTTACATGATACGAGGATCAGTGAATCACTGGTGGTATGTTCAGGCGTGGAATGTATAGGCTAATGGTATGTTATGGAAGGAACTATTGGATAAGTTTCTAGAGAACTTCTATCTAGATATAATAAGGTAGGAGAGAGTTGCTAAGTTCATGATGTTGACATGGGGGAGTATTTATGTGATAGACTATGTTGGACACATTACACATTTGCAACACATTTCTCCATCATTGGCAGTGGATGAGATAACTATAACGAGACATTTTTAGGATGGGATTAAATGTGAGATTAAGTCCCAAGTTAACCATTTTCAGTTAAAGGAGTTTGCTGAGGTGGTGGATAAGGATCTCATTGATATGGGTAACTTGAAGAGCCTTCCAATGTAGGAATGTTGGTTCCATTTGGATGATTAGAAGGTACGACTTCTGATAGTCGGAAGAATTTCTATAAAAACATCAAACAAGGAATTAGTAAATATAGTACCTAAAAAGAGGGATCAGGCACATAGGACCTTAATCGAGTGATCTATCACCAGTGTGATAGATTAGGAAACTTTTGAAGATTGTTCTCTCAACCACCAATACAGTTACAGTCTTGTAGAAAGATGGTACATCTACAAAAGTTCTACAGGACCCAGTACTAGATGAGTAGTAAGGGTATTGCTAGACAGATTCAAAGTGTAGGAAGAGGATATTCTGCACCATATTAGTCTTGCATCTGGAGTTCTACTAGACAAGGTTGTAAAGGTAGTGTATGTGGATCTTCAGGGTATGAGCACTCATATTAGTAGAGTAGTGCAGCACATGGGACATAGACTACATCACGGGGAAATGGCGTAAGACTGTTGCATTCTATTCACCTTACACATGTGGATATCAAGGCTAGACCATTGACCGCGAGAGGTACTATTTTTATAGATTCTATGATATCTAGTGCCTTATTTTATATCAGTTCCTATCATTCCTTTATTTTTACAATACTTGTTAATGGTTTGACCCTGGTGATTGAGTTCATGAGTTGGGTGTTGACGACAAACACCCCTCATGGAGTTCGGTCAAGAGACATTTTTTGGGAAAGGGGTGTTCTCTTGATGTTGAGTAGTGTTGATTTCTATGGTATCTTTATATCATAGACATGCCAAGCTTTGAACTAATTATGATTATGGATTGGTTAGTATCATATTGTCCCCACATTGATTTTTACCATAAAAGAGTGACCATTACATCTATTAAGGGTTACAAATATATTCAATGTGGAGAGTGGTATATCGAGGCATTCCGAGTATGGACAATTACTCATCAAATAGGAGAGATCACAACCCAGGTTTCTATTTTATTTATGAATGATGGAGGTGTAAAGTGATATGTATTTACACACTTAGTGGATAGGTTTTAGTCTGTGTTTACTTAATATTTCTCAGGGATTCCACCTGAGAGAGATGTGGAATTTAGCATTGAGCTCATATCAGGGGAAGAGATGATTTATATTCCACCATATAGAATGTCACTGAAAGATATTCAAGAGCTCATGAATCTGCTGGAGGAGTTAGAGGATAAGGTATTAGTTTATCTGAGTATGTCACCTTGGGGTTCACTAGTGTTTTTTCCAAAGAAGGCTGATAAGAGTTTATTCTTATGTGTTGATTACCGAAAGTTTTACCAGATGACTATGAAGAACCGGTATCCTCTCTCCCATATCGATGACCTATTTGAACTGTTGAGAGGAGCCTGTGTGTTTTAAATGATTGACTTGAGATTAGGGTATCATAAAATGAGAGTTTAGGCTTCTGATATACCAAAGGATGAATTTATAAGTAGGTATGGACTTTATGATTTCATCATAATATTTCATGGGTTTACGAACACACCAGTAATGGTTATGGACTTAATGAACAAAATATTTAATCTATACCTAGATCAGTTTGTGGTAGTGTTTGTGGAAGACATCTTGGTGCACTCCAAGACACCTGATTTTTATGACAAACATCTTGATATCATATTAAGTACACTAATAGAGCATTAGATATACATCGAGATATCTAAGTACAATTTTTTGGATCGATCAGGTACACTTCTTGGGTAGCATCATCTTAGAGGAATGTGTGTTGGTAAATCTAGAGAAGGATCAGATAGTGGTTTCTTGAGAGCATCCCAAGATCATGTTTGATATCCATAGATTTCTAGGATTTTTTTAATATTATTATAGGTTCATTCAGGACATTTACTGAGTGGAAACATTGATTATGGGCTTGACCAAAAAAGGGATAAAGTTGTATTGGTCATAAGATTGTGATAATTATTTCTAGGAAATAAAGATGATTTTGGAATCAATACCAATATTGATCCTACCTGAGTAAGTTGAGAACTAAACAGTGTATTGTGACTCTTCTGGGATTGTAATTGGAGTTGTGTTGATGCATGGAGGTCAATTTGTGGTTTATGGGTCTTTAAAGTTGAGGCCCCATGAACCAAACTACCCTACATATGACCTCAAGTTGGCTATAATGGTTTACGTTTTAAAGTGTTGGGGAAATTATATATTGGAAAAAAAATTTACAGTGTATATTCATCACAAGAGATTAAAGTACATATTTTCACAGTGAGACTTGAATCTTCGATAATAGAGATGGGTTGAGTGTATGAAACCATTAAATTTTGAGCTAGAATATATGCCTGGAATGGGGAACATTGATGATGATGCTTTGAGGAGGAAGACTCAAACTCAGGTGGTTTAGGATTCTAGTGCTGAGTGGAAGATGATGGATTTACTGGACGAGATACACATTGTGGTTTAGGAGAGTTAAGATTATATTACGCTCGTAATAGTTTCATTGGAGTATACATTTTTTAGATAGATCTAAGATAGAACGTATATGGATTTATAATGTTTTACCTTGATGGAAAATCATGAAGGTGGGGAGTCAGCTTCTAATTGGAGCATAGATGAGGATGAGGTCATCTATGTGAGGAATCATGATGTCATACCTAAAAGAATGTGAGACAAGCTGATGAGTGAGTTTCATGCCTCGAAGTGGGTGGTATATCCAGGTGTGACCAAAATGCACCATGAACTACAAAGATAGTTTTTATGGTTGGAAATGAAAAGGAAAATAGTAAGGTATGTGACAAGATCCTACACTTATTAGTAGGTGAAGGCAGAGCATTAATGACCTATAGGTTTACTAAATTCATTGGCCATTATAGAGTGGATGTGGAACAAAGTGACCATGGACTTTGTGGTGGTTCTCCTGAGGATTCCCTAGAAGAATAATTCTATTTGGGTTATTGTGGGTAGACTGAAAAATGCAGTGAATTTCTTGAATATATTGGATCTTAGTGGAGAAGTTGGGATATTTGTATTTTTGGGTGATTGTCTATCTGCACGAGGTGCCACAGAATATTGATTCAGAATAAAACAAGTGTTTTACTTCAAGATTGTTATATGGATTGCAGAAGGTGATTGGTATTTAAGTTTTATTGACTATGAATTTCCACCTACTGACAGATGGGTGGTCAGAGCATACTATACAAGTTCTTGAGGATATGTTGTGAGCTTGTATTCTAATCTTTGGTGGGTCTTGGGAGAATCACCTATCACTAGTGGAGTTCACCCATACCAATAGTTTTTGGAAAACTATATAGATGGAACCATATGAGGTTCTTTATAGTGGGCCTTGAAGACCACCTCTAGTTTGGAAGGATGTAAGTGAGTCTAAGTTGTTGGGACCAAGTCTCGTGTAGGACACATTAGAGCATGTACAATTGATTCAGAAATATATGGATACGACCCAAAGTAGATATAAGTCATATGATGATAGAAATAAATTACACCTAGAGTTTACAGAGGCTGATCATGTATTCATTTGGTTGTCTCCTAGATTCAATCTCTATAGAATACTGAGACATGGAATGTGGGCACCTAAGTTTGTTGGACCGTTTGAGGTGTGGGAGAGAATCAGGCTAGTGGCGTACCAATTGGATCTTCCATAGAGATACATCCCTATGTATGATGTTTTATAATTGTCAAAACTAGGTTGGATTCACCCCAAACATTCTAACGTGATCGATATGGATGATGTTGAGATGGAGATAGATTTTTTCTTTGAAGATAATCTAATACGTGTGTTGAATCGCAGTGACAAAGTGTAGCGTGGAAAGACCATGCCTATAGTTTGTGTATTGTGGAAACATGGGAATGTGTGGGATGAGACATGGGAATGGGAAGAAGAAATGTGGGATCATTGTACTAATATTTTTGACTCAGAATCATAGAGATTCTTGGGAGTGAAGATCAAGGATAAGATGTTATATGGTGGTGAGATTGTAAGATTATGACCATTCCTGAAGATGACTTGGTCTTAATTTCAGTTATTTATTTTTTCCATGTTTAAGTATACTTGGGTTGGGTTTTACCTTGGGGTGTGTTTGGGTAAAAAATTGAGAAAATTAGAAGGGATAAGGGTAGTTCATATTTGGATCATGGTTTTCCCTAACCTTGCGCCCCTCCTAGCAAACCATGCAACCTTGGAAAGAGAGGAATTACATGGTTGACACATGGTTTGTCAATCTGTACACCCTATTATGAGAAACTATGAACCCCCATAAGAGGTTCACATTTAGGTACACATTTAGGAGAAACCGTGCTCCCCTGCCGAGCTAACCATGCACGAATTTTCAAATCACCATAAAATTAGATTTTTAATCACCATAACACCCATTTAACTCCTATTTGATCCACATTTAATCCTATATAATATTTCATGATTTTGGAAAATACTATATGGATTAAAATATTTAAAATAATTTTAATTTTTTATTTTAAGTCTGGAATGAAGATCTTCACCGCTCCCGGTAAGAGGATCTTACCTCGCTTGGTTTCCTATTCCTTATCAAATATTATCCTATTCTAGAAAGGGGGTTTTCATCCTATTTTGATTGGATATAGACATGTTTTTATGGATTTGGATCTAGTGTTGTAGATATATATCTATATATAAGATATCTTGATTGATTTTATCTTTTTTAGGGTTGTAAATTTGAATCACATTCTATATAATTGTGTTGCTCAAATTATGAGGATTTCCATTGGGTGATCGCTCATCAAAAAATTGAGGAAGGTTGCCTATAATTCAAATCTCAAAGTATTTATTTAAATAACATGAATGTAATTGTATAATTTCTATTAGATGTTTAGAAATTACGTTCTTAATTGAATTAATTAATTTGCTGAATTAATTAATTGAGGAGATCAGAAATTGGGGATTTTCGGAATTATAGATTGGGATAATTAATTGTAGAATTAATTATGAGATAATAAGATTTTAGGATTGAGATATTTAATTGTGGAAATAATTATGATCTATTGATATTGTGATTGAGATAATTAATTATGGAATTAATTATGTGATTTTTAGTTTGTGGATATTTATTAATTAATTGAATAATTAATTAATGGGATTTACGTACTCAATTAATTAGGAAATTAATTAAGGTGATTTATGTGATAAAATAATTATTGAATTAGTAATAAAATTGGTGTGTTTAATTAATTATTAGATTTAATCATAAAATTTAATAGATTAATTAATTTTAGAATTAATTAATTTATTTTTTGTTATTAATTATTTTTTGAATTAATTAATGTTATTTATGTGATTAGTTAAATTTTGAATTTACTAATGGAATTGTTATGTTTAACTAATTATTGAATTAGTATTGGAATTGATGTGGATAATTAATTGTTGAATTAATAATGTGTTAAGAATGGTAATGTGGTCATTTAGTTGTGAATTAAATAACGGGAACATGGTTATTATAACGTGTAAGGTATGAATGGTAACATGGCCATTTAGTTGTGAAATAGAGAATTTGAACACGATTATTCTAATGTGTAAGGTATGAATGGTTACATGGTCATTTAGTTGTGAATTAAAGAATATAAACATGGAAATTCTATTATGTGATGTATGAATGGTAACCTGTGAATTAAAATATGAATTAAATAATCATATCAATGGAATTATGAGATATGATACTCCTCAGACATACATTAGGCTCCAACATATTTCAGAGTAGGTATTGAATGATATCAAAGGAATTATAAGATATGATATCCCTCAGATGCACTTCAGCCTCTGACATGAGTTGAAGTGGGGATTGAGTTATGAGTGTCTACGGTAACCCAAAGGTTTATATAGTTTAAAAAAGATTAATTGATCATGTTATAACTATTTACTTATGCATTGTAATTATTTCCTTATACAAATCCATACACTTGCTATTGATTAGATATTTTTTTAGTTGTCATTAGTGTTGGCATACTATAATGCCTTAGATTTACCATGCACTATTTTTTTGGATTCTATATAGATTATTTGTGAGACCATGAACTGAGACGTTGGGCGATTATAAGTATGTTGTTCCTAAAATAAATGTTTGAAATATATTAAATAGCATGCATGCACAGTTTTCATGAAAAAGTGTAATAACTTCTAAACGGGTACCCTGATCAGAAATATGATGGTACCATTGAGTTCAAAATGTGAGCTTTACCCTAGGAGTGACATAACATTAGTCGGTGTGGGTCATTTTTAGAAAAGTCATCAGAGGCGTGGAAATGAAAAAAATAATTTAATAAATTATTTTATTTCATTTTTGTTGATGCAGTGATTGATGGACTTTAAATAATCTATTATGGAGAAATACTAGGGTAAACTGCACAACCTTGGAACCATTGGAGAGCCATTGGAGATAGCTTCAGTGAATCCTCCCAGAATAATGGTGATAGGATCGTCGATTAATGAACGATGCAAAAAAGATTCAAAGGATCTCACTAAAAAACACGACACAACCCCATTCTTCATTAGTGATCGATTTGAATCAAAGTAGGGCATGTATTTTTATTTTATTCTTCCTCGTTCTTGATTTATACGATGAACATGAATAAATCAATGAAAATATTGATCTATGGTTTGATCATTATGCGGGATGGGTTTATTTTATGAGGTTTTGATGGGAGAATATATTTTACTCCAACATGTTCTTTTTCTTTTCTCCCCCCATTCATCGTTCGTCACGAGCATTCTCGATAAATTGATCATTACACACCCATTTCTTGGTGCAACGATCCAATACCATAGATCTAAGGTTGTAATAGCCTGACAGAGGTGTGATGATGGAGATAAAGAAATTTAGATGAAAGAGGATACCCAATTTACCATTCTTCAACACAGAACAAAGAATGTCAATTTGATTCATTTTTTGAGTAGATTTGATGGTGTAATGCATTATTCATCAACAAAAAGGATTGGACGAGTTGTGATCTTCAATATCATGGTGAAACGATCCCCAGATTGAAATTTGGAGGCATTGGATCAAATGCGGGAGTAGATATGGGATTCTCAAAAATCCTGAATAACATAATGTTTAGTCTGGATATATACGTTGTGTGGGGACACATGAGCTGAAATTAGGGTTTTTGTAGGAATTCAAATATCACATGGAATGTGACCCCTTCACATAGCATGTGGTATCACCTGGGTCACTCGGCATGTACTCAGGAATCACACGGGTTGTTTACATTGGAAGATGTTCATAGGCTAAGCTGTGTACTGGTACTTGAGAAGACATGCATAGGATGGTGATGTGTACTAGCACATGGTTAGAGTAAATGGGATACATACATGGTGTGTACTACTACATGGACACAGTTTGATGAGATTTTCCATTTACACAGTAAAGACTAGGGTTTAGCGGACATCGAGTGTGACCCCTACTACACACTATGTACTCTTTTATACATGTCCTGGAGCCCTTGTACTCTATATCTTGGAAAACAATTATTAGGGTTTGTTACCTTTATGTTTTTCATGAGGGTTACTATGATTTCATTTTTTTACTCCTGGGTAAACGATTTCTTCAACAGTAATTCCTAGATAGAGTTTATGGACTTATGAGAGGCCCAGAGTGAGATCCACTATTCATATTCATGTCCTAGGTGGAGTTCTTGGAATCGACATGACCAAAACTCCATGGGAGTCAATCCTATACTTATCAAGATAATACATATTGATTTTTTGGTATCGCCCCATGGTCTTGCTAGTGATCTTCATCTGTGCATTTTATTCTATTCAAACTATTAGCATGCTCTTTCTCATGAAGAGACCCGATAAGAAGTACCTATTGGATGGAAATCATTAATGCAATCAGATTCTGGAGTGTGTTCTCTCGAGTGAGTGCTTTGTGGAATATTAAATATGGAATCATAGACTAGTATAATTTGGTTTTTACTTACCTCTAGAATGTGTGTCTTTGTTGATTATATCTGGATATTCTTGTTATATGTGTTGTAGAAATATACCTGTGTAGAGGTGAATGTATTTCCTTTTGTTTTATGTGCTGCACGCCTTTCATAGGTAATGCAAAAAGAAATCTAATTTTCCTAGTATAGTATAATGGATGACCAGGTTTGTCTCACTTGAGGAACTTTCCCATAAGTTCACTCACTTAATTTAATTCACCTAAACTAATTCTTTTTAATTGTTTTTTTAATTTAGGAATGTTATGAAATTTAAATTAATGAATATATTAAACTAACATGCAATGAAAAAATTTATTTAGTGAATAAAGAACTTGGAATTTAAGTGTTGATTTGTGGGTTCCATAATTCTCCTTGTTGGTCACTACTACAAAAATGGGAAAGGGAAGCACCAACTTATATCAGCGCTACGCAAAAACCGCTGATAAAAAACCCTGTATCAGTGCTAAAATTTTAGCGCTGATAAAGGGATTTCTTATTTGGGCTTTTCTAGCACTGATAGAGGGAGTCTTTATCAGCGCTAGAAAATTTCTAATAAAGAAACCCTATATCAGCGCTAAAAAAGTGCTGATAAAAAAACATTTAATTAGCGATAGAAAAGCCCTGATAAAGAATGCATGTATCAGCGCTAAAATTTTAGCACTAATACATGAAGGATTTATCAACGCTTTTTTAGTGCTAATAAAGAGGACTGTTATCAGCGCAAAAAAAAAGCACTGATAAAGGATACCATTATCAGCACTAAAATTTTAGTGCTGATAAAGGTAGTCTTTATCAGAGCTTTGTTAGCACTGATAAAACCTTAGTCTATTTTTTTATAAAGTCGGTCGCATAGTGCCCTCATATTATCACGACCTAAAGCTCTCGCGGTGCTGGAACCCTGTGACTCCCCTTCGCCGCCGGCTGAGTTCACGTTGCTGGACCTTCGCCACCCTCGAGCTTCTCATTGCTGGACCTCTGCAGCCCGCTGAGCTTCACGTTGCTGGACCTCCGCCTCCCTCAAGCTTCGCTTTGCCGGACCTCCACCGCTCGCAACGCCCTTGAGCTTCGCATTGTCGGACCTTCGCCACCTGCTGAGATTCGCCTTTCCGAACCTCCATTTAAGGCATTTTTTCAAAATAGTTTTTTACTATTATTCTCCTCTCCCATCACACATAACCATATGTTGATTTTGAATGAAAGATTTAATAGATATTTGAGATTGTGATGGTTGTAGTCTACATGATTCATTCTTTTCTTCTTCATGTTTGTCTCTAGGGTAATGCCCCCTGTCGAAGCTAGAGTTTGGTCCAACTTCTTCAAATGGTTGTTGAAATATTATTCTATAAATCATATAAAACAATTAAAACATTGTTAATTGGAGTTTTTCAATGTGAGGTTTTCCCATCAATGGTGTTTTAGTGGCTTTTGTGTTTAATTATTTCATCCCTAGGTTTCATTTCCTCCAGTGGCGATGATTCCGCTTTATCGTAGATTCATGAGTGTTCTTCCAACATATTGTGATGGGGTTCTGGGGGGTGATCATCCAATATATTTCTATTACTCCTAAGGTATCACCTTTTTTCTAATGACTACGGTGGTTTTTTAGGTGATTTGGTATTTTTTTATTGTAGATCCTATAAACTATTCAATTTGATGGTGGTATGGCTGGATATGTTATATAAATTCTTCCGAAAATCACCTTTATGAGAAGGTGTGGTTTGAATTGTAGAATATATATGCTTTGATTTAATTATATTATTAGTTTATGTTGGGTTGTAAATGAGTGATGAGGTTCCTATGGTGATGAATTCTAGTTTGTTATCTTATTAGTGAAGTTGTTGTTGATGATGTTGATCAGGCGCATCATGGTGAAGGTATCATGGCACGAGTATCATCATGATTAGAGAAATGATTCAATAGCATATTTTTGTTTGAAATTTGAATTTAGGGGTGTTTTATGGGGTATTTTTTATAATTTCACATACTATTTGAACATATGTGGCTATGACATATTTATTTTTTCTTTTATCATTACTCCAATATTCTAGGATTTTCTAATAGTATAGTATTTTTACTGTAAATAAAAATGTGGAATATTTGGGGAATGTTTGAAATTGGTTGATTTTATTTAAAAGGGATGGTTTATTCATGTAAAATATCTCTTGAGAAACCTTGTATTATTGGAAAGACTGATATGCTCATCATCAATTGTGATCAATGAGTTTACACTATCAGAGTGAATTTTATGAAAAATTTAAGGTCCTTCCCACTTGGATTCTAGTTTCACTAGATTCATCATAGGTATCATAAATTCCCTTAGATCCAACACTATGTCACCGTAAAGTAAGGAATAAAGGATAACGTTTTTCTTTAAGAAAAACACCACCCTATTCTGGTTCATTTCTAGGTCATCAAATGCTTGAACCCTAATTTATTCGAGGGGTTACCCCTTCTTTCCTTAATTCTATCTATGTTAATTTGTCAGACAGCGCACTTGTATGGCATGATGCCCAGACCACCAAGATTTCTAGCCTTGCCACCCCTACCGCCATCTCTATCCACCCTCATAGTGGTTACTGACTGCTTCTATGTTGTGGCCAGGCCATTTCTTAGCAGTTTTTGTTCTGTCTCCCTTGGCTCTGAGCCTGTCATCCATCTCCAAATACTTATTTATCCAGAGAGAACTCCCTCACCTGCCACCAAGTTTCATTACCCATCCTTCCCCTTCCCCTCTGGACCCTCATCTCCCACTCATATGAATCTTACCTACCAGAAGGGATTATGAACATGTTCAAATCAAGGGACCTCAATGAGAGATCATCCTCCCACATCAATAAGGCCACTAGCTCTAGATCCAAGGCCAGAGCCTTATCTTATCCATCATTATTATCTTCATATGTAATTATCATGGTCTTAGTGCCCATGTTAAATCGTACTTCCTCACCATAAAAATCAAAAAGCATAATGTCATTGTTGTTGTTGTCAAATAACACAAAAACCCCTATAATAATCATATAATTCTACTAGAAGTTTAAGTTGCATGGATTTTTACACTATGACCCCTCCAACAGACACAAATGGGTATTTTGGCACAATAAATATGCTGTTGATACTGTTCAAGATTGCAATCAATTCATCACTACCAAGGTCTCCAACTGTGACACCTCTTTCCTTATGACTTTTGTTTTTGGAAACTATGACTCTCTTCAAAGGGAATCTCTATAGAGTGAACCAAATACCATCAATCCCAGCCACTATACATTATTTTTTGGGGGTGACATTAATTTCATTTCTAACCCAATGGAATGGAAAGGTAGAATCCCATTCCAGAGGAAGGCCATCATAGAGTTTGTTTAGTTCATGGCTAGGAAGTGCCTCATTGATATCAGCTTCTCAGGTGACAATTTCACCTGGTGCAACAACTGTGGGGGCCATCACTACTTGTGGAGTCTATTGGATAGGTGTATTTCCAACATGAAATCCACTAACCTATCCTCAAATACCATGTTTTTCCATCTTTCTTGAGTTATTTTGAACCACTCCCCCTCTTGGTTTCCATTTCTTCTTGGCATGATCATCAGGAACGGTTTCACTTCCACCAGCAGTGGGTTAACATCCTAGGGTACCATTACATGATTTGTGAAATATGGAATGAACCCTTATAGGTGTATCGGGCCACCTTCAACCTCAGTGACCTGACCTCGAACCCCGATAGGTGTGTGTTCGCCTTCCTCCTCAGGAACCTTCACCACCTGGGACTATTATTGCATATGGGCTCCTATAGAGTATTCTGATAGATGGAATGATACCTTGGGTTTATTGGATTATTAACAATAGTTTGAGATTTATGTGTGACTATATACTTATTATATTTTCTTATTATTTCTTACACACCACCACTTGAGTTGAGTAACATGATCGAAATCCATATTGGTACTTCAGTTCTGATATGGATATGGTTTTTTATGTGTTTGTGACATGTGTATGTGTGGATATATGGGTATTTAGGCATGATGATATTGAATGTAGGGAAGAGACCTAGGAGTGGTAGATGTATCATTCTTGATTATTCTTGTGTTTGGTCTGGGGTTATTTGAGGAAACTATAATGAATCTAAAGTAATTATGTTTATTGAAGATGAATATATACTAATGGTTACACTCTATTAATCTCTATTTTTATAGCGAATTGGATCTCATCTACTGTATTTGGAAGTCCTGTTTGGTGTACTTGAACCATAAATACTAATATTTGAGATTCAAATAGGATACAGATGAATAATGATTGGATGGATACTAATCGTTTGACAATAGAGTACGAGAACAGAGTGAAAGAGTTCATCAAATTTTCAAAGGATCAGGCAAAGGACTCTTCTCAAATCCTTTGTCTATGTTTTCATTGCTGTTATTCTAGAATACTTACTCCAGAGGAGTTGGAAGAACATTTGAAATGTCATAGAATATATCAGAGTTATAAATGTTGGAATAAACACGGAGAAAAAGCGAATATAGCTACTGGCTGGGATAAAAATGTGTTTTATGGATCATCAGATATGAATACCAATATGGATAATGAAGAAGATCGTATGAAGGATGTTATTACAGATGTTAATGATGATGAATATCATATTGAGGAAATGACAAAAAAAATGAAGATGAACTCCGTGATCGCCCAAAATTGTTTGTGAAGTTAAAGAGTTGTGCAAAGATGCCATTGTTTGCTGGTTGCACCAAGTATACAACATTTTCAGCTGTACTGAAGTTGTATAAATTGAAATCAGGAAATGGATGGAGTGATGTTAGTTTTTTGGAACTAATTTCTCTCTTGAATGACATGGTCCTTGAAGATAATGAGCTCCCAAGCTGGTCATATGAAGCTAAATGAATGCTACGCTCGATGGGTATGATTTCTGAAAAAATATATGCCTGCTCAAAAGACTGTATATTGTTTCAAAAGGAGAAGAAAGCACTTATAGAATTCCCAAAGTGTGGTGCTCATCGATACAATAAAGATGAATCTAATCCTACGAAAGATTTATGGCACTTTCCAATCATTCCAAGGTTTAGGCGTCTATATTGAAGTGAAAAAACTGCAAGACAATTGTCATGGCATGCAGATAAAAAAAATAAAGATGGGAAATTACATCATCCAACCAAATCTCCTAAATGGAAAATATTGATCATGAGTATCCTGAATTTGGAAAAGAGCTAAGAAACCTTCGTCTTGTATTATCTATAAATGGAGTAAATCCTTTCGGTTTTCAAACCAGCACTCATTGTACATGGCCTATTATCTTGGTAGAATATAACTTGCCACATTGGTTATGTAGGAAGTGGAAATTCATTATGTTATTTATGCTTATATAAGGACCATCACAACTAGGTAATGATATTGATGTTTATTTGGATCCTTTGATTGAGGATTTGAAGTTATTGTGGGATTCATGTGTTATGTTTTAGGATGCTTATAAAAGTGAATACATCATGTTGAGAGTGATGTTGTATGAGACAATAAATTATTTCCCTGCTTATGAAAATTTATCAGGCTATATCATTAAAGGAACTCAAGGGTGTCCCGTGTGTGAAGAAGATACAGATTCAATTAGGTTGAAACATTCATCAAAATCTGTGTTTTTAGGACATCGTAGATTTCTACCACATCGGTATAATTACTGATCTTGGATGACATCATTCATTGGAAGTTTAGAACAATGTACAACACCGTCTCCACTAATAGGTGATCAGCTGTTTGAGAAAGTAAAAGATGTGAACACTATTTTTGGTAAACCATTTTTGAAAAACCTTACGAAAATCGGTTGGAAAAAAAGCTCATTTTTTTTGAATTACCATACTGTAATTTTTTGTACGTCAGACATTTTCATAAAGTGATTCATGTGGAAAAAATGTATGTGGCAGTGTTATTGGAACATTGCTAAATGCCCCTGAAAAAAAAGGATGGAATTAAAGCAAGGTTGGACATGGTTGACATGGGAATATGAGAAGAGTTGGCTCTTGTGAAGGGTGAAAATTGAATGTTTCTCCCTCCAGCTGCTTATACTCTTTCTAGGGAGGAGAGATTCCAGTTTTCCAACTTTTTTAATGATGTGAAGATTCCGGAGGGGTATTCGTCAAATATCACGAACATTGTGTCAATGAATGATTTGAAGTCTAAATGTTTGAAATAAAATTACTTCCATGTTTTGATGTAAGATCAAATTCCTATAGCTTTTCATTACATTTGGCCCAAAATGTTCGTCATACGTTAAGAAAACTTTGTATCTTTTTCAAACCTATATGTAGCAAAGTATTAGACCCGATGAAATTTACAGCAATGAAAAAAGAAACTTTCATCATATTATTTGAATTAGAAATGTTCTTCCCACCAACATTCTTTGATATGATGGTTCATTTGATTATTCACTTGGTGAGAGAGATTCGACTTTATGGTCCTATTCACTATAGATGGATGTATCCTGTTGAATGGTATATGTATATTTAGATAGGGTATGTCAGAAATCGAAGTCGGCCAGAGGGTTGAATAGAGAAGCTATATATTGTTGAGGAATTCATTGAATTTTGTACCAAATACCTATCTGATGTGGAAAGAAATGGTATCCCAAAATCATGTCACACTAGACTCATTGAGGGTGAGGGAATTTCTGGAAGAGTTGTTGTGACAATCAGTATTACAGATCGGGTGCATGCCCACCTTTATGTTTTGCATAACAGTTGGGAGGTTGCTCCATATAATGAAACTCACAAGGAAATTATTAGGAAGTTGAATCCATCAAGGGATGAAAATGGTAATCAAATACACATAATCACCAGTTTATAGGATGGTTTCGGGACAATATTTTTACGCAATTGGATGAAAATTTGAATTCAATTTCAAAATGACTTTGATGGCTAGCTGCTGGACAAAGTGTGTATGTATTATAATATAGTGGATATGTAATTGATGGTTATACATTCTATTCAAATGAACATGATGATGATAGTGCCATGAAAAATAGTGGAGTTACACTAGTGGCTGAAGCGATGCATGTTTCTAGTAGTAAGGATAGGAATCCAATTTATGAAAATATGTCATACATTGGTATTATCAAACTAATATGGAAGTTGGATTATACGACATTCCAATTTCTGATTTTTCAATGAATATGGGCTGGAAAAAACAATGGTGTTAATATTTATGAATGGGGATTTGTGAAAGTTGATTTTTGTAAAGAAGGGTACAAAGAGGAATAGTTTATAATGACATCATAGGTGGTACAAGTTTTTTATGTTCTAGATCCCACAAACCAAAAGTGTCTGATTGTTCTGTTATCGTCCAAATCTACTGAAGGTTCCGATGAAAATTCAGTTGAGGATGATCCTTTCATTGGTAAATCGTAATCATTTCAGAGCTGTCCCAATGTTGATGATATTTTGTATGTTATAGGGGACCAAAATTAAGGTATTTGGATAATCTATAGAGGTGTCAAATCCCATTATCCATTGAAAAAAAGAAAGTGATTTCAATAATCAAGTTATATTTGTTTTGTAATATATATCTTGTTTTCTCATGTTATTATATTATCATTACTGAATTTATGTAATCAAAATTAACTTTTCAACCATAATCACAAATTGTTGCTACCATTTCAGATGAATATATAGTTTATGTTGATATTGATGAAATGGTCGGGAATGAAGGATCGACGACGCAGAAAACACAGGTGCGTCGTAGTTTGACAGTGTTAGCCAAAGTTCTTAAGGAGAAAAGAAAAGGCATCTAATTTGATGTCGGATGGAATGCAGGAGGCCAACATGTGAATCCCAAAAAGACTATGTTTATTATTTACATTGGATTTTTCACTCTGTAATGTGTGCCGATTGACACAGATTCATGGCACCATGTTGTGTCCAGGCTGAAGGCTATGATCTGGGAAGAAATTACGGTAACATTATGAATTTATTTCTTAAATTTACTAGCAAATAAAATAATTAAACAATGTATTACTCTTCTCAATATCATACAGAATACATTTATAGTAGATTATTTACACAAGGATTTTGTACTAAGGCTTGCAGGAAGGATTCATCGAGGTTTTCGTACTATTTTAACAAGATGTCACCTAAAATATTTCAAAGGTAAAATAAACCCATACAAACCCATTGTCTACGCTCACCTAATATCCCAAGAAGCATGGGATGTATTTATTGGCTACTGTGGGGATGAGAAGTTTCATGTACATTGTGGGTGATAATAGGTTGTTTGAGGATACGTGTATTCATCACTTTGATTGTCAATATTTCATTAATGAAATAGAAACTCTGTAAAGAAAATAAGGAATGTGCATCAAAACCAAAATACCTCTATTGTAAAGCAAGGATGGGGTATGCTTCACTAGAAAAGAAAATGGTACGTATTTTAAATTTACAGAAATATTGTTAGGTGCCAACAAACAACATCATAATTATCTTTCTATGTTTATATGTAGATTGATGAGTCTAAAACCAAATATGCTTCCATCCCACGTCATGTGCTTTGGAAGGAGGTACGTGTGAATAAGGAAGGGAAGCTAGTAGACGAGAACACACAAAAAGTGTGGGAAATTTGTGTATGTATGATACGACGATAAATTGATTTGTTTTAAATTTCTATTACATTAAAATAATTAGTTATTTTTCTATATCTGACAGTCACAGGAATCAGTTACTCCTGTAGTGGATGCAGACCTATTATTGATGGCTTTGAAGCAGCCGAAAAAATACAGTCGTGTGGGGGGTGCGGGGTTTGGGGTGACACCCCAAGTATATTTTGAGAAGAAGAAAAAAATGGATGATAGAGATGAAATGTTGAAACAACTGACAGAAAAACTAGGAACACTTGAAAAACGATTGCAATGGCAGGGAGAGTTGATAACAAATTTTATTGGTGGGAAGAAAGGAGAAGACACAACTCAGGAAAAACTAGCGCATGAAGATCCCACCCCACCCCCCACAAACATTGAGGCAAGCCATTCCCCTCAAAGAGTTGTCTTAGCTGTGGTAATCAATATTCTAATAATTGTTCCCATTAAATGTGAATTAGGAAAACACTGATACTTTTCCTGTACTGATCTTCTACAGGGTGATAGTGATTTTGATTAATATCTATCAACACCCACCTATCACCTTGTAGTGAGGGAACAGTGGTCAACTTCCTAAATGACACTCTGCATAATAGACCACTTCTGAAAGATCATCTGAAAGTGACGAATACTATAGCTAATGAGCCAAATGCAGAGCTACCTATTCCACTTGATGATGATGATATTCATACGGTCGAAAAGGCTATTGGGACATTCATTGCATGGTCTTCACAACTTTTAAGAGTACATGTGGCCAAAAAGGTATTTATTTCCTTTTTTTCATGCTAAACCATTAACAATTAATGAAAAGGGGTCTAAACCAATGAATTTTATTATATACTGAGAAAGGGAAGGGGGTGACAAATGACGGCTCAAAACCATCTAAAGGATCGATCAACCGATCCCAAGGAGCTACTGAAAGCACAATAACACCACCTCTTCTCTATCCACATTTTCCAGCATTGAAGAGTCATGTAGATACAAAGCTAATAGGTGGTAGTAGTCAGAGAGTGGTTTTCCAAGAGAATAAATATGGCGTAGAAAGTCAAATTTTTCATTGCTACTGAAAATGTAAATGAGATCCTTGAAAACAGTTGGCTAGGCGTCACAGTTGTAAATATATATATGAGGTGCGTTTCCGTGAATTGATTTTCTAAAAGTTGATGTAATGTGAAAATGATGACAAAATGCATTTTATATTGTTGACATACGTATATATGAAAACCTGTTGAAGGAATTTTCACCCGAGCCAAGATTTGGACTCGTTAGTCCTCATACCAAATAATCACTTCTGATGAAAGTAGATCCATCAAAAAAGAATGAAATATTGAACGGCTTGCTGAAAACATTTGAAAGCAAGATTACAGATGATAGAATCTTCTTAATACCAACCATGCAGGGGTAAAACACTACGATTAAATCATATAAATTATATTGTGACTTATTTTATTAATTAATCCTTTTTTTGTTTTTAGGCAACATTGGATGTTAGTTGCGGTGAACTTGGATACTCCAAAGATTTATTTTCTAGATTCAAAGCAAGGATATCCATCAAACTGACCACACATGATGGAGTTTTTGAATCTGTAAGACACTACATCATACGTTTTAGGTCTAAACATCATGTAAAATAATTTATATTATATTTACCTGAGGATTCTGTTATGATAGGGTGGTTTATAATTATCATCTAAAAAAAGGAATGAGGACATGGGATAAGCATAAGATAGTGACCAAGTACTATGTCTGGAAAAATATCAGGGTATATATAATAAAATTTAACTATCTAAACATATCGAAACACAAGTTAATTTTTCTCCTAATGATCAATTTTTTTGCAGTGTCCAAAACAAACAAACGATAATGTTTTTGGTTATTATGTTTCTAAATTTATGAAGGATATCATTTTTCATCAAGAAACAAGCTTCCCTAAAGAGGTATTTTCAAAAACAACTACTAGTTTGATTTATTTATTTATTTATTATTTATTTTTATATTGTGTAGTAATACTCTGACTGGAGAAAACTCTCATACTCACAAGACGATATGGATATTTTCAGAAATGAGTGGGCCACATACCTGATGAAAGATTGTACACAAATAACATGAAGCTCTAACTTGTGGACGTATATAATTGGCGGTCATTTTTGAGAGGGGTTTTGGGGATCAAAAGATGACACATTATTGTATGTAAATGTTCATTGGAATATTGTAATTGCTATTAAATAAAACATCCATTCTCTAGTGTTTCAATTGCCCATTTTAATAGATGATATACAGAAACAACATGCAAGAATGATGAACCACTCAAAGGGCCTTTCTTTTGTTTAAAATGGACAGATTTTGAGTGAAAACAACAACTGACCTATGGAAATCAGACCCAATGCATTAGGATTGTATTGATCCTTTATGAGAATGATCCATGGGTCCTTTGTGACGTGTAATTGTCAAACTCACCTCAATCCAAGGCACGGTGTGACCGGTACAACTCAAAGGGTCACTCTTTTGTTTAAAATGGACAAATTTTAATTGAAAACAACAACTGACCTACGGAAATCCAACCAAATGCTTTCGGATTGTCTTGATCCTTTATGAATTTGATCCACAGGTCCATTTTGACGTGCATGAGTCATCTCTACCACAATCAGAGGCACGGTATGGCCGGTACCACTCCAAGGGTCTCTCTTTTCATTAAAATGCACACAATTTTAAGTGAAAACAACAACTAACCTATAGAAATACTAGAAAACACATTAATATTGTCTTGATCCTTTAAGATAATTATCCATGGGTTCATTGGGGATGTGTAAAAGTAATCCCCACCTCAATCCGAGGCACGGTGTGGCCGGTACCACTCAAAGGGTCTCTCTTATGTTTAAATTAGACATATTTTTAAGTGAAAACAACAACTGTCCTACGGAAATCCGACCAAACACTTCCAGATTATGTTGATCCTTAAAGATAATGATCCACAGGTGCATTGGGGATGTGCAAGAAACATCCCCACCTCAATCTGAAGCATGGTGTGGCCGGTACCACTCAATGGGTCAGACTTTTGTTTAAAATGGACATATTTTTAAGTGAAACCAACAACTGACCTACGAAAATTCGACCAAACTCATCTGGATTGTCTTGATACTAAATGAGAACGATCCATGGCTGCGTTGGGGATTTGTACGAGTAATCCCCACCTCAATCAAAGGCACGGTGTGGCTGGTACCACTGAAAGGGTCTCTCTTCTGTTTAAATTGGACAGATGTTTAAGTGAAAACAACCACTAACCTACGAAAATACAACCAAAAGCATTAGGATTGTGTTGATCCTTTAAGATAACGTTCCACGAGTGCATTAGAGACATGCACAAGTCATCCCCACCTAAATCTGAGTGACAGTGTTTCCAATACCACACAAAGGGTCTGTCTTCTGTTTAAATTGGACAAATTTTAATTGAAAACAATAACTGACCTACAGAAATCCAACCAAACGAATTATAATTGTGTTTATCCATTAATAGAACGATCCAAGAGTGAATTGGGGATGTTCAAGAGTCATCCCCAACTCAATCTGAGGCACGGTGTGGCTGGTACCACTCAAAAGATCTCACTTTTATTTAAAATGGACAAATTTTTAACCGAAAACAACAAATGACCTACCGAAATTCGACCAAACACATTTGGATTGTCTTTATATTTTAGGAGAAAGATAATAGGGTCCTTTGTGAGATTTAAGAGTCATAAATACCACAATCTGAGGCGCAGTGTGATCGGTACCACTCAAAGGGTCTCTCTTCTGTTTAAATTGGACACAATTTTAAGTGAAAACAACAACTGACCTATGAAAATCTGACAAATGCATTTGGAAAATTTTTATCCTTTATGAGAATTATACATGAGTCCTTTGTGATGTGTAAGAGTAAACCATGCCTCAATCCAAGGCACGGTCTGTCCGGTAAAACTCAAAGGGTCTCTCTTTTGTTTAAAATGGACAAATTTTTAAGTGAAAACAACAACTGACCTACGGAAATCTGACCAAACTCATTCAGATTGTCTTGAAACTTTATGAGAATGATCCAAGGGTCCTTTTTGATGTTCACAAGTCATATCTGTCTCAATCTATGTCATGGTGTGTCCGGTACCACTCAAAGGATCTCTCTTTTGTTGAAAAGGGACACAATTTTAAGTGAAAACAACAACTGAACTACAGAAATCTGACCAAACGCATTCAGATTGTATTGATCCTTTATGATAATGATCCACAAGTGCGTAGTGGACGTGTACGAGTAATCCCCGCCTCAATCTGTGGCACGGTGTCACTAGTACCACTCAAATGGTCTCTCTTCTATTTAAATTGGACTTATTTTTAAATGAAAACAACAACTAACCTACGAAAATCCAACCAAGCACATTCAGATTCTATTTATCCATTAATAGAACAATCCACGGGTGCATTGGGGATGTGTACGAGTCATCCCCACCTCAATATGAGGCACGGTGTGGCCGATACAACTCAAAGGATCTCTCTTCTGTTTGAAATGGAAAAAATTTAAGTGAAAGAAAAAACTAACCTACGGAAATTTGACCAAACACAGTCAGATTGTCTTTATATTTTAAGAGAACATTCCAAGGGTCCTTTGGGACATGTAAGAATCATCCCTGCTCTCAATACAAGGAATTGTGTGGCTGGTCACACTCAAAGGGGCTCTCTTCTATTTAAATTGGACACAATTTTAAGTGAAAACAACAACTGACCTATGAAAATCCAAAAAAATGCATTCGTATTATCTTGATACTTTATGAGAATGATCCATTGGTACTTTTTCATGTGCAAGAGTCAACCCCGCCTCAATTCAAGGAATCTTGTGTCCGGTACCACTCAAAGGGTATCTCTTTTGTTTAAAATGGATAGATTTTTAAGTGAAAACAACAACTGACCTACAAAAATCAGACCAAAAGCATTCTGATGGTCTTGATAATTTATGAGAATTATACACTGGTCTTTTCTGACATGAAAGAGTCATCCTAGCCTCAATATGAGGCACGGTGTGGCTGGTACCAATCAAAGGGTCTCTCTTTTCTTTAAAATGGACAATATTTTAAGTGAAAACAGCAACTGACCTCTGGAAATCTGACCAAACACATTAGGATTGTCTTGATACTTTAATATAAGGATCCATGGGTACGTTGGGGATGTGTACGAGTAATCCTCGCCTCAATCTGAGCCACGGTGTGGCCGGTACCACTCAAAGGGTCTCTTTTCTGTTTAAATTGGACTGATTTTAAGTGAAATCAACAACTAACCTATGAAAATTCAACCAAACGCATTCAGATTGTGTTTATACTTTAATAGAATGATCCACAAGTTTTTTGGGGACATGCACAAGTCATCCCCGCCAAAATATGAGGCACGGTGTGGCCGATACCACTCAAAGGGTGTCACTTTTGTTTAAATTGGACATATTTTTAAGTGAAAACAACAACTGACCTACGAATATTTGACCAAATGCATTCGGATTGTCTTGATCCTTTAGGAGAATGATCCACGAGACATTTTTGATATGAAAGATTCATCCCCGCCTCAATCCGAGGCACGGTGTGGCCGGTACCACTCAAAGTGTCTCACTTTTGTTTAAAATGGACAAATTTTTAAGTGAAAACAACAACTGACTTACGAAAATTTTACCAAAAACATTCGGATTGTCTTCATCTTTTAGGAGAATGATCCATGGGTCATTTGTGACATGTACGAGTAATCCCAACCTCAATCCGAGGCATGGTGTGGCTTGTACCACTCAAAGGGTCTCTATTCTGTTTAAATTGGACCCAATTTTAAGTGAAAACAACAACTAACTTACGAAAATGCGACCAAATGCATTCTGATTGTATTGATCATTTATGAGAACAATCCATGGGTCCTTTTTGATGTGTAAGAGTCAACCCCACCAACCCCCTAGACCGGCCCCACCCCCCTTGGACAACAACCCACCCACTGGACACCCCCAACACCTCTTGACACCCTACACCCCTGGAAATCCGCCTCAACCCCCTGGACACCCCCACCCCATGGACATGCCCATGGACAACCCCCTACCCACCTCAGATATCCCCCCCCAGACCCCCCACCCCCTGGACAACCACCACCCCCCTGGACGACACCCCCACCCCTCCTTGACACCACCTTACCACTTGCATACCCCCAATCCCCTGAACACCCCCACCTATGGACGACAACCCCCACCATCCCAAACACCATCCGACCCCCTTGGATATCCCCACGAACCCCATGGACCCCCCAGACATCCCCCCACCTCTTAGAAAGCCCCCCGACACCTTGGACACTAGCACACCCCCATGGACACCCCATATACAGCCCACACCATCTGGACACCCCCCTCCTTGTACACCACCCCGCCCCCCTTGGACAGCCCTACCGATACCCTGGACCGCCCCCACCCCCCTGGACACCCCAATCCCCCTCGTCTCCCCCATCCCACCCTCCTGGCCACCACCCCACCCCCTTGGACAGCCCCACCAACACCCTAGATTTCCCCCACCCCCTAGACACCCCACCCACCTCCTGGAAATCCCCCCCCGACACCCTGGATACCAGCCCACCCCCCATGAATACCCCCCACACCTGGAAACCCCCCTCATAGACACCACCCCACCACCTAGATACCCCCAACCCCCAGACACCACCACCATCCTTGGGCATCCCCCAACCTCCTGGACCGCCCCCACCCCCCTTGGACACCCCCATCCCCCTGGACACCCCCTACCCCCCTTGGACAGCCACCCAATACCCCTGATCAACCTCCCCAACCCCTTGAATTCTGAATAGAATTCTTTATGTATTTAATTAACTTATGAATTATGTGTTAATGATGTATGGGTATACTTGGTGTAATTAGCTTATGATTTAGGTGTTAATTTTGTATGGGTATACATGCTGAATTATTTGCAGTTGCTGTTTGGGTGTGCTGCTATAGATTTTTTTTTACAGGAGATAGGAAGATTATCAGTGCTTTTTTAGCGCTGATAAAAGAATCATTTATCAACGATTAGAAAGATCTGATAAAATAATCATTTATCAGCACTCTCTTAGCGCTGATAAAATGTAAATTTATCAGCGCTAAAATATCACTGATAATGGATTCCTTTATCAGTGATTTTTAGCGCTGATATAGTCTTCTTTTATCAGTGCTCTTTTAGGGATGATATAGGGGACCCTCCTTTATTAGCGCTAAGCCTTGCAACGCTTTTTTAGCGCTGATAAAGCCCGTTTTAGCGCTGATAAACCCCGTTTTGGTAGTAGTGGGTGTTTAAATAATGTTTGATAATTCAATATTGAGATATCATTCTTGAATTACTATTATTTTATTAATTGGTGAGAAATTGTGAATGCATTTAGAAATCTTAACTTCCCCTCTTACATTAATCAAGGTTTATGGAACAACTGAATCGTGAGTTTGACTACTTCCAAGACCTGGCACTATCATATTCCATTTCAACCACTGAATGCCTCAAATCTATCGTATTAAGATCTTATATTCAGTATAAGAGAGGGAATAGATTTAATAAAATAATATAAATTAGTTTGAATTTAGTTTCCTGGTGGGCTATCACCACACCCGTACACATCACTCTTTCTCATAGAAAACTTAATAAAACTGAAGAACTTTACCGTAGAATAATTGAAATTGACACATACCTCCCCCAAGCCAAAGATTGAGTAAGTATATCATTTTTTAGGGTAAGAGGTAATGGTGGATAGTATGAGAATATGAAAAGAATAAAATAAGGATAAAAGATTGACAAGAAAGGAGGGTGGGTGGTTGGAAGAAAACATAAAAATAAAAACCATCCATGAATTTATTAAAAATCAAAATTACAATTGAAATCTAGAAAAATAATGAAAATAAACAAATTAATAATATGATAAGGGAATGATTTGTGAACGTCCTCCCTCGGTGGAGATCTCCCCTTGGTTCCTTGGAATAAATGTGATGGAAAATGGGATGAGATGAGAGGTGGGATCTCCCCTCCTTTAAGAGGAAGTAATTTTCCTCCTCAAGTTTTCACATTTTTGGAAATATAAATGGATGATCAACACATTCCATCCTTCATAAAAGTTGTTAATAAATGACTTTTTCATTCAACCTCAAAATTTCATATTGATTGGACTCTTCTAGAGGGATTTATGTATTTTTAATTGACAATGTATTTTTTTCTAGATGAATTTTCCCAGAAGCTTCCTTCAATGAATAACATCTATTTGCCACCATAATGGGAGAAAAACTCCACGAAACTTATTTAGGTAGTGAATATATGAGTCCTAATTCATATACATTTATAATAAACTCCATTTTAGGTGTGTAGCCTGATTTATACATCCGTTACTGAGGTGGGGTCCACGCTATCGGCCCGGACAATTTCAAAACCTCAATGATTTTTTCTGGCCTTTAGATATTTGTATAAGACTCTAGTCTAGAAGAAAAATTTAAAGGAATTAAAATAAGTATACTAAAAAAATAATCATTCAATTTGGAATTATATTTTTATATAAATGACCAAAATACCCTTGACGTAAAAATCTGTAAAAAAATCCAGAATTTTAGCACATTTCACATTTTAGCTCAAAACACACCATATATCCAAAATTGATCCATAAAATCTCAAATTGATAAATTAGGAGGGTTAAAACAATTTAAATGAATATAAAAAATGTGGAAAATATTAGTTTTACCAGTATATTTTTTGGTTTCGGGGTGTCCTACTAAGTACTATTATACTAACCCATACATGGGGTTTTCCTTCATGTGTTGTGTCATGTGTAGAAGATTGAAATTTTGATAGAGTCATAGGAGGACTAGGACCAGAAGGTGCTTATTTAGACTAGAAAAGTGGAGGTGTGTTCCTACAACTTTCTGAAAAGAAGCCCCAATACTTAATTTTAGGTTTTACTTTTTTGTCAAACTCTTTGTGGTGGGCTTGAATTTTTCCCTAATTACTTTATACTACTTCCTTTTATACTCTGGTTATGGAATTTAGATCTATGAATACATGGGTTTTCAATTGTTTTTACATTTCATCATTTTAAAATCATGGAGGTGTGTGTTTCTGTACAGGTACTTAAGCTAAGGCCTCTCATGTTAGTGATACACCTTCTCAATGCTAGTCACTTTCCCCTAGCCTATTTGAGGTGGGATTCGGGAGTCATGACATGGTCCCCTCAGGGAGGGGGCATGAAACATACTGATTTGTACTCACACACATACTTGGGCTGCCTGATCGGTACCTATATAGAGTTTGTGATTTCTAGAGAGGTTAAGGGAATATACCTTCTGTTAGATCATTGATATGGGATGGGGTATGGATGAGGGAACCAGACACTATTCAAGACCTATATGGGGGAGTCGTCAATGTCTTTATTTTGGGTATCATTTTAGACACTTGACATGTACATTGGCATGACATATTTTCTTCTATAGTTTTTAATATTGTATTTTCGTTTTTGGTCATCTTGTGATACTGGTTCTTTTAGGTTATGATTACATGTTATTAATATATTGTCTTTTATTTTTTGATGTTGTATTTACTCTGATAAAAGAGGGTAATGTCTCCCAATGATCAATATATCAGACCCTTACTACTAATCAACAACCTTTTACATATGGGGTGGAATTCCTGAGGTCATGTGACTGACCGAATGGAGGCACTGGTGTGTGGAACCTGGTCAGAGATGTTACAGTTTTCAACATTAGAGGTTTTGGAGATGTCTTGTAAGATTCTACAATTGTGAAGAAAATCATGTGAAACTTTCCAAATAGGTTTGATTCTAAAATTTTCTCTTTATAAGATAAATTTGATTTATGTCTTGATGAATTGCTTAAATTTATTATTACTTATGAAATGATAAAATCTCCAATGTTAAAAAAATATGAAAGATGAAATAGATTTTGAATCAATTACAAAGATGATAATTTAAAATGTTGGACATGCTGATCCTTGCTACATTGAAGATAATGAGGATGATAAGTTGAATGAAAAAATCACGTCTCTTATATCTAATAACTATAGTAGAGGAAGATGAAATTATCGTGATAAACATACTCTTAAATGTTTTGATTGTGGTTGAATTTAACACTTTAATATTAATTTACCTAAGAAGAAAATTGGTGAGTATTGAGAATATTCTGATGAAACACCTTGATGAAAGAAGTGAAACAAAAGTTATGAAGACGAAAATTCATCCAACAAACACAATAATAAGTCTACTAGAAACAAAATAAATATGATAAGTAATAAAGCTAAATCAGACTCAACTGAAAATAATTCTTCAAAATATGAAAGTGAAAAAAAATTAAAACCTTCATTGCAAAATTTTAGAAAATTAATGATTCCTTAGATAGTGAACACTGTGGTGAAGAATCATATAGAGAGTATCAAATCAAAATAGAAATTATATTTTGTACTAAGAAAAATAGAAATATCAAGTAATAAATTAGAGTAACGAATAAATATTGTGAAGTAGTTTCTAATGTTAGAAATTATGTCATCATATATGAGGAAGAATACATTCAAGAGTTCTTATGTTACGAAGTAATAATCAATAAATATTAAAGGATGGTTGAAGACCTCAATAAGAAATTGGAATATAAGGAAAAATAAGTCAATAAGATTCAATATAAACTTATTTATTCTATAAATACCTTGAGAAAGATGAATAAAAAATTTAACAATTCTTTAGTAGTAAAATATAAGAGTTATAAATTTGTTGAGAAATATCAAATAAAGAATCAGGTGAATTCATCACACACCCAAAATAATGTTTCATCTGATTTTTCTAATATTTCAAGTGATAAGAAAATTAATAGAAAAGTTTGGGTGCAGAAATAATTGATAAACCTATCACATATACAAAATTATAAAACTCACTTAGAAGGAAATATGGTATACACCCAGAGTATGTTAGGGTAAGAAGGATTTATCAACCTCAAATTTTTTTTACAGAGAAGTATCATACTTCAATAAAAATTAAGATTTGACGGAATCTATTGGTACTATAGATTATAAGGGTACATGACTTTTAATTTTTGGCATAACATATCACTTCCCAAAATAATATTTGAATAGAGTGAATAAAATAGTGAAATTCGAATGAATAACTTTCCTAACACATAGGAATTTAGAAAATAAAAATCACAAGAAGTTAGAAGCATCCCCAAAAAAATCAATTTAAATGTCTAGAAGAAGTTTTTGGAAGATGTGATTAGGATTTTTATCATGTCGAAAGATGTATGAAACTCCTTCAAGAACAAGTTTCTTATGGGAGATAATGAAAATGATGTTAGGATGAAGATATTTGAGGAAATATTTTTTTTGTTTATACTACCTTGAAGGAAAGTAAAAAAGAACAAACCATGGACACTTGATAGTGGTTGTTCTCCATGCATGATACTTGATTTATAAAATATTCAAACACATTGAAAATCTTGAAGGAGGTTCTATTACCTTTGGGAATAATAGTTCTTTAAAAATCATAGGAATCATAATGATAGAGATTAAAGAAGAAAAGTTGAAATCTTAGGAATTTTTATTTATTGATGTGCTCAAACATAATTTACATAGTGTTAGTCAACATTGTGATGACGGGAAATAAGTGATTTTCAGAAAATATTCACGAGTTATCAGAAGTGTGAATCATTGAAAAGTTATCACAAAAGGAGAAATAACTAGTGGAAATCTTTTTCAAGTTAGAGAATTTAAAAACTCATGTTATCTATGTGACAAAGATAAGAATAAGTTTTGGTGCTAAAGTCTTGTCCAACATGGGAAGAAAATAATGAATAAACTTTCTAAAGTTTATTATGTACAAAATTTTCCAAAATTGAAAAAAATAGAGGAATATTTTTGTTTCACTTGTTAGAAAGGGAAGATAAGTAATAAAATTCATAAAAATGTTGAGATTACAACTATCGGGCCTTTTAAATTTATTACTTCCAATTTATGTGGGACAATGAGACATCAATAAAAAAAGTATATTTACAATTTATCAATTTTAATGGTGATTTAACTCAAATGACAATCATCATGTTTTTGAAACACAACTCAAAGCCTATAAAAATGTTCAGGTTTTTCAAAAAAGATATTGAGAAAGAGATGGTGGTTTATATAAAGAAATTAAGAATGGATAATGGTATTTAGTTTAAAAGATATACTTTCAAAACATATCTTAGAGATCATGGTATTAAACATTAGTATAGTTCTCTATATACCCCACAATAAAATGGAGCAGCAGAAAGGAAGATTATAGGTTTGGTGGAAATGGGAAGAATCATGTGAGAAAAATAAATACATTTAAAGTTCTACTAGAGTGAAGTAGTTAGTATTATTTTACATTTTTAGAAAAACAATTATGTTTGGAAACCGACATGAGTTCTTATGAAATTTTATATGAGAAAAAACCATTATTGAAGTAAAATAATGTTTTTGGAATCCCATGTTGACTTAAAATAATAAATTTGGATCGGGAAAAGTTTGATGGGAAAGCTGAGGAAGGAAATTTTATTATTCACCCAATGGAAGAAGTTACAAATTTTGGAATTTTTTTTATAAAAGTTAGTGGAATCATATTACATGGATGTTATTGAGAGTCAAACTTATTAAACAAAATTTTATGGGGATTTTGAGGAATAAAAACTGAAATTTTATAATGAAAATGAATGTGATAAAATAATGTTCATGAAAAATCATATGAATCGTAAGATGAGGAAAGTGAAGAAGTAAGAGGAACTCTAAAATTTCCTAATTTAAAAAAAATGAGACTAAAAATATTCTGGGGAATTATAAGGCTCTAGTTCATGATAGAATAATGGTGATATTAGAAAATAAAACTTCACTCATCTCAAAATTTTAGACAGAATCAGTCTCATAAGCTATTCAACACAAAGAATGGGTGAATTCTATAAATGAAGAGTTGGATCAAATTGAGAAAAATGAAACATAGGAAATTTTTTTATGTCTGAAATATACAAAATTTATCAAAAAATTGGTTTATAGAAATATTTTGAAGGAATATAGAGACTTTTCAAGAAAGAAATCTAGGATTTTTTAAAAAGGCTATGCACAGGTGGAAGCCAGAGATTTGGATGAAACATTTCCCCCTATTTAATTGTTATAAACTTTTATAATGTTTTGAGTAGTACCTACTCATCAAAATTATAAAGTTTATTAGAGAGATATAAATTTCGATAAATTGAAGAAGAAGTTTACAATGAGAATCCTTTTGGGTTTCTACTTGATAAGGATAAAAACAATGTTTTTAGATTGAAGAATGATTTATATACCATAAAATAAGATCCACATTCATGGTATTCTAAGATTGAAAATTGTTTGAGAATGATGACTTTTTCAAAAGGAGAAGTTGATAGAAACTTATATATGAAAGATATTGACTTTGGAACTCTAATTGTATTTGTTCATGTGGATAATATAATTTTTTCCACGGATGAAGAAATTTTTTTTAAATAATTTTATGAGGAAATGAAAAAGAATTTCGAAATATCAATGTTATGATAATTAACTCTTATCCTTGTCTTACAAGTTCAATATAAGGAAAAATAAATATTCTTATCTTAAGAAAATAACGCAAGGGAATTGTTAAAAAAATTTGGAATTATAGAATATAAAGAAGTTTCTACTCCTATCATTGTGAGGATGAAGATGAGTAAAGATGAGTCTGAAAAAAGTGTGAATTAGAAAGACTTTTGGAATATGATAGGAAGTATAATTTACCTTATAACATCATGCCTGATATTGTTTACTCTATAAATTTGTGTGCTAGGTATCAAAGTATTCTAAAAGAGTAAAATTTGATGGCAACAAGGATAGTTCTGAGATATGTCAAAGGAACAAATTCACAAGGATTATTATAAAAAATAAATTATGAGATGATGTTTCATGGTTATACTAATATTGATTAAGCTGGATATTGTAATGATATAAAATCAACTTTAGGAGAAACTTTTTTCTTGGGTGAATGTTGTGTAAATTTTTATAGTAAGAAACAAAGTTCAGTAACCTTGAGAAAAGTGGAATTAGAAAATGTTGTGACTATGAAAGTATGTAATAAGTTATTGTGGATCAAAGTTCAATAGGAATATTTGAATATAAAGGATTCTAAACTATTAAATACACTTTATGAAAATCATATTGCAATTAATATATCTAAAAATCATGTCCAACATTCCAGATCAAAACACATAAATATAATGTTTCACTTTATAAAAGAGAAAGTTGCTGATAGAGATGTTTTGTTGGAATATATCTCAATGATGTATAAAATTATTGATATCTTCATGAAGTCAATTCCAAAATAAAGGTTTGATGAGTTGAGGATGAAAATTCATGTTCATCCTCCTATAATGACTTCATAAAACTCATAAAGAAGTCCCCTACCATGATTTGGAATATATTTGCAAAGGGGGAGAAAAATTAACAACTTTGTACTATGTAAGATGTTTTTAATTCTCTTTAATTTGTGAATATGAATTTGTGTTTATCAGATAATGGGGGAGAGGAAAATAAAATTTATAGAAAAATAAAAGTGAGAAAATATAAAAGTTAGGGGGATTTTTTCTTAGCATGGATATACAATTTTCTTCTCACCAAGGGATGGATTTTTTTTCAAAAAAAACCTTATCTATTTGTGTGGTGTCTGAACAGTCTTTTAATAAAGGATGTGTTTTGGTAAAATTCAAAAAACTTGAGTTGTTTACAAAAGTTGAATTGTGAAAACATTCTTAGAGTTGAAAAAGTTATTAATGCATGTTGTTAAAAAATCCGAATGGGCAGATTGAGGAACCTTTGTGATGTTTTGTTTCTAATAAATTTTTGTTTTTGTTGATAACTAATCTTTTATAAAGGAATTTGTTTGACAAACAGGTGAAATTTTCTGAATGTTCGAACCCAAACATAAGGTGGGATAAAAGTATTTTTTTTTTGAGAAAGTTGTTTTATAGACACAGAGGATTGGACTGAGAAGCACCAGATGAAATGTATCGAACTGATCACCATCGATCATAAAATTCATCAAAAAGTAAGTTTTTTTTATTATAGTCATCATCAGTCTTAGATCCATTGACATGAAGTTAAAGTTTTATCGGACACAATGTTGGTTAGAAAGTTAGAATGTTGCAGAAGATGTTGAATGAAGAAAGTGATGTTAGGTGTTAGAAATTTCTTAAACATTATAACCTTCTGTCAAATATTTATTTTCTAGTTTTTAATTATCAAATATCATAAGTTGTCTGTAACACTTGTGATGTGATCCTTATGATGAAATTGGGGAGAATAGGTGAAACCAATCATATTTAGATTTGGATGGAAATAAAGAAGGTGTTGAATGTAAGTGAATTCGTAATAATTTCCTATATAAGTCATATAGTACTTTGATGATATTGAAGTTCTCATAAATCAGGAAAAAAATAATGATAAAATATTTTTAAGAAATAGAGGATTCATAAAGATTGTATGGATTCTGGGAATCAAGAAAAATGTTTTCATCAGTTCCAAAAGTACTGAGCATAGAATTTTTTAGAAGTCTTAATGAGTTATAGTTGATGAGGTTAGAAGTATTTCAAAGTGTTAGATTGGAGTTTCCATCCTAAATAAAATTCCATCATAGTGATAATTCCATCATTATGAGGATTCCACTAGATTGAAGCTGAGGAAGTTCTATGAGGTTGAATCTGAGGTAGAATGTTAATTAAACTGACTCTGAGGAAGAAATTCAATTAAACTAACTCTGAGAAGGAAATTCAATCAATACCGACACTAAGAAGGAATTTCAATCACACTAATTCTGAGAAAAAAAGTTAATTAGACTATCTCTAATGAAGAAATTCGATTTAGAATGAGATGAAGAAGTTTCATCATAATGAGATTAGGAAGTTCCATCATAATGAGTTGAGTAATTCCTATTATACTGAATAAAGGTTAGGAAGTCTGAGAAGATTTATTATAAATAAGACATAAGAATATTTCATAATATTTGTGAAGACTTTAAGTGGCCAAACATGAAATTAAAATATGTATAGATATTAGAATTTTTTTAATTTGAGTGAGTGGGAAAAGATTTTCAGTTTCTTAAATTTGAATTTTTGGGATTCCTATAAATAGAAGAAATGTATATTAATACTTTTCATCTTTTTTATGTGAGTGGAAAAAATAAGAGAACTACAGAATTCATGTCAGTGTTATCTTTCCATATTGAAATATCATTATAAGTTAGGACATATAATTTTTTTTATTGGAGTGACTAAGATCAGACTGAGAATTTGAGATGAGTTTGAGTAATTCATATTGATAATGGATTCATCAGACTGAGTCCATCAGACGGAATTCATCAGATTGAATCCATCAGACTTAGCCCTATCCGATGGAGAGAATCTGACCCAACCACATCATAATGAGGATTCTGAGCTGATAATTTGTGGTGTAGTGTGATCAAATAATTTTTCTTTTGTTTTATCTCATTTTTTTGCAAGAAAAAATTTACAAACCAATAGGTGTCATTATAATAATTACAATTTGGATATATAATGTGTCTAATTGGAGTTGTAACATGTTGTATTCACTTATTCATTTTAGTGAATATCTATAGACCCAAAGAAGTGTCTATGAAAATGATATAGGTTCTCACACTGAGGTCAAACCAAATAAATATCACGTTCTTTACTTATTTTACTAATTTTTCATACATTAGTATTTACTAGGAGATGATAAGGATATAAACTTTAACAAGTTTCAGGGTTTCATATTTTCAAAATTATGGTAACTTATAAAGGTTAACAACTAATTGAACCCCACTTCTGAGTTATTATTCGAACCATTGGAACTTCATATACTATGTATCACTTTATTTGTAACTTTTTTTTAATATTTGTGCTACTTTTTTGTAATTAAAATCACTAAAATAATAATGGAATACTCTCATGACTCATCATTGATCTCACCATTTCCAACAAGAGGTGGTTCCTCCTTTCACTTACATCATTCCACTGATGTGTATAAGGAGGAGTGAGTTAACATATGATCCCAAACTCCTATAAGTAATCTACGAATTCTTGATTGAGATATTCTCCCCAAGTTCTAATAGGATTTTCATAATCATATTACCAATTTGGTTCCCATATTAATTCTTTTATTTCTTGAATTTATCAAAAGAACCCAACGTATACCTCATTAAGTAGACATATTCATTTCAAGTGAAGTCATCGGTAAAATTAATGAAGTATGAGAACCCACCCCCTGCCTCAATAGGAAATGGTCCAAACACATATTTATGAACTAATTCAAGATTCTCTTTAGACATTTCACCTTTTCTACTAAATGGGGCTTTATTCATTTTACCATATAAATATGTATGACACATACCTATTAGTTTCAGTTCAAAAGAACCTAAATATCCATTTTGGTATAACTTAGTCAAGAATTTTTCATTTACTTGACCAATCCAATGATGCCATAATTGGGTGTGGCACAAGTTATGTGATGTAGTTTCATTATCAATTTCCATTACTTGGTTTCTGTAATATGATAAAAAAACTTGTTATTTAAATTCACCTTATGATAACAAATGTTATTTTTATAAAAGAAGCAACATTCATTTTCAAATAAAAAAATAAATCCATCTACATCATGTTTAGAATACAAATAATGTTTTTTAATGGATGAAACATAATAACAACCTTTAAAAACCATTATCATTATAAGATCCCATATTTTTATAGGTACGTCCCACTCTGAGTTTTTCATTGAACATATTTTGTTGGGATTTCCTTTGTTATTAATCCTTAGTGACTATGTCTTATTTGATGAAAGAGAGCCATTTTTGGAGAAAATAACCATAATTTTAGGCATGTATGTTTATTTAAATTAATGTATTCCATGTATAAATATGTTAAATGGGATTAATAGGGTTTTCTATGAGTTTAAAAGGATCATAGGTAGTTTGGTCACTTTTATAGAAGCTAGTATAAAAACTATTCAGTGAAAAATTTTATGTTGTCTATATGTTGCATGACATGTAACTATTTCTAGACGAATTTCATAAACTAGTTTATGATGTGATGTGGTTACATGTCGTGAAACTGATTCATATCGTGTAAATGTTGATCAAAATAAATATTAACCCGGCGAAAAAGGTTTTTACAGCATAACTTAAAAATGAGGAAATATATGACATGATAGGATTACACATCATGTATTCCGCATAACCAGTAGTTTAATGTGTGTTGTGTACTTATGACTCTCATTATTGTTTATTATAGCCTCTCCTCTCTCGCTCCAAGGGTGAACTCTAGGAAATTTTGAATTATCTTCCCCCCTTCCAGATGTCCCATTTTCACATTTGATCCTCGGTGAGTTTATTAACTTTGGTTTCCCTCTTCTCACCCATCATTACATTTTATTTTAGTGTACATATTTTTAAAATGGGCTTTTGTTTTGGGAGTTTATCTTGTTTTGGGTTAATCTAGGTTCTTCTTGTGATCTTCGGTGACTTCTTCTTTAATGGATTTTGTCATTAAAAGAATTTTGTTAATCACATGTTAAAGTTATGGAGACTAGACCTAACCCTCTGGTATATATAATTGTGAATTATATGAAATATTTTGATTATGACCATGTAATGTGCACTATAATTAATAAGTTGATTTATAGTAAATCATGGATTGGATTCCTTTAGATTCAATGGATGATGCAACCAGGATTATGGAAACCTGTTGGGTGAGAAAACATTTGAGTAAAAAGAACTTTGCTAATGGTTTAAATCATGGTGAGTATGACATGATACCTTAGGTGTTTTATTGATATAGAATACCTAGGTAATCTATTATTTATTATTGATATGATTGTTGACCATTTGAGAGATAAATGAAAGATTATTTGAAATAAAAATGGTAATTTTCATAATTAACCATTGAGATTTATGATGTGACATTATGATATCCACACTATTATGAATTGTTTAGTTTGTGATGAAATGATTATATATAGGGATATACTAGTAGTGTTTAAATTATTATATAGTAGGCTTGGCCCAATGAAAGATGCTAAAATTCTTAAATATAGTGATTTTCTTAGAGGATGAAATGCTTATATAGTAGGAAATTCCATGTGATACTTGCTGAAATGATTATATACCAGGAAACACCTAGTGGCACATGTTTAAATGCATTTATATAGGGTGATGATCAGAGGATGAAATTATTATACAAAGAGAGCTAACTGATTGTTTGATTTCTACACGGTATATGGATATAGATGGAATGGTTGTGTTACATTCTCAGAGACATTTTTTCATGGCTTTGAAATAGGTTAATTGATATATTATATTAATTAGTAAATTAATACGCATATTTATCACTTTGTTTCTTATAATTATTATCATACTAGTTATGTTTAGGGATGGTGGTGTCGACCTACTGAGTTTTATTCACACTCAATTTGGGAACCGTTTGGTACTCGAGCATATTACATGGATGCAGGTTTGTACAAGGGAAAGGGACATTATTGTTGATTCTATTGATTCTTGCTGGGTGGGATGGATTTTAGAGATGGGTATGGCATGGGGATCGGGACCAGAGCCTTTTGGGAGTATTTAATTTGAGTATATTATTTTGTTTGTATTGGTTTTAGTTTTACTTTTAGATACATCTTAGCTTTTCATTACATTATTCATCATTATAGGTTCCTCCTTTTATTTTCCTACCTGTATGATATACTATTTCCACTATTTATCTGTTACTCTTATTTTTTTTACTATTGTTTTTGGTCCATTATGTTTTACCAGGGGGTGTAGTCTCCACACTATAAATATCACAGCCTCACTACTATTCAATAGCCTCTGGCATATGGGGATACATGCATGACATCTAATAACCAAATCATTTTGACCATGTGAGAGAGTACCAGATCAGGGGACATTACAAAGTGGTATTAGAGGATCATCTTGTTATTTTCTATTGCTTTATTTTTTAGGAAAAGTAGAAAGGAGACTAGGATCTATTGGGACTTGGTAATGAGCTTATTCATTAGAGTATCTTACCCCTGTAAGGGGGAAAATTTGAGTTCCAGTGATGAGATAATTGTTTATGTTTTTAACTTGTTACAATTGATGTTATTTCACTTGGGTTGATTTACATGTTGTGAGATGTTATTATTTTGTGATTTTATTGTTTATTGATATTTACACTCATGGACCAGTATGGTGAGATATGAGTATTCATGCATTATGATAGACACATAGGGATATATATTAACATGAATTGTTCATGATAGGGACAGGTTTATTTCATGTGTTATATACATTCCAATATGAATTGTGAAATAGTATATCTATTATATTTAATAAATGGAATGAAATAAACTATTTTTTCATCATAAAACACTTATAATCCATGGTTAGAGAGACCCGGAGTAATGGTTCTCTACTATCATCACCTCTTGAGGTTGAATTTATTTTTATCCAAAGTTTATAGGAGTCTATTTTTCTTATAGATAAAATGACTCCTCATCATCTTTATGTTGAGTTCTAATAGAGTAGAAATAAGTTATCTCCTAACATAGATGAACTAGATCTTCCTATATATATTTAGGATCAAATGGATGTTCATCATCACAACAACTTCTTAAGGGTCATCCAATCCATGGAAAATGAGACTATTTTCATCATGGCTTTGATATATGAGTTGATGAGAGAGATTCAACTACAACATCCACCAATTTTCACTAGGGAGGGAGGCTCCCAGGTAGATGAGTTCTAGATTGAGTCAATCTATACAATATTCAAGCATATTAAGACACCCACAGATTGGAGGGAGAATATTGTTGTGTATATTCTTAGTGGACCTTCCAAACATTGGTGGGATATTCTTGAGAAAGATGGGAAGTAGGAAGAGTTATCTTGGAAGGAATTTGAGGTGAATTTATTGAGCCACTTCAATACATATATGGCAAGGGATGATAAGGATTATTAGTTCATGCATCTGATATAGGATAGATTATTAGTGATGGACTATGTTGAACATTTCACCAACCTTCAATGCTTTGTGCCATATTTAGCTATTGATGAGATCTCTAGGGAGAAAAATTTTCAGGATGGTATTCACTATGAGATTAGGTCATTGGTGAATGTTTTTATTCTGATTAGCTTTTTAGAGTTGATAAATCATGAAATCATCACAGCAAAGAATCTGAGTGAAGATCCAAGAGGTATCCATTCAATTTCCACAGGGTAAACTAGGATTAGTTATTTTGGTGGCAAGAAGTTATTATATGATAGTTTTTTCCAAGTAAATGACATGAAGACCAGTTAGAGTAGTGGAAATACATCTTAGGATCATATTCCATTGTAGTGAAACAATGTAGAATGTTAAACCACAAGAAACCTTAGTTTTCATACACCACTTTGGAGTGCTATGTTTGCGGTAGGATGGGCCATATTTATAAGTTTTTAAGAACTTCTCATAGTATAGTAGTGGTACGCGAGTAAGATAGGATCTAGAGTCTCAGAAGGACTCAACTACTCCTCATCAGATAAGTAGCTAGAGTTCTATACCACGTTTAGGTTGTGGCAGGAGATGTCTTACCCCATTGTAATGACATAATGTTTATTAGTATAATTTTTTTCCTGAATAAATGGGTGTTGTATTATATTATATATTATACACATAAAAAATATAAAGAAACCAATAAAAAACTATATTTATAAATATTTTTACATTAATCAGCAATGGAACCAATTAAATTTCCAAACATTACAACTGAACAAAAGTATAAAATAGAAAATCTAAAATTAGAAAATGTGGATCAACCTAATCTACTTGAATTATTGGCCCCACTAATAACACTATATAAAACAAACAAAATAATAGTAAATCAAGAAAAATTATTTAAAATATAAATATAGAACCTTAAGAGGAAATGATTTGAATATTGAATTAAATAATTGAGTGGTATATATATATAAGGTAATGTGACTGTTGGAATAGTAATATAACAATTAGAATAGTAACAATGTCATTGGGAATAGTAACCTGACCATTGGAATAGTAATATTACTTATTTTAGATATTTATTTTTATTAAATTAATATCATTTTTGAAATGATCATGTTAAAATTTTCCTTGGGTGAGTTTTTGGTAATTTTCTAAAATAATTCAATTTTTAGGTGAATAGTAAAAATATAGTTTTTCACATAATCAATGTATCTTATGTTACATAATTAATGATGTAATAATGACAAAATATTATATAGAAATTTATTTTCGGCCATTATATATTTAATTTCACAAATGAGTCATTAAAATACAATAAAATTAATTTTCAAACCTAAAAATCACTTTCCAAAACCTAAATTCAAAACTGATTCCTTAAAATATCAATTTCTTTTTTTCTTCACTTTTCTTTTTAATAAGTTAACTAATTAGAATTATAAAGAGTATTTAAAGTCTTAAACCAATTATATTATATTTATATATAATTTATTATGTCAAAAATGCACTATTACATGTTTTTAATTTGATATATTATTTTATTATATATTTTATTCTAAAAATACCCCTCTCTTAAAGTATAAATTATCCCTCTCCCTTCCCTTGGAAACACACTCCTATCAAATATTCCAAAGTAAAATATCATACCAAATACTCCCTCTAAATCCCCTTACATTACATAGGGACATTTTGGAGCAATCCAACTCTAATCACCAATGGTGTTATAGTGTCTTACTAGAGAAGCTACATTGAGGAGAGAGTAAGTCTCTATTAACATTTCCATTTTTATTATTCTCTTTTTATTTTTACAAATTAATTTAAAAACCATATTATCTAAACCTAATTATTCAATAATTTAAAATTATATTATTTATGTTAACATGTGGTAATTGTCACATTTATGATAAATATAAATGCAATACATCTCTTTCCCTCTCTTTTAACAATGTCCCGTTAATGGTTGATTTACCATCTATGGAGACATTTCTAAGACAATAATTATAACCACCTTCATGGATGGTTATTTTTAATTATATATAATATATAAATAATTAATTACATTTATTATAATCTACTGGATTTAATCATACTTTTCTATAAATGACGCTGAATGAAAATTGAGAAATCAAAGTGAAACAAGAAATTTTTAGGAAAATCATATTATCAAAACACATCAATTTCCTAAATAGAAATTAATAAATATAATAAAATGATTATAATTGATAAATAATTGTATAAATGGATATAATTGTCATATTTATTAGTATTTTTAATAAATATAAGTTTACTATTCAAGAGGCGCAAAAGTGACGAAATAAAGAAGGAATTAAGGTAAGGGTATTCTTGAACCCAACTCTTTTCCATTGGGTTATCAATATTTCATGACATATTTGGAATAAATAGTCATCTAATGTTCCTTAAATATAATTTCATTATTCCTCCCTCTACTTTTTTGGGTTATACATGTTTTTTATTTGATTTTTTGGAAAATACAATGATTTTTAAAAATAAATATTCTTTCCAAAACATATCATCGACTCCCCTTGAGTTTTTTATTATTAACTAAAGAATTATGATTCATATAGAAAATAAGTTTTTCCATTTTTCATTTTGGAACCCAAACTTTTTTTATAAAATCATAATTTTTTAAATCCTCATGAAACCCATTCCTTTCCATGGGTTATTTCATGGAATGGTTGTTACACATTCTATGTGACATGCATGATTATGCAAATATTATGATGTGATGACTAGACCAAAATTATATATGCATTGGGTAATGTGTTGTATATAATGAGATAATTTTTATTATACGTGAATATGATGCTAGATATTTTTACTGTGATGATGTTATGATTATTCACATATATTATGTGTTAACATGATGCAAGATTTATTCACAACTATATGTGGCATTTGACCACTATGACATGATGTTTCATTTTTATGCATTTCCACATTCGATGAATTTATCACATTTTTACCTCATGATATTGATAATGATCCTAGGCTTATGATATGATGATTATGCTTACCGATGTTATAATGATTCAAGTTCCTTATTCATCCTCTTACATGGATTTTTTCTTACCCCTTTCATTGATGTATATCCTTAGGTAATTGCATGTTTTAAGGATAATGTGATATTTTAGAAAGATAATGAAGAAGGATTTAAATAAATTTTTATGTTTTATTATGTACAAATTATTTATGAGCATAATTTTTCTAAGACATAATCCTTTGAATCTTAGATTTGTAACTCTATTATGTTGTTTATCTTTAAAATGATGTAATAGTTATGTATGAAAAATTAATGTCACTATAGTTGGTATCTAATAATGGTTTAGTTAATTTTGGAATTATGATAATAAAACAAGAGTAAAAACCATTAGTATAGGTCTATGTATAGATAAAACAACCTAGAAGACTATTTTTAGAAAATTATATACATAGGGATCCCATAATATATTCTTTCAGTGTTAATCTCATAAAAGAATAAATTAATCATGATTTATTGACTTATGTTTTGTTCTAAAATTTTCTCTTCTATAAAATTGTAGGAACCAGGAGAAACTAGGCCTAAACCCTGTGTGAGTGACAATTAAACAATTATACAAATGAGATCCCCAATTCCATGGGAGGTTGTGTTCAAAACTTTTTGGAAATGATTACCTAGTTGTCTCGAGATATGAATAATAATATGAACTATGTGAAATGTCCATATTCAACCAAGAAGGAAAAATTATCCATTGAGTCCTTAACGCAAAACTGACCATCGATGTTTAGCGGAACTTCCAATCCACTTGATGTGGAATAGTGGGTTAACTCAATAAAGAAGATATTTTCTATGATCCATTTCTCTAATAAGGAGATGGGGACTCTTGCAATTTATCATTTAAATGGAGAAGCTATCAATAGAAGTAATTGATAATGAACAAAAATCCAAAGGATTAAATGGAAGAGATGGAGTGGGAATAATTTAAGAAAATATTTCTTACAAATCATTTACCTCGAACTCTTAAAAAAAAGATTCAAAGAGAATTCATATAGCTAAAGGAAAAGGAAGGTGAAGTTTTCACAGCTTATGATGAAAACATCAAAAGGTTTTAATTGTATTCCTTGTGTTTTTTATCAATAATGATATAAAAATAGATATGTTCTTTATTGTTTTAAAAATACACCATCAAAATGATCTATAAATATAAGAATTTGGGAGTTTTGAAGATGTTGTTAAATGTGCTCTTAAATTAGATATGGAGTTCAAAGAATGGTTCCATGGTTATGGAGATAATAAGAGAAGAATGTGGTTTCACGATTGTGGGTTAAATGGAAAATGAGGAAATATGATCCAACTACCCACATGTCAAAGATGTGGGATGAATCATCATGTTAATTTCCTTAAAGGGATGGGGAAATTCTTCAAGTGTGGGAGAGAAGGACTCCAAGCTAATGAATATTGAACATACAAGAAGAAACTGACCAACATGATAGAGGAAAGTATGGAACATCCTAATGCACCACCCATGGTTAAATGCTTCAACTATAGGGACCAAGGTTGTTATGCAAGCATGGGCACTAAACCACATGTCCTTGAGGGAAACCAGTGTCAGCAATCACCAAATTCAATGGAGTAAGGGAAACCTTTTATCATCACTACTAATGAAGTGGAGTGTAAAAATGAATTCATACAAGGTATGATTTCTATTCACTAAATAATAGAAAAAGTATTATTTTATTCTGGTTATACATATTCATTTTTACCCTATTAGTTTAATAGAACTATTGAATTGAAGCCCTAGTACCTTTAAGTGGAGATATCCATAAAAAATATAGTGGTTTAGTTATTATAATCTAATTGGTGGACTCTTCTCCAATAATCATATTTGGGATTATTCTTCGTGAAAATCTTATTATATTTCCCTTGTTGAAATTTGATGCTATATTGGACATGCATTGGCATTCATTATATATAGAAAAAATCAACTATTGAAAAAAATCTATGTTTTATATTCTGAACCATCCCATGATCCTCTAAAAATGCAAGGAATATCATGAATATTCTTTGGAAAATCCATCAACAGTGTGGGTGTTGATACCCTATAGAGAAGCATATGTTTCCCAAATGGTTTACTCAAAGGAAGGTATTAACCTGTAGGAAATGTCCATTGTTAGGGAATACATTTATGTATTTCTCAAAGAGTTACTTGGAATCCCATGATCGTGAGGTAGAGTTCTCAATAGATCTCATACCCAGAGCCACTCTTATCTCAAAATTCCCATATCGGATGGCCTTGATTGAAATGGAGGAGTTAAAGAAGTATCTATAAGAACATTTGGAAAAAATGGTTCATACGCCCTAGTACATCACCTAGGGGTGCACCAATGCTCTTTGACAAGAAGAAAGATAAATCAAAACATGTGTATATAAATTACCAAGATATCAACAAGATCACTATAAATAAAAATTATCCTCAACCAAGGATTGATGACTTCGTCAATTAACTACGAGGAGTGAAATAATTCTCAAAAGTGTATCTTTTTTAAGTATATTCTCAACTAAAGATGATGAAGGAAGATATTAAGAAGGCTACTTTCCTTACAAGGGATGTGAACTAATAGTTTATAGTAATTCCCTTCAGACTTACTAATTTTCGTACAATATTTATGGATTGATGAATATATTATTTATAGACCACCTCAAAAAAAATTTGGTAGTGTTTATCGATTATATTCTCATTTATTCCAAGGTTAAGTAGGAACATGAAGACAATATAATGATTGTGTTGGTGATATTAAGGAAGGAGAAAAAGTATTCTAAGTTCAAAAAGTGTAAAATTTTGATGCAAGATGTAACATTATTGGGGAACATGATCACAAGTGATGGAATTTATATGGACCCTTCAAAGACAATGGCAGTTAAAGAATAACCTAGACCCACTAGTGTCATATAAATATATAGTTTTATAGGTTAGATGGTTAAAATTTACATTTTCTGATAAATTTATCATTATTTTTTTAGCCAAATAACTAATTTACCACAAAATGGGGTAAATTATTTATGGATGAAAGATATGAGGAAAGCTTTAAGGAGATCAAGATGAGGCTAATCATTGTTATTGTACTGTAATTTCCCAGTCAAGTTAATTGTATCACTGAGAGGGGGAGAGAGTGAATTAGTGATATATTTTTCTTTTATATTTCCTTAATTATGTAATAACCTTAGAATCCTATTAAATATTTCTTTCCCTATTTAAAACAATTAAAACACACATCATTAGGAACACATGAATTTATAAGTTTCACTATTCAATAAAAATAGCTACATCCTTTCTATGATTTTGAAATGATCTAATACCACACAATCTGTTAGAATATAATCCTTTTGTGTGGAAAACAATGAGAAGGATATTCAGTTTCACTCATGTAGCTCTATATAAGCAACAATATAGTGAATGTGATCCTTCTATAACAAATGATGAAATACAAAGGTTTGTAATAACACATGATATGATGATTCTTTATCAACATTCACAAATGTATTATTTTAAAATAACTTCTTCAATTTATTAACTAGAAGTTGGTAAGAACTTTTCTAAATTTTGTTACAAAACTCAGTATGATTTCCCAATCCAATTATCCCAGTCCGATTATCCCAGTTTTATTTCTCAATATGAAAAATATATTACTTTTTCAGAATACGGTTGAGAATATTCTGATCCACTTCTTCTTCAATCCAAAAATCCCAATATGATTTTCCCAGTCCAATGTTTCAGCCCAATACGATGAAGAGTTGAATACAACAAAACAAAATATGGAAACCTCTTCTTCTCTCTAGAGATATGTCTTCTCTATTCTTCTATGTGAATAGTACATTTTTCAAAAGTAAAAAGTACTTTCCCTTTTATACTCACCCAAAAAATGGTTTGGGTGGGATTCCTAAAAAATTTCCCACTCAATCAAATTTCCTGAATCTGCACGTTCCTTTAAATTTTGGGTTCATTTTAACTTCCTAATCTCTTCTGAACACTTATTTAACATTCTCAAATCTTCTCATAACTTCAACTCTTCTTTAGAATTTTTATAAATGTCATTCTAATTCGGATTTCCTATTTCAATTTGTTCTTATGACTTGCTTCATTATGATGAATACAAATTTAAAACAATATATTATTCCTCATATCTTCTCTAAAACCATTTGAATTGTAAAATATGTAATTAAAACTATTTTAAATGGTTAACTAAATTATTGATATATCTATTAATTTCTTCTTTATATTATCCAACACATAATTTTCCTTTTCTTTTCATTCACCAGTTCAAAAAAATTACTCCTCCGAGGATTATTATGGCATACCGAGTATGGACCGGTATCACCAGCTTCAACATCAACAAATTAGTTCTCTTTTGAATATGATACCAATAAATTTTTATAACAAACAATTATTCCTGTGATTAATATGATGACCTAATGAATTCTATGGATTAACATTAGTAACTTATTTATTTTTTGAATACTATTCTCAAAAAATTCTTTCTTCAAGGATTTAAATCTTTTAGATTTTGGTCTGACCAAAAACTATAACCTTCATTTTGACTATCCTACCCTACCTGTAAACAAATCTGTATCAAAAAATATCATTACAATGATCTTTAGACTAGAACGATTAAAATTCATAAATATTCTTCTTTCATAAACTTTTCACAAGTATCATTACTTTCTTTATGGCTTTTATTACTTTGAAGATCAACATTAGCACCATCTCACATACCAAGTAAAGTGTTGCAACTTCCCTGTCATTCATAAACATATTTATTTCCTACTCATCCTGAATATGATTGGTATGATTACAATCAGACTGAATATGATTGGAATAATATTTTTCTCCCATTTCATTCATCAAGATTTCATCACAAGTTTTACAACTTACTTATGATTTATGAGAACTCCAAGATCAGAAAAGAAACATCACATTTTCATCAAAGTTTGGAAGACTCAAATTATTTCCCATTATGATCAAACATTTCATTCCAAACATTGGATGAGTACGATGATCCTATTCATGCAGAAAACATATTCCCAATGTGACCGAATTTCTTAACCTTTGTGAGTCTAATTTTATTGAATATGATGGTCAGTATAATATTTATCAATTACAAAGTGATGTGATTTATTTTCTTCTTAAACTCCATTGAAAACAAATGAAAATACCTAAATATGAGATTCATATTTATCATCTTGGTACTAAGTATCTCCCACTTTGGATTTTTTTTTCAACCAAGGTTCATAAATCACTACACTTTTTATCCTCAAGTTATGTATTACTTATCAATAATTATAAGACTACGTGTGCTAAATCATTGTAAGAAAAATGAATTGTTGACATAAAATTCATGATGTCCAAAAGTAGTGATTATGAAAAATTCAATCATCTTTTCATCCTCAAATTTTAAACCTCCATTGAATACAAAAAAAATTGTTCCAACAACCACTCCAACAAACAGTTAGAATAGTTCACACACTTATAATGATAAATTCAAAATTTACCCAAAACTCCCAATATTTACATGCTTCCATAATGATAGACTTATAAAAAAATCCCCACCCCCTTGAAAACACTTTCCCAAGATTAGATGAGAGAGGGAACAAAAATACATACCTCAACCTTGACGAGAAAGAGGTTATATGGCCTTGTTCAAGCTCTATTTAGGAAATACTTCCTTGGGTAAAGGTTTTGTGAAAATGTCCGCAGCTTGATCTGATTTGGAAACATACTCCAACCTTAACTCATTATTCTACACATGATATCTGATGAAATAATGGTTGATATCGATAAGTTTTGAATGAGAATGTTTTACTAGATTCTTGGAATTGTTGATTTCACATTGATTATCAAAACCTAAGATAAAGGGTAACATCAATTCAAAAAGTTAGTATTCTTACTAATTCTTCATCCACATAAGTTGGGTAGAAGATTGTGTAGTAGAAAAATCATCATATTTAGTTTTAATGAGAGTTACTGAATTCTATTTCATTATATTCAAAAAAACATAACTTTTACCTAGAAATAAAACTCCACCTGATATGGATATTCTATCATCAAAATTTACTGCCCAATCAACATCTGAATAACAACAAAATCATTACTTTCTAAGCTATCATACCTGATTTCAATATTTTTTGGGCCTTTGATGTATTTGGGGATTATTTTTCTAGAATGTAAATTTGATTATTTAGTATCACTATAAAATCTTTCACATAAGGTAACATAATAAACAATATTGGGTCCTAAGGTAGTAAAATATAAAAAAATTCCAATAAACATGGGAAACTATTTCTGGTCAACAGTCTTGTCTTCTCAATCTTTACTCAACTTTAATCCCACTGATTTTGAGGTGTATACTAGTTTCAAATTTTCTATACTAAAAATTTTAAGAATATTTTTAGCATAATTTTCTTGAGAAAGAAAAATGTGTTACTTCTTTTATAAAATTTGTAACCCAATAATGTATTTCAATTCTCCCAACATGGAAATATCAAAAAACCTTTTCATTTATTTTGAAAACTTTTCATAAGATCTATCATTATTCCCATTAATGATAATGTAATTAATATAAACAATTATGATGAAGGAAAACTATTGAATTTCGTTGATGTAAATATTGTTATCAACTCTTCCTTTCTTAAAACTCATATTCCTTAATAAAGTATCCAGTTTGGAATATTATGCCCTCATAGATTTCTTTAGTGCAAACAAGGATTTATTAAATATGCAAATATAACTTTCCTCTTTCCCAACAAAAAATCCACAAGGTTGTTTAATGTATTCTTCCTCATTGAGATGAACATTTATAATGGTAGACTTTACATCCATTTGAAAATTTTTGTAACTTCATTGTGTAGAAATAATAAGAAAAATCATTATTGTTTCTAACCATTCCACCAGAGAAAATGTTTCATCAAAATCAACACCTTCTATTTTAGAGTAACCTTTTCATACTAATATTTCCTTGTTTGTTATCACTTCACCTTAGTCATTCATTTTGTTCTGGGAAACCCACTTTGTACCAATACCATCTTTGTTATCAGGATTAGGTACGAGTTCCTATGAATCATTTTTCCTATCTGGTCTAACTCTCTATTCATGGACTGAACCCATTCTATATACTCAAAATCTTCTTTCGCATCATTCAGCCCAATTTTTGAATAAAAATAAGTATGTGGATTAGAATTCGTTTTTCTTATGGTTTTACCCTTTTTTGTTGAACACCAATAATGTTTTGAGTTTGCACTTGCTTCCTCATCTTGGGATGAGATTTTAGAGATTCTTCTTCATCACTTGAATAGCTGAGCCCGATTCTTGTTTTTGAGTAGGATTACAATTGGATGTGTCCCTATCATAAATGTTGACAAAACATTCTTAATCCCGCTCAACTTCCTTTTATGTTTGATTATATTTATCCTTAATATATTTTTCAATAAATTTCAAATTATTAGAATAAAATATTCTGTCTATTTCTTTGTTGAAAAATCTATATCCTCTTCCTTCTAAAGCACAACCAAGAAAAATTCCATCTTCACCTTTCTGCTCAAACTTTCCCAGATTTCCACCTTTCTTCTTTATAATGCATGGACTCCTAAAAACTCTTAAGTGTTTCAAACATGTAGTTTTTCTATAAATTTTTTTATAGAGTCATATAAAAACTTGGAATATAGAAACATTAGTTTTGAATATAAACAACAATACTCATGGGTTGCCTCCAATATGAATGAGAAAGACAATGTTCATGTAATATAGTTCTCCCTATTTCCACCAAACTTCTATTCTTCCATTCATCAACCCCATTTTGTTGAGGTGTGTATAGGGAACTATACTCATGAAAAATTCCACTCTACTTTGTATAACTTTCAAATTCTTCATTCTTATACTCATCGCCATTATTAATTTTCAACTTTTTCACTGAATACTCACTTTTCTTCTTAGATTTTCTCCTAAAACCTTTAAACATTCTCAGTGCATATTATTTATGTTTCATATTAATATCACAATTAATGTGATTAAATTCAAAAATGAAAGTGATGAAGTAAATATGATCAATTTTTATTGTTTTTTCATTGGTCCATAGATGTCACAATGAATATGTTCGAAGGGTTGTTTTGAACAAATCTCAACTTTCTTATACACAGACTTTGTAATTTTTCCAGTATGAAAAATAATGCAACAAAAATATCTTATTCATTGAAAATCAAGAATATCTTGAACACAATATCCCTTCCATAACATAATATTTCTTATTTGACACATGTTTGCCATCCTATTATACCATAATTAATTTTCTTCTACCATACCCAAGTAACAAGAGTTTTGTACCTCAACAACATGAAATAAGTTTCCCTTTGGATGTTGGCCTCTTGTAACTACCTTTTCATCCATATCAATTTTCAAAAATAATACATCTTTCCCAAAGGTAACTTTTTTACCTTCATCACACAATTTTGAAACACTCAGAAAGATATGTTTCAACTCATCATTTTATAAATATTTTTTAGATTTAAGATTTTCTTTCCCAATGAAAGTTGATCCAACACCTTTGATTATTTTTGTTTCATCCTTGTTAAATTCATAGTTACCTCTTTGAAGTCTTTTAAATTATTCAAAAAATTTAAATATCCTTTCATATGTGAGGAACATCTGCTATCAAGAATCCAAGGTTGTTCACCTTTAAATGAATTGAAGGTAGTTTTAACAAAAAGAGATTTTTCTTTCTTCACCTTCAGCTTATGAGAAATGTTAAGAAAATAATATTGTGCCGGTAACAAAAAAAATATAAATCCCTTAGAAAGATTACCTAGTTGTTCACATCTATCATAAGTAGTTTCTTGGGTTTGGAACCTATTTTTAATTTTTACACCATCATTATCAGGTTTCTTTAGAACTTCATTTTCATACTTATTCTTTTGAGAAGATTGACTCCCCTTAAACCTATGACTTTCATAACCTATGGAATAGTAGTAATGTTGTTGGTTGAACCAACACATATTTGTAATATTTATGATTCCATAATAATACCAGTAGAAACCATAAAAATAATATTTTTCCTCTATAGCTTTCATACTGACTGGAGTTATGAATATGTTTCTTAGCGACCTTCTTATTTGAATTTTTTTGACCACCAACCTTTCTGTTATCAATAAAAATCTTCTTTTTTAGCTTTTTTCTCCTTTTATCCTTGTCATAACTAGAAATAATTGAAACATTTTCATATTCCTAATTTTTAGAAAAAATTTTAGACTCAGGTTTTTCAAAAAACTTATAAATTCTCAACTTTGTTAATCTTAGCCACATGCATAAATTTCTAATTGATCTTATTTCGAGAAATAATTCTATCTTTCTTATCAACTTTTGATGCTTACTTTTTTTATCCTTATCAGTTTTTTCTTTTGAAAACTTTAACCAACTTCATAAATATAGAATTTATGGAAAATGTAATTTTATTTTCATCAATACAAAGTTTTTACTGGATAAATTATAACTATTATTTTTATGCCTATAACCTCAATTCCATATGTTCATTAGGATTCTTTTCCTCCTTAAGATATTTTTTCAAATCACTAATATCCAGTTGCATCTTTTTCTTCCCATCTAAAAAAATTTCATGAAATTTTTTATAATGAAAATTCATCTTCCAACGTCTTGTTTTGTTTTTCAAGACTTCTAATATTTCTCAAATATATTACAAATCTTATTTTAATAGAAAATCAAGTTGAGTTTCTTCTTAATCAGAACTTTTGATTTGGAATTCTTCATCATTAATTATTACACTAAAAGTATTTTTACCAACATGCTCAGTAGAATTTTTGGATTTAGATTTACTATCTTCTTATTTTTATTTATAGATAAGAAAATACTCCTTTTAGATTTTGAGAATTTTTTAACCTTCCCTATGGAATAAAATTTTCCTTTCCACCCTATTTCCTCCATGACCTTCTTGTCCTTATTTCTTCTTCATCACCTTCTTTTTCATTCTTTCTTCGGGGAAATTTTTTTGTAAAGTGCCCAATGAATCCATATTCAAAACATTTCACCGGAAATTTCCCTTTATATTTACATATACCTCTTCTCACATTTTTTTGGTAAAGGGATAAAAAATCTTCAAGATTTAAACATACCTCATTTTTAGAATCAAAATATCCACCTTCTTCTTCAATAATAATCTTCTTTTAATTCTCTTTCTTCACAGTATTGAATAAAATTTCTCTATGAAATTTTATTTTTATTTTCATATATTCATAACTTATTATTTTATAAGTGATGAGAGTTATTTAAAAAAATCTATAGATAATTTATTATGATATCTATCTTCTAATTAATAAACATTACAATAAAATTTGTTGGGAATAATTCTTAATATTTTTTCAATAACTATAGAATCCTCGAACTTTTAACTAAGACACCTGATAGTGTTGTTGAAGTTATTTAAACAGGTAAATAAGTCCCCAATAGATTCATACCCACCCATTTTCAAGTCTTCATACTTCAGCCTCTAGATTTGTAATTTTTCTTCTTCACATTTGTATTTCCTTCATATATGTTTTTTAGCTTATCCCATACAACTTTAGCTATGGAAACAGCCTTCAACTTTAAAAATTCAATTTAGGAAGTGATGATAGTAAATAATTCATGTCCCTTCCATCACTCTCAAGATTATTCTTATCAATAGATTAAGAGGAACTTTATAATCAATAGGAGGAAATACATATGTTTCTTCTTTAAGAAAATCATATCTACCAGACATAATATGGAGAAACATTATATCTTTCCATATATGATAATTATTACCATAGAAAACTAGGATTCCTTTATTGTTGACACAATTCTAGTTATCCATCAACTTCTCTTCAAAACATCAACAAAGATAAATGAAGGGGACCTATCTCTGATACTAATTGTAATTGCCCAGTCATGATAATTGTATCACTGAGAGGGGGATGGGTGACTTAGTGATATATTTTTCTTTTATATTTCTTTAATTATTAAAAAAAAAATTCCTCCTCTTAAATATTTCTTTTCCAATTGAAAATAATTAAAACCCACATCTATAAGAACACAAGAATTTACAATGTTTATTATTCAACAAGAATATCTACATCCTTGGTATTGTTTGAAAATGATCTAATACCACACAATCCACTAGAATAAAATCATTTTGTTTGGAATACATTGAGTTGGATATGCCTTTCCACTTGTCTGTCTCTATGTAAACAATTCAATAGTGCATATTATCCTTCCAGAAAAAATGATGTAATACAAATTTTTGTATCAAAAAATTTTACTATTATTCTTTATCAACTATCAAAAATGTGTTTTTTTTATAAAAGATATTTAATTTCTTACCTAGATGTTGGTATGAAATTTTATGGACTTTGTTATAAAACTCAGTCCCATTCTCCTAGTCTAATTTATCAATAAGATAAATATATGACTTTGTAAGAATATATTTGAAGAAATTACGAACCATTTCTTCTTCAATCTAGAAATCACAATACAATTTTTCCAGTTTGATGATTCAACCAAATACGATGACCATTTGAATAAAATCTTGTCTCTTCTTAAATGCTTCTTCTATATGAAATACATCTTCAACATAATTCAATCCGGAAACCTCTTATTCTTAGTAAATCTCTGCATTGTCTCTTATTCAACATGAATAGTACATCTATCATAAATTACAAAGTAATTTCTCTTTTATAGTCTTCCCAAATATGGTTTGGGTGGGATTCCGGAAATTTTTCCTCTCAATTACATGTTATGAATCTATATGTTCCTTTGAATTCAGGTGCATCTTTCCTTCATAAACGCTTCTCAACACTTCTCAATCCATTATAAATATTGAAATATATTTATCCATACTTTATACTTTCTTTAAAAACATTTGTTTGATTATAATTTCCCATTCTGATTTTTCATTATGATCCGCCTCATTACGATGAAGACAAATGTAAAATAATATATTCTTCTTTATCTATTGTCCTAACCCACTTGAATGATAAAAAATGTAATTAAACCTATTTTAAATGGCTATCTAAATTATTGATAAATCCCGGATTTATTATTCATATTGGCCACCACATACTTATTATTTTATTTACATTCATCAATTTCAAAAAATTCTTCCTCTGATGATTATGATGGCATACCGAGTTTGATGGACCGGTTTCATCAGCATCAACTTAAACAACGTCTTTCTCTTCTAAATATGATACCGATCAATTTTTATCACAAAAAATTCAACCTTTGATGAATATGATGACATGATAAATCCAATGGATCAACATTAAGAGATTATTTCTTTTTTGAATATGATTCTTGCTAACTTCTTTATTTTAGGATTTAAATATTTTTGGCATTTAGTTTAACTAAAAAGTATAACCTTCATTATTATCATCCTCCTTGGCCATTAAACAATTATTCATCCAGAAATATCATTATGCTGATATTGAGACTGGAATGATTCAAATTCATCAAATTTATTCTTTCGTAAACTTTCACAAAGTACCCTAAATTCCTTTATGACTTTGATTATGTTGAATATCATCTTTATCATCATATAACCTACCAAGTAAAGTGTTTCTACTTACCTATATTTTATAAACATCTTTCTTTCCTTCTCAACCTGAATATGATTGGTATGATTATGATCAAACTGAATATGATTTGTAGAATCTTTTTCTTCTCTTTATTTCATCAATCATTCATCACTAGTTTTATAACATACTAATGATTTATGAGAACTCCAACTCATAAAGGCATCATTATATTTTCATCAAAGTCAGGAAGACACTGATTTTTCCCCATTACAATTAAACATTTCATTCTAGAATTAGGGTGAGTATAATGATTCTCTTCTTCCCGAATACATATTTCCAATACAATGGACTTTCTTAACCATTGTGAGTCTTATTTTCTTGAATACGATGGTCAGTCTGATTTTCACCAAATAAAAAGTGAGGTGACTTATTTTCTTCTTAAACATCCTTGACAAAAAAATAATACCTAAATATGATATTCATCCTCATCATCTTTGTCATAACATGTACTCACACTACCAATAAGTGGAGAAGGTTTTGTGATATATAGTGATTTTTCAAATAATGTCTTGGGTTGTGTACTAATGCAGAATGATAAAGTGATATCCTATTCCTCATGATAGTTAATGATCCATGAGAAGAACTACCTAGTGCATGATCTAGAGTAAGAAGATATGATCTTTTCTCTAAATATTTGGGCGCACTATCTTTATGGTGAGAAGTTTGACATATATACCTTTCATAAGAGACTAAAGTATATATTCACATAGAATTATATCAATATGCATCAAAGAAAATGGTTTGATCTAATCATGGACTACGATTTCTCTATTCACAACAATCCGAGAAAAGAGAATAAGGTAGATAATGCTCTTAACATAAAAAACATGATACTATATCCATGATGAAAATAGAGAGAGACAATATCTTCATGTATATGAAAAAGATATATCTTGAAATCATAACAATATGGAATACACCCTACCTCTCCCGCATGATTTCCCAACCATCTATCTAAGAGAAGATCAAGGAGACATAAAGGGATGATCTGGAGCTAAAAAAAGTTGAAACAAATAAAGGAATGTGATCTACATGAGTTCCACATTTATGAGGATAGTTTAATTTAGTTTTTAAGGAGGATTTGTGTTCCTTCATCACCTGAGTAAAGACCATGCTATTGTATAATGCACATCGCCTATCTTTCTACACCACCCCATAAGTACTAATATGTACCATGATCTTTAAGAACACTTTTGATGGGACTACATGAAGAAGGAGATTACGAAGTATATATCAAGGTGTTTGGTATTCCATCACTTTATAGTAGAGTGAAAAAATTAAAAAAGGCATGATGAATCCATTTCTTATAACCATGTGGAAATGGGTGAATATCGCCATGGACCTTATCACCAGTCTACCAAAAACATCCACAGAAAAAATACGATATGGTTTTTGGTGGATTGACTCACCAAGACTGACCACATTATCACTATTTGGGAAGACTTCTCACTTGAAAAAATTTCCATGATATATGTGAAGGAAATGGTGAGGTTTCATGGGGTTCCACTTTTGATCATATTTGATTGTGATCCAAGGTTGAACTATAAATTATATAGAAGCATTCAATAATATTTTTGTACTAAATTAAATTTTAGCACGACCTATCACCCCAGAACTAATAGAAAATCTAAAGGGACTATTCAAACACTTCACGACATGGTAAGATCACACTTGATGGAATTTAAAGGAGGATGTGATCAACATATCCCATTGGGGGAGTTCTCATATAAAAACAACTTCCAGTCGAGTATTTAAATGGATCTATATGAATCTTTGAATGTAAATCACTGTAGAACTCAAACTTTTTTGGGATGAAGGTGTGTAATGAAATATACATGGACCTAATCTTGTTAAAGTGATGGCATAGAAGTTTCAATCCATACAAAAACATATAAAATCTACCTAGAGTCGGTAAAATAGCAATACTGACTACTATAGAAGGGACTTTAATTTTGATGTTAGAGAAAAAGTTTTCCTTAGAATATAACCCAGGAAGAGAGTCATAAAATTGTTAATGAAAGGGAATTTTTAGCCCAAGGAATATTTGCCCCTTTGAGATCCTTGATCGCACAGGATTAGTGACATATCAACTTTCATTTCCACAAAGTATGGCTCAGGTTCATGATTTCTCAAAAACTAATTTTATGGAAATAATTAGTCCATTAACCTTACATTATTGAGTTTGGTTGTTTTTTTATAAATTTTTGTTAGGAAAAAATGTGGGTAAACCTAACATAATTTTAAAATACCAAGTGATTCATTTACCTCCCTTATAAAAAGTCACAACCACTCCTCATTCCTCAGACCTCTCAAACCAATTAGTTTAAACCAATATCTGCCCATATAGATTCCCAAAATCCCAACCCTAGACCTTGAATCCTCCATTTGCTTAGAAATCCTTATATGGAATCCTTTTGGTACAAACCAAAAGTAGTTACCGGATTAAGAGGTAACATCTTCTCTTAAGAGTTTTAGTTTTATTTCCATTATCCAAACCCTCATATCTTATTATTTGATTCTTGTATAAAAACTGTATCCTCTATATAATAGTATGTTTTATTCTAAGGGTAATACCTACACTTACACATACTTACATTTAATGGGTAATGAACATATTGTGTCTGTGAATAGTGAAATACTGCCTCACAAAATGACGATTGTTAATTTTACTTTAAAAACATTCATAGTAGGCCATTATGATGGAAAATATATTTTCATATGATTTAAATGATATTTATTAATTATTTATTCTAATTTAATACTTTTTTAATACACACCTTTAATACTTTCCATTTTTCATTAATATGATAACATCGTTTGGGGAAGTGTGGACTACCGCCCCCTCAAAGCAATGTGAATCATTCCCATGATCCATGTAATGAATAAAAATTGATTATAATTAAAAATATGTGAAATAAAAAACCTCTATATGATATAAATAAAATAATTATCTATTTGGAAATATACTATATATGTCTATATCCATTACATTATTACCCTTTCACACACATAAAAAGTGACAACTTTGTTCAAAGATGTGTGGACTACTGCCTCCTCGACACGATGTGATTTGTTTTACACCACAAGAATTATATATATAAGTATATATGATTAAATAATATATTATTTATGTTATATTGGTCATTCTGGAAATATTTGGTGTTACTTACCTTCTTTTCATGACGATCATTGAAAAATAAGAACGTCACTCATGCGTGCGTACGGCCTAACTTCACCATGATTATAATGTCAGTTCATCTTTCTTAACCATATTTAATAATTTATTTTAAACGTATAATTAATGAACTAATATGATAATTATTTCAGGATTATTATTCTTTAGATGTCATATAATGACCCCTTTGACAATAGTTGACCAACCAATGTTGTTTTTGACGCATAATCTGAATTTAGTGTAAACAGCTGATGTAAATAGAATTGTTTAAGTAGTAGTATACAACATAGTATAAAGTGAAATAATAGTAATGTTGAACATGGAAAATTTTCTGAGGAAATTAGAAAATGAACATAAGTTTATTATATAGGAAGTCAAAGGACATTCACCCAAAATGAAACTCAAGGTAAGGTATTTACATCTAACTTTTTTACATCTATGAGATAAATGTCATGTTCAACATTTAATTATTTTGTGTGCTGTATCTACTACCCATTTTTATATTTTATATCATTAATTATTTTATCTTTATGGTATTTAAAATATTCATTCAATATTATTCCTTCATTAGGACTATGATTTAAATTGTTTTAGAGTTTTATGGGACACTTTGGGATGTTTAAATATTATTTTCCTTATGACTAGTACTAATGATATTTCAATGGAATTTCCATTCTAGGATATTATATATCCATTTTTCAATAAACCCTTCATCATTATCTGGTTATTCATGTCCATTTTCATGTATTAGTACTATTTTTTTCCACTCTTTTGTACTCAAAATTATTTAGAAAATGTTTTTAAGAAAACTCAACTTTAATTCTCTCTTTAGTCAGAGAACATGTTTTTTATAAAACACATTTTTTAATAAAAAAAATTCAAAAAATGTTTCTAAAATGATTTTACAAGGAATTTTTACCCATTTTCTCTTTTTCGATTGTTTTCAAAGGAATCTTCTTATCACTTTATGAATAATTCATTTTTTAACCTTTAATAATGAAAAAAGAATGTCTTTTTACCTCATATGACAAGTACGGATTTACCCACCATCATTTATTTGAAGATTCCATTTCATGTATAAAAGGTTAATTTTTAAAGAAAATGTTTTTAAAATTAAATTTCAAAGAAATAATTTTCAAAAACGTTTTTCATAATAAAAGGATATTTTCCCCAAGTATTTTTTTTAAAAATATCATTTTATAGTATTTCTATTAATCATAAACAATAACAATTTATTTTTACTCCACTTGAGATTTCCTTATTGATACCATCCTTATTCATCCTCTAGGTGGCTTATTATTGATTTGTCCAAGGATAGTATTCACATTAACTTATTTGAATCATTTGTTCTTCCCCTTGAATTATTCAATATTTTATGATCACTGAACATTTAATTTCCCCCTAATTCTCTATTTTATTCATCATGTATATTACTATTACCTACAACCTATACAATTTTACCTACAATGTCTACATTGCTAGTTATTTTATTATTTGGGAAAATATTGATAATTTAATATCCTTTATTCAATACAGATATTTGTAAGGAATATTATTTATTTTGATTATTCGATATGAGGAATGATTTGGACAGGCAATGACTGGAGGAGCCAGAAATTTATATAGGTCCTCATTGAATCGATATGTTCTCATGAGAAAAAATAGTTTAAAAAATTAGAATCGTTTAAACCATCTTGTGAATGTTATTGATGGTATATGTTTTCATGTGCCTCAAACATGATTTCTATTAAAAAATAATTTCCCTCATTAAGTTTTAGTTATTATTCATCCATGATATTTTACATCAACATATCTATGTATACATTTCATTTTCAGTTATTTAGATAGAATGTGGTTCAGTTTCTTTCCAGTCTATATTTATTTTTCCTTATCTAGCTATTTCAATGGAATGTGTTTTCAGTTTTTACCTTTCCATAATATTTATGAACTTCCTTATCATTTTATTGTTTATATAGCGTATTTACTTCTTAGTTTATTGATTATATGGAATGGGAGTTCATTTATTCACCACGTCATAATTATTATTCTCATTGATTCATTATTACTTCCACTATATTTTTCCCTTACTGAGAATTTGAGCTCACCCTTTTTAGGTTTATTTCCCTAGTAATCCATGAAGCATTCTTTGAAATATTTACAAGGATTTACTAGATGGATTAGATTTATCCTTGAATCAATTTATTTAGAAAGAATAAAAAATTATGTTTGAATTAATGTATTCTTTTCTCATGTATGTATCTTGTTTATCAAGACCACTAAAGTCTCGATCCTTCGGGAAATAATTCCTTGTAATATTTCCAATGTAATAGTAGTAGACACTGACTCTGGGCCTTCTGGGGTTAGGTTACTACTGTTGGTATCAGAGGAAGTTTAGTATCATCCTTGGGAACTAGATTTAGGAAAACATAGGTTAGTGAACATAGACCTAAGGTAGAATTTGAGGATAAGTATAGAATAAAATCCTAGAATTTTGGTAAGGTAGAGATTATGTGGTTATTTCTAGAAATACATCCATATATGGATAATACAAGTGTATATGGTTTTGATACATATGTAGCTAGGATTAATAACTATGACATGGTATTTTGAGCCTAACTTGGGGTAACTTGGTATACAACAACGGGCCTTACTGCAGAACTACTTTGACATTCCTAGGGGATATGTTTAAGATAATTTATATTTTCTTTAAAAACCTCCATTTAGGATTTTGACAATGAATAACCAAGGATAAAACTAGGGTGTTTAGATTGAAAATAGGGTATCATGATTTAATAATCGTATAAATGATATTATGGATAAACTCCATACAAAGGAAATATATATGAGGAAATAAGTCGATGAAGTATTTATGTATTAGGTTTGTATTGAAATATTTAGTTAAAAGTCTATTTTGTGATTAACATAATTTAAAGGATTTCCATAAAATTTATTTTAGGAATTATATTAATTTTTTTTAGAAAAGGATGACATATAAGTTGGGTGATAACCAATCAAATCTGGCAAGGTTGCGGATTGTAAACCCATGACCAAAGGATGATATGGGTTTCGTTCCAACCACTAACCTATGAAATTTCCTGGTTATTTCTTCATTTTTTAGTTAAACAATTTGATGAATAAATGTTAATGATAAACCAGTAGTTTCACTTTTGAGGATTAGATATTAATCTATTAACCATATTGGTTTTGGAAGATAGATAATGAAAATAGTTAGAATTTTCACTCTTTTATAGGCCTAGTGATCCATTAAATATTTCGTTTAGTGCTACAGGCATTAAAAAATTATTATTGGTAATTAATTTCTAGGAGTAATGTAATGAATTAGAATTTGAACAATGAAAAACCAAAATTTAGGATTTTTCATATGAAATTGAAACCTATCATGTATGAATATTTCATTATATTCTTACATTGTAAAATAATTACCCAACATTATGAAAATTTCTTAAAAATAAAATGTTTTATTAATATCTTAATTTCTATTTAATCGGTGGTCTTCTAAATCATCACAGATTTATGGATTTGAGGTCCTCAACTTTCCATTGATCATTCAGTTGTTTGTGATTGATGACCCCATTCACTCCTTATAAATATTTACATTTTTCCTGCAAGTATGTATCTCTACTTTACATTGATGTTATCCTTTTAGTGACCTAGTTACATGGTATTACATGTGACCTATATACTTTTTACTCTCCCTTTTATAGAGGATGAATTATAAACCCTTCTCTAGATGTGGGATTTCAAACATAGAAAGTATCAAACAATCTATCACCATGATCGAGTTTAAATTGCGAGGATATAATTTAAATAAGGTGGGGAGAATGTGATGAACTAAAAAAATAAAGTAAGAACCTTTTATTCGATAACATGTATGACTCGCGACACTGAACACGTAAGGTAATATAATATCTTGATACTTTATAAAATATTTACTATTTAAAATAGATTCTATGTATTTCAATACATGAAAAACTGAGTCAGCTTGTGCTTCATGCAAGAAAGTCCTTCCTTGATAGATTATGATACATGCAAGAGTGTCCTTCATCGATAGCTTGTGTTACATGCATAAATGACCTTCCTTGATAGCTTCCATTACATGCAAGACCTATTTTCACCAAATAATAATGTATTATTAAAATATTATTATTTAATATAATATGATATAATGTAGCCGTTATGTTAGCAGTTATTTATAGTATTAACTAGCTTATTAAAATTTATGGTTTATATAAATAAAAAATGAATTCACTGGTTACCAACTAATGATAAATGAAAATAAGAACCAATTGGATAAAAAAAGATATATTATTATTTATATACATCCAAAAGAGTTTTATCTTAATAAACATAGTTAATTAAAATTAGAGAATGATTTTAATGATATATATATTTTATGTATTAAATAAAATATTTTTTATTTTAATACATTATGTTCAATATGCATAAGATTATAAGAAACCCTATTTTACATATAAAACAAATATTTTTATAACGGCAATTTTACCACCTTTTAATAGAGAACCCGTTTAAAATTATAATTTTGACACTTTAATTTAATTAATATTTAAAAATAAACTTAATCTCGGAAATATAAATATACTAATTATTTTAGGTAGAATTTTTGATATTTTTCTAAAACATTTAATATTTAATGAATAGTTAAAAATACTGAATTTTAGTTGAAAACTTTTTTTATCTAATTTTTTATAACGATATATTATATTTTTAATTGGTTTTAAAGTATAATTAGATAATATTTTTATAAATTAATAAAATTTAAGTCATTTGAATAAATTTTAATTTTAAATTGATTATAAAAAATAGCAAACTTTCATACCATTTTACCTTAAAAACATGCATTGTCGTCCCATATTTAAGATTAAATTTAAATTAATTACTACAAATTCTGTGATTTGAATTTGTAAAAATGGATTCCATATTTGGAATAAAAATAATTTCTAATTTATAATAAGACCAAATTTGTTTTTTTATAAAAATATTAGGGAAAGTAATTATAATTAATTGCAATTATTAAGGTAAAATTAAGCTTAATAAAGGACTAAACCTTTAACATAAGGGTCCAATTGACCTAGAAACATCTCCAAAACCCCCTTCATGGAAATAATTTGGACATTAACCTTCCATTATTGAATTTGGTTGGTTTTTTATGACATTTATTTGGTTTAAAAATGGGTACACCTAACTTGATTTCAAAAGATCAAGTGAGTCATTTCCCTCCCTTTAAAAGGCAGCCACCTCTCCCCATTCTTGACACATCTCAAAACACTTAGATTTGAAAACTATATTCCCATATAGCTTCCCAAAATCACTCCAATAGAACATTAAGCCTCCATTTCAGTATAAAAACATCCCAGTAATCCTTTTGGCAGAAAACAAAAGTAGTTTCCCAAATAAGAGGTAATGTCTTCTCACAAGATTTTTAATTTTATTTCATTCTCTGACCCCTCATATATTCTTATTATATTATTATATAAAAACAAAATTATCCTTAATATACTAGTATTTTTTTATGCTATATGTTATACCTACACTTACAAACGCTTCCATCTAATGGGTAACGAACAAATTGTATCTGTGTACGACAAACTACAGCCTCACGAAATGATTATTGTTTGTTTTCCTTTACGAACTTTAATGGTAGGAAGTTATGATGGAAACTCTGTTTATATATGATATTTATGATATTTATAATTTATTTATACTTATTTAATTTTTTTATAACACATACCTTTAATACTTTCCATTTTTTTAATATGATAACTTTGTTTGAGGAAGTGTGGATTACTGCCCCCTCAAAGCGATGTGATTTATTCACACGGTCCATGGAATGTATAATTGATGATTATAATTAAAAATATGTGACATAAAAAACTTTATATTATATTAATGAAATAATTATGTTTCTATATATATACTATATATATATATCATTTTCTTTATTACCCTTTCACACACATAAAAAATGATAATGTGGTTCGTGGACATGTGGACTACCGTCTCCTCAACATGATGTGATTCATTTTACATCACAATAATTATATATTAAATTATATATGATTTAATAAAATGTTATTTATGATATAATGATAATTTTTGAAAGATCTGGTGTTACTTACCTTCTCTCCATAACAATCATTGAAAAATAAGAGCATTATTGATGTGTACGTACAACCTACCATCTCCATGATTGTAACGTTGGTTCATTTTTAATTACCATATTTACTGATTTATTTTAAATGAATAATTAATGAACAAATATGATAATAATTTCATGATTATTATTTTTTAGATGTTATACAATGACCCATTTAACCATAGTTTACCTACCAATGTTGTTTTTGACACATATTCCGAATTTGTTCTAAACACCCAACGTAAAACGAATTTTTCAAGTAGTTGTATAAAACATAGTAAAAAGTGAAATAAAATTAATTATAAACATAAAAAAGAAACTCAATAAATAAAAAATTTAAATAAGTTTATTATACAAGAAGTGAAAGGATGTTCACCCAAAAGAAACTCATGGTAATTGATTCTCATCTCACTTTTTACATCTGTGAGATAAATGTCATATAAAAAATTTAATTATTTTGTGTGGTGTATACACTACCCATTTTGATATATAATATCATGAATTGTTTTATCGTCATTGTATTTGAAAATTCCATTCAATATTATTCCTTCATGAGGCTTATTATTTAAAAATTTCAAAGTTGTATGGGATACCTTGGGATGTTTAAAGATTATTTTCAACAATAATAGTACTAATGATCTTGCAATGGAACTTCCATTAGAGGAAATTGTATAAATTTTTTTCAATATACCCTTTCATTATTATCTAGTTATTAATTAATATTTTCAATTATTAGTACCATTTTTACACTCTTTGGTACGGAAAATGTTTTATAGTTTTTTTACGAAAACCCAACCGTATTTATCTCTTTAGTTGGAGAACAAATTTTCTTTTAAAAATCATGTTTTAATAAAATGTTTTCAAAAATATTTTTAAAATGATTTGGTAAAGAAAATTTTTTCCTTTTTATCTTTTACCTCTGTTTTCAAAGGAATGTTCTGTTCTATTTTAAAACAATTTATTTTTCTAACCTTTAACCATGAAAATAAAATGTTCTTTTACCTCACACGACAAGTACAGATTTATGTATCGTCGTTTCTTTGAAGCTTCCCTTTCATGTCTAAAAGGTTACATTATAAAGAATTTTTTTTCAAAAGTGATTTTCAAAGAAATTTTTTTCCAAAAGGTTTTCATAATCAGAGGATATTTTCCCCAAATTTTTTTAAAGATCATTTTATAGTATTTTTATTCATCAGCATCAACAAAAATTACTACAAAACTATGTTTATCCAATACTAGGACTTTAACAGCACTCGCTAAAAATGATGTTAAAGAACCCCTTTGTCAGCGCTAAAAACATTATTAATTGAGGCATTTAAAAAAGATCAAAAACATTGTTAACGGGGAACCTTTATCAGAACATTTAAAAAAGAACTGATAAATGGGATCTTTTAACAGCACTTGTAAAAAACAATGTTAAAGGGGGGTCCTTATTAGTGCATTTTTAGAAGCACTGATAAAGACCCCACTTTATCAATGCTTTTTCAGTAGCACTGATAAAGGTATACTTAAAAAAATTCATTAAGAATAAAATATTAATATATAATTATATTTATATTGATATAAATATAATATATATTTTTTAAAATATGTTTTATATAAGGTAAATTGGATTTTACACTTAATATATAAGATATATTGTGAAAATGGATTAAAAAATAAATAAATAAATAATTTAAATTAATAAATTACTTCTTATTTCTGATTAATAGTCATTTAATATCAATTTTATGATAGAAAATCAAAAAAATAATGAAATATCTAAAATAAGTTGAAAACGTAACTCAAACTTCAAACAGTGATAACTTTTGATCTAGGTGACCATTTTTTCTCTACCACATATCAAATCAAATTTTTTGATGAGATATACACCCTTAGTGACAATGGTAAACCTCTATCACATGTTTAGAGGAACAAAACTCTCATAAGATCTCAAAAATAGAGTTTTTAGTCTGGGTCCCCTAATTTTTTGACATTTGATGGATTTTCAACCTATTTTAAGGGGGTATTATTGCATTTTTTGGTGGTGACTAATTTTATTCCTAGGTATTACATTTATATTGATATTATGGTTTCGAAATTTTATCATTTTTCATAATTTAATGTTTTTTATAATTAAATATATGCATGTTTCTTTTGATTACGTATAATAAATCACTCATATAAATACATATATAAACATATTTATGTAAAACTGTATATTCTAATATATATAAATAAATACATATTCTAAATATGTATTCAAAATAATATCTTTCAATTATTACATTACATATACATATACATATGTGTGTATTAATAATGAGATATATATTTATATATAATTATATTTTGTATAAATGAATATAATATATAATATATTTAAATAAATATAAGTATATATATATCACACACACACATATATATAATGTATAAATGTATTTTAAAATAATTATATAAATATATGTAAATATATATATATATATAAATAGAAATATCATTAAATAGACCTCAAAACAACATAGTGTAGTGGTAAAGGTGTTCCATCATCGAAGGAGAGGTGTAGGGTTTGAATCCACGAAGATGCGCATAAGGATAGAAATTCACAAAGTGATGATAAAAGGCGGCGGGGTGAAAAGCACTGATAAAGGGGGGTGGAGCACTATTAAAGGGTTCATGGAAGCGCTGATAATTGGGGTCAACCTCATAGGTGTCCAAAAAATATAATTTTACCGCCTTTATCAGTGCTCCTTTATCATCACTAAAAAAGTGTTATTATAGTCCCCCTTTAACATCACTAAAAAATTGTTGTTAAAAGAACCTTTTAATAGTGATTTTTATCATTGTTAAAGGGGGACTTTAACAGTGCTTTTTTAGCACTAATAATGTTTTGAACTTTTAACCACACTCATATTGTCAGTGTTTTATTATAATTGATAAAGGACTATTCTAGAACATTTCAAGGCCTATTTTTTAGTAGTGAACCCTTTATTTTTACTCCACTTAATATTTCTTTGTATTGATATCATCTGAATTCTTCCTTTGAATGGTTTATTATTGATTTTTCTAAGGATAGTATTCACATTCACTTCCTTGAATTATGTGTTATTCCCCTTGAAATATTCAATCTCCTTTGATCATTGAACATTGAATTTACCCCTAATTATCAATTTCATTCATCATGGATGTTACTATTTCCTAAACCAGATACCATTTTACATATGATGTATACATTGATAGTTATTTTATTATTTCAGAAAATATTGATAATTTCATCTTCTTTATTCAATACAGATATTTGATAAGGCATATTATTTATTTTGATTATTCAATTTAAGGAATAATTTTGAAAATAAATGATGGGAGGACACTATACACTATATTGATCCAAAATGCAATGATAGGTTCTCATGAGACAAATTATTTGTGAAAATCCAAATATTTTAAACCGTCATGTGAAAGGTCTTGACAATATAGGTTTTCATGTGCCTTAAACATGATGTCCGTTAAGAAAGAATTAACCTAATTTAGTTTCTTTTGTTATTCATCCATGAGATTTTATGTCAACATATCTATGGATACATTTCATTTTTAATTATTTAGATAGTATGTGTTTTAGTTTCTTACCTTACCAAATTTCATTTTTCTTGTCTTGTTATTTTAATTCCATGTGTTTTCATTTATTACTTTGTCATGTTTTTTATGCACCTCTTTCTCAGTTTATTGATTATATGGCATGTGAATTCTGTTATTCACCACCATCATCACCATTATAATTTTATTATTAGGCCAAAATGCTATAAGAAATGAGAACATCCAGGACCTATGGAGGCTGAAAGTAATGAAAGCCAAGGGTATCAGCCTGAATCAAATTCACCCCCTCGGGTTTAAGTAAGAAATCATCAGAAAGGAATGTAAACAGGGTACCATGTGCAGCCAGGGAGGCCAAATAGTCTGCCACTTTGTTCCCCTCCCGCCAAGTGTGGGTGACCAAAATGTTGTCGCTTAAGAGGGCCTTAAATTTCTGAATGATGTAAGATATTGACCAGGGGATAGAGCCTTTACCAAGTATAGCATCATGGATAATCATAGAATCAGTCTCCACCTGGGAAATAAAAATGTCACATTCCCTGCAGATGGACAAACCTGAGAGAATAGCTCTTGTCTCTGCTCGAATAGAATTGCTACTACCAAGGTGAGCTGTGAATGCCAGGATAACACTTCCCCTAGCATCACAAACCACCCCACTGCCACTCATGTCCCCCAGGACTCATGAACCATCCATGTTGAGCATGAGGCTGAGCATAGGAGGAACTCATCGAACCCAAAGTCCCTTGGAAATAATGGGAAGAACTCCAGCCACAGGGACACCCAACAAGAGAATGGACAGAGCCTCCTTCTAGTTACCAGAATGGAAAATCATCTCAAACATCATGCACCAAACTCTTCCCACGATGGGCCTACCAAAGGAACTAATCCCCTCGGGCCTGGCTCGGTTCTTGGATTTCCATAAGCACCAACAACCCCCGTTAATGATTAAGGAGTGTGCCATCTTTTCCACATCTGAACCCTCATACCCCTGAAACTAGTGCTCCAGGAAGACATCAATGCGGGAAACCAGCAGAGAGTAATCTGTAAACACCCCAAAGGTACTCCAAACCATGTTCTCCCAAACCCTTTCAAAAAAATATGGCTCGTGTTCTCTTCTTTTCTGTCCAAACAACACTGACAATACGAGGCCACCGAGATACATAGGCATTTGACGTTGTAATTAGAAGCTAAAACATTATTCCGAATAATCCAGGAGAGAAAGTTGAGTTTAGCATGGATTTTTTTGCACCAGATGATCTCATTCCATCTATTATACAGATCCTGGGAGACTGTCATCCTTCGATAGTCCTTCGAGTTAAATTTCCCTGAGTCAGATGGAGTAAAAATACACATATCCTACTCTGAGGTAATGAGAATGGAGTCAAACAGTTTCTGCAGAGACATATTCAAAAATGATCTAAAAAATACTGGATAGTAGATCAATTCCATGAAGGAGATCATAGGAGTAGGACACCCAGGAAAGGCAAGCATGTTACCTGACCAGTTATGAAACCAGTAAAGTATGTTTCCTTCACTAATGATCCTTTGCGAATGAGTAAAGAGGTTATAAATGATACTACACACAGAGGACCATAAGGAAAACCCATTTGTGGAAGGAGAATCAGAAATGGTTCAGTGATTTTGGGACATATGTTTCCCACACAAGGTACGCTCCTCGATATTCTCCCAGGCGAGCCTCGCATGCATGAACTGGATTGTGACCGGCAAGCTATTGACACTGATCCCTCCTCGCAAACTGGCCTCGCCCTATTCATCCATGAGACAAAATGTCTCTTCCCCTATGAATGGGTTTCCCAGATGAAACAATCATGTAGCCTCTCAATGGATTGTATGACACCCTTCATCACAGTAGAGATGGAAATAGCATGCACTGGAATTTCCGAAAGAACGTTATTGACACGAGAGATGTGGCTGCCGAAGGATAGAAGCGATTTATCTAGTTGAGAAAACGGCCGGTGATTTTTTTCATCACTTTGTCGAAGTCCCTGATACAGATTCTGCCTAGAGTCACAGGGGTGCTGAGATACTTCATGGGGAAGACTCCACACTGCATGTTCAAACTGATACTCAGATCACGTACTCTTCTTTCATACATGAATCAGAAACATAAAAGTTGATCTTCTCTCTATTGATGATCTTGCCCCTCCAAGAGAAAGATTCCTCTAATAATTTGTTAATTCCTTGGACAGATATCTTCTTTGCATTCATGAAGAAAACTGTATCATCAGCAAACATCATGTGCGATGTGGAATGGAGCCTAAACATCCTACGAAAGGGAAAGATGACCCCATCAGAAATACCCTTGTTGATCTACCTACAAAGGGTATCTTACATGAGAATATTGATACTCGGAGACAGAGGGTCACCTTTCCGTAGAACTCAAAAAGCCTTGAAAAAGCCGTGAGTATTCCCTATGAAAGAAACAACCATCCATGAGGAGCTAACTCACCTAAAGATGAGTTCAGAGGCCCAAGAAGAAAAACCCATCATTGTAAGGAACCTATTGATAAAAACCCACTCCATACTATAATACGCCATGATAATGTCTAAATTAATGACCATGTTGAAACCTTGAGATTTGATGTTAAGATCTTTTAGCATTTTCTGCGCCAGCGCTATCGCCCCATGAATGGAAAGTTACTTCACAAACCCATGTTGCTTCACGGAAATCAACCTGGGAAGAAGTCTAGACGACCGCCTGTTGAGGACAGATGAAAAGATTTTTTAAGGTAAATTGCACATGCTTATAGGACGATATTGGTGGAGAGAGGAAGGATATTTGATCTTTGGGATAAGTATGAGGGTCGTAGCCAAGGCGATCCAAGGAAGGCCACCCCCACGGATGAAGTCCAGGATAGCGTGGATGATATCACTCCTAACAACCTCCTAAGAGACCCTGTAGAAGGATCCAAGGAACCCCTCGGGACCTTCTGCACTCTCTGGATCCATGCATACCATGGCCTTGTGAATCTCTTCCTCCGTAGGAATACCTTCCAGCAGGTCGTTGTCCTGGGCAGACACGAGTCTTGGAATCCCCTCCCATAACGAGGCTTCCCTAGAAAGATACTCTTGAGCCATGAACTCAGATGGACCAGCAAGAAGATACTTAAAATGAGAAAGAGTCAATCCCCCAACCACCTATCTTTAATATGTGAATAATACATCCACCAATGATAGGTTTGGTTTGATAGCACGCCTCCTCTCCCAAATGCACGCATGGAAAAAAGCGTTATTCTTTTCCCCTTCCTGGAGCCAATTGACCCGCGAGCTTTCCCTTTCCTTTCGCTCGTGCGAGAGAACAATGACCGCCATGTTTTTCCTTTTCTCCACAAGTTCTCCAAAAACAGAGCCATCCCAGAGTTCCTCAAGGCTAGCCACAAGCCGATCAACTTCAAGCTTGAGCACATCTAACTCCTGATCCAAAGAAGGGAGGGACCTGGCCTAGATTTGATGTTCCTTCTTGAGGTGCCTTAACATGGAATGAAAAGATAGCCAGGAGTGGCCCTGAGATGGTTCGACCCAGATGTTCCAAACTAGCCGATGATAGCCAGGGAAACTCAACCACTATCTAGAGAAGTGGAACCACTCCTGCAAAACCACCCTCCTGCACAAGGGTAATAAGAGCAGGGAGTGATCATAGATTCTACGAGTCAAGTGGGCCACATTTACATTTGGAAACAAGTAAATGGAGTGGACATTAGTGGTACAATGGTCGAGTCTACTCTATCTTCGACTGTCGCCCTTTCAGTTGTTGCACCAAGTAAAGGGGTCTCCTGAATAGCCTATGTCTGACAACCCTTTGTGAGCCCTTAATTGAGATAAGGACATGCTAGCCCTTCATGGAAAATCCCCACGATCCTTCTTCTCATCTGGGAGGGAAAAACGTTAAAATCCCCCCCTCCCCCACCCCCTAGGGCTAATCTCCATGATCGAAATCTTTCCACTCGGACCAAAAAACTTCCCTTCTCTGAGCGTCGCATCATCCATAGACAAAGGAAGAAAAAATAGAGTCCCTGCCAAATGTAATTGTCTTAGTGATATATTGGACTCTCGCAAGAACCAAGTCCACAGTAACTTCCTTGTGCCAGAAAATCCATATATGTTTGTTGATCGGGTTCGCATGCATTGAAGCATGCATTTTCACCGTACGAGTGAACTCAGAAATCTTGTTAGGGGCCTATTTGTGTTCGAGGATAACTGCCATTTTTGGTTTTGTGTCTTTTAGATTCAGAGGGTGTGAAATCTATCTTCACCATTTCTCCAACACCTTGGGATTTCCAGATGGGAATAGGAATCATTGCAACAAGAGAGGCCTGACTTTGGCCCCATGCACTGTGGTCTCTTCCAAGAGGAGTGAAGGACATTCCCTATCCAACATATTCTTTAACATCAACCTTGTACACACCCCCGGACTCATATAGGAGAGATCTGAGGATTTTGCGAGGAACCTAGAAAAGGAATTATGGGATTTTCACCTCACCTCGCAGGGTGGAAACCCTACCTGGGGACCCAGTTCCACTGACACACGAGTTCCATATGTAACCGAGGACGAAGAACTGGCACTATGATCCAAGGAGGCTGACTTTGCGAGAGCCCGGTCACCGAAGGCTTTGCCAGCTCTGCTTGGTCCCCTCCTGGGAATATGGAGATAATCCAAAGAAAGTAGGCTCACTCCCTGAACCCCATCAACATTGGCCCACATCGCATGGCAAGAAGCCGTAGATGACAAGGAAATGGGCTATAAATAAGCAGTCAGGGCCCTCAAGGTGGACTGCAAGAAGAATTCCAGCAATTCCCCTGCGAGAAGCAACAGAGAAGATGCCCACGACTGCTCAAGAGACACCAAAGAACCCAACCACTTGCTACTCGGTTTGGGAGGAGCCATATCCAGACAAGGGAGAACCTCCGAGCTAGGGGATGGAGAAACAGTCTCCAGCAGAGGACAGGCCACTAGGGAGAGGGAAGGAGAGCCAGACGCCAGGCAAGCAGGAGAGGGCATGCAGCTGGAGGGAGAAACTGGAGAAAATGAGACATCTGCGTGAGTGGGCTGAACCGAGGCAGAATCAGACCCCTCGCAAGGTTGAGGGAGAAGAGCACCTGGCATTGAGCAGCTGGAATGAAAGAGGGGGACACAGAGGTGATGTTTCCTGCAGCTCAGGTCCGAATGACCCTAGGGGAGACACGACCAGCAGAACCTGGGAAACACTGGGTAAAAAATGTCCTGGGTCCAGTCTGTGAAATCCTGCACCTTCAGATAGAGCTTCTCTGGGATTGGCAGAGAGAGATCAGGATCAACGCAGATCCAAGCCACTAAAGTTTTCTCCCCGTGGTGGGTGTGCTCATCCGCATAGAGAAAACCCCCCAAAGAATCACCAATTGCCCTGAGAATGGTGCCATTCTGGAATGGAAGAGGGAGCCATCGAAGGCTGATCCAAACCACTGCCCGCGAGCTTTCTTTCCCTATATAAACCTCCATTGACCAGCATGAAAGATTCAAGTTCCATTGACCCATCACATGAGGGGCATTGCACCAATCTTGAATGAAATTCGCCTCAGAGGCGAGAACCAGACAGAACGACTTCCGATGAATCACAGAGATGTGAGTCGCCGCTTGCAAACCCCAGGTGGCCATGAACTGCTTGAATGTCAAGAGGAGAGGAATCCTTGCACCAAACCTCTCCAAAAGAGTCCATTTCAAACCAACCGAAGCAGCGGTGAATGTGGAGGCAGGAGAGACCAACGCCACGTGAGAACCCTCTGTTGTACCTCTCGTACCCGTCGAGGTTTAATTTTCATGATCACAATCACTCTCTTATTTATCTAATCTTGTTTTCAATTGTTTTTGTTAATAGGCATGATTTCAGGAGCAAGAAGTGGCAAAGGAAGAACAGTGGACTGTCTTTCAGTCCACCGGCCAACCGGTGGCTTCACCACCGGCCAGCCGATGGACCCTGGGCAGAAGGGACACCCACTGCCTTCTCACCGGCCAACCGGTGGCCTCAGCACCGGCCAGCCGGTGGCACCCAGACTGAACAGTGTTTGCTACTGTCTCAGCACCGGCCAACCAGTGGCCTCCTCACCGGCCAGCCGCTGGAGCTTGGGCAGAATTAATCTCCTTTTTTCAAGCACCGGCCGACCGGTGGCCAAGCACCGGTCAGCCGGTGGACCTAGTCAAACTAGCTGTTGGGCTTTGACCAGACCTGTCCACTTGCCTCCCAATGGCTCCGAAGGCCTCTCCAACGGCTCCGAAGCCTCCCAAAGGCCATTTGAGGGTTCCCCCTCTATAAATAAAGGGCTAGGAAGCCCCGGAACACTACCGGAACCATAACCAAGCCAACGGAATCCTACGGGAACATTTCTCATCATTTGGAAAACCTCCGGTGGACTCCCTCTAGAATACCCAATTGCTCCAACTCAATTCCACATCCAAGGAGCACCACCATAGAAGCTTGGGAGCACTCTTCATCAACTCCAATCAATCATTGGCGCCCAAGGCTTATCCTCATTACGGTTTTTATTGCTTTATTTATTTTGAGCATCAAATTGAGTTTGTGCCTACAAACTCCCATTTCTCTCATCCTCCATTCTTTTGGGTTTTCACATCACCTTTAAGGTGTGAAGAGGTTGGTCAAGCCTTTCCTTTAAAAGGCTTGAGACATAGGTGAGCTAGCCTTCACCTGTAAGAAGGCTAGTGGGTTCTTGAATAACCATTAAAAGCAAGCTGTAATAGGTTCTAGACTAACCTTAAAGTCTAGTGGGTTTCTTGCTAAAACCATTGAAAAGCAAGCGGTAGTAAATCTCTCAAAGGTTGAGTTGGGATCAGAGACGTAGGCTTGGGTATAAGCCGAACTCCGTTATCAAGTTGTGTGTTTTGCCTCGTTTATTTCCGCTGCACTTTCACTTTGATTTTAAATTGTTAATTAATTTTTAAAAGGCAATTCACCCCCCCCCCCTCTTTCCATCACTTCCTTTTCTTCTCCGCCCAACACCCTCCCTCATCACCAAATGAGAAAATGGATCAATATCCTAGAAACAAGGGAGAGAAGCGCTAGAGGCTTCCCCACACAGAGCCTCATTGAAGGACACCACCAGGCGCTGATAACGAGGAAATGATCATGGGTACCCCTGGGGGGAAGGGGAGGAGACTGCTTCCAGAGGTCCCGAGCCCGGATCGATCGCCGGAGCCAAGGCTGCCGAAGGTCCGGGGTCAGAAGAAGCAACGGTCAGAAAAGATTAAAAAATCGTGAGCACGTGGGACACATTCTTTTGGAAGGCCATTTCTTCAAAAATTCAAATTCTAGTTATTCACCATTTAATATTTATTATTATCATTGCTTCTTTATTTCTTCCACTATATTTTGACCTTACTAATCATTTTATCTCACCCTTATTATATTTATTTACCTAGGAATCCAAGAAACATACTATGAAATATATGTAGGGATTTACTAACTAGAATAGAGTTATCCTCAAATCTATTTATCTATAAAAAAGAATAGAAATATGTAGTCATTATATTATTATTTTCTCATATATATATATATATATATATTTTATCAAGACTACTAAACTCTCAGTGCTTTGAGATTTAATTCCTTGTAATCATGTCAATGCAATAGAAGTAGACACTAGCTTTGGGCCTTCTAGGGTTGGGTCTCTACAGATCTCTTCTTAGAGACGCTTGGGTTAGTCTTTTGAGAAGACAAGAACCTCTAATATGTGTATATGAATGTTAACAAGATAAATGGGCAGGGTTTGGTTGATCTAGAATGTTCAAATTGGTGTAACGAAGTGAGGTAGAAAGTTCCCTTTTATAATTTAGGTGGGGCATTTTATTGAACTCCCAAAATATTAAATTAATATATTTTATTTTTTAATTTAAAATGTATTAAAAGTGAGTTATTTAAAACCTAAGATGATTATGGGTCTAAATACTCTCAAAAATACCTTTTAGACACGTTTAAGACAAAATGTTAACCTTATCATTTGTCTTTAACACTTAGTTAAACCCTTTAACTCTAGCATGATTTTTTCCCTCTTTAGGGATAACATAGTTACAATATAATGATAAATGAACCTCAAATGGATAATTGATGACATATTTAACCTTATTGTTGTTATTTGGACGAATTTATATTTTTATGAATTTTATATCATTAAATAAAATATTATTTATTTTAAAGTATAATTATTTTAATTTTTGATACTATTCAATATTTGTCTTTTTAAAAAATATCCTAACTTCATGATAACTTCGAACCAAAATATATAATATATCACTAATATTTCTAAATTATCTATAAAATTCATGGATGTCATTAATTATGTTAAATTTTTTTTAATATCATTTATTTTTTATTTCTATTAATTAAACAATTACTACATCATTATTATGGAAGCATTTAATTAAATTATTTCTTCTCTAAAATTTTTAAATAAATTAACACGATGAAGATAAATTTATTATCATTCAAATGAATATTTATAGTATAAGTTATCTTTTCTATAACCATGTATTAAAAATGTAATACTTATTAAGAACATGAGTATGAAATTTTTAACTTATCTTTAAATAAAATATAATAAATGTCTTATTCTCATCCAAGTGGCTTAAAAAGAGTACAATTTAGGCCCAATGATGATTATGGTAGAAAACCACTCATTAAATGAAATTAGGACAAGTGTTTGTGTAATTTTATAATATCATTTATATCCATAATTACCTAATTTACCCTTAACTGTGGTAATTAAAATATTACTAAATTTTACTATTCATATGAACAAAAATACAAGAAACCTATTTACATAATTTGGACCCACTAATTCAAAATATAGAATCCTTTTTACATAATTCAAAACATAGAATTTGTAGTAATTAATTTAAAATTAATCTTCTTGATGACGTGAGAAAATGTGTTATTAATGTTTAAACCAACAAAAGATTGAAACATTTTTATATCTAAATTCATTGTAAAATTTATTAAAATAAGCTAAATTGTATTAAATGATAAAAATAATCTATTTATACTTTAAAAACATTCAATAATATAATTTAACACTATAAATTATTTTGATGAAAAAATGTTGTTTTCAATTAAAATTTAGTATTATTTACTATTCATCAAAACATGAAACTTACCAGAAAAATACAAAAAATTTAACTAAAGAAAAATTTATATTTATATTTAAAATATGAAGTTTATTTTTTAAAATAGAATTCACAAAATTGTCAAAAATTGGATTTAAAATATGTTCTCCATTAAAAGATGATAAAACTATTTTTATAAAAAAAAGGTTTTATGTGTAATATTGGGTTTGTTATTATCATATACCTCTCCAATATGTTATACGAATATCATAAATATTTTATATAATAAATAATATATATTCCATTAATATAATTCTATAATAGTAATTAATTTAATTTATTAGAATAAAATGACTCTGTGAGCATAAAAATAGTTCTTTAAAAAACATCTCATATATATACAGTTGGTTACTATATTCATTTTTAATTAATTTAGAACCAATGAATTCAGACCTATATTTTAATAAGTTAGTTAATAATATTCATAACCACTAACTTAATGGATAGGGTATATTTAATTATATTAAATAATAATATTTTAATAATATATTGTTGTTTGGTAAAACTCGGTATTGCATGTAATGCAAGACAACTCATTGTTGTGTGTAGCATAAACATATTTTGGTATTAAATACAACATAATCTATTAAAGAAAATGAATTTATTTAAGAAGTGACATACTGTAAAATCTTGGGTTGTTACAAGTGATGTTGGGACATCGGGTGTTTATGTTAATGCATTTCATCTATTAGGTGGAGATTTTTGAACATTATTCACTCAATATTGTAAATTAAATGATTTTAATTCCATGCATTATGTGAAGACCCGACCACAGATAAACTAGGATTTGGTGCCTTCTGAACATGATGTGTCATTTTAAAACAAAAACATGCACTAATAAACACACATAATTTCCCATACAGAGGATCATGTTCGGTTCGGGGTCTGGGAAACCGGTAACTTCAAAAATGTTTCGTCTGATAAAAGTTGTTACCTCAAAATTTAAAATTCAAAACATAGGGTTATAATAAGAATGCCCAGTAAGGGGTTTAAAATAAACCAATGAAACTTTTGAAATCATTTTTTAAAAATTTATCAAAATAACATTCTCTTATAGAAAACTATAACACATGTAACATAGCATAAAAGTGCCCGGATATGATTTTCCAGGAATACATGAATCAATTAGGACATTTTCAAAAAGGGATATTAAATGATATCCTGAACATGTATGATGTATGAATGGTTAAGCAAAAATAAAACAGTTAAGAGTAATACTTAATCAGAGTTGTGCGTGAAGGAAAAAAAATCAATTTCATATGTTGGTTACTATTTTACACGAATCATGCCCCAAAAATTTACATTGTGACATTAACAAGAACTTGATAAAAACATAAGGGCAAGAGTAGTGAAAGAATAGGAATATCATCTTGAAATGAACATGTAACATGACATGAATATGTGGCTTCAAAATTTCATTTAGAAATTCATTAACATATCACCGAGGTTCATCCCCAAGGTGTCAATAAAGAAAAATTACTGAGGTTATTCACCTGGGTATCCTGAAGCTTGTAATCTCTAGAGATCAATTCTTTACCCAATGCATTGGAGCACTATCAGGGTGCACCCTTAATATGTCTTTACTTTCATGTGATCCACATAAAACAATAATTTACTTTAATGGGGATTTATATTCAATATGTCCCATACCACCTTGAATAGTTCATTCATAGTTAGTCATATTAGTTGAATTTACATATCTTATATGTGATAAAGGCATCTAGATGATTAAAAACCAAGCTAACAATCATCTGGTCGTTATTAAAAGGAAAGAAGAAATGCATATTATGGCACATACATTGACATATAAGGTTCTGAAAGAACAGAAAAATAGAATTTATCACATGCATGTTTGGTCTTTAAATTCTAAAATATTATCATCCAATTGATTACAAGGTGAACCAAAAATCTCAAGTAGGGTTTTGAGCTTGCACAAGCTAAAACATTCAATTTTGTTAAGGCTTTGCATAATACTGAATAATGACCAGGATAGAAATCATGAATCCTCACCATAAGCAACATCATTTAAAACATACGGAAAACAAATAAGTTACTCTTAAATGTGGATATAAGTTTTGTTTAACACCCTATTTCTTATGTTTTTAAAACTCCACCTAAACTCGAGACTTAATGTGTAAGGACCTTAAAAACTGAAATCAAGGTTCAGGAAACATATAAAATATATGTATGTACCCGAACTCAAACTGAAATATTGGAACATCCATGTGTGTTAATCCCCAATGAATATTAGTTCATCAACATTTTGAATAGGGCATCTCATTCCCTTAGTCATAAAAATTTGTCTATAAAAAACTACAAAAAATAATTCTATAAAAGCTCAATCATATATATATAATTTTCAAAATTTATTTATTATTTAAATATGAAATTATGTGTATGTGAATATGTGCATTGCATGAAAAATTATACACAAACTTCATACATATAACCAAAGTAGAAAGGTCATTCCCATTCCTGTATATAACTGACATATATACATATAACCAATAGTATATATGTATTTTCAAAACAACAAAACAGGGATAGGTATAATCCATACATTCATTAATCTATTTGAATGAAAGAGAACTCGAAGGCCTTGGTTGAACATTTAAGAACGTTTGGACTGAACCGTAAGGTTAAAAAAAATATTTATCGAATATATAAGTGTATATATTCTCAAACGAGAAAAACAAGGCCAAACTAAAAACCCTTAATTTAAAAACCAGGGAAAGGAGGACTTCAGGGAGGGTTGGTCAGGAACACTGGAGAATTGAATGGGAGAGAAGATAATAGAGGTATCGATTATTTATATACAATAGCTCACACACCAAATTCCACGCAAAAACGTACCCACTTTCATTGCATTTAATGGGGGGGGTGTCGTGCTTGAAGAAAACGAGGAGACATGGGTGTCCTCGGTGGTCAAAGGTGAAGAAAACAAGGTGTGGTCCATAGGGTAGGGTTACTAGTGTAACCCATGCATGGAGGAAGAAGGCGACGCAGTTAGGGGAAATTCCAGGGAAAACAGATTGTCCAAATCAATCCCAACATCGATCCAAGGGATGAGATGCGTCCGCTGTTTTAAAATAATTGAGCGGCTTAGATTAGATCTATGATTCATCAGACGATCTATGATCGACGCGACAATTTAAAATCCTTGAACGACCATGATTATATCATTCTGGATCTAACAGTTGACAAAAAATGCATAGAGAGACGCGGTCGCTGAGGGTCGAGTGCGGGATCAGAAACAGCGGCCCAGATCGCGTGCGACGTGATCCAACGGTCCAGATCACGTTTTTCTCAAAAAACTGCTTCCCACATCAAAACGGAGAGAGGTTTTCACCTCCCTTATAACCCTGGGCTTCCCAATGAGTGCTCATAAATCACACAACACCCACAAAGAGGCCCTATACACGGGCTCCCGCACGTAGGGCTTGGCCTAGCTAGACCACATTGTGGCCTCACGGCTGCACTGGTGCGCCTATGCGCTCTTACTCACTCCTGAGCACCCTTCGGGGAACCTCTGCCCAATCTCGGGTCGGCCATGGCATGGGGCTGAGGGTCAAGCTCAACCACTTCATTGAGATGCCTCCCTCGGCCCTAGCTAAAAAGGTCTTTCCCTAGTGGGCCAGTTTTTTTTGAAAACGTTACACTAAAAAAAATTTATGAAGAAGAAACAATCCATTTATTAAAACTATATATAATTTTATATTCTTAAACATTAATGAATAAAAATTAAACTTGTTTTAGATATAAGTATTTCTAAAATTAAAAACACAAAACCCATATTTTAAGTCAAAAAATTATGAAAACGAAATTTTAATAAACCTACATTATAATTTATATACTAGTATCCATGAAAACATAGTTCAATCATAACATAATTTAATTTTAAAAACATAAACATAGTTTATAAAATTATTTAGGAAATGAAAATTGTTACATTGTATTTGAAAAATTCAAACAGTGTTTTGAATACCTTAATTCTTTTCAAAATCACTTAAGGGTGAAATGAAGTTTTACACCATATGCTTTTAGAGTTCATAAATGATGGTTTAATTATAACAATAATCATAACTCAATTATTTGGAATCTAATTAATATTTAAATAAGTTCACTTATCCTAACAAGGTCCAATGACTATTTTTTTATAATTTTTATCTTCCAACGGTCACTAGATAAACGGTCGAAAAAATTGTCAAATAAAACCAAACCTTACGGTGTCCTAAAACTCAAAATTTAGAAGATGGTGATTCCCATTCCGCTGATACTCAGCATGGTTTTAATAATCACAGTGGTTATGTTTTTTCATTATTTGACTCGAAGGATCTCCTTTACTTAATGGTCCTCGTTGTGGTGATTGGGGGTCTTCTAGTAGTTCTGATAGGGTTTTTAATAGGTATATTTTGTTAGCCAGATTACTCTTTTGATCACGGTGTATTGTAGACACTACAGCCTTATGTTTATCATTTAAATTTTTGTTCTGTTGAAAGGGCATTAACTAAAGTAAATTCATAATATCATCATTATATGATACACAAAATTCGGGGAGTTACATTACCCCCCACCCATCAAAGAATTGTGTCCCCACAATTCCTTTCATACAAACATTCTATGAGGAAGCTCTCAGTTGTTCCTACCATATCCCCCATCATTGAGGATCCTCAGGTGCAATTAGAAGAACACCCAAATTGATGCTCAACTCCTCTAGTTCTCTAATCCAGATACACATCAGGTATAAGGGGTTGAACTCATGAACCTCACACTCGGGCTTCCAGAGGGAGGCTCGAATGGTACAACATTTGGAAATGTCCATATGGACCAACCTATGATGAACTTTCCATAAGATGTCTCGATCGAGAACATCTAAGTTATATACATTTTTGTACAAGCTAACGATGAGGAGTTGGTACATGTAGGTCGCATAAATGTTTCCCTCTAAAGCACCCTCTTGAAATTTTACCCTGGTCGTGTAGTTTTGGCCTAGGTTGAAACATAGGAAGAGCCCTTCGTGGTATGTTCCTCCTCGCTTACGCTCGACCAATTATGCTGAGCCTATGCGGTAGTAGATGGGAGCATTCCTTTGATAGGTGCAGAGAATCCCTGGCCCGTTTGTCACCACAAACAATTGCTTGCACGTTTCTTGTAGGTTTGTGAAGGGACGATACTCATCTTCAGAGGTTTTGATTGCAATAATATCCAGAGTCTCAGTAGGAAGATATAACATGTGGGTTTTTCCTTCCATATGAATGTTTAAAATGAGAGTTCAATCACTTGAAATCCATCCAAAAGTATAAACAAAGTAAAGAAATTAGATATAAGAGATAACAAAATATGATCTTTATATAACTACTAGTGCACAATGGAAAATAGGGATAATGGTTTCCTTATTTCCCAAACACACGAATTCGAAAGGCAAGCTCGAAACATTCTATCTCCCTAAATTATATGCATACCGAGCTATCTGGTTCGATGTCACTGGAGCACTTATGGTATCTACATACTCTCACATGTGGGGTGTACAACTATGATCCATCCCTATGTACTTGATGTTTGTACACAATACGAGAGACTTTGTATTCAAGGATGCCAAAGTCCATCATTTGACCAAAATGGCCATCGGAAAAGACTTGACACATGTATGCTGCATGGAGATCTCCCTCTGCAGCAGCCTATTGGAAGGCTGTGAGGGACGAGACACCTTCCACTGTGGTGAAGCATCTAAAAAGTCCCTCTTAGTACTTTCCCCATCGTGTGTAAGATGGAATCTATTCTTGCATCATAAAGATGTAATCCAGACCCGCTCTTCGGTGGAGTTGAAGTACTCGGGGAGAGTTGGACACATCGTAGAGATGTCTGCACGCCATACGGATATGGGCATAGTTTATAAAAGGTTCATGTATGGGTATGGAAATTATGATTTCTAAGGCCTCTATGGGAAAAGAAAAAATATTAGTACCTTCTTTTTCCATCTGAAAACAAAGAAAACTCAATTTTAGTAATGCTAAAGTATATTTTTATTTTTTTCAGTTCTGGATTTCTGGAGTTATCCAAACCGAATCCTCTGATACCAGCTGTGAAGACCCAACCCCATAAAAACCAGGAGATGGTGCCTTCTAAACATGATGTTTCATTTTAAAACAGAAACATGAACAGATAAACACACATCACGTCCCATACAGAGGATTGAGTTCGGTGTGGGCTCTGGGAAACCAGTAACTTTAGAAATGTTTAATCTGATAAAAGTTGTTACCTGAAAATTTAAAATTCAAAATGTAGGGTGAGCATAAGAATGCCCAGTAAGGGGTTTAAAATATACCAATGAAACCTTTGAAAGAATTTTTTAAAAACTTATCCAATGAACATTCTCTTATAGAAAACTATAACACATGTAACAAAACATAAAAGTTATCAACTAATATTTTCAAGGAATACATGAATCAATTATGGCATTTTCAAAAGGGGCTAGTAAAATATATCCTGAACAAGTATGTCGGATGAATGTTTAAGCACAAATTAAACCATCAATAGTAATACTTAATCAGAGTTGCACGTGAGGGAAAAAACATCAATTTCATATGTTGGTTACTTTTTTAAATGAATCATGCCCCAAACTTTTACTTGTGACATCAATATGAACTTGATAAAAACATAAGGGAAAGAGTTTTGAAATAATAGGCATATCATCTTGAAAAGAACTTCTAACATGACATGAATATGTGGCTTCAACATTTCATTTAGACATTCATGAACATATCACCGAGGTCTATCCTCAAGGTGTTAATAATGAAAAATTACCGAGGTTATTCACCAGGGTATCGTGAACTTGTAATCTCTATAGATTTATTCTTTACCCAATTCATTGGAGCGCTATTAAGACACACCCTTAATATGTATTTACTATCATGTGAGCCACATAAATCAACACTTTACTTAAACGAGGTTGTATATTCAAGATTTCCCATTCCACCTTGAATAGTTCATTCATAGTTGGTCATAGTAGTTTAATTTACATATCTTATAAGTGAGACATGCATCTAGATGATTAAAAACCAAACTGCCAATCATATGACCATTATTAAAATGAAAGAAGAAAGGAAGATTATGGGACATACATTGACATATATGTTACTGAAAGAACAGAAAACTAGAATTTATCACATGCAAGCTTATTCATGAAATTCTAAAATTTTATAATCCAAGTAATTACAAGGTGAACCAAAAATCTCAAGTAGGGTTTTGCGCTTGCACATGCTAAAACATTGAATATTGTTAAGCCTTTGAAATAATACTGAATAATGCCCGTTATATAAAGAATGAATCTTCACCATAAGAAACACCATTTAAAAGATAGGGAAAACAAATAAGTTACTCTTAAATGTGGATATAAGTTTTGTTTAACACCCTATTTCATATGTTTTTAAAACTCCACCAAAACTCAAGAGTTAATGTGTAAGGACTGTAACAACTAAAATAAAGGTTCATGAATCATATAAAATATATTTAAGTACCCGAAGTCAAACTGAAAGATTAGAACACCCATTTGTGTTAATCCCATATGAATAATTGTTCAATACCGTTTTAAAAAGGGCAGGTCATGCCCTTAGTCATAAAAATTTGTTTATTAAAACCTAAAAAATAATTATTTTTTAAATACCTGATCATATATATAATATTTTCAAAATTTATTTATTATTTAAATATGAAATTAAGTGTATGTGAATATGTGCAGTGCATGGAAAATTATACACAAACTTCATACATATAATCGAAGTTGAAAGATCATGACCATTCCTGCATATAACCGACGTATATACATATAACCAAAAGTATATATGTATTTTCAAAACAACAAAACAAGGCCAGGTATAATCCTTACATTCTTTAATCAATTTAAATGCAAGGGAACCCAATGGTCTAGGTTCAACATTTAAGAACGTTTGGATTGAACCATAATGTTGATATGTATATATATATATATATCTATATATATTTATAAAATATATATGTGTATATATTCTCAAAGAAGCAAAACAAGGTAAAAATAAAAAACCTTACTTTAAAAACCAGGGAAATGAGGACTTCCGGGAGGGTTGGCCGGGCTCGCTAGAGACTTCAATGGGAGAGAAGAACCGAGATGTTTCAGTTATTTATATACAAAAGCTCAAAAACCACCTTCCTCACAAAAATGTACCCACTTGCATTGAATTCAATGGGGGTGTTGTGCTTGAAGAATACGATGAGAAATGGGGGTCCCGAAGGTCAGAGGTGAAGAAAACGAGGGGTGTGCCATTGGGTAGGGTTACTAGTGTAACCCATGTGCAGAGGAAGAAGAAGACTTGGCTAGGGGAAATTATGGGGAAGAATAGATAGTCCATATTGATCCCAAAATCGATCCAAGGGATGCCTTGCGTTTTTGGTTTTAAAATAATTGAGCGGCTTGGATTAGATCTATGTTTCATTGGACGGTCAATGTTCGACGTGGAAATTTAAAAACCTTGAATGACCATGATTAGATCATGCCGAATCAAACAGTTGAAAAAAACCGCGGAGAGGGACGCTGTCGTTGAGTGTCGACTGTGGGATCGGAAACAACGGCCCAGATCGTGCGTGATGTGATCCAATGGTCCAGATCACATTTTCCCAAAAAAACAGCTTCCCACATCGAAAAGGAGAGCAGTTTTCACCTCCCTTATAACCTAGGGCCTCCCAAGGAGTGCTCAAAAATCAAACAGCCCCCACGAATGTGGACCTATACAAAGGCTCCTGCCCATAGGCCTTGGCCTACCCAGACCCTACTGCGGCCTCACACCCACACTGGTGCTCCTATGCTCTTCTGCTCGCTCCCATGTGCCCTTTGGGGAACCTCTGCATGAGCTATGGATGTCCTTGGCTTGGGGATGAGGGTCAGGCTCAGCCACTTCGTGTGAGCTGCCTCCCTCAGCCCTAGCCAAAAAGGGTTGGCCCTAGTGGGACAATTTTTTTTAAAAGCCACACTAAAAAAATTAATGAAGAGGAAACAATCCATTTATTTAAACTACATATATTTTTATATTCCTAAACATTATTTAATACAAATTAAAAATGTTTTAGTTAGAAGGATTTTTATAATTAAAAATACTAAACCCCTTTATTTATCTCAAAAAGTTACAAAAATGAAATTTTTATAAACCTACATTATAATTTACATACTAGTATCCTCGTAAACATAGTTCAATAAAAACATAATTTAATTAGAAAAACATGAACATATTTTATTACATTATTTAAGAAATGAAAAACGTTACATTGTATTTGAAAAATTCGCAATGTTTTTTGAATTCCTTAATTTTTTTCAAAATCACATAAGGTTGAAATGAAGTTTTACACCATATCCTTTTAGAGTTCATAAATGATGGTATATTTATAACCTTAATCATAACTCAATTATTTGGAAACTAATTAATATTTAAATATGTTCACTTATACTAAAAAGGTCCAAAAGCTATTTTTTATAATCGTTAGCTTCCAATGGTCACTAGAGAAATGGTCGAAAAAATGTCCTATAGAGACAATCCGTACGCTGTTCTAAAACTCAAAAGGAAGAAGACGGTGCTTCCCATTCCATTGATGCTCAACATGGTTTTTATGATCGCAGTGTTGATGTTTTTTTCTTTAGATGATTCGAAGGATCTCCTTTACTTACTGGGCCTCATTGTGGTGATTGGGGGTCTTCCAGTAGTTCTGATAGGGTTTTTAATAGGTATATTTGGTTAGCATGATTACACTTTTGATCTCGGTGTATTGTATACACTACAATGTTCTTATATAAATAAAGATCCTTATGATTATTTTTTATAGTTTTGTTTGGTTTAAAGGGCTTTAAAAAAAGTAAATTTCTAATATCATCATTATATGATACCCAAAATTTGGTGTGTTACACATTCTTTTTTTACATGTCATAATATTCATTTTCATATAATTTTTGGTATTTTTATATGTTGGATTTATGTATTATTGAGCTTGAGCTTCTTTTGTTAGTTCATGTGGGCCTATTGTTCGGTTTATACATTGGGAATGTGACATTAGGCTTGGTCTGCTTTCCCATTTGATCTATTTCATCCTCATACATGATGTTGATCCATTGATCCTTATGATCCTATGGTTTTCTATTCCTAACTTTTTTCATTCTTCGTGAAATGGATTGGCTTGATCTATGGGTGACCCATGATAGCTTATCCTATGATGTCATATGTCATTATTTTGTTGTTTAAGTGGTATTGCTGGGACACTTATCTAGATTTTTCATATCCACGGTTATATGCTCTAGTATTAATCCACCCCTACTAGAATGACTCCTCGATTTGGAATCTACCTCTCCACTTTTGGGAGATTTAGTTGGGTGAAAAATCTCCATGGTTTTGGGAGCTCTAGTTTTCCTTAGGGGAGAAGAGTAGATGAAGGAGCACTGGTGGGATTCCTTGACATACCAAAGAAGAAATAGTGATCTAGATAAGTTTTTATCATCCTCATCTATGCTTGGTGAGGAGCTCTGATGAAGTCCTAGTGTTCCTTGGTGTTCCTCTTACCTATATGGAAATGACGATTATATAGGAGTACAATCTCGATGACCCTAACAACAAGACCTAATTATATAGAGGCACTATGAAAACACATAGGAGAGATTTATCCCTAGTAAGGGGACTTAGTATGGTATTAATCTTCTTTTCTATCAGTAATCTATGCCTTGTATTTGATTATTCTTTGGTTTTATGTTTCATGTGTTGTTTGAGTTTTTCAAAGGTACACAATATATGATGAATCCCCAACTTGGTTCTAATATGAGTCCTGGCATTTCAAGAGCCTGAACTCTGTATATTTTCCTCATGTTCCTTTTTCATATATGGTTATGTTTCACTATTTATCAAATATCTTCTATAATCCCATTTTTTTCATAGTGGAATATTGGTACCCCTGCACCATGCATATAGGACAAATAGATAAATAATGTAAAAAACATGTGGTCCTCTTTATGATTTGATTACTACTTTATGTCAGTCATTTCTATTAATCATCTCGCTTATGTTTGAGTATATTATCTCTAATAGTTATTTATACTTATTAGTATTAATATCAAACTGGATATATATATTCTCATTAGCATGTAATCTATTGTAAATGTTTACATGAATTGGTACTTTTTATTCTCTCATTATTTGTTTATGGTTTGTTAGAATCAGCATGTTACACTTCCGATTATGAGAATTCATTACAAGATGTTTATTATTCTTGTTTTATTTATTCTTACTACTATATATATAATTATAAACATGTTAAAGTTTTGTTCTGTAATTTTGTGAAACAAAATTATACCCATACAACTCAATAACTGCATTGAAAGTGGGCTACCTCATAGCACAACCCACAAATTTTTTTATAGAATCTGATAAAAAAATATTTAGTAAGGCTGCTATTGGGATCAAATATTATTGTCCCTTTCAATATGTGATAATTGTGAGATAAAATTAAAGTAAAAATGAATACAAAATGAACAATAGATGTAACATAGAAAACCCAACAAATAAAGAGGGGTAAAAAACCATAGAAAAATAGAATGATATCACTATGGTAAAAGAGGTTAAACACACTCTCTTTATATTATAAGGAAAATATCCATGTAATTAACTCTCTTGATTAATGTATAATGCACCTCACAAAATACAACACTCAAAATGTTGAAATAGGAAGCTCAATACTTGAGGTGATGATGCTAAAACCGTCAAAACACTTTTCCTTTTATAGGAAAGGCCCTTACTTGATCTTCCTCCTCGATTTAACTCCATGGGTTATTTTTTACACCCATCCCACTAACCACACTAGACCCCTTTGAAAAATCAATGGGGAGAAACTGTTTGTGAGAAACAAATGCCAATATATATCATACTAGGAGATCTGATTGGGAACCAATAATATTTCCACATATCTTTTCTATCTTCCAACCATGTAGCTCTTATATCTATGATTATGATTGAGAATTTTTACTATATTAACTTAACAAAGATAATAAACATCATCATAAAATTATCATAATTTTATTCAATATAAATTTTCTGCATATCCACTCTTCCTTCCTCCACCACATATAAAACAAAGTGATATTGTACCATATTGTTCTTTATCTTGGAATGAAAAGATAGATTCCTTTTTATTTTGAAGGTTCTATGATTGTCACAAAACAATTGGATATACTTCTATCATTGCCTGGGATCCTCTAGAAACCTTCACATCTAAATCACTTCTTTGCAAGCCTATATAGTTTTCTTGTACTCTACCTTAGTCGTGGATAAATATATAACAGACCAGAACATTGAATTCCAGCTCACAACTCATCCTATAAAATTAAACACATAACCCATAGTGTATTTTCGTTGGTCATAATAACCTACAAAATCTGAATCTGCATAGGCTCTAATAGTGAAATTTGATTCTCAATAACATAATACAGCATATGAGATCTCCTTGATGTATCTAAGGGTCTTCTTTAGTATAATTTAATGCTCCCGTAGTTAACTCTCCACATACAAACTAACTTCTCCCTCTACATGTGAAATTTATGGTCTCCTATAAATCATAGATAATATCATACTACCCACTGCTGGTGCATAAGGTAAGTGAGACATCTCCATCCTCTATACATCACTGTTATCACTGTTAGGATTCATCATAGAGGATAACATAAAACTAATAGTAAGTGGGGTAAATAAGGTTATAATGTCGTATGTGGGAGTATTTAAAGATATTCCTCATGAAATTCTTTTTTGATAGCTAAATCATACCCTTATTTATTTATCATTAAAGTTGTATCCCAAGTTATTATTTTTTGGTCCTAATTCCTTCATATTATACTCCCATGAAAACTATCAACATTTCATCCACATACTATAGAAGAATGATAAAATCATTACCATATGAACCCATGAAATATGCACAAGTATCTGAATGAAGTATTTGGTGTCCAATACTCATGATATAGGAATAAAATCTCTTTTACCAATGCCTTGGTTCCTGCATAATACAATTAAACGTTTTTCTCAACCTAAAAACCAAGTTCACTTTTCCTTATTTTGAAAAACATTCTGATTAGAAAATATATATTTATTTGTCAATATCACCATGTAAGAAAATATATCTTCACATCTAGATACTCTAGAGTGAAACTATATATTTCACACATCCTCATAACTATCTGAACAATTGTTATTCTAACAATGGGAGAAAATATGTCCTTGAAATCAATAAATTCTCCCAATGCATATCCTTTTACCACCAGTATTGCATGATATCCTTACAATTATTCCTTTCATCCCAATTGATCTTAAATAACCTATTTTTACTGATATTCTTCCTTCCATGAGGTAATGGATCAATATCTCAAGTATTTTTATTATGAAGGGCATCATGTTTCTCCTGAATTGCTTCCATCTTTGTGGGTATTTCTAAACTCCACATCACCTCCAAAAAATTAATATGGATCATCATCCTCCATCAATAAGTAGTAAAAAATATTTCACATAGTGATAAATTATGAGTGCCATATTGGTTCTCTTTTATCTTGAGTTGATCCTCATAGTCCAAAATCAATCATAACTTGATCATCATGCTCCTAAAAGGAAATTGGTTATTCTATGGATTCTTCCTCCACCCCATCTCAAATCCAACTTCAATCATTCCTAATCATTAAACAATACAGATACAAGACCTCCATAAGTATGTAACCAAGCATAGTCAGTAGGATTAACACTCCACATATTCATTAGTGTTTTCACATCAATCATCACAATAGTAAATCTATTGATCACATAACATGTGCTCTTCATTACTTTATCCCAAAACTTCTTGAAAATTCCTATAGCCTTCAATATCTCCCTTGTTCTATCCCAAAATGTTATGTTCACCCACTATTCCACTCCATTTTGTTGAGGAGTGTACGACATCATGAATTGTCACTTGATGCCTTCTCATTGAAAAAAAGTATCAAAATCCTCACTTGAATATTTTCCACCACTGTCAATCCTCAAACACTTGATCTTCTTTCAAGATTCCATATTCATCCAGGCATTGAATGTTTTGAAGACTTTAAAAAAACTTGATTTCATCTTGATTGGGTACACCTAACATCGCATGGAATAATCATCAATGAATTATACAAAGCACATTTCTCTTCCCAAAGAAATAAATAGTGCTTGCAAAATATTGGAATGGATCAACTCTACGATATCCTTGCTCCTCATTGCCGACATCACAAAATTCAACCAATTTTGGTTGAAAAAATCATAATGCTCCCAAAATGGAAAGGATAACATTGTAATCTACGAAGAAACTTATGTTCAGTATGAATCTTCAAGCTTCATTTGAACATAAGACCAAACATCTGATACCATGATTTCCTCAATGCTTTTATTGAGGTAGTTAACTAGACAACTATTGTAATGTCTCGGAAATTCCATATAATATTTGTAATTATATGGAATTATTCCAAGACCGAAAAATTTGATGATGTGCGATTCTGAGGCCCAGGGTGCCCAGAATGATCCTTTGAAGTTTTTTAAGCATTAATTAGCACACGTAACCAGTTTTCCTGAAAAAGCCGAATAATTCTTAAACGGTTACTCAAATTTCAAACATGAGGGCATTGTTGCGCTCAGAATGGAGGGTTTACCCTAGCCACATATTTTGTCTACTCAGTGCGGGCCTCCCATGAGAGAACCTGAAAATGGAATAACCATAAATATATAAATTAAATAAAATAGTTTTATTTTTCAAATGCTTATAACTCACGAATGGTAACTCGGATTAAAAATATGAGACCACCACTGAGCTTGTGAGGGTATTCTCTCTTTAGGAAGATACTAACATTGGCCGGCGCATGCCACCAGTGAAAGATAGTTTTTGGCCGTAAATAAAATAAATAAGTGATAATTATTTTATTATAAAATCCATAACATTTAAACGGTAAATCATATTGGAAATCCAAGAGTACCGTTGGCTTCATTGGAGTGTGTCTCAATTAGGAAGATCCTAACCTCAACCGATGTGGGTGGAGGGTGACTATTAATAATTTTCCTAACTATTTATGGGAACGTTCGGTAAACGTGTGAGCAGTATTTTTTAACTTTTGAACTGTTGTTCGGATTAAAAATCTAACGGCATCGTTGAACCCACGGCATCGGGATTTTCTTAAACGAGGCATTACTGCGACCGCAGTAGGTCAAGTGAAAAATTTATTTTTGTATACTTTAAAAAGATTAATAAAATAACATGTTTTGTTATTTTACCAGAATAGCCGTCAGAGGATAACCCTCTGACCATTTATTAAAAGAGAATGAAAACTGGTTTAAGGGTTGTCGGTACCCATTACAAAACATCCCTGCGCCATACATTTCAAAACAACTTTCAAATTTCAAACTCAAAAAACCATCCAGCTGTCCTCGATCAGCATGCCATCACCGCACACCTTTCCATGCCTCTACATCCCGCCAACACCAGAATGAAAAAATTCAAATTCACAAAACCCAAACCGCTTTCCATTTTTCCTGACCGCGTGTCCCCCTTCATCATTTCCAAGAGCCACCTCGAGACGCGAGCGTGTAAATCGTCACCCACCGCAGATCAAGTCGACGTCAAAATCCCCATCTAGTTGCCAACCAGTTAACATCAACAGCAGTATCTCGGTACTACCACCGTCATCGTCACTGGGGCACCTCACTGTCGTCGCCGGAGCACCATCACCAGAGAACCTCACCGTCGTCACCGCCATCGTCACCTTCCCAACATCCCACCTGTCGCCGGAAAAAACCAATCTGACACCGTCGTCACCGCCGTCATCACTCAGAAAAACATCCATTCACAAAACCACAAAAAGAAAAAAACCACGCAAACCAAACAACCACACCACCACACAGAGATAAGAACCTCAAATCTAGCAGGGAAAAGACAAAACCCTAAACTGGGAACCCCGCCACCACCGACTAGATCGACCGCATCAGATGCAACAGAGCCCCCCCTCCCTCACCTGAGAAGAGTCGGAGCCCCCAAAACACCGACGCATGAGGGTAGACCTCAAACGCAGAGAAACATCCCAGAGGATGACATCGAGCTACAGAGATCAGAACCAAAGGCGCTCTGGAGAGTATGTCGTCGACAGAGACCGGTCTTACACCCGTAGATCTGAACCCGAAACCACCTCCGTCCTTAGTGCATCTCCACAGCCAGCAAGGAACCACGAAACGCAAGCCAGTAGCAGGAAGCCTCCACCAGCCCACCGAGATCGAGAAGGAGTGTCGCGCCCTCCGCCGCGGAGGAGCCTGTGGTGGCGAGAGGGAAACCTAGAGAGAGAGCCCCTTACGGGCGAACGGTGCTGGCAGGACAGACGATGTGTCAGTCCAACAAATGACTTAACTCTTCTTTTCGTGTAACCACGCCATTGGAAATTCGGGAGGTTCATTAATTAAATGAACCTCATTAATTTCCCGAGCTATATACACTGCCTCTCCTCTCCTATTTATATGGATCTCAGGGAGGGGTGTTGGTATGGCTTCACAAAATTACAAAGCTCTGGAAAGGTACCGCGACGCCAACCACTAGGAGGAAGAGACTGGTTCCAATGAGCGATGATGAGCGCCACCGAGTCACAAACCGACGACAATGATAAAATAGGTTTCATCAACTGTCGTCAGTAGATGTCTCTTCAAGGTAGGGGTTATATTCATTTGTGCGTTTTTGTTTCCCTCTTCTATATTCTTGAAAGTATACAAAGAACGCGGGTCAACTGACTAACGTGTTGACCCACGATTCATCCATTTTACAAGAGGTTATTGTTGGGAATCTTGTGGGGTTAATCTTGTGTTCAATAAAACTATTTACTGATGTCCCTTAATGTCCTTCATATTGTGAGATATCACAGAGGGTGAGGGCCTAAAAACCCGGCCTGAACCCTCCGCTATCTTGCTTTTCCATGCACTGCCTCAGAAGACTGCGAACACGTCGATGCACGCCACAAGTGTATAGCCACCGCTCGTTAGCCGTGGCGAACGGTGGAGGCGGCCGGCACAACAGCCAATCGCGGGAAGGAAGGTGACACGACTGCCACACCGCTGATGAATGGAAGCTACGGTGGAGATCAAACCCACCTCAGGAGGGTTCCGCAGCGCCCACACGGCGTTGCCGCCTCACCAACCGAACGACCACCGGGCCTTTTGGGAATCTAGGTGACTGGGGGATTACCCCCCCCCCCCTCATCGGACTGAACTGGGCCGCATCCCTTGGAGCAGGCTTCCACCATCGAGTCGGGGCGCTGCCCTCACACCGGGTCACCGCCCTCAGACCAGGTTGTCGCCCTCGGATTAGGCCGCCGTCCTCAGGTCGGGCCGCCTTCCTCGGACTAGACTTCCTCCCTCATAGTGGGATGCCACCCTCACACCGGGCCGCCGCCCTTGTAGTTGGCCCCCGCCCTCGGAGCAGGCTGATGCCCTCACACTGGGTCATCACCCTCACACCGGGCCGCCGCCCTCAAAGAGGACCACCTCCTAGGACCGGGTTGCCGCCCCATGTGGGTCGGGCCGCCCCTTTGCGAGCCGCCCCCTTGCAGGGTGCCCCCCTTGCGGGCCACCCTATTCTGGTCGGGCCACCCTTACGGGCCATGGTGGGCTGCCCTTGCGAACCAACCCTTTTGAGGCTCAGACCAAACATCAACCCATCGGGCTGAGTCCATCCCATCCCAGCCCAGAGCGAGTCGGACCAGGTCGGTCCGACCTGTTCAGACCGGACCCAGGCCCAACCGGACCCTGGAACTCTTAAAGGAGCATATCTTGAGAACTGGATGTCTGTTTGAAGAACCGTCTACAGTGGTGGGATCATTGGATTTAGACAGTCCTTTTGGTATTCTAAAATTGAGTTTTTTAGACAATTGGAGTAAGGCCGAGTTGGATCGAACCTGAATCCAACCGGTCCCCCGAAGCTAAAACGAATATAACTCACAGACCGAGCGTCCGATTGACGTATCTTTTTTCGTGTTGGAAACCTTGAGACATTGAAGTCCTTTGAGTTATTCCTTTGTGGAGCTTATTGGAGGTCGAGGTATGACCGATATCTCAAGGTGAAGATTCTACTGAATTTGAGCATACCTGTTGCAAGGAAACCTATGGCAGGATGCAACGTGAAGAAATAACATCGATCCTATGTTGGTCAGATCCTATGTGGGTCAGTTCTCATCGATTCTGTGTGGGTCAACACATATCGATCCGGTGTGGGTCAGATCCTATGTGGGTCAGTAGGGGTTAGTTACCTATTTATCTTGTGTGGGTCAGCAGTAGTGCTTCTTAATTGAATAAGATGCTATATTTTATAACTAATCATCTATAATTTTGTACATAAGTTATACCTGATTGTGAGATAAGTCTTTTGCCTATGTGGTACTTCTTGCATTCTGTTGTTACTTTTTTGGTACTTATACCTTTGTGTTATTGTCTTTGTGGTGTTACATGCATGGTATTTCTATCTTTGTGGTGTTACTAGAGTGGTACTTCTACCATAGTGGAGTTACCTTCATGGTTTTATCTTCGTGGTGTTACATGTGTGGTAATTCTACCTTCGTGATGTATTACTTATTCTTTCATTTGTATTGTACTACCAGTCGTACTTGTACTTTTACAGTTGGGCTTGTATTCTGTTCCCTTTTTACATTCAGCACTCTTTTACGACAACGATTTACTTTGTGGTTGAATCTTATTGTGTTCTAGTCTTTGTGGTTGTATCATTCTTTCTTCTTGGACTGTGTGTCTATACAGGTTAAAAAAGAAATGTGATCCTGTTTAAGGGACACACATTTCAGGTTCTAGTTGTCTGCCTCTAGCCTATGGAAGACAGGTTTGGGGTAGTCACGACATGGGCCCTGAGGGACGGGTCATGATAACAATCTCCACCTCCTTGTATGCTTCACCATAAAGAACACATAGATTCATTGAGATCTTCTCTGTCTTCATCACCAAAATCACACCCTTCACAATCTTCCCCACTCCATTGTTAGTGTGAGTCTTACACCTGATGTCATCAAATCCACCTAAAGAAAATATGTCAATATTCAGCATCATCGCATGGCGTACTCCTTAGGTGGTTTGAATTATACCATCATGAATCATCAGTTTGTTGGTATATACTCCAAATATCTTTAAGGTGTGAATGTTCCCCATGTAAACAAGTCCTTTCAGGATATGTTCATACTGATCAAACCATTCGCTTTTAGCCATGTTACTATTGAATCAATTATCTATGCGTTTTTGAGATGATGTCTACCTCCATATATCATTGATGTTTCACTGACTAGTATATCTCCAGTTCTGTAAGTACTCATCATACTTCATTGAGATTTTTTTCCACCACTCTAATTGTTCCAACTATTCTTTTTGGTGTGCCCCTACTTTCCAAAACTGTAACATGTGATTTTGTTATTCTTCGTTATTTGGACCTTCCATGATTTTGGATCCTACAAAGAATCATGCCCCCTTATCCTTCCTCTCTCTATTGACAAATTCATTGACTGGTGCAATGTTTTTCTTCTGTCACTTTTCTTTTGCATTGAATTTTTTCTTCAGGAACCACAGCTGCAACGTTGTTGAGCATAAACATGTCCATCATGATATTGTTGGTAAGGTTGATGATCAACTAATCGAATGGAATTGTAAATCTTAAGAGGAAAATTCTAGCACATCTGCTATCCCTAATTTTGTAGCCCAGTGTAATGAGTTGAGGGAATATGGTATTGACAGTGTTGATGTGATCAGTCACTGATGATGAATCTTCATTCGAATTTTGAAGCTTTATAAAGCTATCGACCTTTTTGCCGCCCTCCAGACATTTTGGCATGGACCCAATTTTTAAGTGTTAATCTAAAATAGATGTGGTAGGACCAGTTAGGGATGACAGTAGGTTCTTTGAGATATGTTGGTTGTTGTTTCCTTAACCCAAGGCCACACATGGAACGCTCCGTGCTTTTTCTATGAACTTCACCATTGATGAACTACCCAAGGGGTGTGACCTTATGTTTTCTTAGTTTAAGGAAGCTCGGTTGTACTTAAATGAGGCTGAATTACTTGCACAAGAGATTAACGCACGTCTGTCGCAGAGCATGGACAAAAACAATTAAATTTTTCCTTGTGCAGTACAATGGATAATCAGGGTCATCTCTCTTAAGGATCCTTCACTATGTAGTCCACTTAATTTATCTAATTCACATATTCTATCTCTTTTTGTTGTTTTGTTTATTAAATGAATGTGATGAAAATATTTTTGGGTTAATTATTATTTAAATTAATGAAATGTGAAGCAAGAATTCTTAATTTATACTAATATGCAAGTCAAAAAATAATAAATTAATAAGAAAGATCTTGGTTTTGGGGGTTGGATAAATGTTAAATCATTATTCTCCTTTATATGTTTTATTTCAGTTTGATAATCCTAACATGAAATCTCATTTTTGAAATACTATTCTTTATTTATAAATTGTGGAATATCAAAGAATGTTTGAGCACTCTCAATTCCACCTCCTCCTTTAATCCATGTTGGTGATACACCTTTTTCTAGAATGTGTCGTCTTCCAGGACTTGGTTCAATCGAAGTCGTTTCATCCATTGATTAGCTCACTTGAAACATGTGAAGAACTAACCAATGGAGAGAGGTAAAAATTATTAAATAAAAGAATAAGTTTAGGTTGAGTTCCATGCCATTGGAGAGAGTCACAAGATCGAGGACATTCGACTTACTCATGCATGCTACTAAAATCTATCTACAAACATAAAATTAATCCTTAAAGAAAATTCATGATCACCTTCACCTCCCCTCAAGCCATGTCCCAGGGTCATCCTCTAATTTCTGAGAGTAAGAGATTACTTGGCAGAGTGAGTGGAATAAGAGAGAGAGAGAGTGAGAGAAATGAAGAAAAGTGGATGGAGAAACACAAAGTCATGGATTAATAAAACTAAAATTTTAATTACAATTGAAAACTAATACAAAACTAAAATTAAAATAAAATAAAAATAATAAATGAGGGGGGTAGAGAGGAGAAGCAGCAGCCCATGCCCTGATGGGATCCCTCCTTAGCTGTGGGTGTCGAGCTGATGATTTGGGAAGGAGTCGAGGGCCTCCTTTTATAGAGTACACCATATTTCCACCTTCACAGTGAGGTATAGCTTGAATGGTGGGGTAGGATGATGTATGAATCATCCTCCTTATAGGTTTATACTTGTGCAACCTCTTCTCCTCTGTCCATTGGTTCCTCAAGGTATGCTTTATTAATATAATAGTCAATAGGAAAGTTAGAGTGTAATTCTATATGAATAATATTAAAACATGAAGTATCAAGATCAAATTCATCCCCATCAAAGTAATAATCTTTTATAATGATTTCATTCGGGAAATCTACTATAATATCTTCAGGGACTTCCTTCAATAAATATTCAACATGTCCAGGGAGCTCCATATGTTCCTCAACATGTGCGCATCCTGGTTCTTCTTCATCCTCCAAGGCATAGATGAGATTTTTAGATTCTGTATAATCAAACCCACAAGGAATGATGTAGAATTCAGATTCAATAAAATTATAAGGGATAGAGTCAATGAATGGTTCAACTACCTGAGTTGGTTCATCTTCAATCTCTGCCTCAGTGGTATATTCCTCTTGGAGTAGACTCTCTGAGGTTGGAGGCAGGTAGTCGGGCTCCTCCATCTTGATATCAAATTCCACCACTTGGGTGGTTTCTTCCTTTAGTGGTGACAAATCTTCTTCTTTTTATTGAATGGGGAGTTCACGTAGTTCCTCACATTTAATCAAGAATTCATCCAATATTTTTTGATCTCCCACTTTTAGTTCAACATGTATGTCTTCCTACCTTGACTCCTTGGGTTCTTCAATTTCAAATATAAGAAGTTAAATTTCTTCAACCACTTTCTCAGGTTATTACTTTGGATTTGTTTTGGGTATCTACATTAATGCGTGAACATAATCAAAAGCTCTATCAGTATTTCTGGTTAATTGTTCATTGCTTTATCTAAGTTCATGCACTTATGCGCTTCTAAAATATTTATCTTCATCTTGTTGTTGTTGCTGCACCTGTGAGTAATTTATCCATGCATAATATTCAGAATTTAAATACATCATGGAAGTCTTTATTTAGTTTTTTTAAATGAAATTTAATCTACCTAAGATGTGAAAATAGAAAAATTAAATGAACTACTGATTGTCCCCATAGAAACAACTTTAGTTTTGATGCACGCCTGTCGTGGGGTGTGGAAAAAAATAATTATATTTTTCCTAGTGTAACATAGTGGCTGACCATAGTCGTCTCTCTTGAAGAGCCTTCTCAATGTAGTTCACTTACTTTATCTAATTCACCTATTATATCTATTTTTTTTGGTTTTTCTATTAAATGGACGTGATGAAAATATTTTTTGGTTTTTTATTATTTAAAATAATTACATGTGAATCAAGAATTCTTAATTTGTACTAAGATACAAGTCTTAATAGAATGAATTAATAATAAATAACATGGTTTTGGGGGTTGGTTAAAAGTTAGATCATTATGATCCTTTATATTTTTTATTTTAGTTTGATAATCCAAACTTTGAATCTCATGTTTGAACTACTATTATTTAATTATGAATTGTGGAATATCATTGAATGTTTGAGCACTCTCAATTCCACATCCTCCTTTAATCCATGTTGGTGACACTCCTTTGTCTTGATTATGTCATCTTCCAGGACCCAATTCAATCGAATCCCTTTCATACATTGATTATCTCAAATCCAATGTGTGAAGAACTAACCAATGGATAGAGGTAAAAATGATTACATAAAATCATAGGGATATGTTTAGTTGCTTGTCAATGGAGTCAGTCACAACATCAGAGACATTCGCCTTACATGTGCATGCTACTCAAATCAATTTACAATCTGAAAATTAATCATTAAAGAAAATTCATGTTCACCTTCACCACCCCAGGACAATTCTCGGGGTCAGCCTCTCATTTTTGAGAGTATGATATTACTCATTGGAGTGGGTGGAACTGAAGAGAGAGAGATAGGGAAAGAAATGTAGAAAAGTGGATGGAGAAACACAAAGGCCTGGATTACTAAAACTAAAATTTGAATTACAATTAAAAAATAATTCAAATATAAAATTAAAATAAAATATAAAGAATAAATTATGGGGGAAAGAGGAGAATCAGTGGCCCATTCCCTGGTGGGATACCTCTTTAGCTGTGGGCGTCGAGCTAATGATTCGTGAAGAAGGCGAGGGCCTCCTTTTATAACCAGAATTCATTCCTCTGAAATATTTCAAATTGTGGGCCTACTAAATGTCAGATTAATTTGAGGAACCCTTCATAAAAGTTATTCAATAATGTGGTTTCCCTTCACCATCCAAATTTTAGCTCATTTAGTGACATGATTAAAGAGTTATTGAATTTTCATTGAATAAGACTTTTTATGGATGAAATTTCCAAGAAGTTGTCTTAAATTTATAATGATCAATGGAAACCTTAATGACTTCAAACTCCCCCCAAATTTTTTTTAAAGTTTTTCTTATGTGTTCTAGTGCTTTCCTAGATGGATTCACCTATATATGAGGCGAGGAGACTGATTTTTTCATTCGTTATAGTGGCGGGGTCCATTCTATTTTCCTAGAAAAATTTCCCACTTTCATGAAATTTTTGGACTAATCGATATTGGAATCAACTCTATGTACCTAAGATAATGTTGAATGATATAAAATCATGAATCTAATAAAATGAATCATGAATTTTGGAATTATATTTTAAAAAAAATTAGAAAAATACCTTTGTAGTAAAAATATGTCAAAAATCCAAACTTATGCACTTTTCTCAATTTTTCTCATAATCATTCTAAAATTAAAATTACCCATTATTTTAATATATCATTGAAATAAATTTGTTTTATCATTGAATAAAATTAAAAATTCCTCATTATTTGATAAAACATATGCACATAAACTTTCTCTCTCAATTACCCCCACACTTAAACCATGCTTGTCCTCAAGTATAAAATCTCAACATAGAAATTAGAGGACACGAATGTTACCAATATTCAAATTCAAATTCAATTAAATCAAACAATTTTCAATGTGAAATCAAACTTTCTAAAAATTTAAAAAATATAAATTTAATTTCCCATTTTTCAAAGAAACAAATAATTCACATATATTACTTTTACCATTTGAAAATTGTTGGAACTTCTCCATTCATTCATTCAAGCTCCTTGATTCATTATAATTGAACATTCCAAGTCATGATTTACCTAACTTTTTATTATTTTCTCTCATTACTCATTATACAATTCATGTAGAGTTATGCTCATATCATTATAACATGCTTCTTATCCATATGCTTGTAAATAAACTACTTTCTCCACTTTGTAATGACAAAATGCACATAAAATCATGAGGACTTTAAATTAAGGTTCTATTGACTCAGAGGTTTATGGTTGGTAGGATTTTATTCTTTAAAAATGAAGGATCAAGGAGGAGGCTAATATATTAATTACTATGCATGATATCAAAAGTAAAAATATAATGAATTTATCCCCTTCATAGTAGCAACACCCACTTCCCAAAACTCAAATAAAATGATGTGATCAAGTAAGAAAAATGAATTATTTGTGCACCCTCTTGAATATTTTCTTTTATTTTGTACTTTATATTACTCTTTCGAAAGTTATGATTATATCAGACCTCACATCAATCACCTAACCATATACACTCATAAGATCGTCGGTTTAGAAAATGGTGATTTTGGGTTTTCCAAAATAATAACCCAATTTTTTCTCTTTTTGTTGGTTCTTTTTGTCATTTTGTCATTTTTTTAATTCAAGAGGAAAAAATAGGGTATAATGAGTGATTCCACAAAATTTTATAATTACCACAATAAAACCCCTACACTTATTCCTTACAATGTATATCATCCTGTCCACCATGATTCTCTTTACCCGCACACTTCAATATTAAACTATCATGAAAATACTCAGAGGAGGGTAGGAATAGATAAAAATGGCTTGAAACATGACTCATTCCTATAAAGGTCATTCATGGTCTCTATGTTTTAAAAGAAGGATTGATGTAAAGGTAGTCTTTTCAGGAAAATTAGCATTTCAAAAGATGCCTTAATCATCTTAAATGTGTTTTTGCACAGTCATAGATTTGACAAGTTTCAATACATGTTATGGTTGGTTACATGTCCCAAGATTACTCAATAAATATGCTCAAGAATAAAAACGAAGTACTTGGTGTAGAAATCTTCTCGGGAATGGGAAATATAACATTAGAAAATTACTCATGGCATGGATAATAAATAAATTCAGAAGAACATCAGAAATTAAAAGCATGAAGGATGATAGGGAAATGTAATTTAAATGAATCAATTAATTCCTTCAAATCATGAGTCATTACTTCAATAGCCATGATTCATTTTAAAAATTCAATTATTAATTGCAATCATTTAATCATATAAACGTTGAAATATAAAACATGGCATCATAGGATTCATATGAAACTCATGTATCCTAAATAAGTCAAGTAAAACATGAATTCAAGTTTGGGCATGAAATTTTATCTTTAAAGCTCAAAACATGTTGTGGACAAAAATGTGGAGAGTTTAAAAGATTAAACACTAAAATTGAACACCCTTTTTCTATGAAACATGGTCCTTCCCATTCACTGTCTGGGGCTTCCCTCTACCGCTATGATCCTACAATAGAAAATTACTCAATTAATCACAATGATCATTTCATTTAAGCACAAAATGAAAATAAGGAGGGGGCCACATGCTAAATTATTTCAATGAAAATAAATTTACATCTTAATTCCTAGAAAGAAAGTAAACATAAATCTTGGTATTATCCCTTATGTCGGCCTTGAATTTTGACAACCTCTAGAGGGCAGTACCGACTGTTATCCAATGTTTGATGGAGGATGATGCTTCATTGATTTGAACCACTATATATGGCTTTTCCCAGATTGTGCTTAATCCTTCATGGTGAGTAATAATCCAGGGATAGAGTACACCATATCCCCACCCCCTTAACAATGAGGTATATCTTGCACCGTGGTGGTAGGATGAAGTATGAATCATCCTCCTTCTTGGTTACTACTTTTGAAACCTCTTATTCTCTGTCCATTGGTTCCTTGAGGCATGCTTCATCAGAAGAATAGTCAATGGGAAAGTCATAGTGTATTTCTATTTGAATAATATTAAAACATGAAGTATCAAGATCAAATTCTTCCCCATCAATGTATGCATATTTTTTCATGGTTTCCATAGAAAAATCCACTAGTATATCTTCATGAACTTCCTTCAATAAATATTCAACATATCTAGGGATGCCCATATGTTCCTCAGCATGTTCACATCTAGGTTCTTCTTCAACCTCCACGACATAGCTAAGATTTTCTGATTCTGTATAATCAAAACCTCAAGGAGTGATGTAGAATTCAGATTCAATAAAATTAGAAGTGATAGAGTCAATGAATTGTTCGACTCCCTAAGTTGGTTCAGCTTCAATATCTACCTCAGTGGTAAGTGCCTCTTGCTGTAGACTCTCTGAGGATGGAGGTAGGTAGTCGGGATCCACCATCTTGACTTCAAATTCCACCACTTGAGTGGTTTCTTCCTTTTTTGGTGTTAAATATTCTTCATTGTATTGTATGGGGAGGTTAGGTAGTTCCTCACATTTAATCAATATTTAATCCAAACATTTTTGATCTCCCACTTCTAGATCAGTAGGTATGTCTTCCTCCTTTTCCTCCTTAGGTTCTTCAATATCAAATATAAGTGGTGAAATTTATTACAGCACTTTCTAAGGTTCTTTCTGCAGCTTAGGGTAGGTTTTCTCCATTAATGCACAACCATAATCAAAATCTCTATCAACCTTTCTGGTTAGTTGTTCAATTCTTTTTCTAAGTTCATACAACAGAGCTCTTCTAAAATATTCATCTTCTTCTTCTTGTTTTTGCTGCACCTGTGAGTAGTTTTTCCATGCATAATATTCAAATTTTGAATACATCTTGGAAATATTTTTTTATTTTTTTAAATGAAATGAAATCTATATAAGACGTGAAAATAGAAAAATAAAATGAACTTATGATTGGACCCCCGAAAATAGAATCAGTTTTGACGCACTCCTGTCTTGGGGTGTGGAAAAAATTAATTATATTTTTCCTAGTGCAACAGAGTGGCAGACCATGGTCGTCTCTCTTGAGGATCCTTCTCAATGTAGTTCACTTTTTTTTATCTAATTCACATATTATATAACTTTTTATGGTTTTTTTTATTAAATGATTGTTATTAAAATCTTTTTGGGTTTTTTATTATTAAAAATAATGACCTGTGAAGCAAGAATTCTAAATTTATACTAAGATGTACGTCTAGATAGAATGAATCACTTCTCGAATTTTACACTTTACCAACTGTTGTAATCCATTGGTAAAGGCCTGGAAACCATTCATATATAGCATATCAACGGGTCCCTCAACCGTGGCCAAGTAAGGCATGAAAATTGGCGTATACCAATAGTTCTGTGAAAACTGTTGGTATAGGTGTCAAAACAGAAGGTATACCAATGGTTTGCTAAAAACTATTGGTATATATGTGTTAAAGTATAACATATACCAACGTTTTGTAAACCATTGGTATATGTGTGTTAAAATTATACCAACGGTTATAAACTGTTGGTATAAAGGGGATATGGAAAGCCATAAGGCTATACCAATAGTTTTGTTATAACCAATGGTATAAACCTATACCAACAGTTATAACAAACCATTGGTGTAGTTATATTATAGTATCTATATCAACTATTTTGAAACCATTGGTATACAATTTCTTAGCTCCACAGTAGCAGGCCCCTCTCCCCTCTCTAGACCTGTAACAACACAACAACCCCTCTCCAGACCTGCAACAACACCAATAAAAAAATCCCCATCCAAAGTATTCAAAATTTAGAATTCATTCTAGAATTTAGAAATTTAGAAATTTAGAAATTCAAATGCCATAACACCCATAAGAGAAAAATCGTACATGTTATAGGAAATGCAATAACACCCATAAGAGTATTCCAAATTTAGAATTCATTCCTCACTTAAACCACAACACCAACACACATAAGAGAATTCAAAATTTAGAATTCATTCCTCACTCAAACTACTACACCAATACACATAAGAGAAAAAACCTACATGTTATAGGATGAACATGGGATGTTTAGTCATGGTCATTGGCTGAGTATCTTAAAACCAACAGAAAAACGTGGGTAGAGTGGCAAGGATCATGACACCCATAAGATAGAAAATGGTAGTGGTCATGTGCTTAGACCTAGGATGAGTTATAGGAAGCACATGGGATGTTTATATTCCTATAATGATTATGTATCCATGTATAAATGGTTCCTAATGTGTTAGTGGGAAACATTGGCCAATATCGACATATGAGATGGGTTATTCGAATAACCTACATGTTTTTCATAGACTTTTCAATTGGAATAAGGGGGTATCTGGCTAATTTTAATTTTCTCTCCTGGGTGTGATGTGAGATGAATCCCCATCTTTGGTAGTGGGTATGAATATTCAATTATGTCATTGGTATTGGGTTCCCAAAGGGACTTTGGTTTGGTCCTAGAACCCACTGTTTGAGGATGGGATTGAGGTGATACATGGGGCTATGGGGTCACCACATGTATTCCTCACCATTGGAGAATTTTTATGAGACTTTGAAACTTATATTTCAAGAATCTATGTGTAGCCTTGTTGATCAATTTGTTATATGGTATTCTTGAGTGTTCATAGGTTTCTTATGAAATCACTATATTATATTTATTTGTTGCGTGTTATTGTATAGAATGAACGACCCGTGATTGAGAATTAGAACATGAGTGTTGGTGCATGTTCATGATGGGAGGTCGAGACTCATTCCTAATATAATTCATGTTTTTCTATATATACTATGACCCATTTTGTTTCAATATATGCCTTGTGAATATTTTCTTCTAATAACGTATGACCAATAGACCATATTTTATTTTTTATCCCATAATTTCAATAATATATGTGTATCCTTGTAAAGATTTTTCGTATGTTAGTTGTTGTTTTCACTTAAAATGTTGTCCATTTCAAACAAAAGTGACACACTTTGAGTGATACCAGTCACACCATGCCTTGGATTGAGGTGGGGTTGACCTGTACCCATCACGAATGATCCATGGATCATTGGGTGGTGGGGGGGGGGGGGTGTCCGAGGGGTGTGGGGGGTTATTCGGGGGGTGAGGGGGGCTGTCCGGGGGGGGGGGGCTTTTCAGAGTGCGCTTTCAACCACCGCCGTCACAAAACACCTCTGATTGAAGTGTTGTATAGCTGACCACTTCACAATTTACCCACTCTTTGTTGTCGTCATATTTTATGGTATTTTGAGGTCGTTGGGCCAATTTCAATAATATATGTGTATCCTTGTAAAGATTTTTCGTATGTTAGTTGTTGTTTTCACTTAAAATGTTGTCCATTTCAAACAAAAGTGACACACTTTGAGTGATACCAGTCACACCATGCCTTGGATTGAGGTGGGGTTGACCTGTACCCATCACGAATGATCCATGGATCATTGGGTGGTGGGGGGGGTGTCCGAGGGGTGTGGGGGGTTATTCGGGGGGTGAGGGGGGCTGTCCGGGGGGGGGGGGGGGGGGCTTTTCAGAGTGCGCTTTCAACCACCGCCGTCACAAAACACCTCTGATTGAAGTGTTGTATAGCTGACCACTTCACAATTTACCCACTCTTTGTTGTCGTCATATTTTATGGTATTTTGAGGTCGTTGGGCCAGTTTTGACCACCCCACACACATTTTTCAAGCACGACAAACACCTAAAAACAAATATTCTATCTTGTCATGCAAACCGCGAGTCCAAATGATGTGTCATCTTTTTTTACACCTCATGAATAATAATTAGGGTGTTTTGGGTGATTTCAAGTCATTCTGAAGTCATTCAGTATGTATTTGACCGTAAAACACATGTTTTCACCATTTACAACATGCAGAGTGTGTTTTTAGTCACCGTGGTCACATGACACCTATGATTGGAATGTCGTCTTGATGAACATTTTAAAATTCACCCAACCTTTGTTGTCGTCCGATATCATGGAATTCCAAGGCCATTCAGCCGATTTTGACTACCCCACGCACGCTTTTCAAGAAGGCCAAACACCTAAAAAAAATATTCAGCTCTGCCGCACAAACCACACATACGAAAGACATGTTGTCTCTTCATACACCTCATAATTAATAATTAGGTTTTTTTGTGTGATGTCAAGTTATTCTGATGTCATTCAATATGCATTTGACCGTTAAACACATGTTTTGGCCATTTAAGACATGTCGAGTACGTTTTCGGCCACTACAGTCACACGACACCTCCGATTGATGTTCTGTCTGGCCTACCATTTCACAAATCACCCACCCTTTGTTGTCATCTGATGTCATGGAATTCTTGAGGATTTTCGGCTGGTTTTGACCACCCTACGCATGCTTTTCAAGCGCGCCAACACCAAAAAAACACATATTCTGCCATGCCATGCAAACCGTAGGTCCGAATGACGTGTCATCTTTTCTTACACCTCAAGAATAATAATTAGGGTGTTTTCGTGTGATTTCACGTCATTCTGATATCGTTCGATATGTATTTGACCTTAAAACACATGTTTTGGCCATTCACGACACACAAAGTGCGTTTTTGTCCACCACGATCACACAACACCTCAGATTAATGTGTCTTCTGGCCAACCATTTTACAATTCACCCACCCATTGTTGTCGTCCAATTTCATGGCATTCTGAGGTCTTTCGGTTTGTTTTGAACACCCCACGCATGCTTTTCAAGCACGCCAAACACCTAAAAAACTCATATTCAGTCATGTCGTGCAAAACGTGCATCTGAATGATGTGTCGTCTCCTCATAAAACTCATGAATAATAATTATGGTGTTTTTTTATGATTTCAAGTCATTTCGATGTCATTCGACATGCATTTGACTGCTAAACGCATGTTTTGTCAATTTACGACACGTGGAGTTCTATTTTGGCCACCGTGGTCACACAAAACCTCCGATTGATGTGCCATCTAGCCAAATTTTTCACAATTCACCCACCCTTTGTTTTCATCTGATTTCATGGCATTCCGAGGTCATTCGTCCGGTTTTGACCACCCCACACACCTTTTTCAAGCGTGCCAAACACCTAAAAAACACATATTTAGACGTTCCGCCCAAACCACACATCCGAATGACGTTTCATCCCTTTATACACCTCAAGAATATTAATTAGGGTGTTTTGAATGATTTAATGTCATTCTGATATCATTTGACATGCATTTGACTGTTAAACGCATGTTTTGGCCATTTACGACACACGGAGTGCGTTTTTGGCTAGCACGGTCACATGACACCTCTGATTAATGTGTTGTTTGGACGAACATTTCAAAATTCACCCACCCTTTATTGTCGTCTGATTTAATGGAATTCTGAGGTCGTTCAGCAAATTTTGAACACCCCACGCACGTTTTTCAAGCGCGCCAAACACCTAAAAAACACATATTTTGTCGTGTCGTGCAAACCACACATCTGAATGATGTTCTGTCTCCTCATACACATCACAAAAAAATTATTATGGTGTTTTCGTTTCATTTTTTGTAATTCTGATGTTGTTCGTCATACATTTGACCGTTAAACACATGTTTTGGTCATTTACGACATGCGAAGTGCGTTTTCGGCCAGCGTGGTCACATGACACCTCCGATTGACGTGTTGTCTAGCCGATAATTTCAGAATTCACCCACCACTTATTGTTGTCCGATTTCCTGGCATTCTGAGGTCGTTCGGCTGGTTTTGACCACCCCATGCACACTTTTCAAGCGCGCCAAACACCTAAAAAACACATATTCAGTCGTGTCACACAAACCGCGCATCCGAATGACATGTTTTCACCTCGTACACCTCACGAATATAATTCGGGTTTTTTGTGTGATTTCAAGTCATTTCGAGGTTGTTCGGCATGAATTTTACTGCTAAACACATGTTTTGACCATTTACGACACGCAGATTGCGTTTTCGGCCACTGTGGTCACACGACACCTCTGATTGATGTGTCGTCCTGCCGACCATTTCACAATTCACCCATCCTTTGTTGTTGCCTAATTTTAGGGCATTCTATGGATGTTCATCCATTTTTGACAACACCACGTACACTTTGCAAGCGCACCAAACACCTAAAAAACACATATTCAGTCGTTCCGTGCAAACCGCGCGTCCGAATGGCATTTCTTCTCCTCGTACACCTCATGAATAATAATTATAATGTTTTCGTGTGATTTCAAGTCATTCTAATGTCGTTAGGCATGCATTTGACCATTAAATGCATGTTTTGGCCATTTACGACACGTTGAGTGCGTTTTCGGCCAGCGCGGTCACACGATACCTCCGATTGACGTGCCGTCTAGCTGACCATTTCATAATTAACCTTTCCATATTTTTCATCTGATTTCATGGCATTATAAGGTCGTTCGGCCGGTTTTGACCACCCCACGTATGCTTTTCAAGCACGCCAAACCCCTAAAAACACATATTCAGTCGTTCCCCACACACTGTGTATCCGAATGATTTTCTGTCTCCTCTTACACCTCCAAAATAATAATTAGGATGTTTTTATGTGATTTCAAGTCATTATGATGTCTTTCGGCATGCATTTGACCACTAAACGCATGTTTTGGCCATTTACGACACGTAGAGTCCGTTTTTGGTCATCACAATCACACGACACCTCACGTTGAGGTGGAGTTGACATGTACCTGTCAAAAATGACCAATGTGTCACTGTCTGAAAGTATCTACACAATACGAATGCATTTGATCGGTGTTCTGTATGTCAGTTGTTGTTTTCACTTATAATCCGGTCCATTTCAAATAAAAGTGAGACACTTGGAGTGGTACCGACCACAGAATCCATCGGATTGATGTGTAGTTTACTCTTAAACATCAAAAATTTCACATGGATCAATATTCTAAAGTATCAACAGAATCCAAAAACGTTTGGTCCATTTTCTGTATGTCAGTTTTTTTCACCTAAAATGTTGTCCATTTCAAATAAAAGTGAGACACTTTGAGTGGTACCGGCCACACCGTGCCTCAGATTGAGGTGGAATTGAATCCTACACGTCACATATGACCCATGGATCATTTTCTAAAAGTATCAACAAAATCCAATTACGTTTGTTCAGTTTTCCGTATGCCGGTTGTTTTTACTTAAAATGGTGTCCATTTTTAACAATAGAGAGACACTTTGAGTGATACTAGCCACACCGTGCCTCATATTGAGGTTGGGTTGACACATACATGTCACTTATGACTCATGGATTGTTTTCCTAATGTATCAACACAATCTGAAAGCATTTGGTCGGTTTTACATATGTCAATTAGGCAAATCGTGCAACAACAGTGATAATATCTTATACTAAAACTATAGACATTTTGCATGATGTGCATCCCTTGGTGCATGGTTAGGGAAAATCATCCACATTGCTTCTAATATATATCCCTATATGGTTGGTAGATACCATGTGGGATGGACTTAAATTTTTTACTGACCATGAGGCATATTGTTTTTTAGCCGACAAGGGTTCCAAGCTCCGAACAAGCCCCAGAAGCACCATAAACCATTATAACATCATTAGGCTTCCATTTTTGGTAAAAAATTAAGAGTTATACTGAATTAAAAAATATCAATACCAGAGTGAAAATCCAGGATAAAAAATAAAGAGTTATACAAAATTCAAAAATGCAATGGATCAATCTACCCCTAATCACCAACAACATCACCACTGTCATCATCATCATCATCCTCCCCTCCATCTTTTTCCTCATCGTCGTCATCCCAATGCTCATCCTCGGCCCCATCCTCACCCTCGGCCCCATTCTTACCCTCGTCCTCATCCTCATCCTCACCCTCGTCCCCTTCAGTATCCTCGTCATCACCAGGATTGTCATAATCTCGACAACCACTAGAACTGCCACCTTGTGAATAGGATAATGAACCCATCGAAGACATATATGTCTGACAAGCCGTGCTGACCTCTAGTGGAAGTGATGAAGATTAAGCATTGATCAGTTTCATAAATTCTTTCTCCCTTGTTTGAAAATGTTCTTCCAACTCTATGACCCTTTTATCATACTATCTTGCATTCTCCTTTACCTGTTCCAACTCGGTGGTACTAGAATGGATACCTGGAGTGGACCAATACCTCTTCGGGACTATATTCTTACCAGGTCCGCAGTGTAATTGACCAGAGTGGTTATATCCCAAAACCAGATATAAATGACCGTGTGGCCCTAAATTGCCAGGCTCCTGGGCATAAAGGGCCTCTAAATCAGCATGTTAAAAATATTAATAGATTATTAAATTTCAAAATAGATATTAAACTTATAAATAAATAAATTAACACTTACATTCTTTTCTTGTGTCTGTTTATTAACCGCAATTCCATCTTTTTTCCTTCTACTCGACCAAAAAAAAATTTGCTCAAGGGAGATGCCCTTCAATATTCAATTTTGGCTTCTATAATGACATTGAAACAATATAATGGTTTTAGGCAAGGTGATCCTCTTTCTGCTATTATTTTTACTATCGTCGAAGATTATCTTAGTAGACTACTCTACCTAAATGTTGAGGGAGGCAGTCTCAAACCTATCATTACTTCCAGGAATCTTCATGCTCCCTCTCACCTGTTGTATGCCGATGATATTATCCTTTTCCTTCAGGGAGATAAAAGTATTTTCAATAACCTTAAATCCATCATTTCTCATTACGAGGAGATCTCTGTTCAATGTATTAACTGGAAAAAATCTTTCATATACTTTGGTAAAAACTTCCCCTCTAATAGGAAAACTCATATCACCAATGCTTTAGGGATAAAGGAAGGATCCTTTCCTTTTACTTATCTTGGAGTTCCCCTGTTCTGGGGTCAGCCTAATTCCTGCCATTTTCATAGCCTTGTTGATCAAACGCTATATCATTTTTCTTCATGGAAAGGTAAATCCCTTTCTATGGCAGGAAGAATTTGTCTTGTGAAATCCACTATTGTCTCTAAGCTTGTCTATTCCATGATGGTCTACAAATGGCCTTTTGGGCTGATAAAAAGACTTAGTAAAACTATCAGGAATTTCATCTGGAGTGGAAGTACTATGGAGAAGAAATTAGTTACAGTTTCGTGGGACACTTGCTGTAAACCTATTGAAAATGGAGGAATCGACATTAAGAATCTTAAAATTTTAAATGAGGCCCTCCAAGCCAAACTCACATGGTCCCTCATTCATAATAACTCCCTCTCCATGAGTTTTCTCAAAAGTCACTTTATTGATAAGTTTAAGTCTGGCTCCTCTAATAATATGACCTCCTCTATTTGGCCATCGATCAAAGTTTCTTTTCACTCTATTATGGAAAATTCTAGATGGCTTGTTAGTAAAAATTCTTCTTTAAACTTTTGGTTTGATAACTGGACTGGCTACCCTCTCATTTCTGATATGCCTAATACAATTGCCCAGAATATTTCTAATTGCTCTATTAGTGAGATGATCAATTCCCCTGATTCTCATCTTCCGGATCATATCAAGGGGATTGTGGAAAATTATTATTTCACCTCCAATGAGGATCTTCTTGTTTGGGAACCTGCTCATAATGGTTTGTTAGACTCTAAAAAGTTATATCGCTATAAATTCCCTAATGAAGATAAAAATTTTCATTGGGTTTCTAACTTCAACAAAGCTTGGATTAAGAATTCTCGCCTTACCCTTATGTGGCACATTGATCATCAAAAAATTCCAACTGATATCTGCCTGCAATCTTACGGCTTTAACCTTTGCTCTAAATGTAGATTATGCAACCAACATCGCGAGGGCATCAATCATCTTTTTTTATCCTGTGATACTGCTATGGCCCTTTGGCCTTACATTTTTGACCTTTTTGATTGCAGATGGATTTTAGATACTTTTATTCTCTCTCAAATGAAAAGATCGTTGGAACTCCCAAGATCTCCTCAAATCAAGAATCTATTTCTAACGACTGTTGCGGAGCTTATGCATATTCTATGGTATGGTAGAAATGATTCTGTTTTCAACAATAATCCCTTTAATATAAATTCAGGGAAAATGCGGATTCTATTGGCTATGAGGGAAGCGGCTACGATCCAAAGGATTGTTGTGACAATTCTATCATAGATTTTGAAACCCTCCACCAAATTGGTGTTAAAGGTAATTTCCCAAAACCTCGATACACTATCGAAGTTTTCTGGAAGGCTCCTTCTCCTGGCTGGATTAAAGTAAATGTGGACGAAGCTTCAAAGGGAAATCCTGGTCTTTCCAATGCCGGGGAATTTTTAGAGATCATCAAGACCAGATCCTCGGATGTTTCTATGGAAGTTGCGGAATTGCTTCTGTGTTGGAGGCGGAGATGCTTGCCACTATTCATGTTGTCTCCTCTGCAAAGTGTTTCAAATGGACGAATATCTGGATCAAGAGCGATTCCACTACCATTGTGCAATCCATCTGAAAGGGTGATATTCATCTGGCATGGCCTCTCACCCACAGATGGATGGATTGCCTCGCTACGCTCAGTGACCTCAACTATATTGCCACACACACCTTTCAGGAGGCTAATATGGTCACAGATGGGCTTGCCAACATGGGTGTCTCTCAGGAGATCACTTGGATGAATGATCTCCCGCCAGATTTTTTTCCTGCTTTTTTTAAGGATTCTAGAAAATTGCCCTCTTTTCGTCTGCTGTAATTCGCTTGTGACGTTCTATTTCGAATAAATTTCTTGGTTCTGGTCTATTGACCATAACCCACCTAAAAAACATAATTTACGTAAGAAATAATAAAAAGGGTTAGTCCTAATGAAAAATTATAAACAACTATATCGTACCAGCTCTCTCTCATATTCTGACGTAGTGGTGCACCCCAAAGAGTGGAGGTATTTCTTTGAATCAGTGTTTTTTAGTAGATTACTAAATAATGTTTAATAATAAATAAGATAATATTAATGAAAAATATGAAAATTTTCATTTAAATACCTCAAATGGGATTAATACATTAAATTTGGCAGTCTCCCAATGGGTAATCATTTGACGATATTGCTCTATCGGGTAGTCATTCAAGATAGGTACTGTCTTCAACTCTATGCCAACTCTATCGCACCGTCCAACATAGAGATCTTGCTTATAACCTCTCCAAATCTCTCTTAGCCCCATTAAACGTGCTGTTCGTGCACCTTCTCCATCAGGGAAGTTAAACTGAAGCTGACACCCAATAGATTAATTCATATAAATACAAAAATATACTACATTAAATCCAATCGATTTTTTACCCATATTTGTTCCCACACAATATCCTTGACTTCATGTGGTAGATGTCTCCAAGAGAGAGGGCTAACCGGAATGATGTCAGAGTATTTGGATAGCATTTCCAACCCCCCCCCCCCCCCCGACATTCCATCCCAGATTTGTCAATAATTTTTCATTCATCATTGTATTCAACCATCAACTATGTCTAGAGGTTCCATACCGCACGCAAGGGAGTACGCCCCATCCCCCGCCTCCTATTAGTAGATGAATCTATTTTTAAAGAAAATACTTTCAGTACAAGTTATAATAAAAATTAATTATGGTAACAAAATTTTTTAGAGTTATATAAATATACATGTGGTAGTCGGATCAATGGGGGTCACTGGATGTGCAGAAGCTGAAGGAATATCTTGTACAGGTGGAGTTTCCCTCAGTGTACGCTCCTCAGCCACATACTGTGTCAGTGCAGGTGTTGAAGAAGGTGGAATATAATAGCTCGAAGATAATGAACCAGAAGCAAAAGATGATGGCACAGACGTCAGGCCAACAGGTAGTGTAAACATCGGAGGCCTAAATTTCTTGTGTGTCCCTAAAGACCACCAGGATCAAAATGGGGCGTATAAGATACATCTGTGGCAAGGGCATAGTCCAATCAGGTATGACCGGTAGATCATATAAATCTCTCACCACAAGACCTCGTACCACCAGCCTCAGTACCAGGATCACCATATGATCGTTGAACTCTGACACCACCCCACTCCTACCACCAGTCTCTGTACTGGGAGTAATATCAAGCTCCTCTACAGATAACTCTCGTCTAAGGGGTCGATCATGGAAAAAAGTTTAACACAAAAGTAAACACATGATATTATAAGTTATTGAAATATATATATTTGAAATAAAAAACTCACAACATGGATGAGTGGAGGAACTCCCATCTGTGTCCTGAGACAATTATTTTATGTCATCTTTTTCCACCGCATCTCTTCAATGGGTGTCATTTCCTGCAATGAAAACAAATATGGAAGTAATTAGAAACAAATATCTAATGTGTAACCCAAAAAACATAATATAGAAAATCCATTCTGATAAAAAACATAAAGAAATAGAAGATTTATGGTAGTTTGAAGGTATGTACTAGGATAGACACTCTGAATGACGTAGGTGTATCCATTGAATCATGTCCCAATTGATTTTGGAGAGGGGCCATCAATATTTCCATGTATGGATTTGATTAGAAACACCTATAAAAAGGATATTTAGGAATTCTGACGTCCCAAACCAGGATACCACTCATTAGTGACCCAAACCCAGATGGCCACATGGCCTCAAGAGCATCTACAAAAATTCCAAATGTTATTGAATAATAGTGAGAGAATTTGCTATTTATGGGGGAGACTATTCCCTAATTACCTAAGTTGCAAAATATCAATATTATCATTTAAAAGTGGAAGAAATATAACAATGGGAAAATATTGGAAATGGATGAAAATAACCAAACCAATAATTCAAACTAATAACAAAATCATAAACCGAATGCTGGTAATGTATGCCATGTATCAAGAAGAAGAACATAATTACAACTATTAGGAAGTAGTACTATACAAGAGGCTCAATAAATTCTAAAATTTTACCAAGATTCTTGAGCTACAACCCAATCATATGGTTCATCAGTGGAAAGAGTGTGAGTCATGTCAATAACTCTAAATCCAAAATCACCAATAAAGGTTCATTGCCTCGGCATTGAATCAAACCATTTTTAAAGGGATGATTTTTACCAATGGTTGCACACAACTATAGGTAAATGAGGACTTCAAGTCCGCTTTATAGGCATCCCAAATAGAGGCACTTGCCTCAGGCCCCATTATGTGTTACAGGCATCCCAAATCATTCACTCATGTTCGAGAAATCATTAATTGCACCTCTATGGTCATACCTTTCATTACCCAATTAGTTCCTCAAGTCAAGCGCACTCCATGGGTGGATAAACATTAGGCTTATACACTAATAGGTTGTTCATGGATTGAAAAAATGATTACATTCATAAAGTATAGACAAAAAAAATTATTTTTAAATTTGATATTAATTATAATGTATGTCAATGATAACAAGAATACTGAATTAAACTTGTGACTTATCTAACATTGTTATGGATGTATACACATGCCAGCATGGCTACTGAAAAGCACCCCACCATCATAAAAGTGTGTATTGGCCCAGAAAGAGACATAATATACAATGTACAATGAGAAACATATTTAATTAACCCTAATGTTATACTAGTATAGTCGTCTTAGTAACTCAATTATCACTCATGTCTAACCATGCCACTATAAAAAACCTGGAGTGTATGAGTTTTCTCTCTGATCATAATAACATCATCACACATTCTTACCATGATGTGATTCATGTGGAATATGGATGATATTAACACAAAATTCCCAGAAATACCATGCCTTCTAAGAACTGAAAATTTATGGATTATATTAACACATAATTCATGTTGAATCAAATTTGATTCACTGTCAAAGCCCAACACACACACCCAAATCAAACAGAAAACATAAGTCATACACACCCAAATAAAAATAGAAAACCAAAACAGTAGATGTAGAACATTAAAATTAAAGTATCACTTAAAAATTAGAAGTGTAGAACTAATAAATTTTTAAAATGGATCAGAACGAATAATTTCCACAATAGGGTAAAAATAATCCTTCTTCTCCAATTCACCTAAATGAAAACAAAAAACCAAAATAGTAGATGCAATATCACATACATAATACAAGTAAAGAAATCATAATCTTAATGATGGAAGGATTTCAGCCGTAGGGGATGGAAAATCCCAATTCTTCCTTCTGTTTAGGGATGCAGTCACACAGAATGGGGGAGTTCGAGCATCTTTGAATTTAGGGAAAAACATTCCCAATGGTTTGTAAAAACCATTGGTAAAGGATGATTTAAACCTCTTTATACCAATGGTTTAAGAAAAACGTTGGTATAGAGTATAATTTTCCAAACAGTTTTGAAAAAATATTGGTAAATGATTATTTAACAAGCGTTTACCAACAGTTTCCTTAAACCATTGGTAAAAGTACTATACAGGCATTGGGAAAACCACCCTTTCTGGAAGTGAATTAATATGAAAGAATTTTTTGGGGGTTAGTAAAATGTTCAATCACTATTATCCTTTATATGTTTTATTTCAGTTTGATAATAAAAACATTAAATCTCATGTTTTAACTACTATTCTTTATTTATAAATTGTGGAATATCATTGAATTTTTGAGAACTCTGAATTCCACCTCCTCCTTTAATCCATGTTGGTGACGCACTGTTGTCAAGAATGTGTCATCTTCCACGACCCGATTCAGTCAAATCCATTTCATCCATTTATTAGATCAAATCCAATATGTGAAGAACTAATCAATAGATACAAGGAAAAATGATTAAATAAAAGAATAGGGATAGGTTGAGTTGCATGTCATCAGAGGTAGTCACAACATTAGGGATTTTCTCCTTACCCATGCATGCTACTCAAATCTATCTACAAACTTAAAATTAAACATTAAAAAAATTCGTGATCACTTTCACCTCACCCCTAGCCAAGTTTCAGGGTCAACGTCTCATTTTCGATAGTAATATATTACATGGTGGAGTGGGTGGAAGAGAAGAGAGAGAGAGGTAAAGAAATGAAGAAAAGTGGATGGAGAAACACAGAGACATGGATTAATAAAACTAAAAAATGAATTACAATTGAAAACTAATAAAAAATAAAATAAAAATAAAATTAAAAAATGAAATAAGGGGGAAAATAGGAGAAGTATCGGCACATGCCATGATGGGATCCATCTTTAGTTCTGGGTGTCAAGCTGATCATTTGGGAAGGATTCGAGGGCCTCCTTTTATAGACAGAATTCTATCCTCAGAAATTTTGCATGTTATTGGCCCATTAAATTATCGATTCACACATAGACCCCTTCATAAATGTTTTCATAAATATGTTTTCCATTAACCCTCCATCCATCACCTCATTTATCCATATGATTTAGTAGTTATTGAGTTTTCATTGAATAAGGATTTTTATGGCAAAAATTTCCAAGAAGATTGCTTCAAATGTATAACGATCAATGGAAACCTTAATGACATAAATACTCCCCCAAATTTGATTTAGAGTTGTTCTTATGTGTACTAGTGTTATCCCTAGTGTTATAACCGAAATGGTAGATGAGGAGACTGATTTGTCCATCTGTTATGGTGGTGGGGTCCATGTTGTCCGCCTGGAAATGTTTCCAACTTCAATGATTTTTTGGACTCATAGTTATTTGAATCAACTCTTAGAACTAAAGATAAATGTGAATGAAATAAAAATAGGATTCTAAAATAATCACGAATTTTGGAATTATATTTTTTACGAAATGACAAAAATACCCTTGTGGTAAAAATTATTCAAAAATCCAAAATTATGCACTTTTATCAATTTTTCTCATAATCATTCTAAAATTCAAATTACCCATTATTTTAATAAAACATTGAAATACCTGGGTTTTATTATTGAAAAACATTATAAATCCTCATTATTTGATAAAAAATATGCACATAAATTTGCTCTGTCAAATACCCCCACACATAAACCATGCTTGTCCCCAAGTATAAAGTCTCAAAATGGAAATCAGAGGACAACAATATTACCAATATTCAAATTCCAAAGTAATAAAATAAAATAAAAATTCAATGTGAAATCATACTTTCAAAAATCAGCAAAAAATATCGATTTAATTTCCCATTTTTCAAAGAAACAAATAATTCACATATTTTACTTTTTCCAATTGAAAATTGATGGAACTTATCAATTCATTCATTCATGATCCGTGATTAATTTGTATTAAACATCAAAATTCGTGATTTACCTCACTTTTGATTTTTTTCTCTCATCACTCAAGATACAATTCGAGTAGAGTTATTCTCATATCATGAGAACATGCTCCTTAGCCATAGGCTTGTAAATGAACAAAATTCTCCACTTTGTCAAGAAAAATGCACATAAAACCATGAGGACTTTCATTTAAGGTTCTATTGACTCTAAGGTTTATGGTTGGTAGGATTTGATTATTTAAAAATTAAGGCTCAAGCAGGAGGCTAATATTTTAAGTACTATACATGATATCAAAAGTAAAAATATAATAAAATTATCCCCTTCAAAGTAGAAACACCCAATTCCCAAAACTCAATGAAAATGTTATGATCAAGTAAGCACAATGAATGATTTTCCCACCCTATTTTTTTACTTTTTATTCTTTTTTCAAAAGTTATGATTATATCAAATCTCACATCCATCATCTAACCACATACGATCATAAGATCATCGGTTTAGAAAAGTGGTGATTTTTGGTTTTCCCAAATCACAACCCATTTTTTTTCTCTTTTTGTTGGTTCTTTTTTTCATTTTTTTAATTTTTTTAATTCAAGAGGGGAAAAAATAGAGTATATTGAATGATTCCACAACCTTTTACAATTAACACAATAAGACCCCCAAACATCTTCCTTACAATATATATTATACCGTCTACCATGATTCCCTTTAACCCCACTCATCAACTTTGAAATATCAGGAAAATACTCATTAGATGGTATAAATGGAAAAAAATGGCTTGAAACATGGCTCATTCCTATAAAGGTCATTCATGGTCTATTTGGGATAAAATCATTATTGATGTAAAGGTGGTATTTTAAGGAAAATTTTCTTTCCAAATGATGCTTCAATCATTTTAAATGTGTTTTTACATTGTCATAGCTTTGATAAGTTTCAATATAAGTTCTTTTCAGTTACATGTCCCAAGTTCTTCCAATAAATATGCGCAATAATAAATAGTAAGTACATGGTCTATAAATCCACTTGGTAATGGAAAATATAACATTGGACAATCACTCATGGCATGATTAATAAATAAATTCACATGAACTTCAGAAATTCAATGCATGAAGGATGGTAGAGAAATTTCATTTACATGAATCAATTAATTCCTTCAAATAATGAGTCATTACTTTAATATCCATTATTAATTTTAAAAATTAAATTATTACATTCAATCATTTAATCATATCAACATTAAAATCTATAACATGGAGTCACAAGATTCCTAAGAAACTCATGTCTCTTTGATAATTCAAGTAAAACATGAATTCAAGTGTGGGAATGGAATTTTATCTTTAAAGATAAAAACATGTTGTGGAAAAAATTTTGGAGAGTTTAAAAGATAAAACACTAAAATTGAACACCCTTTTTCCATGAAACTTGGTCCTTACCCTTTACTGTTTGAGGCTTCCTTCTACCGTCATGATCTTACAAAAGAAAATCACTCAATTAATCGCAATGATAATTTTGTTTAATCTCAAAATTAAAGAGGGATGAGACCACATGCTAAATTATTTAAATGAAAATAAATTGAAATATAAATTCCAAGAAAGCAAGTAAAGATAAAACTTGGTATTATACCTCATGTGGGCCATGAATTTTGACTGCTTCTAGAGGGAAGCACCTACTGTAATCCCAATTCCGATGGAGGATAAAGCTTCTTTGATTTGAACAACCACATGTGGCTTTTTCCAGCTTTTTCTCCATCCTTATAGCATAGAGTACACCATATCCCCCTTTTACATTGATTTATAGCTTGCATGGTGTGGTAAAATGAAGTATGAATCATCCTACGTCTTTTCTGATACTTTTGAAACCTCTTCTTCTCTTTCCATTAGTTACATGATGTATTCTTCATCAATATAATAGTCAAGGGGAGTGTCAAAGTGTAATTCAATATGAATAATATTAAAATATGAAGTATCAAGATCAAATTATTCACAATCAAAGCATATTTTGTCATGGTTTATTTAGGTAAATACACTTGAATCACTTCATGAACTTCCTTCAATAAATATTCAATGTGTCTAGGGAGCTCCATATGTTCCTCAGCATGTGCGCATCGAGGTTCTTCTTCTTCCTCCATGGCAGAGTTCTGGATGCCTAATTATGTATAATCAAAACCACATAGAGTGATATAGAATTCATATTCAATAAAAATAGAAGGGATAGTGTCAATGAATGGTTCAACTCCCTAAGTCAGTTCGGCTTCAATATCTGCCTTAGTGGTAGGTGCCTCTTGGAGTATACTCTCTGAGGATGGAGGTAGGTAGTCAGGCTCATCCATCATGACTTCAAATTCCACCACTTTGGTGGTTTCTTCCTTCAGTGGTGCTGAATCTTATTCTTTGTGTTATATGGGAAAGTTTGGTAGTTCCTCATATTTAATAAATTTTTCATCCAAACCTTTTTGATCACCCACTTGTAAGTCAGTAGATACGTTTTCCTCCCTTTCTTCCTCAGGTTCTTCAATTTCATATATAAGTTGTGAACTTTATTCCACCACTTTCTCATGTTCATCCTCTGGATTAGGGTTTGGTTGCTCTATTAATGCATGAACATAATCAAAATCTCTATTAGGCTTTTTGGTTAGTTGGTCAGTGCTTTCTCTAAGTTCATTCATCTTATCTCTTCTAAAATATTCATCTTCTTCTTATTTTTGTTACTGAACCTGTGAGTAATTTTTTCATGCATAATATTCTGAATTTGAATACATCATAGAAGTCTTTTTTTAGTTTTTTTAAATAAAATTATATATAACTAATATATGAAAAAATAAAAAGTAAATTAACTAATGATTTGATCCCCGGAAACAGCGTCAGTTTTGATGCACGTCTGTTGTGGGGTGTGGACAAAAATAATTATATTTTTCTTAGTGGAGAATAGTGGCTGACCAGGGTCATCTCTCTTTAATATCCTTCTCAATGTAGTACACTTAATTTATTTAATTCACCTATTATATCTCTTTTTGTGGTTTTTTTATTAAATGAAAGTGATTAAAATCTTTTTGGGTTTTTTATTATTTAAAATAATGACATGTGAAGAAAGAATTCTAAAATTATACTAATATTCAAGTCAAAATAGAATGAATTAATAAAAAATAACTTGGTTTTGGGGGTGGGTTAAATATTAAATCATTATTCTCCTTTATATATTTTATTTCACTTCGATAATCCAAACATGAAATCTCATGTTTGATCTACTATTCTTTATTTATAAATTTTGGATTATCATTGAATGTTTGAGCACCCTCAATTCCACCTCCTCCTTTAATCCAGGTTGGTGACACACCTTTGTCTAGAATGTGTCATCTCCCAAGACCCGGTTCAATTGACGTTGTTTCATCCATTGATTATCTCAACTCTAATTTGTGAAGAAATAACCGATTGAGAGAGGGAAAAATTATTAAATAAAATAATATGGATAGGTTGAGTTTCATGTTATTGGTGGTAGTCACAACATTAGGGACATTCAACTTACCTGTGCATGCTACTCAAATATATCTACAAACTTAAAATTAAACATTAAAGAAAATTCATGATCACCTTCACCTACCCTTTGGCCAAGTATTGGGTTTATCCTCTCATTTCTGAGAGAAATATATTACTTGGTGGAGTGGGTGGGAGAGAAGAGAGAGATAGGGATCGAAATGAAGAAAAGTGATGGTGAAACACAAAGGCATGGATTGATAAAAATAAAATTTGAATTACAATTGAAAAATAATACCAAACTGAAATTAAAATAAAATAAAATGAATAAATGTGGTGGGAAGAGAGGTGTAGCATCGTCCCATTTCCCATTGGGAACCCTCCTTGGCTGTTGGTGTTGAGGTGATGATTTGGGAAGGAGGCGAGAGCCTCCTTTTATAGGCAGAATTATATCCCTTAAAATATTGCACATTGTTGGCACAATAAATGGTCGATTAACACATGGAATCCTTCATAAAAGTTGTTCCTATATTTATTTTCGGTTCAACCTCCACATTTCATCTCATTTAGACATCGTATTAAGGAGGTATGGAATTTTCATTGAATAAGAATTTTTATGGCTGAATTTTATAGGAAGCTTCCTTCAAATGTATAACAATCAATGGAGACCTTAATGACCATAAATCTCCCCTATAATTGTTTTAGAGTCATTTCAATGTGTCCTAGTTATATCTCAGGTATAATAACATAAATTAGAGGTGAGGAAACCGATTTTTGCATTCGTTATAGTGGTGATGTCCATGCTGTCCATCCAGAAAAGTTTCCAAATTCAATGATTTTTTTGGACTAATAGATCATCGAATCATCTCTAGGTCATAATGATAAATATGAAGAATATAAAATCAGTATTATAACAAAAAAAATAATCAGTAATTTTTTATTTATATTTTTTAATAAATGTCAAAAATACCCTTGTGGTAAAAATCTGTCAAAAATCCAAAATTATGCACTTTTCTCAATTTTTCACATAATCATTCTAAAACTCAAATTACCAATAATTTTAATAAAACTTTGAAATACATGGGTTTTATCATTAAGAAAAATAAAAAAATCCTCATTATTTGATAAAAAAATGCACATAATGTTTCTTTGTCAGATATGTCCTCCCTCCTTGTCTTGTGTTATCATAATATGTCATGCCTAAATTGATTAAATGCTTAAATGGAACTTGTTAAATGAGTGGGAATACTTGTTAGTTGTTTTTAGATTTCTTAAATGGTTTTTTGGTAATTATGATTAATGGGTGGGTATATCCATGTGATGTGTTAAATGGAAATTGGTGATAAGTGGGTGGGTATAACCATGTGACATGATTAAATGGAAGTGAAGTGCATGAGTGGATATACTCATGAGATGTAATGGTTTAAATGAGAAGGTATATTCATTGAATGGTTTTGAATGTTATTGATTTTATGAGTGGGTAGACTCATATGGTTGGAAATTGTTAAATGTATGGAATGGTTGATGATTTACATAGATTCCAAGGATGGATCTCCATGAATTTGGAATGATGTAGTGGACACCTTGTTTGAGTAATCACTTTGGGTCTTGATTCTGTGGGATGACTCGGGCTTTGTTTTCCATTAGATCTAGCTTGATTAGACTCACATAGGACAGGCTTGTACACATTCTCCTAGGACGCCAACCAGTGCCTATACTGAGTTTCTATCGATATGATACTAGGACTTGATGATGATGCCTTGGTCTTCAATACATTGTATTCAGCCCTTCATGGTCTACACTTCATTATATGACATAATCGTGGGATATATGAATGTGGTTGTATGACATGTTCATGTGTTTTCGATATGGTTTTATATATAGAGTAAGGTTGTGTGGATTGGATATGGATTGTTTTACGATAAGGCTGTGTTGTCGGTTTATATTGCCTATAAGTTCCTTGTTAGGAGTTTCCACTTATTGTAGGGAGCCACAAGAGGCTGTTCAGTATAACTTGTTTTCGTTGGTTATATGCCTTGGGTTTTCAAACATACATTACTACTTACTTGTACATGTTTCGCATATTTCATAGTGCAGCTTAGAATTGTATAGATCTATGGGTGGAAACCTACTAGGATATTTATCTCACACGTTGTTTGGGCCTCCTTGGGGACCCAAAAAAATTATATTGTTTCAGGTGATAGTAGGGAAAAGTGCCCTAACATTAGTTGTTGTCATTTCATTAGAGCATGGGAACATGATACCCAGCTGAGGCTTGTGATTCTACTATGACACTTTTTGATCTTTTTGGATTTTGGATACTTTTATTGTACTTTATTTCCATGTATATTTTTTGGTTGTTTTCTAGATACATGTATCATCTGCATCATGGAATATGAGACACTTATGGCTTGTTATATATTCTTGTCTTGCTTTTCTATTTTACCTATTGTCCGCTTATTGTATTTACTTCTTATATTGATTTTGATTGACTACCAATATGATATACTCGGGTAATGAGGGAATAGTCTCCCTAATAACTCAACTCGGCCATCACCACTAGTCGGAAGCATCTTGCATTTGAGGAGTGCGCATGAGGCCATGTAGCCAACCGGGCTTGGGGTACTATTGAGTGGCATCCGAGTTCAGGACATTACAGTGTGGTATCAGAGACAATTTCTTTTCTTGTTTAATTTACTATTTGGAGACAATATATAGGGATATGAAGATAAATATAATTTTTTAATGAGCTATGCTCGAGCGTAGATAACCCGTGTACAAGAAAAATCAAAATTACCCTAAATGAAATTGCTCTTTTCTGGTTTTGAATATTACATTTGATTTTATTTCACCATTAGGTGACACACAAGATTTATGCTGATACTATTGATGCAATTGTGGGTTCTATTTTTCTGCAACCCGATGAGATGAGGGTATTCCATGTCATGCATCATATAGTCGCTTGTTAGAAATCACATATCATACATTATGTCATTCCATTTAAGATGAATTATATGACGAATTCTATTGTGATCGGTCCTCTAATAGTTGTTCTTGATTTTGTGATAGACTTTGTGTAGAGGATAGAGATGTGACATCATCTTTCAATTCATAAGGTGTATGGGCCCATATGAAATAGAAAATTACGTACCTTTTAAATTAAAATTTTGAAGTGAATTTGATGTGTATGGATTATATGGGCATAAAATTTTGGTTTAGGAGGTGTTATGGGTGCTCAAGTATAAGAACATGGTGAACCATTGGTTAAATCATGCCAAATAATGACTGTTAAATGAAAATAAATGGAAAATAGAAACATGACCTACACCCCGATTTTGAGTGGGTGAGACGTAGTGCTTCTAGTTGTGTTTTGACTGTTAATTATACAGTCATGGATTTAGGATTAGGTTGTGTGTTATGACTTCTTTTTAGGAGGGTTTTGGCATGTCCTATGCTTTTGAGATGCATCATTGATATCATTCCTTTCTTAGGAGAGTTTTTGGAATTGTAGAGGCATGTCACCCTGATGACCTCCAATGGTATGCCAAGAGGGTGGTGATGACCATGCTTTGAAGGTGGTGGGCCATGAGATACTAGTGTGTCCTCTTTTAGTGTTTTTTGTGGTACAATAGACTATTTCAGACATAGGTGTTGAGGCATTGTTCCACGAGGGGATATTTTGCTATATGTAGAATTTTCAAGGAGCACCACAGCCTACCCTGACTATGGCCATGCTGACATGGGTGTTCTAGAAGCAACATCCCTTCACGTTTTTGGGGGATGATGGTCTAAAAGCTTCTGAGTTGTGGCTTGAGACCACACTAGATATCATCGAGCATCTGGAGACAACTCTTGAGAGGAGGGACAAGCTCACCCCTTATATGATACATGGAGTTGTAAAGTACTAGCGGGATGTTCTGAACCAGGATGAATGGCTATGAGATATGGGTTAGACAGATTTCTAGACATACTTCCTTGAATACTATTACCCCAAGACACTACGAGAAGCGTGAGATAGTGACTTCATGCGTCTAGAGCATGGCACCATGACAGTTATAGAGTACACAACATACATTACAGAGTTGCATTGTTTTGCACTGATGAACCTTACTGATGAGCTGTCGAGAGCGAGATACTTTGAGGAAGGCCTCTGACATACTATCAAATCCCATGTCAACATGATCAGGTTGACCTCAATAACTAAGATTGTGAATCAGGCACTGATTATAGAGTGGAACCTGAGGGAATTTGAAGATATAGAGCAGGGAAATGTTTCTTCTCAACCTAGTAGTTCTACATCTTCACGCAGAATGTAACATATTGATTCTTCCCATGAGATGAGCATCATTTAGGCTATGAGTCCTAGTAGCTCATTGTTTTTTCACTAGTGTGGCAGGAGAGGACACATAAAGAATCAGCATGACTGCGACCCAGTCGAGTGATGAGGTTATGGAGGGATAGGCCACACACAATGGTTTTGAAGGACCTTCCCTCCAGTTGTGAGTGGTAGGGGTCAGCTCCGATGTTAGGTTTTGGAGTAGGTTTCTAATATCCATGTCAAGAAGAGAGATAGAGCAATGCAGGCCGATCATTCTACAGAAACAGTGGTCTTTGCAGAGGTTTCCATACACAAATTACTCCTATACATCAAAGAGGACCTACTCTAATCAGTTTGGTTGTTTCATAGGGTCTTGGTATAGGTCAATTATATTATGTACAACCTACTCCTGAGGAGAAAGGTTTCATACTATGTACAGTGAGAGGAATGATCTTAGTAGCCACTACTATTGCATCTGCTCTTTTTGATATAGGTGTATCTCATAGTTTCATATCTACACCTGTGGTGAAAATCCTTGGGCTTGTTGTGTTGTATTTTGAAAGCGTTTTAGTTCTAGAAATACTATTGGGAATCAGAATGGATGATGTTCTGTAGTGCAGGGAGTTCCCCCTTGAGGATGGTCGGTGTCACTTCATTTGAGATATTTATGTCTCTAAGATGATTGGTTTTGATGTCATTCTTGGGCTAGACTGTTTAGTATATTATCAATCTTACATTGTCTACTATCGCATAAGGGTAACTTTCACATCACGAGAGGATGCAATGTTTACTCAAAAGGTTAAATGGGGTGTCCAGGTGAGTTGAGATAGACTAGATCATCATGAGTTTGGATGAATGATATCCTATATTTCTATTTTATATTTTGGATGATCAGGGAGTGAGTCAGGTTGAATTTTCTCTAATGGTGGATCGTTTCAGGGACATGTTCCCATATGAATTTTCTAGTTTACCTCTCGAGAGATAGGTTGAGTTCTCCATTGAACTTGTGTTATAAGCTGCACGAGTATCCATTTCTAAATACTAGGTGGCTACGATGGAGTTGTAAGACATTTTGTGGAATCTTGAGTATTTGGAGGCAAAGGGGTTTATCCGACCTAATACTTCTCTGTGGGGTTTTCCAGTTCTTTTTTCAAAAAATGTCGATATAACTCTTAGGATATTTGGGGATTATCATTATTTGAATCATTTAATGGTTAAAAACATATATCCCTTTCCTAAAATAGATGAAATGCTTGATAAGATTCTAGGATCTAGAGTATTCTTGAAAATTGAACTAAGGATAGGATATACCCAAGTACATATTTGACCCACAGATATACCTCGTACAACCTTGCATAGTAGGTATGGTTTATATGAGTATCTGATTATGCCATTCAGTATCACCAACACGATAGTAGTTTTTATGGTGCTGATGAACTGAGTGTTCCATCCCTAATTGTGACACATCATGTATTGGGCTGGGAGTAGTGCTGATGTCAGGGGATAGAGTTTTGGCATATGAGTCTCAGTTTCTATGGCCATGTGAGAGGAATTACCCTATGCATGATCTTGAGCTAGATGCATTTGTTCATGCTTTTCACTATTGGATACATTATTTATTGGGAGATCATTTTTTGGTGTATACAGACTACAAAATCCTCAAGTATATATTTACTCAGTATTATTCGAATATGGGGCAAAAAAGGTGGGTGGAGTACCTACAGTCTTTTTACTTCAAGATTGAATACATGATTCATAAAGGTAATGTAATGTTCGATGCACTGAGCACGTGGACTCAGATACAGACAGTGCAGTAGGTAAGTAGCGAATGGAAACTTATGGCATTATTCTCTAAGATCTGTATGGGGGTGCACAATAGTAAGGTATAGACATATCTAACATCCATAGTTGTGACCTATACCCTATTGTATAAAGTATGGATGTTGCAGTTATCGAATTTAGAGGGTCTAGTCCTATGGGAGAGTGTGGAAGATGAGGACCCTCCTCCTGGTTGGACCATAGGTGTTGATGAGATCTTACATATCCATGGATGTGTTTTGGTTCTAGTGGATTTACGTGGGGATATGATGTGGGAGTTTCATGCTTCATCTTGGGAACTACATCGCGGATTCAGCAAGATGTACAGTGACTATCATCATCAATACTAATGGCCAAGTGTAAAAAGTGAGGTTGCTAGTTTTGTTACGAGGTGTTAAACCTGTCATCATGTGAAGGAGGAACATCAATTACCAGCCATGATTTTATAGAATTTACATATTCCAAAGTAGAAATGAGATGATTTCATAATTGATTTCATGACTAGTTTACTAAGGTCACCTTGAGGTAATGATGTTCCGTGGGTTGTTGTTGACCGGATCAAAAAGGTTGATTATTTGTTACCGATCAAGGATACCTTCGATTTTAATGTTCTTGGAAGTTTTTATATCAATGATATTACACAACATCATGGGTTATCACACACTATAATTTCAAATAGGGATCCCACATTACATCTCGTTTCTTATAGAGTTTTTAGAGGGCACTGGGTACATAGGTGCTTCTGAGCATAGTCCAGCACCCTTAGACTGATGTCCAATCAGATTGTGTGATACAAGTGCTAGAGAACATGATGAGAGAATGTGTCCGAGATTTTGGGGGATCATGGGAGAGACACATTCATCTAGATGAGTTCTCCTATAATAACAACTATCAGGCAACGATACAGATGTCTCCTTATGAGGCTGTGTACAGTAGGCTATGCCAATCACCCTTGTGATGGCTAGAGGTAGGTGAGGTAGCTTTACTGGGACCTTATCTCATGCAAGAGAATTTTGAGTAGATCCATTTGATTCAGAAGCAGATGGATACTGCACAATCTTGATAGAAATCTTATGTCAATTACCGTATATGACCTCTAGAGATTGAGGTCAGGGATCATGTCTTTTTATGTGTTTCACTAAGGTTGGGAAATAGAAGGTTCATGATATGGGGTAAGCTTTCGCCACTATATGATATGACATTCAACATTCTTGAGAGAGTAAGATTAGTAGACTATTAGTCTTAGATACCTCAGAGGTACTAAGCCATGCCTGACATCTTCCATGCATCACAACTGCGCCATTATAATTTGGACCCATCTTACGCTTTTCAACCTGAGGAGGTTGACCTACAATTTGATGCATCCTTCAAGTAGAGTCTAATTTGTATTTTTGATATGAGTATTAAGGTTATAAAAGGCTATTCAGTTCCTATAGTATAGGTTCTATGAAATCTAGACCATTCACATGACGATACTTTGGAGCAGGAGACCGACATACATTCTTAGTGACAGGAGTTTTTTAAAATGGATCTTTACTACCCTTGAAAGGGAAATTTGGGGAATAATTGCATTAAGGGGGAAAGATTGAAAAATCCTAGGTTTTTCATGAGTTATGAATCTTTTACATTCTATTTTGGCATAGACACTAAGCTGGGCCATGGGATGGTTGGGCTTTTCTGGGAAATAATAGGCAAGAAGGTTGTGTACCCGTTACAAGCCAATTACACGATGTGTAATGGGATTACACAAAGTGTAATACGATTTCATAACATGTAATTGTTTGTCTAGGACCTTTTACAATGTGTAAGGGTTTTACCCCATTAATGGAAAATCGAGCATTACACACCGTGTAAGGAAATTACTTGTCATGTAATTTCCTGACTATGTTTTTTAAAAATTGAGGTAGGGACCTCTATATTTTTGGACAGAAGCCTTTTTTCTCACTTTTGAAGCCTAAAAACATTCTTATCTTGCTTTTCAGATATAGCGCCCATTTGGATTCCATTTCTTTCCTTGTCATTTTTGTTGGAACCACGACGGTAAGATATTGATTTCTTTTTATCCATTCTTGATTCTTCAGAACAATAGTTGCATTTTATGGATTTAGGATTTTATGCCCTAATTTCTTATTATTCATATGTTTTTGAGATTTACTCTCAAGCAGGAAGAATTATAAAATGATACTAGATGAGAACTCCACTAATTAGATAATTTAGGTTTTCTATACTGTTCTTTTGGCCTTTGATGCTTTATAGAACTATTGACCTTTTTTCTGCCCGCTGAACTTTTTAACGCGAACCTGATTTTAAAGTGTTAATCTGATATATATGAAGTAGGACCTATTCGGGACTCCCTTCGGTTCTTTGAGATACGTTTGTGGTTGCTGACCCAGCCCAAGGACACCCATGGGGTGCACCATGCCTTTACATTGGTTTTTACCATTGATGAACTACCCATGGGGTGTGACCTCGAGTTTTCCTAGTTTAAGGAAGCTCAGTTGTACTTAAATGTGGCTGAATTACAAACATATCTTGCCTCCTTACCTTGTGTTATTATAATATTCCATGCCTAATGTAACGCCCCGACCCTAGTTGCCTAGAGTCGGTGCATTATTACATAACATTGGCATGATCACAAGAAAGATCAAATCTCGAAAGACCGATTGGTTTAGTAGCCTTGTAAACACTAGATATATTCATAAGTTTTACATTACATCATAAAATGAAAAACTACTACAACAACATAATGTTTCCACAGCCCACACTATAATCCACTCATAATATCCCTGCAGGTCATTCATAACTTACATCTTCACATCCTGGGAAAAATAAAACATAGAAAAGGGGTGAGCTCAAATGCCCAGTAAGGATAACAATATAGCGGAACATTCAAAAATAAGCATAAACAGTTAAGGCAATCAATTACTAAAACAAAAGCCTTTTAAACTTGAACTTCAACATAGTATGGCAAAAGTAAAATGAAATAATTCCATTTACTTGTTCACATGGATATTCTACTAATCGAATAATCACATGCAAAATCAATAACCACTTTCATAATGTTGGAATGCATAATGCCAGACTATCATAACCACATAGCCAAGGCCTCGTGCCAAGACTACAAATAAGATTTTTGCCAAGGCCTTGTGCCAAGACACTAGTTTGTCTCATGAGACCTACCGATGCATCGAGGAGCTATAGCGGGCTCCACCCGTCACTTATTAAGTCCAATGCATTCCCATATGAAAAGGTTTAAACATAACATAAACATTCGTATTAAAAATAGCATACGAAATGTCAATACTTTCACCATAAACTATGAATGGTATAAAAATAGCACATCCACAGTCAAACATATCACAAAACCTTCAATACAATATAGAAGTTTTGTATCATAATAAATCAACTTCAAATAATCTTAAAATCCATCAAAGGATGTTGACATAGATGAAATCAAAATTCTTTTAAAAGAAATATCTCCTTTTATTTTGAAATCATTTAAGATCGATATAAAATAAAACATTTTCTTTGAAAATATTCTTATAAGCTTGTAAGGGAAGCTTTGAAGATTTTATAACGGCGTAAAATAACTGCACCCGCCGTATAAGTTAAAAAAAACATTCTTACCTCAATTCTGTCGAAAAGGTTAAAAAGGACCTTGTTTTGAAAATGGCGGAAGGATTCCTTTGTAAACCTCTTATAAAAAGTCAAACAAGGGTATAAATGACTTTAACCCATATTCTTGTAAATAGTAAAAATGTTTTGAAATGCATTTTTGAGAAACATGGATGTGGATGATAAAGAGATCCCAGTAGATTATTACGTACAAACAACCTTGGATAATGAAGAGGTTGTAAAGTAAACCCTTACCTTGTACTTTTCCTTGGTTGGGGTAGGTTAACCTCCTGTATAATGGTGAAATAGTTGTTATTAAATTATACAGGAATCATATATATTAATATGATATCATATATGATCTTTTAACATTGATTTGTTAATAATATCTTAGAATTATCGTCGTTTCGGGAGTTAACTTATTCATTTTCTTTTATATGTTTTGTTACATAAGCCATGGTTGTTGTATATTATTCATATCCAGAATGATATCCAGTCCTTAAACATCATTTTTAAATCATCAAATGATAATTATACTTGAATGGATACGATGGAGAATGAATCTCATCGCGTTCGTGGAGACGGTAGTCCGTACGTACGCACGAACGCTACTTCCATTTAATTTTTTTATTTTAAAAGAATCGAATCCAAATGATACATAGGTATATTACTATTCCAGTATAATATAATATTTTATATATGTTACTTAAGTTCATTAACACCATCCTTTATATGTTCCATGTGTGGTATGAACGAGTCATATCATTTTAAGGGGGCGGTAGTCCGCACTTCCTCAAATGAAATTATCGTATGTATATACAACATGAAACGAATAATGGTATGAAATAAAATGGAATTACAGAAGCTTATATATAAAATATATATCACTAATATCATATTTAATTACAGTTCCATCATAATGGACACCATGAGAGGCGGTAAGATGTATTTGAACAATCATCGTTTCGTGAGGCGTTAGTTTGCCATCCACAGAAACATTATGTTCATCATCCATTAGATGGAGTTGTGTGTATGTGTAGTTTGAATCCTTCTTATAACAACATCCTAGTATATTGAGGATACTGGTGTTGTTACAAAAGAAAGGAAATAAAAAGAGTTTGGGGGTTGGAGAAGCAAAATAAAGGAAAATAATTTAAGAGAAATCGTTACCTTTAATTTAGGTAACTCACTTTGGTTGGAACCAAAGGACTTCTTGAAATGATTTCCGCCTAAGGGGAAGCTTCAAGTAGGAGGAGAGGGATGTGGGGAGATTAGTTGGGCAGAGTTTGGACGAGCCAAGTGGCTTGAGAGGTGTGAGGAATGAGTAGAAGTGGTCTCCTTTTATAAGGGAGAAGAGGGGCTCTTTAGGAAAGAGTGAAAGTATTACTTTATAATATAATTATATTCGGTTTATAATGGTCCAAAAATCATTGAGGTCGAAGATAAGATGACTCATATTCTAAATAACATCAACCAATAAGAATTGGACAGGTTTTAGATAATATTTTAATCTTTATAATCTTATTTTTTTAAATGATTTATTAATGAGGTAAACATTGCATCATTATTGTGTCATTAATAATTTAAATTATTTGATGTCTAAAAATTATAAATAAAATATCATTATGTATGAAATTTTTTTATCTTTCTAATGAATATTTATAATCGAAAATCCAAACTGTATAACCCTATGTAAAAATTGTTCTTCTAAAAGATGTAAGCTTATGCCATTTTTATTTTTATTTTTACTTTATTAATATAAAGTGTCCCTACCACATACAAGTGGCTCCAAGGGGTCCCCAAATTGACCCAAGGATGATCATGGTCGGGTATGTGTCCCCCAATAAGGTTAGGACACGTTTTAGGGTAATTTGGTATTATTATAATATTATTTTTTAACCCGTATTTACCGGATTTACCCTTAACCATGGTAAATAAAATATTTACCATAGTAATTATTCAAAATGTCTAAAAATAAAAGTTACCTATTTACACAATTTGGACATCCTGATTCCAAATATGGAATCCATTTTTCTAAATTCAAAACACAGAAGTGGCAGAAATTAATTTAAAATTAATTCCCGCTGTCAAAACAAAAAGCGTGTTTTTAAGAGATAATAACTATCAAAAGATTGACACTTGTTTATGTTCGGTTTAATTGTAAAATCATGTCCAATGACCAACATTATATTAAATGGTAAAAATATATTCTAAATATACTTTAAAACCACTCAAATTCACAATTTATCACTATTAATTATTATGATTAAAAAAGTTGTTTTTAATTAAAATTTAGTAATTTTCACTATTCATCAAAATATGAAAGTTATCCGAAATGTACCAAAATTTCACCTTAGGCTAAATTCGATATTTCGAATCCAAAAATGAAGTCCATTTTCAAATATAAAATATATATAATTTCAAAAAGTAGGTGTTACTATTCATAACGGCTAGTTTGATTAGTTATGGTGTGTTAGAACTCGGTGTTGCATACAACACACGCTATCACATTATTCAAAGAGAAGCGTACCGTAGAAGCTTGGGGTGTTACATTCTCCCCTCCTTCAAATAATTGCATCCTCGAAATTTCTAGGGTATTACTGCATAAAAATACTCGGGTGGTTCTTCATCATAAGTTCCTCGGGTTCCCACGTTGCCTCTTCCATCTTATGGTTTCTCCACAAAACTTTTACCAGACGTGTCGTCCGGTTTCTCAGTACTTGTTCTCTTGTATCAAGAATCTTGACGGGCTCTTCACAATAAGACAGATCGGGTTCCAGTTCTAATTCCTCATAGGTGAGTACATGCGTTGGGTCAGGCATGTATTTTCTCAACAGAGATATGTGGAACACATCGTGAACTTTGAAGAGACTTGGCGGCATTGCCAATCGGTAAGCTACAGCCCCAATTCGTTCTAGAATTTCGAAAGGTCCGATGTACCTGGGACTCAATTTACCTTTCTTACCAAAACGTATGACTCCCTTCCACGGAGATACCTTCAGAAAAACATGATCACCGACTTGAAATTCCAAATCCTTCCTTCGATTATCGGCATAGCTCTTCTGCCTACTTTGAGCTGCTTTGATGTGATTTTGGATTACATTCACCTTTTCCACCGTTTCCTCCACCAGTTCTGGGCCTACAAGTTTTCTTTCACCAACGTCATCCCAACAGGTTGGTGTACGACATCTCTTTCCGTATAACGCTTCATATGGTGCCATCTGAATACTTGAATGGAAGCTATTGTTATAGGAAAATTCTACCAGAGGTAAATATTGATCCCACATACCTTGAAAGTCAAGTGAGCAAGATCTCAGCATGTCTTCTAAGGTTTGAATAGTCCGTTCTGATTGTCCGTCTGTCTAAGGGTGGTAAGCAGTGCTCAAATGAAGTTTAGTATCCAGGGATTTCTGAAGACTTTTCTAAAATCTTGAAGTAAAACGGGGATCACGATCAGAAACAATCGATAGAGGTACTCCATGAAGTCTCACAACTTCATTAATATATAGTCTTGCTAGACTTTCCAGGGGTAGATCTTCTCTTATAGAAAGAAAATGTGCTGTCTTGGTAAGACGATCAACAATAACCCATATTGCATCGTTCCTTCTAGGAGTCTTTGGTAGCCCCATGACAAAGTCCATCGTAACATTGTCCCATTTCCACTCCGGTATGGGAAGAGGTTGCATGACTCCTCTAGGCTGTTGCCTTCCAGCTTTCACTTGTTGACAAACCATACATCTTGACACAAAATCAGCAATCTCCCTCTTCATGTTGTCCCACCAAAAATGTTCCTTCAAATCTCTATACATTTTGGTTCTCCCAGGGTGTATAGAGAAATTGGAACTATGAGCATCATCCAGCAATTCCCTTTTTAGATCAGGTATATTGGGAACACAAAGTCTCTTCCCGAATTTCAAAATTCCATCTTCATACACAAAGTCTCTCAATCTCCCATCATTCACTGCTTTAATCTTCTTTTGGAATTCTTCATCATCGGTCTGAGAACTCTTAATCCTTTCTAGTAAAGATGGTTTGGCAACCATTTGAAAAAGCATTGATGTTTCACCTTCCCTGGTTATTCCCATGTCCATCTTCACTAGATCCATGAAAATTGGATCCCTTTCAATTCTCATATTGTTCAAAACTCCATGGTCTTTTCTACTCAAAGCATCTTCCACCTTGTTTGCCTTCCCTGGGTGGTAGTGTATCGTACAATCATAATCCTTGAGTAATTAAAGCCATCTCCTTTGCCTCATGTTGAGTTCTTTATGTGAGAAAATATACTTCAAACTCTTGTGATCATTATAAATCTCACATTTTTCACCATAGAGGTAGTGCCTCCATATCTACAAAGCAAAGATCACTGCTGCTAACTCGAGATCATGAGTAGGATAGTTTTGTTCATGAATTTTCAACTGTCGTGATGCATAGGCAATAACTCTATCATTCTGCATAAGGACACAGCCAAGTCCTTTCTTCAATGCATCACTATAAATAACGAACCCATCATTCCCTGATGGTAGAGTCAATATAGGAGCATTGACTAATCTTCTCTTCGGTTCTTCGAAACATTCTTCACACTCTTTTGTCCAAACAAATTTAACCCCTTTACGTGTGAGCTTCGTTAATGGGTTAGCCAATCGGGAAACATTCTGGACGAAACGTCGATAATAACCTGCCAAACCAATAAAACTACGTACCTCAGTTATACTCGTAGGTGCTGGCCATTCTTGGATTGCCTTGGTCTTAGAAGGATCAACAGAAATTCCAACTTTGGAGAGAATATGGCCAAGAAAATAAATCTCATGAATCCAGAATTCACACTTGCTAAACTTCCCATATAATTCATGCCTCCTCAGAGTCTTCAAGATAATGCGCAAGTGATTTTCATGATCTTCGTAGGTTTTGAAGTATACCAAGATATCATCAATAAATACCACCACAAATTCATCGAGATACTCCTTGAAAACTCTATTCATCAGATCCATGAATACAGAGGGTGCATTAGTCAATCCAAACGGCATTACAGTAAACTCGTAATGCCCGTACCTGGTTCGAAATGTTGTCTTCGGAATGTCTTCCTTCTTCACACACAACTGATGGTATCCAGATCGAAGGTCAATCTTTGAAAAGTATTGAGCTCCATGCAGTTGGTCAAATAAATCATCAATACGAGGTAGGGGATACTTGTTCTTTATCGTTATAGCATTTATCTCCCTGTAGTCGATACATAACCTCATAGATCCATCTTTCTTTTTAACAAAAAGAACAGGGGCTCCCCATGGAGAAACACTAGGGCGAATAAATACCTTATTACTCAATTCCTCTAGTTGTTTCTTTAGTTTGACTAACTCTACAGTGGCCATTCTATAAGGGGTCTTCGATATAGGCCTTGATCCAGGTATCAAATCAATGGAAAACTCAACTTCTCGTTCTGGAGGATGTCCAGGTAAATCTTCCGGAAATACATCTACAAATTCTTTCACAACAGGTACATACTCTATTTGAACATTCCTTTCCTCACCGACAGTTATTTCATTCTCTTCCTCCCCAATAATTGAATTAAGTTGAGTTACTGTGGGTGGATCTAAATAAGAATTAGGTGGTGACGATTCTTCTCTAAAAATAAGGTTCTCCTTATCATTATCATCAAGAATCGTAACCTCTTTCTTCTTACAATAAATCTTCGCATCATAGTCCGAAAGCCAGTCCATACCGAGGATTATATCAAACTCAATCATAGGTATGACGATGAGATCAGCAGAGAAAGAAAATTTATGTGCTCTAATGGGGACTGATTCACAAAACTTTGTTGCAATGATACTTCCCTTAGGAGTTTTAACTGACAACTCCCTTATTAAATCAAATTGGAAATATCTAATTTTCTTAGCAAACTGGGAAGATATGAAACAATGCGATGATCCAGAATCAAATAATGCATTTTCTAAACTTGAGGAAACCATTAAATTACCTGCCACCACGTCTTTCGGAGCTTCTACCTCAGCAGTAGTGATAGCATAAGCCTGGCCTTGATCCCTTGGCCTTTTCTGAGGTAAGTTCTCCTGACGCTTAGGACATGCATTTGCATAATGCCCCATCTCCCTGCAATTGTAGCACTGAACGTTGGTAGCTTCCTTCTTCCCCTTGCAATCATGAGCTTGGTGGCCTTTTTCACCACACTTGTAACAGACTCCCATTCCCTTCAAGCAAGTACCAGGATGTTTCTTCCCGCATTTACCACAAGATGGATATTCAACCTTTCCCTTCTTCCCCTTATTTCCATTCCCAGATTGATCAGCAGGTCTCTTCTTCTCTTGTTTTGCTTTAAAGTCATAAGACTTAGATAATTCCTTTTCGGTCTTGATAGCACATGAGACAATGTCTTCGTACGATGAAAAGGATTGTGAGACTAATGCTCGACGGAGAAATGGTTTTAACCCATCAAAGAAACGATCAATATTACTTATTGGGTTACGAATATAATCACCAGCGTACCTCGCTAACCTTGTAAAGTTAGCCTCATACTTTGTGACATTCTCATCCTCCTTTTGTCTCAGACTCAGAAATTGCCTTTCCATATCTGCTCGATGGTCGCGAGGGAAGTATTTTTCTAAAAAAAGATCTTTGAACTCCCTCCATTCCATATTTGATACTTCATCATCTTCCTTCATGTTCTGAATCAATGACCACCATTGATCAGCATCTCCAGTGAGGCGGTAAACTGCCATGATAACTTTTTCCCTTTCACTGCTCCCCAAAGCCTGAAATATTTTCTCTAGGGAAAATATCCATTGCTCAGCTACTAAGGGATTTGTATTCCCATTGAACGTTGGTGGTTGTTGCCTCATGAATCGATCTAACATTGATCCTCCACGCTGCGGATCAGGGTGCTCCATACGGGTAAGGTTATTATTCATAACCTGAGTAAGTTGTCCCAGTATGGTGATTAGCTGATCAGCACCAGTTGCATCACCAGCCCCACTATAATTATCTTGAGCAGGAGGGCAATCCCTACATGGAGTGCGTGCATTGATACGGTTTCCATTTCTTCCACTAGGCGCCATTTCTAAACAATGGAATAAACTAGATCAGTTTATGAATCAAAATACATAATCCCATACTTATAAAACACTTAACATAAATTGAACTATTTATGGATATAATCCATAATCATAAAAATGTTTTCTTTGAAGAAGTATATACTCATAAACCCTTCATAATGATTTGTAAAGAAAATGAGAGTTATCCTAAGCATATCCCCCGGGAGTGTCGTAACCAAGAGTGCAGCAAGGCCCGTTGTCGTGCACCAGTTCCCGTTCGAGTCTAGCTCAAAGCGGTGTTTTCGGGTTTTACCCCTAGGTACATATGTGCCAGAGCCACCTCTACCTGCTCGTATCCAGACAGGGATGTATTGCTCGGAAAACTCACAAAATCTCTACAATACCAAAATTCTAGGAAGTTCTTCTATACTAATCCTCAAAGTTCATCTTAGGTCTACGTGCTCTAATCAGAGTTTATCTAAATCTAGCTTCCAAGGTTTGTACTAAACTTCCTCTGATACCAACTGTAACGCCCCGACCCTAGTTGTCTAGAGTCGGTGCATTATTACATAACATTGGCATGATCACAAGAAAGATCAAATCTCGAAAGACCGATTGGTTTAGTAGCCTTGGAAACACTAGATATATTCATAAGTTTTACATTACATCATAAAATGAAAAACTACTACAACAACATAATGATTCCACAGTCCACACTATAATCCCCTAATAATATCCCTGCAGGTCATTCATAACTTACATCTTCACATCCTGGGAAAAATAAAACATAGAAAAGGGGTGAGCTCAAATGCCCAGTAAGGATAACAATATAGCGGAACATTCAAAAATAAGCATAAACATTTAAGGCAATGAATTACTAAAACAAAAGCCTTTTAAACTTTAACTTCAACATAGTATGGCAAAAGTAAAATTAAATAATGCCATTTACTTGTTCACATGGATATTATACTAATCGAATAATCACATGCAAAATCAATAACCACTTTCATGATGTTGGAATGCATAATGCCAGACTATCATAACCACATAGCCAAGGCCTCGTTCCAAGACTACAAATAAGATTTTTGCCAAGGCCTTGTGCCAAGACACTAGTTTGTCTCATGGGACCTACCGATGCATCGAGGAGCTATAGCGGGCTCCACCCGTCACTTATTAAGTCCAATGCATTCCCATATGAAAAGGTTTAATCATAACATAAACATTCGTATTAAAACTAGCATACAAAATGTCAATACTTTCACCATATACTATGAATGGTATAAAAATAGCACATCCACAGTCAAACATATCACAAAACCTTCAATACAATATAGAAGTTTTGTATCATAATAAATCAACTTCAAATAATCTTAAAATCCATCAAAGGATGTTGACATAGATGAAATCAAAATTCTTTTAAAAGAAATATCTCCTTTTATTTTAAAATCATTTAAGATCCATATAAAATAAAACATTTTCTTTGAAAATATTCTTATAAGCTTGTAAGGGAAGCTTTGAAGATTTTATAACGGCGTAAAATAACCGCACCCGCCGTATAAGTTAAAAAAAACATTCTTACCTCAATTCTGTCGAAAAGGATAAAAAGGACCTTGTTTTGAAAACGACGGAAAGATTCTTTTATAAAACTCTTATAAAAAGTCAAACAAGGGTATAAATGACTTTAACCCATATTCTTGTAAATAGTAAAAATGTTTTGAAATGCATTTTTAAGAAACATGGATGTGGATGATAAAGAGATCCCAGTAGATTATTACGTATAAACAACCTTGGATAATGAAGAGGTTGTAAAGTAAACCCTTACCTGGTACATTTCCTTGGTTGGGGTAGGTTAACCTCCTGTATAATGGTGAAATAGTTGTTATTAAATTATACAAGAATCATATATATTAATATGATATCATATATGATCTTTTAACATTGATTTGTTAATAATATCTTAGAATTATCGTCGTTTCGGGAGTTAACTTATTCATTTTCTTTTATATGTTTTGTTACATAAGCCATGGTTGTTGTATCTTATTCATATCCAGAATGATATCCAGTCCTTAAACATCATTTTTAAATCATCAAATGATAATTATACTTGAATGGATACGATGGAGAATGAATCTCATCGCGTTCGTGGAGACTGTAGTCCGTACGTACGCACGAACGCTACTTCCATTTAATTTTTTTATTTTAAAAGAATCGAATCCAAATGATACATAGGTATATTACTATTCCAGTATAATATAATATTTTATATATGTTACTTAAGTTCATTAACACCATCCTTTATACGTTCCATGTGTGGTATGAACGAGTCATATCATTTTAAGGGGGCGGTAGTCCGCACTTCCTCAAATGAAATTATCGTATGTATATACAACATGAAACGAATAATGGTATGAAATAAAATGGAATTACAGAAGCTTATATATAAAATATATATCATTAATATCATATTTAATTACAGTTCCATCATAATGGCCACCATGAGAGGCGGTAAGATGTATTTGAACAATCATCGTTTCGTGAGGCGTTAGTTTGCCATCCACAGAAACATTATGTTCATCATCCATTAGATGGAGTTGTGTGTATGTGTAGTTTGAATCCTTCTTATAACAAAATCCTAGTATATTGAGGATACTATTGTTGTTACAAAAGAAAGTAAATAAAAAGAGTTTGGGGGTTGGAGAAGCAAAATAAAGGAAAATAATTTAAGAGAAATCGTTACCTTTAATTTAGGTAACTCACTTTGGTTGGAACCAAAGGACTTCTTGAAATGCTTTCTGACTAAGGGGAAGCTTCAAGGAGGAGGAGAGGGATGTGGGGAGATTAGTTGGGCAGAGTTTGGACGAGCCAAGTGGCTTGAGAGGTGTGAGGAATGAGTAGAAGTGGTCTCCTTTTATAAGGGAGAAGAGGGGCTCTTTAGGAAAGAGTGAAAGTATTACTTTATAATATAATTATATTCAGTTTATAATGGTCCAAAAATCATTGAGGTCGAAGATAAGATGACTCATATTCTAAATAACATCAACCAATAAGAATTGGACAGGTTTTAGATAATATTTAAATCATTATAATCTTATTTATTTAAATGATTTATTAATGAGGTAAACATTGCATCATTATTGTGTCATTAATAATTTAAATTATTTGATGTCTAAAAATTATAAATAAAATATCATTATGTAGGAAATCTTTTTATCTTTATAATGAATATTTATAATCGAAAATCCAACATGTATAACCCTATGTCAAAATTGTTCTTCTAAAGGATGTAAGCTTATGCCATTTTTATTTTTATTTTAACTTTATTAATATAAAGTGTCCCTACCACATACAAGTGGCTCCAAGGGGTCCCCAAATTGACCCAAGGATGCTCAAGGTCGGGTATGTGTCCACCAATAAGGTTAGGACACGTTTTAGGGTAATTTTGTATTATTATAATATTATTTTTTAACCTTTATTTACCGGATTTACCCTTAACCATGGTAAATAAAATATTTACCACAATAATTATTCAAAATGTCTAAAAATAAAAGTTACCAATTTACACAATTTGGAAATCCTGATTCCAAATATGGAATCCATTTTTCTATATTCAAAACACAGAAGTGGCATAAATTAATTTAAAATTAATTCCCGCTGTCAAAACAAAAAAGCGTGTTTTTAAGAGATAATAACTATCAAAAGATTGACACTTGTTTATGTTCGGTTTAATTGTAAAATTATGTCCAATGACCAACATTATATTAAATGGTAAAAATATATTCTAAATATACTTTAAAACCACTCAAATTCATAATTTATCACTATTAATTATTTTGATTAAAAAAGATGTTTTTAATTAAAATTTAGTAATTTTCACTATTCATCAAAATATGAAAGTTATCCGAAATGTACCAAAATTTCACCTTAGGCTAAATTCGATATTCTGAATCCAAAAATGAAGTCCATTTTCAAATATAAAATATATATACTTTCAAAAAGTAGGTGTTACTATTCATAACGGCTAGTTTGATTAGTTATGGTGTGTTAGAACTCGGTGTTGCGTACAACACACGCTATCACATTATTCAAAGAGAAGCGTACCGTAGAAGCTTGGGGTGTTACACCTAACATGATTAAATACTTAAATGGAACTTTTCAAATGAGTGGGTATACACATTGGCTATTTTTAGATTTCTGAAATAGTTTTGTTGGTAATTATGATTAATTGGTGGGTATACCCATGTGATGTGTTAAATGGAAATTGGGGATAAGTGGGTGGGTATATCTATGTGACATGATTACAGGAAAGTGGAGTACATGAGTGGGTATACTCATGAGATGTAATGGTTTAAATGAGAAGGTATACTCATTGAATTGTTTTGAATGTAATTGTTTATATGAGTGGGTAGACTCATATGGTTTGAAATTGTTAAAGGCATGGAATGATTAATGATTTACATAGATTCCATGAATGGATCTCCATGGATCTGGAATGTGTTAGTGGACACCATGGCTGATTATGCACCATTGTTATTTATTCCATGAGATGCCTTAGGCTTTTCTACCCCTTGGATCCAGCTAGCTTGGACTCATGTAGGACATATTGGTACACATGCTCCTAGGATTACAACTAGTGCCTAGGCCATATTTCCATCGAGATTCTCCTGATACTCGATGAGGATGACTTGGTCTTCAGCTCAATCATCAAGACCTTCGTGATCTATACTTCATTATACGACATGACTTTGGGATATATGATTGTGGTTGTACGACAAGGACATGGGTTTTTTATATAGTTTTTTATACGGTAAGGACGTGTGGACATGATATGGATGGTTATGTGGAAAGGCTGTGTTGTTTGTTTATATTTCTTGTAGATGCCTTGTTAGGAGCCGAAACTTGTTGTAGGGAACCACAAGAGGTTGTTTAGTATTACTTGTTTGCAGTAGTTATATGCCTTGGGCTTTCACAATTACATTACTACTTACTTTTACTTGTTTAGAATATTTCATAGTACTTCTTAGAATAGTATAGATTTTTAGGTGGAAACCTACTGGGATGTTTATCTCACATCGTATTTGGGCCTCCTTGGGGACCCAAACAGATTATATAGTTACAGGTGATAGTAGGGGAAATCTCCCTAACACTATTTGTTGATCATGGTTTTAGGGCATGGGAGTATAGGACTAAGATGAGACTTGCGATGCTACGAGGGCACTTTTCGGTCATTTTGGATTTTAGATACTTGTATTTTATTATATTTATATGTACCTATTTTGGATATTTTCTAGATACATGTATCATCAACATCATGGTATATGAGACACTTCCAGCTTGTTACATATTCTTGTTGTAACGCCCCAACCCCAGCTACCCAGAGTCGGTGAATTATTTCGTAACATTGGCATGGTCACAAAAGATAATGTCTCGAAAGAACGATTAGTTTAATAGCCATGGAAACAATAGATACATTCATAAATGTTACATTACATAATAAAGTGAAAAATCTACAATAACATAGTCTCCATAGTCCACACTCATATCCACTTCTGACTGTCCCTACAGGTCATTCATAAAATACTTCTTCACATCCTGGAAAATATTAAAACATTGAAAGAGGTGAGCTCAGATGCTCATTAAGGGTAACAATATTGCGGAAGCTTTCATAAATAAACATTAACATTTAAGGCAATGTATAACTAAAACAAAAGCCATTTGAACCTGAACTTCAACAAAATACGACAAAATTAAAATGAGATAATGCCATTTACTTATTCACATGGATATTCTACTGGTCGAATAATCACATTCAATATCAATAACCACTTTCATAATGATGGAATGCATAATTCCAGACTATCATAACCATGTAGTCAAGGCCACGTGCCAAGACCACAAATAAGATTTTGTCAAGGCCTCGTGCCAAGACACTAGTTTGTCTCATGAGACCTACCGATGCATCGAGAAGAAATAGCAGGCTCCACCCGTCACTTATTAAGTCCAATGCATTCCTCATATGAACAGGTTTAAACATATCATAAACCATAACATAATCGTATCACATAAAACATGTATAAAGGAAACATCAAATTTCCACATTTCAATCACAAGATATCAATACAACACATTTATATAATAAAAACTCTTTCAAAACCATTTTCAATAACAAAATAGAAAAAAGTTAAAACTTTGTATTTATTTTTCATTAAAAAAAAGTGATGGCTTGTAGAGGAAGCCAAAACTCAAATAATGGTCATGGCGGCGGAGAAGTCGTTGTCGCCGCATATGTACGGAAAGAAAAACATTCCCTTTTTTGTCGTATAGTAAAACTCTTCATATAAAAAAGATTCCTTTTGAATAAACGTAAAAGTCAAAGGGGTTTATACACCGTATAAAAGAAAGTTGTGTATAAAACCAAATATGCCTCAATGAAAGGAGATTGAGACAAAGTCCTTAAAAAGATCATTATTAAAATAAAATAGATCTATTATGTGTATTCACTATAAGTACACATAAAGAAAGTACAAATACAAGATAGTACATAATAATATCATGAAATAATATGAAAGTAGGAGATTAAACCAAAGAATGGAAATTGGGTTAAGAAATTCCCTTACCTCGTGTCCAAATTTACTCGACCGTTATTTGAACTCCTGAATAATAAACTAGAGTTAATCTCTACCTTCTTTAGAACCATTTTCAAGTCATTATTCATTTTATATCACTTATTACCATGTCATGAACATTATGTAATTATTTAAGTTTATAACAGTCGTTTTGTCGATCTTAGTTACTTGAGTCAAAAATAAACTTCTTATAATTAAAAGTTGGTCATGTGGTGAAATATCCATTATATCCAGAATTATATTCATGATTTAGATATCATATATCTCATATATATCCAATATATTCATGCATTTATAATATTCCATAATGTTTAGAGGTAAGAAACGAAATGCACCGTTCATGGAGACGGTAAGCCGTACGTACGCATGAACGCTACTTTCATTTCTATTTCATATTTAATGGAATGAAGTTATAATTATATAAAGATATAATATAATTCTAGTATAATATAATGTATAATACCATTTACTCCATCCTTTATACATCCCACATATGGCATTTACGATTCAAATCACTTTGAGGGGGCGGTAGTCAGCACTTCCTAAAATGAAATTATCGCCTTTATCCATAATGGAAATCATAAAGTATGCCATAAATGAGAAATTAAGAAGCATAAGGAAAACATTAACATAATATATATATCATATATTAAAATAGTGTCATAAAAATGGCCACCATTAGAGGTGTTAAAAGAATATTGAACAATCATCGTTTCGTGAGGCAGTATTTCGCCACCCACCAAAACAGTATGTTCTTTAACCATTAGATGAAGGTGTGTGTAAGTGTAAACCAAATAATTATCATAAAAACATCCTAGTATATTTTAGATACTGGTGTTGTTACAAAATAAAGGAATAAAAAGAGTTTAATGGGTTGGAGAAGCAAAATAAAACAAAACAACATTAGAGAAGACATTACCTTAAAATCGGTTAACTCTTTTGATTTGAGCCAAAGAATTCCTTGGGAAGACATCTGCCCAATGTTAGGCTTCTAGGAGTAAGGGAGGGAAGTTGGAAGAGTATTTGGGAAGAGGTTGGCCGATCCAAATGTCTTGATGGTGTGAATAAGGTGGTAGTGGTGGGGGCCTTTATAAGAGGAGAGGAGAGGCACTCTTGGAAAGATTGAAATGTTACTTTATTATACAATGCTTTTCGGATTCTAAAGGTCCCAAAATTATATAATTATAGGATAAGGTGATAATGGTTAGAAATATTCTCATCCAATAGTCTTTGGACAAGTGTAATGCTTAGATTTTACATTATCTTTCCATTTTATTAAAATCGTTAATTAGTGAGGTAATTGCTGCATCATCATGGTGTCATAAATAATTTAATTTATTTAATGTCTAAAAATTATAAAAAATTATCATGATGTAGGAAATATTTTTATCTATCTAATGAATATTTATAGTAAAAAATATGACTTGTATAACCCCATTTAAAAATTGTTTTAGTAAAACAACTTTTGTTTGTGACATTTTTATTTTAACTTTAAATAAAAGTTATTTATTTCATTTTCCTACCAAAGTGGCTCCATGGGGTCCCCAAGTTGACCCATATATTTTCTTGGTTGTCCATGACACATCCAATAGGGGTAGGACAAGTGTAAAGGTATTTTCAAATTTTTATAATATCATTATTACCTTAAATATCACTAATTACCTTTAATCGTGATTAATTAAACTTAAAAGTTACTATTCACCAAAAATTATTTTAATCCCATTGAACCAAATTTTAATTCCTAATGACAACCATGTATGTCGGATTTTTGAAAATCAAATCACAGAAGTGGTAATGTTTCATATAAACAAAAAATCAGTTTTTAACTACTACTTAGTGGTTTCACTATTCATCAAAAATTGAAGTTTTTCAGAACAATGCCAAAATTTCACCCCAAGCTATAATTGATATTCCAAATTCAAAAATGATGTCTATTTTAAAAAATTCCAAACATATAAGTTTCATTAATTAATTTTATAATTAATTCCCACTGTCACAACAAATAGCATGTTTTTAAGAAACAATATATATCAAACGTTTGACAATTGTTTATGTCCAATTTCAAATTTAAATCAATTATAATAACCACCATAGAATAAAATGGTAAAAATATATTCTAATTATACTATAAAACCACTCAATAGTATAATTTATCACTATAAATTATTTTGATTAAAAAGGTTCTGTTCAAGTATTTTTCACTATTCATAATAATTAGGAAGTTCTCAGGAAAATATAAAAAATTCAACATAGGCTAATTTCGATATTCCGAATCCAAAAAGAAAGTCCATTTTGAAATATAATATATATATAATTTATGAAGGTGGTTATTACTATTCATAATGGCTATTTTTATTGTTCGCGGTGTGTTAGAATCTCGAACTTGCGTACAATGCAAGCTATTGCATTATTGAAAGAGAAGAATATCATGGAAGTTTGGGGTGTTACATTCTACCCTCCTTAAATAAATTGCGTCCTCACAATTTGAAATTTTCTTTGAAAATAAAAGGTTGAAAATATAAAATACCTTTGTGGAAAACCCACATCGGAAGTAAAGTTAATAAAATTTAGCCTTAATAAGAGGGAAATGGAAATAAAAAAGTCACCACCAAATTATGATCTCGATAAGGAGAACATTGGTGGAAATTTGAGACATATAATTGGAGGGAAAACGTAAATATTTGTAGGGAGTGATTGAGGTCATCATTCAAAAACAAGTGTAAAATTGAGGGCCTGAAAGCCTTCAATCATTGTTGATTGAAAATATTATTAGTTCAACAAGACATAAGGTATTAGGATAACACATTTTTTTGTTTTAATATCCCTTTACTAAAGTGTAAGAATTAATTTATTCATAGAAAAAGAGATAGGTATATATATATATGCTTGAAAAGTAGAATTTCAACCTATAACTAATTTTTTCCACAAACTCATCTTTCACTCAAAAAGATAATAGAACTCAAAAATATTATATTTATCCTAATCGTACAAGGTTAAAAGTATTAACACATACCATTTATATTAGGAAAACTATTTTTCAATAACCAGGGACTTCTTGTAGGCTAGTGGTAGGTAATAAAGGCCTATCGCACTATGGTTGTGGGTTTGATTCCTGCAGCTTTGTGCGATGCGATGGGTTATGCCCCACCCTGCAGGTTGTCCTTTTCCTAAAAATATAGTATTATAATATTCCCAAAATAATCTTCAGAAATGTTTTAACCTTAAACAATAGTATTCAAAGTTCAACATATTCCATCCCAACCTTTATAGTTATCCAAAATACCTTCATCCAGACTTTCTCTAAAATGTCCTTAAATTCCAAAATCAATTGCAACATTAGATTCCCCAAACAAAGTAAGGTTTCTCTTATTGTCACGTACTGAAAATATGATTACCTTCATCATATTAAAACCTTAATGAAAAAAACAAGTACTGCAGTACAATCCTTATATATATATCACATTATTCTAATAACCAGAATATAATCCATGAGTCCAAAAGCACCAATACATTAATTATTCCGCTTCAACTGTAGTCACAACATAAGATTGGCCTTGATCCCTTGGCCTTTTTTGAAGTATGTTTCCCTGACGCTTAGGACATTCATTTTCACAATGCCACATTTCCCTACAATTGTAGCATTCAACATTGATAGCCTTTTTCTTTCCCTTACAATCACGCGCCTGGTGACCTTTTTCTCCACATTTATAACAAACTCCCATTCCTTTTAGGGAAGTACTAGGGTGATTCTTCCCACAATTATCACATAATGGAAAATCCTTCTTTCCATTTTTCCCTTTATCCATCTCTTGTTCCACCGTTCTCTTCTTCTCTTGCTTTACTTTATTGTCATAAGACTTAGAGAATTCCTTTTTCTGTCTTGATAGCACACGAGACTATATCTTTGTATGTCGAGAAAGATTGTGATACTAAAGCTCAACGGAGAAATTGGTTTTAACCAATCAAAGAAATGATCAATCTTACTTCTTGGTTTACGTATATAATCTACAGCATGACTCACTAACCTTGTAATGTTAGCCTCATACTTTGCGACATTCTCATCCTCCTTCTGCCTCAAACTCAGAAATTGCCTTTCCATATCTGCTCGATGGTCATGTGGAAAGTATTTTTCTAAAATTTCCTTAAACTCCCTCCATTCCATACTTAATACTTCTTCATCTTCCTTTGTGTTTTGAATCAGTGACCACCATTAATCGGCATCTCCAGTGAGGCGGTAAACTGCCATGATAACCTTTTCCCTTTCACTACTCCCCAAGGCGTGGAATATTTTCTCTATGGAGTTTATCCATTTCTCATCTAATAATGGATTTGTACCCCCATTTTATGTTGGTGGTTATTTCCTCATGAAACGATCTAACATTGATCCTCCACGTTGCGGATCAGGGTGCTCCATACGAGTAAGGTTATTATTCATAACTTGAGTGAGTTGTCCCAGTATGGTAATAAGTTGATCAACACCAGTTGTATCTCCATCTCCATAATAATTATCTTGAGCAGGAGGGAAATCCCTACACGGAGTGCATGCATTGATACAGTTTCCATTCCTTTCACTAGGTGCCATTTCTGAACAATGGCATAAACTAGATTAGTTTATGAATCAAAATACATAATTCCATACTTATAAAATACTTAACATAAATCGAACTATTTATGGATATAATCCATAATTATAAAAATGTTTTCTTTGAGGAAGTATATACACATAACCCTTCATAGTGGTTTGTAAAGAAAATGAGAATTATCCTAAGCATATCCCCTGGGAGTGTCGTAACCAAGAATGCAGCAAGGCCCGTTGTCGTGCACCAGTTCTCGTTCGAGTCTACCTCAAAGCGGTGTTTTCGGGGTTTAGCCGTAGGTACATCTGTGCCAGAGCCGCCTCTACCTTCTCGTATCCAGACTGGGATGTATTGCTTGGAAAACTCACAAAATCTCTATAATACCAAAATTCTAGGATGTTCTTCTACACCAATCCTCAAAGTCTATCTTTGGGCTATGTGCTCTAATCAGAGTTTATCTAAATATAGCTTCCAAGGTTAGTACTAAACTTCCTCTGATACCAACTGTAACGCCCCGACCCCAACTACCTAGAGTCAGTGCATTACTTCGTAACATTGGCATGATCACAAAAGATTAAGTCTCGAAAGGCCGATTAGTTTAGTAGCCTTGGAAACACTAGATACATTCATAAATGTTACATTACATCATAAAGTGAAAAATCTACAATAACAAAGTCTCCATAGTCTACACTCATATCCTCTTATGACTATCCCTGCAAGTCATTCATAAAATAATTCTTCACATCCTGGAAAATATTAAAACATTGAAATAGGTGAGCTCAGATGCTCACTAAGGGTAACAATATTGCAGAAGCTTTCATAAATAAACATTAACATTTAAGGAAATGTATAACTAAAACAAAAGCCTTTTGAACATGAACTTCAACATAATATGGAAAAATTAAAATGAGATAATTCCATTTACTTATTCACATGGATATTCTACTGGTCGAATAATCACATGCAATATCAATAACCACTTTCATAATGATGGAATGCATAATGACAGACTGTCATAACCACGTAGTCAAGGCCTCGTGCCATGACCACAAATAAGATTTTGTCAAGTCCTCGTGCCAAGACACTAGATTGTCTCATGAGACCTACCGATGCATCGAGGAGCTATAGTGGGCTCCACCCATCACTTATTAAGTCCAATGCATTCCTCATATGAACAGGTTTAAACATATCATAAACCATAACATAATCGTATCACATAAAACATGCATAAAGGAAACATAACATTTCCACATTTCAATCACAATATATCAATACAACACATTGATATGATAAAAACGCTTTCAAAACCATTTTCAATACCAAAATAGAAGAAAGTTAAAACTTTGTATTTATTTTTCATTAAAAAAAAGTGATGGCTTGTAGAGGAAGCCAAAACTCAAATAATGGTCACGGCGGTGGAGAAGTCGGTGTCTCCGCATATGTACGGAAAGAAAAACATTCCCTTTTTTGTCATTTAGTAAAATGGTTAGTATAAAAAATAATCCTTTTGAATAAATGTAAAATTCAAAGGGGTTTATACACCGTATAAAAGAAAGTTGTGTATAAAACCAAATATGCCTCAATGAAAGGAGATTGAGGCGAAGTCCTTAAAAAGATCATTTTTAATATAAAATAGATCTATTATGTGTATTAACTATAAGTACACATAAATAAAGTACAAATACAAGATAGGACATAATAATATCATGAAATAATTTGAAAGTAAGAGATTAACCCAAAGAATGGAAATTGGGTAAGAAATTCCCTTACCTCGTGTCCGAATTCACTCGACCGTTATTTGATCTCCTGAATAATAAAGTAGAGTTAATCTCTAACTTCTTAAGAACCTTTTTCAAGCTCATTATTCCTTTTATATCACTTATTACCATGTCATGAACATTATGTAATAATTTAAGTTTATAATGGCCGTTTTGCCGATCTTAGCTACTTGAGTCAAAAATAAACTTCTTATAATTAAAAGTTGGACATGTGGTGAAATATCCATTATATCCAGATTTATATTCATGATTTAGATATCATATATCTCATATATATCTAGTATATACATGCATTTATATTATTCCATAACGTTTAGAGGAAAGAAACGAAATGCACCGTTCATGGAGACGGTAAGCCGTACGTACGCATGAACGCTACTTTCATTTCTATTTCATATTTAATGGAATGAAGTTATAATTATATAAAGGTATAATATAATTATAGTATAATATAATGTATAATACCATTTACTAAATCCCTTATACATCCCACATATGGCATTTACGATTAAAATCACTTTGAGGGGCGGTAGTCCACACTTCCTAAAATGAAATTATCGCATTTACCCATAATAGAAATCATAAAGTATGCCATAAATGAGAAATACATAAGCATAAGGAAAAAATAAACATAATATATATATCATATATGAAAATAGTGTCATCAAAATGGCCACCATTAGAGGTGTTAAAAGAATATTGAACAATCATCGTTTCGTGAGGTAGTATTTCGCCACCCACAAAAACAGTATGTTCTTTAACCATTAGACGAAGGTGTGTGTAAGTGTAAACCAAATACATTTCAGAACAAAATCCTAGTATATTTTAGATACTGGTGTTGTTACAAAAGAAAGGAATAAAAAGAGTTTAATGGGTTGGAGAATCAAAATAAAACAAAACAACATTAGAGAAGACATTACCTTAAAATCGGGTAACTATTTTGATTTGAGCCAAAGGATTCCATGGGAAGAATTATGCCCAAAGTGAGGCTACTATGAGTAAGGGAGGGAAGTTTGGAGAGTATTTGAGCAGAGTTTGGCCGATCCAAATGGCTTGATGGTGTGAATAAGGTGGTAGTGGTGGGGGCCTTTTATAAGAGGAGAGGAGGGGCACTCTTGGAAAGATTGAAATGTTACTTTATTATACAATGCTTTTCGGATTCTAAAGATCCCAAACTTATATAATTCGAGGATAAGGTGATAAGGGTTCGAAATATTCTCATCCAATAGTCTTTGGACAAGTTTAATGCTTAGATTTTACATTATCCTTCCATTTTATTAAAATTGTTAATTAATGAGGTAATCGATGCATCATCATGGTGTCATAAATAATTTAATATATTTAATGTCTAAAAATTATAAAAAAATTATCATGATGTCGGAAATCATTTTAGATTTCTAATTAATATTTATAGTCAAAAATATGACTTGTATAACCCCATTTAAAAATTGTTTTAGTAAAACAACTTATGTTTGTGACATTTTTATTTTAACTTTAAATAAAAGTTATTTATGTCATTTTCCTACCAAAGTGGCTCCATGGGGTCCCCAAGTTGTCCCATAGATTTTCTTGGTCGGCCATGACACATCCAATAGGGGTAGGTCAAGTGTTAAGGTATTTTCATTTTTTTATAATATCATTATTACCTTAAATATCACTAATTACCTTTAATCGTGATTAATTAAACTTAAAAGTTACTATTCACCAAAAATTATTTTAATCCCAATGAACCACATTTTACTTCCTAATGACAACCATGTATGTCAGATTTTTGAAAATCAAATCACAAAAGTGGTAATGTTTCATTTAAACAAAAAATCAGTTTTTAACTACCACTTAGTAGTTTCACTATTCATCAAAAATTGAAGTCTTTCATAACAATGCCAAAATTTCTCCCTAAGCTATAATTGATATTCCGAATTCAAAAATGATGTCTATTTTACAAAATTCCAAACATATAAGTTGCATTAATTAATTTTATAATTAATTCCCATTATCACAACAAATAGTGTGTTTTTAAGAAATAATATATATCAAACGTTTGACAATTGTTTATGTCCAATTTCAAAGTGATTTCAATTATAATAACCACCATTCTATAAAATGGTAAAAATATATTCTAATTATAATTTAAAACCACTCAATATTATAATTTATCACTATAAATTATTTTTATTAAAAAGGTTGTTTTTAAGTATTTTTCACAATTCATAAAAATTTGGATGTTCTCAGGAAAACACCAAAAATTCAACATAGGCTAATTTCAATATTCCGAATCCAAAAATAAAGTCCATTTTGAAATATAAAATATATATAATTTCAAAAGGTGGTTATTACTATTCATAATGACTATTTTGATTGGTCGCGGTGTGTTAGAATCTCGAACTTGCGTACAATGCAAGCTATTGCCTTATTGAAAGAGAAGCGTATCATGGAAGCTCGGGGTGTTACATTCTCCCCTTCTTCAATAAATTACGTCCTCGCAATTTGAAATATTCTTTGAAAATAAAAGGTTGAAAATATAAAATAACTTTGTGGAAAACCCACATCGGAAATAAGGTTAATAAAATTTATCCTTAATAAGAGGGAAATGGAAATAAAAAAGTCACCACCAAATTATGATCTCGATAAGGAGAACATTGATGGAAATTAGGGACATATAATTGGAGGAAAACCGTAAATGTTTATAGGGAGTGATTGAGTTCATCATTCACAAACAAGAGTAAAATTGAGGGCCTGAAAGCCTTCAATCTATGTTGATTGAAAATATTATCAGTTCAACAAGACATAAGTTATTAGGATAAAACATTTTTTTGTTTTAATATACCTTTAATAAAGTGTAAGAATAAATTTATTCATAGAATAAGAGATAGGTATATATATATATATATATGCTTGAAAAGTAGAGCTTCAACCTATAACTAATTTCTTCCACAAACTCATCTTTCACTCAAAAAGATAATGGAACTCCAAAATATTATATTTATCCTAATCGTACAAGGTTCAAAGTGTAAACACATACCATTTATATTAGGAAAACTATTTTTCAATAACCAGGGACTTCTTGTAGGCTAGTGGTAGGTAATAAAGGCCTATCACACTATGGTTGTGGGTTCGATTCCTGCAGCTTTGTCCGATGCGATGGGTTATACCCCACCCTGCAGGTTGTCATTTTCCAAAAAATATAGTATTATAATATTCCAAAAATAATCTTCTAAAATGTTTTAACCATAAACAATACTACTCAAAGTTCAACTGAATCTATCCCAACCTTTATAGTTATCCAAAATACCTCCATCTAGACTTTCTCTAAAATGTCCATAAATTCCAAAATCAATTACAACATTAGATTACCCAAACAAAGTAATGTTTTTCTTATTCTCACATACTGAAAATATGATTACCTTCATCATATTAAAAACTTAATGACTAAAACAAGTATTGCAGTACAATACTTATATATATATCACATTATTCTAATAACCAGAATATAATCCATGAGTCCAAAAGCACCAATACATTAATTATTCCGCTTCAACTGTAGTCACAACATAAGATTGGCCTTGATCCCTTGGCCTTTTTTGAAGTATGTTTCCCTGATGCTTAGGACATTCATTTGCATAATGCCACATTTCCCTACAATTGTAGCATTCAACATTGATTGCCTTTTTCTTTCCCTTACAATCACGCGCCTGGTGACCTTTTTCTCCACATTTATAACAAACTCCCATTCCTTTTAGGGAAGTACTAGGGTGATTCTTCCCACAATTATCACATAATGGAAAATCCTTCTTTCCATTTTTCCCTTTATCCATCTCTTGTTCCACCGTTCTCTTCTTCTCTTGCTTTACTTTATTGTCATAAGACTTAGAGAATTCCTTTTTCTGTCTTGATAGCACACGAGACTATATCTTCGTATGTTGAGAAAGATTGTGATACTAAAGCTCAACGGAGAAATTGGTTTTAACCAATCAAAGAAATGATCAATCTTACTTGTTGGTTTACGTATATAATCTACAGCATGACTCACTAACCTTGTAATGTTATCCTCATACTTTGCGACATTCTCATCCTCCTTCTGCCTCAAACTCAGAAATTGCCTTTCCATATCTGCTCGATGGTCATGTGGAAAGTATTTTTCTAAAATTTCCTTAAACTCACTCCATTCCATACTTGATACTTCTTCATCTTCATTTGTGTTTTGAATCAGCGACCACCATTGATCGGCATCTCCAGTGAGGCGGTAAACTGCCATGATAACCTTTTCCCTTTCACTACTCCCCAAGGTGTGGAATATTTTCTCTAAGGAGTTTATCCATTGCTCAGCTACTAATGGATTTGTACCCCCATTAAATTTTGGTGCTTATTGCCTCATGAAAAGGTATAATATTGATCCTCCACGTTGCAGATCAGGGTGCTCCATACGAGTAAGGCTATTATTCATAACCTGAGTGAGTTGTCCCAGTATGGTAATAAGTAGATCAGCACCAGTTGTATCTCCAGCTCCATAATAATTATCTTGAGCAGGAGGGAAATCCCTACACGGAGTGCATGCATTGATATGGTTTCCATTCCTTCCACTAGGCGCCATTTCTAAACAATGTCATAAACTAGATTAGTTTATGAATCAAAATACATAATTACATACTTATAAAATACTTAACATAAATTGAACTATTTATGGATATAATCCATAATTATAAAAAAAAAATCTTCGAGGAAGTATATACACATAACCCTTCATAGTGGTTTGTAAATAAAACGAGAATTATCCTAACAATATCCCCCGGGAGTGTCGTAACCAAGAGTGCAGCAAGGCCCGTTGGCGTGCACCAGTTCCCGTTCGAGTCTAACTCAAAGCGGTGTTTTCAGGTTTTACCCCTAGGTACATCTGTGCCAGAGCCACCTCTACCTGCTCGTATCCAGACAGGGATGTATTGCTCGGAAAACTCATAAAATCTATATAATACCAAAATTCTAGGAAGTTCTTCTATACTAATCCTCAAAGTCTATCTTCGGGCTATGTGCTCTAATCAGACTTTATCTAAATCTAGCTTCCAAGGTTAGTACTAAAATGCCTTTGATACCAACTGTAACGCCCCGACCCCAGCTACCCAGAGTCGGTGCATTACTTCGTAACATTGGCATGATCACAAAAGATCAAGTCTCGAAAGACCGATTAGTTTAGTAGCCTTGGAAACACTAGATACATTCATAAATGTTACATTACATCATAAAGTGAAAAATCTACAATAACAAAGTCTCCATAGTCCACACTCATATCCTCTTATGTCTATCCCTGCAGGTCATTCATTAAATACTTCTTCACATCCTGGAAAATATTAAAACATTGAAAGGGGTGAGCTCAGATGCTCAGTATGGGTAACAATATTGCGGAAGCTTTAATAAATAAACATTAACATTTAAGGAAATGTATAACTAAAACAAAATCCTTTTGAACATGAACTTCAACATAATATGGCAAAATTAAAATGAGATAATTCCATTTACTTATTCACATGGATATTCTACTGGTCGAATAATCACATGCAACATAAATAACCACTTTCATAATGATGGAATTCATAATGACAGACTATCATAAGCACGTAGTCGAGGCCTCGTGCCAAGACCACAAATAATATTTTGTCAAGGCCTCGTGCCAAGACACTAGTTTGTCTCATTAGACCTATCGATGCATCGAGGAGCTATAGCGGGCTCCACCCGTCACTTATTAAGTCCAATGCATTCCTCATACGAACAGGTTTAAACATATCATAAACAATAACATAATCGTATCACATAAAACATGCATAAAGGAAACATAACATTTCCACATTTCAATCACAATATATCAATACAACACATTGATATAATAAAAATGCTTTCAAAACCATTTTCAATACCAAAATAGAATAAAGTTAAAACATTGTATTTATTTTTCATTAAAAAAAGTGATGCCTTGTAGAGGAAGACGAAACTAAAATAATGGTCACGGCGGTGGAGAAGTCGTTGTCCCCACATATGTATGGAAAGAAAAACATTCCCTTTTTTTCGTTTAGTAAAACGCTTCGTATAAAAAATATTCCTTTTGAATAAACGTAAAAGTCAAAGGGGTTTATACACCGTATAAAAGAAAGTTGTGTATAAAACGAAATATGCCTCAAGGAAAGGAGATTGAGACGAAGTCCTTAAAAAGATCATTTTTAAAATAAAATAGATCTATTATGTGTACTAACTATAATTACACATAAATAAAGTACAAATACAAGATAGGACATAATAATATCATGAAATAATTTGAAAGTAGGAGATTAATCCAAAGAATGGAAATTGGGTTAAGAAATTCCCTTACCTCGTGTCCGAATTCACTCGACCGTTATTTGATCTCCTGAATAAAAAACTAGAGTTAATCTCTACCTTCTTAAGAACCTTTTTCAAGCTCATTATTCCTTTTATATCACTTATTACCATGTCATGAACATTATGTAATTATTTAAGTTTATAACGGTTGTTTTGTCGTTCTTAGGTACTTGAGTCAAAAATAAACTTCTTATAATTAAAAGTTGTTCATGTGGTGAAGTATCCATTATACCCAGAATTATATTAATGATTTAGATATCATATATCTCATATATATCCAGTATATACATGCATTTATAATATTCCATAACGTTTAGAGGTAAGAAACAAAATGCACCGTTCATGGAGACGGTAAGCCGTACGTACGCATGAACGCTACTTTCATTTATATTTAATACTTAATGGAATGAAGTTATAATTATATAAAGGTATAATATAATTCTAGTATAATATAATGTATAATACCATTTACTCAATCCTTTATACATCCCACATATGGCATTTACGATTCAAATCACTTTGAGGGGATGGTAGTCCGCACTTCCTAAAATGAAATTATCGCGTTTACCCATAATGGAAATCATAAAGTATGACATAAATGAGAAATTCATAAGCATAAGGAAAACATAAAAATAATATATATATCATATATGAAAATAGTGTCATCAAAACGGCCACCATTATAGGTGTTAAAAGAATATTGAACAATCATCGTTTCGTGAGGCAGTATTTCGCCACCCACAGAAACAGTATGTTCTTTAACCATTAGACGAAGGTGTGTGTAAGTGTAAACCAAATACATATCATAACAACATCCTAGTATATTGTAGATACTGGTGTTGTTACAAAAGAAAGGAATAAAAAGAGATTAATGGGTTGGAGAAGCAAAATAAAACAAAACAACATTAGAGAAGACATTACCTTAAAATCAGGGAACTCTTTTGATTTGAGACAAAGGATTCCTTGGGAAGAATTATGCCCAAAATGAGGCTTCTAGGAGTAAGGTAGGGAAGTTGGGAGACTATTTGGGCAGAGTTTGTCCGATCCAAATGGCTTGATGGTGTGAATAAGGTGGTAGTGGTGGGGGCCTTTTATAAGAGGAGAGGAGGGGCAGTCTTGGAAAGATTGAAATGTTACTTTATTATAAAATGCTTTTCGGATTCTAAAGGACCCAAACATATATAATTAGAGGCTAAGGTGATAAGGGTTCGAAATATTCTCATCCAATAGTCTTTGGACAAGTTTAATGCTTAGATTTTACATTATCCTTCCATTTTATTAAAATCGTTAATTAATGAGGTAATCGTTGCATCATCATGGTGTCATAAATAATTTAATATATTTAATGTCTAAAAATTTTCAAAAAATTATCATTATGTCGGGAATCTTTTTATCTTTCTAATAAATATTTATAGTAAAAAATATGACTTGTATAACCCCATTTAAAATTTGTTTTAGTAAAACAACTTATGTTTGTGACATTTTTATTTTAACTTTAAAAAAAAAGTTATTTATGTCATTTTCCTACCACAGTGGCTCCATGGGGTCCCCATGTTGACCCATATATTTTCTTGATCGTCCATGACACATCCAATAGGGGTAGGAGAAGTGTAAAGGTATTTTCATATTTTTATAATATCATTATTACCTCAAATTTCACTAATTACCTTTAATCGTGATTAATTAAACGTAAAAGTTACTATTCAAAAAAAATTATTTTAATCCCATTGAACCACATTTTACTTCCTAATGACAACCATGGATGTCGGATTTTTGAAAATCAAATCACAAAAGTGGTATTGTTTCATTTAAAAAAAATCAGTTTTTAACTTCCACTTACTGGTTTCACTATTCATCAAAAATTGAAGTTTTTCAAAACAATGCCAAAATTTCACCCTAAGCTATAATTGATATTCTGAATTCAAAAATTATGTCTATTTTAAAAAATTCCAAACATATAAGTTGCATTAATTAATTTTATAATTAATTTCCACTGTCATAACAAATAGCATGTTTTTAAGAAACAATATATATCAAACGTTTGACAATTATTTATGTCCAATTTCAAAGTAAAATTAATTCTAATAACCACCATTGGATAAAATGGTAAAAATATATTCTAATTATACTTTAAAATCACTCAATAGTATAATTTATCACTATAAATTATTTTTATTAAAAAGGTTGTTTTTAAGTATTGTTCACTATTCATAAAAATTTAGAAGTTCTCAGAAAAATACCAAAAATTCAACATAGGCTAATTGCGATATTCTGAATCCAAAAATAAAGTCCATTTTGAAATATAAAATATATATAATTTCAAATGGTGGTTATTACTATTCATAATGGCTATTTTGATTGGTCGCGGTGTGTTAGAATCTCGAACATGCGTACAATACATGCTATTGCATTATTGAAAGAGAAGCGTATCGTGGAAGCTCGGGATGTTACACTTGTCTTTCTTTTCTATTTTATCTATTGTATGCTTATTGTATCTGCTTCCACTAGTTAATTTGATTGAATTCTATTGTGATAGATTATAGTAATTGGTGTATAGTCTCCCAAATGACTCACCTAGTCTCTAACTGCTAGTCATAAGCCTCTGGAATTTGGGAAGATGTGCCTGAGCCCATGTAGCCAACCGAGCTTGGGGCACAGTTGAGTGACATTCAGGTTCGGGATGTTACTTTTGTACAATGATTCAATGATTTCATTAAAAAATTCATTGATGTCATATGAAGATATAATATTATGTTGTGCATATACGTACTATATCACATCTAATGTAAAAAATAAATTCCTTTGGGTGACAATTATTATAGTGAGATAAATTCCTTAAACTAATAAAAAATACTATGGGTGAGAAAATTCATAAAGTGGGAAAAAATTCTAGTGAGTGAAATCCAATTGTTAGAGTGGTTAGAGAGATGGTATTTCTTGGTTACTTTTATAGCTTTATAATCGATAATAAAATTATATATGTCACTTTTAAGGTAAGATTCAGTCAAAATGTGTTATCTATCACTACAGAAAAGAGTGGTCTTAGTGAAAGTTTATTAGTGGAAGTTCTAAAAATCAATATTAAAAAAATATTGTTAAATATATTATAAATATGGTAGTAGTTTTAATGAAACCGCTTCTAATATTTTTAAAAAATAACTAACCCCACCCCCTCCACCCGATTCCCTAACCCCCTCGCTCCCTTGGTTATGCCTCTCCCCGATGTTGGCAAATGCTCTTCCCCCTTGGAGGCTCCTCTCCTAAACTTCGACAATCAACCCTCCCTCTCAGCCTCGCCTCTCCCCAACACTGGTTACCACCCCAACCTCAATCACGACTCTCCCCAGTGCTAGTGACTCCCTCCCTCCCCCTACCCCCACCAACCCCTCATCCCCACCTCTCCCTGACGTTGATGACCACCCCTCCCCCTCTACCCTACCCATCCCGCAACATCGGTGACCTCCCCACTCCCTCGATCACACCTCACCCCAATTCCCACAACTGCCCCTCACTCTCGATCATGCCTCTCCCTGGTGCCAGAGATTACCCCCTCTACCCAACCTATCCCCGACACCGGCAACCGCCCCTCCCCCTTGGTCGCACCTCTCCCGAATGTAGGTGACCGCCCCTCACCCCCAACCCCACATCTCCCCTCACTGACCCCCCTTATCTTAAACAACATACCTCTCCCCCCTTCCCCCACTTACCCCCATTGGCTCACCCCTCATCCTAGATGGTGACCATCCCTTTTCTCACTGTCACATATGATATTCATGACCCCAACCCCACTTACTACCTTATGATGACCCCACAATGACCCCCTGATCCTTGATGGCGATCCCCAACGGCGACCCTTCTCCCCCATTTCTCAGAGAGTGGAATCCCCAATCATAAGGTGTAATTTTTTAATATTGTATGATTGGTTTTATATATCATTATTTAGTATATCATATTGTACAGTCAAGTGATAAATTTTTGCACTTAGGAATCCTATACACATAACTATCATTAATGCCTATTATAAATGGGGATCATGAATCATTTATATGATTAATTCTTGTTTTTCTATGGGGTTATAAATAGTCTGTAACTGCATGATTCATTTATCCCTCATGAATTCTTGGTGAGTAAGCCTTATTGAGTTTTGGATAATGGTTGATTAGAGGATAGGAAACCATTTGGTTTTACTGATTATTCACTAATGTTTTAGTATTCTTCTTCACAATGGTATGAGACTTTCTAAGTAAGAACATACTGAGTGTACATGTATGTTCATTATGATTTTATATACTATATTTATAGAATTATAGGATAAATTAGGTGACAAATATTAACGAAGTTAATTGATGTTTACATTTAATTGTACTTGTTTGATTTACCATTATATATTTATATCTGAATATATAGGGAGAAGAGTGAAAATAAAATACCTATGGATAAAAGTTGGATTACTTTACCTCGAAACACACCTCGTTATGACAAAAGTTTGGAAAAAATATATTATGTAATTAAAAACTGATCAGTGGTTGGTAGAATAAAATGTGTATGTCCTGATTGAAAATTCAAGTGATGGTTAAATAGAAATGAAGTGTATGATCATTTTATATAGAATCAATTTTCTTCTCAATATGTATGTAGGATTTGGCATGTGAATATATTGTCATGGATATTGAAAACAAAGATAATCCTATCAACGAAACACAAAGTGACCCTCCAGAGGGGAATTCAGTTTGATATTTATTAAATGAAACATTTTTCTTTGTAGGATATAATGTCCAAGATTTCAGTAGATCAAAAAAGCCTTCAATTGACCCGGATAATATTAATCTTTCAAATAAGTTCCACGGCCAAAAAAATGAGCTTTATGAATTAGTTGAAGGCGTGACACAAGAACTGTAGGAAGGGTGTGATAAGTATTCAATGTTTTCTTTTCTAAATAAGTTGTATCATATAAACAGTCTCTGTAAAATTATTGACAAAGAAATGTACATGATTTTAGAGTTTCTTCATGATGCATTTAGTAAAGCTATGATCCTTGCATCATTCTATGAGATTAATAAAGTCATAAATAAACATGGACTGTATTATACAAAGATTTATGAATTCCTTAATGATTGCATGCTTTACTAGGGAGAACAGTCCGACAAAGAAGAATTCATAAGAATTCATAAATTTAGATGAATGTCAATGAACATCAATGAGAGTATAAATCAATGCATCCCCACAAAGAAGAAAAATAATAAAACTACTTCAATAATATTTCATTACATTCCTCTGATATGATGCTTGAAAATATTATTCATGGCATCTAAGACTACATACGAAATGAAGTGACATGAACAAGATAGTAATGATGGATTGATGAGACATCCAAAAGATTGAACATCATATAAAATATTTGATTCTTTATATCTATATTTTTCATCAAATATTAATAATTCACATTTGGGATTGTATTTTTATCGTTTTAACCCCTTTTGTACTTTAGGAACTAATTATGGTATTTGGCAAGTTATTTTGATCCATTATAATATACCTCCATAGATGCGTATGAATAAATATTATTGTTTAATTTCTATGAATATTTCTAGAAAAAAAATTCCTAGAAATGGAATTGATATATACCTTCATCCTATAATCAAATAATTGCAAGAATTATGAGATGATGGAATGGAAACATATAATGATTCAATGAGAAAACTATTAAAAATACTTGCTAATTTAATATAGACAATTACTCACATTCCTAGATAAGGAAATTTATCTTATTGGGTCACTCATACTACTTTGTCTCGTCTAGTTTGTAATTTTGTTCATCAACGATTACCTTATATAAGAAAATGATGTTTTATGCATCATCATTAATTGAATTATTTCTTCTCATAAGTCTAGGTTTAAAAAGTCACAATTCAATGATGTTATTAAACTGAGAAATCCACTAAATGTGTTATTAGGTTCAGAAATCAGGGGAAAATTAATGAGTATCATTGAAGAATATGGAAAATATAATCATTTTAAAGAAGGGGAAAAGGGTACAAGGTACAATATTTGAAGCATCGGGAACACGAAAATAAAGGGAATATATTTCAAAATTCCTCATTAGGAGTTTAATTTGATATATTATAATCATGACATAATGAATATTGAGAAAACATTTCGTGGAAATGTAATTTTCACATTTATTAATGAGAAGGGAAACCAAAGTATCACCTTAATGCTCATAAGAATTTGGAGTTAATGAATATAAAGCATGATTTTTGAGAAAATGAGAATGGAAAGTATCCTTTGACTATTTTTACAATGAAAAATCAAGAGAATGACGTATTCTTCAATTTTTAAAGAATTTAAATGTGGAATATGGATATTCAAGTAATATATCAAGGTACATTGACTAAAAAATTGAAAGTTACATGGATTGAAAAGTCGCAATTGATGTATTTTGATGGAAATATTTTTTTCATTGGAATTTTGTAATATGTTAACTGAAAAAAAAACAATTGTACCTTTTCAAAGTGCTTTGTAGAAAAATATAATTCCAATTGAGCTTGATAAACATCTAGAAAGAATTTTTTTGACACTTTTTATTTGTAGATGTTATTTCCCCCTTCATTATTCAATGTGATGATTCATTTGATTGTTCATTTGGTTGAAGAAGTTAAACTTGGCTGACCAGAATATTATTAATTGATGTATCCAATTGAGAGGTAAACTGATATTATTTTTATTTTCATTACTATATTTAATTTTATTATATTATAGAATAATTTTTTTATATGTTTCTTACTTTTTTCATCAGGTACATAGGTCATTTGAAACCATATATGATGAATAAATATCAACCAAAAGGCTCTTTTGCTAAAGGTTACATATCCAAAGAGCGATTGACCTTGTATTCAAGGTATTTGGATGGTATTGAAACTATATTCAATTATGTTTAATGTTTTGATGATATATCTACAAATTATCATTTTGAAAACTAGTTATCAATATTTCCAATTATTGGATAACCAATTGGAAAGGGGTCAAATTTTACACTGAATGAATTGGAGTTTCTATAGGCACACAGATACATACTTCTCAGTAGTCTTATTACAGATCCATTTATTTAAGAATTCTGATGTCAAACAAATAAGTGATTAAGGGATAGATATTGAAATGACATGGAATTAAAAAAAGTTTTTAATAAGGAGATTGTAAAATGGATCACCCATTAGGTATGTATATACTCATATTAGTATTATTGACATGTAGTTATTTTGTCTTTGTTAAAACTAAAACTTTATATATATTTTTATAGATAATGAATGTTGAAAATAAAGCAGAAATATCAAATTCATTTATGTTTTTTTGGCTCGAGGACCTTTACGAAAGTCTAAGATACTCGATGCCTACATTATTCATGGATTTAGGCTTCATACAATTTATCAGGATGAAGAATTAAAAACTCAATATAGTGGTGTATTTACACTTATAGAGGTGGGATATTATGGAAATTTGGATGATATAATTGAATTAAACTATCATTGCTTGTTTCTGGTTGTCTTATTCAAATGAAAGTGGGTTAATATTGATATGGGTATAATGAATGATTCATTACATTTTAATTCTGTCAATATCTCTCTATTTATCCAAACCAATGATCATGTAGATAATGATCCATTTATCATGGCTTCCTAAGTGAAGATAGTTCATTATTTGGATGATGAAATACACCAAGGTTAGAGTTTTTTTACACTTAAATTAGAGAGACATATATGATATGAGTGATGAAGATCAATAGGTACTTTGTGATAGTGAACCTAATCAACCACAAAACATTAAATACATTTTTAATGAAAATATGGAAAAAAATAGAACTTGTAATAGAGGGGGAAAATGAATCACTCGTCACAATTGAGGTTTATAATAATGAAGATAAATCAATGTGTAAATTGGTAATGAAAATATATTACAATTTCTCATTGATAAGTGGTTCATACAAATATACATTGTTCTAGTTTTTTCTTCTTTCTTTTTATAAAAATTTATTAGTTTTTAATTTTCTATAAATTTAATATATCTAAACCAATTGAATTACAAGAATGCTGAGAACAAATAAGTTTCAAAGTCCTAGCTGGTTATCATCTCGGAACACACCACAACTACCATCAGCTTCAGTGGATCTGAGTGATTTGGTTGTACATGAGACTACCAGAGATCCAGCCATTCCCCAAATGTTTTCAGTATCCCACCATCCAATTCACCTCCAGATATTGAGTAGTTGGTCATCCCATCATCTTGTGGATATTGGTGAGTTACTAATACTAGTATGTATGTCATTGTAAAAAAACTATATATTTTATTAATTATTTAATTCGTTTTTCAAAAAGATAAAATTAACAATAGAAGATATATAAATATGAACATGAAAGATGTATGATACCTGAAATAATTCCATATTATCATTCCATTTGATGAGTTTTTGGTGCCTATTAATGATGTTTCCATAATCTATGGGCAGATTATTAGGCAACTTAATTGTGATATAATGAACATTCTCATTAATTATAAATATTGGTGGTATATTCCGACAACTTAGAAAAATGTGGTTTTTGATACATAATTAAAGTTAATTAAATTTAATATTCATTGATAAATAATTTACATGACATGAATAAATTTTTTTAATATACGTATACAGTGTTATATTTTTTATTTCTAGATGTTTTTTCATTTGGATGTCCCAGGCTCTATTTCACACCCATGCACTATGAAAAAATTACAAAAGAAATGGTGAGATTTTAAATGAATATTATGACATGAGTTTAATGAAATATCTTTGAGATCATGATAGATGTATGAGAAAGTGTGTGAATGAATTTCTCATGTGAAATGGAATTTATTTGTAGATATTAACAGAGATGAATCTCATGAGGTAATTGCATATTTTAGACTATCGTAATAACATAAACAAAATAAAATTATAATTTTTATTAATGTTTCTATTATTTGTAGGAATTATTGGAAAAAGTACTATGAATCATTAGAAATAATTCATTCATCACATCAGTGTGTCTTAGAGTTTTTTTTAGAAAAAGAATAATTTTGGTTTGTATTTTATTCATTATTATTTATATCCTTTTATTATAAGTCAAATTTTTTCTAACTTGTTTATATTTTTTTATAAAGGCTAATGAATTAGTTAACTATGTTGGCCATAAATAGATGTGGTTTTAGAAGCATAGGTAATCTGATGTCAGTTACATAAATGACCCTACCAATGATGTTAGAGAAAGTATTTTTCATTATCATTTCATGTTATTTCATTACTATAAAAAATTAATAATGAAAAATATATTATAACAAAAAATCCTTGAACCCAATTAAATGGGGCTGGATATATGGATAAAATAATTCCAATTTAGCACTGTTTGATACATATAACCAACCCCAATTAATTGGGTTTTACGGTTTATATGATGTTATAATTTATTTTTCAATTTTATGTTTTTATAGTAATGAAAAAACAATAAAAAGTAATAAAAAATTTATTAATTAGATAATATTATGAAGTTAAAATATTTTAAAAAATAATTGTTAATATTTTTGTATTAACAAGTTCAAATTCAAGAAATATGGGATGTGAACCCTTCAAAATCATCATCATTTTCCTAAAAAGATGAAGTTTGAATTGTTTTAGGGAAGGAGAATCCCAGAAATGTACAGGAGATGGGTTCTGGACCTACTCTATCAGTTGACTTTGGTAGGGAGTCATCATCAATTACTACTAAACCTAGTGGGGGTTTGAGTATCGCTATTGATAGGGAATCACAGAGATAAATTGCATGGTTGAACGGAAAAGTGCGAGAACATGACTCTTATAGGAAAACATAGGATCAATGGTGAGAGAAAATGGAAAATGATTTTGTTTTTATATTTCAATGGATTACTAGAATGATACCCAAGGAAATTTCTTTCCTTATAGCTTATCATATCAAGGTAAATTCTAAATTTCATAGATCATTCACACATTTTCAAAGAACACATATAACATCCTTAAATAAAACTAAAATGACACTTTTATATTGAAAACACGAACTTCGAGTCATACTGACAACATCTTGCACCAGATTGATGGGTGTTTGATTCCTACAGATAAAAAATAAATTATATATTGTTATCGTTGTGTTTGAAAATAATTCAAGCTCATTTTTTCAGTTTTGACATAGTAAATAGTTTGTAACGGTACCAAAACCTTAAAAAACATCTGTGTGTGTGGGGAGGGGGGGGGTCAAAAATAGGAATTAGATTCCATGTCAACATAAAAAGAGAGGAAAATGATTGTGGATTGATTTTTGAAACGTAGGAATAAATGACACGTCATTTCAAGTTATAGTTTACCCGAGATCCGTGTAAATGTATTTTTAGTGTTTTAAAAAACCAAAACATGCGTGTAATGGTTCAAACAATAAAAAATGATATCATATTGACATGAAATCATGAGAAAACCAATATTGAATTATTTTTGACATGTACTCATATAAAAAATAACAATAAGACTTGTGGTGTTTTCAAAATGCCCCATTAAATAGTTTTTAAAGGTACTAAATCCTTTAAAAACGCATGATAGGGGGTCAAAATTAGAAAAATGATGTTGGATCTCCATGAATTTATAGGAAACTAACCATGGATATTTTTTGAAATGTAGGAACCAACAACATGTTATTCCATGTTACAGTTTTCCAAGGATTCCTGTAAATGCATTTTTAGTGTTTTAAACTACTAAAACATTTGTATAATATTCCAAACCAAATAAAAAACCTTAGATTGACGTGAAATCATAAGAAAACCACCATTGAATTAATTTTTACACATAATCATAGACAAAAAATCATTCCGACGTGCGGTGTGGTTGGAATGACTTATTAAATAAATTTTAAAGGCTTCAAAGCCTTTAAAAATGTGTGTCGAGGTGTCACAGCTAGGAAAATTTCATCATATCTCCATAAAACTAGATAGGAAAAAAATTGTTTATTGATTTTAGAAATGTAGTCCCCGATGATATGTCATTATGTGTTACAATTTTTTTTGAAATGTTCATAAGTGGGTTTTTAGTGTTTTAAACCACATAAACATGCATGTAATAATAAAAATAATAGAAAAAGACCTCAGATTGACATGAAGTCATGAAAATACCAGTGTTTAGTTATTTCTGATGTGTATTCATAGATAAAACATCAATCTGATATGTAGTGTGGTCGAAATGGATGGTAAACTGTTTTTAAAGGTCCCAAAGCCTTTAAAAATGTGTGTTAGGGGGTCAAAACCAGGAAATCATTGTCAAATTCCCATGAAAATATATAAAAATAACTATAGATTAATTTTTGAAATGTAGGAACTGATAACATGTCCTTATGATTTCTGGTTTTCCTAGGATGCCTACAAACACTTTTTTAGTGTTTTGAAAGGGTAAAACAAGAATATAATGCAGAAAACCAAAGAAAAATAACTCATATTGATGTTAAATCATGCTAAATTAACTATTGAGTTTTTTTTGACATTTATGCATAGAAAACACATCAATCTAACATGTGTTGTGGTCGGAATGACTCAGTAAACGATTTTTAAAGATATTGAAGCCTTTAAAAACATGTATATGGGGGTGAAAACTAGGAAAACATCAGTATATTTCTATGAAATAAAAGTAAAACAACCATAGATTTATATTTGAAATGTTGGAACCAACAAAAGATCATTCTGTTTTATTATTTTACCAGGATGCCTTTATATATGTTTTTTGTGTTTTAAAACATTAAAATGTGTGTGAACCATTCAGAAAAAGAGAAAATGACCTCATATTAATGTGAAATCAGTGTAAATATACCAATTAGTTATATTTGACATGTACTCACTAACAACACATCAATATGATGTGAGATGTAGTTGGAATGGCTCAGTAAAATGTTTTTAAAGGTAACAAAGCCTTTAAAAACATGTGGTGGGGGTTCAAAACCAGGAAAAAAGCATTCGATTGCCATGAAATCATAATTCAATAACCATAGGTTGATTTTTTTAAATCTATTAATAGATGAGATGTAATTTAGAGTTACGGTTTTATTAGGATTCCCATAAATTCATTTTTATTTTTTTTAAAGCACTAAAACATGCAACAGTCAAAGCCATAGAAAAAATGTCAGATTTATGTCAAATAATGGGACAACCACTATTGTTTTATTTTTGAAGTGTATGTGTAATGTCAATCAGATGTGATGTGTGGTCAGAATGGATTGATAAATAGTTTTTAAAGGTACTGAAGCCTTTAAAAACATGTTTAGGGGGGGTCAAAACCAGTAAAATGTTGTCATATTTCCATGAAATCATAGGAAAATTACCATAGATTTATTTTTGAAATGTAGGAACCGACATAACATCATTTTAAGCTACGATTTTCCTTGGATGTCTTTTAATGGATTTTTATGGTTTTAAAACACATTAATGCATGTGTAATGGTAAAAAAACATATAAAATTAATCCATATTGACATGAAATCATGGGAAAACCATTTTTTGAGTTATTTGTGATGTATACACATTGACAACATGTCAATATGACAAGTGGTGTGGTCAGAATAACTTAATAAATAGTTTTTTAAAGGTATCGATGCCTTTAAAAACATGTGATGGAGGGTCAAAACTTGGAAAAAATCATCGAATTACCATGAAATAAAAGTAAAACAACTATATATTCATTTTTGAAATGTAAGAACTATCGACACATCATTTAAAGTTACAGTTTTTTAGGATACCTGTAAACATGTTTTTAGTGTTTTAAAACACTAAAACATGCATATAATGGTCAAAACCATAGAAAATGACCTAAAATTGACATGAAATCTTGGTACATCTATATTATAGTTATTTTTGATGTCTACACATAGAAAAACATCAATATAACATGTAGTGTGATCAGAATGGATCAATAAATAGATTTTAAAGGTACTGAAGCCTTTAAAAACATGCATCAGGGGGTTAAAACCAAGAAAACATCATATAATTTCTATTAAATCATAGTAAAACGACCAAATATTTATTTTTTAAATTTAATAATTGATGACACGTCATTTTTACTTATGCTTTTCCTATGGTTACTATAACATGGTTTTAGTGTTTTAGAAAACTAAAATACGCATTTAATAGTCAAAACCATAGAAAAGGACTACAGATGAATGTGAAATCAGGGTAAAACAACCGTTAAGTTATTTTGGACATGTAATTGTAGATAACATGTTAATCAGGTGTGTTTTATTGTCAAAATGGATTGACAAATAGTTTTTAAATGTATCGAAGCCATTAAAAACATGTATTGGGGGGTCAAAATAATGTAAACAACCTCAGATTAACATTAAATATGAAGAAAATGACCATATAATTATTTTTGAAAATTAGGAATCGAAGTAATGTTATTTCAAGTTAGGTTTTTCCTATGATGCATGCAAATAGGTTTTTAGTGTTTAAAACAGATAAACGTGTAGGTAACTATCAAAACCATAGAAAATAACCTCAAATTGATGTGAAATCATGGGGAAAACACCATTGTGATATTTTGGATTTTTAAGTGTAGAATACACATCAATTTGACATGCAGTGTGGTCACAACGGCTCAGTAAACAGTTTTTAAACATATTGAAGCCTTTAAAAGCTTCCATCGGGGGGGGGGGGGGGGTTAGGACTAGGAAAACATAATCGGATTGCAAGGAAATTAGTGGATAATGACAATATAATTGTTTTTGAAATTTATGAATTAACAACATATCAATCAGAATTATGGTTTTACTAGGATCCCATAAACACTTTTTTAGAGTTTTAAAACACTAAAACTTGCATGTAATGTTAAAAACCATAGAAATAACCATCATATTGACATGAAAACATGGAACAACCACCAGTTATTTGGTTTTTAAATATAGTATATTCTTTTATATCAAATTATTTAAAAATAATAATAATTAAAATTTAAGCACATTGCACATTGATTTAAATATCAATTAGAATTTTATATACTTATCCCTTTTAAGTTTCATGTGTTGAAACATATTTTAAATAGTAAAATTTATGTTTTAAAAGTGTTTCTCATGGTATATTATTTGTTTTATGTCGAAATGTCTTATGTTTGATTAAAAAAATAACAAATTTTAGGTGCAACATTATAAATATATTCCATTTCTTTTCACTTTTGCATTTATTTTCTTAAATGTTATGGTTTTTATTGTAGGCGATAGATGTTAACCGAAGGAAAAGGTTGACCATTCGATTAAATACATTATTTATAAGGCAGTGGTGATGGTTCTTAGTTTCTTGGGTATGTATAAATTTTATCAATGATTCTATTGTAATTCTGATTTCTTATGATTAGTTTTAATTTATATCTTTTTTATTACAATTGATGAGATTATGTGGTATGTTTCAATTGATGAGATGATGTGGTGGTAGAAGGATGAAACATAGGTCATGGGTTAGAATAAATTGGGCATGGGTTATTGTTAGACATAATTTATATGTATATATTGATAATTAAGGTATGGGTTGGCTGAGGTAATCAGTTGACTGAGGTTATGCTGACTATGAATGTATATGTATATAACTATGGATGTATCTTGTATGATGTATGTATGATGGGGTTATTGTGCATTCATGTTTTAGTTTATTACATGTCAATGTTTTTATATTTATATTTTTTTATTAAATATTTTTAAAAAGTATATTTTTAAAAAATATTGAGAGGTTATTTTTAAGAACAACTATTAAAAAATGAATTAGAATCAAAATTATCAGTGGTAAATATTAACGACCCATAAACCTAACATCCACTGAAATATTTATCGGTTGATAGGTTCATCTTATTTATTTTATTTTCAAGTTTTTTTAAAAAAATCACAGTTAAATAAAATGAAACTCACTGCTAAATTCTCAAAAAATCAGATAAAAAACCAGCACTAAATGAATAAAACTATTGTGAAATGACTAGAGAACATGCAAGGTAGGGAGATTTTATTAACCACCACTAAATAATTAGGAAAACGTTTAACCTACTTCCACTAGATGAAAAAACCACTACTAAGAACGATATTTTTTTAGTATGAAGTTTTTTTTTAATGGTTTTTGTAATGCCTTCACTTGAAATGTCAGGTTCGAACCAGAGTTCTACAAGACCTCATGTATTCCTCCCCACACACATGAGGTTTCTGACTAGCAGTGAGGGTCTAAGTCCATCAGTGGGGAGACTATACCCATAGAATCATGTCATAATACAAATAATACATAATAAACAATATAATAGAAACTAGAGTAATTATGTGGAAAATTAAAGATGAGACACATGTCATACAATAAAAATGGGCTTCTAAAGTGGAAATCCAAACTAGAGTAATAACAGGAAGATAAATAAATAAATAAAACATCAGGGTCCTCCGGAGTCCGTCTCATTATACTACCATCTCCATTCTCATTTACTCAGCCATCAGCCAAAGGTCACTTTTCCTTTTCCAAATAACTAAATATAAAGTCTGAATGTGCATTAATATTTTGATGCAAGGTGTGATTAATAAATTTTAGTATGACGCCACTAATTTATCCTTAACAAGTGTGAGCAGTGTTAACTGGTGTATTCGGTGATAATAATAAATGAAAAATGAATCATAAAATCTAAAATAACATAATGAGTGGTTATGCGTTAACCAAGCGGCTACAACCCCTGACTGTACTTTCATAAACTCCATGTTGAATGGAAAGTCAATATATCGAAAGTAATCAAGATATGGCCATGAGACTAGTGATCATACTTCTTGTAATTGTGTGTACGTACTACTCGACATCCACTGAGCTCGAACATTAGACTTCCGCTCCCACATATCCTCTTGGATATATCCATACTGCCAATGGATCTAGAATAGTGGCACCTTATGATGGTTCTAAGAATAGTGGAATCATGTGGTGGTGGGAAAGATATTAAAATTTCTTTTAATGTTTATATTCTCAAAACCAAGAGTGAGGAACATGAACATCAAATTTTAAATTAATTTATTTAATGTCATAAAAAATGATTACCTTATCTTAGGAATATTTCTTCATTAATGATGTTAATCATATGAATAGACCCATTCAAATTTCCTTGATTATTCTATGAGGATCCAAGAATAGAATCCCTCTAGAGAAAATCCACACATGCTCCGTTGATATTCAATAAATGTTAAACGATATCTATGTTCTAGTGTGGGGAATAAAATATCTTGCATTGTTCATTCGTGATCACTCATTCTTTAATATTGAATAAATCTCTCAAACAATTATTTTTCATGAGAGGGAGAGAGATAGAGGAGTTAAAAGAAAATTCATTATTTGAAACAATTAAATATTTTCTATTACCTTCACAATATCAATAACAGTCTATTTATTGAGGTAGATTTTAGGTTAGGATATTTTTTTTATTGCATTCCAGCACTTAAAAAATACTAAAACCTTTAATAAACGTCATTCCATATAATAATAATATTCTTATTATTATTCTGTGGTGTGCTCCAACGTGAGAATCAAAAAATATTATCTAACCATCTTTTTAATTAATATTTTTTATTAGACATGGTTTTGGTCTATTCAAACTCTTCTTTTATTTATTAAACACCTAAATATATATTTAATTTAAATATTCATTAATAAATATATATTTTTGATTAATAAAACATGAATAAAATTATACCTCAGTCTTGAGAATAACATTTATTCAATTAACTAAATTCAAATTGTATTTAATCAAGATCATCAGAAACAATTAGTGTTTGACCCACTAGGATTATTTCTAATTGACATCAAGAGAGCTTTCCTAATGTCCAATATTACTATCTAGAAATAATTCAAGGCACCCAAGAGAAATAACTTAATTTTGAAATGATGAACACCAAAAATGAACACTCACTATATAATATAATCTTTTTATCATAATATCTAATCAAGAAGATTTCACATCTATGTCACCAACCTATTTTCTTGGTACATCTTTCTATAAATATATAAAACAAACACATTGTTACACCATGTTCATGGAATTTATGCAATGGTTCTATTTCAATCAAATGGATGAGATATTAGCTTCCATAAATATAGAAGGGACAAATCCTTCTTTAACTTATTCATTAATGACATGCGATTCATGACAAGAACAATGTAACCTAACATTCCACGAATATATGTCATCATGGATTTCATCATAAAATCTAATTTCATGAGTTATAAAATTCATTAATGATAATTTTAAATTCCATGTACCATTACACATGCTCGCATATAGGAATATCTGATGACACCAAAACATGTGGAATTCCCACCAGTGATTCATTCTCATAATCTCCCATTTTCGTGATTACCAAGTGAGAACTTCATGATACTAAGACTCATCCTCTTATGAGTGCTCTCACTTAACAGTCTATGAACTATATGTCCCATCGTAGTAGGTTATCCAAGAGAATAACAGTTTTTAAGAATATCATCATAACACTTAAAGGTTCTCAGTATAACAGAGAACTTAAATGACCTTATCAATGTGACATATACTCTAGGACATTATTACATTAGAGTCTTACCAAACAATGGAAAATATGTAATAATATGTTTTATTAATATTCAATATATCGAACATACTTGTAATTAAAGTACAAATAGCTAATCCTAGGACACCAACTCCAAGAAACTCCCATGAGGACTAGATGCAACTGCCTACAACTTTTAGTCCAATTGAACTCACTTAATAATAATATTTGAGGTGAGTCAAGATTTTAGTCAAGGGGTATGATATATTTTCTTATTTGGAAATACTGCTCACTAAAACCTCACCTCTCATAAAAAAATCCCTCAAGAGATGATACTTCCAAAGTACATGCTTCGCCCGTTGATGTGTAGTTGGCTCTTTTACGAGAGACACCACTACAATATTATCACAATAGAGTGTTATATGATATTTTATATTATATACAAATTCAAGATATTGGATGATTTTTTGCATCCATAATGCTTATTTAGCTACCTCAGAAGTCACAATATACTTGGACTCTACTGTAAAATCTATGACCATACCCTTTTTGAGCTCTTCTAGCTCTAAATACCTCCATTCAAAGTGAATATGTATCTCGTTTGTGACTTCATGTCATCATGATAAGTTTGAAAACTATAATCTTCATATATATTGATGACTTGTTCCCCATATCCTCCATAAACTATGAACATATCCTCAGTACACCTCAAATAATTAAAGATACTCTTGACTTCCATCTAATAGAGGTCAACTGGATCATTTTGATATCTTATAACTGCACATGATGCATAGGATGCATCTATCCTAGTACATATCATAATATACATGAATGACCCAATCACTGATGCATATGAAATCCCTTCCATTCTATTTATTTGACCATGAATTTGAGGAAATATTTTCCGGGAAGGATGAATGCAAAGTGACATTGGAAACAATCCCCTATTGATTTGAAATATATATGACGTCTCACCAAAGTCCTTCTTAGAGAAGAATTTATTCATCCACATCTTTAAAAACTCTAAGACTACTATTTTATTTCCTATAAGTAATATGTCATCAACATATACACTTATGAAAATGAATACAATCCCACTAAATTGTTTGTAGACACAAGGATCACACTCATTCTTTATGAAATCACTTTCTATTATAGATTCATAAAAATGAATGTTCCATATCCTAGATACTTGATTTAACCCACAAATGGATTATTTTTCAATTTGTATATATTTTCATTCTTTGAGTCACAAACCTTCAGGTTGTTTTATATCAACATATTCCTGATAGTTCCCATTATGTAATGTAGTTTTGACATCCATTTCTCAAATCTCATAGTAACGGTAAGCCTCAATGCCAAGTATAATTCTGATGGATCTTAACATTACAATTGGTGTAAAGGTTTTATCTCAGTTAATTTCTTGGTGCTATTTCAATCCATTTTCAACTATTCATACCTTATAGGTACTGACTTTTCCTTCAATGTCTAGTTTCATACTGAATACCCACTTGCAACCAATGGGTTTTAAATCCACTGTAGTATCTACCAAAATATAGACTTGATTTTGGTAGATGGAATCCATTTTAGAATTGAGGGATTATATTCACATGGAAACATCGGTGCCACTTACTACTTCCTTTTAGGTTATAGTATCATTATTATAAACTAATAATTAGTCACCATCATTGGTGATAAGTAAACCATACCATTATGGTTCTCTAACCACCCTAGTACTCCCACACATTACTTGTGTCTCTAGAATAGTTTCTTCTAACATGGGAATTTATAGAACATGTTCTTATGACAAGTCTTATGTACCTTCAGTATCAACTTCATCTAATTCAATCTCTATCCCATTATCACTTTTAGAGATGTTTTCCCTATCAAGGAATCTGGAATTTATTTCCACTATTAATTTTTTTCTAATGGTTCATATTGGTAATATCCCAATGTTTCATTGAGTTATCCCATAAAGTCACATTCTATACCTCAAGGTTAAAGTTTTCTCCTAAAATAGGCTTTAAAAACACTTTCCAAACCAAAAAATGCATGTATGAAAAAATAGGTTTATTTCCATTTCATAAATGGTATGGTATACTGAATAACCTTGGTGATGTTTTTAAAAAAAAATTATTTGTAAAAAACCAATATTTTGAAAAATAATGTTTTTTGACAAACTGGTGAAATATTCTAAATTTTCAAACCTAATAATAAATAGGAAGAAATGTTTTATTTTAGGGAAAGTTGTTTTATGGATACAGATGATCAGACCGAGAATCACCAAACACAAAGTATCAAACTATATAGGACATATCAGATAATTTGTTAGAATAATAAAGTTATCGATCAGACACATCATTGGTCTTATATCCATTAGCAAAAAGTTCAAGTTTCATTCGACCTAGTTTTGGTTACAAAGTCAGAATGTTGGTGAATATTTTGAATGAAAATGGTGATGTTAGGAGTTATAAAGTTTTAAACTTTATAACCTTCATCCAGACGATGATTTTCTAGTTTTTAATTCTCAAATATCATATATTGTCTATATTAATTGTGATACAATACTTATGAAGAAAATGGGGAGAATAGGTTAAACTATTCATATTTTGTTTTTGTTGAAAAGAAACAAGGTTTTGAAAGTAATAAAAGTCATAATAATTTCCTATGTAAGTCCAAATGTGCTTCTCCAATCTTGAAGTTTTCATAAATCAGGAAAATTCTCATGATAAAAGCATTTGGAGAAATGGAGGAATCATAAAGATTTTCTTAGTTATAGGAATCAAGAAAAAATTTGCTTCGGATCCATAATTACTGAGCATAGAAGTTTTTAGAATTATGAATGAGTTATAGCTAGTGAGGTTTGAAGAATTTCAATGTCGTAGAATGCAGTTTCCATCATAATGAGAATTCCATCATTTTGAGGATTCTGTCAGACTAAAGCTAAGGATGTTCCATCTGACTAAATATGTGTAGGAAATTCAATCATACTGACTCTATGGAGGAAATTCAATCATAATGACTTTGAGAAGGAAATTCAATCCTGATTGCCTTTGAGAAAAAATGTCAATTAGACTAACTATAAGAAAAAATTCAACCAGAATAACACTGATGAGGAAAGTCAATTCAGAATGAGATGAGGAAGTTACATCATAATGAGTTGAGGAAGTTCCATCATAATGAGATATGTAAGAAACATCATAATGAGATAATAATGTTCCATCATACTGACGAAAATTTAGGAAGTCTGATAATAATAATTAAAAATAAGACTCAATAAAATTTCAAAAGAATTGTGAATAGTTTAAGTGGTCAAAATTCAAATTCAAATATGAATAGATCGTGGAGTTTTTGAATTTAATTAAGTTGGAAAAGTTTTCCTATTTCCTGCCTTTGTCTTTCTGGGATTCCTATTAACAAAAGCACAATACATTCGTACTTTATATCTTGTTTATCTGATTGGAAATGGTGGAGCACTGTAGAATTCTTATCAAAGTTCTCTTATTGGACTGAGACCTCGTTATAAGTTTGGACATCTTATTGTTTTGTTTACCAGACTAAGGAATATCTGACTGAGAATTTGAGACGAGTTTGAGTAATATATATTGATAATTAGTTCCTCGTAAGGTTTCCATTAGACTAAATTCATCGGACTAAGTCCATTGAACCCATCACCATCGAAATGAGAGAATCAGGCCTTGCCACATCAGACAGAGGATTCCAGATAGAGAATTTGTGTTTAAGTTTCAAGAAAGTATTTATTATATTATTTTGGCTCAATTGTTTGTAATGAAATTTTTAAAGTGATCGGAGTTAGTATAATAATTTCTACTGAGACATAGAAGCTATCTAGCGGGAGTTGGCATGAGTTGTATTCACTTATTCATTATAGAGAATTTATATATAACCACAAGAGTGGCTATTAAAGGATGTAGGTTCTCAAACCAAGGAAAAAACTTTTAAATATTACGTGATTTACTTGATTTCCTACATTTCCATGCATGGGTATTTACTAAAAGAAAATAAGGATATAAACTTTAACAGGTTTCATGGTTTATGTTATTTAAAAGTATTGAAACTTATAAAAGTGACCAACTGATTCAACCCCCTTCTAAGTTGTTATTTAATCCTTCGAAACTTTAATTTTTATCATAGGGATGGTTCCCTTATTTAATCCTTACCATTGATAATATCAATTCTATAAATTGAAGAGGACATTTGATGGAAAAACTTATTATGGATGGAAAAGTTAAATGATTATTTATCTTCTATATTTTGGCCAAGAAGTTGTTGTTGCTCCTAAAATTGGTTTTAAACCTATTAAAAAATATTCTCCTATGTGTTTTACTAATAAAATAAATATATGAGTTGATGGAAAGGCTAAAAACACTATGTTTATGTCCTTATCAGAAAATGGTTATATGAAGGTGATGGGTTTCAAAACATCAAAGAGTATATGGGATAATATGGAAAGTATATTCAATGGGAATACTAATGTGAAGGAATAAAAGATAGAAATTTGGTATAGTATGTATGAAGACATACGAATGAGAGATGAAGAATCCATTGATGAATAATTTAAGAGAGTAAATGAATTTTTTTGTGTAAGATCCCGACCTTTCCTGAAGATGACTTGAGATTAATTTTAGGAATTTTTTTTTCTTGTTTGATAATACATGGGTTGGGTTTTACCTTGGGGTGTGTTTGGGTGAAAATTTGGGAAAATTCTAAGGGAGAAGAGAAATTCATGTTTGGCGCATGGTTTTCCATAACCATGTGCCCCAGCCCATCAAACTGTGAAACACCGGACATAAGAATTTCACGGTTAGCACATGGTTTTTAAAACCATTCACTCTCTTATGAGAAACTGTACACCCCCATAATTGAGGCACATGGTTAGGCTCATAGTTAGGGGAAACCATGCACCCCTTCCCAGATAACCATTAATAACCTTTTAAATAACCCAAAAATTATATTTTTAATCACTCAAACCCCTATTTTAACTTTTATACGACCCCTATTCAACATTAGATGATATTTCATTATTTTGAAGCCTCATAGACTGATTAAAAGCCTTCATTACCTCCATTATTTGTGATTCAAAGTCTATATCATATATATGAACCCTTCTTAGTAATAGGATCTCATCTCACTTGGTTTTTCAATCCTTCTCCTTTCTTCTCCTATGTTATATAGGGTTAGTTATTCTTATTTTGATTGGATATATACCTTGTTTTTTTGATCTAGATATATTATTGTAGATATAAATATAGATTAAAGATATTTATATTTGTTCAATCTTGATTTAGGGTTTTAGATTCATATCCTGCTCTATGTCGTCGTGATGTTCAAATTTTGGGGATTTCTATTGGACGAGTGCTTGTCAATGAATCGAGTTTGTTAGTCTATAATCCAAATCCCAATGTCTTTATTTAAATTATTTATATGTTATTTTATAATTTCTATTAGATTTTTGGAAATTGTGTTCTTGACTGAATTAATTAATTTGGTGAAATAATTAATTAAGGAAATGAGAAATTGGGGATTTTGGAAATTGTAGATTGAGATAATTAATAGTAGAATTAATTGTGAGATATTGAGATTTAAGGATTGAAATATTTAATTTTTTGATTAATTATGATCTATTGAACTTTTTATTGAGATAATTTACTGTGGAATTAATTATGGAATTTTGAGTTTTTGGATATTGAGTAATTAATTGAAGAATCAATTTATGAGATTGATGTACTCAATTAATTGGGGAATTAATTAAGGGTATTTATGTGATAAACTAATTTTTGAATTAGTAATGTAATTTCTGGGGTTAGTTAATTGTTTTATTGACTAATATAGTTTAAGTTATTAATTAATTGTAGAATTAATTAATTTACATGATCTGGTTAATTAATTATTGAATTAATTAATGTTATTTATGTGATTAGTTTATTATTGAATTAAATAATGGAATATTTGTGTTTAAATAATTGTTTAATTAGTAATTGAATTGATTTTTATGTTTAACTGTTGAATTAATTATGTGTTATGAATGCTAACATGGCAATTTAGTTTCGAATTAAATAATGGGATCATGTTCATTCTAATGTGTATGTTACGTATGGTAACATGGTTATTTAGTTGTGAAATAAAGAATGGGAACATGATCATTATAATGTGTAAGGTATGAATGGTAACTTGGTAATTTAGTTGTGAATTAAATAACGGGAACATAGTCATTTTATTGTGTGATGTATGAATGGTAACATGAGAATTCAAGTATGAATTAAATAATGGTATCAATGACATTATGATATAAGATATTCATTGGACATACTTTAGGACCCGGTATAAGACAAAGTATGTATTGAATGGTAAAAATAGAATTATGATATATGAAATCCATTAGACATACATTAGGCTTTAGAATGAGAAAAAGCAAGCATTAAGGTATGAGTTTCTATAAGAGTTCAGGGTTTTATGTTCTTAAATAAAGAATAATTGATAATGTGATAACTATTTACTTATGAATTGTAATTATGTATTTATACAACTACATACACATTCTATTTACTATATATTGTTTTATACACCATTGGTGGTGGCCTATTGAGCTTTAATCACACCCAACTCGGGATGCCTTATTGGTACCCAAATAGACTTTGTGTTTTCTGGATACGTTAAGGGAAAAATCTCATTGCTATATGGATGATATGGGATAGATCATGGATGAGGGAACTAGAAATGATTCAAGACCCAATTAGGGGTGTCATCAGTGTATTTATTTTGTGTTTAATTTTAGACACTTGACACGTGCATTGGCATGGAATATTTTCTTCTTTAGTTTTGATATTGTATTTCCACTTTTAGTCTTCTTGTGATACTGGTTATTTCAGGTTATGATTACATGTTATTTAGTTCTTATTTCTTATTTTCTTCTAGTATATTTAATCTAATAAAAGGGGGTATAATCTCCCCAATATCGATATTTCAGACCCACACTGCTATTCGGTATCCTCTAGCATATGGGGAGGCACACTTGGGGTAATGTGACTGACCGACTTGAGGCACCGATGTGTGGTACCTGGGTCAGGACATTACAAAGTGGTATCAGAGTCCATTTTTCTTCTATTTTTTATTTTTTATTACTATTTGGTAATGTTATACATGAAACTAGAATGAGTCGGGCCTTGGATATGATCTCATGCATGGGAGTAGCTAACCCATGTATAGGGGCGAAACCAAGTACCTATTATGGGATTATTGTTATTCTTATTTTCTATTACAGTTGAATATTATTTCCACTTGTGTGACACACTTGTTGTGTGTTATGATTGTTGATGTTAATTTTTTCTGAGTTTTGATTCGTGGACCAGTATGGAAAAATATTTGAGTTACATGCATCATTATAGGAAATTAGGGTTACTGTGACATGCATCATTTTAGGCACACATAGAAAAATGGGTTATGGGTAAGTTATTGAACTTGAACTATTTTTCCTAGCTTGTGAAATTGAAATGAAAATGGCACCTAACATGAAATTGAGAAAGATTTTAGAATAATGTAAGATGAGAATAAATGGGTGTATAAATGAAAAACATGAATAATTAGAATGTGTTTACCATTGTTATCTTGGACAAATGAGAAATATTATTAAGGGTAGTGATAACAACTCAGTTTTGACTATGTGGTAGGGTTTTGGGTAATGAATTGTTATGGAATATTGTATTTTACCTTAAATGTATTAATTTTGTAAAAGGTTTCTTAAGGTACCTATTTGTAATGGTATAGATATTTCTCTATAAAGGCTCCTATTAAGAGGATAACAGAAGGATATGGATAGATATGATCTACCAGTAGTAGGAACTAAGGCATCAATTGTGTCAGGTGAGGAATTCAGGGAGCAGTTCCAAGAGATCATTTCCCACTTCATGAAATTCATGGGAAGAGACCCAGGGTAGGTTTTGAAGAGTATTTTTGATCTAAAAATGGAGTTATAAATTCAACACCCTCCTACTTTTATTGGAGAGGGTGGGCCTGAGAGAGATGATTTTTGGGTTGAGACCATCGAGACTATAATTGACCACTTTGAGACTCCTGTAGAGAGGATTGTCATGTTGGATTCTTACATGATATGAGGATAAGTGAATCATTGGTGGTATGTTCAGGTGTGGACTATATAGGCTAATGGTATGTTATGGAAGGAACTCTTGAATAATTTTCTAGAGAACTTCTATCCAGAGATACTGAGGTATGAGAGAGTAGCTGAGTTCATGAGGTTTACTTGGGGGAGCATTTATGTGATTGACTATGTTGGACACTTTACACATTTGCAACACTTTACTCTAGCATTGGAAGTGGACGAGATAACTATAGAGAGACATTTTTAGGATGCGATTAAATGTTAGATTAAGTCCCAAGTGATCCATTTTCAGTTAAAGGAGTTTGCTGAGGTGGTGGATAAGGATCTCAATGATATAGGTTACCTTAAGAGGCTTCCAGTGTAAGAAATGTGGTTCCATTTGGATGATTAGAAGGTATGACTTTTGAGAGTAGGAAGCATTTCTGTGAAAACATCAACCAGGGCAGTGGGAAACAGAGTACATAAAAAGAGGGATCAGTTGCATATGACCTTAATCGAGTGATCTATCACCAGTGTGGTAGATTAGGAATCTTTTGAAGATAGTTACTTCAACCACCAATATAGTTACAGTTTTTCAGAAATATGGGACACCTACAAAAGTTCTACAGGACCCAGAAATAGATGAGTAGTAAGGGTATAGCTAGTAATAATAAGAGTGCAGGAAGTGGATATTCTCCACCATATCAGTCTTGCATATGGATTTCTACTTGATAAGGTGGTAATGGTAGTGTATGTGGATCTTTAGGGTAAGAGTGCTCATATTAGTAGAGTAGTGCATCACATGGGACTTAGACTGCCTCACAGGGAAGTGGGGTAAGACCGTTGCATTCTCTTCACCCTACACTTGTGGATGTCAAGGTCGGACCATTGACAGTGAGAGGTACTATTTTTATAGCTTCTATGATATCTAATGCTTTATTTGATATCACTTCCTATCATTACTTTATTTATACAATACTTGTTAATGGTTTGAGCCTGGTGATGGAGTTTGTGAGTGGGGTGTTGATGGAAAACACACCTCATGGTGTTCGGTCAAGAGACATTTTTGTGTGCAAGGGGTGTTCTCTTGAGGTCAAGTAGTATCGATTTCTATGGGATCATTATATCATAGACATGTCAGGCTTTGAACTAATTATGGGTATGTACTATTAAGTATCATATTATCCCCACATTGATTTTTACCATAAGAGAGTGACCATTACATATCCTAAGGGTTAGAAATATATTCACTATGGAGAGTGGGATATCGAGGTGTTCTGTGTAGGGCCAATTACTCATCAAATAAGAGAGATCACAACCAAGGATTCTAGTATATTTCTGGATGATGGAGGTGTAAAATGAGATGTCATTCCACACTTAGTGGATAATTTTAATAATGTGATTACTTTATATTTCTCAAGGATTCCACCTGAGAGAGATGTGGAAATTATTATTGAGCTCATACCGGGGGAAGAGATGATTTCTATTCCACCACAGAGAATGGAACTGAAAGATATTCAAGAGTGTGAGACTCGGCTGGAGGAGTAAGAGGATAAGATATTTATTTATCTGAGTATGTCACCTTGGGGTTCACTAGTGTTGTTAGCAAAGAAGGAGGATCAGATTTTATGCTTATTTGCTGATTACCGAAAGTTGAACTAGAGGACTGTGAAGAACCAATATCTTCTCCCCCATATCGATGACCTATTTGACCAGTTGAGAGGAGCTTGTGTGTTCTCAATGATTGACTTGAGATTAGGGTATCATAAACTGAGATTTCTAACTTCTGATATACAAAGGGATGAATTTAGAAGCAGGTATAGACTATATGATTTCATCGTAATATTTCTTGGGTTGATGAACACACCAGTAATATTTTTGGACATAATGAACAAAATCATTAATCTGTACCTAGATTAGTTTGTGGTAGTGTTTGTGGAAGACATATTGGTGCAATCCAAGACACATTATTATTATGACCAACATCTTGATATCATCCTAAGTACACTATGAGATCATTGGTTATACATCAAGATATCTAAGTACAATTTTTTGGATCAATCAGGTACACTTCTTGGGTAACATCATCTCAGAGGAATGTGTGTTGGTAAATCTAGAAAAAGTTCAGATAGTGGTTTCTTGAGAGCATCCCATGAGCATGTTTGATATCCATCGATTTCTAGGATTTTCTGAATATTATTAGATGTTCATTCAGGACATTTACCGATTGGAAGCAATGCTGATAGGCTTGACCAAAAAGGGATAAAGATTTATTGGTCATAAGATTGTGATTATTCTTTCTTGGAGATGAAGATGATTTTGGAATCAGTACCAATATTGATCCTACCTGAGAATGGTGAGAAGTACAGAGTGTATTGTGACACTTCTTGGATTATAATTGGAGTTGTGTTGATGCAAGGAGATCAATTTGTGGTTTATCGGCCTTGGAAGTTTAGGCCCCATGAACTAAACTACCCTACATATGACCTCAAGTTGGATATAATGGTTTATGTTTTAATGTGTTGGGGACATTATCTATTGGGAAATTATTTTACCGTGTATATTGATCATAAGAGATTAAAGTTCATATTTTCACAGTGAGACTTGAATCTTTGATAACAGAGATGGGTTGAGTATATGAAGCCATTCAATTTTGAGCTAGCATATTTTCCTAGAAAGGGGAACATTGATTGTGATGCTTTGAGCAGGGAGACTCAAACTCATGTGGTTCAGGAGTCTAGTGCTGAGTGGAAGCTGATGGATTTACTGGACGAGATACACATTGTGGTTTAGGAGAGTTAGGATTAGATGATTGTCGTAATAGTTTCATTGGAGTATACATTTTTGAGATAGATCTAAGATAGTAAGTATGTGGATTTATAATTTTTTACCTTGAGGGAAAACCTTGAAGGTGAGGAGTCACCTTTTGATTGGAGCACATATGAGGATGAGGTAATCTATGTCAGGAATCATGTTGTCATACCTAAAAGAATGTGAGACAAGTTGATGTGTGAGTTTCATGCCTCGAAGCGGGTGGTACATCCAGGTGTGACCAAAATGCACCGTGAACTACAAAGATTGTTTTGATGGTTGGAAATGAAAATGAAAATAGTAATGTTTGTGACACGATGCTACACCTATTAGTAGGTGAAGGCTGAGCATTAATGACCTATAGGTTTACTAAAGTTGTTGTCCATTATAGAATGGAAGTGAGACAAAGTGACCATGGACTTTGTGGTGGTTCTCCTGAGGATTCCTTAGAAGAATAATTCTATTTGGATTATTGTGGATAGACTAAAAAGGTAGTGAATTTCTTGAATATATGGGAGACATTCTCAGTGGAGAAGTTGGGATATTTGTATGTTTGGGTGATAGTCTATCTACACAAGGTGCTACAGAATATTGTTTCAGACAGAAATTTATGTATTAATTCACGATTATTATAGTGATTGCAGATGGTTCTTGGTATGTTGGTTTTATTGAGTATGAATTTCCAGCCACTAACAGATGGGTGGTCAGAGCATACTATACAAGTGCTTGAGGATATATTATGAGCATGTGTTCTAAACTTTTGTGGGTCTTGGGAGAATCACCTAGAACTAGTGGAGTTCACCCATACAAATATTTATTGTTAAACTATATAGATTGAACCATATGAGGCTCTTTATAGTATGCCATGATGACAACCTCTAGTCTGGATGGAGGTATGTGAGTCTATGTTGTTTGGACAGAGTCTCGTGTAGGACACATTAGAGCATGTACAGTTGATTCAGAAATATATGGATATGACCCTAAGTAGATAGAAGTTCTATGTTGATAGAAATAAATGACACCTAGAGTTTATAGAGGTTGATCATGTCTTCATTTGGGTGTTTCCTAGATTCAATAACTATAGAATACAGAGACATGGCAAGTGGGCACCCAAGTTTGTTGGACCATTTGAGGTGGTGGAGAGAAACATGCTAGTGGTGTACCGATTGGCTCTTCCACATAGATACAGTGCTATGTATGATGTTTACTAAGTGTCAAAACTAGGTTGGTATCACCCCAACCCTTCTAATGTGATCGATATGGATGATTTTGTGATTGAGATAGATTTTTCCTTTGAAGAGCATCTAATATGTGTGTTGAATTGTAGTGAGAAAGTGTTGCGGGGAAAGACCGTGCCTATAGTTTGTGTATTGTAGAAACATGGTAATTTGTGGGAGGAGACATGGGAAAGGAAATAAGATATGTGGGATCATTTTCCTAATCATTTTGACTCAGAATCTTAGAGATTATTGGGAGTTCATCTCAAGGATAAGATGTTATAAGGTGGTGAGATTGTAAGATCCCGACCTTCCCAGAAGATGACTTGGTCTTAATTTCAGGTATTTATTTTTTCCTTGTTTCAGTGTACTTGGGTTGTGTTTTACGTTGGGGTGTTTTTGGGTGAAAATTTGAGAAATTTTAAAGGGATAAGGGTAGTGCATAGTTGGCTCACGGTTTTCCCTAATCGTGCGGCCCTTCCTAGCAAACCATGCAACCTTGGACAGAGAGGAATTACATGGTTGACACAAGGTTTGTCAATCTGTACACCCTATTACGAGAAATTATGAACCCCCATAGTAGAGGTTCACATTTAGGTACACATTTAAGAGAAACTGTTCTCCCCTGCCCTACTAACCATGCATGAATTTTTAAATCACCAAAAAATAGATTTTTAATCCCCAAAACCCCCATTTAACTCCCATTTGATCGCCATTTAACCCTAGATAATATTTCATGATTTTAGAGAATCCTATATGTATTAAAAGACATAACTACCTTTTTAATTTTTATTTTTAAGCCTGTATTGAAGATCTTCACCCCTCCCTGTAAGAGGATCTTACCTCGCATGGTTTCCTATTCCTTATCATTTATTATCATAATCTAAAAAGGGGGTTTTCTTCTTATTTTGATTGGATGTAGACATTTTTTTTGTGGATCTGGATCTAGTATTTTAGATCTATATCTATATTTAAGAGATCTTGATTGATTTTATCTTGATTCAAGGTTTTAAATTTGAATCTCATTCAATATAATTGTGCTGCTCAATTTATGAGGATTTTTGTTGGGTGATCACTCCTAAACAAATTGATGTAGGTTCTCTATAATTAAAATCATAAAGTATTTATTTAAATTACATGTAATTTTATAATTTCTATTTGACGTTTAGAAATTATGTTCTGAATTGAATTAATTAATTGAGGAGATCAAAAATTGGGGATTTTAGGAATTATAGATTGAGATAAATAATTGTAGAATTAATTATGAGATATTAAGAATTTAGGATTGAGATATTTAATTGAGGAAATAATTATGATATATTGAGATTATGATTGAGATAATTAATTATTGAATTAATTATGTGATTTTTAGTTTGTGGATATTGATTAATTAATCGAGTAATTAATTAATGGGATTTACGTACTCAATTAATTAGAAAATTAATTAAGGTGATTTCTGTGATAAACTATTTATTGAATTAGTAATAAAATTGGTGTTGTTGATTAATTATTTAATTTACTAATATAATTTATGTGATTAATTAATTTTAGAATTAATTAATGTATTTTATGTGATTAATTATTTTTTGAATTAATTAATGTTATTTATGTAATTAGTTAAATCTTGAATTAACTAATGGAATAGTTAAGTATAACTAATTGTGGAATTAGTAATGGAATTGATGTGGATAATTAATTGTTGAATTAATTATTTGTTTATAATGGTAACATGGTCATTTATTTGTGAATTAAATAATGGGAATGTGGTCATTATAATGTGCAAGGTATGAATGGTGACATGGCCATTTAGTTGAGAAATAGAGAATGTGAACAAGATTATTCTAATGTGTAAGGTATGAATGGAAACATGGTCATATAGTTGTGAATTTCAGAATAGAAACATGGACATTATATTGTGTGGTGTATGAATGGTAACATGTGAATTAAAATATGAATTAGATAATGATATAAATGGAATTATGAGATATGATATTCCTCATACATACTTTAGGCTCCAACATATTTCAGAGTAGGTATTGAATGATAATAATGGAATTATAAGATATGATATCCCTCAGACATACTCTAGCCTCTAACATGAGTTGAAGTGGGGATTGAGGTATGAGTGTCTACCGGAACCCAATGATTTATACAGTTAAATAAAGATTAATTGATAATGTGATAACGTTTTTACTTATGCATTGTAATTATATTTTTATACAACTGCATACAATTTCTATTGATTATATATTTTTTGAGTTTTCATTAGTGGTGGCATACTATAATGCCTTAGATTTTCCATGCACTATTTTTTTGGATACTATATAGACTATTTGTGAGACCAGGAATTGAGACGATGTGCGATTCTGATGCCATTGTTCCTAAAATAAATGTTTGAAATATATTAAATAGCATGCATGCACATTTTTCATGAAAATGTGTAATAACTTCTAAACAGGTACCCTGATCAGAAATATGATGGCACCATTGAGTTTAGAATGCGTGGTTTACCCTAGGAATGACTTAACATTAGTCGGTGTGGGTCATTTGTAGAAAAGTTACCATAGGCGTGGAAATGAAAAAAATAATTTAATAAATAATTTTATTTTATTTTTGTTGATGTAGTGATTGATGGAATTTAAATAGACTATTATGGAGAAATAATAAGGTTAGCTGTACAACCATGGAACCATTGGAGATCCATTGTAGATAGCTTCAGTGAATCCTCTTAGATGAATGGAGATAGGATCTTCGATCAATGATCGATGGAAAAATTATTCAATGGATCTCACCAAAAAACACAACATAACCCCATTCTTCATTAGTTATGAATTTGAATCAAGGTAGGGCATGTATTTTTATTTTATTCTTCCCCATTATTGATTTATACAATGAACATGAATCAACTAATGAAAATATTGATCTTTGGTATGATCTGTATGCAAGATGAGTTTATTTTATGTGGTTTTGATGGGAGAATATATTTTTAATTTTATTATTCAGATTTTCATTCTAATAATGATGGGTCAAGATAAACATGAAAATCGATCAAGGATTGTTACTCTAACATGTTCTTGTTCTTTTCTCCCCACATTCATCGTTCTTCACGAGCAATCTCGATCAATCGATCATTACACACCCATTTCGTTGTGCAATGATCCTATATTGCAGATCTAAGATTGGAATAGCCTAACAGAGGTATGATGATGGAGATAAAGAAATTTAGATGACATAGGATACCCAGTTTACCATTCATCAGCACAGAAAAAAGAATGAAAATTCGATTCATTTTTTGAGTAGATTTGATGGCGTAATGCATTCTTCATCGACCAAAAGAATTGGATGAGTTTTGATCTTCAATATCATGGTGAAAGGATCACCAGATCAAAATCTGGAGGCATTGGATCAAATGTGGTAGTAGATATGGGATTCTAAAAAATCCTGAACAACATAATGTTTAATCTGGATCTATATGTTGTGTGGGGGCACATGAGGTACGATTATGGTATCCATAGGAAGTTAAATATCACATGGAATTTGAATCCTTTCACATATCATGTGGTATCACCTGGGTTATGCGGAATGTAATCAGGAATCACACGGGCTGTTTACACGGGAAGATGTTCATAGGCTATACTGTGTGCTGGTACTTGAGAATATATGCATAGGATGGTGACATGTACTAGCACATGGTTAGAGTAAATGGGATACGTACATGGTGTGTACTACTACATGGTCATAGTTTGATGAGATGAGCCATTTTCACAGGCAAGACCCATGTTCAAGGGACATGGAGTGTGACCCATACTACACACTATGTACTCATTAATACAAGTCTTGGAGCCCTTATACTCTATATCTTGGAAAATGTTTGTTAGGGTTTGTTACCTTTATCTTTTCCATGAGGGTTAGTATGAAATTATTTTTTACTCCCGGGGCCATGATCCCTTCAGCAGTAATTCCATGATAGAGTTGTTGGAATCCCTCTGAGAGACCCAGAGTGAGATCCTCTATACGTATTCATGTCCTAGGTGGTGTTCTTGGTATTGATGTGACCAACACTACATGGGAGTCAATCCCTTACTTAGCGGGTTAATCCAGATTGGTTTGTTGGTATAGTGATCCTCATCTATGTATTGTATTCTATTCATACTATTAGCATGCTCTTTCTCATGAAGAGACCTGATAAGAAGTACCTATTGGATGGACATCATCGATGCTATCAGATTCTGGAGTGTGTTATCTCGGGTGAGTGCTTCGTGGAATATTCTATATGGAATCATAGACTAGTATAATATGATTGTGACTTACCTTTAGAATGTGTGTCTTTGTTGAGTATATCTAGATATTATAGTTATATGTGTTGTAGAAATATACCTGTGTAGAGATGAATGTATTTCCTTTGTTTTATGTTATGCACGCCTATCATAGGGCATGTAAAAAGGAATTTAATTTTCCTAGTGTAGTATAATGGATGACCATGTTCTTATCACTTGAGGAGCTTTCTCATATGTTCACTCACTTAATATAATTCGCCTAAACTAATTCTTTTTAATTGTTTTTTTAATTTAATAAGGTTATGAAATTTAAATTAATGATAATATAAAACTAACATGAAATGAAAAAATTTAATTATGGAATAAAGAACTTGGAATTTATGGGTTGGTTTGTGGGTTCCATCATTCTCTTTGTTGGTGTTTAAATAAAGTTTGATAATTAAATTATGAGATTTCATTATTGACTTACTATTATTTTATTAATTGGTGTGAAATCATGAATTATTTAGAAATCTTAACTTCCCCTCCTACTTTAATAAATATTGATGGAACAACTCAATCATGAGTGTGACAACTTCCAAGACCTGGCTCTATCATATTCCATTTCAAGCACTGAATGGCTCAAATCTGTCGTATTATGAGCATGTATTCAGTATAATGGAGGGAATAGATTTAGTAAAATAATAGAAATGAGTTTGAGTTTAGTTTCCTGGTGGGCTATTGCCACCCCCATGCACGTCACTCTTTATCATCAAAAACATAATAAAACTTATGAATTTTTCTGTAGAATAAATGAAATTGATAGATACCTCCCCTGAGAAAAGGATTGAGTTAGTATATCATTTTTTAGTGTAATAGGTAATGGTGGATAGTTTGAGAATAAGAAAATAAGAAAATAAAGATAAAATAAGGATAAGAAATGAGGGTGGTTGGGTGGAAGAAAACACAAAAGTAAAAACCATGCATGAATTTATTAAAAATCTAAATTATAATTGAAATATAGAAAAATAAAAAAAATAAAAAAATAAATAATATGATAAGGGAAAGATTTGTGAACGTCCTCCCTTGGTGGAGATCTCCCCTTGGTTCCTTGGAATAAATGCGATGGAAAATGGGATGAGATGAGAGGTGGGAGCTCCCCGCCTTTTATAGGAAGAAATTGTCCTCCTCAAGTTTGCACATTTTTCGGCAAAATAAATGGTTGATTAACACATTCCATCCTTCATAAAAGTTTTTAATATTTGACTTTTTCATTCAACCTCAAAATTTCATATTGATTGGACTCATCTAGAGGGATTTATGTATTTTTTATTGACAATGTATTTTTTTCTAAAAGATTTTTCCAGGAAGTTTCCTTTAATGTATATCATATCTTTGCCACTATAATTGGAATAAAACTCCATGGAATTTATTTAGGTAGTGAATATATGTGTCCTACTTTATATACATTTCTAATCAACTCCAATTTAGGTGTGTAGACTGATTTATTCATCCGTTATGGAGGTGGGGTCCACGCCGTCAGCCCGGACAATTTCCAAACATCAATGATTTTTTCAGGCCTTTAGATATTCGAATAAGCATCTAGTCTAGAAGAAAAAGTAAAAGGAATTAAACTAAGTATTCTAAATAAAAAATCATTCAATTTAGAATTATATTTTTATATAAATGACTAAAATACCCTTGACGTAAGAATCTGTCAAAAATAAAGAATTTAAGTGCATTTCACATTTTAGCTCAAAACACACCATAAATCCAAAATTGATCCATATAATCTGAAATTGATAAATTAGGAGGGTTAAACCAATTCAAATGTATATAAAAAATGTGGAAAATATTAGTTTTATCAGTATATTTTTTAGTTTCGGGGAGTCCTACTAAGTATTGTTATACTCACCCATACTTGGATTTTTCCTTCATGTGACATGGCTTGTGTAGAAGATTGAAAATTTGATAGAGTCTTAGGAGGACCAGGACCAGACGGTTCTTAGTGCGACGAGAAAAACAGAGGTTTTTTCCTACAGCTTTCTGAAAGAAGTCCCAATACATACTTTTAGGTTGTACTTTTGTTTTCAAACTCTTTTTTGTGGGCTTGTATTTTTCCCTAATTACATTATATTACATTCTTTTATACTCTGGTTATGCAATTTTGTTGTATGAAAGCATGGGTTTTCAGTTGTTTTTACATTTCATCATTTTATAGGCTTAAAGACGTGTGTTTCTATTTTGGTACTTAAGCTAAGGCCTCTCATGTCGGTGATACACCTTCTCAGTGCCAGTCACTAGCCTTTAGCCTATCTGAGGTGGGATTCGGGAGTCGTTGCATGGGCCCCTCTAGGAGGGGGCATGACACCTACTGAGTTGTAATCTCACCCTACATGGGATGCCTGATCAGTACCTGAATAGTGGTTTTGTTTTCTAGAGAGGTTAAGGGAAAATACCTTGTGTTAGATCACTGAAATGGGATGAAGCATGGATGAGGGAACCAGACACTATTCGAGACCTTCTTGGGGGGGTCATCAATGTCTTAATTTTTTGTTTCATTTTAGACACTTGACATGTACATTGGCATGAAATATTTTCTTCTTTAATTTTTGATATTGTATTTTCATTTTTGGTCATCTTGTCATACTCGTTCTTTAAGGTTATGATTACATGTTATTAATATATTTTTTTTATTTTTTTCATGCTGTATTTACTCTGATAAAAGAGGTTAAAGTCTGCCCAAGATCAATATTTTAGTCCCACACTACAAATCAACAACCTCTAACATATCGGGAGGCCTGCCTGAGGTCTTGTTACTGACAGATTGGAGTCGCTGGTGTGTGGAACATGGTCGGAGATGTTACAGTTTTCAACATTAGAGGTTTTGGAGATGTTTTGTAAGATTCTACAATTGTGAAGAAAATCATGTGAAACATTCCAGATAGGTTTGATTCTAAAATTTTCCCTTTATAAGATAAAGATTATTTATATATTGATGAATTGATTAAATTTCTTATTACTTATGAAATGATAAAATATCCAATGATAAAAAAATATGAATGACGAAATAAATTTTGAATGAATGAGAATGATGATAATTCATGATGTTGGACATGAGGATCCTTGCTACATTGAAGATAAAGAGGATGATAAGTTGAATGAAATAATCATGTCTCTTATATCTAAGAACAATAGTCGAGGAATATGAAATTATGGTAGAAAACTTACTCTTAAATGTTTTAATTGTGGTGGAATTGGACACTTTACTATGAATTTACATAAGAAGAAATTTCGTGAGTATCAATAATATTATGATGAAACACCTTGATGAAAGTACTGAAACAAAAGTTATGAAAATAAAATTCATCCAAAAAAACACAATAATAAGTCTACTAGAAACAAAATAAATATGATAAGTAATAATGTGGAATCATACTCAACTGAAAACAATTCTTCAAAATGTGAAAGTTAAAAAATATTATAACCCTCATTGCAATATTTTAGAAAATAAACGATTCCTTATATACTGAACAAGGTGTCGAAGAATAATATAGAGAATATCAACTCAAAACATAACATATATTATGTATTGAGAAAAACAGAAATCTCAAGTAAAAAATAGAGTAATTAATAAATATTGTGAAGAGGTTTATAAAGTAAGAAATTATGTCATCAAGTTTGAGGAAGAAGTCATTCAAGAGTTCTTAAGTTACAGACTAATAATCACTGAACATGGACGGATGGTTGAATATCTCAATAAAAAATTGGAATATAAGGAAAAATAAGTCAATAAGTTTCAATATAAAATTTTTGATTCTATAAATACCTTGAGAATGATGAATGAAAACGTTAACAATGCTTTAGTAGTAAAATATATGACCTATAAATTTGCAAACAAATCTCAAATAAAGAATTCTGTGATTTCCCCACACACCAAAAATAACGTTTCATCTAATTTTTCTAACATTTCAAGTGATAAGAAAATTAAATGGCATGTTTTGGTGGAGAAATAATTTGATAAACCTATCACATAAACAAAATTTTAAAACTCACTTAGAAGGAAATATGGTATACACCCAGAGTATGTTAGGGTAGGAAGGATTTATAAACCTCAAATTTTTATTACAATGAATGATCATACTTCAATAAAAAATTTAGATTTTATGGATTCTATTGGTTATATAGAATATATGGTCACATGATGTTTAATTTTTGGCATATCATATCACTTCCCAAAATAATATTTGAATAGAGTCGAAGAAACAATGAAATTTGAATGAATAACTTTCTTAACACATAGGAAGTTAGAAAAGAAAAATCACAAGAAGTTAAAAACATTCCAAAAAAAATTAATTTAAATTTCTGGAAGATGTTTATGGAATATGTGATTTGGATTTTCATCTGGTCGAAAGATGTATGAAACTCTTTCTAGAACAAGTTTCTTATGAGAGATAAAGAAAAGGAAGTTAGGATGTAGAAAGTTGAGGAAATATTTTTTTATTGAGACTGCATTGAAAGAAAGTAAAATATAAAAAACCATGGATACATGATAGTGGTTGTTCTTAATGCATGATAGGTGATTTTAAAATCTTGAAACATGTTGAAAATCATGAAGGAGGTTCTATTACCATTGGGAATAATAGTTCTTTAAAAATCATATGAATCAAAATGACTTAGATTAAAGAAGAAAAGTTGAAATCTTAGGAATTTTAATTTATTGATTTTCTAAAACATAATTTACGTAGTGTACATCAAATTTTTGATGATGGAAAAGAAGTGATTTTCAGAAAATATTTATGTGTTATTAGAAGTGTGAGTTATTGGAGAGTTATCACAAAAGGAGAAAGAACTAGTGGAAATCCTTTTCAAGTTAAAGGATTTAAAAACTCATGTTATCTAAGTTCCAAAGATGAGGAAACTTTGTGGTGCCAAATAATTTTCCAACATGGGAATAAAATAAGGGAAAAACATTATAATGTTTATTATGTACAAAATTTTCCAAAATTGAAAACAAGATAGGAAGGTTTTTGCGTTACTTGTTAGAAAGGTAATTTGACTAATAAAAGTCATAAAAATATTGAGATTCCATCTACCGGTCCTCTTAAAATTATTCATTCCAATTTATGTGGGTCAATGAGACATCAATATAAAATTGATATTTATAATTTATCAATTTTAATGGGGATTTCACTCAAATGACAAACATTATGTTTCTGAAACAGTACTCAGAGCCTATAGAAATGTTCCGGTTTTTCAAAAAGGAAGTTGGGAAAGAGATGGGGGTTTGTATAAAGAAATTGAGAATGGATAATGGTATTGAGTTTACAAGAAATACATTCAAAAGTTATTTTATAGATCATGGTATTAAACATTAGTATAGTTCTCTATATAACCCACAATAAAATAGAGTAGTAGAAAGGAAGAATATAGGTTTGGTGGAAATGGGAAGAATTAAGTGAGACGAATAAAAACTTTCAATGTTCTACTAGAGGGAAGTTGTTCATATTATTTTACATGTTTAAAAAAATTAAGTTTGTAAATGAAAATGAGTTATTATGAAATTTTATATGAGAGAAAACCTTTATTGAAGTACATCACTGTTTTAGGAATCCCATGGTTACTTAAAATAATAATTTTGGATCGGGGAATGTTTGATGAGAAATCTGAGGAAGGAACTTTTATTATTCACCCAACGGAAGAAGTTACAAATGAAATATGTTTTTAATTATCATTATTTTATGAATATTAAGTTGTGTTTATCAGATTATGGGGGAGAGGAAAATAAAATTTACAGAAAAATTAAAGTGAGAACATATAAAAGTTAGGGGGATTTTATCTTAACATGACCATAAAATTTTCTTCTCACAAAGTGATGGATTTTTTTCAAAAAGAAATAAATTTTTTAGTGTGGTGTCTAAACACTCCTTTAATAAATGATATGTTTTGGTAAAATTCAAAAAACTTGAGTATTTTAAAAAATTTGAATTGTAAAAATTTTCAGAGGGTTGTAAAAGTTATTAGTGAGTGTTGTTAAAAATTCCTAATGGGAGATTGAAGAACCTTTGTAATGTTTTTTTAATAAATTTTTGTATTTGTTGATAACTAATCTTTTAGAAAAGAATTTTTATCAAAAATAAGTGAAGGTTTCTGAATGTTCGAACCCAAACATAAAGTGGGAGAATGTTTTCTTTTTGAGAAAGTTGTTTTATAGACATAGAAGATTGAACTAAGAAAAACCAGATGAAAAGTATCAAACTGATCACCACCGGTCAAGGAATTCATCAAAAAGATATAGTTTTTTATCAGACAAACCATCAGTCTCAGATCCATTGACATGAAGTTCAAGATTCAATGGACTCAATGTTGGTTAGAAAGTTAGAATGTTGCTGAAGAGGTTGAATGAAAAAAGTGATGTCAGGAGTTAGAAATTTCTTAAATTTTCTAACATTCAGTCAAATATTTCTATTCTAATTTTTAATTCTCAAATATCATAAGTTGTCTGTAACACTTGTGATGTGATCATTATGAAGAAATGGGGGAGAATAGGTGTAACCAATAATATTGAGTTTTGGTTGGAAATAAAGAAGGTGTTGAAAGTAAGGGATGTCGTAATACTTTCCTATATAAGTCATATAGTACTTTGATAATATTGAAGTTCTCAAAAATCAGGAAAACTATAATGATAAAAGATTTTTAAGAAATAGAGGAATCCTAACGATTGTATTGATTATAGGAATCAAGAAATTAGTTTACATCAGATCTAGAAGTACTGAGCATAGAAGTTTTGAAAGTCTGAATGAGTTATAGTTGATGAGGGTTGAAGTATATCAAAGTGGTAGATTAGAGTTTCCATAGTAAATAAAATTCCATCATAGTGATAATTCCATCATTATGAGGATTCCATTGGATTGAAACTAAGGATGTTCTATGAGGTAGAATCTGAGGAGGAAAGTTAATTAAATTGAATCTGAGGAACAAATTCAATCAAACTAACTCTGAGAAGGAAATTCAATCAAGACAAACTCTAAGAAGGAATTTCAATCACACTGAATCTGAGAAAGAAAGTTAATTAGACTAACAATAATGAGGAAATTCAATTTAGAATGATATTAAGAAGATTCATCATAATGAGATGAGGAAGTTCCATCATAATGAGTTGAGTAATTTCTATTATACTAAATAAAGTTTAGGATGTCTGAGAAGAATTATTATAAAGAATACATAAGAAGATTTAATAATATTTGTGAAGAGTTGAAGTGGCCAAACATGAAATTAAAAATGTATAGATATTTGAATTTTTTAATTTGAGTAAGTGGGAAAAGTTTTTTAGTTTCTTAAATTTGTCATTTTGGGATGCCTATAAATAGATGAAATGTATATTCATACTTTTCAACTTTTTTATGTGAGTGGAAAAAGAAGAGCACTATATAATTCTTGTCAATGTTATCTTTCCATATTGAAATCTCATTAGAAGATTGGACATCTAAATTTTTTGTTTATTGGACTGAGTAAGATTGGAATGAGCATTTGAGAAGAGTTTGAGTAATGCATATTGATAATGTATTCATCAGACTAAGTCCATCAAACTGAATTCATAGGAATGATTCCATCGGACCCAGCCCTATCAGATGGAGTGAATCAGACCCAACCACATCATAATGAGGATTCTGAGCTGTGAATTTGTGGTGTAGTTTAAACGAAGTATTGTTCTTTTGTTTTACCTAATTTTTTGTAAAAAAATCTTATAAAACAATATGAGTCTTTATAATCATTACAATTAGGATATATATAATTTTTCTAATGGGAGTTGGCAGATGTTTTATTCACTTATCCATTTTAGTGAATTTCTATAGACCCATATGAGTGTTTATGAAAATGATATAGGTTCTCACACTGATGTCGAACCTTTGTAATATCATGTTCATTAGTTTTTTTGCTAATTTTTCATATATTAGTATTTACTAAATGATGATAAGGATATAAACTTTAACAAGTTTCAGGGTTTAATATTTTCAAAATTATTGAAACTTATAAAAGTGAACATCTATTTCAACCCCACTCCTGAGTTATTATTCAATCCTTTTGAACTTTATATTCCATTTATCACTTTATTTAAAACTTTTTTTAATATTTTTGCTACATTTTTGTAATTAAAATCCCTAAATGAATAATTGAATACTCTCATGACTCATCATTGATCTCTCTATGTCCATCAAGATGTGGTTCCTCCTTTCACTGACATCATTACACTGATGTGTATAAGGAGGAGTGAGGTAATATTGGATCCCAAACTCCTATAAGTAATCAATGAATTCTTGATTGAGATATTATCCACAAAGTTCTTAGAGGATTTTCATAATCATATTACTAATATGGTTCACATATTCATTCTTGTATTTCTTGAATTTATCAAAATAACATGACTTATACCTCATTAAGTAGACATATTCATTTCTACTAAAACAATCGGTAAAATTTATTATGTAAGAGAACCCACCCCTGCTTCCATAGGAAATGGTACACACACATATGTATGAACTAATTCAAGAATTTATTTAGACCTTTAACCTTTTCTACTAAATGGGGCTTTATTCATTAGACCATATAAATAAGTGTGACACATACCAATTGGTTTTAGTTCAAAAGAATCTAAATATCCATTTTGGTATAACATAGTCAAGTGTTTTTCATTAACATGAAAAAGTCAAAGACGCCATTATTAGGTGTGGAACGAGTTATGTGAAGTAGTTTCATTATCAATTTCCATTACTTGGTTTGTATAATACGATAAAAAAATTGTTATTTAAATTCACCTTACCATAACAAATGTTAATTTTATAAAAGAAGCAACATTCATTTACAAAAATTAAAATAAATCCATCTATATCAAGTTTAGATATATAAATACTGTTTTTTGTAATGGATGAAACATAATAACAACCTTTCAAAACCAAGATCATTATAAGATCCCATATTTTTCTTGGTACGTCCCACTCTGTTGTTTTCATTGAACATATTTTGTTGGGTTTTCCCTTGTAATTAAGCCTTACTGACTAAGTCTTATTTGATGACAGAGAGCCTTTTTAGAGAAAATAACCATAATTTTAGGCATGTATATCAATTTAAATTAATGGATTCCATGTATAAATATGTTAAATGGGATTAAAAAAGGTTTTTTATAAGTTTAGAAGGATCATAGGTGGTTTGGTCACTTTTATAGAAGCTTGTATATAAACTATTCAATGAAAAATTATATGTTGTGTACATGTTTCATGACGTGTAACTATTTCTAGATGCATTTCATGAACTAGATTATGATGTGATGTTGTTACATGTTGTGAACCTAATTCACATTGTGTAAATTTTGATCAAAATAAATATTTACCCGGGGCAAAAGTTTTTTCCAGCATAACATAAAAATGAGGAAATAAATGACATGAAAGGATTAAACATCATGTATTCCTCATACCCAGTAGTTTTAAGTGTGTCTTGTACTTATGACTCTCGTTATTTTTTATTATAGCCTCTCCTCTCTCACTCCTAGGGTGAACTATTGGAAATTTTGAATTATCATCCCCCCTTCCAGATGTCCCATTTTCACATTCGATCCTTGGTGATTTTATTCACATTGGTTTCCCTCTTCTCACACATCATTACATTTCATTTTAGTGTACATATTTTGAACATGCATTTTGTTTTGGGAGTTGATCTTGTTTTGGGTTAATGTAGGTTCTTCTTGTGATCTTCTGTGACTTTTTCTTTAAGGGATTTTGTCATTAGAAGCGTTGTGTTAATCACATGTTAAAGGTATGAAGAGTAAACCAAACCCTTTGGTATATTTAATTGTGAATTGTATGAAATATTTTGATTAATACCATGTAATGTGAACTATAATTAATCAGTTGATTTATAGTAAATCATGGATTGCATTCCTTTAGATTCAATGTTTTTTGCAACCTTGATTATGGATACCTGTTGGGTGACAAAACATTTGAGTAAAAAGAACATGGCTAATGGTTTAAATTATGGTGAGTATGACATGATACCTTAGCTGATTGTTTGATATAGAATCCCTAGGTAATCTATTATTGATTATTGATATTACTATTGAGAATTTGAGAGATAAATGAATGATTATTTGAAAGAAAAATGGTAATTTTTATAATTAACCATTGAGATTTATGATGTGATGTTATGATATCCATACTATTATGACATGTTGAGTTGGTGATGAAATTATTATATATAGGGATATCCTAGTAATGTTTTAATTATTATATAGTAGGCTTGGACCAGTGATACATGCTAAAATTCGTATATATAGGGATTTTCTTGGCAGATGAAATGCTTATATAGTTGTGAATTCCTGGTGATACTTGCTGAAATGATTATATACCAGGCTATAACTACGGACACATGCTGAAATGCATTTATATAGGGGGATGGTTGAAGGATGAAATTATTATACAATGATAGCTACCTGATTGTTTGATTTTTCCATGGTATATGGATATAGATGGAATGGTCGTGTTACATGCTCAAAGACATTTCATCATGGTTTTGAAATAGGTTAATTGATATATTATATTAATTTGTTAATTAATACATATATTTATCACTTTATTTTTTATAATTATTATCAGGCTGGTTTTGTTTAGGGATGGTGGTGTCGACCTACAGAGTTTTATTCACATCCTATTTGGGAACTATTTGGTACTTGAGCAGATTACATGGATGCAGGTTTGGACAAGGGAAAGGGACATTATTGTTGATTCTTTTATTTATTGCTAGATGGGATGGATTTTGGATATGGGACTGACATGGGGATTAGGACCAGAGCCTTTTGGGATTATTTATTGTGAGTAGATTATTTTGTTTGTATTGGTTTCAGTTTTACTTTTAGATACATCTTAGCTTGTCATTACATTATTCATCCGAATAGGTTCCCCCTTTTATTTTCCTAGTTGTATGATATATTATTTCCACTATTTATCTATTAATCTAATTTTTATTACTATGGTTTAGTTCCACTATGTTTTACCAGGGGTTATAGTCTCCCCACTATAAATATCACAGCCTTGCTACTAGTCAATAGCCTCTAGCATATGGGGATGCATGCTTGAGGTATAATAACCAAATCATTTTGACCATGTTAGAGAGTATCGGATTGGGGGACATTACAAAGTGGTATTAGAGGATCAACTTGATATTTTCTATTGCTTAATTTTTTTTGGAAAAAGTAGAAAGGAGACTTGGATCTATTGGGACTTGGTAATGAGCTTATTCATTGGAGTAGATAAGCCATGTAAGGGGGAAAATTTGAGATCCAGGGATGTGATTATTGTATATGTTGTTCTCCTATTAAAATTGATGTTATTTCACCTTGGTTGATTTACATGTTTTGTGATGTTATTATTTTGTGATGTCATTGTTTATTGATATTTACACTCATGGACCAGTATGGTGAGATATGAGTATACATGAATCATGATAGGAAAATAGGGATATAATATATATATATATATATATTTACATGAATTTTTCATGACAAGGACAAGTTTATTGCGTGTGTTATACACTTTCCAATATGAATTTTCAAGTAATATATCTATTATATTTGATAAATGGAATGAAAAAAACTATTATTTCATTATAAAACACTTATCATCCATGATTAGAGAGACCTAGAGTAATGGTTCTCTACTGTCATCACCTCTTGAGGTTGAATTTATTTTTAGCCAATGTTTATAAGAGTGTGTTTTTCATGTAGATAATATGACTCCTCATCATCTTCGAGTTGAGTTCTTAAATAGTGGAAATTAGTTATCTCCTAACATAGATGAATTGGAGCTTCATGTAGCTCTGGAGTATCAAATGGATGTTCATCGTCACAATAACTTTTTAAGGGTCATGCAATCCATGGAAAAGGAGACTATTTTCATCGTTCCTTTGATGTATGAGTTAATGAGAGAGATACAGCTACAACATCCACCTATGTTCACTGGGGAGGGAGGCTATTAGGTAGGTGAGTTCTAGATTGATTCAATCTATAGAATCTTAAAGCATCTTGAGACACACACAAATATGACGGAGAATCTTTTGTGTATATGCTCAGTGGACCTACCAAACATTGGTGGGATATTTTGGAGCATGATGGGAAGGAGGAGGACTTATCTTGGAAGGAATTTGAGTTGAATTTATTGAGACACTTCTATCCATAGATGGTGAGGGTTGAGAAGGATCATTAGTTCATGCATCTGATATAGGATAGAATATCAGTGGGGGGCTATGTTGAACATTTCACCAACCTTCAAGGCTTTGTGCCATATTTAGCTATTGATGAGATCTCTAGGGAGAATATTTTTCAGGATGGTATTCACTATGAGGTTAGGTCATAAGTTAATGTTTTTATTCTGAGTAGCTTTTTAGATTTGATGAATCATTAACTCATCACAATAAAGAATATGAGAGATGACCCAAGAGGTAGCCAGGATATTTCCACAGGGTAAACTGGGAACACTTATTTTGGTGTCAAGAAGTGATTCTATGACAGTTTTTTCAATGGAAATAACATGAAGACCAGTTAGGGTAGTGGGAATCCATCTTAGGATCATATTTCATTGTAGTGCATCTGTATAGAAAGTTAAACCACATGAAACCTTAGCTTTCATACACCACATTGGAGTGCCATGTTTGCGGCAGTATGGGCCATATTCATATGTTTATTTATAACTTCTCAGAGTATTGTAGTGGTAGGGGAGTAAGATAGGTACTAGAGTCTAGGAAGGAATCAACTAATCCTCATTAGATAGGTAGATAGATTTCTATAGTACGTTTAGGTTGAGGTGGGAGATATGTTACCCCATTGTAATGACATAATGTTTATTAGTAAAATTTGTTTCCTGAATAAATGTGTGGTGTGTTATATTATATATTATACACATAAAAAATACATAGAAAACCAATAAAAAACTATATTAATAAATATTGTTACATTAATCAGTAATGAAACCAATTAAATTTTCCAACATTACAACTGGACAGAAAGTATAAAATTGAAATGCTAAAATGAGAAAATATGGATCGACCTCATTTAATAGAATTATTGGCCCCACTACCAACACTACATAAAAGAAACAAAATTATAGTAAACCAATAAAAAAAATTTAAAATGGAAATATAGAACATTTAGAGGAACTGATTTGAATATTTAATGAAATAATTGAGTGGTATATATATAAGGCGATGGGACTGTTGGAATAGTAATGTGACCGTTGGAGTAGTAACCAGATCGTTGGAAATAGTAACCTGACCATTGGAAAAGTGATTTTACCCAAAAATAATAAATTATGATATAAATAACATTTATCCTGATTAATTTATGTAAATAAAAATTTTATAATTCAATAAAATAAATATAAAGGTTAAAAACCTCAAAGAAAATAAAGTATATTTTTAATATACTGTATTTTAATGTATTTTGTAAAAATCATTATTTTCATGTTAAAAATTATATTTTATCTATTTTAGATATTTATTTTTATTAAATTAATATCATTTTATAAATGATCATGTTAAAATTTTCCTTGGCAGATTTTTTGGTAATTTTCTGAAATACTTCAATTTTTAGGTGCATAGTAAAAATATAGTTTTTTACAAAATCAATGTATCTTAAGTTACATAATTCATGATGTAATAATGGAATAATCCTTTATAGAAATTTTTTTTCGGCCATTATATATTTAATTTCATAAATGAGTCATTAAAATACAATAAAATTAATTTTCAAACCTAAAAATCACATTCCAAAACCTAAATTCAAATGTGATTTCTTAAAATATCAATTTCTTTTTTTCTTCACTTTTATTTTTAATAAGTTAATGAAGTAGAATTATAAAGAGGATTTAAAGTCTTAAACCCATTATATTATAATTATATATAATTTATTTGGTCAAAAAATGTAATATTACATGTTTTTCCTTTGATATATTATTTTATTAAATATTTTATTCTCAAAATACCTCTCTCTTAATGTATAAATAATCCATCTCCCTTCCCTTGGAAACACACTCATCTCAAACATTCCAAATTACAAGATTTTCCCAAATACTCCCTCTAAATCCCCTTACATTACTTAGGGAGTCTTAAAAGAGATGCTACATTGAGAAGAGAGCAAGTCTCTATTATCTTTTCCATTTTTTCATATTCTATTTCTTATTTTTACCAATTAATTTAAAACCATATACTATAAAAATAATTATTCAATAATTTAAATTTATATTATTTATGTTAACATGATGTAATTTTCATATTTATGACAAAAATAAATGCAATACTTCTCTTTCCCTTTCTTTTATCAACGTCCCGTTAATGGTTGATTAACCACCTATGAAGACATTTCATAACAATTATTATAACAACCATCATGGATTGATATTATTAATTATATATAATATATAAATAATTAATTATATTTATTATTATCTACTGGAGTTAATCATACTTTTCTATAAATGACTCTGAATGAAAATTAAAAAATCAATGTGAAACAAGAAATTTTTCAAAAAATCGTGATATCAAAACAATTCAATTTCATCAATTGAAATTAATAAATATAATAAAATGATTATAATTGATAAATAATTGTATAAATGGATATAATTAACATATTTATTAGTTTTTTTAATAAATATAAGTTTATTATTCAAGAGGCTCAAAAGTGATGAAATAAAGAAGGAATTAAGGTAAGGGGATTCTTGAACCCAACTCTTTTTCATTGTGTTATCCATATTTCATGATATATTTGCATAAATAGTCCTCTAATGTTCCTTAAAAATAATTTCATTATTCCACCCTCTTCTTTTTTGGATATAATTTTTTTTATTTGATTTTATGGAAAATGCAATGATTTTCCAAAATAACTCTTCTTTCCAAAACACATCTTTGACTCCTCTTGAGTAATTTATTCTTAACTAAAGAATGATGATTCTTATATAAAATATGTTTTTAAATTTTTCCTTTTAGAACCCGATGTTTAGTTATGAAATCATAATTTTAGAAATCCTCATGAAACACATTCCTTTCCATGGGTTATTTCATGAAATGATTGTTACACATTCTATGTGACATGCATGATTATGTAAATATTATGATGTGATGACTAGACCAAAATTATATACCCCTACAATGCATTGGGTAATTTTTTGTATCTCATGAGATAATGTATATCATAGGTGAACATGATGGTAGATTTGTTTTTAGTGATGATGTTATGATTATTCACATGTGTTATGTGTTAACATGATGCTAGAATTATTCACAACTATATATGTAATTTGACCTCTATAACATGATGTTTCATTTTTATGCATTTCCACATTCTATGAATTTATCACATTTTTACCTCATGATATTGATAATGATCATAGACTTAAGATATGCTGATTATGCTCACCCATGTTATATTGATTCATGTTCTATATTCATCCTCTTACATGGCTTTTATCTTAACCCTTTCATTGATGTATATCTTTATGTAATTTCATGTACTAAAGATAATCTGAGATTTTAGAAGGATAAAGAAGAAGGATTTAAATAAATTTTTATGTTTTATTATGTACAAGTTATTTATGAGCCAAATATTTCTAAGACATAAACCTATGAATCCTAGATTTTAACTCTATTAAGTTGTTTATCTTTAAAATGATGTAATATTTATGTATTAAAAATTAGGGTCACAATAGTTGGTATCTAAGAATGCTTTAGTTAATTTGGGAATTATGATTAGAAAACAAGAGTAAAAACTATTAGTATAATTCTATGTATTGGTAAAACATCCTAGAAGACTATTTTTAGAAAATTATAGACATAGGGATCCAATACGATATTCCTTTTGTGTTAATTTCATAAAATAATAAATTACTCATGATTTATTGACTTATATTTTGTTCTAAAATTTTCTATTCTAGAAAATGGTAGTCACTCGGAGAAACTAGGAATAAAATCTATCTGAGTGACAATGAAACAATTATCCAAATAAGATTCCCAATCCCAAAATAGGTTGAGTTAAAAACATTGTTGAAATGATTACTTAGTTGTCTCGAGATATGAATAATAACATGCACTATGTGGAATGTTCAGATTCACCCAAGAAGGAACAATTATACATTGAGTCCTTAATCCAAAAATGACCATCAATGTTTAATGGAACTTCCAGTCCACGTGATGTGGAATAGTGGGTTAATTCAATATAGAATATCTTTTCTATGATCCATTTCTCTAATAAGGAGATGGAGACTCTTGCAATTTATCATTTATATGGAGAAGTTATTCAATAGCCGGAATTGATAAAGAACAAAAATATAAAGGATTAAATGGAAGAGATGGAGTGGGAAGAATTTAAGAAAATATTTCTTACAAAGAATATCCATTGAACTCTTCAAAAAAATGATAAAAAGAGAACTCATATAGCTAACGAAAATGGAAGGTGAAGTTGTCACAGCTTCTGATGAAAACTTCATAAGGTTTTAAATGTATTCCTCAGGTTTTTTTATCAATAATGATATAAAAATAAATATGTTATTTATTGTTTTAAAAATACACCTTCGAAACGATCTAGAAATATAAGAATTTGGGATTTTTGATGATGTGGTTAAATGTTCTCTTAAAGTAGATATGGAGTTCAAAGAATGGTATCATGGTTGTGGACATAATAATAGAATAATGTGGTTTCAAGATTGTGGTTCAAATGATAAATGAGGAAATAGGATCCAACCACCCACATGTCAAAAATGTGGGAAGAGGCATCATGTTAACAGCCCCAAAGGGATAGGGAAATTATTCATGTGTGGGCGAGAAGGACACCAAGCTAATGAATATTGAAGATACATGAAGAAGCTAACCAACATGATTGAGGAAAGGAAGGAACGTCCTAATGCACCACCCATGGTTCAATGCATCAACTATAGGGACCAAGGTTGTTATGTAAGCAAGTGCACTAAACAACATGTCCTTGAGGGAAACCAGTGTCAGAAATCACCAATGTCAAAGGAGCAAGGGAAAGCTTATATCATCACTAATAATGAAGTGGAGTGTGAAAATGAATTCAAACAAGGTATGATTCCTATTCACTAAATAATAGAAAAAGTATTATTTGATTCTGGTTCTACTTATTCATTTATATCCTAAATTTTTTCTAAAACTATTGAATTGATGCCCTGATACCTTTAAGTGGAGATATCTATAAAAACATAGTTCTGTATTCATTACTACCCAAGGGTTTGACTCTTCTCCTATAATCATATTTGGGATGATTCTTCTTACAAATCTTATTATATTCCCCTTATTGAAATTTGATGCAATATTGGACATGTATTAGCTTTAATTATATATAGAAGAAATCAACTATTGAAAAAAAAATCTATTTTTATATTCTAACCCATCCCATGATCTTTTAAAAATGCAAGGAAGATGATTAATCATCTTTGGAAAATCCATCAACTGTGTGGGAGTTGATACCCTGTAGAGAAGCATACCTTTCCAAAATGGTTGTGTCAAAGGAAGGTATTAACCTGGAAGAAATGACCATTGATAGGAAATACATTGATATATTTCTCAGAGTGTTACTTGGAATCCTATGATCTTGAGGTAGAGTTCTTAAAAGATCTCATACCCAAAGCCACTCCTATCTCAAAATTCCCATAAGATGGCATTGATTGAAATGGAGGAGTTAAAGAAGTATCTACAAGGGAATTTGGAAAAATAGTTCATACACCCTTGTACATCACCTAGGGGTGCACCAATGCTCTTTTTCAAGAAGCATGATAGATCAAAACAGGTGTATATCAATTACCAAGATATCAACAAGATCACCATAAATAAAAATTATCCTCAACCAAGGATTGATGACTTGTTCAATAAACTATGAGGAGTGAAATAATTCTCAAAGGTGTACATTTTTTATGGATATCGTAAACTAAAGTTGAAGATGGAAGATATTCAAAATAATGCTTTCCTTACATGGTATGGCAAATATGAGTTCATAGTAATTCCCTTCAGGCTTACTAATTTTATTACAATCTTTATGGATTTGATGAATATATTCTTTAGAGACCACCTCAACAAATTTTTGTTAGTGTTTATCAATTATATTCTCATTTATTCCAAGATTATGTAGGGACATGAAGAGAATCTAATTATTGTGTTGGTGATATTAAGGAAGGAGAAAAGGTATTCTATGTTCAAAAAGTGTGACTTTTTTATGCATGAAGTCACATTATTAGGGAACATGATCACATGTGATGGAATTTATGTGGACCCTTAAACAACAAAGGTAATTGAAGAATAACCTAAACCCACTAGTGTTATATAAATCTATAGTTTTATAGATTAGCTGGTTACTATTTACATTTTGTGATGAATTCAACATTATTTTTTAGCCAACTAACTAATTTACAATAAAATGGGGTAAATTATTTGTGGATGAAAGATATGGGGAAAGCTATAAGGAGATTAAGAAGAGGATAATCACTATTCTTGTACTGTAATTTCCCAGTCAAGATAATTGTATCACTGAGAGGGGGAGAGAGTGAATCAGTGATATATTTTTCTTTTATATTTCCTTAATTATGTAATAACCTTATAATCCTATTAAATATTTATTTCTATTTTGAAAACAATTAAAACACACATCTATATGGACACAGGAACTTATAAGTATCACTATTCAACACGAATAGCTACATCCTTTCTATGATTTTGTAATAATCTAATACCAAACAATCTATTAGAAAATAATCATTTTGTGTGGAATACAATGAGTAAGATATTCTATTTAAATCATGTAGCACTATATAAAGAATTAAATAGTGATTGTGATCCTTCTATAAAAAATGACGAAATACAAAGTTTTGTAACAACACATGATATGGTGATTCTTTATCAACTTTCACAAATGTATTATTTTAAAAAAATATATTCAATTTCTTACCTGGAAGTTGGTTATGAACTTTTCTAAATTTTGTCACAAAACACAGTCTGATTTCCCAATCTAATTCTCCCAGTCCGATTATACATGTTTTATTTCTCAATATGAAAAATATATGACTTTTTCAGAATACGGCAGTGAAAATTCTGAACAACTTCTCTTCAATCCAAAAATCCCAATATGATTTTCCCAGTTTGATGATTCAGCCCAATACAATGACCTGTTGAATACAACAAAACAAAATATGGAAACCTCTTCTTCTCTCTAGATCTATGTCTTCTATATTCTTCTCTATGAATAGTACATCTATCAAATGTACAAAGTACATTCCCTTTTATACTCACCCAAAAATTTGTTTTGGTGGGATTCCTAAAAAATTTCCCACTCAATCAAATTTTTTGAATCTAGACTTTCCTTTGAATTTTTAGGTCATAGTAACTTCATAATCTCTTCTAAACACATATTTAACATTATCAAATCTTCCCACAACTTCAACTCTGCTTTAGAATTTCTATAAACATCATTCTAATTCTGATTTCCCATTTGAATTTGTTCTTATAACCTGCTTCATTATGATGAATACAAATTTAAAAAAATATATTATTATTCATCTCTTCTATTGACCCACTTGAATTATAAACAAAGTAATTCAAACTATTTTAAATGGATAAATAAATGATTGATATAACTATTAATATCTTCTTCATATTGGACACCACATAATTTTCCTTTTCTTTTCATTCATCAGTTCCAAAAATTTATTCCTCCGATGATTGTTATGGCATACCGAGTATGGACTGGTATCACCATCTTCAACATCAACAAATTAGTTATCCTCTTAATATGATACCAATAAATATTTATAACAAACAATCTACCTCTAATTAATATGATGACATACTGAATTCAACGGATCAACATTAGTAACTTATTTATTTTTTGAATACGATTCTCAAAAACTTCATTCTTCAAGGATTTAAATCTCTTAAATTTTGGTCTGACCGAAAACTAGAACCTTTATTTTCACTATCCTACCCTACCATTAAACAAATATATATCCATAAATATCATTATGATGATCTTTAGACCAGAACAATTAAAATACATATACTTTCTTGTCTCCTAAACTTTTAACAAGTATCATGACATTCGATATAACTTTTATTACTTTGAAGATCAACTTTAGTATCATCTCAGTTACCAAGTAAAGTGTTGCAACGTCCCTATCATATATAAACATATTTATTTCCTACTCATCTTGAATATGATTGACATGATTACAATTAGAGTGAATATTATTGGAATAATATTTTTCTCCCATTTCTTTCATCAAGCTTTCATCACATGTTTTACAACTTACTTATGATTTATGAGAACTCCAAGATCATAAAAGAAACATCACATTTTCATTAATGTTATGAAGACTCAAATTATTCCCCATTATGATAAAACATTTCATTCCAAACGTTGGCTATGGTTGATGATCCTCTTTATCCAGAAAACATATTCCCAATGTGAAGGAATTTATTAACCATTGTGAGTCTAATTTTATTGAATATGATGGTCAGTCCAATTTTTTTCAATTACAAAGTGAGGTGATTTATTTTCTTCTTAAACTCCATTGAAAACAAATGAAAATACCGGAATATGATATTCATCATTATCATCTTGGTCCTAAAAATCTCTCACTTTGGATTTTTTTGTCAACCAATGTTCATAAATCACTGAAATTTTTATCCTCAAGATATATATTACTTATCAATAATTATAAGACTACATGTACTAAATCATTATAGGAAACAATAATTATTGACATAAAATTCTTGATGTCCAAATGTAGTGATTATGAAAATTTTCCTCATCTTTTCATCCTCAAATTTTAAACCTCCATAGAATACACAAAAAAAATTGTTTGCAACAACCACTCCAACAAACAGTTAGAATAGTTTACACACTTACAATAATGAATTCACAATTTACCTAAAAATCTCTCTATTTACATGCTTCTATAATGATAGATTTATAAAACACTTCCCACCATTGAAAAGAATTTCCAATGATAAGAAGTGAGAGGGAACAAAAACACATACCTCAACCTTGACAAGAAAGAGGTTAGATGGCCTTGTTCAACCTCAATTTAGAGAATGCTTCCATGGGTAAAGGTTTTGTGAAAATGTCAGTAACTTGTTCCGATTTAAGAACATACTCCAACTTCAACTCATTATTCTACAAACGATATTTTATGAAATAATTGTAGATATCAATATGTTTTGAATGATAATGTTTTACCAGATTCTTGGAAAGGTTGATTTCACTTTGATTATCACAACCCAAGATAAAGGGTAACTTCAATTCAACAAGTTAGTATTATAACTAATTCTTCATCCACATAAGTTAGGTTGAAGATTGTGCAGTAGAAAAATATTTAGATCTAGTTGTAATGAGAGTTACTGAATTCTATTTCTTTATATTCGAAAAAATATAACTTTTACCTAGAAATAAAACTCCACTTGATGTGGATCTTCTATCATCAACATTTATATCCCCATCAGTATCTTAATACCCAAAAAAATCAACACTTTCTAAGCTATCATACCTGATTTCTAAATTTTATGGGCCTTTGATGTATTTGAGAACTCTTTTTCTAGAATGTTAATTTTGTTATTTAGGATCACTATAAAATCTTTCACATAAGGTAACATAATAAATAAAACTGGGTCCTAAGGTAGTAAAATATAAAAAAAATCCAATCAAATTTGGTAACCCTTTCTGATAAACTTTCTTGTCTTCTCAATCTTTACTCAACTTGGTTCCCACCATTATTGAGGTGTAAACTAGTTTCGAATTTTCTATACTGAACATTTTAAGAATTTCTTTAGCATAATTTTATTGAGAAATATAACTGTGTTTCTTCTTTTATAAAATTTGTAACCCAATAAAGTATTTTCATTCTCCCAAGATGGAAATCTAAACAAAAATATATTTCGAAAGCATTTCACAAGATCATTCATTATTCCTAGTAAAGATAATGTCATTAATATAAAAAATTATAATAAAGGAAAACTCTTGAATTTCATTGATGTAAATATTATTATCAACACTTCCTTTATTAAAAATCATATTCCTTACAAAAGTATCCAGTTTGGAATATTATTCCCTGCTAGATTTGTTTAGTGCATACAAGGATTTGTTAAATATGCACATATAACTTTCCTCTTTTCCAACAAAAAATCCACATGGCTATTCAATGTTAAATTCCTCAATAAGATCAACATTTATAATTACAAACCTTACAACCATTTGAAAAAAAATTTAACTCCATTGTGTAGAAATAACAAGAAACATTATGATTGTTTCTATCCTTTCCACCAAATAAAAAGTTTCATAAAAATAAACACCTTCAATTTTAGAGTAACCTTTACATACTATTCTTTCCTTGTTTGTTACCAGTTGACCTTATTTATTCATTTTGTTATGGGAAACCCACATTGTTCGAATAAAATTTTTGTTATCTGGATTAGGTACGAGTTCTTATGAATAATTCTTTTCTATCCAGTCTAACACCTAATTCTTGGACTGAACCCATTCAAGATATACAAGATCTTATTTTATAAAATTTGGCCCAATTTTTTAATACAAAGAAGTATGTGTAATAGAATTTGTTGTTCTTATTATTTAAATTTTGTTATGTTGATCACCAATAATGTTCTAAGTTTCCACTAGATTCCTCATCTTGGGATGTGATTTTATAGATTCTTCTTCATCACCTGAAATAACTGAGTCTGATTCTTGTTTTTGAGTAGGATTACAACTGGATGTATCCTTATCAGAAATGTTGACAAAACTTTCTTAATCATGCTCAACGTCCTTATCTGTTTGATTATATTTATCCTTAATATATTTTTCAATTAATTTAAAATTTTTAAAATAAAAAATTATTTATATTTCTTTGTTGAAACATCTATATATTCTTCCTTCTAGAGAATAACCAAGAAAATTTCCATCTTCACCTTTCTGCTCAAAATTTTCCAGATTTCCACCTTTCTTCTTTATAATGCATGGAATCCTGAAAAATCTTCAGTGTTTCAAACATGTAGTTTTTATAGGAATTTTATTATGGAGTCATATACAAACTTGGCCTATATAAACATCAGTTTTGAATATAAACAACAGTACTCATGTGTTGCCTCCAATACGAATGAGAAAGACCTTGTTCAAGTAACATAGTTCTCCCCATTTCCACCAAACTTCTATTCTTCCACTCATCAACCCCATTTTGTTGAGGTGTGTATAGAGATATATAGTCATGAAAAATTCCATTCTTGTCAGGATATATTTCAAATTCATCCTTCTTATACTCATCACCATTATTAGGTTTCAACTTTTTCACTGAATACTCACTTTTCATCTTAGAATTTCTCCTAAATCCTTTAAACATTCTTAGAGCATATGATTTATGTTTCATATTCATAACACAAATAATGTGATTAAATTAATCAATGACAGTGATGATGTAATTATAATCATTTTTTGATTTTTTTTATTGGTCTATAGATGTCGGAATGAAAAAGTTCCAAGGGTTGTTTTGAACAAATCTCAACATTCTTATACACAGAATTTCAAATATTTCCCTTATGAAAAATAGTGCAAAAAATCACGTATTCATTGAAAATCAAGAATATATTGAACACAATATCACTTTCATAACTTCCTCTTTTTTATTTGACACATGTTTCCCATCCTTTTATGCCATAATTAATTTTCTTCTACCATACCCATGTAACAAGAGTTTTGTACCTGACCAACTTGAAATAAGTTTCCCTTCATATGTTGGCCTATTGTAACTATCTTTTCATCATTATCAATTTTCACAAAAAAATACATCTTTCTTGAAGGTAACTTTGTTACCTTCATCACACAATTGTAAAACACTCAACACGTTTTGTTTCAACACATCAATATATAAATATTTCTTAGATTTAATCATTTCTTTTCTAATGATAGTAGATCCAACACCTTTGATTATTATTGTTTCATCCTTGTTGAATGTCATAGTTACCTCTTTCAAGTATTTTAAATTATTAAAATTTTTTAAATCTCCTTTCATGTGCGAGGAACACCCTCTATCAAGAATACAAGGTCTTTCACATTTAAATGATTAGAGGGTTGTTTTACCAACAAGAGATTTTTCTTTCTTCACCTCTATCTTATGAGAAATGATAAGAAAATTATATTTTTTTTGTAAAAAAAAAAAATAAAACCATTAGCAAGATTACATGGTTGTTCACATATTTTAAAAATAGTTTCTTGGGGTTGGAACCGATTTTTAATTTTTACACCATCATTATCAGGTTTCTTTAGAACTTCTTTTTCATACTTAATACTTTGAGACGATTGACTCCCCCTAAACCTACGTCTTTCATAACCTATGGAAAAGTAGTAATGTTGTTGGTTGAACCAACACATATTTGTTTTATTTATGATTCCATAACAATTCTATTAGTAACCATAGAAAGAATATTTTTCTCTATAGCTTCCATACTGACTAGAGTTATGATTACATTTCTTAGAAACCTTCTTATCTGAATTTTTTGACCACCAACCTTTCTGTTATCAATCAGAATCTTGTTTTTTAGCTTATTTATCAATTTATACTTGTCATAACTAGAAATAATAGAAAAATTTACATATTCATAATTTTTAGAAACATTAATTGACTCAGGTTTTTCAAAAACTTATGAATTCTCATCTTTGTTAATCTTAGCCACATACATAGTTTTCTAAGATTTCTTATTTCGAGAAATAATTCTATATTTCCTATCAAATTTTGATGGCTACTTTTTTATCCTTATCATGCTTTTCCTTATGAAAACTTTCACCAACTTCATATATAGAATTTTGGGAAAATATAATTTTATTTTCATCTTTACAAAGTTTTTACTAGACAATTTCTAACTTCTATTTTTATGCCATTAACTTCAATTCAAGATGTTCATTACGATTCTTTTCATCGATAAGATATTTTTACAGATCACTAATATCCAGATGCATCTTTTTCTTCTTATCTAAAAAAATTTCATGAATTTTTTATGAGGAACATTCATCTTCCAACTTCTTGTTTTGTTTTTCAAGACTTCTAATATTTCTCAAATATATTTCAAATCATATTTTAAATGAAATTTATGTTGAGTTTCTTCTTAATCAGAACTGCTGATTCTGAATTCTTCATCATTAATTGTTACACTAAAATTTTTCTCACCAACATGCTCAGTAGAATTTTTGGATTTAGCTTTACCATCTTCTTATTCATTATCTTTAGATAAGAAAATAATCCTTTTAGATTTTGAGAATTTTTTACCCTTCCCTATGAAATAAAATTTTCTTTTACACCCTATTTCTTCCATGGCCTTCTTGGCCTTATTTCTTCTTCACCACCATCTTTTTATTTCTTTCATTGAGGATTTTTTTTGTAAAGTGCCCAATGAATCCATATTCAAAACATTTCAAGGGAAAATTTTCTTTATATTTACTTATACCTCTTCTCACATTTTTGAAAAAAAAGGATAAAATATCATCAATATTTTTACATACCTCATTTTCAGAATCAAAATAACCACCATCTTCTAGAATAGTAATCTTCATTTAAATCTCTTTCTTCACAGTCTTGAATGAAATTTCTCTATAAAATTTTATTTTTAATTTCATATATTTATACATTATTTTTTTATATGTGATGAGAGTTCTATGAAAATAATATATAGATAATTTTATATGAAATGTATCTTCTAATTAATAAACTTTAACATCAAACATATCAGGAATAATTTTTAATATCTTTTCAATCACAATAGAATCCTCGAACTTTTAACTAATACATCTGATAGTGTTGATGATGTTATTTGACCTGGTCAATAAGTCCCTAATATATTCATACCCACCCATTTTCAAGTCTTAATACTTCAGCCTCTAGATTTTTAATTTTTCTTCTTCACTTTTGTATTGTCGTCATATATGTTTTTCAGCTTATCCCATATACATTTAGCTATGGAAACACCCTTAACCATTATAAATTCACTTCTAGAAAGTGATGATAGTAAATAATTATTGTCCCTTCCATCACTCTCAAGATTATTCTTATTAATATATTAAGATGAACTTTATCATCAACATGAGGAAAAACATCCTTTGCATCTTCAAGAAAATCATATCTAATAGACATAAGATGGGGAAAAATTATATCATTCTAGATAAGATAATTCTTACCATCAAAAACTAGGATTCCTTTATTGTTAAAAAAATTTAAATTATCCATCAACTTCTCTTAAAAACATCGACAAAGAATAAATGAAGGGAACCTGTCTTTGATACTAATTATAATTGGCCAGTCAAGATAATTGTATCACTGGGAGGGGGAGGGGTGAATTAGTGATATATTTTTCTTTTATATTTCCATACTAATCAAAAAACATTTTCCTCCTATTAAAAATTTCTTTTCCTATTGAAAATAATTTAAACCCACATCTATAAGAACACAAGAATTTACAAGGTTTATTATTCAACAAGAATATCTACATCCTTGGTATTGTTTGAAAATGATCTAATACCTCACAATCCACTAGAATACAATCATTTTGTGTGGAATACATTGTGTAGGATATGCCCTTTCACTTGTGTGACACTATGTAAACAATTCAACAGGGCATATTATCCTTCTAGAACAAATGATGTAATAAAAATTTTTGTAACAAAACAAGTTAGGATGCTTGTTTATCAACATTCAAAAATGTGTTATTTTTTATAAAAAATATTTACTTTTTTACCTAGAAGTTTTTAAGAACTTTTATGGACTTTGTTATAAAACTCAATCTAATTCTCCTAGTCTAATTGATAAATAAGAAAAATATATGACTTTGTTAGAATATATTTGAGAAAATTCTGAACCATTTCTTCTTCAATCTAGAAACACCAATACAATTTTTCCATTATGACAATTCAGCCCAATGCGATGAACAGTTGAATACAATCATGTCTCTCCTCATATGCTTCTTCTATCCGAAATACTTCTTCAGCAAAATTCAATCAGGAAACCTCTTATTCTCTCCAAATCTCTGCCTTTTCTCTTAATCACCATGAATAGTACATCTATCATAAATTACAATGTAATTTCTCTTTTATACTCACCCCAAAAATGGTTTGGGTGGGATTCCTGAAAATTTTTACTCTCAATTTCATTTTACAAATCTAAATGTTCCTTTGAATTTCATGTGCATATTACCTTCATAAACTCTTCTCAACACTTCTCGAACCATCATGAATCTTCAAATAGATTTATCTATACTTTATACATTCTTTAAAATCATTAGTCTGATTATAATTTCCCTTTCTGATTTTTCATTATGATTCGCCTCATTACGATGAAGAAAAATGTACAATAATATATTCTTCTTTATCTCTTCTCTTGACCCACATAAAAGAATAACAAAGCAGTTAAACCTATTGTAAATTGTTGACTACATCATTGATAAATCGTTGAATTTATTCTTCATATTTTCCACTACATACTTTTCATTTTCTTTACATTCATAAATTTTGAACCATTCTTCCACTGATGATTATGATGGCATACCGAGTCCGATGGATCGGTATCAGCAACTTCAACTTCAAAAACTTCTTTCTCTTATAAATATGATACCGGTCAATTTTTATCACAAAAAATTAAACCTTTGATGAATATTATGACATACTAAATCCAATGGATAAACATTAAGAGCTTATTCTTTTCAATATGATTCTTGTTATCTTCTTTCTTTGAGGATTTAAATCTTTTTCGCATTTAGTTTAACTAAAAACTAGCACCTTCATTACGATCATCATCCTTGGTCATTAAACAATTATTCATCAAGAAATATCATTATGATGATCATGAGACTGGAATGATTCAAATTCATCAAATTTATTCTTTCGTAAACTTTCAGCAAGTACCCTCAATTCCTTTATGACTTTGATTATGTTGAATATCAGCTTCATCATCATATAACCTACCGAGTAAATTGTTTATACTTACCAATATTTTATCAACATATTTCTTTCCTTCTCAACCTGAATAAGGTTTGTATGATTATTATCATAATTAATATGATTTGTAGAATCTTTTATTCACTTTATTTCAGCAATCAGTCATCACTAGTTTTATAACTTAGTAATGATTTATGAGAACTCCAAGTTCAGCAAAGCATCATTACGTTTTCATCGAAGTCTGGAAGACTCTGATTTTTCCCGATTACAATTAAACCTTTCATTCTAGACTTAGGGTGAGTATAATGATCCTCTTCATCCCGAAAACATATTCCCAATACAATGTAATTTCTTAACCATTGTGAGACTTATTTTGTTGAATACGATAGTCAGTCTGATTTTCACCAAATAAAAAGTGAGGTGATTTATTTTCTTCTTAAACTTCCTTGACAACAAACAATAATACCTAAATATGATAGTCATCCTTATCATCTTGGTCTTAACATGTACTCACACTACCAATAAGTGGAGAAGGTTTTGTGACATATAGTAATGATTCAAAGAAAGCCTTGGGTTTTGTAGTCGTGTATTTTGATAAAGTGATATCCTATTCCTCATAATATTTAAAGATTCGTGAGAAGAACTACCTAACGCGTGATCTAGAGTTTGATGATATGATCTTTGCTCTAAATATTTGGTCGCACTATCTTTATTGTGAGAATTTTGACATATATACTGATCATAAGAGTCTAAAGTATATATTCACAAAGAATTATATCAATATGCATCAAAGAAAATGGTTTGATCTAATCATGGAGTATGATTTCTCTATTCACTACAATCCGAGAAAGGAGAAAAAAGTAGATGAATCTCTTAACAGAAAAGAACATGTTACTATATCCATGACGCAAATTGAGAGAGACCTTATCTTCTTGTATATGAAATGGATATATCTTCAAATCATAATGGTATAGAATACATCCTACCTCTCCCAAATGATTTCCCAACCATCTATCTAAGAGAACATCATGGAGACATAAAGGGATGATCTGGAGCCAAAAAAAAGATTAAATCAATAAAGGAAGGGGAGATTCATGAGTTCCAAATTGATGATGATGGTGTAATTTAGTTTTTAAGGAGGTTTTGTGTTCCTTAATCACCTAAGATAAAGACCACGCTATTGTATAATGCACATAGCCTATCTTTTTACAGCACCCCAGAAGTTCAAATATGTACAATGATATTTGAGAACACTTTTGATGGGACAACATGAAGAAGGAGATTACGGAGTATGTCTCAAGTTGTTTGGTATTCCATCACGTTAAAGTAGGGTGAAAAAATTCCAACGGGATGATGAAAACATTTCTTATAACCTTGTGGAAATGGGTGAATATCACCATGTACTTTATCACCAGTCTCCCAAAAACATCCACATAAAAAATATGCTATTGTTTGTGGTGGATCAACTCACCAACACTGACCACTTTATCACTATTTGGGAATATTTTTCACTTGAAAAATTTCCATTATATATGTGAAGAAAATGGTGAGGTTTCATGAGGTTCCACTTTCGATCATATTTTATTGTGATACAAGGTTCAACTCTATATTCTATTGAAGCATTCAGTAAAATTTTAATACTAAATTAAATTTTATCCTGACTTATCACCCCCAAACTGATAGAAAGTCTAAAAGGACTATTCAAACACAAGAGGACATGCTAAGATCATGCTTGATGGAATTTAATGGATGATCTGATCAACATATCCCATTGGTTGAGTTATCATATAAAAACAACTTCAACTCAAGTATTTAAATGGATCGATATGAATCTTGGAATGTAATGAAATGTAGAACTCAAAATTTTTTGGGATGAAGTTATGGAATGAATGATACTTGGACCCAATCTTGTGAAAGTGATGAAAAAGAAGTTTCAATCCATACAAAAACATATAAAAGCTACCTAGAGTCGGTAAAAGAGCTATACTGACTACTACTGAATGGAATTTAATTTTGATGTTAGAGAAAAAGTTTTACTTTGAATAAAACCATGGAAGAGATTCATACACTTTGTAAAGAAAGGGAATTTTTAGCCCGAGGAATATTGACCCATTTGAGATCCTTGATCGCATAGGATTAGCGACATATCAACTTTCATTTCCACAGAGTATGGCTCAAGTTCATGATTTGTCCAAAACCAATTTTATGGAAATAATTAGGCCATTAACCTTCCATTGTTGAGTTTGGTTGTTTTTTAATGACTTTTTTCTATGCAAAAATGTGGGTAAACCTAACTTGTTTTCAAAATACCAAGTGAGTCCTTTTCCTTCCTTATAAAAAGTCACAACCTCTCCTCATTCCTCACACCTATCCAGCCAATTAGTTTCAACCAATATTTTTCTATATATATTCACAAATTACCTCCCCTAGACATTGAATCATACCTTTTGTTATAAATACTTACATGGAATCATTTTCTACCAACCAAAAGTAGTTACCCGATTAAGAGGTAACATCTTCTCTCAATATTTTTAGTTTTATTTCCATTATCCAACCCCTCATATATTATTATTTGATTCTTGTATAAAAAAACATATCCTCAATATAATAGTATGTTTTATTCTAAGGGTTAGACCTACACTTACACACACTAGAATTTAATGGGTAATGAACATATTGTGTATGTGTATAGTGAAATACAACCTCACAAAACACGATAGTTCATTTTACTTTACCAACATTCATAGTTGGCCATTATGATGGAAAATATATTTTTATATGATATAAATGATATTTATTAATTATTTATTCTAATTTAATCCTTTTATAATACACACCTTTAATAATTTCTATTTTTCATTAATACAATAACATCGTTTGACGAAGTGTGGACTACCGCCCCTCAAAGTGTTGTGATTCATTCACACAATCCATGGAATGTATAAAGAATGATTAGAATTAAATATATGTTAAATAAAAAAACCTCTATATGATATAAATAAAATAATTTCCTTTTTAGAAATATACTATATATATATATCAATTTCTTTATTACCCTCTCACACACATAAAAAGTTATAACGTCGTTCATAGATGTGTGGAGTACTGCCTCCTCGACACGATGTGATTCATTTTACACCACAATAATTAAATATATAAGTATATATGATTAAATAATATAGTATTTATGTTATATTGGTCATTATAAAAATATTTGGTTCTACTTACCATGTTTCCATAACGATCATTGAAAAATAAGAACGTCACTCATGCATACATACGATCTACCATCACCATGATTGAATGTTGGTTCATTTTTCGAAACCATATTTAATAATTTATTTTAAAGATATAATTAATGAACAAATATGATAATTATTTCATGATTCTTATTCTGTAGATGTCAAATAATGACCCCTTTGACAATAGTTGACCTACATATGTTGTTTTTGACACATAATCCGAATTGGATGTAAACATATGATGTAAAAATAATTGTTTCAGTTGTTGTATATAACATTGTATAAAGTGAAATAAAATTAATGTTAAACATGAAAAATTTTCTCAAGAAATTAGAAAATTAACATAAGTTTATTATGCATGAATTCAAAGGACGTTCACCCAAAATTAAACTCAAGGTATGTTATTTACTTCTCAGTTTTTACATCTATGAGATAAATGTCATGTTAAACATTTAATTGTTTTGTGTGGTGTATCTACTACCCATTTTGATATATTATATAATTAATTATTCTATCATTATGGTATTTAAAATATTCATTCAATATTATTCCATTATCAAACATATGATTTAAATTGTTTTAGAGTGGTATGGGACACTTTGGGATTTCTAAAGATTATTTTCCTTATGATTAATACTAATGATCTATCAATAGAATTTCCATTCTAGGATATTATATATCCGTTTTTCAATAAAAAAAGTTCATTATTTTCTATTTATTCATGACCATTTTCAAGTATTAGTACTATTTTTCCACTATTTGGTACTCAAAATGTTATATAAAAAGATTTTAAGAGAACTAAACTTTATTTCTCTCTTTTTTCAGAGAGCCTGTTTTCTTCTAAAACCCATGTTTTAATAAAAAAAATTTAAAAATGTTTTTAAAATTATTTGGTAAATATATTTTTACCCTTCTTTTGTTTTACCATTGTTTTCAAAGGAATCTTATTATCACATTATGAACAATTCATTTTTTTAACCTGTAACAATGAAAAAATAATGTTTTTTACCTCATATGACAAGTACATATTTACCCACCAATATTTATTTGAAGCTTCCTTTTCATGAATAAAAGGTTAATTTTTATAGAAAATGTTTTTAAATGTGATTTTATAAGGAAAAAATTTCCAAAAGGTTTTTCCTAATAAGTGGATATTTTCCTCAAGGATTTTTAAAATATCATTATATAGTATTTCTATTCATCATCAACAATAACCAGTTATTTTTACTCCACTTGAGATTTATTTATTGATAACATCCTTTTTCTTCCTCTAGGTGTCTTATTATTGATTTTTCCAAGGATAGTATTCATATTCACTTATTTGAATCATTTTTAATTCCCCTTGAAATATTCAATCTTCTATGATCATTGAACATTGAATTTCCCCTTAATTATCAATTTCATTCAGCATGTATATTAATATTACATTAACCCAATACCATTTTACATATAGTGTCTACTTTGATTGTTATTTTATTATTTTGGAAAATATTGATAATTTAATACCCTTTATTGAAAAAAGATACTTGATAAGGAATATTATTTATTTTGATTATTCAATATGAAGAATGATTTGGATAGACAATATGGGAGGAGCCCGAAATTTATATCGGTCTTCAATGAATCGATAGTTTCTCATGAGAAAACATAGTTTTACAAATTAGAATTGTTTAAACTGTCTTGTGAAAGGTATTGATGGTATAGGTTTTCATGTTCCTAAACCATGATGCCTATTTAGAAATCATTTCCCTCGTTTAGATTTAGTTATTATTCATCCATGATATTTTACATCAACAAATCTATGGAGACATTTCATTTTCTGTTATTTAGATAGAATGTTTTTTACATTATTACCATGCCATATTTATTTTTCCTTATCAAGTTATTTCAATGGAAAGTGTTTTCAGTTATTACCTTTCCATAATATTTATGACCTTACTTCTTAGTTTATTGATTATATAGTGAAATTCCTTCTCATTTTACTGATTATATGGAATGTGAGTTCTGTTATTCACCATGTCATAATTATTATTCTTATTGATTCATAGTAACTTCTGCTATATTTTTCCCTTACTGAGAATATGAGCTCACCCTTTTGAGTTTTATTTCCCTATGAATCCAAGACGCATAATTTGAATGATATAAATGGATTCAGTCGATGGATTAGATTTATCCTTGAAGCTATTTATATAGAAATAATAAAAAATTGTGTTTTAATTAGTGTATTATTTTCTCATGTATGTATCTCATTTACCAAGAATACTAAACTCTCTATCCTTCGGGATTTAATTCCTTGTAATATTTCCAATGTAATAGTAATAGACACCGACTCTGGGCCTTTTGGGGTCAGGTTACTACTATTGGTATCAGAGGAAGTTTAGTATCATCCTTGGGAACTAGATTTAAGAAAACATAGGTTTGAGAACATATGCCTAAGGTAGAATTTGAGGATAAGTATAGAATAAAATCCTAGAATTTTGGTAAGGTAGAGATTATGAAGTCCTTTTTCGCAATACATCCATGTATTGATACAACAAGTGTATGTGGTTTAGATACATATGTAGCTAGTATTAATAACTATGATAAGGTATTTTGAGCCTAACATGGCGTAACCTGGTATACAATAACGGACCATGCTGCGAAAGTTCTTTGAAACTCATGGGGGATATGTTTAGGATAATTTAAATTTTCTTTAAAAACTACCATGAAGGATTTTGACAATGAATAACCTAGGTTAAAACTAGGGTGTTTAGATTGAAAATAGGGTATCAAGATTTAAAAATTGTATAAATCATATTATGGATAAACTCTAGACTAAGGAATGATCTATGTGGAAATAAGTGGATGATGTATTTATGTATTAGGGTTTTATTGAAAAATTTAGTTACAAGTCTATTTTTTGATTAACCTAATTTAAAGGATTTCCATCATATTTATTTAAGGAATTATATTAATTTTGTTTTAGAAAAGGATTACCTATAAGCTGAGTGATAACCATTAAAATCTAGCAAGGCTGTGGGTCCTAAACCCGTGACCAAAGGATGATAAGGTTTTCTTTCCAACCACTAACCTATGAAATTTCTTGGTTAAATTTTCATTGTTTTTAGTTAAAAAATTTGATGAATAAATGTTAATGATAAACCAGTAGTTTCACTTATGAGGATTAGATATTAATCTATTAACCATATTGGTTTTGGAAGGTAGTTAAAGAAAATAGTTAGAATTTTTACTCTTTTATAGGCCTCACGATCCATTAAATGATTATTTAAGTGATTTGGGCATACAAAAATCATTATTTGTAATTAATTTCTAGGATTATAGGAATGAATAAGAATTTATCATAGGACAACCAAAATTTAGGATTTTTTATATGAAATTGAAACCTATCATGTAAGAATATTTCATTATATTCTTAAGTAGTAAAATAATTACCCAATATTAGGAAAATGTCTTAAAAATATATTTTTTTCCTAATATCTTAATTTTTGTTGTATATCAGGTCTTCTAAATAATCAAAGATTTATGGCTTTGAGGTCCTCAACTATCCATTGATCATTCACTTGTTTTTGATTGATGACACCATTCACTCCTTGTAAATATTAACATTTTTCCTACAAGTACATATCTCTACTTTACACTGATGTTCTCTTTCTTAGAGACCTAGTCACATGGTAGTCCATGTAACCTATGTACTTTATATTCTCTCTTTTATAAAGGATGAATTATAAACCCTTCTCATTATGTGGGATATCAAACATAGGAAGTATCAAACAATCTATCACCATGATCGTGTTCAAATTGTGAGGATGTAATTTAAATATTATTGGGAGAATGTGATGAACTAGAAATCTAATGTAAGAACCTTTTATTCGATAGAGTGCATGGCACGCGGCACCGAACACGTAAGGTAATATATTATCTAGATACTTTATAAAATATTTACTATTTAAAATAGATTCCATGTATTTCAATACATGCCACACCGAGTTAGCTTCTGTTGCATGAAAGAGAGGACTTCCTTGATAGATTATTTTACATGCAAGAGTGTCCTTCCTCGATATCTTGTGTTACATGAAAAAATAACCTTCCTTGATATTTTCCATTACACGCAAGATAGATTTTCACCAAATAATAATGTATTATTAATATATTATTATTTAATATAATACGATATAACCTAGCCGTTATGATAGCAGTTATTAATAGTATTAACTAAATTATGAAAATTTATGGTTTATATAAATATAAAATTAATTCATTGGTTACCAACTAATGAGAAATGAAGATAAGAACCAAGTGGAAATAATGAAGAAATATTATTATTTACATACATCCAATGGAGTTTTGTCTTAATAAACATAGTTAATTAAAATTAATGAATGATTTTAATGAAATATATATGTTATATACTAAATAAAATATTTTTTTATATTAATCCATTATGTTTGATATGCATAAGATAAGAATAAACCCTATTTTACATATAAAACCTATATTTTTATAAATGCAATTTTACCACCTTTTAATAGAGAACCCATTTTAAATTAGAATTTTGACACGATAATTGATTTAACATGTAAAAAGAAACTTAATCTTGTAAATACAAATATAATAATTATTTTAGGATTGATTTTTTATATTTTTATAAAACATTTCATATTTAATGAATAATGAGAAATACTGAATTTTAGTTCGAAACATCTTTTTTATCTAATTTATTTATATGGTTAAATAATATTTTTAGTTGGTTTTAAAGTTTAATTAGATAATATTTTTATAAATTAATACAATTTATGTCATTGGAATAAATTTTAATTTTAATTTAATTATAAAAAATAGCAAACTTTTATACCTTTTTACCTTAAAAATAAGCATTGTCGTCCCATCTTTGGGATTAAATTTAAATTAATTTATACCACTTCTATGATTTAAATTTGAAAAAATAGATTCCATATTTGGAATAAAAATAATTTATAATTTCTAATAAGGCCGAATTTGTTTTTTATAAAAATATTAGTGAATGTAATTATAATTAATTACAATTATTAAGGTAAAATTAAGCTTAATAAAGGACGAAACCTTTAACTTAAGGGGCCAAATGACCTAGAAACATCTCCAGAACCCCATTTATGGACATAATTAGTACATTAACCTTACATTATTGATTTTGGTTGGTTTTTTATGACATTATTTTGGTTAAAACATGGGTACACCTAAATTGGATTCAAAAGACCAAGTGAGTCATTTTCCTCCCTTATAAAAGGCGGCCACCTCTCCCCATTCTTGACACATCTCAAACCACTTAGATTTAAAAAATAACGTCCCATATAGCTTCCCAACATCCCTCCACTAGAACATTAAGCCTCTATTTTAGTATAAATCCTTCCACGAAATCCTTTTGGTAGAAACCAAAATTAGTTACCCGATTAAGAGGCAATGCCTTCTCTCAAGCTTTCTAGTTTTATTTCCATTCTCCAACCCCTCATATAATCTTATTATGTTCTTATATAACAAAACAATTATACTTAATATACTAATATTTTTTTATGAAAAAGGTTATACCTACACATACACACACTTCCATATAATGGGTAACGAACATATTATTTCTGTGTACAACAAACTACTGCCTCACGAAATGACGATTGTTCATTTTCCTTTACCAACATTCATGGTTGGAAATTATTATGGAAGCTCTTATTATATATGATATATATTATATTTATTATTTCTTTATACTTATTTAATTTATTTATAACTCATATCTTTAATACTTTCCATTTTTTTAATACGATAACTTTGGTTGAGAAAGTGTGGATTACTGCCCCCTCAAATCGATGTGATTTGTTCACAGGATCCTTGGAATGTATAAAAGATGATTATAATTAAAAATACGTGACATAAAAAATAATAATATGATATTAATGAAATAATTACCTTTCTGTATATATACTATATATATATATATATATCATTTTCTTTATTACCCTTTCACACACTTAAAAAGTGATAACGTCATTCATGGACATGTGGACTACTTTCTCCTCAACACCATGTGATTCATTTTATATCACAATAATTATATATAAAATTATATATGATTTAATAATATGTTATTTATGATATAATGATCATTTTGGAAATATATGGCGTTACATACCTTCTCTCCATAACAATCATTGAAAAATAAGAGCATTACTCATGCGTACGTACAACCTACCATCTCCATGATTGAATCTTTGGTTCGTTTTTCATAACCATATTTAATGATTTATTTTAAATGAATAATTAATGAAAAAAATATGATAATTATTTCATGATTATTATTTTTGAGATGTTATATAATTACCCCTTTGACCATAGTTGACCTACCAATGTTGTTTTTGACACATAATCCAAATTTGTTCTAAACACCAAATGTAAACATAATTTTCAAGTATTTGTATAAAACGTAGTAAAATGTGACATAAAAATTAATTATAAACTTGAAAAAATTTCTCAATAAATTAAAAATTTAAAATAAGTTTATTATAAAAGAATTAAAATGATTTTCACTCAAAAGGAAACTCAAGGTAATGGATTCTCATCTCACTTTTTACATCTGTGAGATAAATGTCATATTCAAAATTTGATTATTTTGTGTGGTTTATATACTACCCATTTTGAGATATAATATAATGAATTATTTTATCGTCATTGTATTTGAAAATTCCATTCAATATTATTCCATCATGAGGCTTATTATTTAAAAAATTTCAAAGTTGTATGGGACACCTTGGGATGTTTAAAGATTATTTTCCTCATGAATAGTACTAATGATATTATAATGGAACTTCCATTAGAAGAAATTGTAGAACAATTTTTCAAAAAACAATTTCATTATTATGTTGTTATTCATGACTATTATCACGTATTAATACAATTTTTACTCTCTTTGGTACTTGAAATGTTTTAGAATTTTTTTTTGAAAACCCAAAATTATTTATCTCTTTAGTTGGAGAACCTGTTTTATTTTAAAAATAATGTTTTAATAAAATGTTTTAAAAAATATTTTTAAAATGATTTGGTAAAGAAATTTTTGTCCTTTTTTCCTTTTACCATTGTTTTCAAAGGAATATTATTTTCTCTTTTCAAACAATTTATTTTTCTGAACTTTAACCATGCAAATAGAATGTTCTTTTACCTCACACGACAAGTACAGATTTACTTACCATTATTTCCTGGAAGCTTCCCTTTCATGTCTAAAAGGTTACATTTTAAAGAAATTTTTTTCAAAACTGATTTTCAAAGAAAATATTTTTCAAAAGGTTTTCATAATCATAGGATATTTTCCCTAATTTTTTTATAGAACGTTTTATAGTATTTCTATTTATCAGTATCAACAAAAAAAACTACAAAACTAGGTTTATCCAATACTAGGGCTTTAATAGCGCAAGCTAAAAATGATGTCAACGACCCCATTTGTCAGTGATAAAAAACATAAATAAAGGAGGTCTTTAATAATGATTTTAAAAATTTGTTAAAGGGGTACCTTTATCAGCACTTTTAAAAAAGCACTGATAAATGGGATCTTTTAACAGTGCTTGTGAAATAACACTATTAAAGGGGGGTCCTTATCAGTGCTTTTTTAGAAGCGATGATAATGACCTCTCTTTATCATAACTTTTTTATTAGAACTGATAAAGGTATACTTAAAAAATCATTATGAATAATATATTAATATATAAATATATTTATATTGATATAAATATAATATATATTTTTAAAAATAAGTTTTAGATAAGGTAAATAGAATTTTACACTTAATATATAAGATATTTTGTGAAAATGGATTACAAAATAAATAAATAAATATTTTTAATTAATAATTTTCTTATTATTTCCGATTAATAATCATTTAGAATCAATTTGATGATAGAAAATCAAAAATAATAATAAAATATCTTAAATAAGTTGAAAACGTAACTCAAACTTCAAACAATGATAAATTTTGATATAGGTGTCCCTTCATGCTCTACCACACATCAAATCAAAATTTTTGATGTGATCTACACCCTTAGTGACAATGGTAAACCTCTATCACATTTTTAAAGGGCAAAAAATCTCATAAGATCTGAAAAATAGAGTTTTTAGTCAGGGTACCCTGATTGTTTGACATTCGATGGATTTTCAACCTATTTTTAGGGGGACTTATTTCCTTTTTGGTGGTGACTAATTTTATTCCTAGGTATTAAATTTATATTGATATTATGGTATTGAAATTTTATCATTTTTCATAATTTAATGTTATTTATAATTAAATATATGCATGTTTCTTATGTTTACTTATAATAAATCACTCATATAAATACATATATCAACATATTTATGTAAAAATGAATATTCTAATATATTTAACTAAATACTTATTCTAAAGATGTATTTAAAATAATATCTAGCCATTTTTACATTATATAGACATATACATATGTGTGTATTAATAAAGAGATATATATTTATATTATATTCTATTATATATAAATGAATATAATTTATAATATATTTAAATAAATATAAGTATATATATATCACACACACACATATATATATTGTATAAATGTATTTTAAAATAATTATATAAATATATGTAAATATATATATATATATAAACAGAAGTATCACTAAATAGAAATCAAAACAACATAGTGCAGTGGTAAAGGTGTTCTATCATCGAAGGAGAGGTGTAGGGTTTGAATCCATGAAGATGAGCATAATCATATAAATTCACAAAGTGACGATAAAAGGTGGTGGGGTGAAAAGCACTGGTAAAGGGGGTGGGGGGGTGGAGCACTAATAAAGGGTTTGTGGAAGTGCTGATAAAGGGGGTCAAGCTCATAGGTGTCCAAAAAAATTTAATTTTACCCCCTTTAATAGTGCTGCCTTTATAATCACTAAAAACGAGTTATTAAAGGCCCTCTTTAACATCACTAAAAAAGTGACGTTAAATGACCCTTTTAACAATGTTTTTTTATTATTGTTAAAGGGGGACTTTAATGATGCTTTTTTAGCACTGATAAAGTTTTGAATTTTTAACCATGCTCATATTTTTAGTGTTTTATTAGAATTGATAAACCAGATACCATTTTACATATGATTTCTACTTTTAAAATTAATTTATTCTTTTAGAAAATATTGATAATTTTGTCTTCTTTATTCAATACAAGATATTAGATAAGGAATTTTATTTATTTTGATTATTCAATTTAAGGAATAATTTTGAAAATAAATGATGGGATGCGACAAAACATTATAGAGATCCTAAATGCATCGATAGGTTCTCATAAGACAACTTATGTGTGCGTATCAGAATATTTTAAACCGTCATGTGAAAGGTCTTGAAGGTAAATATTTTCATGTGCCTTATACATGACTCCCATTAAGAAAGCATTTATCTAATTTAGCCTCATTTATTTTTCATCCATGAGATTTTGGGTCAACATATCTATGGATATATGTCATTTTAAATTATTTAGATAGTATGAGTTTTAGTTTCTCTCCTTTCCATATTTCATTTTTCTTATCTAGTTATTTTAATGTCATGTGTTTTCATTTATTACCTTGTCATGTTGTTTATGCACCTCTTTCTCGGTTTATTGATTATATAGCATGTGGATTTAGTTATTCACCATTTCATAAGTATTATTATCATTGATTCGTTATTTCTTCCACTATATTTTGACTTTACTAATCATTTTATCTCACCCTTATTATATTTTTTTACATAGGAATCCATGAAACATACTATGAAAGATATGTAGGGATTTACAAACTAGATTATAGTTATCCTCAAAGCTATTTATTTAGAAAGAATAAGAAAAATATGTAGTAATTAGTTAATTATTTTCTCATGTACATATCTATTTTGCCAGGACTACTAAATTCTCAGTCCTTTGTGATTTAATTCCTTGTAATCATGTCAATGCAATAGAAGTAGACACCAGCTTTGGGCCTTCTGGGGTTGGGTCTCTACAGATCTCCTCTTAGAGATGCTAGGGTTTATCTTTTGACAAGACCAGAACCACTAATATGAGTATATTGAAGTTAATAAGATAAATGGGTAGGGTTTGGTCGATCTACAAGGTTCAAATTGGTGTAAGGAAGTGAGTGAGAAAGTTCCCTTTTATAATTTCGTTGGGGCATTTTAGGAAACTCCAAAAATAATAAACTAATATATATTATTTTTTAATTAAAAATGTCTTAAAAGTGTGTTTTTTAAACCCTAAGATGATTATGGGTCTAAATCCTCTGAAAAAATAATTTTTAGACATGTTTAGGTCATAATGTTAACCTTATCATTTGTCTTTAACCCTTAGTTAAACCCTTTAACTCTTACCACGACAACTTTGTTTTTACTCTTTGGGGATAATATAGTAACTATAAAATGCTAAACAAACTCCAAATGGGTAATTGATGACATATTTAACATTATTGTAGTTATTTTTCTGAATTTATATTTTTATGAATTTTATATCATTTAATAAAATATTATTTATTTTAAAGTATCATTTTTTTTATTTTTGATAATATTCAATATTTGTATATTTAAAAAATATCGTAACTTCATGATAACTTCGAACCAAAACTTATAATATATCACTAATATTTCTAAATTATCTATAAAATTCATGGATGTCATTAATTATGTCAAATTGTATTTATTTTAATGTTTTTAATATCATTTATTTTTTATTTCCATTAATTAAACAATTACAATGTCATTATTATGAAAGCATTTAATTAAATTATTTCTTCTCTAAAAATTTTAAATAAATTATCATGATGAAGATAAATTTATTATCTTTCAAGTGAATACTTATAGTCAAATTTATCTTTTCAATAACCATGTATTAAAAATGTAATACTTATTAAAAACATGAGTATGGCATTTTTAACTTATCTTTAAATAAAATATAATAATTGTCTTATTCTCATCCATGTGGCTTAAAAAGAGTATAATTTCGGCCTAATGATGGTTTTGGTGGAAAACCACTCATTAAATGAAATTAGGAAAAGTGTTGGGGTAATTTTATAATATCATTTATATACATAATTACCTAATTTACCCTTAACTGTGGTAATTAAAATATTACTAAATTTTAAAATTCATATGAACAAAAATAAAAGAAACCTATTTAGGTAATTTTGATCCACTAATTACAAATATTGAATCCAATTTTCATAATTCAAAAAATTGAATTTGTAGTAATTAATTTACAATTAATCTTGTTCACAGCGTGAGAAAACGAGTTATTAAAGTTTAAACAAGCAAAAGATTGAAACATTTTTATATCTAAATTCATTGTAAATTTCATTAAAATAACCTAAATTTTATTAAATGATAAAAATAATCTATTTATTCTTTAAAAACATACAATAATATAATTTAACACTATAAATTATTTTGATGAAAAAAAGTTGTTTTCAATTAAAATTTAGTATTTTTCACTATTCATCAAAACATGAAACTTATCAGAAAAATAAAAAACATTTAAATAATGTAAAATTTTATATTTATATTTAAAAGATGAAGTTTATTTTTTCAAATAGAATTCATAAAATTGTCCAAAATTGGATTTAAAATAGGTTCTCCATTAACAGACGTTAAAACTATTTTTATAAAAAAAATAGGTTTTATGTGTAATATTGGGTTTGTTATTATCTTATACCTGTCGAATATATTATATGAATATAAATAATATTTTATTTAATATATAAAATATAAATTTCATTAATATCATTCTATAATAGTAATTAATTTAATTTATTAGAATAAAATGACTTTGTGAGCATACAAATAGTTCTTTAAAAAAACGTCTCATATATATTTAGTTGGATACTATATTCATTTTTAATTAATTTAAAACCAATGAATTCAGCCATATAATTTCATAAGTTAGTTAATACTATTCATAACCACTAACTTAATAGCTAGGTTATATCTAATTATATTAAATAATAATATTTTAATAAAATATTGTTGTTTGGCAAAACTCAGTCTTGCATGTAACGCAAGACAACTCATTGTTCTGTGCAGCATAAACAAATTTTTGTGTTTAATACATAATTATATATCAAATAAAATGCATTTATTTAAGAAGTGATATAATGTAAAATCTTGGGGTGTTACAGGTGATGTACGGACATCGGGTGTTTATGTTAATGCATTTCATCTATAAGGTGGATATTTTTTAAACATTATTCACTCAATATTGTAAATTAATGATTTTAATTCTATGAATTATGTTAAGACCCAACCCTAAAAAACCAGGATTCGATGCCTTCTAAACATGATATGTCGTTTTAAAACAAAAACATGCAATGATAAACTCACATCACGTCCCATACAGAGGATCGAGTTCAGTTCGAGCTCTAGGAAACCACTAACTTCAGAAATATTTCATTTGATAAAAGTTGTTACCTAAAAACTTAAAATTCAAAATGTAGGGTGAGAGTAAGAATGCCCAATAAGGGGTTTAAAATAAACCAATGAAGCTTTTGAATGAATTTTTTAAAAACTTATCCCTAGAAAATTCTCTTATTGAAAAATGTAACACATGTAACATAATATAAAAGTGCTCAACTAAGATTTTCACGGAATACATGAATAAATTAAGACATTTTCAAAAAGGGGTAGTAAAAGATATCCTGAACAAGTATGACGTATGAACGTTTAAACAAAAATTAAACTGTTAAGAGTAATACTTATTCAGAGTTGCGGGTGAAGGAAAAAAACTTCAATTTCATATGTTGGTTACTATTTTACACAAATCATGCCCCAAAATTTTACTTGTGACATCAATAATAACTTGATAAAAACATAAGGGAAAGAGTAGTGAAAGAATAGGAATATCATCATGAAAAGAACTTGTAACATGACTTGAATATGTGGCCTCAACATTTAATTAATACAGTCACGAACATATCCCCGAGGTTCATCCCCAAGGTCTTAATAAAGAAAAATTACGGAGGTTATTCACCAAGGTATCATGAAGCTTGTCATCTCAAGAGATTACTTCTTTACCTAATGCATTGGAACACTATCAGGACACACCATTAATATGTCTTTACTTTCATGTGAGCCACATAAAACAATACTTTACTTAAACGAGGTTGTATATTCAAGATGTCCCATACCACCTTGAATAGTTCATTCATAGTTGGTCATAGTCATTGAATTTACATGTCTTATGAGTGAGAAAGGCATCTAGATGATTAAAAACCAAGATAACAATCATATGATCGTTATTAAAAGGAAAGAAGAAGTGCAGATTATGGCACAAACATTAACATCTAAGGTACTGAAAGAACAGAAAACTAGAATTTATCACATGCATGTTTGTTCTTGAAATTCTAAAATTTTATCATCCAATTGATTATATGGTGAACCAAAAATATCAAGTAGGGTTTTGTGCTTGCACATGCTAAAAAATTCAATATTGTTATGCCTTTTCATAATACTAAATAATGTCCATGATAGAATGTGTGAATCTTTACCATAAGAAACAGCATATAATACATAAGGAAAAAAATAAGTTACTCTTAAATGTGGATTAAAGTTTTGTTTAACACCATATTTTTATGTTTTTAAAACTCCACCTAAACTCGAGACTTAAAGTGTAAGGACCATAACAACTAAAATCAAGGTTCACGATACATATAAAATATATGTATGTACTCAAACTCAAACTAAAATATTGGCACACCCATGTGTGTTAATACCCTATGAATATTAGTTCAACAACATTTTGAATAGGGCAGGCCATTCCCTTAGTCATAAAAATTTGTTTATGAAAACCTACAAAAAAATAATTTTAGAAAAACCTGATCGTATATATAAAATTTTCAAAATTTACTTATTATTTAAATATGAAATTATGTGTATGTGAATATGTGAAGTGGATGAACAATTATACACAAACATCATACAAATAACTGAAGTAGAATGGTCATGCCCATTCCTGCATATAACCGATATATATACATATAACCAAATCTATATATGTATTTTGAAAACAACAAAAATGAGGCCATGTATAATCCTTACATTCTTTTAGCTATTTGAATACAAGAGAACCCGATGTCATTGTTTCATCATTTAAGAACGTTTTGACTAAACCGTAAGGTTAAAAAAAATATTTTCTTCGAATATATAAGTGTATATATTCTCAACGAAGAAAAACAAGCCAAAACTAAAAACCATACATTAAAAACAAGGGAAAGGAGGACTTCAGGGAGGGTAGGAAGGGCTCAATGGAGACTTGAATGAGAGAGAAGAACTGAGAGGTATCAGTTATTTATTTACAAAAGCTCACACACCACCTTCCATGCAAAAAATGTTCCCACTTTTATTGTATTCAATGGGGGGTGTCGTGCTTGAAGAAAATGAGGAGACATGGGGGTCATCGACTGTTAGAGTTGATGAAAACGAGTGGTGTGCCATAGGGTAGGGTTACTGGTGTAACCCATGCATGGAGGAAGAAGACGATGAGGCTAGGGGAAATGCCGAGGAAAAATGGACGGTCCAGATCATTCCCAAAGTCGATCCAAGGGATGAGATGCATCCGCTGTTTTAAAATAATTGATCATCTAAGATTTGTTTTATATTTCATAGGACGGTCTAAGTTCGACACAATAATTTGAAAACATCAAACGGCCATAATTAGATCAAGCCTGATTGAACGGTTGTCAAAAACTGCAGAGAGAGACACGGTTGCTAAGGGTCAAGCGCGGGATTAGAAACAACGGCCCAGATCGCTGGAGGGGGCCCTATACACGGGCTCCCACCCACAAGCCCTGGCCTACCCAGACCCCACTGTGACCTCACGCCCGCACTGGTGTGCCTATTCGCTTTTTCTCTCTCCCAAGCACCCTTAAGGGGACCTCTGCCCGAGCTCAGGATGGCCATGGCTGGGAGATGAGGGTGAAGCTCAGCCAGTTCATGTGAGTGGCCTCCCCCAAACCTAGCCATAAAGGGCTTGCCATAGTGGAAATTTTTTTTGGTAAATCTAAACTAAAAAATGTTTTCAGAAGAGGAAACAATCCATTTATTAAAACTATATATAATTTTATATTCTTAGACATTAATTAATATAAATTAATCATGTTTTAGTTATAAGTATTTCTAAAATTAAAAATACTTAACCCCTTTTTTAACTCAAAAAGTTACGGAAACGAAATTTCAATAAACATACATTATAATTTATATACTAGTATCCACGAAAACATAGTTCAATCAAAACATAATTTAATTTGAAAAACTTAAAAATATTTTTTAACATTATTTGTGAAGTGAAAATTGTTACATTGTATTTGAAAAAATCGCAAAGTGTTATGAATTCCTTAATTCTTTTCTAAATCACATAAGTGTGAAATGATGTTTTACACCATATCCTTTAAGAGTTCATAAATGATGGTTTAATTATAACCTTTATCATAACTCAATTATTTGGAAACTAATTAATATTTAAACATGTTCAATTATCCTAAAAATGTCCAATGACTATTTTTTTATAACCGTTATCTTCCAACAGTCACTAGAGAAATGGTCTAAAAAGTGTCCTATAAAACCAAATCTTACAGTGTCCTAAAACTCAAAAGGAAGAAGATGGTGCTTTCCATTCTTTTGATGCTCAACATGGTTTTTATGATCACAATGGTGACATTTTTTTCTTTAGTTGACTCAAAGGATCTCTTTTACTTAATGGGCCACATTGTGGTAATTGGGGGTCTTCCAGTAGTTCTGATAGGGGTTTTAATTGGTATATTTGGTTAGCATGATTAATATTTTGATCTCGGTGTATTGTAGACACTATGGTGTTATTTTTTAAATAAGGAGCCTTGTGTTTATCCTTTAAATTTTTTTTCTATTAAAAGTTATTTTACAAAAGTAAATGCATAATATCATCATTATATGGTACCCAAAATTCGGGGTGTTACATTACTCCCCCAATCAAAGAATTGTGTCCCCACAATTCATTTCATACAAACTTGCTAAGAGGAAGCTCTCAGTTTTTCCTACCATATCCACCATCATAGAGGATCCTCAAGTGCGTTCAGCGGAACACACAAATTGATGCTCAACTCCTCTAGTTCCCTGATCCAGATACACTTCGGGAAGAAGGGGTTGAACTCATGCACCGAACACTCGGGTTTCTAGAGGAAGGCTCAAATGGTACAAATTATGGAAATGTCCATACGGACCAACATACAAAGAACATTCCGAATTATGTCTCGATCGAGAACATATAAGTTATAGATGTTTTCATATGGCTAACACTGAGATGATGGAACATGTAGGTCATATAAATGTTTCCCTCTAAAGAAGCCTCTTGAAATTTTACTCTGGCCATGTAGTTTCATCCTAGGGTGAAACATAGGAAGATCCCTTCGTGGTATTTTCCCCTCCTCTTATGCTCGGCCAATTGTGTTGAGCCTATGAGATAGTAGATGGGGGGATTCCCTTGACAGGTGTAGAGAATCTCCAAACAGTTTGTCACCACAAACAATTTCTTGAACATTCCTCGCAGTTTTGTGAAGGGACGATACTCATCTTCAAGGGTTTTGATTGCAATAATATCCAGTATCTCAGTAGGATGATATAAGTTGTGGGGTTTTAATTCCATCTAAAAGTTTAAGATAAGAGTTCAATCACTTGAAATCTATCCAAAAGTATAAACAAAGTAACGACATAAGAAAGAAGAGATAAAAAATATGTTCTTTATATAACTACTGGTGCACAATGTAAAACGGGGCTAATGGTTTCCCCAGTTCCCTAACACACGAATTCCCAAGACAATCTCAATACTCTCTATCTCCCTAAACTATATACAACCTGAGAAATCAGGTTCGATGTCGTGGGAGCACTTATAGTATCTCAATAGTCTGACATGTGGGGTGTACAACTGTGAGACATCCCTATGTACTTGTTGTCTGTACACAGAACGAGAGGCTTTGTATTAAATGATTACAAAGTCCATCATTTGACCAAAATAGCTATAGGAAATGACTGGACACATGTATGCTGTGTGGAGATCTCCCTCTACAACAGCCTCTTGGAAAGCCGTGAGGGACAAGACAGCTTCCATTGTGGTGAAGCATCTAAAAAGTTTCTCATAGTACATACCCCATCGTGTGTAAGATTGAAACTGGGCATGCATCATAAAGATATAATCCAGACTCGCTCTTCGGTGGAGTTGAAGTACTCGGGGAGAGTTGGACACATCATAGAGATGTTTCCACACATACAGATATGGGCATAGTTTATAAAATCTTCATGGGTGGCTATGGAAATTATGGTTTCTAAGGCCTCATTGGGAATAGATAAAAGATTAGTACCTTCGTTTTCCATATAAAAATTATGAAAACTCATTTTTAGTAAGGCTGAAGTATATTTATCTTTGTTTCAGTTCTGGATTTCCAAAGTTATCCAAATTGAATCCTCTGATACCAACTCTGAAGACCCGACCCCAAAAAAACCAGGAGTCAGTGCCTTCTGAACATGATGTGTCGTTTTAAAACAGAAACATGCACTAATAAACAAACATCACGTCCCATATAGAGGATCGAGTTCGGTTTGGGCTCTGGGAAACCAGTAACTTCAGAAATGTTTCATCTGATAAAAGCTGTTACCTGAAAATTTAAAATTCAAAACGTAGGGTGAGTATAAGAATGCCTAGTTAGGGGTTTAAAAAACCAATGAAACATTCGAAATAATTTTTTAAAAATGTATCCAAAGAACATTATCTTATAGAAAACTGTAACACATGTAACATAACATAAAAGTGCTCAACAAATATTTTCACGGAATACATGAATCAATTAGGACATTTTCAAAAATGGGTATTAAAATATATCCTGAACAAGTATGACGTATAAATGTTTAAGCACAAATTAAACCATTTAGAGTAATACTTAATCAGATTTGCATGTGATGGAAAAAACATCAATTTCCTATGTTGGTCACTATTTTACATGAATCATGCCCCAATCTTTTACTTGTTACTTCAATATGAACTTGATAAAAACATAAGGGCAATGGTAGTGAAAGAATATGCATATCATCTTGAAAATAACTTGTAATGTGACTTGAATATGTTGATTCAACATTTCATTTAGACATTCATGAACATATCACTGAGGTCCATCCCCAAGCTATCAATAATGAAAAATTACCGAGGTTATTCACCAGGGTATCTTGAAGCTTGTAATCTCTAGAGATTAATTCTTTAACCAATACATTGGAGCGCTATTAGGGTGTACCCTTAATTGGTATTTACTTTCATGTGAGCCACATAAATAAATAATTTACTTAAACAGGGTTGTATATTCAAGATGTCCCATAGCACCTTGAATGGTTCATTCATAGTTGGTCATAGTAGTTGAATTTACATATCTTATAAGTGAGAAAAGAATCTAGATGATTAAAAACTAAGCTAACAATCATATGATTGTTATTAAAAGGAAATATTAAAGGAAGATTATGACACATACATTGACATCTAAGGTACTGAAAGAACACAAAACTAGAATTTATCATATGCAAGTTTGTTGTTGAAATTCTAAAATTTTATCATCCAATTAATTACTAGGTGAACCAAAAATCTCAAGTAGGGTTTTGAGATTGCACATGCTAAAACATTCAATATTGTTAATCCTTTTCATAGCACTGAATAATGTCCTCGATAGAAAGCATGAATCTTCACCATAAGCAACATCATTTAAAAGATAGGGAAAACAAATAAGTTATTCTTAAATGTGGATATAAGTTTTTTTTATCACCCTATTTCTTATGTTTTTAAAACTCCACCTAAACACAAGACATAATTTCTAAGGACCATAACAACTTAATTCAATGTTCATGCAACATATAAAATATAAGTATGTACCTGAACTCAAACTAAAAGATTGGGGCACCCATTTTTTTTAATCCCGTATGAATATTAGTTCAACAACGTTTTGAATTGGGTAGGTCAAGCCCTTAGTCATAATTTTTTTTATGAAAACATAATAAAATAATTTTATAAAAACTCGATCATATATATAACATTTTCAAAATTTATTTCCTATTTAAATATGAAATTAAGTGTATCTGAATATGTGCAGTGCATGAACAATTATACACAAACTTTGCACATATAATCGATGTAGAAAGGTCATGCCCATTCCGGCATATAACTGACATATATACAAATAACCAAAAGTATATATGTATTTTCAAAACAAAAAAACAAGGCCAGGTATAATCCTTACAGTCTTTAAGCTGTTTGAATACAAGAGATCCTGAAGGCCTAGGTTCAACATTTAAGAACATTTGTACTGAACCGTATGGTTATATATATATATATATATGCTAATATATAAGTGTATAAATTCTCAAAGAAGAAAAACAAGGCAAAAATAAAAATGCTTACTTTTAAACCTAGGGAAATAAGGACTTTAGGGAGGGTTGGTCAGCCTCACTGGAGACTTGAACGGGAGAGAATAACCGAGTGGTCTCAGTTATTTATATATAAGATCTCGCACACCACCTTGCACACAAAAACGTACCCACTTGAATTGCATTCAATGGGGGGTGTCATGCTTGAAGAAAACAAGGATACAAGGGGTCCCCGATGGTCAGAGGTGAAGAAAATGAGGGGTGTGCCATAGGGTAGGTTTACTAGGGTAACCCATGCATAGAGGAAAAAGAAGATGCGGCTAGGGGAAATTCCAGGGGAAAACGGACGGTCCAGATCGATCCCAACATCGATCCAATGGATGAGATGCGTCCATTGTTTTAAAAGAATTGAGCGGCTTATATTAGATCTAAGCTTCATCAGACGATCTACGTTTGAATTGGAAATTTAAAAACCTCGAACGACCAGGATTAGATCATGTCAGATCGAACAGTTGACAAAGACCGCAGTGAGAGATGCGGTCTCTAAGGGTTGAGCATGGGATTAGAAACAATGTCCCAGATCACGCGCGGCACAATCCAATGGTCCAGATCGCATTTTTCCTGAAAAACTGCTTCACATATTGATACAGAGAGTGGTTTTCGCCTCCCTTATAACCCCAGGCCTCAAAACGAGTTCTCAGAAATCACACAGCACCCACGAAGGGGGCCCAACAAATGGGCTCCCGCCCACATGCCTTGGCCTACCCATACCTCGCTGTGGCATCATGCCCACAATGGTGCGCCTATGCACTTCAAATCGCTCCTGAGAACACTTCAGGGATCCTTTTCTCGAGCTCGGGCCGACCTTGGCTTGGGGCTGAGGGTCAGGCTCATCCACATCATGTGAGATGCCTCCCTTGGTCCTAGCCAAAAAGGGCTGGCCCTAGTGGGCCAATTTCTTTTGAAAAAGCTACACTAAAATCTTTTTAGGAAGTGGAAACAATCCATTTATTAAAACTATATATACTTTTATATTCTTAAACATTAATGAATACAAATTAAACATGTTTTAGTTAGAAGTATTTCTATAATTAAAAATACTAAACACCTTTTTTAACTCAAAAAGTTCCAAAACGGAAATTTTAATAAACCTACATTATAATTTATATACTAGTATCCTCAAAAACATAGTTCAGTTAAAACATAATTTAATTTGAAAAACATAAACATAGTTTAAAAAATTATTTAAGAAATTAAAATTGTTACATTGTATTTGAGAAATTCACAAAGGGTTTTGAATTCCTTAATTCGTATCAAAATCACTTAAGGGTGAAATAATGTTTTACACCATATCCTTTTAGAGTTCGGAAAATATGGTTTAATTATAACCTTAATCATAACTCCATTATATGGAAACTAATTAATATTTAAATAAGTTCACTTGTCCTAAAATGGTCCAACAACTATTTTTATAACTGATAGCTTCCAAAGATCACTAGAGCGATGGTCGATAAAGTGTCCTATAAAACCAAACCTTATGGTGTCCAAAAACTCAAAATATAGAAGATGGTGCTTCCCATTCTGCCGATGCTTAGTATGGTTTTTATGATTGTAGTGGTGATGTTTTTTGATTTAGTTAACTCAAAGGATCTCTTTTACTTACTGGGACTCATTGTGGTGAATGGGGGTCTTCTATTAGTTCTGATAGGGGTTTTAATAGGTATATTTGGTTAGCATGATTACTCTTTTGATGTCGGTGTATTATAGACACTACGATGTTCTTATTTAAATAAAAAGCCATATGTTTATCATTTAAATTTTTGTTTGGTTAAAAGGGATTTAACAAAAGAATATTCATAATATCATCATTATTTGATACCCAAAATTCGGGGTGTTACACATTTTTTTACCTGTCATAATATTCATTTTCATTTAATTTTTGGTATTTTTTATATGTTGTATTTATGTATTATTGAGGTTCATCTTCTTTTATTTGTTCATTTGGGCCGTTTTTTTGATTTATACACTGGGCATGTGTCGTTAGCCTTGTTCCACCTTCCCATTTGATCTATGTTATCCTCGTACCTGATATTGAACCATTGATCCTTATGATCCTATGGTTTTCTATTCCTCCTTTTTTTCATTCTTTATGAAATGGATTGGCTTGATCTATGGGTGAACCTTGATAGCTTATATACTGATGTCATATGTTTTTATTTTGTTGTTTAAGTGGTTATGTTGCAACACTTATCTAGATTTTTCATATCCTTGGTTATATGCTCTAGTATTCCCCTACCCCTGCTAGAATGACTCCTTGATTTGGAATCTACCTCTCCACTTGGGGGAGATTTAGTTGGGCGAAAAATATCCATGTTTTTGGGAGCTCTAGTTTTCCTCGAGGGAGAAGAGTAGATGAAGGAGCACTGGGGGGATTCCTTGACTTACCAAAGAATAAATAGAGATCTAGATAAGTTTTTATCATCTTCATCTATGCTTGGTGAGGAGCTCTGATGAGGTCCTCGTGGTCCTTGGTGTTCCTTTTACCTAGATGGAAATGACGATTATATAGAAGTACAAACTCGATGACACTAACAACAAGACCTAATTACATAGAGGCTCTATGAAAACACATAGGAGAGATTTATCCCTATTAAGGGGACTTAGTATGGTATTCTTTTTCTTTTCTATTAGTTATTTATGCCTTGTATTTCATTATTCTTTGCTTCTATGTTGCGTGTGTTGTTTGAGTTTTTCCAAGGTGCGCAGTATATGATGAATCCCTAACTTGGTTCTACTATGAATCGTGGCATTTCAAGAACCTGAACTTTGGATATTTTCTTCATGTGCCTTTTTCTTATATGGTTATGTTTCACTATTTATCACATATCTTTTATAACCCCATTTTTTCATAGTGGAATCTTGGTACGCCTCCACCATGCATATAGGCCAAATAGATAAATAATGTCAAAAACCTATGGTCCTCTTTATGATTTGATTACTACTTTATGTCAATCATTTCTATTGATCATCTCTCTTATGTTTGAGTATATTATCTATAATAGTTCTTGGTACTTTTTACTATTAATATCAAACTGGTTATATATATTCTCATCATCATGTTATCTATTGTAAATGTTTACATGATTTGGTACATTTTATTCTCTCGTTATTTGTTTATGGTTTGTTAGAATCATCATGTTACACTTCCTATTACGAGGTATCATTACACGATTTGTATTATTCATGTTTTCTTTATTAGTCCTACTATTTATATAATTATAAACATGTTTAATTTTTGTTCTATTATTTTGAGAAAAAATTTTATACCCATACAACTCAATTACTCTATTGAAAGTGTGCTACCTCATTGAAAAACCCCCAATTTTCATATAGAATTAGATAAAAATATATTTACTATGGCTGCTATTAGGATCAAATATTATTGGCCCTTTCATGATATGATAATTGTGAGACAAAAGTAAAGTAAAAAATGAATAAAAAATGAAAAATTGATGTAACAGAGAAAACCCCTCAAATAAAGAGGGGTAAAATACCATAGAATAATATAATGATATCACTATGGTAAAAGAGGTTAAACACACTCTCTTTCTATTATAAGGAAAATATCCATGTAATTAACTCTCTTGAGTAATGTATAATGCACCTCACAAAATACAACACTCAAAATGTTGAAATAGGATGATCAATACTTGAGGTGATGATGCTAAAACTATTAAAGCGCTTTCCCTTTTATAGGCAAGGCCCTAACGTGATCTTCATCATATATTTAACTCCATGGGATAGTTTTTCCACCTATCATAGTAACCACACTAGCCACCTTTGAAAAATCAAGGGGGTGAAACCGTTTGTGAGAAAAAAATGCCAATATATATCACACTTGGATATCTAATTGGGAACCAATGATATTTCCACAAATATTTTCTATCTTCCAACCATGTTGCTCTTATATCAAGGATTATGATTGAGGATTTTACTATATTAACTTTAAAAAGTTAATAAACTTCATTATAAAAATAACCTAACTTTCTTCAATATAAATTTTCTGCATATCCACTCTTCCTTCCTCCACCACATCTGGAACAAAGTGATATTGTACCATAATGTGCTTTATCTTGGAATGAAATGATATCTTACTTTTAATTTTCAAGGGGCTATTATTTTCACAAAACAATTGGGTATACTTTTGTCATTGCCCGGGATCCTCTGGAAACCTTCACATCTAAATCACTTCTTTGAAAGCCTGTGTAGTTTTCATGTACTCTACCTTAGTCGTGGATAAATATATAACGGACTACGAATTTGAATTCCAGCTCACAAATCATCCTATAAAATTAAACACATAACCCAAAGTGTATTTTCATTGGTCATAATCGCCTATAAAATCAGAATCTGCATAGGCTCTAATAGTCAAATTTGATCCTTAATAACATAATAAAGCATATGAGATCTCCTTGATGTATCTAAGCGTCTTCTTTAATATGTTCCAGTGCTCCCGTATTTAATTCTCCACATACCAACTAACTTCTCCCACTACATGTGAAATTTATGGTCTGATATAAACCATATATAATATTATAGTACCCACTACTGGTGCATAAGGTAATTGAGAAATCTCCATCCTCTAAACTTCACTGTTATCATTGTTAGGATTCATCATAGAGGATAACAAAAAATTAATAGTAAGTGGGGAAAATATAGGCTTATAATGTTGCATGTGGAAGTATTTTAATTTATTCCTCAATAAATTATTTTTTAATAGCTAAATCATACCCCTATTTCTATCTCATTAAATCTGTATCCCAAGATATTATTTTTGGGTCCTAATTCTTTCATATAATACTCCCCTGAAAACTGTCAACATGTCATCCACATACAATATAAGAATGATGAAATCATTACCATATGAACCCATGAAATATGAAAAAGTATCTGAATGAAGTATTTTGTGTTAGATAATCATGATATAGAAATAAAATTTCTTGTACCAACACCTTGGTGCCTACTTAATACCACAAACTATTTTTCTCAACCTAAAAACCAAGTTCCCTTTTTCTTTATTTTGAAAAACATTCCGATTATAGAATATATATTTATTTATAAAGATCTCCACGTAGAAAATTTCTCTTCACATCTAGCTACACTAGAGTTAAACTATATTTTGTACACATCCCCATAACTATCTGAACAGTCGTTATTCTAACAGTGGGAGAAAATATTTCCTTGAAATCAATAACTTCTCTCTATGCGTATCCTTTGACCACCAGTCTTGCATGATATCTTTACAATTATTCCTTTTCATCCCAATTGATCTTAAAGAACCTGTTTTTACAGATAGTCTTCCTTCCATGAGGTAATGGATCAATATCTCAAGTCTTGTTATTGTAAAGGGCATCTAGTTTCTCCTGAATTGCTTCCATCCATGTGGATATTTCTGAACTCCACATCACCTCCAAAAAAGTATTATGGATTACCATCCTCTATCAATAAGTAGTACACAATATTTCTCTCAGGGATAAATTCTAAGTTCCATATTGGTTCTCTTTTATCTTGAGTTGATCGTTATTGTCCAAAATCAATCATAACTTGTTCATCATGCTCCTCAAAAAATGGCTCTTCTATGGATTCTTCCTCCACCCCAACTATTATAGAGTATGTGTTCTCTTTCTTCAAGTCCCCATTAATCGTCACTTTCACCTTATCTTCTAGAAATATAACATTGATACTGATGATATGTCTATGGGTAGTGGGGTCCCACATATGATACCCCTTCACACCATCAACCTATCCTAAGAAAATACATTCATTGGATCTCGAATCCAACTTCAATCTTTCCTGATCATTAAACAATACAGATACATGACCTCCATAAGTATGTAACCAAGCATAGTCAGTAGGTTTACCAATCCACATATTCATTAGTGTTTTTATACCAATCGTCACAAAAGTAAATTGATTGATCACATAACATTTTATATTCATTAATTTAGCACATAACTTCTTGAAAATTTCTACAGTCTTCAATATCTCTATTGTTCTATCCAACAAGGTTATGTTCACCCACGTTTCCACTCCATTTTTTTGAGGAGTGTATGACACCATGAATTGTCTCTTGATTCCTTCTCATTGAAAAAAAAGTATCAAAATCCTCACTTGAATAGTTTCCACCACTTTCAATCCTCAAACACTTGATCTTATTTCAAGATTCCATCTTCATCTATGATTTGAATGTTTTTAAGACTTCAAAACACTTGATTTCATCTTGATTGGGTACACCTAACATCTCATGAAATAATTATTAATGAATTATACAACATACCTTTCTCTTCCCAGAGATATAAATAGTTCTTTCCAAATATTGAATGGATCAACTCTAGGATATCCATGCTCCTCATTGTCGGCATTACAGAATTCAACCAATGTTGGTTTAAAAAATCAAAATGCTCCCAAAATGGAAAGGATATCTTTGTAATTTAGGAAGAAACTTATGTTCAGTAAGAATCATCAATATTCATTTGAACATAAGACCAAGCTTTTGATACCAAGACTTCCTCAATGCTTTTGTTGAGTTAGATAACAGAACAACTATTGTAATGTCTCAGAAATTCCATATAATTTTTTTAATTATATTGAATTATTTCAAGACTAAAAAATCTAACAACGTGTGATTCTGAAGCCCAGGGTGCCCAGAATGATCCATCAACGTTTTTTTAAGCATTAATTAGCGTATGTAATCAGTTTTCCAGAAAAACATGAATAATTCTTAAAGGGTTACTCGAATTAAAAATCAGATGGCATTGTTGTGCTCAAAATAACAGGTTTACCCTAGCCACAACTTGTGTTTTGTCAGTGTGGGCCTCCTGTGAGAAAACCTAAAAATGGAATAACCATAAATAAAATAATTAAATAAAGTTTTTTTCTTTTTCAAATTCTTATAACTCATGAATGGTAACTTAGATTAAAAATATAAGACCACCACTGTGCTTGTGAGGGGGTGCTCTATTTTGGAAGATACTAACTTTGGCTGTCACGGGCCACCAGTGAAAGTTAATTTTTTGCTGTAAATAAAATAATTAAGTGACAATTATTTTATTGTAAAATCCATAACTTTTAAATGGTAACTCAGATTGGAAATCCGAGAGTAATGTCGGGTTCGTTGAGGTGTGTTTCAATTAGGTACATCCTAACCTCAACCAGTGCAGGTTGAGGGTGACTGTTAATAATTTTCCAATCTTTTTTTGGGTACGTTCATTAAACGTGTGAGCGGCTTTTCTAAATATTGAACCGTTGTTCGGCATAAAAATATGAGGGCCTCATTGAACCTGCAGCGCTGGGATTCGCTTAAGAGACGTATAACTTTGACTGAAGTAGGTCAGGTTAAAATGTTATTTCTGTGGACTTTTGAAATATTAATAAAATAACATGTTTTGTTATTTTATTTTCCTTCTTTCCTCCAACGGATGAATGACGTTGGTGGGACCTACGATGTGTCAAGCCAACAAATGGCTTAACTCTTCTTTTCTTGTAACCACACCATTGGAAATTCTTGAGGTTCATTAATTAAATGAACCTCATTAATTACCCAACGTTATACACTCCTTCTCCTCTCCTATTTATATGGAGATCCGGGAGGGGTGTTGGCATGGCTTCACAAAACGACGATGCTCTGGCAATGTACGGAGACGCCAACCACTAGGAGGACTAGACTGGTTACAAGAAGCATTGAAGAGCGCCACCGAGTCACAAACTGATGACAACGATAAAGGAGGATTCGTCGACCGTCGTCAGCGGACGTCTCTTACAGGTAGAAGGTTATTTTAGTTTGTGCATTTTTGTTTCCCTCTTCCACATTCTTGATATTATACAAAGAACACATGTCAACTGACTAATGGGTTGACTTGCGATTCATCTGTCTTTGTGGGAGGTTATTGCGGGGAATCTTGTCAGATTAATCTTGTGTTCAATAAAAATGTTTATTGAACTCCCTTAATATCCTTCATATTGCGAGATAACACGGAGTGTGCGGGACTAAAAAACCTTACCCGAACCCTCTGTTATCTTGCTTTCCTTGCACTGCCCTGGAAGGCCACGAACACGTCGACGCACACCGCAAGAGGAGGGTCCCGGCTCGTCAGCTGCAGCGAACGGAGGAGACGGCTGGCGCGACGGCCGACCACAGGAAGGAAGGCGACATGACCGCTGCTCGACCAACGAATGGAAGTTGCGGAGGAGGCCGAAACCACCTCTAGAGGGTTCAGCGTCTCCCACACATTGTCGCCGCCTCACCAACCGAATGACCTCTGGGCCTTTCTGGAATCGGGGTGATCAGGGGGTTACACCCCCCTACATCGGACTGAAATGGGCCGCAGCCCTCAGAGCGGGTCACCACCCTCGAGTTGGGGTGCCGACCTCAAACCGGGTCGCCGCCCTCGGACCGGGCCGCCTCCATCGAGTTGGGCCACCTCCCTCGGACTGAACTGCCTCCCTCGGAGTGGGCCACCGCCCCTGCACCGGGCCCCCACCCTCACACCGCTCCCCCGCCATCGGAGCGGGCCGACTCCCTCACATAGGGCCGCTGCCCTCAAACAAGGTTTCCACCATTGAAGCGGGATGCCTCCTCGAAACGGGTCGCCGCCCCATGCGGGTCGGGCTGCCCCTTTGTGGGCCACCCCCTTGCGGGCAGCCCTATTCTGGCCAGGCCGCCCCCATGCAGGTTAGAACAAACATCGGCCCATCGGGCTGAGTCCACCCTAGCCCATTAGGCCGAGTCCACCCCTTCCCAGCCCAGAGTGAGTCGGGTCGGGTCGGTCCAACCAGGTCTGACCGGACCCAGGCCCACCCGGACCCTGGAACAATTAAATGAGCATATCTTGAGAACCGAATGTCTGTTTGACAAACCGTATACATCCTTGGGATCCTAGGATCGAGACGATCCTATTATAATTCTTCAATTGAGTTTTTTAGATAGTTGAAGTATGGACGGGTTGGATAGAACCCAAATCCAACCGGACCCTCGAAGCTAAAACACTTATAAATCATAGACCGGGCATCCGATTGATGCACTGTCTATCGTGTTGGAACCCTTACGACATGGCGGTCCTTTGAGTTATTCTTTTTTGGAGATAGTGATGGCTGAGGTCTGACCGATATCACGAGGGGAAGATTCAACGGAACTTGAGCATACCAGCACAACTATAAAAACGGGCAATATCAGTGCTCAAAACGGGATTTATCAGCGCTAAAAAGAATTGTAAAGCTTGGGTCTGATATAGGGGGTTATCCTTTATTAGCACTATTTTAGTACTGAAAAATGTATCTTTAATCAGTGCTAAAAAAGCGCAGATAAAAGGAACCTTTATTAGTACTCTGTTAGCACTGATAAATGTACCTTTTATCAGTGATAAGAGAGCGCTGATAGAGGCTACCTTTATCAGCACTCTATTAGTGCTCATAAATGTTTATTTTATCTACGCTTTTTTAGCGCTAATAAAGTTTTATGTTATCAACACTAAAAAATTGCTGATAATGGCCATGTCTGCTACAAAAAAAAAATTCTTCAGCAGCTCACCCAAACAGCACCTGCAAATAAATCAGCATCTCAATATGCATACCCATACAAAAATAACACATAAATCATAAGTTAATTACAACAAGTATACCCATACACCATTAAAACATAATTCATAAGTTAATTAAATACATAAAGAGTTTTTTTTCAGAATTCAAGGGGTTGGGGAGGTTGTTCGGGGGTTTCGGGTGGCTGTCCAAGGGGGGTAGGGGGTTTCCGGGGGATGGGGGTGTCTAAGGGGGGTGGGGGTAGTCCAGGATGGTTGGAGGTTGTCCAAGGAGAGTGTTGGTGTCTAGGGGGTGGGGGTGTCTAGGTGGTCGGGTGGTGTCCAGGAGGGGGTGTCCAGGTGAGGGGGGGGGGGCTGTCCAGGGGGTGGGATGGTGTCCTGGGTGTTGGGGGAGCTTTCTAGGAGGTGGGTGGGGTGTCCGGGGGGTGGGAGCGGTCCGGGGGGTTGGTGGGGCTTTCCAAGGGGAGTGGGGTGGTGTGCAGGAGGGTGGGATGGGGGAGTCCGGGGGGATCAAGGTGTCCAGGGGGTGGGGTGTCCAGGTGGGTGCGGGGCGGTCCAGGGTGTTGGTAGGGCAGTCCATGGGGGGTGGGGTGGTGTCCAAGGAGGGGGTGTTCAGGGGGGGTGTCAATGAGGTGTCCATGGGGGTGGGCTGGTGTCCAGGGTGTCGGGGTGGGGGGGATTTCTAGGGGGTGGGGTGATGTCTGGGGGGGTCCATGGGGTTGGTGGGGCTGTCCAAGGGTGGTGGTATGGTGTCTGGGAGGGTGGGGCTTACCTTCCATGGGTGGGGGTGTCCAGGGGGGGTTGGGGGTACATAGGTGGTATGGTGTTGTCAAGGAGGTGTGGGGGTGTTGTCCAGGGGGGTAGTGGTTGTCCAGGGGGTGGGGGTGTCCGGGGGGGAGGGGGTTGGAGGGCTTTCCGAGGTGGGGGGATGTCCATGGGCGTGTCCAGGGAAGGTGGGGTGTCCAGGGGGTTGAGGGGGCTTTTAGGGGGGTTGAGGGGGCTTTGCAGGTGGTGGGGGTGTCCAGAGGGGTGGGGGTGTCCAGTGGGTGGGTTGGTGTCCAGGGGGTGGGGGCGGTCCATGGAGTTGGTGTGGTTGACTCATACCCATCACAAAGGACCCTTGGATCATTCTCATAAAGGATAAAGATAATCCGAATGTGTTTGGTTGGATTTTCGTAGGTCAGTTATTGTTTTCACATAAAATTATGTCAAATTAAAACAGAAGAAATACCCTTTGAGTGGTATCAGCCACACCATGCCTCAGATTGAGGGGGGGGGGATGACTTGTATAATTCACAAAGGACTAGTGGATCATTCTCCTAAAATATCAAGACAATCCAAATGTGTTTGGTCGAATTTTTGTAGGTCTGTTGTTGTTTTCACTTAAAAAGTTTTCCATTTCAAACAAAAGTGAGACCCTTTGAGTGGTACCGGCCACACCGTGCCTCAGATTGAGGTAGGGATCACTCTTGCACATAAAAAAGGACCCTTGAATCATTCTACTAATGGATCAAGACAATCGAAAAGCGTTTGGTTGAATTTTCGTGGGTCAGTTGTTTTTTTCACTAAAAAATGTGACCATTTAAAAAAAAGTGAGATCCTTTGAGTGGTACCGGCCACACCGTGCCTCGGATTGAGGCAAGGATTACTCTTGCACGTCCTGAATGCACCTGTGGATTATTCTCTTAAAGTATCAACACAATCTGAATTCTTTTTTTTATATTTTCGTTGCTCAGTTGTTGTTTTCACTTAAAAATTGGTCCAATTTAAACAGAAGAGAGTCCCTTTGAGTGGTACCAGCCACACCGTGCCTCATATTGAGGTGGGGATGACTCTTTAACGTCCCCAATGCACCTATGGATCGTTCTATTAAATTATCAAGACAATCCGAAGGCATTTGGTTAGATTTCCATAGGTCAGTTGTTGTTTTCACTTAAAAATTTGTCCATTTCAAACAAAAGAGAGACCCTTTGAGTGGTACCGGCCACAGCATGCCTTGGATAGAGGCGGGGAAGACTCATGCAAATCAAAAAGGACCCGCGGATCATTTTAATAATGTATCAAGACTATCCGAATGTGTTTGGTCAGATTTTCGTAGGTCAGTTGTTTTTTTCACTTAAAAATCTTTCCATTTTAAACAAAAGAGAGAGACCCTTTGAGTGGTTCCAGCCACACCATGCCTTTGATTGAGGCAGGTTTTACTCTTATGGATCAGAAAGGGCCCATGTATCGTTCTCATAAAGGATCAAGACAATTTGAATGAATTTGTTCAGATTTTCGTAGGTCAGTTGTTGTTTTCCCATAAAATTAAGTCCAATTTAAACAGAAGAGAGAGCCTTTAAGTGGTAACAGCCACACCGTGCCTCGGATTGAGGCGGTGATGACTCATACATGTAAAAAGGACCTTTGTATCATTATACTAAAATATTAAGACAATCTTATTGTGTTTGGTTGAATTTCCATAGGTCAGTTGTTGTTTTCACTTAAAAATTTGTCCATTTCAAACAAAAGTGAGACCCTTTGAGCAGTACCGGCCAAACCGTGCTTTAGATTGAAGCTCGAATGACTCATTCACATACCCAATGCAACCTTGTATCATTATATTAAGTTATCAAGACAATCCTAATTCATTTGGTTGAATTTCCGTAGGTTAGTAGTTGTTTTCACTTAAAAATTTGTCCATTCCAAACAAAAGTGAGACCCTTTGAGTAGTACTAGCCACATTGTGCCTCGGATTGAGGCAGGGATGACTAGTTCACGTCCCAAAGGAACCATGTATCATTATAATAAAGGATCAAGACAATTATAATGCATTTGGTCAAATTTATGTAGGTCAGTTGTTGATTTCACTTAAAAATATGTCCATTTTAAACAAAAATGATATCTTTTGAGTGGTACCGGCCACACCGTGGCTAGGATTGAGGAGGGGATGACTCATGCATGTCCCTGATGCACTCGTGGATCATTATATTAAAGGATCAACAAAATCCGAATGCGTTTGGTCAGATTTCCGTAGGTCAGTTGTTGTTTTCAGTTAAAAATCGGTCCAATTTAAATAGAAGAGGGACCCTTTGAGTGGTACCGGCCACACCGTGATACAGATTGAGGCGGGGATGGCTTGTGCACGTCCCCAATGCAGCCATGGATCGTTCTATTAAATTATCGAGACAATCCAAATGTGTTTGGTTGGATTTCCATTGGTCATTTGTTGTTTACACTTAAAATTGTGTCCATTTTAATGAAAAGAGAGACCCTTTGAGTGGAACCGGCCACACCATGCCTCGGATTGAAGCGAGGATGAATCGTTCACATCACAAATTACCCATGGATCGGTCTCATAATGTAGAAAGAGAATACAAATGTGTTTGGTCAGATTTATGTAGGCCAGTTGTTGTTTTCACTTAAAATTGTGTCCATTTTAAACAAAAGAAAGGCCCATTGAGGGGTACCGGTCAAACTGAACCTCCGATTGTGGCGGGGATGACTCATACATGTCACATAGGGCCTTTTTATTTTTCAAATAAAGGACCAAGACAATTGTAATGCGTTTGGTCAGATTTCCGTAAGTCAGTTGTTGTTTTCACTTAAAAATCTGTTCATTTTAAACAGAAGAGAGACCCTTTGAGTGGTATCAGCCACACTGTTCCTCAGATTGATGTGGGGTTTACTCTACCATGTAACAAAAGACCCATGGATCTTTCTCATAATCTATCACCACAATATGAATGTGTTTGGTCATATTTTCATAGGTCTGTTGTTGTTTTCACTTAAAATTGTGTCCAATTTAAACAGAAGAGAGACCCTTCGAGTGGTACCGGCGACACCAAGCCTCAGATTGAGGCAGGTATGACCCTTACACGTCAAAAAGGACCCTTGGATCATACTCCAAATATATCAAAACAATTCGAATTTGATTGGTTGAATTTCCGTATGTCAGTTGTTGTTTTCACTTAAAATTGTGTCAAATTTAAATAGACGAGTGACCCTTTGAGTGGTATCGGCCACATCGTGCCTCAGATTGAGGCGAGGATTACTCATTTATGTCAGAAAGGACCTGTGGAATGTTCTTCTAAATGATCAAGACAATCTGAATTTGTTTGGTTGAATTTTCATAGGTCATTTGTTGTTTTCACTTAAAAATTTCTCCATTTCAAACAAAAGTGAGAGCCTTTGAGTGGTACCGGCCACACCGTTCCTCGGATTGAGGTGGGGATGACTCGTGTACATCCCCAATGAACCTGTGGATCGTTCTCTTAAAGGATCACCACAATACGAATGTTTTTGGGCATATTTCCATAGGTCATTTGTTGTTTTCACTTAAATATATGTCCAATTTAAACACAAGTGAGATCCTTTGAGTGGTACTGGCCACACCTTACCTCGGATTGAGACAGGGATGACTCATTCACATCCCCAATTCACCCTTGGAACGTTATCTTAAATAATCATAATAATATAAATGTGTTTGGTCAGATTTCCATAGGTCAGTTGTTGTTTTCACTTAAAAATCGGTCCAATTTAAATAGAAGATAGACACTTGGAGTGGTACCAGCCACACCGTGCCTCAGATTGAGGGGGGGGGGATGACTCTTGCATGTCCCTAATGCAATCGTAGATTGTTCTCTTAAAAGATCATGACAATCCGAATGCATTTGTTTGGATATCCGTAGGTGAATTGTTGTTTTCACTTAAAATTGTGTCCATTTCAAACAAAAAAGAGACCCTTTGAGTGCTACCATCCACACCATGCCTCGGATTGAGGAAGGGATGACTCATGCATGTCACAAAGGACCCATGTATTGTTCTCATAATGTATCAAGACAATCCGAATGTGTTTGGTCATATTTTCATAGATCGGTTGTTGTTTTCACTTAAAAATATGTCCATTTTAAACTGAAGAGAGACCATTTGAGTGGTACCGGGTACACTGTTACTCAGAATGAGGCAGGGATGACTCATGCACATCCCTAACGCACCTGTGGATCATTATCTTAAAGGATCAAGACAATAGGAATGCGTTTGGTCGAATATTCGTTGGTCAGTTGTTGTTTTACTTAAAATTGTGTCCATTTCAAACAAAAAAGAGACCCTTTGAGTGGTACCGACCACACCATGCCTCAGATTGAGGCAGGGATGACCCGTGTACATCACATAGGACTCTTGGATTGTTCTCCTAAAGGATCAAGACAATTCAAATGCGTTTGGAAAAATTTTTGTAGGTTAGTTGTTGTTTTCACATAAAAATATGTCCATTTTAAACAAAAGTGAGATCCTTTGAGTGGTACCGGACACACCGTGCCTCTGATTGATGCAGGGATGACTCGCGCACGTCTCCAATAAACCCGTGGATCATTCTCTTAAAGAATCAACACAATCTGAATGCGTTTGGTTGGATTTCCAAAGGATAGTTTTTGTTTCCACTTAAAAATCGGTACAATTTAAACAGAAGAGAGCCCCTTTGAGTGGTACCGGCCACACCGTACCTCGGATTGAATCGGGGATGAATTGTGCGTGTCCCCAATGCACCCGTGGATCGTTCTCATAATGGATCAAGACATTAAAAATGTGTTTGGTCGGATTTCAGTAGTTCAGTTGTTGTTTTCACTTAAAAATCTGTCCATTTTAAACAAAAGAAAGGCCCTTTGAGTGGTTCATAATTATTGCATGTTATTGGTGTATATCATCTGTTAAAATGGTAAATTGATTCATTATAGAAAATATGTTTTATTTAATAACAATTACAATATTTCAACGAACATTTACATACAATAATGTGTCATCTTTTGATCCCCCAAACCCCTCTCAAAAATTACCGCCAATTGTACACGTCCCCAAGTTAGATCATCATGTTATTTGTGTAAAATCTGTCATCAGGTATGCGGTCCACTCATTTCTGAACATATCTATATCATCTAGAGAGTATGAGGATTTTCGTCAGTCAGAGTAGTACTGCCAAATATAAAAATAAAGAATTAATAAATTAATTAAACAAACTAGTAGTTTTTTTTTCCGAAAATACCTCTTTAGGGATGCTTGTTTCTTGATGAAAAACATTCTCCTTCATAAATTCACAAACATAATAACCACAATCCTTATTGTTTGTTTTTTTGGGCACTTCAAAAAAATTTATCATTATAAGAATAAGTCACTTTGGTTGACATGTGTTTGGATAGTGAAATTTTATTATATATACCTTGATATTTGTCCAGACGTAGTACTTTATCGCCTCCTTATGCTTAGCCCATGTACTCATTCCTTTTTTTAGATGATAATTATACACTGTACTATCATAACAGAATCCTCAGTATATGATAATATAAATTATATTACTTTATTTTTAGAACTAAAACGTAGGATGTAGTGTCTTACAGATTCACAAACTTCATCATGGCCAGTTTGATGGATATCCTTGCTTTGAATCCAGAAAATAAATCTTTGGATTATCCATGTTCACTGGAATTAGCATCCTATGTTGCCTAAAAACCCAAAAATTAATAAGTAAAAAATTAATTCAAAATATAATTGATATGATTTAATCGTAGTTTTTTACCCCTTCATGGTTGGTATTAATAAGATTATGTCATCTGAAATATTGCTTTCAATTGTTTTGTGCAATCCGTTCACTATTTCATTCTTTTTTTATGGATCTATTTTTGTCAGATCTGATGATGTGGTATGAGGACTAACAAGTCCAAATCTTGTCTCATGTAAAAATTCCTTCAACTGTTTTTCATATATACATCTGTCAACAATAAAAAATGCATTTAGTCATATTTTTCACATTATATCATCATTTAGAAAATCAATTCACAAAAACGTACCTCATATATACATTTACAACTGTGACACCTAGACAACCATTTTCAAGGATCTCATTTACATTTTTCGTAGCAATGAAATCATGACATTCCACACCATATATATTCTCTTCGAAAACCACTATATGACCACTACCACCTCTTAGCTTCATATCCACATGAGTCTTTAATGCTAGTAAATGTGGATAGAGAGAAGGTGGTGTTATTGTGATTTGAGTAGCTCCTTGGGATCAGTTGGTCGATCCTTTAGATGGTTTTGAGCCAAGTTTTTTACCCCTTTCCCTTTCTCCTTCTATAATAACATTCATTGGTTCAGACCTGTTTTTCATTAATTGTTAAAGGTTTATCTTGAAAAAATGGAAATAAATACCTCTTTGGCCACATGTACTCTTACATGTTGAGATGACCATGTATTGAATGTCCCAATAGCCATTTCGACCGTATTAATATCATCATCATCAAGTTGAATAGATAGATCTACATTTGGCTCATGAGCTACAGTAATCGTCACTTTCAGATGATCTTTCAGAAGTGGTCTATTATGCAGCATGTCATCTAGGATGTTGAACACTATAGCTCTTACTACAAGGTGATAGGTGGGTGATGACATAAATAAATCAAAATCATTATCACCCTCTAGAAGATCAGTATAGGAAAAGTATCATTGTTTGTCTGATTCACATTTCATGGGAACAATTATTAGAATATTGATTACCACAGCTAAGAAAGCTCTTTGAGGGGAATGGCTCACCACAAATCTTGTGGGGGTGGGGCGATATCTTCATGCGCTGGTTGTTCCTGAGTTGTGTCTTCTCCTCTCGTCCCACCGATAAATGTTTATATCCACTCTCCCTGCCATTGTAATCGTTCTTCCAGGGTTTCTAGTTGTTCACTCATTTCTTTCAATGTTTCATCTCTATCATCTGTTTTTTTTCTTCTCAAAATTTACTTGGGGTGTCACCCCAAACCCTGCACCCCTAACACGACCGTATTTTTATTGCTGCTTCAAAGCCATCGATAATAGTTCGGTATCCACTAAATGAGTAGCTAATTCCTGTGACTGTCTGATATAGGAAAATAACTAATTATTTTAAAGTAATAGAAATTTAAAACAAATTTTTTTCGTCATTTCATAATTACACATATTTCCCACACTTTTTGTGTGTTCTCATCTACTAGATTCCCTTCCTTATTCACACGTGCCTCCTTCCAAAGCACATGATGTGGGATGGAGGTGTATTTGGTTTTAGACTCATCAATCTACATATAAACATATAAAGATAATTATGATGTTGTTTTTTGGCACCTAACAATATTACTATAAATTTATAATATGTACCATTTTCTTTTCTAGTGAAGCTTTCCCCATCCATTCTTTACGATAGGGGTATATTGGTTTTGATGCACGTTCCTTATATTCTTTATAGAGTTGTTGTTTCATAAATAAATATTGACAATCAATGTTTTGAATACACATATCATCAAACTTCATATTGTCACCCACAATGTACCTGAAACTTATCATCCCCACGGTGGCCAATAAATGAGTCTCATGCTTCTTGGGATATTAGGTGAGCGTAGACAATGCGTGGGTGTGGGTATATTTTACCTTTGGATTCTTTCAGGTGTCATCTTGTAAAAATAGTGTCGAAACCTCGATGAATTCTTTCTGCAATCCTTAGTACATAATCCTTGTGTGAATATTCTACTATAAATGTATTATGTAAGATATTGAGAAGAGTAAGACATTGTTTCATTATTTTATTTTCTCTTTAAGTAAGGAAATAAATTCATAATGTTACCATAATTTCTTTCCAGATCATAGCTTTCAGCCCGAACACAACATGGTGCCATGAATCTATTTCAATCGGCATGCGTTATCGAGTGAAAACTCCAGTGTAACTACTCAACATAGCCTTGTTTGGATTCACATTTTGGCCTCATGAATTCCATCCTATGTCAAATTTGATTCCGTTTCCTTTCGCCTTAAGAACTTTGGCTAAGACCATCAAACTACGACGCACCTATGTTTTCTATGACGTCGATCCTTCATTCCTGACCATTTCATCGACAACAACATCATCTATATGTTCATCAGAAATGCTAGCAATGGAATGTGATGATGGTAGTTGGACCTCAACACAAGGAGAAGCAGGAGCCGTAGCAGCATGAGCAGCAGGAGCAGCAGTAGGAGCAGTAGGAGCAAGAGCAGGAGCAGCAGCCACCGCAGCAGCAGCAGCAGCAGCTTGAGAGACTTGTTCATCCTCATGGTAAGGAGCACCAGAATGTTCTGAAGTCATTATCTTCAAAATTGGTTGAACAGTTAATTTATATTACATAAATATAGTAATTATAATATATTAACATGAGATAACAAGATCTATATTACAATCAAAATATAACCTGTTTATTGAACTCTCTTTCTATTTTTCAAAGGCTGAAGGGATTTGACACCTCTATAGACTATCCAAATCCTTACATTGGGGTCTCCTATAACATAAAAAACATCATCTACATTGGGACCGCTTCGAAATGATTGTAACTTACCACTGAAAGGATCATCCTCAACTGAATTTTCATCAAACCTTCAGTAATTTTGGACGCTAACAGAACAGTCAACCACTTTCAGTTTGCAGGATCTGGATCATAAAAAACTAGTACTGCTTGTGATTCCGTTATAAAATGTTTGTATTTCTACTATTCTTTACTAAAATCAACATTCACAAATCCCCATTCATCTATTTTATCACCACTATTATTATCAACTCATTTACATTGAAAAATCATCAATTGGAATGTCGTATAATACAACTCCCATATTACTTTGATAATGCCAAATTATGACATATTTTCATAAATTGGATTTCGGTCCATACTACAAGAAACATGAATCGCATCAGCCACTAGTGTAACTCCACTATTTTTCATGGTACTATCTTAATCGTGTTCATTTCTATGGAATGTATAACCATTAATTACATAACCATAGTAAGATAAGACATACACACTTGGTCCAGCGGCTAGCCATCGATGTCATTCTAAAATTGAATTCAGACTTTCATCCAACTGCTTAAAATATGGTCCCGAAACCAACCTATAAACTGGTGATTATGTGTATTTGATAACCATTTTTCAGCCCTTGATGGATTCATCTGACTAATAATTTCTTTGTGAGTTTCAATATATGGAGTAACCTCCTAACTGTTATGAAAAACATAAAGGTGGGCCTACTCCTGATCTGTATGCTGATTGTCACAACATCTCTTCCAGAAATTCCTACACCCTCAATGCGTCTTGTGTGATGAGATTTCGAGAGACCAATGCTTTTCACATCAGATAGGTATTCGGTAAAAAAAATCAATGGCTTCCTCAACAATTTATCTCTCCACTATACAACCCTCTGGCCGACTTCGATTTTTGACATACCCAATCAGAATATTCATATACCGTTCAACATGATACATCCATCTATAGTGCACATGACCAAAAAATCAAATCTCTCTCACCAAGTGAATTATAAAATGAACCATCATTTCAAAGAATGTTGACGGGAAGAACATTTCTAATTCACATAATATGATGATAATTTCTTTTTCCATAGTTAGCAATTTTGCCGGGTCTACAACTTTTCTACATATAGCTTTGAAAAAGAAACAATGTTTGCTTAACATATGACGAACATTCATGGAAAAAATGCAGCGTAAAGCTATAGGAATTAGATCTTGCATCAAAACATGGATGTCATGTGATTTCAAACCTTTTAACTTCAAATCATTCATCGAAACAATGTTAATGATATTTGATGAATACCCCTATGGAACCTTTACATCATTGAAGAAGATGAAAAACTGGTATCTCTCCTCCCAAGAAAGAGTATAAGCAGCTGGAGGAAGAAACATTCAATTTTCACCCTTCATGGAAGCCAACTCTTCTTGTATTCCCATGTCAACCAGGTCCAACCTTGCCTTAATTCCATCCTTTGTTTTGCCAGAGGAATTTATCAATGTTCCGATAACAATGTCACATATATTTTTTCCACAAGCATCACATCAAGAAAATGTATGACATATAAACAATTCCAGCATGGTAATTCAAAAAAAAACAGATCTCTTTTTTCGACCAATTTTCATAAGGTTTTTTGAAAATGGATTACCAAAAACTATGTTCACATATTTTACTTTCTCAAACATCTGATCACCTATTAGTGGAGGCATTGCTGCGCATTGTTCTGAACTTCCATTGAATGATGTCATCCATGGTTGATAGTTATTCCGACGAGCAATAAATCTACGATGTCCTAGAAACACATATTTCGATGAATCAATCAACCTAATTGGTTCTGTATCTTCTTCTCACACGGGACACCCCTGAGTTCCTTCAATGCTACAGCCTGAAAAATTTCCATAAGAAGGGAAATCATTTAATGTCCCATACAACATCGCTCTCAATGTTATGTTTTCACTTTTATAAGCATCATACAACATAACACCTGAATCCCACAATAACTTCCAATCCTCGATCAAAAGAGCCAAAAAAAACATCAATATCGTTACCTGGTTGTTTTGGTCCGGATATAAGCATAGATAACATAATGAATTTCCACTTCATGCATAACCAGGGTGGAAAGTTATAATTTACCAACATAACAGGACATGTACTATGAGTGTTGGTTTGAAAACCAAATGTATTTACTCCATATGTAGATAATGCAAGAAGAAGGATTCTCGGCTCTTTTCCAAATTCATGATACTCATGATCAATTTTCTTCTATTGTGGTGAGTCAGTCGGATGACATAATTTACCACCTTTATTTCTTTTATCTACATGCCACGACAATTTTCCTGCAATTTCTTCAATTCCATATAGATGCCTAAACCTTGGAATGATAGGAAAGTACCATACAACATTCGTAGGATTGGATTCATCTTTCTTGTATTGAGAAGCACCACACATTGGGAATTCTCTAGGTGATTAGTTCTCCTTGAGAAATAATATACAGTCTTTTGGGTAGGCATGGATTCTTCCAGAAATCATACCCATCGAGTGTAGCATTCATTTATCTTTATATGTCGGTCTTGGGAGCTCATTATCTTCAAGGAGCATGTCATTCAAGAGAGCAGGTAGTTCCGTAAAACTGACATCAATCCATATGTTTCCTGCTTTCAATTTATACAACTTCATTACAGCTGACAATGTTGTATACTTGGTGCAACCAGTATATAATGGCATCTTTGCACAACTCTTTAACTTCTCAAACAATTTTGTGCATTCACGGAGTTCATCTTCAATTGTCTTTGTCATTTCATCAATAAAATATTTCTCATCATTGACATCTGTAATCATATCCTCTATATGGTCTTCTTCATTATCCATATTTTTATTCATATATGATGATCCATAAAATGCAGTTTTATCACAGCCAATAGCTACATTCTCTTTTTCTCCGTGTTTATTCCAACATTTATAACTCTGATCTATTCCATGACATATCAAATGTTATTCCAACTCCCCTGGAGTATATAGTCTAGAATAATAACAACATAAACATGAACAAAGGATTTGAGAAGGATTCTTTGCGTGATCCTTTGAAAATTTGATGAACTCTTTCACTCGGTTCTCATACTCTATTATCAAATGATTAGCATCCATCCAATTTTTATTCATCTTCATCCTATTTGAATCTCAAATATTAGTATTTATGGTTCATGTACACAACAAAGGACTTCCAAATACAGTAGAATAGAACCACTTCCTTATAAAAATAGAGATTAATAGAGAGTAACCATTAGTATTTATTCATCTTCATTAAATATAATTACTTTAGATTTGTTATAGTTTCCTCAAATCACCCTAGACCAAACACAATAATAATCAAGAATGATACATCTACCACTCCTAGGGATATTCCCTACATTAAATATCATCATGCATAGATACCCATATATCCACACATATACATGTCACAAACACATAAAAAACCATATCCACATTAGAACCAATGTACCAATATAGATTTCAATCAGGTTACTCAACACTAGTGGTGGTGTGTAAGAAATATTAAGAAAATATAATAAGTATATAGTCACACATAAATCTCAAACTGGTGTTAATAATCCAATAAACCCAATGTATCATACTATCTATCAGAATACTCTAATAAAGCCCATATGTGACGGTAGTCCCATGTGGTGAATGTTCCTGAGGAGAAACGGTAAAACACGCAGCTACCGGGGTTCTAGGTCAGGTCACTAAGGTTGAAGGTGTCCCGATACTCCTACAAGGGTTCATTCCATATTTCACAAACCATGTCCTGGTACCCTAGGATGTTAACCCACTACTGGTGGAAGTGAAACCATTCCTGATGATCATGCCAAGAAGAAATGGAAACCAAGAGGGGGGAGTGGTTCAAAATACAGCAAGAAAGATGGAAAAACATGGTATTTTAGAATAGGTTATTGGCTTTCATGTTGGCTAGACACCTATCCAAAAGACTCCCCAACGGTGATGGCCCCTACAGTTGTTGCACCTGTCACGACCCGCCCTCGGGGTCCGTGCCGTGACTACCCCAAGCCCACCTTCCATAGGCCAGGGGCTGGCGACTAGCACCAAGGTGTATATCCTGGTAAAAAGGGAAGGCATTTCCTTTGTAAAGTAAACAAACACTACAGAGTAAGCAAGCGGAAAGTAAACACTAAGCAAAAGTAGAGTACAACTGAAAGTGAGGAAAAGTAAATAGGCCAGTATACAAACCCAAACTGAAAGTAAAGTACAACTCGAAAGGGAAAAACAGCAACTGAAAGGTAAAAGCCGCTACTCCGAGCTGTCCACTGGAACCCCCACCTGAAGGGTGGGTACAGATAGCTCCACTGCACCACGGGTCCCGCCGTCCGCTCCGAGCACGTCCCGCCCAGTGGTCCACCTCCGGGTACCGTCCCGCTCTGCAAACCTCAGCTAAGGTCAACGATGTCCGTCGTCTACAACCAACACAACGTAGTGCGGGAAAAGCCTGTGCAGGGGTGAGTATAAGCTACTCAGTAGAGACCCCGAGACCCCCGAAGGTCTCTCAAATCCACAAAGGATAAACCACGAAGAAAGGTACAATCACGAAGTAACAACCGACACTGCTTAGGTATATGCCAATACATATACCTAAGTCATCAATTCAAATACGCTCCCACCTCCGAGCCCAAGTACAACTCAGTCCACACAGGAAAGTAAACGTATTCCACACAGAAAGCAAAACGTAATCCACACAGGATAGCACAACACAATCCACACAGGAAAGCAAAAGGATTCAGCTGACACAGGTATACTTCTTCAAAGAACGATAAAAATGATCTATGATCCATCTAAGTCGTCGGACCCACAAAGGATCGATAGGTAACTAACCCCCGCAATGACCCACACAGGATCGGGCCCACACAGGACCTGTAGCACTGATCCACGTAGGATCGCTGAGTGTTGTAGTCGTCGTCGTCGAATCCACACAAGATCGGGCCCACACAGGACCTGTAGCACTGATCCACGTAGGATCGCTGAGTGTTGTAGTCGTCGTCGTTGAATCCACACAGGATCTCTGTACTGTCGTCGTCGCAGTCACAGTAGCAGTAGTAGCTGTAGAAGTCACAGTAACAGTCGCAGCCAGCACTAGGGTTCCCGCACACAGCATGCTCGTTCGGAGGGTCCGCTCCACGAGCTGAGAGGCTGATACATCAACTGACACAAAGTCCATAGTTGATGTATCCAAAAGTTCTGTATCGTCAACAGGAACTCAACGCAACAGACGGCGCGTCGATCGGACGCCCGGTCTGAGAGTTATTGGCATTTTCGTCCCCGGGGCCCGGTTGGTTTTTAAGGCAAAACTAACCCGACCGTACTCCACCTGCGTCCAAACCTCGGGCGGAGCATGCCAAAAGATTTGTCTCGCTAAGAGGAACACAACACAGCTGAAGGCATGTCAATCGGACGTCCGTAGCTCAAGATATGAGCGTTTCCGCTCCGAAGGCCCGGTTGGTTTCGTGAACGAACCAACCCGGCCGAACTCAAAGTAGTCCGAAACCTTGAGTGCGATATACCGAAACGACCGCCTCGATCCAAGGATCGCGTTTCTGCAGACGGTTCATCGATCGGAGGTCCGTGGCTCAAGATATGGCCAAATGACCGAAACCGATTCAAAACGGGGGGTCCGGGTCCGGGCCGACCCAGCCCGACCCCCCCTGGGTCGGCCCGAACCGGGTCGACCCGACCCGGGGCCGGCCGGCGGCGCGGCGGCCGCGGATTTTTAGCCGCGCCTGCTTGCAAACCCCCCCCCCCCCAACGTGGGGGGCTTGATTGGCAGGAAATGGGGGGCAAAGCCCCCCGCTTGATTGAGAGGGGCAGCGCGGCATAGCCGCGCCCTTTGTAAAAAAAACGGCCCCCACGTGGGGGCCGGCTTGAAGACAAATCGGGGGGCCTCCTGCCCCCCTTCAAGGAACCGCCCCCCCTCATAAAGAGGGGGGGGTTTTTTGTGCTGGCCGGGAGATTAATTTCCCCCGGTTTATTACCATCCGGCCGGCCGGCTGGCCGGCCGGTTTTCTCCAACGGGACCGGAAAATCCGGTCCCCTCTTCGGCTTCCAACGCCGGCAGCCCGGCCACCGGTCTCCTCGTTCCGCCGCGGCCCGGAACCGGCCGCGGTGTTTGTCGTCCGGCGCGGTGCGACGGCACTGCGCCCCTCCGTCGTGCCTTGATTTCCTTCAACGTGGCGCGACGGCGTCACGTTCTTGATGATCCTTCCATGGCATGGCGCGACGGCGTCATGTAAGGTAAACATACAATTATCCGCGTGGTGCGACGGCACCACGCCACCTTACTTCCACCCGCAAGATAAAACCACATGAACGATGGGGGGGGTTAGGCCGTGTTCATGCGGTCTGCCCCCCCCCCCCTCACGTTAAATAATAACACAACTTAAAATATTCAATTACCTCACGTTAGACATGCTAGATCTACGATCAAGAATGAAATAATTAAACAATAAATCAACAACCCCTACCTCGGGTATAAGGTTCGAAGATTTGTCAACGTTCCGCGGAAGTCGACGTCGCGGAGGTCGGGTGTCGCGGTAGTCGTTCGTCAAATCCGATGACGAAGAGGTGCGTCCGAAGAGGCACGTCGTTGTCGAAACCTTGTACGCCGACGAAGGTTGTCCGAGGAAGAAGTGGCGTTCCCTCTCGTTGACACGGAAGACGAAGAAGAGTAGAGCGGCGTTCTTCGTCGGAACTTGAGCGTTCTTCGTCAAGTTGAGCGTTCTTCGTCAAGGCTTGAAGATGAAGGAGAAGCTCTCAAAATCCTCTCAAGAACAAAGGAAACCAACCCAACAAAATAAAATAAGCTTAAGCTTATTTTATTACACAACCCTCCTCTTAGAATTTCAAAGGTTTGAAATTTAAATTAACCCTCTTCAATTAATTAAGCCAAGTTGTCAACATTAATTGAAATGGGTTAAAGGGGAGGTTTTGAGAGAATTTGAGGAGTTGGGGTTCATGTGGGCCCCACCACACTTAATCCTCCCAAGGGAGGTTAAGTGGATGTGGGTCCCACTCCCAACTCCCTTTGGTAGGATTTATCTAGTTAAAATAAAATTTGTTCTTCACAAATTTTATTTAACTTAAACTAAAAACCCAAAAACTAACTTTCAACCCGCAACAAACGCAACTTCCGAAAAGGTCTCTTTAAGTGAAAATCGGCGCTGCGAGTTCATCAGTGCCCTCAGATTTCAATTCCGAGCACCGGATCAATAGTTAGGAATTCCCGCTCGTTCGTTCAATGAACGTACCCGAGCCAAACTTCAGAAATTGATTCCGGGCACTCCGGGCCTCGGAATCAGGTGCCGTCTGAAACCACGCTTTTGTAAAATTCTAATGAAAATTAAGAAAAAAATTCCCTTGATTTTTATGGGTCTTTACATTACTCCCACCTCAGGGATTTACGTCCCCGTAAAGATACATCAAAACTAGGGAAACAAATGAGGGTACTGAGCACGCATCTGAGCCTCCCGCTCCAATGTGATCTCCTGGAGATTCCCGTGCTGCCATCTGATGCGCACAAGAGGAATCGATCGCCCACGCAGGAACCGCTCCTGTCGATCCTCTATCTCCACCGGGACCTCCGTAAAAGTCGACCCATCGTCAACGTCAAGCTCCCCATGGTCAATGATGTGCGTCGGGTCGTGCACGTATCTCCACAGCTGAGACACGTGGAAGACGTCGTGCACCCGGTGCAACTGAGGTGGTAGAGCCAGGCGATAAGCCACCTCGCCAACCCTGCTGAGGACCTAGAAGGGTCCGATGAAACGCGGAGATAACTTGCCGCCTCGGCCAAATCTCCGAATACCACGTCGTGGTGAGACCCGCAAGAAGACGTGGTCGCCATCCTCGAACTCTAGTGGCCTCCGCCTCCTGTCAGCATATGACTTCTGCCGGCTATGAGCTGTACTCATCCGACCCTGGATGACCTGGACCATCTCAGGTCCCACAAGAGCTACAAGATTTCTTCTTTGCCGATAAGAGAAATCTGGTCTCATCCCCTGGATGAACCACATTCTTCGCCTAATACAGTCAATCCTAACATGGATGATACTAATCCATACCAAGGATGACGTCGTAAGGCCTCGACGCTACTACTAAGAGATCCAACAGTTACTCTCGCCTCCAAGGGTTGAGTCACACGGTCAGCATCAGTTTGTGGTAACTGGGTCTCCTCCAGTAGATGTCTCACAAGTGAGGGTCAAGTCAACAGCCAAAACTGGAACCTCTTAGTAACATCACGAAAGAGAACAGGAACGAAAAATCACAAAGGTATGCATCTTTTATTATTGCAGCTCATAATACAAGACGCCACACAAAAGCAATAAGGAACCAGAAGTACAAAGGATGTAACCACTAGTTCTGCTCCTGTCCATCGGCTCCCAGAGCTCCATGATCGAAGGCCTCGGCTGCCTGAAGCTGAGCTCTCGCATGTTCACCTACTCCCTGTGGTCGTGGCGGACCTCCTGGTGGTGGTGGTGGCAGAGCCTCAAAGTGTCACCCACCACCTGCTGCTCGGCCAGCTCCTCTGCCTCGTCCGCCTCCTCCCTGCGGACCGCCACGGTCGAACCTCTGCCTTTGCCTAGGTGGTTCCTCAACCGTCTGCTGCTCCTCTGCATGGCGGGTCGGGCAGTCACGAGCCATGTGGCCTTGCCCGCCGCATGCAAAGCACTGTCTTCCACTCAAAAGACTGGCTCCGCGCTGTGTGCCCTGCACTGCTGAGCCAGTGCCCTGAGGTCGTCTGCCTGAAGGTCTGGTCTGTCTGGACCCCTGAGTCATCTGTCGGCTACCTGCTACCGAAGACTCCGCTACGTGCCGCCCTGTGGTGGGTCGCTGCGCTGGTGAAGACTCAGCAAGGAAGCTCTCGATCAGAAGGGCCTGCTCTAGTACTCCTGACTGAGTCGGTATGCTGAGGGAGATCAGCGATGCCCTGATCTCGTGTCTCAAACCCTGCTCGAAGGTCCGGGCCCGGAAGAAGGGGTCCCGTATTATGTCTGTCGAGTACCGAGAAAGGTCGGTGAATCTCGCCGAGTACTGAGCGACCGTCATGCTGCCCTGCCGCAGCTGAAGAAGCTCCTGGATAGGCACCGCATGTAGGGTGGCTGGGACGAACTCCGAGCGGAAGAGGCTCTCAAAGTCCGTCCATAGTAGAGATGCCTCATCGTGCACCTGGAGCATCATGCTCCACCATCGTCCTGCTGCTGCGTGTAGTAGGCTCGCAGCGAGGATCACCATGAGGTCTGCTGGTGTCCTCACTAGCCTAAACACTCGTACCACTTCCTCCAGCCAGTCCTCTGCTGCCAGGGGATCCGTCTCCCCGCGAAACCTGGGTGGTCGCTGGCGCTGAAACTCATGCAGTGTGCTGAGACGACGTGCATCGTCAGCGGCTGGCGCTGGAAGCATCGGGGGCTCGGCGGGTAGTGCTACTGCTGGTGCCACTGCTGACAAAGGGCCCTACACCGAGGCCTCGTCGCTCGGTGGGATGTCGTCACGCACGACTCTCGGAACCCTAGCTGGCTACCGTCGTGGGGCCATCCTGAATAGGAAACAGGTGCGCCACGGTCAAACAGTATACCTGGTGAGCTGACACAAAGAAATCACAAAGAAAACTTTGAAACACACACGCAATCAATGTTTTCGTGCATTAAGTCGGAAATCAGAAGTCAGGGTCCTGGTGTACGGATACGTCGGCCGCCGCACCAACACTGGACTCCCTGGACTGATAACCACACTCAATACGCTAAAAATTATTGCTTCACATAGAAAAGATCAGAGTTCGCGGTAGAACCGAACTCCTTTGATACCAATTTGTCACGACCTGCCCTCGGGGTCCGTGTCGTGACTACCCCAAGCCCGCCTTCCATAGGCCAGGGGCTGGCGACTAGCCCCAAGGCGTATATCCCTGTAAAAAGGGAAGGCATTGCCTTTGTAAAGTAAACAAACACTACAGAGTAAGCAAGCGGAAAGTAAACACTAAGCAAAAGCAGAGTACAACAGAAAGTGCGGAAAAGTAAATGGGCCAGTATACAAACCCAAACTGAAAGTAAAGTACAACTCGAAAGGGAAAAACTGCAACTGAAAGGTAAAAGCCGCTACTCCGAGCTGTCCACTAGAAACCCCACCTGAAGGGTGGGTACAGATAGCTCCACTGCACCACGGGTCCCGCCGTCCGCTCCGAGCACGTCCCGCCCAGTGGTCCACCTCAGGGTACCGTCCCGCTCTGCAATCCTCAGCTAAGGTCAACGCTGTCCGTCGTCTGCAACCAACACAACGTAGTGCGGGCAAAGCCCGTGCAGGGGTGAGTATAAGGTACTCAGTAGGGACCCCGAGACCCCCGAAGGTCTCTCAAATCCACAAAGGATAAACCACGAAGAAAGGTACAATCACGAAGTAACAACCGACACTACTTAGGTATATGGCCAAACATATACCTAAGTCATCAATTCAAATACGCTCCCACCTCCGAGCCCAAGTACAACTCAGTCCACACAGGAAAGTAAACGTATTCCACACAGGAAAGCAAAACGTAATCCACACAGGATAGCACAATACAATCCACACAGGAAAGCAAAAGGATTCAGCTCACACAGGTATACTTCTTCAAAGGACGATAAAGATGATCTCTGATCCATCTAAGTCGTCGGACCCACGAAGGATCGATAGGTAACTAACCCCCGCAATGACCCACACAGGATCGGGCCCACACAGGACCTGTAGGCGCTGGCTCACACAGAACCGCTGAGCGCGGACCCACATAGGATCGGACCCACACAGGATCGGGCCCACACAGGACCTGTAGCACTGATCCACGTAGGATCGCTGAGTGCTGTAGTCGTCGTCGTCGAATCCACACAGGATCTCTGTACTGTCGTCGTCACAGTCACAGTAGCAGTAGTAGCAGTAGAAGTCACAGTAAGAGTCGCAGCCAGCACTAGGGTTCCCGCACACAGCAAGCTCGTTCGGAGGGTCCGCTCCACGAGTCGAGAGGCTGATACATCAACTGACACAAAGTCCAGAGTTGATGTATCCAAAAGTTCTGTATCGTCTACAGGAACTCAACGCAACAGACGGCACGTCGATCGGACGCCCGGTCTGAGAGTTATTGGCATTTTCGTCCCCGGGGCCCGGTTGGTTTTTAAGGCAAAACTAACCCGACCGTACTCCACCTGCGTCCAAACCTCGGGCGGAGCATGCCAAAATATTTTTCTCACTAAGAGGAACACAACACAGCTGACGGCACGTCAATCGGACGTCCGTAGCTCAAGATATGAGTGTTTCTGCTCCGAAGGCCCGGTTGGTTTCGTGAACGAACCAACCCGGCCGAACTCAAAGTAGTCCGAAACCTTGAGTGCGATATACCGAAACGACCGCCTCGATCCAAGGATCGTGTTTCCGTAGATGGTTTGTCAATCAGAGGTCTGTGGCTCATGATATGGCCAAAAGACCGAAACCGATTCGAAACGGGGGGTCCGGGTCCGGGCCTACCCGGCCCGACCCCCTCTAGGTCGGCCCGAACCGGGTCGACCTGAACCGGGATGACCCGAACCGGGTCCGACCCGGCGTGGCGGCGCTGAGGCGCGGCGGCCGCGGTGGCCTGGCGCCGCACGGAGGCAGTGCGGGGGGAATCAATCCCCCGCGGATTGAAGAGGCGGCGCGACTTTTTAGCCGCGCCTGCTTGCAAACCCCCCCCCCCCCCCCAACGTGGGGGGCTTGATTGGCAGGAAACGGGGGGCAAAGCCCCCCGCTTGATTGAGAGGGGCGGCGCGGAATAGCCACGCCCTTTGTAAAAAAACGGCCCCCACGTGGGGGCCGGCTTGAAGACAAACCGGGGGGCCTCCTGCCCCCCTTCAAGGAACCGCCCCCCCTCATAAAGAGGGGGGGTTTTGTGTGCTGGCCGGGGGATTAATTTCCCCCGGTTTATTACCATCCGGCCGGCCGGCTGGCCGGCCGGTTTTCTCCAACGGGACCGGAAAATCCGGTCCCCTTTTCGGCTTCCGACGCCGGCGGCCCGGCCGCCGGTCTCCTCGTTCTGCCGCGGCCCGGAACCGGCCGCGGTGTTCGTCGTCCGGCGCGGTGCGACGACACTACGCCCCTCCGCCGTGCCTTGATTTCCTTCAACGCAGCGTGACGGCGTCGCGTTCTTGATGATCCTTCCATGGCGCGGCGCGACGGCGTCGTGTAAGGTAAACATACAATTATCCGCGTGGTGCGACGGCACCACGCCACCTTGCTTCCACCCGCTAGATAAAACAACATGAACGATGGAGGGGGTTCGGCCGTGTTCATGCGGTCCCCCCCCCTCACGTTAAATAATAACACAACTTAAAATATTCAATTGCGTCATGTTAGACATGCTAGATCAACGATCAAGAATGAAATAATTAAACAATAAATCAACAACCCCTACCTTGGGTATAAGGTTCAAAGATTTGTCAACGTTCCGCGGAAGTCAACGTCGCGGAGGTCGGGCATCGCGGTAGTCGTTCGTCAAATCCGATGACGAAGAGGTGCGTCTGAAGAGGCACGTCGTAGGCGAAACCTTGTATGCTGACGAAGGTTGTCCGAGGAAGAAGCAGCGTTCCCTCTCGTTGACACGGAAGACGAAGAAGAGCGGAGCGGCGTTCTTCGTCGGAACTTGAGCGTTCTTCGTCAAGTTGAGCGTTCTTCGTCAAGGCTTGAAGATGAAGGAGAAGCTCTCAAAATCCTCTCAAGAACAAAGGAAACCAACCCAACAAAATAAAATAAGCTTAAGCTTATTTTATTACACAACCCTCCTCTTATAATTTCAATGGTTTGAAATTTAAATTAACCCTCTTCAATTAATTAAGCCAAGTTGTCAACATTAATTAAAATGGGTTAAAGGGGAGGTTTTGAGAGAATTTGAGGAGTTGGGGTTCGTGTGGGCCCCACCACACTTAATCCTCCCAAGGGAGGTTAAGTGGATGTGGGTCCCACTCCCAACTCCCTTTGGTAGGATTTATCTAGTTAAAATAAAATTTGTTCTTCACAAATTTTATTTAACTTAAACTAAAAACCCAAAAACTAACTTTCAACCTGTAACAAACGCAACTTCCGAAAAGGTCTCTTTAAGCGAAATTCAGCGCTGCGAGTTCATCAGTGCCCTCAGATTTCAATTCCGAGCACCAGATCAAAAGTTAGGAATTCCGCTCGTTCGTTCACTGAACGTACCCGAGCCAAACTTCAGAAATTGATTCCGGGCACTCTGGGCCTCGGAATCAGGTGCCGTCTGAAACCGCGCTCTTGTAAAATTCTAAAGAAAATTAAGAAAAAAATTCCCTTGAATTTTACGGGTCTTTACAGCACCATATGAAACTATCACCTGAGAAGCTGAGACCAATGAGGCCCTTCCCAGCCATGAACTGGACAAACTCCATGATGGCCTACCTTTGTTGGGGGTGACATTAATGTCATTTCCAACCCAATGGAAAGGAAGGATGTGTCACTGTTGGACAACTTGGTTGTGATGAATTGATTGCAATCTTGAACAGCCTCAACAACATATTTATTGTTCCAAAATACCCATTTGTGTATATTGGTGGGGTCATAGTGTAGAAATCCATGAAAATTAATCATCTAGGAGAATTATATGATTATCATAGGGTTTTTTGTGATATTTGACAACAAAAACAACAGTGACATTATGCTTTTTTATTTCTATGGTGAGGATGTACAATTTAACATGGGCACTAAGACTATGGTAATTACATATGAAGACAATAATGATGGGTAGGATAGTGATCTGGCATTGGATCTAGATCTAGTAGCCTTATTGAAGTGGGAGGATGATCTCTCATTGATGTCCTCTGATTTTGAACATGTTCATAATCCATTCTGGTTGGTAAGATTCATATGAGCGGGAGATGAGGATCAAAAGGGGAAGGGGAAGGGTGGGTAATGAAACTTAGGGGCTGGTGGGGGAGTTATTTTTGGATCAATAAGTATTTGGAGTTGGATGACAAGCTCAGAACCAAGGGAAACAGAACAAACACTGCTAGGAAGTGGCCTGGCCACTACAGAGAAGCAGTCAGTAACCTCAGTGAGGGATAAGGATAGAGATGGAGGTAGGGGTGGAAAGGCTAGAATGCTTGGTGGTCTGGGCATCATGAAAAACAAGTGCACTACCAAAAAAAGTCACTTATATAGCATGAAGGAAAGAAGGGGGAACCCCTCGAAGAAAATAGTTTCAAGCATTGGATGACCTAGAAATGCCTCAGAACTGGGTGGTGTTGTCCTTAAAGACAAGGGTTATCCCTTATTAGTTACTTTATGGTGACATGGTGTTGTATCTAAGGGAATCGATGATACCTATGAGGAATCTAGTGATATTTTACATGAATAAACCATCCCATATAAATAAAATAAACCCATGTCAAACATTACCCAATGATTCCACATTTTAATTTACAGTAAAAAAACTATACTAATAGAAAATCATAGAATAATAGAGTAATGATAAAAGAAAAAATAAATATGTCATATCCACATATGTTCAAACAGTATGTGAAATTATAAAAAATACCCCATAAAACACCACTAAATTCAAATTTCAAACAAAAATATGATATTGAATCATGCCTCAAATCATGATATTACTCGTGCCTTGATACCTGCACCGTGATGCGCCTGATCAACATCATCATCAACAACTTCACTAACAAGATAACAAACTCAAATTCATCACCATAGGAACCTCACCACCCATTTCCAACCCAACATAACCTAATAATATAATTAAATCAAATCATATATATTCTATAATTCAAACCACACCTTCTCATAAAGGTGATTGTTGGAAGAGTTTATATAACATATCCAGCCATACCACCATCAAATTGAATGGCTTCTAGGATATAGAATAAACAAATACCAAATCACCAAAAAACCCACCATAGTCATTAGAAAAAATTTGATACCTTAGGAGTAATAGAAATATAATGGATGATTACCCCCAAGTACCCCATCAAAATATGTAGGAAGAACACTCATCAATCTACGATGAAGTAGAATCATCACCACCAGCGGAAATGAATCCTAGGGAAGAAATAATTCAACACAAAATCCACTAGAACACCATTGATGGGAAATCCTCACATCCCAAAATTGAAAATAAAAATGTTTTAATTGTATGATATGATTTATAGAATAATAGTTCTAGAACAATTAGATGAATTTGGACCAAACTCGAGCTTCGGTAGGGGGCATTACCCTAGAGACAAACATGATTAAGAAAAGGGAGGTCTGAAAAATTAACATATGGTAATGTGTGATGGGAGAGGAGGAAAATATTAAAAAATTACTTGGAAAACATGCCTTAAAGGGAGGTTCGGCAAGGTGAAGCTCAACGGGCGGCGGGGTTCTGGCAACGCAAAGCTTGAGGGCATTACGGGTGGCGGAGGTCCGGCAAACCGAAGCTCAGTAGGCAGTGGAGGACAGAAAAGCGAAGATTGAGGGAGGCGGAGGCCTAGAAAAGCGAAGTTCAAGGGTGGCGAAGGTCTGGAAACAATCATCTTGAGGGCGGCGGAGGTACGACAAAGCGAACATAGCGGGTGGCGGAGGGGAGTCACACGGTTCTAGTACCGAAAGAGCTTTAGGTTTCAATAACATGAGGTTACTTTGTGACCGACTTTATGAAAAATGGACTAAGGTTTTATCAGTGCTAACAAAGTGTTGATAAAGACTACCTCTATCAGTGCTAAAAAAGCACGGATAAATCCTTCCTGTATCAGCGCTAACATTTCTAGCACTGATACAGGGTTTCTTTATCTGTGTTTTTTGCATAGCACTGATATAAGTTGGGGCTTCCCTTGCCCATTTTTGTAGTAGTGCGGGTGCAAGGAAACATATGGCAGGCTATAACATGAAGAAAGAACATCGATCCTATGTCGGTCAGCATCTCTCGATCCTGTATGGGTCAGATCCTATGTGGGTCAGTGCTCAGCGATCCTGTGTGGGTCAGTGCATATCGGTCCTATGTGGGTCACCTTTATTGCTTCTTAATAGAATTAGATGATATAGTTTATGACTAATCATATGTACTTATTTACTTAAGTGATACCTGATTGTCAGCTAAGTCTTTTTCTTTTGTGGTACTTCTTGATTTGTGGTGTTACCTATGTGGTACTTATACCATTGTGGTACTATCTTTCTGGTGTTACATGTGTTGTATTTCTATCTTTTTGGTGTTACTTTCTTGGTACTTCTACCTTCGTGGAGTTACCTTCGTGGTTTTATATTTGTGGTGTTACCTGTGTGGTACTTCTACCTTCGTGCTGTATTCCATTTTCATTCAGTTGTATTGTACTAGCAGTCGTACTTGTACTTTTATAGTTGGGATTGTATTTCAGCCCCTTTTTACATTCATCACTCTTCTACTACAGCAGTTTACCTTGTGGTTGCTTCTTATTGTGTTCTAGTCTTTGAGGTTTCATCTTGTTTTTTTCTTGGACTGTGTGTCTATACAGGTTAAAAAAGCAATGTGTTCCTGTTGAAGGGACACACCTTTCCGGTGCTAGTTGTCAGCCTATGGCCTATGTAAGACGGGTTTGAGGTAGTCATGATGTGGTCCCCGACGTACGGGTCGTCACAACTATCTCCACCACCTTATATGCTTCACCATAAAGAATGCACAAATTCTTTGAGATCTTCTCTATCTTTATCACCACAAGCACACCCTTCACAATCTTCCCAACTCCATTTTTAGTGTGAGTCTTACACCTGATGTCATGAAATCCACCAAAAGAAAATATGTTATTCTTCAGGATCTTCGCATGGCGTACTCCTTAGGTGGTTTGAATTATACCATCATGCAACTTTAGTTTGTTGTTATTGAGTCTTAAGATCATCAGGGTGTGATTGTTCCCCAAGTAAACAAGTCCTTTCGAGATATGTTCATACTGATCAAACCATTTCCTTTGAGCCCTGTTTCTATTGAATCAATTATCCATGAGTTGTTGAGATGATGTATACCGCCATCCATCATAGAACTTTTGCTGACTAGTATGTCTCCATTTTTGTAAGTACTCGTCATATTTAATTGAGAGTTGTTTCCACCACTCTTACTGTTCCAACTATTCTTTTTGGTGTGCCCTTACTTTCCACAACCATTACATGTGATGTTGTTATTCATATTGATTTGGACCTTCCATGATTTTGGCTGCCAATTAGAATCATGCCCCATCATCCTTCCTCTCTCTATTGACAAAGTCTTCAGTTGGTGCAATGTTTTTTGTCTGTCACATTGCTCATGCATTGAATTATTTTCTTCAGGAACCATAGCTACAATGTTGTTGAGTAAAAACATGTCCATCATGAAATTGTTGGTATGGTTGATGATCAACTGATCATATGTATTTGAAAAAATTAAGAGCAGAATACCATCACATTCAGTATCCCTCATTGTGTAGCCTAGTGTCATGAGTTGAGTGAATAGGGTATTGATAGTGATAGATATGATCAGTCACTAATGAAGACTCTTCATTAGAAGAGTGTATAACTTTCTTTTTGAGAAAATTTTGGTGTTCAGTGACATGTTCATATAATGTTTCTTAGAACATCATAATTTTCTTTCATTTTATTTTTCTCTGAATTTCTTGAGAGGACCTTGGCCACCAACTCAAAAGGGATGTTGGCAATAACATTCATATACATGTTGTCCCATATCTCCTCTGCTAGACCCACCTATATTTTTTTGATCACTAGTAGGCAATTGTTCTTCCACATCACCGCTTGTATCCTCATTTTCTACAAATATAAAATTATTTGTTTTGAATTTCTCGATCTTGATTTTTTCCACCATCAGGTCATGCTATCGGTCTAGAACCTACATTGTTTCACAGCCGTGTATTTAATCGCAGTTGAAATCATATAACATAATAAAATTTATGAGAGTTATTAATACCTAAAAAAACGAACTTCAGCAGACCACCACAATCCAAGTGTGTTTTTATCAAAATGATAAATAGTACTCCATAGCATTTAGAGAAGTCTCATTTGTACCATAATGTAGTACTCCATAACATAATTGATTGACCATCACTTTATTTTACATATGGAATCACCATCAAAGATTCATTTTTGTGTCTCAAACCAATAGGAGAAAGCCGTGAGGGTGCGGGTGCCCACGTGGTAGTGTTTTCAGATAATGTCATGGAAGGTGGGCCATTGGAAGTCTGGGTACGCCCTCCTGGGGTTCCCACCGCCCAACAACATTGGCAGGGGACTCACCACCTTGTCCCTCGCTGGACACATAAAGAAGCATATTGACTTCCTCGCCCTCCGCTCAATCACCACCACCTTGTGTATGCAGATCTTGTACATCCCATTCGTCAGAGCCTGTGATTTTCCGTTTCATTATGACTACGAAAATCAGAAGTGGTGAATGCAGACGTGTATACCATAAAGGTGTCACCAACGAGAACAAAAAACGTGGCTGGAGCGGGGGCTACAGAATTCCATCTCTCGTCGTACGAAATTTACATATAAATTCCTAGAAATCAATTAATGGTAAATCTTGGTATTATCCCCCAAGTGGGACCTGAATTTTGTCTGCCTCTAAAGGGTAGTACCAGCTGCTATCGAAAGTCTGATAGAAGATGAATCTTCATTGATTGTAACCACCACATGTGAATATTATCAACTTGTAGTTCATTCTTCTGGTTGAGTAGTGATCCATGGATAGAGTACACCATATCCCCCCTTCACAATGCGGTATAGCTTTCATGGTGGGGTATGATGATGTATGAATAATCCTCCTTCTAGGTTTCTACTTGTGCATCCTCTTCTTCTTTGTCCATTGGTTTCTCAAGGTATGCTTTATCAAAAGAATAGTCAATAGGAAATTCAGAGTGTAATTCTATTTGAATAATATTAATACATGAAGTATCAAGATCAAATTCTTCACCATAAAAGTAAGTAGCTTTTATCACAGTTTCCTTAGGGAAATCCACTAGAATATCTTCAGGGACTTTCGTCAATAAATATTCAACGTGTCTAGGGACCTCCATATGTTCCTCAACATGTGCACATCCCAGTTCTTCTTCATCCTCCATGTCATAGCTGAGACTATCAAATTCTGTATAATCAAAACCACACTGAGTGATTTAGAATTCAGATTCAATAAAATTTGATGGGATAGAGTCAATGAATGGTTCAAATCCCTGATTTGGTTTAGATTCAATCACTGCTTCAATGGTAAGTGCCTCTTAGAGTGGACTCTCTGAGGATGTTGGTAGGTAGTCGGGCTCCTCCATCATGACTTCAAATTCCACCACTTGGGTGGTTTCTTCCTTCAGTGGTGATAAATCATCTTCTTCTTAATTTATGGGGAGGTTAGTTAGTTCCTCACATTTAATCAAGAATTCAGCCAAAAAAATTTTATCTCCCACTTGTATCTCACCTGGTAGGTCTTCCTCCCTTGACTCCTCAGGTTCTTCAATTTCAAATATAAGTGATGCAATTTCTTCCACCACTTTCTCAGGTTCTTCCTTCAGCTTATGGTTGGGTTACTCCATTAATGAATGATCATAATAAAATACTCTATCATCCTTTTGGGTTAATTGTTCAATGTTTTCTCTAAGTTAATGAACCTAAGCTCTTCTAAAATAATCATCTTCTTTTTATTATTGTTACTCCAGATGTGAGTAATTTTTCCATGCATAATATTCTGAATTTGAATACATCATGGAAGTATTTTTTTAGTTTTTTTTAAATGAAATGACATCTAAATACGATGTGAAAATAGAAAAAGTAAATAAACTAATGATTGTCTCTTTGGAAACAATGTCTGTTTTGACAGACGCCCATCACGGGGCGTGGACAAAAATAATTATATTTTTCCTAGTGTAAAATAGTGGCTGTCCAGGGTAATCTATCATAAAGAACCTTATCATTGTAGTTCACTTACTTTTTCTAATTCACCTATTATATCTAATTTTCTGGTTTTGTTTATTAAATGAAAGTGATGAAAATATTTTTGGTTTTTTTTATAATTTTAAATAAAGACGTGTGAATCAAGAATTCTAAATTTTTACTAAGATGCAAGTCTAAATAGAATGAATTAATAAGAAAGAACATGGTTTTCAGGGTTGGTTAAATGTTCAATCATTAGGATCCTTTATATGTATTATTTTAGTTTGATAATCCAAACATGAAATCTCATGTTTTAACTACAATTATTTAATTATAAATTATGAAATATCATTTAATGTCTGAGCACTCTCAATTCCACCTCCTCCTTTAATCAAAGTCGGTGACACAGCGTTTTCTAGAATGTGTCATCTTCCATGACCTAGTTCAATCGAATCCATTTCATACATTGATTAGATCAAATCCAATGTGAGAAGAACTAACAAATGGAGGGAGGAAAAATTTATTTAATAAAATAATAGGGATAGGTTGAGTTTCATTTCATTGGAGGCAGCCACAACATTAGAGACATTCGCCTTACCTGTGCATGCCACTCAAATCATTCTACAAACATAAATTTAAACATTATAGAAAATTCATGATCACCTTCACCTCCCCCCGGGCCAAGTCTTGGGGTCAACCTCTCATTTCTGAGAGTAAGATATTACTCAGTGGAGTTTTTTAAAGAGAAGAGAGAGAGGGGGGAAAGAAATACAGAAAAGTGGATGGAGAAACACAAAGGCATGGATTAATAAAATTAAAATTTGAATTAAAACTGAAAAAAAATAAAAAAAAAATAAAATATAAATAATAAATTATGGGGGGAAAGAGGATAAGAAGTGGCACGTTCCCTGGAGGGATCCCTCCTTAGTTGTGGGTGTTGAGCTGATGATTTGGGAAAAAGGTGAGGGCCTCCTTTTATAGGCAGAATTCATTCTTCTAAATGTTATCACATTTTTGGCCTATTAAATGTTAGATTAATGTGTGGAAGTGTTCATAAAAGTTATTCAATAGTGTGGTTTCCATTAAACCTCCAAATTTCAGCTCATTTAGCCATAAGGATTAATGAGTAATGGAATTTTCATTGAATAAATCTTTTTATGGCCAATATTTCCAAGAAGTTGTCTTCAAATTTATAATGATCAATGGAAACCTTAATGACTTAAAAATCCCCCAAAATTTGATTTAAAGTTGGTCCTATGTGTCCTAGTGCTATCCTAGTTGGAATAACCTAAATATGGGGTGTGGAGACTGATGTTTTCATCTGTTATAGTGGTGGGGTCTATTCTATTTTTTTAGAAACATTTCAAACATCAGTAAATTTTTTGGACTAATAGATATTTGAATCAACTCTATATCATTAAGATAAATTGTAATGAAATAAAATCATGATTTTAAGAAAAATAATCATGAATTTTGGAATTAAATTTTTTAAAAAATGAAAAAAATACCATTGTAGTAAAAATCTGTCAAAAATCCAAAATTATGCACTTTTCTCAATTTTGCTCATAATCATTCAAAAATTCAAATTAACCAATATTTTAATAAATAAATGAAATACATGGGTTTTATCATTGAATAAAATTAAAAAATCCTCATTATTTGATCAAAAATGTGCACATAAATTTGCTCTCTTAAATACCCCCACAATTAAACCATGCTTGTCCTCAAGAATAAATCTCAGCATAGAAAATAGAAGACACCAGTGTTACCAATATTCAAATTCGAATTCAATTAAATAAAACAATTTTCAATGTGAAATCAAAATTTCAAAAAAATTCAAAAATATCAATTTAATTTCACATATTTCAATGAAACAAATAATTCACATATTTTACTTTTAATATTTGAAAATTTAAGGAACTTCTCCTTTAATTCAATCAAGATCCTTGATTCATTATTATTAAGCATGACAAGTCATGATTTACTTCACTTTTTATTATTTTCTCTCATTACTCCTTATACAATTCAAGTAGAGTTATACTGATATCATGAGAACATGCTCCTTATCCATGGGCTTGTAAATAAACTACGTTCTCCACTTTCTAAAGAAAAAATGAACATAAAATCATGAAGACTTAAAATTACGGTTCTATTGACTCTGGGGTTTAAGGTTGGTAGGATTTGATGCTTTAAAAATTAAGCCTCAAGGAGGAGGCTAATATATTAATTACTATGCATGATATCAAAAGAAAAAATATAATGAAATTAGCCCCTTCATAGTAGCAACACCCACAACCCAAAATGCAATGAAATTGTTAGGATCAAGTAAGTATAATGAACGATTTGTGCAACCTCTTGATTTTTATAATTTTACACATTATTCTATTTTTTGAAAGTTATGATTATATCAGACCTCACATCAATCACCTATCCATATACTCTCATAAGATAGTCGGTCTAGAAACTGGTGATTTTGGTTTTTCCCAAATCATAACACATTGTTTTCTCTTTTGTTGGTTCTTTTTGACATTTTCTCATTTTTTAATTGAAGAGGGGAAAAATAATGTATAATGAGTGATTCCACAACCTCTTATAATTACGACTATAAAACCCCTACACTTCTTCATTACAATGTATATCATCCTGTCCACCATGATTCTCTTTACCTGCACACTTCCTCTTTTAAATATAATGAAAATATTCATAGGAAGGTAGGAATGGATAAAAATGGCTTGAAACATGGCTCATTCCTATAAAAGTCATTTATGGTCTCTATGTTCTAAAAGGAGGATTTATGTAAAGGAAGTCTTTTAAGGAAAATTCTCTTTTCAAAGGATGCCTCAATCATTTTAAATGTGTTTTTGCATAGTCATAGATTTGAAATGTTTCAATACATGTTAGGGTTGGTTACATGTCCCAAGATTACTCATGAAATATGCTCAAGAATAAATAGGAATTACTTGGTCTAGAAATTTTTTCGGGAATGGGAAATATAACATTAGACAATCACTCATGTCATGAATAATAAATCAATTCACATGAACTTCAAAAATTCAAATCATGAAGGATGGTAGGAAATTTTCATTTAAATGAATCAATTAATTCCTCAAATCATGAGTCATTACTTCAATATCCATGATTCATTTTAAAAATTCAATTATTAATTTCAATATTTTAATCATATCAACATTGAAATCAAAAACATGTCATCACAGGATCCCTATGAAACTCATGTCTCCTAAATATGTCGAGTAAAACATGAATTCAAGTTTGGGAATGAAATTTTATCTTTAAATATCAAAACTTTTTGTGGAAAAAATGTGGAGAGTTTAAAATATAAAACACAAAAATTGAACACCCTTTTCCCATAAAACTTGGTCCTTCTCATTCACTATCTCGGGCTTCCTTCTACTATTACGATCCTACAAAAAAAATTACTCAATTAATCAGAATGATCATTTCATTTATGATAAAAATGAAATGATGGAGGGGACCACATGCTAAATTATTTCAATGAAAATAATTTGACATCTAAATTCCTAGAAATCAAGTAAAGATAAATCATGGTATTTTCCCATACGTCGGCCTTGAATTTTGTGTACCTCTAGAGGGAAATACTTGCTATTATCCAATGTCTGATGGAGGATGAAGCTTCGTCGATTTAAACCACTACATGTGGCTTTTCCTAGCTTGTGCTTCATCCTTCTGGGTTAGTAATGATCTAGGGATAGAGTACACAATATCCCCACCCTCTTAACAATGACGTATATCTTGCTTGGTGGGGGTAGTATGATTTATGAATCGTCCTCATTCTTGGTGGCTATATGTGAAACCTCTTATTCTCTGTCCATTGGTTCCTCTAGGAATGCATCATCAAAAGAATAGTCAATGGGAAAGTCAGTGTTAATTCTATTTGAATAATATTAAAACATTAAGTATCAAGATCAAATTCCTCCCCATCAATGTAAGCAGATTTTATCATGGTTTCCTTAGGTAAATCCACTAGTATCACTTCATGAACTTCATTCAATAAATATTCAACATATCTAGGGAGATCTCTATGTTCCTCAGTATGTGAACATCTATGTTCTTTTTCATCCTCCGCGACATAACTGAGATTTTCTGATTCTATATAATCAAAACCACAAGGAGTGATGTAGAATTCAGATTCAATAAAATTAGAAGTTATAGAGTCAATGAATGGTTCAACTCCCTGAGTGGGTTTAGCTTCAATCTCTGCCTCAGTGTTAAGTACCTCTTGGTGTAGACTCTATGAGTATGGAGGCAGGTAGTCAGGCTCCACCATCTTGACTTTAAATTCCACAACTTGGGTGGTTTCTTCCTTTTGTGTTGTTGAATCATCTTCTATGTATTTTATGGGGAGGTTAGGTAGTTCCTCACATTTAATCAAAAATTAATCCACACTTTTTTGATATCCCACTTGTTGCTCAGCAGGTACGTCTTCCTCACTTGCCTCCTTCAGTTCTTCAATTTCAAATATAATTGGTGAAATTTCATACACCACATTCTCAGGTTCATTCCACAGCTTAGGGTTTGGTTGTTCCATTAATGCATGAACATAATCAAAATCTCTATCGGCCTTTCTGGTTAGTAGTTCAATGCTTTTTCTATGTTCATGCACCTGAGCTCTTCAAAAATATTCATGTTCTTCTTGTTGTTATTGCTGCACCTGTGAGTAATTTTTCCATGCATAATATTCTGATTTTGAATACATCTTGGAAGTCTTTGTTTTAATGAAATGAAATCTAAATAAGTTGTGAAAATATAAAAATAAAATGAACAAATGATTAGATCCTCGAAAATAGCTTCATTATTTACGCACACCTATTGTGGGGTGTGGAAAAATAATTATATTTTTCCTAGTGTAGCACAATGGAAGACCATGGTCGTCTCTCTTGAGGATCCTTCTCAATGTAGTTCACTTTCTTTATCTAATTCACCTATTCTATCTCTTTTTTTGGTTTTTTTATTAAATTATAGTGATTAAAATATTTTTGGATTTTTAATTATTAAAAATAATGACATGTGAAGCAAGAATTATAAATTTATACTAAGATGAATGTCTAGGTATAATGAATCAATGCTGCAATTTTACACTTTACCAACAGTTGTAAACTATTGGTAAAATACTAGAAACCATTGGTATATAGTATATCAATGGTTCCCTCAAACGTTGCCATGTAAGGCGTAAAAATAGGACTATACCAATGGTTCTGTGAAAACCATTGGTATAGGTGTCAAAATAGAAGGTATACCAACGGTTTGCTACAAATTGTCAGTATATGTGTGTTAAATTATATCATATACCAATGGTTTGTAAACCATTGGTATATGTGTGTTACACTTATACCAATAGTTAAAACTATTGGCATAAAGGGGATATGGAAATCCATAAGGCTATACCAACGATTTTGTTATAACCGTTGGTATAAACCTATACCAAAGGTTATAACAAACTGTTGGTATAATTATACTATAGTATCTATACCTACGGTTTTGAAACCGTTGGTATACAATTGTTCAGCTCCCCAGTAGCAGGCCCCTCTCCCCTCTCCAGACCTACAACAACATAGGAACCCCTCTCCGGACCTGTAACAACACCAATAAAAAAATCCCCATCCAAAGTAATCAAAATTTAGAATTCATTCCAAAATTCAGAAATTTAGAAATATAGAAATTCAAATGCAATAACACCCATAAAAGAAAAAGTCTACATGTTATAGGAAATGCAAAAACACCCATATGAATATTCCAAATTTAGAATTTATTCCTCATTCAAAGCACAACACCAACACAAATAAGAGTATTCAAAATTTATAATTCATTCCTCACTCAAACCACAACACCAATACACACAAGAGAAAAAACCTACATGTTATAGGAAGAACATGGGATTTTTAGTCATGGTCTTGGGTTGAGTATCATAAAATCAACAAAAAATAGTTGGGTAGAGTGGCAAGGATCATGACACCCATAAGATCGACAATGGTAGTGGTCATGTGCTTAGACCTAGGAGGAGTTATAGGAAGCACATGGGATTTTTATATTCCTCTAATGATTATGTATCCATGTATAAATGGTTCCTGATGTGTTAGTGGGAAACATTGGCCATTCTCGACTTATGAGATGGGTTACCGGGATAGACTACATGTTTTTTATATACTTTTCAATTAGAATAAGGGGGTATGTGTCTAATTGTAATTTTCTCTCCTGGGTCTGATGTGAGATGAATCCCCTTCTTGGGTAGTGGGTATGAATATTCAATTAAATCTTTAGTATTGTGTTCCCAAAGGGACATTGGATTGGTCCTAGAACCCACTACTTGAGGGTGAGATTGTCGTTATCCATGGGGCTACGGTGTCACCATATGTATTCCTCACCATTGGGGTATTTTTATGAGACATTGAAACTTATTTTTCAAGAATCTATGTGTAGCCTTGTTGAACAATTTGTTATATGGTATGCTTGAGTGTTCATAGTTTTCATAAGAAATCACTATATGATATTTATTTCATGTCTGTTATTATATAGAATGGACGACCCATTATTGAGAATTAGAACATGAGTGTCGGTGCATGTTCATGGTGGGATGTCAAGACTCATTCATAATATAATTCATGTTTTCCTATATATACTATGACCCATTGTGTTTTAATCTATGACTTGTGAATATTTTCTTCTAATAATGTATGAAAAATAGACTATATTTTATTTTTTATCCCTTAATTTCATGAATATATGTGTAGCATTGTGAATATTTTTCATATGTCAGTTGTCGTTTTCACTTAAAATGTTGTCCATTTCAATCAAAAGTGACACACTTTGAGTGATACCAGTCACATCATGCCTCGAATTGAGGTGGGGTTGACTCGTACAAGTCACAAATGATCCAAGGATCGTTGGGTGGGGGGGGGGGCTTTCCGATGGGTGTGGGAGATGTCCGAGGTGAGGGGCTGTCTGAGGGGTGCGGGGGGTATCCGGGGGTGAGGGGGGCTGTCCGGGGGGGGTTGTCCGAAGTGAGTTTTCATCCACCGTGGTCATACAACACCTCTGATTGACATGTCGTCTAGATGACCATTACTAAATTAACCCCCTCATTGTTGTCGTCTGATTTCATGGTATTCTGTGGTCGTTCGACCAGTTTTGACCACCCCACGCACGTTTTTCTAGCGCGCCAAACAACTAAAAAACACATAATCTATCGTGCCATGCAAACTACGCATCTGAATGATGTGTCGTCTTTTTTTTACACCTCACGAATAATAATTAGGGTGTTTTTGTGTGATTTGATGACATTTCGATGTCGTTGGGTATGTATTTGACCGTAAAACACATGTTTTGGCCATTTACGTCCCACAAATTTCATTTTCGGCCACTATGGTCACATGAAACATCCGATTGGAGTGATGTCTAGACGAACATTTCACAATTCACCCACACTTTGTTGTCGTCAAATTTCATGGCATTCCGAGGACGTTCAGCTGATTTTGACTGCCCCACACACGATTTTCAAGCGCGCTAAACACCTGAAAACACATATTCAGTCGTGCTGTGAAAAACGTGCATCTGAATGATGTTTTGTCCCTTCATACAACTCACAAATAATAATTAGGAGGTTTTCGTGTGATTTCAAGTCATTCTGATGTCGTTCGATATGCAGTTGACCGTTAAACACATGTTTTGGCCATTTACGACACGCGGAGTATGTTTTCGGCCACCGCGGTCACACGCCACCTCCGATTGATGTTACATATACCTGACCATTTTACAATTCACCCAACCTTTGTTGTCGTCTAATTTCATGGAATTCCAAGGTCGTTCGGCTGGTTTTGACAACCCTATGCACGCTTTTCAAGCGATCCAACACCTAAAAAACACATATTCTACCGTGTCGTGCAAACCGCGGGACCGAATGACTTGTCGTCTTTTCATACACCACAATAATAATAATTAGTGTGTTTTTATGTGATTTCAAGTCATTTTGATATCATTCGGTATGTATTTGACCATAAAACACATGTTTTGGTCATTTACGACCCGCAAAGTGTGTTTTCGGCCACCATGATCACACAACCACTCTGATGGTTGTGTCGTATGGCCTTCCATTTCACAATTCACCCACCCTCTGTTGTCGTCTGATTTCATGGAATTCTGAAGTCCTTCCATCGGTTTTGACCACCCCACACACATTTTTCAAGTGCTCCAAACACCTGAAAAACATATTTTCATTCATGTCATGCAAAACGCGCCATAGAATGACATTTAGTCTCCTCATACACCTCAAGAATAATAATTAGTGTGTTTTCATGTGATTTAAAGTCATTTCAATGTCGTTTGGCATGCATTTGACAGTTAAACACATGTTTTGGCCATTTACAACATATGTAGTCCGTTTTCGGACACTAGGGTCACATGACACCTCCGATTGACATGTCATTTGGCTGGAAATTTCACGATTCACCCACCCTTTGTCGTCGTCTGATTTCATGACTTTCTGAGGTCGTTCGGCCGGTTTTGACCACCCCACGCACCCTTTTCAAGCATGTCAAACACCTAAAAACACATATTCATCCATTCCATGTAAACTGCACGTCCGAATGAAGTTCCATCTCCTCATAAACCTCAAGAATAATAATTATGGTGTTTCTGTATGATTTCAAGTCATTCTGACGTCATTCGGCATGCATTTGACAGTTAAACGCATGTTTTGGCCATTTACGACATGCGGAGTGCGTTTTTGGCTGGCGCGGTCACACAAAACCTCTATGTAAAGTTCCGTTTGACCGGCCATTTCAAAATTCACCCACCCTTTGTTTTTGTCTGATTTCATGGCATTCTGAGGTCGTTCAGCTAATTTTGACCACCCCACGCATGCTTTTCAAGCGCACCAAACACCTAAAAAAACAAATATTCAGTCGTGCCATTCTAACCATGCATCCAAATGATGTGACGTCTCCTCGTACACCTCACGAATATTTATTAGGTTGTTTTTGTGTGATTTGAATTCATTCTAATGTCATTCGGCATGCATTTGACTGTTAAACACATGTTTTGTCCATTTACGACATGCAGAGTGCGTTTTCGGCTAGAGCGGTCACACGACACCTCTGATTGATGTTCTATGTGGAAAATTATCTCACAAGTCACACACCCATTGTTGTCATCGGATTTCATGGCATTCCTAGGTCGTTCGGCCAATTTTGACCACCCCATGAATGCTTTTCAAGCAAACCAAATACCTAAAAAACACATATTCAGCCGTGTCGCACAAACCACGTGTACGAATGACATGTCATCTCATATTACACCTCAAGAATAATAATTAGGGTGTTTTCGTGTGATTTCAAGTCATTACGATGTCGTTCGATATGTATTTGAACGTTAAACACATGTTTTGGCCATTTACGACATGGGGAGTGTGTTTTCAGCCATCGCGGTCACACGACACCTCCAATTGATGTACCGTCTAGCTGACCATTTCAAAATTCACCCACCCTTTGTTTTCGACTGATTTCATGGCATTCTGAGGTCATTCAGCTGGTTTTGTCCACCCCACACATGTTTGCCAAACGCGCCAAACACCTAAATAACACATATTCAGTTGTGCCGTGCAAACCGCGCATCTGAATAGAGTGGTGTCTCCTCTTGCACCTAATGAATAATAATTAGGGTGTTTTGTGTGAATTCAAGTCATTCAGATGCCGTTAGGAATGCAGTTGATTGTTAAACGCATGTTTTAGCCATTTACGACATGCAGAGTGTGTTTTTCAGCCAGCGTGGCTCACGACATCTCCGATTGACATGCCATCTTTTTGACCATTTCAAAATTCACCCACCCTTTTTTCGTCTGGTTTCATGGAATTTTGAGGTTGTTCAGCCTGTTTTGACCACCCCACGCACGCTTTTCAAGCACGCCAAACACCTAAAAACACATATTCAGTCGTGCCATGCAAACCACGTTTCTGAATGACGTTATGTCTCTTCTTACACCTCAATAATATTAATTAGGGTGTTTTCTTGTGATTTAAATTCATTACAATGTATTTCGGCATTCATTTGACTGTTAAACGCATGTTTTGGCCACTTACGACATGGAGAGTGAGTTTTCGGTCATCGTGGTCACACGACACCTCTGGTTGAGGCGGAGTTGACTTGTACCCATCACATATGACCAATATATCATTTTCCTAATGTATCAACACAATCCAAATGCGTTTGATCAGTTTTCCGTATGTCATTTGTGGTTTTCACTTAAAATCTGGTCCATTTCAAATAAAAGTGAGACACTTTGAGTTGTACCGGCCACACCGTGCATTGGATTGATGCAGGGTTGACACTTACTCATAAAAAATGTACCATGGATCGTTATTATAAAGTATCAACTGAATCCGAATACGTTTGGTCCATTTTCCGTATGTCAGTTTTTGTTTTTACTTAAAATGTTGTCCATTTCAAATAAAAGTGAGACATTTTGAGTGGTACTAACCACACCGTGCTTTGGATTGAGGTGGGATTGAGTCGTACACATCCCAAATGACCCATGGATCATTTTCCTAAAGTATCAACATAATGCAGATATGTTTGGTCAGTTTTCTGTATGCCAGTTGTTTTTGCATAAAAGGGAGTCCATTTTAATCAAAAGAGACACTTTGAGTGATACCAGCCACATTGTGCCGCATATTGAGGAAAATTTGACTCGTACATGTCACATATGAATCATGGATCGTTTTCCTAAAGTATCAACATAATCCGAATGCATTTTGTCGGTTTTCCTTATACCAGTTAGGAAAATCGTGCAACAACAGCGATAATATCTTATACTAAAACAGTAGACATTGTGCATGATGTACATCCCATGGTGCATGGTTAAGGAAAATCATGCACATTTCTTCTAATATATATCCCTATATGGTTGGTAGATACCCTGTGGGATGGACTTAAATTTTTTACTAACCATGAGGCATAGTGTTTTTTAAGACGATCGGGGTTCCAAGCTCCGAACAGGCCCCAGAATCCCCATAAACCATTATAGAATCATTAGGCTTCCATATTTGGTCAAAAATAAAGAGTTTTACTGAATTAAATAATAACAATACCAGAGTGAAAAACCAAGTTAAAAAATAAAGAGTTATATAGAAATCAAAAATGTAATGGATCAATTTGCCCCTGATGACCATCACCACCACCACTGTCATCATCAGCCTCATCCTCACCACCATCCCTATCCTCGTCATCATCCTCATCATCGTCCCCATGGTCATCCTCGGCCCCATCCTCACACTCATCCCCATCCTCTCCCACATTCTCACCATAATCCTCACACTCGTCCTCTTCACCATCCTCGTCGTCACCAGGAACGTTATCATCTCAACCACCACTAGAACTCTGGTCTAGTGCAAAGGATAATGCACCCATCGGAGACATATATGTCTGACAAGCCACTCTGGCCTCTGGTGGAAGTGATGAAGATAAATATTTGATCTGTTTCATAAATTCTTTCTCCCTCATTTGAACCAGTTCTTCCAACTCTCTGTCCCTTTTATCAGACTGTCTTGCATGCTTATTGACTTGTTCCAACTCGTTGGTACTAGAATGGATACCTGGAGATGACCAATACCTTGTTGGGAATATATTCTTACCATGTCGGCAGCATGATCGACCATAGTGCTCATCTCCCAAAACCTGATATAAATGATCGTGTGGCCCTAAATTGTCAGGATCCGGGGAATCAAGGGCCTCTAAATCAGCCTATTAAAAATATTAATATATTATTAAATTTCAAAATAGATATTAAACTTTTAAATAATCAAATTAAAACTTACAATCGTTTCTTGTGTCGGTTCATTAACCACAATTCCATCTTTTTTCCTTCTACCTGAGCAAAACAATTTTTCTCGAGGGAGACATCCTTCAACATTCAATTTTTTCTTCAGTAATGACATTGAAATAATATAAAGTGTAAGTATAATCATATATTCAATATTCAATAAATCTCATAATTTAAGTAGGATACAATAAAAATAAATGTACTAAAGAAAAATTATAAACAACTATATCATACCAACTGCCTCTCATGATCTAAAGTAGTAGTGCACCCCAACGTGTGGAGGTATTTCTTGGAATCAATGTTTTTTTTTGTTTTTTTCGTATGATTCCTAAATAATGTTTAATAATAAATAATATGATATTAATGAAAAATATGAAATCTGACATTTAAATACCTCAAATGGGATTAATACCTAAAATTTGGCAGTCGCCCAGTGGGTAATCATTTGGCGATATTGTTCTATCGGGTAGTCATCCATGATAGGTTTTGTCTCCAACTTTGTGCCCACTCTATCACACCATCTGACATACTCCTCATGCTTATAACCTCTCCAAAACTCTCCTAGATCATTTAAAAGTGATGGTCATGAACCTTCCCAATCAGGGAAGTTAAACCGAGGGTGAAACCCAATAGATTAATTTATATAAATATAAAAAAATACTACATTAAATCCAATAGATTTTTTACCCTTATTTGTGTCCACTAATTAACCTTGACTTTGTGTGGCTGATATCTCAAAGAGAGAGGGCTGAATGAAATGATGTCGGAATATTTAGCTAGTGTCGCCAAAAAACCCCGACATTCCAGCCCCGATTTATCAATCATTTGTCATTCATCATTGTATTCAACCATCAACTATGTCTTGCGGTTCCATACCGCATGCAAGTGAGTATGCCTCCTCCCCCGCATCCCACACAAGCGAATATGCCCCTTCCTCTTCCTCGTACCACCGGCCTTAGTACCGGTATCACCAGATGATTGTCTAACACTGACACCCCCCTCCTACCACCAGCCTCTGTACTAGGAGCAATATCAGGCTCCAAATCAGATATCTCTTATCCCGGGGGTCGATCCTAAAAACATGTTTAACAAAAAAGTAAACACGTGATATTATAAGTTATTGAAATATATATATTTGAAATAAAATACTCACCACATGGATGAGTGGAGGAACGCCCATCTGTGTCAGGTGATGATTATTTTCTGTCATCTTTTTCCACCGCATCTCTTCAATGGGTGTCATTTCTTGCAATGAAAACACATATGGAAGTAATTAGAAATAAATAACTAATGTGTAACCCAAAAAAATATATAAAATACATTCCGATAAAAAACATAAAGAAAGCGAATATTTATGGTGGTTTGAAGGTAAGTACTAGGATACACACTCTGAATGATGTAGGTGTATTCATTGAATCATGTCCCAAATGATTTTAGAGAGGGACCTTCAATAGTTATAGGTAGTGATTTGATTAGAAACACCTATAAAAAGGATATCCAAGAATTATGTTGTCCCAAACCAGGATGCCACTCATTTGTGACCCAAACCCAGATGGCCACATGGCCTCAAGCACATATACCAATATTCCAAATGTTATTTACTTATAGTGAAATCCTTTGTCATGCCTAGGGGAGACTATTCCCTCATTACCTAAGTTGCACAATTTTAATATTATCAGTTAAAAATTGAAATAAAGATAACAATGGGAAAATATTGGAAATGGATGAAAATAACCAAATCAGTAATACAAACTAATAACATAATCATAAACTTAATGATGGTAATGTATATCATGTATTAAGAAGAAAAACATAGTTACAACTATCAGGAAGTAGTACTATACTAGAGGCTCAATAAATTCTAAAATTTGACCTTGCTTCTTGAGCTAAATCCCAATCATCTGGTTCATTGGAGGAAAGAGTGTGAGTCATGTCAATAACTCTAAATCTACAATCATTAATAAAGGTGTATTGCCTCGTCATTGAATCAAACCATTGGTAAAGGGAAGAGTATTACCAACGGTTGCACACAACTGTTTAAGGTCCCTTTATAGGCATCCCGAATAGAGACACATGCCTCAGGCCCCATTATGTGTTACATGTATTCCAAATCATTCACTCATGTTCAATAAATCATTCTTGGCACCTCTATGGTCATACCATTCATTACCCAATTAGCTTTTCAAGTCAATCGCAACCCATGGGTGGATAAAGTTTAGGCTTATACACTAATAGGTTTTTCATGGCTTGTAAAAAGGATTAATTTCATAAAGTATTGACAAAAAACATTTTTTTAAATTTGAGATTAATAATAATGTATGTCAATGATAATAAGATTATTGAATTAAACTCGTGACTTATATAACATTGTTATGGATGTATACACATGCCAATATGGCTAGTGAAAAGCACCCCACCATCATATAAGTGGGTATTGGCCAAGAAAAAAAACATAATATACAACATACAGTGATAACCATATATAATTTACCCTAATGTTATATTAGTATAGTCATCATAGGAAGCCAATTATCGCTCATAACTAACCATGCCACAATAAACAACCTGGAGTGTATGAGTTTTCTCTCTGATCATAACAACATCATCACAAATTCTTACCATGATGTGAATCATGTGCAATATGTATGATATTAAAAAAATTCCCAACAATACCAAGCCTTCTAAGAATTGAAAATTTATGGATGATATTAACACATAATTCATTTTGAATGAAATTTGATTCACCATCAAATCCCAACAAAAACACCCAAATCAAATAGAAAACAAAAGTCATACACACCCAAATAAAAATAGAAAACCAAAACAGTTGATGTAGAATATTAAAATGAAATTAACACTTACAAATTAGAAGTGTAGTACTAAGAAAGTTTGAAAATGGATTGGAACGAAGAATTTACGTAGTAGGGTAAACCGAATTCCACTTCTCAACTTCGCCCAAATGAAAACGTAAAACCAAAATAGTATATGCAGTATCACTTATATAATACAATTAAAGAACAAATATATATTAAAGATAGAAGGATTTTAGCCATAGGGGAAGGAAAATACCAATTCTCATTTTTGTTTATGGCTTCAGTCACGTGGAATGGGGGAGTTCGAGTGTTTGTGAATTTGGGGAAAAACATTCCCAATGGTTTGTAAAAACCATTGGAAAAGGATGATTCAAACCTCTCTATACCGAAAGATTAAGAAAACAATTGGTATAGATTATACATTTCCCAACTGTTTTGAAAAACTATTGGGAAAAGTTTATTTAACCAGCTTTTACCAATATTTTCCTTAAACCGTTGGTAAAAGTACTCTACAGGTGTTGGGAGAACCTCCCATTCTAGAAGTGAATTAATATGAAAGAATTTGGTTTTGGGGGTTGGTTACATGTTCAATAATTATTATCCTTTATATCTTTTAATTCATTTTGATAATACAAACATTAAATCTCATATTTTAGGTACTATTCATTATTTATAAATTATGGAATATCATTGAATGTTTGATAACTCTCAATTCCACCTCCTCCTTTACTCTATGTTGGTGACACACCATTGTCTAGAATGTGTCATCTTCCAAGACCCAATTCAATTGAAGCCATTTCATCTATTTAATAGATAAACTCCAACGTGTGAAGAACTAAACAATAGAGACAATGAAAAATTATTAAATAAAAGAATATGGATAGGTTGAGTTGCATGTCATCAGAAACAGTCACAACATCGGGGACATTTACCTTACCCATGCATGCTACTCAAATCTATCTACAAACATAAAATTAAACATTAAAGAAAATTCATGATCACCTTCACCTCCCCCCAAGCCAAGTCTTAGGGTTAACCTCTCATTTCCTAGAGTAATATATTACTTAGTGAAGTGGGTGGAAGAGGAGTGAGAGAGAAGTAAAGAAATAAAGGAAAGTGGACGGAGAAATACAAAGACATGGATTAATAAAACTAAAATTTGAATTACAATTGAAAAATAATAAAAAAATAAAATTAAAATAAGAAATAAGTGGGGGGGGGTAAGAGGAGAAGAATCGGCCCGTGCCCTGATGGGATCCCTCCTTAGTTGTGGGTGTTGAGCTGATGATTTGGGAAGGAGTCGAGGACCTCCTTTTATAGGCAGAATTATGTCTTCTGAAATATTGCGTTTTGTCGGCCCATTAAATGGTTGATTCACACGTGGAACCAATTATAAAATTTGTTCGCAAATATGTTTTCCATTCACCCTCTAACCTTCGTCTCATTTATCCATAGTTTATACAGTTATGGAATTCTCTTTGAATAATGATTTTTATGGCCGGAATTTCCAAGAAGATTCCTTCAAATATATAACGATCAATGGTAACCATAATGACATAAGAACTCAACCAAAATTGTTTTTGAGTTGTTCCGATGTGTACTAGTTCTATCCCTGGTGTAATAACCTAAATGGGAGGTGAGGAGACTAATTTGTGCATCTGTTATGGTGGTGGGGTCCACGTTGTCGGCCCGGAAAAGTTTCCAACTTCAATGATTTTTTTGGACTAATAGATATTCGAATCAACTATAGGACCTGAAGAGAAATTTGAATGAAATAAAATAACGATTCTAAAAAAATCATGAATTTTGGAATTATATTTTTTATGAAATGAAAAAATACCCTTTTGGTAAAAATATTTAAAAAATCCAATATTATGCACTTTTATCAATTTTTCTCATAATCATTCTAAAATTAAAATTACCCATTATTTTAATAAAACATTGAAATACATGGGTTTTATCTTTGAAAAATATTAAAAATCATCATTATTTGATCAAAAATATGCACATAAATTTGATATATCGAATACCCCCACACATAAACAACGTGTGTCCCCAAGTATAAAATCTAAAAATAGAAATCAGAGGACTCCAATATTACAAATATTTGAATTCCAAGGTAATAGAATTAAAAAAATCAATGTGAAATAAAACATTCAAAAATCTACATAAAATATCAACTTAATTTCCCATTTTTCAAAGAAACAAATAATTCACATATTATACTTTTATCCTTTGAAAATTGATGGAACTTATCAATTCATTCATTCAAGATCATTGATTAATTATTATTAAACATGAAATTTCATGATTTACCTCACTTTTGATTCTTTTCTCTCATCACTCATATTACAATTCAAGTAGAGTTATTATGATATCACAATAACATGCTCCTTAGCCATAGTATTGTAAATGACTACCTTATCCACTTTGTAAAGACAAAACGCACATAAAATCATGGGGACTTTCAATTAACGTTCTATTGACTCTGAGGTTTACGGTTGGTAGGATTGGATGCTTTAAAAATTAAGGCACAAGAAGGAGTCTAATCTCTTAAGTACCATGCATGATATCAAAAGAAATAATATAATGAAATTATCCCATTCAAAGTAGCAACACCTAAATCCGAAAACTCAAAGAAAAGGTTATGATCAAGTAAGAAAAATGAATGATTTGTGCAACCTTTTGATTTTTTTTAATTTTTAATTTTTATTCATTTTTTTTAAAGTTATGATTATATCAAATCTCACATCCATCATCTAACCACATATGATCATAAGATCATCGGTCTAGAAAATGGTGATTTTTGTTTTTCCCAAATCATAACCCATTTTTTGCTCTTTTTGTTGGTTCTTTTTGTCATTTTTGTTAATTTTTTAATTCAAGAGGGGAAAAATATAGTATAATGAATGATTCCACAACCTTTTACAATTTCCATAATAATACCCCCACACTTATTCCATACAATATATATTCTGTCGTCCACAATGATTCCCTTTAACCCCACACTTCAACTTTGAAATATCATGAAAATACTCAAATGAGGGTAGGAATGGATAAAAATTGCTTGAAACATGACTCATTCCTATAATGTTCATTCATTTTCTCTATGGGATAAAATAAGGATTGATGTAAAGGTGGTCTGTTAATGGAAATTGGATTTCCAAAAGATGCCTCAATCATTTTAAATGTGTTTTTCATAGTCATAGGTTTGATAAGTTTTAATACAAGTTCTTGTCAGTTACATGTCCCAAGATCATCCAAGAAATATGCTCAAGAATAAATAGGAAGTACATGGTCTATAAATACTCTTGGGAATGGAGAATATAACATTGGATAATCACTCATGGAATGTCTAATAAATCAATTTACATGAACTTCAGAAATTCAATGCATGAAGGATGGTTGAGAAATTTCATTTACATGAATCAATTAATTCCTTCAAATCATAAGTCATTACTTCAATATCCCTGATTTTTTTAAAAAAATTCAATTATTCATTTCATTCATTTAATCGTATCAACATTGAAATATAAAACATCGAATCACAGGATTCCTAAGAAACTCATGTCTCTTTAATAAGTCGAGTAAAAGATGAATTCAAGTGTGGGCATGAAATTTTATCTTTAAAGATAAAAACATGTTGTGGAAAAAAACATGGAGAGTTTAAAAGATAAAAAAAATAAAATTGAACTCCCTTTTTCATTCAAACATGGTCCTTCCCCTATACTGTTTGGGGATTCCTACTACCATCATGATCATACAGAAGAAAATTACTCAATTAATCACAATGATCATTTTGTTTAATCTCAAAATAAAAGAGGGAGGGGACCACATGCTAAATTATTTCAACAAAAATAAATTGAAATATAAATTCCTAGAATGAAAGTAAAGATAAATCATGGTATTATACCCCAAGTGGGCCTTGAATTTTGACTGCCTCTAGAGGGTAGTACCTACTGTTATCCAAATTCTGATGGAGGATAAATATCCGTTGATTTGAATGACCACATTTGTCTTTTCCCAGCTTTTTCTTCATCCTTCTGGGAAGGAGTACACTATATCCCCCCTTTAAAATGAGTTATAACTTGCATGGTGGGGGTAGGATGATGTATTAATCATCCTCTTTATTTGATGATACATGTGAAACATCTTCTTCTCTATCCATTAGTTTCCTGAGGTACGCTTCATCAAAATAATAGTCAATTGGAATGTCAGAGTGTAATTCAGTTTGAATAATAATAAAACATGAAGTATCAAGATCAAATTCTTCACCATAAAATCATATTTTGTCATCGATTCCTTAGGGAAATACACTAGCATATCTTCATTAACTTCCTTCAATAAATATTCAATGTGTCTAGGGAGCTCCATATGTTCCTCAGCATGTGCACATCGAGGTTCTTCTTCGTCCTCCATGGCAGAGATGAGGTTGTCTAATTATGTGTAATCAAAACCACGTGGAGTGATGTAGAATTCATATACAATAAAATTAGAATGGATAGATTCAACGAGTAGTTCATCTCCCTAAGTAGGTTTAGCTTCAATATCTGCCTTAGTGGTAAGTGCCTCTTGGAGTATAATCTCTGAGGATAAAGGTATGTAGTCAGGCTCCTCCACATTGACTTCAAATTCCACCACATGGGTGGTTTCTTCCTTCAGTGGGGCTGAATCTTATTCTTTGTATTGTATGGGGAAGTTAAGTTGTTCTTCATATTTAATCAAGAATTCATCCAATCTTTGTTGATCTCCCACTTTTAGCTCAACAAATACGCCTTCCTCCCTTACTTCCTCAGGTTCTTCAATTTCAAATATAAGTGGTGAAATTTATTCCACCACTTTCTCATGTTCTACCTATGGATTAGGGTTTATTTTTTCTATTAATGCATGAACATAATCAAAATCTCTATTATCCTTTCTGGTTAGTTGTTCAATGCTTTCTCTATGTTCATGCATCTGATCTCTTCAAAAATATTCATCTTCTTATTGTTTTTGTTGCTGCACTTGTGAGTAATTTTTCCATGAATAATATTCTGAATTTAAATACATCATGGAAGTATTTTTTTAGTTTTTTAAATAAAATGATATATAACAAATATGTGAAAATAGAAAACGTAAATGAACTAATGATTGGATCCCCGGAAACATCATCAGTTTTGACACACGTCTATTGTGGGGTGTGGACAAAAATAATTATATTTTTTCTAGTGTAGAACAGTGGCTGACCAGGGTCATCTCTCTTGAAGATCCTTCTCAATGTAATACACTTAATTTATTTAATTCACCTATTCTTTCGTTTTTGTGGTTTTGTTTATTAGATGAATGTGATTATAATATTTTTGGATTTCTTATTATTCAAAATATTGACATGTGAAGCAAGAATTCTAAATTTATACTAAGATTCAAGTCTAAATTGAATGAATTAATAAGAAAGAACTTGGTTTTGGGGGTTGGTTAAATATTCAATCATTATTATCCTTAATATTTTTTATTTCAGTTTGATAATCCATACACGAAATTTCATGTTTGAATTACTATTCATTATTTATAAATTATGGAATATCATTGAATGTCTGAGGACTCTCAATTCCACATCCTCCTTTAATCCAAGTTGGTGACACACCTTTGTCTAGAATGTGTCATCATCCAAGACCCAGTTCTATTGAATCCATTTCATCCATTGATTATCTCAACTCCAATGCGTGAATAACTAACCAATTGAGAGAGGGGAAATTATTAAATAAAATAATATAGATAGGTTGAGTTGCATGTTGTCAGTGGTAGTCACAACATCAGGGACATTCGACTTACCCGTGCATGCTACTCAAATATATCCACAAACATAAAATTAAACCTTAAATAAAATTCATGATCACCTTCACCTCCTCTTTGTCCAAGTCATGGGGTTATCCTCTCATTTCCGAGAGTAATAGATTACTTGGTGGAGTGGGTGGAAGAGAAGAGAGAGATAGGGAATGAAATGGAGAAAAGTTGATGGAGAAACACAAAGGCATGGATTGATAAAAATTAAATTTGAATTACAATTGAAAAATAATACCAGTCGAAAATTAAAATAAAATAAAATGATAAATTGGATGGGAAGAGAGGTGTATCATTGTCCCATTCCCCGTTGGGAACCCTCCTTGGTTTTTGGTGTCGAGCTGATGATTTGGGAAGGAGGCAAGAGCCTCCTTTTATAGGTAGAATACTATCCCCTAAATGATTTCACATTGTTGGCACAATAAATGGTATATTAACACATGGACTCCTTCATAAAAGTTGTTCCTAAATGTGTTTTCCGTTCAACCTCCACATTTCACCTCATTTAGACATCGTATTAAGTAGGTATGGAATTTTCATTGAATAAGACTTTTTATGGCCAGATGTTCTAGGATGATCAATGGAAACCTTAATGACTTGAAAACTTCCCCAAAATTGTTTAAGAGTCATTCTTATGTGTCCTAGTGATATCCCATGTAGAATAACCTAAATTAGAGGCAAGGAGACCGATTTGTGCATCTGTTACGGTGGTGAGGTCCATGCTGTCTGCCCAAAAAAGTTTCAAATTCAATGAATTTTTTATACTAATAGATCTTCGAATCATCTCTAGGTTATAAAGATAAAGATGAATAAAATAAAAGCAGTATTATAAAAAAAAATTAATCAGTAATTTTTGTCTTATATATTTTAATAAATGACAAAAATACTCTTTTGGTAAAAATCTGTCAAAAATCCAAAATTATGCACTTTTATAAATTTTGTTCATAATCATTCTAAAATTAAAATTACCCATTATTTTAATAAAACATTGAAATACATGGGTTTTATCATTAAAAAAAATAAAAAAAATCCTCATTATTTGATAAAAAATAAGCACATAATATATTTTTTAGATATGTCCTGCCTCCTTGACTTGTGTTATCATAATATAACATGCCTAAATTGATTAAATGCTTAAATGGAACTTGTTAAATGAGTGGGTATACTTGTTAGTTGTTTTTAGATTGCTTAAATGGTTTTTTGGTAATTATTATTAATGGGTGGGTATATCCATGGGATGTGTTAAATGGAAATTGGTGATAAGTTGGTGGGTATTACCATTTGACATGATTACACAGAAGTGGAGTACACGAGTGGATATACTCATGAGATGTAATAGTTTAAATGAGTAGGTATACTCGTTGAATGGTTTTGAATGTAATTGTTTATATGAGTGGGAAGACTCATATGGTTAGATATTGTTAAATGTATGGAATGGTTGATGATTTACATTGATTCCAAGGATGGATCTCCATGGATTTGGAATGAAGTAGTGGACACCTTGGTTGAGTATTCACTTTGGGTCTTGATTCTGTGGGATGTCTCGGGATTTTTTTACATTTGATCTGGCTTGATTGGACTCACGTAGGACATGCTGGTACACATTCTCCTAGGACTCCAACCAATGCCTATACTGAGTTTCAATCGTGATGATACTAGGACTTGATGATGATTATTTTTTCTTCAATACATTGGATTCAGCCCTTCATAGTCTACACTTCATTAGATGTCACGATCGTGGGATTTATGATTGTGGTTGTATGACAAGGTCGTGGATTTTTTATTTAGTTTTCTTCATAGATTAAGGCTGTGTGGAAAAGATAGGGATTGTTTTAAGACAAGGAAATGTTTTTTTGTTTATATTGCTTATAGGTTCCTTGTTAAGAGCTTCCACTTATTGCAGGGTTTCACAAGAGGCTTTTCAGTATAACTTTTTTGCATTGGTTATATGCCTCGGGCTTTCACACTTACATTACTGCTTACTTGTACTTGTTTCGCATATTTCATAGTGCAGCTTATAATTGTATAGATCTTTGGGTGGAAAACTACTAGGATATTTATCTCACACCTTGTTTGGGCCTCCCTAGGGGCCCAAACAAATTATATGGTTTTAGGTGATCGTAGGGGAAAGCTCCCTAACACTAGTTGTTGATCATTTCTTTAGAGAATGAGAGCATGAGACCCAGATGAGACTTGTGATGCTACTGTGACACTTTTTGATCTTTTTGGATTTTGGATACGTGTATTGTACTTTATTTATAGGTATATTTTTTGGTTGTTTTCTAGATACATGCATCATCTGCATCATGGTATATGTGACACATATGGCTTATTATATATTCCTGTCTTTCTTATCTATTTTACCTATTGTCCGCTTATTTTAATTACTTCTACTATTGAATTTGATTTACTTCCACTATGATATACTCTGGTAATGAGGGAATAGTCTCCCTAATAACTCAACTAGGCCATCACCATTAGTTGGAATAATCTGGCATTTGAGGAGTACGTTTGAGGCCATGTTGCCAACCAGGCTTGGGGCACTATTGAGTGGAATACGAGTTTAGGATATTACAAAGTGGTATCAGAGACAATTTATTTTCTAGTTTGATTTACTATTTGGAGACAATATACATGGACATGAAGGAAAATGGAATTTGGTAATGAGCAATGCTCGAGTGTAGCTAACCCGTGTACAAGATAAATCCAAATTACCCTAAATGAAATTTCTATTTTCTTGTTTTGACTATTATAGGTGATTTTATTTCACCTTTAGGGGACACACATGATTTATGCTGGTACTATTGGTGCAATTGTGGTTTCTATATTTTTGCAACCCGTAGATATGAGGGTATTCCATCTCATGCATCATATAGTCTCTTGCTAGAAATCACATATCATGCATTATATCATGCCATTTAAGATGAATTATTTGATGCTTTCTATTGTAATAAGTGCTCTAATAGTTGTTCCTGATTTTTTGATAGACTTTGTGGAGAGGATAGAGAAGTGACATCATCTTTCAATTCATAAGGTGTATGGGCCCTTATGAAATAGAAAATGAAGTACCGCTGAAATTAATATTTTAAAGTGAATATGATATGTATGGATTATATGGGCTTCAAATTTTGGTTCATGAGTTGTTATGGGTCCTTAAGGATCAGAACATGGAGGACCATTGGTTAAATCATGTCAAATAATGACTGTTAAATGAAAATAAATGGAAAATAAAGACTTGACCTACACTCGGAATTTGAGTGGGTGATAGGGAGTGTTTCTTATTGTGTTGTGGTTGTTCTTCATACAGCCATGGATTTAGGATTAGGCTGTGTGTTATGACATGTTTTTAGGAGGTTTTTGACCTGTCCTATGCTTTTGATATGCGACTTTGATATCATTCCTTTCCGAGACGAGTGTTTGGAATTATAGAGGCATGTCACCATGAAGTCATCCAATGGTATGCCAAGAGGGTGGTGATGACAATGCTTCCAAGGTGGTGGGCCGTGAGATACTAGTGGATCCTCTTTTAGTGTTTTTGTGGTAAAATAGACTATTTCAGACATTGGTGTTGAGGCATAGTTCCGCGAGAGGTTATTTTTCTATATGCAGACTTTACAAGGAGCATCATAGCCTACCATATCTACGGTTGAGCTGACATGGGTGTTCTAGCAGCAATTCCATTCACGTTTTGGGGGGATGATGGTCCACAAGCTTCTGAGTTGTGGCTTGTGACCCCACTAGCTGTCTTAGAGCTTCTGAAGACACCTCTTTAGTGGAGGGTCACACTCACCCCTTATATGATACATGGAGTAGTAAAGTACTGGTGGGATGTTCTGAACAAGGCTAAGAAGCTACAAGATATGGGTTGGATTGATTTCCAAACCTACTTCCTTGACTACTTTTACCCCAAGACATTGTGGGAAGAGTGATCTAGTGAGTTCATGCATCTAGAGCAAGGCACCATGACGGTTATAGAGTACTCAAAATACTTTACAGAGTTGCATAGTTTTTCCCTGATGTACCTTACTGATGAGCTGTCGAGATCGAGATACTTTGTGGAAGGCCTCTGACATACTATCTAATCCTAGGTCAGCGTGTTCAGGATGACATCTATCACTGAGATTGTGAATCAGGCCTTGATTATAGAGTGGAACCTGAGGGAATTTGAGGATATAGAGTAGGGAAATGTTTCTTATCAACCTAGTGGTTCTGCATCATCAGAATGGATGCACCATTTTGATGCTTCCCATGAGATGAGAATCAGTTAGGCTATGAGTTCTAGTAGTCTGGTGTATTGTCACTAGTGTGGCAGGAGAGGACACATGCAGAATTAGCGTGACTGCGACCTAGTAAAGTGTCGAGCTTATAGAGGGATGGGCCACATGAAATGGTTTTGCAGGACCATCCCTCCAGTTTTGAGTGGTAGGGGGTCAGCTTCGATGTCAGGTTCAAGAGTAGGTTTCTATGATCTATGTCAAGTAGGGAGCTTGAGCAATGCAGGCCGATCAGGCTGCAGAAATAGTGGTCTTTCCTGAGGTAGACACACACTAATTACTCCTATACATCGAAGGGGACCTACTCTTAGCAGTGAGGTTGTTTTACAGGGTCATGGTGTTGGTCAATTATATTATGTACAACCTTCCCCTGAGGAGAAAGGTTTAATACTTTCTACAGTGAAAGGAATGATCTTAGTAGCCTCTACTATTGCATCTGCTCTTTTTGATACAGGTGTATCTCATAGTTTCATATCTGCACCTATGGTTAAAATCTTTGGGCATGTTGTGTGGTATTTTGAAAGCATATTAATGCTAGAAATACTCTTGGGAATCATAATGGATGATGTACTCTAGTGCTGGGAGTACCCCCTTGAGGTTGGTGGGTGTCACTTCATTTGATATTTTTATGTCTTTAAGATGATAGGGGTTGACGTCATTCTTGGGATGGACAGTTTTGTATATTATCGATCTTAAATTGTCTACTATCGCATAAGGGTAACTTTCACATCACCAGAGGAAGCAATGTTTTTTCACAAGGGTGAATGGGGTGTCCAGGTGAGTTGAGATGGACTAGATTATCATGAGTTGGGAAGAATGACAACATAGATTGCTATTTTTTATTTTGGATGATTAGGGAGTGAGTCTAGTAGACATTCCTCTAATGGTGGATCGTTTTAGGGACATGTTCCCAAATGAAATTTCTAGTTTTCCTCTCTAGAGATAGGTTGAGTTCTCCATTGAACTAGTGTTATGAGCTGCACCGGTATCCATTTCTACAAACTAGGTGTCTACGATGGAGTTGTAAGAAATTAAGTTGATGTTAGAGTATTTGGAGGCAAAGGGGTTTATCCGACCTAAAACGTCTCTGTGGGGTATTCCGGTTCTTTTTTCAAAAATTCTGGATATAACTCTTAAGATATTTAAGGATTATTATAATCTGAATCAGCTAATGGTTAAAAACTCATATCCCTTTCCACAAATAGATGAAATTTTTGATAAGATTCTAGGATCCCAAGTATTCTTGAAAATTGAAATAAGGTTATGATATCACCAGGTACATATTTGACCCACAAAAATACCTCGTACAAACATTCATAGTAGGTATGGTTTATATGAGTATCTGTTTATACCATTCAGTCTCACAAACATGATTGTAGTTTTCATGGTGCTTATGAACCGAGTGTTCTATCCTTAACTGTGACACATAAAGTATTAGGCTGGGAGTAGTTCTGATGTAGGGGGATAGAGTTTTGTCATATGAGTCTCAGTTTCTATGGCCACGTGAGAGGAATTACCTGATGCATGATCTTGAGTTAGATGCTGTTGTTCATGCTTTTCACTATTGGAGACATTAATTATTGGGAGATCATTTTTTGGTGTATACAGACTAAAAAATCCTCAAGTATATATTTACTCACTATTATATGAATATGAGGAAAAAAGGTGGGTGGAGTACCTACAGTCTTTTGAATTCAACATTGAATACAGGACTTGTAAAGGAAATGTAATGTTCGATGCACTGAGCACGTGGACTCAGATACAGACAGTGTAGCAGTAAAGTAGCGAGTGGAAACTTATGGCATTATTCTATAAGATCTATATGGTGGTGCACAACAGATAGGTAGAGGCATATCTAACATCCATAGTTGTGACCTCTACCCTATTATATAAAGTAAGGATGAGGCAGTTTTCAAATTCAGAGGGTCTAGTCCTATGGGAGAGTGTGGAAACTGAGGACCCTCCTCCTGGTTGGACCGTAGGTGTTGATAAGATCATACATATCCATGGATGTGTTTGGGTTCTAGTGAATATATGTGGGGAAATGATGTGGGAGTTTCATGCTTCATCATGGGAACTACATCCCGGAGTTAGAAAAATGTACTGTGACTTGCATCATCAATACTAATGGCCATGTATGAAAAGTGAGGTAGCTAGTTTTGTTAAGAGGTGTTACACCTGTCAGAATGTGAAGGAGGAACATCAACGACCAACCATGATTTTATACAAGTTACTTATTCCAAAGTTGAAATGAGATGATTTAATAATTTATTTCATGACTTGTTTACTAAGGTCGCCATGAGGTAACGACGCTGCGTGGGTTGTTGTTGATGGGATCAAAAAGGTTGATCATTTATTTCCGTTCAAGGATACCTTCATTGTAAATGTTCTTGGAAGGTTGTATATCCATGAGATAATACAACTTCATGGGTTCTCATGTGCTATCATTTCAAATAGGGATTCCCACTTTACACCTTGTTTTTTATAGTGTTTTCAGAGGGAACTGGGTACATAGGTACTTCTGAGCAGAGTCTACCTATCTTAGACTGATGGCCAATCCGAGTGTATTATACAAGTGCTAGAGAACATGATGAGAGAATGTGTCCTAGATTTTGGGGGATCTTGGGAGAGACACATTCATGAGTTATCCTACAATAACAATTATCAGGCAATGATACAGATGTCTCTTTATGAGGCTTTGTACGATAGGCTATGCCGATCACCCATGTGATGGAAAGTGGCAGGCGAGGTTGCTTTACTGGGACCTTGTCTCATGCAAGAGAATTCTGAGTAGATCCAGTTGATTCAGAAGTAGATGGCTACTACACAATCTTGATAGAAATCATATGTCTGTCACTGTATATGACCTCTTGAGTTTGAGTTCAGGGATCAGGTATTTTTATGTGTTTCAGTAAGGTTGGGACACAGAAGGATCATGATACGGGGTTAACTTTCGCCACTATATATCAGGACATTCGAGATTCTTGAGAGAGTATGATCAATAGACTATTAGTTTTAGTTACCTTATAGGTACTGAGCCATGCATGACATCTTCCACGTATAACAACTACGCCATTATAATTCGGACCCATCTCATGATTTTCAACCAGAGGAGGTTGAGCTACAATTCGATGAATCCTTCAAGGTGCTTCTAATTAGTATTGTTGATAGGAGAATGAAGGTCATACAAGGCCAGTTAGTTCATCTAGTATAGGTTCTTTGGAAGCAAGACCGATCACAAGATGATACTTAGGAGTGGGAGGCCGACATATGTGCTCAGTGACATGAGTTTTTTCAAATCGATCTTGACTACCCATGAGAGGGAAATTCGGGGAAGAATTGCTTTACGGGGGAAAGATTGTAAGATCCTAAGATTTTCTTGAGGTATGAATCTTTTACAGTATTTTTTGGCTTAGAACCTAAGCTGGGCCATGGGCTGGTGGGTTGTTTTTGGGAAATAATAGGCAAGATGGTTGTATACCAGTTGCAGGCCAATTTCATGATGTGTAATAGGATTACACACCGTGTAATCCGATTTCATAACATGTAATGGTTTGTCTAGGACCTTTCACGATGTGTAAGGGTTTTTCCCCATTAAAGTAAAACCTAGAATTACAAACCATGTAAGGAAATTACTTGTCATGTAATTTCCCGACTATGTTTTTTAAAAATAGAGGCATGGACCTCTATTTTTTGGACAGAAGGATTTTTTATCTCTTTTGAAGCCTAAAAACTTTCTTATCTTGATTTTCAGATATAGCCCCCATTTGGATTCCATTTCATTCCCTATAATTTTGGTTGGAACCATGAAAATATGTTATTGATTCCTTTTTATCCATTCTTGATTCTTCATAACAATAGTTGCATTGTTTGGATTTAGGATTTTTTGCTCTAATTTCTTGTTCTTCATATGTTCTATATATTTATTCCCAACCAGGATGAATTAGGACTTGATACTAGATCAGAACTCCACTAATGAGATACGGTAGGTGGTCTATTCTTTTCTTTCGGCTTTTGATTCATTATAAATCTATTGATCTTTTTTCTATCCAATGGACTTTTTAGCGCGAGTCTGATTTTAAATTTTTAATCTGGAATAAATGAGGTAGGACCTGTTTGGGACTACCTTAGGTTCTTTGAGATATGTTTTGTGGTTGGTGACCCATCCCAAGGACACCCATGGGGTGCACCATGCCTTTACATTGGTTTTTACCATTGATGAACTACCCATGGGGTGTGACCTCGAGTTTTCCACGTTTAAGGATGCTCAGTTGTACTTAAATGAGTCCGAATTTCATATATATGAGATATTTTGCCTCCTGAGCTTGTGTTATTATAATATTCCATTCCTTACTCGATTATACATAAATGGAACTTTTCAAATGAGTGGGGATACTCTTTGGCTGTTTTTAGATTGCTTAAATAGTTTTGTTGGTAATTGTGATTAATGGGTGTGTATACCCATGTGATGTGTTAAATGGAAATTGGTGATAAGTGGGTGGGTATATCCATGTGAAATGATTAAATGAATGTAAAGTACATGAGTAGGTATACTCATGAGATGTAATGGTTTAAATGAGTCGGTATAATCATTGAATTGTTTTGAATGTAATTGTTTATATGAGTGGGTAGAATCATATGGCTTGAAATTGTTAAAGGCTTGGAATGATTGATGATTTACATAGATTTCATGAATGGACCTCCATGGATCTGGAATGCAGTAGTGGACACCTTGGCTGATTATGCAGCTTTAGTCTTTATTCCATGAGATGCCTAAGGCCTTGCTACCCCAGGATCCAGATATCTTGGACACATGTAAGACATGTTGGTACACATGATCCTAGGTTTCCAACCAATGCCTATGCCAAGTTTCCATAGAGATTGTTCTAAGACTCGATGAGATTGCCTTGGTCATCAACACCATAGATTCGGCCCTTCGTGATCAACACTTCATTATACGTCATGAATGTGGGATATATGATTAGGGCTGTATGACATGGTTGTGGGTTTTTGATATAGTTTTAGTTATACGGTAAGGACGTGTGGACATGATATGGACGGTTATGTGGAAAGGCTGTGTTGTTTGTTTATATTTCTGGTAGATTCCATGTTAAGAGTCGAAACTTGTTGCAGGGAGCCATAAAAGGTTGTTTAGTATTACTTGTTTGTAGTATTTATATGCATTGGACTTTCACACTTGCATTACTACTTTCTTTCACTTGTTTAGTATATTTTGTAACGACCCGAAATTTTGAATTAATATTGTTTCCTAATTTTGTGTGTTATTTTTATACTCAACAAAATTTTTTAATTTGATAACATGAGTATAATTAAAATGAGACCTTTTGGTTTTGACTGTTATATGACAATTGGTCAATATGACTATTGTAAACTAAACCTTTTGATTATTGTCTCTAAATACAATTAATCTTGGTTAATTATTATTGAAATAAGATTCGATGGCCTCACCCAGTAGTCTTGGACCAACTGAAGCCCATCTAACAGAACTTGGGAAGGAGGTAGCACCACTGGGCTTTGCTCTGGACCAAACCCAAGCCAAACTTCGTCGTGTGAACCTAGAATGGAATCACCATTGCGAGAAGTTCAAACTGATAAAAATTACTACTCATGCGATGTTGGTCGAGCCTCCCTCAGATTCTCTCACCTTAGCACACCTTACACTTAGGTCCTATGCTGGTGTGATAAGGGGCTATGTAAGGAGACTGTAACTGCCTTGTGTAATCAATTGTTTTAAATAAAAATTGGGATTTCTTCTTATGATGATGTTTATGAATTTTTAAATGATCGGATAAATATAGTATTCATATTTTTGACGAATTTTAGAAAAAGTATATTTTAAAAATGCTTATGTAAACCTTAAATAATTAAAAATGAGTAATAATATTCAAAAAATGGTCTTCTACAATTATGTTCAGTATGAAATTTAGAGTCTAATAAGATCAACTTGATTTTTGATGAATAGTAAATTATTAATAGAGATTTTATGCTTAGGATTAGTAATGTGACCAAATGGATTAGTAATCTCACTTAAAGAAAATATTAATATAATCTAGGCACCTTGATTAAGTAATGTGATTCAATAAAATGGTTAAATAACGGTTTCATAAATTATTATTCAAGTATTAGTTTTTTCAGGTGAATAGTGTTTTTTAATTAAAAATTAAATTAAAAATATTTAGAAAATTATCATTATAAAATGGATTTCATTTTTGAACTCAGAGCATCGATATTATATTTTGGTAATTTTTGGGTTTTTTTTGGAAAAAAATGAATTTTCGGTGAATAGTGTATTTATTTAAAAATTAAATAAATAATATTTAGAAAATTATTTTTATAAAATGGATTTAATTTTTGAAATCAGAGCATTGATATTTGGTTAATGTGGAATTTTGGGATTTTTCTGAGAAAGTTGAATTTTCAGTGAATAGTAAAAATACAGTTTTAGGGTTTCAGAATATTTATCGACATCATAACTGTGACATGATGATTCCATTATATATTTTAAGGGACTATCGACCAAAGGTGATGCATTATTGTTTTGGGGTCCCATGTGGCCTAACTCCATGGGAAATACCATGGGAGAGCCCATGCTTTTGAGAAAACCACTTGTGAGGTGTCCCTTGGCCATTAATGCCTTGTCCCCTCACTTTCCCTAATAATACCAAGCCATCCTTTCATCCATTTATACTACCCACTCTCCGCCAACGAATTTCGGGTCTCATTACCTCCCAAGGAGTCCTCCCAAGGTTCCCCCAAGCCCTCAAGGTCCCCACCTTTGAGTTTTAAGAGTTACGTTTTAAGGTAAGGGATCTGACCTCTCTCTTTCTTTTCAAGTAATATCTTTTATGAAATTTCTTTTATGCTCCATGTTCTTATGTTAAAGGATGTTATTTTATATTCCTATTACTTCCCTTTTCATGTTCATATAATGACAGATCCCCTCTTATTATCATTATGTCGTTTTATGAAGTTTTAAGTGGCGCTATTAGGCTGCTGAATTTTTTGTAACAGATTCTTTCTCCCTTCTCATTTTCAAGATCTATTTTCATGTAAAGTATTTAAAGTTCCTTTTTATTATGTTTGGGTATGATATCTATATTTATCATAATGATCTTTTATGATCATATTATGAGATACCCCATTTGATCTCTTCAATTCAGTATTTTGATGTTTTATGTGGCGTTGTTAGGCTGCCGAATTTTTAAGTGGTTCTTTCACCCTTCTCATTTTTCAAAGTTCTAATTCCATGTCAAGTCTTGTATGTTACATTTTATTATGTTGGGGTATTATCTCTATATATATCATACTGTAATTTTATTTTCATATGATGAGAGACCCTATTTTATCTCATCAATTCATTTTTGTTGATGTTTAAGTGACGCCGTTAGACTGCTGAATTTTTAAGGGATTCTTTCACCCTTCTCATTTTCAAGATGTATTTTCATGTCAAGTATTTCAAGTTCATTTTTATTATGTTGTGGTATTATCTCTATATTTATCATACTGATCATTTATTTTCATATGATGAGAGACCCTATTTGATCTTTTCAATTCATTTTTTTTATGTTTAAGTGACGTCGTTAGGCTGCCGAATTTTTAAGGGATTCATTCACCCTTCTCTTTTTCAAGTTATATTTTCCGGTCAAGTCCTTCAAGTTCCTTTTCATTATGTTGGGGTGTGATCTCTATATCTACCATACTGATCATTTATGTTCATGTTATGAGACCCTATTTGATCTCGTCAATCCATTTTTGGAAGTTTTAAGTGACGCCATTAGGCTGCCGAATTCTCATAAGAGAAATATTATTTTTTATCTTCCTTTCATGTTCTTTGTTTCATACAGTATATCATTCAAATTTCATTACCATGTTCTTAAATACTTTATATTCTGTTCCCCTATTGTTTTATGTGTCATTTTTGAGTGGGTGACCCATGTCCCCTCTCTTTTCAATGTTTTCTAAAACCATGTATCATAGCCGTTATGCTGCACAATTTTCGTCTCAAAATGCCTCCCTCTTTATCTCAAAATTATTTTATGTTATTAAGTGAATACTCAAAGATCTTATTTCTACAGGGGTATTCACATATATATCAAAATGTTCTATTTTAAATTCTGGTATTTAAATACTTGAAACCCGATTTCCCTTTTCCGTGGGTTTAAAGTGACATAAAGATCATGTCTTTAAAGCAGTTTTTAAAACGTTATGATTATGAAATGATACCCATTTCTTTTATTCTATATGGGTTGTTTAGGAAATTATTGATGATTATATATCTGGATCACATGATAATAAATACATGTCAAGGGTGCGCCCAGATAGCGCTCCAATTCATTGGGTAAAGACTTAATCTCTAGAGATGACCTTTTAGACTGATACCTTGGTGAATAACCTTGGTAATTTTTAATGACACCTTGGGGATGGACCTTGGTGAAACGAAATGATTTTCAATATTAAACGTTTTAGCCACATCTTCATGTTATGAATAATGTTATTTTTATTATGATATGCCTCATGATTTATTTCTCATGCCTTAATGTTTTTTTCATGACATTGTTGATGTATCACAAGTTCACATGCTAAATGTTTCCCCTTGTTTCCCTTACTGAACCTTCTGATCACCCTTTCATTTGATGTTTGTCACCAGGTTATGATATGTATTAATGAACCTAGGATGAACATGAGGAGATTCCTTTCAAGTGTTTAAGAAGAATGTTTTTATTTTCTCATGTTTTAAGTTCCTGGTTTCCAAGACACTAAACCTTAAAGATCGTCGATTTTGTAAAATGTAATTGAAGTTTATGTGATAAAAAGGCGGGATTCCATAGTTGGTATCAAAGTCTGGTTTAGTTATTTGTGGAAATTAGGATATGAAAACATTAGGAACAATCCTATAGAAAATTTTATATATAGGAAATATTACTAGTATTTTGTTGAGTATTGAGTAATGGGTTGACAAGAAAATACATCCCTATGTGGATACGAGCAAGTAGAGGTGGCTCTGACACAGATGTACATAGGGGTAAAACCTGAAAACACAGCTTTGAGCTAGAATCAAACAGGAACTGGTGCATGACAATGGGCATTGCTGTACTCTTGGTTACGACACTCCCATGGGATATGCTTTGTTAAATTAATAAGCATAGTATGAACCATTATTAAAGGAACAAAGATAAAATTAAATAAAGATTCACATAAGAATATATGATCATGGATAACCTAGATTGGAACCTAGGGGATCACAAGATAGGATATTCTTTTATTCTACATGTTTATCCTTTTATGATTAATGTTTCCTTTTCTTGATTATTGGCTATGTATTTAAGCCCCAAATTATAGTTTCTTTTCTTAGTTAATGGCGGGAAATGGAAGAACATGTCCCAAAAACTAATGTGATAGGAAATGCGACGATTTCCATATTAATATGACAGATATGATTAGGGAATTAAAAGATGATTATTATTTTGGAAGACGTTCACTATTTTGGGGTCTCTATATGATCGTCGTAAATAGATTTCTATGGTATTTTCATTGAGGAGTATGGATGACTTATATTTTGATGAATCAATGAATTTAATGTGGACTTATAGTAATTTAGGTTACTTATGGAAATGATTAAGCTATCTTGGGTAAAATATTTTTAGGTTAGCTACTTTTCTTATAAGATGTTAGGTGTGGTTGATGTTATTTGGAGATGAACAATGAAGATTATTTTGGAAGACTATGTTATCAAATCATTCTTGTATTTGGGTTTCAATCTTAGATTGGTTTATTTTGAGGAATTTTAAGGACTGTTATTTATGGAATAGTCTATGATGAACTTTTGGTAGTACCATAGAACTTTGAAGATTTAAAAGTAGTATCCATTCATATTGGATTCTTTCTTTTTGTAGAGTTGTTTTACCGTACCCTTTCTGTTTTTGGGAAAATGTTTAAAGAAAGATGAAATAGATAGTCAATATTTTGTGGATTATGTGACTCTCTAGAAGATGATTCTTGTGCTTTTGATGAGACCAAGTGTTTTTGAATTCTCATCGTTTGGAGAAAAGATTAGTTTTGGTAGAGACTTATTAAAGGATGAAACTCTACTTGAAGGTTGGTATATTTCCTTTTGTTTTTGTTCGATGTTGTAAATGAATTCCTCAAAATTATGAAATGGAACATAAAACAAAAACGTTGTTGGTTTACATTTCCTACTAGGTAATCAAAGACCATTTACACACATCATATGTATGGGATTTTCTTGTGGTTAACTTTCTCCTAATCATGTTTTCTATCACTCTCCTTTAGAACATGACCCTTTGTTTTCTCCTCCATGTCCATGTTTTCCTACATGGAATCCTAGTATGGGTAAACATGGGTGGCCTTTGTACTTCCTTTTCTTTATTTTAAAATAATAGTTTTACTGACACTTTTTCCGATGTGGTACTTTCAATGAAATTTCAAAACCCAATTTTAAAAAATTGCGAGGACGCAATTTCTTAAGGGGGGAAGATTGCAACGACCCGAAATTTTGAAATAATCTTGTTTCCTAATTTTGTGTGTTATTTTTATACTCAACAAAACTGTTTCATTTGATAAGATGAGTATAATTAAAACGAGACTATTGGTCTTTGACTGTTATATGACCATTGGTCAATATGACCACTATAAACTAAACGCTTCGATTATTGTCTCTAAATACAAGTAATATTGGTTAATTATTATAGAATGAAGATTTGATGGCCTCACCCAGTAGTCTTGGACCGATCGAAGCCCATATAATAGAACTTGGGAAGGAGGTATCACCACTGGGCTTTTCTCTGGACCAAACCCAAGCCGAACTTCATCGTTTCTATCTAGAACAGAATCGACATTGCGAGAAGTTCAAACTGATAGAAATTACTACTCATGCGATGTTGGTCGAGCCTCCCTCAGATTCTCTCACCTTAGCACACCTTACATTTAGGTCCTATGCTTGTGTGATAAGGGGCTATTTAAGGAGACCGTAACTACCTTGTGTAATCCTTTGTTTTAAATAAAAATTGGGATTTCTTCTTATGATGATGTTTATGAATATTCAAATGATCCGATAAATATAGTATGCATATTTTTGATTAATTTTAGAAAAAGGATATTTTAAAAATGTTTATGTAAACCTTAAATAATTAAAAATGTGTAATGATATTCAAAAAATGGTCTTCTACAATCATTTTCAGTATGAAATTTAGAGTCTAATAAGATCAACTTGATTTTTGATTAATAGTAAATTATGAATAGTCATTTTATGCTTAGAATTAGTAATGTGACTAAATGGATTTTTAATCTCATTTAAAGAAAGTATTAATATAATCTAGGAACCTTGATTAAGTAATGCGATTCAATAAAATGGTTAAATAACGGTTTCATAAATTATTATTCATGTATTAGTTTTTTCGGGTGAATAGTGTTTTTTAATTAAAAATTAAATTAAAAATATTTAGAAAATTATTTTTATAAAATGGATTTCATTTTTGAACTCAAATAATCGATATTATGAAAGGTAATTTTTGGGATTTTTTCTGAAAAAATAAATTTTCGGTGAATAGTGTATTTATTTAAAAAATAAATTAAAAATATTTAGAAAATTATTTTTATAAAATGGAGTTCATTTTTGAAATCAAAGCATTGATATTTGGTTACTGTGAAATTTTGGTATTTTTCTGAGAAAGTTGAATTTTCAGTAAATAGTAAAAATACAGTTTTAGGGTTTCGGTATGTTTAATGACATCATACCTATGTCATGACGATGCCATGAGATATTTTAAGGGATTTCCGACCAAAGGTGATGAATTATTTTATTGGGGGCCCCATGTGGCCTATCTCTATGGAAAATACGACGGGAGATCCCATGCTTTTTAGAAAACCACTTGTGAGGTGTCCCTTGGCCATTAATGCCTTGTCCCCTCACTTTCCCCATAAATACCAAGACAACCCCTCATCCATTTCGACTCCCCACTCTCCCCCAACGGAGTTCGGGTCTCATTACCTCCCATTGAGTCCTCCCAAGGTGCCCCCAATCCCTCAAGGTCCCCACCTTTGAGTTTTAAGAGTTACATTTTAAGGTAAGGGATCTGACCTCTCTCTTTCTTTTCAAGTAATCTCTTTTATGTCATTTATTTTACGCTCAATGTTCCTATGTTAACGGATGTTATTTTATATTCCTCTTACTTCCCTTTTCATTTTCATATAATGAGATATGCCCTCTTACTCTCATTATTTCGTTTTATGATGTTTTATGTGGCGTCGTTAGGCTGCCGAAATTTTTGTAACAGATTCTTTCTCCCTTCTCATTTTCAAGATCTATTTTCATGTAAAGTCTTTCAAGTTCCTTTTTATTATGTTGGGGGTATTATCTATATATTTATCATACTGATATTTTATGATCATATGATGAGAGACCCCATTTTATCTCATCAATTCAGTATTTTGAAGTTTTAAGTGGCACCGTTAGGCTGCCGAATTTTTAAGTGGTTCTTTCACCCTTCTCATTTTCAAAGTTCTAATTCCATGTCAAGTCTTCCAAGTTCCTTTTTATTATGTTGGGGTATGATCACTATGTCTATCATACTGAACTTTTATGTTCATATGATGAGAGACCCTATTTGATCTCATCAATTCATTTTTGTGGAAGTTTAAGTGACGTTGTTAGGCTGCTGAATTTTTAAGGGATTCTTTCACCCTTCTCATTTTCAAGATCTATTTTCATGTCAAGACTTTAATGTTCCTTTTAATTATGTTGGGGTATGATATCTATATCAATCATACTTATATTTTATGTTCATATGAAAAGAAACCCTATTTGATCTCGTCAATTCATTTTTTTGAAGTTTAAGTGACGCTGTTAGGCTGCCGAATTTTTAATGGATTCGTTCACCCTTCTCTTTTTCAAGTTATATTTTCTCGCCAAGTCTTTCAAGTTCCTTTTAATTATGTTGGGGTATGATATCTATATCTATAATACTGATCATTTATGTTCATATGATGAGATACCCTATTTGATCTCTTCAATCCATTTTTTGAAGTTTTATGTGACGCCATTAGGCTGCCGAATTCTCATAAGAGAAGTCTTATTTTTTGTCTTCCTTTCATGTTCTTCTTTTCATACGGTATATCATTAAAATTTCATTACCATGTTCTTAAATACTTTATATTCTGTTCCCCTACTATTTTTTGTATCATTTTGGAGTGGGTGACCCATGTCCCCTCTCTTTTAAATGTTTTCTAAAACCATGTATCATAGCTGTTATGCTGCATTATTTTCGTCTCAAAATGCCTCCCTCATTATCTCAAAATTATTTTATGTTATTAATTGAATACTCAAATATCTTATTTCTACATGTGTATTCACATATATATCAAAATTTTCTATTTTAAATTCTGTTATTTACATACATGAAACCCGCTTTACCTTTTCCGTGGGTTTAAAGTGACATAAAGATCATGTCTTTAAAGCAGTTTTTTAAACACTATGATTATGAAATGAAACCCGTTTCTTTTATGATATATGGGTTTTTTATGAAATGATTGATGATGATATATGTGGCTCACATGATAACAAAGACATGTCAAGGGTGCGTCCTTATAGCGCTCCAATTCATTGGGTAAAGACTTAATCTCTGGAGATGACCTTTTAGGCCGATACCTTGGTGAATCACCTTGGTAATTTTTAATGACACCTTGGGTATGGTCCTTAGTGAAACGAAATGATTGTCAATATTATATGTTTTAGCCACATCATCAAGTTATGAAAAACAATATTTTTATTATGATATGCCTCATGATTTCTTTCCCATGCCTTAATGTTTTTTTCATGACATTGTTGATGTATCTCAAGTTCCCATGCTAAATGTTTCCCCGTGTTTCCCTTACTGGACCATCTGCTCACCCTTTCTTTTGATGTATGTCCCCAGGTTATGAGATGTAGTAATGAACCTAGGATGAAGATTAAGAGAAGCCTTTCAAGTGTTTAAGAAGAATTTTTTTAATGTTTTAATGTTTTATGTTCCTGGTTTCCAAGACACTAAACCAAAAAGATCCTCAGTTTTGTAAAATGTAATGAATGTTTATGTGATAAAAAGGCGGGATGCTATATATTTCATAGTACTTCTTAGAAATGTTTAGATATTTATGTGGAAAATTATTGGGATGTTTATCCCACATCCTATTTGGGCCTCCTTGGGGACCCAAACAGATTATATAGTTACATGTGATTGTAGGGGAAATCTCCATAAAACTATTTTTTGATCATTGTTTTAGAGCATGGGAGCATAGGACTAAGATGAGGCTTGCGATGGAATGAGGGCACTTTTGGGTCGTTTTGGATTTTAGATACTTGTATTTTATTATATTTATATGTACCTATTTTGGATATTTTCTAGATTCATGTATCATCTGCATCATGGTATATGAGACACTTCTGGATTGTTACATATTCTTGTCTTGATTGTCTATTTTATCTATTGTCTGCATATTGTATCTACTTCCAATATTTAATGTGATTGACTTCCATTGTGAAAAATTATGGTAATGGGGGTATTTTCTCCCAAATGACTCACCCAGTCCCTAATTGCTAGTCATAATCCTCTGGCATTTGGGAAGATGTGCTTGAGGCCATGTAGCCAACCAGGCTTGGGGCACAGTTTAGGGACATCCGGGTTCGGGAGGTTACATTTGTACAATGATTCAATGATTTCATTTCAAAATTCATTTATGTAATATAAATATATAATATGATGTTGTGCATGTAGATACTAAATCACATCTAGGTGTGAATAAAATTCATTAATGTAAAATATAAATTCTTTTGGGTGGTAATTCTTGTAGTGAGATAAATTCCTTAAACTAATAAAAAATACTATGGGTGATAAAATTCATAAAGTGGGAAAAATTTTCTAGTGAGAGAAATTCAATTGTTTGAGAGGTTAGATAGATGGTATTTCTTGGTGACTTTTATAGATTTAGAATCGGTAATAAAATTATATATGTCACTTTTAGGGTAAGATTTAGTCGAACTATGTTATCTAGCACTACAAAAGAGTGGTCTTGGTGAAATTTTATTAGTGGAAGTTCAAATAATCCCTAATAAAAAAACATTATTAAATATATTTTAAATATAGTGGGGGCTTCATTGAACCCACTGCTAATATATTTAAAAAATAACTGACCCCGCCCCTTCCACCAGATGCCCTAACCCCCTCGCTCCCTTGGTCATGCCTCTCCCCAATACTGGCGACTTCCCTCCCCCTTGGCGACACCACTCCTCGACGTCGGCAATCACTCCTCCCTCTCGGCCTCGCCTCTCCCCAACACTAGTGACCACCCCCACCTCGATCACGACTCTCCCCGGCGCTAGTGACTCCCTCCCTCCCCCTACCCAACACCTATCCCTCAGCCCCACCTCTCCCTGAAGTTAATGACCACCCCTCCCCCTCGACCATGCCCCGCCCCCAACATCAGTGACTGCCCATCTCCCTCAATCGCACCTCTCCCCAATTACAGCAACTGCACCTCACTCTCGATAATGCATCTCCCCGGTGCACGTGATTACCCCCCTCTACCCAACCTATCTCCAACACCTATGACCACCCCTCCCCCTTGGTCACACCTCTCCCCAATGTAGGTGACCACCACTCACCCTCGACCCCACATCTCCCCGACACTGACCCCCATTCTCTCCAACAACATTCCTCTCCCACCTTCCCCCACTTCCCCCTGACGGCTCACCCCTCATCCTCAATGGTGAAACACCCATTTTCCTACTCTCACATATGATCCTCCTGACCCCAACCCCACTTTCTACCTGATGATGACCCCACAATGACCCCCCTGCTTCTTGATGGCGATCCCCAATGATGACCCCTCTCCCCCATTTCTTTGAGAGTTAATTCCCCAATTGTAAGGTGTAATTTTATAATATTGTATGATTGGATTGCTATATCATTATGTAGTATATCATATTGTACAATAAAATGATAAATTTTATCACTTAGGAATCCTATACACATAACTATCAATAATGCCTATTATAAATGGGGATCATGAATCATTTATATGATGAATTATTGTTTGTATGCGGGGTTATAAATAGTCTGTAATTACATGATTCATTTATCCCTCATGAATTCATGGTGAGTAAGCCTTAGTGAGTTTTGGAAAATGGTTGATTAGAGGATAGGAACCCATTTGGTTTTATTTATTATTCAATAATTTTTTAGTATGCTTCTTCCACACTGGAATGATACTTTCTAAGTAAGAACATACTGAGTGTACATGTATGTTCACCATGATTTTTTATACAATTTTTTTTATGTTATAGGATAAATTATGCGACTAAGCTTAACGAAGTTAATGGATATTTACTTTTAATTATACTTATTTGATTATCCATTTATATCATTATATCTGAATATATAGGGAGAAGAGTAAATATCCAATACCTATGGATAAAAGTTGGATTACATTACCTCAAAACACACCTCGTTATGACACGAGTTTGAAAAAAAATATTATGTAATTTAAAACTGACCAGTGGATGGTAGAATAAAATTTGTATGTCCTGATTGAAAATTCAAGTGATGGTTAAATAGAAATGAAGTATATGATCATTTTATATAGAAATAATTTTCTACTCAATATGTATGTAGGATTTGGCATGGTGAATATATTGGTATGGAAATTCAATACAAAGATAATCCTATCAACAAAACACAAAGTGACCCTCCATAGGGGAATTCAATTTGAAATTTGATTAATGAAACGTTTGTCTTTGCAGGATACAATGTCCATGATTTCAATAGATCAAAAAAACCTTCAATTGACCCTGAGAATTTTAATCCTTCTAATAAGTTCAACGACCAAAGAAATGAGCTTTATGAATTAGTTGAAGATGTGAAACAAGAACTATATGAAGGGTGTGATAAGTATTCAATGTTTCCTTTTCTACTTAAGTTGTATCATATAAACTGCCTCTGTGAAATTTTTGACAATGAAATGTACATGATTTTAGAGTTTCGTCATGATGCATTTAGTGAAGATATGAACATTGCTTCATTATATGAGATTAATAAAATAATAAATAAACATGGGCTGTATTAAACAAAGACACATGAATTCCATAATGATTGAATGCTTTAATAGGGAAATGATTCCGACAAAAGAGAATTAATAAGATTTCATAAAAGTAGATGAAAGTAAATGAACAACAATGAGTTTATAAATCATTGCAACCCCAAGAAGAAAAAAAACTCCTTAAACTTTATTTCATTACTTTCCTCTGATATGATGCTTGAAAAAATTATTCATGGCATATAAGACTACATACAAAATGAAGTGACTTGATCAAGATAGTAATAATGGATTGATGAGACATCCAATAGATTAAACATCATAGAAAATGTTTGATTCATTATATCTATATTTTTCTTCAAATATTAAGAATCCATGTTTTGGATTGGATTCGGATGGTTTTAACCCCTTTTGTAATTTCGGTACTAATTATAGTATTTGGTCAGTTGTTTTGATCCCTTATAATATACCTCCATAGAGGTGTATGAATAAATATTATTTTTTAATTTAGATGATTATTTCTATAAATAAAATTCCTAGAAATGGAATTGATGTATACCTTCAACCTCTAATCAAATAATTGTGAGAATTATGAGATGATGGAATGGAAACATACGACGCTACAATGAGAAAACTATTAAAAACACTTGCTAATTTAATATAGAAGATCACTAACATTCCTAGATTAGGAAAATTTATCTGATTGGAACACTCATACTAGTTTTCCTTGTCTAGTTTTTAATTTTTTTCATCAAAAATTACCTTATAGAAGAAAATGATGTTTTATATGTCATCATTGATTTGCTTCTTTATTCTCATAAATCTAGGTTTAACAAGACACAATTGAATGAAGATATTGAACTGAGAAATCCACTAAAAGTGTTATTAGGTTCCGAAACCATGTGAAAATTAATGAGTGTCATTGAAGAATTTGGAAAATAAACTCATTTTAAAGAAGGGGAAAATGGTACATGGTACAACATTTGAAGCATCTGGAACACAAAAATAACCGGTATATTTTTCAATATTCCTCATTAAGAGTTTAATTTGATATGTTATAATGTTCACATAATGAATATTGAGAAAAAAGTTTGTGGCAATGAAATTTTCACATTTTTTAATGAGAAGGGAAAATCATAGGATCACTTAATGCTCATAAGAATTTGGAGACAATGAATATAAAGCATGGTTTTTGGGAAAATGTGAATAGAATGTATCCTTCAACTATTTTTACAATGAAAAATCAAGAGAAAGTCTTATTACTTAAAACTTTAAAGAATTTAAAAGTGGAAGATAGATATTCAAGCAATATATCAAGGTGTATTGACTAAAAAAATTGAATTTTACGGGGAATGAAAAGTCACAACTCATGTATTTTGATGGAATAGTTGTTTTCATTGGCATCTGTAATATGTTAACTGAAAATTAAACTATTTTACCTTTTTCAAATAGCTTTGTTGAAAAAATCTAAATTTAATTGAGCTTGATAAACTTCAAGAAAGAATTGTTTTGACACTTTTTTATTTTTAGATGTTATTTACCCCTTCATTATTCACTATGATGAATCATTTGACTCGTGTATTTTGATGGAACAGTTGTTTTCATTGGAATTTTGTAATATGTTAACTGAAAATTAAACTATTTTACCTTTTTCAAATAGCTTTGTAGAAAAAATCTAAATCCAACTGAGCTTGATAAACTTCAAGAATGAATTGTTTTGACACTTTTTTATTTGTAGATGTTATTTCAACCTTCATTATTCACTATGATGAATCATTTGATTGTTCATTTTGTTGAAGAAGTAAAACATGGCTGACCAAAACATTATCAATTGATGTATCCAATTGAGAGGTACAAAGATATAATTTTTATTTTCATTAGTGAATTTAATTTTTATTAAATTATTGAATATTTTTTTATATGTTTCTTATTTTTTTCATTAGGTACATAGGCCATTTGAAATCATATATGATGAATGAATATCTATAGAAAGGATCTATTGCTAATGTTTACATAACCAAATAGTGATTGACATTGTATTCAAGGTATTTGGATTAGATTGAGACTAGATTTAATCTTGTTTAATGTTTTGATGATATCTACACTAATTGTCATTTTGAAAAGTAGTTATCAATATTTCCAATTATTGGATAACCAATTGGAAAGGGGTCAAATTTTAAACTGAATGAATTAATGTTTCTATAAGCACATAGAGATATAATGCTCAGTAGTCTTATTATAGATCCATTTATTGAAGAATTGTGATGTCAAACAAATAAGTGATTAAGGGGTAGATCTTGAAATGAGATTGAATTAAAAAAAGATGTTAATAAGGAGATTGTCAAATGGATCACCCATAAGGTAAGTATATACTCATATTAATATTATTGACATATTGTTAGTTTGTCTATGTTAAAACTAAATCTTTATATATATTTTTCTAGATAATGAATGTTGAAAATCAAGCTGAAGTATCAAATGATTTTAAGTTTTTTTGGCTCGAGGTCCTCTAAGAAAGTCTATGATATTTGATGCCTACAATATTCATGGATTTAGGTTTCACACAATTTATCACGAAGAAGACTTAAAAACTCAAAATAGTGGTGTATTTAAACTTATAGAGCTGGGATATTATGGAAATTTGGTTGATATAATTGAATAAAACTACCATGGTTAGTTTTTGGTTGTCTTATTCAAATGAAAGTTGGTTAATAATGATATGGGTATAATGAATGATTTATTACATTTTTATTCTATCAACTTCTCTCGATTTATCTATACCAATGAGAATGTAGAGAATAATCCATTTTTCTTGGCTTCTTATGTGATGATATTTTAATATGTTGTTGATGAAATACATGATGGTTAGAGTTTTTTTACACTTAAAGTAGATTGACTTATATGATATGAGTGATGAAGATCAATTGGTACTTTGTGATAGTGAACCTAATCAACCACAAAACCTTGAATAATTTTTTACTGACAATATAGAAAAAATAGAACTTTCAATAGAGGGTGAAAATGAAGCACTCGTCACAATGGAGGTTTATAATACTGAAGATAATGAAGATGAAGATAATTTAATGTATAAATTGGTAATTAAAATATATTAAAATTTCTCATTGATAAGTGGTTCTTACATATATATATTGTTCTAGTTTTTCTTTTTTCTTTTTGTAAAAAATTTTATGTTTTTAATTATATATACATTTAATATATCTGAACCAATTGAATTTCAAGAATGATGAGAACAAATAAATTTCAAAATCCCAGCGGGTTATCATCTCAAAGAACACCATAACGGTCGTCAGCTTCAGTGGATCTGAGTGACTCGATTGTACTTGATACTACCAGTGAGCCAGCCATTCCCCATATGCTTTTAGTATCCCACTTTCGAATTCACCTCCAGCTATGGAGCAGTTGGTCATCCCTTCATCTAGTGGATATTGTTGAGTTACTATTACAGGTATGTATGTCATTGTAAAAAACTATATATTTTATTAATTGTATAATTCATTTTTCAAATGGATAAAAATATCAATAGAAGATATATAAATATGACCATGAACGATGTATGAGACCTGAAGGAATTCAATATTATCATTCCTTTTGATGATTTTGGGGTGCCTACTGATGATGCTTCCAAAATCTATAGGTAGATTATTAGGCATCATATTTGTGATATAATGAGCATTCCCATTAATAATAAATATTTGAGATATATTCCTACAACATGGAAAAATGAGGTTTTTGATACATAATTAAAGGTTATTTAATTTAATGTTACTTGATAACTAATTTATGTGACATGAATAAAATTTTGTAATATACTTATACAGTGTTATGATTTTTATTTCTAGATGTTTTTTGATTTAGATGTCCCAGGATCTATTTCACACCAAATGCACTATGAAAAAATTAGGAATGAAATGGTGAGATTTTAAATGAATATTATGACATGATTTTAATGAAATAAGTTTCAGATCATAATAGATATATGAGAAAGTGTGTGAATGAATTTCTCAAGTGAAATTGAATTTGTTTGTCAATATTAACAGAGATGCATCTCATGAGTTAATTGCATATTTTAGAGCACCGTAATAACATAAACAAAATAAAATTATAATTTTTATTAAAGTTGCTATTTTTTGTAAGATTTATTGAAAAAAATACTATGAATCATGAGAAATAATTCATTCTTAATATCAGCGTGTCATAGAGTTTTTTAGAAAACGAATAATTTTGGTTTGTATTTTATTCATTATTATTTATATCATTTTATTATAAGTCAAATTTTTTCTAACTTGATTATATTTTTTATAAAGGATAATGAATTAGGTTACTCTGTTGGCCATACATAGATGTGGTTTAGAGTGCATAGGGAATCTGATGTTAGTTTTGTAAATGACCCTACCAAAGATGTTAGAGTAAGTATTTTTCATTATCATTTCATGTAATTTCATTACTATAAAAAATTAATAATGAAACATATATTATAATAAAAAAAATCCTTAAACCCAATTAAATGGGTCTGGATACATGGATAAAATGATGCCAATTTTGCATAGTTTGATACATCTAGCCAACCCCCAATTAATTGGGTTTAAGGCTTATTTGTTGATATAATTTTTTCCATTATTATTTTTTATAGTAATGAAATAACAATACATAGTAATAAAAAATTTATTAATTTGAAAATATTATGAAGATAAAATATTTTAAAAAATAATTGTTAATATTTTTGTATTAACAGGTTCAAATTCAACAAATATGCGATGTGAACCCTTCAAAATCTTCATCAGTTTCCCAGAATGATGAGGTTCCAATTGTTTTAGGGAAGAAGAATCCCATACATGTACGGGGGATGGGTTCTAGACATACTCAATCAGTTGTCTTTGATAGGGAGTCATCATCAGTTACTATTACACCTAGTGGGGGTTTGTGTAGCGCTATTGATAGGGAATCACAAAGATAAATTTCACGGTTGAAAGGAAAAGTGAAAGAATGGGAGTCTTATAAGAACACATAGGATCAATGGTGTGAGAAAATGGAAAATGATTTAGTTTTTATATTTCAATGGATTACTAGAATGATACCCAAGGAAATTTCTAGCCTTATAGCTGATCCTATCAAGGTAAATTCAAAATTTCAAAGGTCATTCACACATTTTCAATGAACACATACAACTTCCCTAAATAAAACGAAAACGATACTTAATATTGAAAACATGCACTTCGAGTCATACCGACAACATCTTGCACCAGATTGATGTGTGTTTGATTCCTATACATATAAAATAAATTATATATTGTTATCCTTATGTTTGAATATCATTCAAGATCATTTTCTCAGTTTTGACACAGTAAATAGTTTGTAACGGTACCAAAGCCTTTAAAAAGATGTGTGTGTGGGGGAGGGGGGGGGGGGGTCAAAAATAGGAATTATATTACATATCAACATAAAATTAGAGGAAAATGACTATGGATTGATTTTTGAAATGTGACAATAGATGATACATCATATCGAGTTATAGTTGACCTGAGATGGGTGTAAATGTATTTTTAGTGTTTTAAAACACCAAAACTTGTGTGTAATGGTTCAAACCACAAAAAACGATATCATAATGACCTGAAATCATGAGAAAACCACCATTGAATTATTTTTTACATGTACTCATATAAAAAATATCAATTAGACTTGTGGTGTAGTCAAACTTCCTTAGTAAATAGTTTTCAAAGGTAATAAATCCTGTAAAAACGCAGGATAGAGGGTAAAAAATAAAAAAATGATGTTGGATTTCCATGAATTTATAGAAAAATAAACATGATAATTTTTTGAAATGTAGGAACCAAAAACATTTTATTCCAAGGTATAGTTTTCCAGGGATTCCTGTAAATGCATTTTTAGTGTTTTAAACTACTAAAACATGTGTATAATATTCCAAACCAAAGAAAAGAACCTCATATTGACTTGAAATTTTAGGAAAACCACCATTGAATTATTTTTGGCACATAATCATAGAAAAAAAAATCATTCTAACGTGTGGTGTGGTTGGAATGAATTAGAAAATAAATTTTAAAGGCATCAATGCCTTTAAAAATGTGTGTCCGGGTGTTACAACTAGGAAAATTTCATCATATTTCAATAAAACCAGAAATGAAAAAAATTGTTTATTGATTTTTGAAATGTAGGACTCGACGATATGTCATTATGTGTTACAGTTTTTTTTGGAATGTTCATAAGTGGGTTTTTAGTGTTTTAAACCACATAAACATGCATGTAACGATCAAAAGAGTAGAAAAAGACCTCTTATTGACATGAAGTCATGAAAACCCCATTTTTTAGTTATTTATAATGTGTATTCATAGATAACACATCAATATGATATGCATTGTGGTCAGAATGGATGGAAAACTGTTTTTAACGGTCCCAAAGCCTTTGAAAATGTGTGTCAGAGGGTCAAAACCAGGTAAACATTGTCAGATTCCCATGAAATTATATAAAAATGACTATATATTAATTGTTGAAATGTAGAAACTGATAACATTTCATTATTATTTATGGGTTTCTTGGGATTCTTGTAAACACATTTTTAGTGTTTTAAAAGAGTAAAACAAGAATATATTGTTGAAAACCATAGAAAAATAACTTAAATTGATGTCAAATCATGTTAATTATATATTGAGTTATTTTTGACATTTACGCATAAAAAAGACATCAATATAAATTGTGGTGTGGTTGGAATGACTCGGAAAATGATTTTTAATGATATGGAAGCCTTTAAAAACATGTATATAAGGGTCAAAACTAGGAAAACATCAGTATATTTCTATGAAATAAAAGTAAAACAACCATAGAATTATTTTTGAAATGTTGTAACCAACATAACATCATTCTGAGTTATTATTTTCCCAAGATGCCTGTAAATGTTTTTTTTTGTTTTAAAACTCTAAAATGTGTGTGTAACATTAAAAAAAGAGAAAATGACCTCATGTTAATGTGAAATCAGGGTAAATTTACCAATTAGTTATATTTTATATGTACTCACTAACAACACATCAATATGATGTGATATGTAGTTGGAATGACTCAGTAAACCATTTATGAAGGTAATAAAGCCTTTAAAAACATGTGGTGGTGGTTCAAAACTAGAAAAAAATCATTCGATTTCCATGAAATCATAATTCAATATCCATAGGTTGATTTTTTAAATCTATTAATAGATGAGATTTCATTTTGAGTTACAGTTTTATTAGGATTCTCGTAAATTCATTTTTAGTATTTTAAAACACTAAAACATGCAACAGTCAAAGCCATAGAAAAAACAATAGATTTATGTCAAATCATGGGACAAACAGCATTGTTTTACATTTGAAATGTATGCATAATGTCAATCTGATGTGAAGTGTGGTCGGAATGTCTTGTTAAATAGTTTTTAAAGGTACTAAAGCCTTTAGAAACATGTTTCAGGGGGTCAAAACCAAGAAAATGTTGCCATATTTCCATGAAATCATAGAAAAATTACCATAGATTTATTTTTGAAATGTTGGAACCAACAAAACATAATTTTATGTTATGGTTTTCCTAGGATGTCTTTAAATGGATTTTTAGTGTTTTAAAACACATTAATGTGGGTGTAATGGTAAGAACCATATAAAATAAATCCATATTGACATGAAATCATGGGAAAACCACTATTGAGTTGTTTGTGATGTATACACATTGACATCATGTCAATCCGAAAAGTGGTGTGGTTAGAATGGCTTAATAAATAGTTTTTTTAAAGGTATCGAAGCCTCTAAAAACATTTGATAGAGGGTCAAAACTAAGAAAAAATCATAGAATTACCATGAAATAAATTTAAAACAACTATATATTTATTTTTGAAATATAATCACTAACGACACATGATTTCAAGTTACTGTTTTTCTAGGATACCTGTAAACACATTTTTAGTGTTTTAAAACACTAAAACATGCATGTAATGTACAAAACCATAGAAAAATACCTCAAATTGACATGAAATCATGGTACATATATATTTTAGTTATTTTTGATGTTTACACATAGAAAAAACATCAATATAACATGTAGTGTGATCAGAATGGATTAGTAAATAGTTTTTAATGGTACTGATGCTTTTAAAAACATGCATCAGGGGGTCAAAGCCAAAAAAAACATCATCTAATTTCTGTGAAATCATAGTAAAATTTCCAAATATTTATTTTTAAATTTTAATAATTGATGACACATCATTTTTATTTAAGGTTTACCTATGATTCCTATAACACGTTTTTTGTGTTTTAAAAAACTAAAATACAAGTGTAGCAGTCAAAACCATAGAAAAAACTACAGATTGATTTGAAATCATGGTAAAACCACCGTTAAGTTATTCTGGACATGTAATTGTAGAAAACATGTCAATCCAGTGTGTTTTGTGTTCAGAATGGATCGATAAATAGTTTTTAAATGTATCGATGCCTTTAAAAAGGTGTATTGGGGGGGGGGGGGAAACTAGGTAAACATAATCATATTACCATAAAATCATAGGAAAAAGACCATATATTTATTTTTGAAATTTATGAATCGTTGTAATGTCATTTGAAGTTAGGTTTTTTCTAGGATGCCCGTAAATAGGTTCTTAGTGATTTAAAACACATAAACGTGTATGTAACCATCATAACCATAGAAAACAACCTCAAATTGATGTTAAACCATGGAAAAACCACCATTTATTTAGTTTTTAAACATAGTAAATTCTTTTATATAAAATTCTTTAAAAAAATATTATGTAAAATTTAAGCACATTGCAGATCGATTTAAAAATCAATTAAAATTTTATATACATATCCATTTTTAGTTTCAAGTGCTGAATCATATTTTAAATAGGAAAATTTATGTTTCAAAATTGTTTTTCATGGTATATTTTTTTTTGTTAAAATGTCTTCTGTTTGATTAACAAAACAACAAATTTTATGTGTAACATTATAAATAAATTCCATTTCTTTTCACTTTTGTATTTATTTTCTTAAATGTTATTGTTTTTATTATAGGTGATAGATGTTAACATAAGGAAAGAGTATGACCATTCAATTCATGACATTATTTATAAGGTAGTGGTGATGGTTCTTAGTTTCATTTGTATGTTTAAATTTTATCAATGATTCTATTGTAATTATGATTTATTATGATTAGTTTTAATTTCTAATTTTTTTATTACAAATGACTAGATTATGTGGTTTGTTTCAATTAATGAGATGATGTGGAGGTAGAAGGATGAATCATAGGTCCTGGGATCGGAATGTATTGGACATGGGTTGTTTTTGGACATATTTTATATGTATGTATTGATAATTGAGGTATGGGTTGACTCAGGTAATCGGTTGACTGAGGTTATGATGACTATGAATGTATATGTATATAACTATAAATGTATCTTTTATGATGTATGTATGATGGGTTTATTTTGCATTTATGTTTTAGTTTGTTACATGTCAAAAATTTTATATTTATATTTTTTTATTAATTTTTTTTAAAAATTATATTTTTTTAAAAATATTTAGAGGTAATTTTTAAGAACCACTGTTAAAAAAATGAATTTGAATCATAATTAACAGTAGTTAATATTAACTACCAATAAACCTAACATCCACTGATATATTTATTGGTTTTTAGGTTCATCTTGTCTATTTTATTTTCAAAGTTTTTTTAAAAAATCACCGTTAAATAATATGAAAATCATTTCTAAATTCTCAAAAAAAGTCACACAAAAAACCTGTGCTAAATGAATCAAACTAATGTGAAATGACTAGTGAAGATGCAATACAGGTATATTTTAGTAACCACTGCTAAATAATTAGAGAAAGGATTATACTACTTCCACTATGAGAGAAAACTACTACTAAGAATTGTCTATTTTGTAGTATAGAGTCTTTATTAATTGTTTTTAATGCCTTCACCTGAAATGTTGGGTTCGAACCGAAGTTCTACAAGACCTCATGTATGCCTCCTTGTACACAAGAGATTTCTGACTAGCAGTGAGGGTCTAAGTCCATCAGTGGGGAGACTATACCCATAATATCATGTCATAATAAAAATAATACATAATAAATAATATAATATCAACTAGTGTAATTATGTGAAAACTTAAAGATGTGACAAATGTCATAAAATAATAAATCAGGTTCTAAAGTGGAAATCTAAACTAGAGTAATAATAGGAAGATAAATAAATAAATAAAAAATCAGGGTCCTCTGGAGTCCATCCCGATATACTACCATCTCCATTCTCATTTGCTCAGCCATCAACCATAGGTCCCTTTTCGTTATCCAAATCCCTAAACATAAATTCTGAATGTGCATCGATATTTTTATGCAAGGTGTGAGTAATAAAATTCAATAGGACACCACTAATTCATCCTTAACAAGTGTGAGCATGTTTAACTGATGTATTCAGTGATAATAACAAATGAAAAATAAATCATAAAATCAAAAATCTCATAATGAGGGGTTGTGCATTAACCAAGCCACTACAACCCCCGACTGTACTTGCTTCAACTCCATGTTGAATGGAATTTAAATATTTCAAAATTAATCAAGATATGACCATGAGACTAGAGATCATACTTCTTGGAATTGTGTGTAAGTACAACTCAACATCCACTAAGCTCGAACATTAGACTTCAGCTCCTACATATCCTCTTGGATCTATCCATACTGCCAAAGGATCTAGAAAAGTGGCACCTTATGATGGTTCCAGGAGTAGTGGAAGCATGTGGTGGTGGGAAATATATTAAAATTTCTTTTAATGATTATATTCTAAAAACCAAGAGTGAGGAGCTTGAACATCAAATTTTTAATTAATTTATTTAATGTCATAAAAAATTATTACCTTATCATAGGAATATTTCTTCATTAATGATGTTAATCATATGAAAAGACCCTTTTAAATTGCCTTCATTTCGATATGAGAATCTATGAATTGAATCCCTCTAGAGAAAATCCACACATGCTTCATTGATATCCAGTAAATGATAAACAATATATATGTTCTAGTGTGGGGAATAAAATGTCTTGTGTTGTTCATTCTTGATCACTCATTCTTTAATCTTCAATAAATCTCTCAAACATTTATTTTTCTTGAGAGGGAGCGAGATAGAGGAGTTAAAAGAAAATTCAATATTTGAAACAATTATCTATTTTCAATTACCTTCACAATAGCCATAACATGATATTTATTCAAGTAGATTTTAGGTTAGGATATTTTTTTATTTCATTCTAGTCCTTAAAAAAATACTATAACCTTTAATAATCCTAATTCCATATAATAATAATATTCTTATTATTATTCTATGGTGCGCTCCAACTTGAGCATCGAAAAATATTATCAAACCATATTTTTAATTAATATTATTTATTAGACATGGTCTTGGTCTACTCAAACTTTTATTTTATTTATTAAACACCTAAATAAATATTTAATTTAAATATTTCATTAATCAATATATAGTTTTGATCAATAAAACATGAATAAAATTATACCTTAGTCTTGAGAATAATATTTATTCAATTAATTAAATTCAAATTGTATTAATCAAGATCATCAGAAACACTTATTGTTTGACCCTCTAGGATTCTTTCTAACTGGCATCAAGAGCGCTTTCCTAAAGTCGAAAATTACTATCTAGAAATGAGTCAAGGCACCCAAGAGAAATAACATAATTTTGAAATGTTGAAAACCAAAAAATGAACACCCACTATATATTATAATCCCTTTATCATAATATCTCATCATGTAGGTTTCACATCTATGCCACCAACCTATTTTCATGGTACATCTTTCTGTAAATATCTATAATAAACACATATTTACACCATTTAAATGTAATTTAAAGCAATGGTTATATTTCAATCAAATGGATGAGATATCAGCTTCCATAAATATAGAAGGGATAAATCCTTCTTTAAATTATTCATTAATGACATGTGAGTCATGACAACAACAATGTGACCTAACATACCATGAATATATGTCGTCATGGTTTTCATCATAAAATCTCAGTGCATGAGTTATAAAATTCATTAATGATAATTTTAAAGTCCAGGTACCATTACACATGCTCTCATATAGGAATATATGATGACACCAAAACAGGTGGAATTCCTACCAGTGATTCTTTCTCATAATCTCACATATTAGTGATTACCAAGTGAGAACTTCATGATACTAAGACTCATCCTCTTATGGGTTCCCTCACTTAACAATCTATGAACTATGTGTCCCGTCACAGTACGTTAAACATTCTTTACGAATATCATCATAACACTTCAAGGTTCCCAATATAACAGGGAATAGCTATGACCTTATCAAGGTGACATATACTCTAGGAAATTATTACATTAGAGTCTTATTGAACAATTGAAAATATGTAATAATATTTTTTATTAATATTCAATATATCGAACATACATGTAATTAAAGTACAAATAGCTAATCCTAGGACACCAACTTCATGAAACTCCCACGAGGACTAGATCCAACTACCTACAATATTCAGTCCAATTGAACTCACTTAATAATCATATTTATGGTGAGTCAATATTTTAGTCAAGGGGAATGATAAATTTTCTTCTTTGGAAATACTTGTCACTAAAACCTCACCTCTCTTAAAAAAACCCTCAAGAGATGATACTTCCAAAGTACATGCTTCATCCATTGATTTGTAGTTGGCTATTTTATGAGAGACACCACTACAATATTATCACAATAGAGTGTAAGAGGATATTTACTATTATATACTAATTCAACATCTTGGATTATTTTTTGCATCCACAATGCTTATTTAGCTTCCTCAGAAGTCACAATATACATGGACTCTACTGTAAAATCAATGACCATAGCATTTTTTGAGCTCTTCCATATAACACTACCCCCATTAAAAGTGAATATGTATCTCATTTGTGACTTCATGTCATCTTGAAAAGTTTGAAAACTATAATCTTCATATCTTTTGATGACTTTTTCCCCATATCCTCCATAAACTATGAACATATCCTCAGTAAACCTCAACTAATTAAAGATGCTGTTGACTGCCATCTAATAGTGGTCAACGGGATCATCTTGATATCTTCTTATTGCACTTGATGCATATGAAACATCTATCCTAGTACATATCGTAATATACATGAATGACCAAAACACTGATGTTTATGAAAGTTTTTCCATTCTACTTACTTCCCCATGTTTCTGAGGAAACATTTTCCGGGATGGATGAATGCCATGTGACATTGGAAACAATCCCCTCTTAGATTTTTCCAAACAAAATATCTTAAGTATCTTATCAATGTGTGTACTTTGACTTAGGATGAGAAAATTCTTGGATCTATCATGATAGATCTTGATTCGAAATATATATGATGTCTCACCCAAGTCCTTCATAGAGAAGCATTTATTCAACCGCATCATAAAAAACTGTAAGACTGGTATTTTATTTCCTATAAGTAATATATCATCAAAATATACTATTATGAAAATGAACACATTCCCACTAAATTGATTGTAGACACAAGGATAATACTCATTCTTTATGAAACCACATTCTATTATAGATTCATCAAAAATAAATGTTCCATATCCTACAAAATTGATTTAATCCATAAATGGTATATTTTATAATTTGTATATATATTTTCATCTTTTGGAGTAACAAACACTTCAGGTTGTTTTATATCAACATGTTTCTGATGGTTCCCATTATGTAAGGCATTTTTGGCATCAATTTCTCAAATCTCATAGTCACGATAAGCCTCAATGTCATGTATAATTATGATGGATCTCAACATTACAACTGTTGAAAAGGATTCATTTCATTTAATTTCATGATTCTATTTCAATCCATTTAAAACTATTCATACCTTATTGGTACTGACTTTTCCTTCAATGTCTAGTTTCATATTTAATACCCACTTGTAACTAGTGGGTTTTACATCCATTGTAGGATCTACCAAAATAAAGACTTGATTTTGGTAGATGGAATCCATTTTATAATTGATGGATTATTTTCACTTGGCAACATCAATGCCACTTACTTCTTCCTTTTAGGTTATATGATCATTATTATAAACTAATAATTAGTCACCATCCTTGGTGATAGGAAAACCATACCATTTTGGTTTTCTAACCTCTCATGTACTCCCACACATTACATGTGTCTATAGAATAGTTCTTATAACATGTGGATTTATTGAACCTATTCCTATGACAAGTCTTATGTACCTTGACTCTTAACTTCATCTAATTCTATCTCCATCCCACCATCACTTTTAGAGATTTTTTCCCTGTCAAGGAATATGGAATGTTTTTCCACTATTACCTTTTTTATAAGGGTTCATATTTGTAATATCCCATTGTTTCTTTGAGTTATCCAATAGAGTCACATTCTACACCTCAAGGTTAACGTTTCATCATAAAATAGGCCTTAAAAACGCTTTACAAACCAAAAAATGCATGTAAGACAACATAGGTTTCTTTCCATTTCATAAATGGTATGGTATACTGAATAACCTTCATGATTCTTTTTTTTAAAAAGTTTTTTTTTGTAGAAAACCAATCTTTTGGAAAATAATGGTTTTTGAAAACAGGGTGAAGGTTTCTTAAATTTCAAGCCTAAACATTAACAGGGAGATAAGTTTTGTTTTAGAGAAAGTTGTTCTCTGGATACAGATGATCAGACTGAGCAGCACCAAATACAAAGTATCAAACTGTGTAGCACAGATCGGATAAGATTTTAGAATAATAATGTTTTTTATCAGACACATCATTGGTCGTAGATCCATTAGCACGAAGTTCATGTTTCATTCGACTCAGTGTTGGTTATAAAGTTAGAATGTTGTTGAAGAGTTTGAATGAAGATAGTGATGTTAGGAGTTTGAAAGTTTTAAACTTTCTAACCTTCTGTTAGACGATGATTTTCTAGATTTTAATTCCCAAATATCATAAATTTTCAATAATACTTGTGATACAATACTTATGATGAAAAGGTGGAGAATAGGTGAAACCATACATATTGTGTGTTGGTTGAAATGATACAAGGTTTTGAAAGTAATAGAAGTCATAATAATTTTCTATGTAAGTTGGAAGGGGATTTTCCAATATTGATGTTATCATAAATCATGAAAACTATCATGATAAAAGATTTTGAAGAAATGGAGGAATCATAATGATTTTCTTAGTTATATGAATCAATAAAAAGTTTGCATCAGATCTAGAAGTTCCAAGCATAGAAGTTTTTAGAAGTATGAATTAGTTATAGATAGTGAGGTTTGAAGAATTTCAATGTTGCAGAATTCATTTTCCATCACAATGAGAATTCCATCGTTATGATGATTCTATCAGACTAAAGATAATGATGTTCCATCAGACTAACTATGAGGAGGAAATTCAATTAGACTGACTATGAGGAAGAAATTCAATCATAATGACTTTGAGAGGTAAATTAAATCGGGATTTCCTTTTAGAACAAATGACAATTAGACTAAATCTAAGAAAAAATTCAACCAGACTAACTCTGATGAGGAAAGTCAATTCAGAATGAGATGAGGAAGTTCCGTCATAATGAGTTGAGGAAGTTCCATCATAATTAGCTAAGTATGTTTCATCATAATGAGCTAATGAAGTTCCATCATACCAAAGAAAATTTATGAAGTCTGATTATAATAATTACAAATAAGACTCAATAATATTTCATCATATTTGAGAAGAGTTTAAGTGGCCAAAATTCAAATTCAAATATGCGTAGATCATGAAGTTTTTGAATTTAATTATGTAGGAATTGTTTTCCAATTTCCTGCCTTTGTCTTTCTGGGATTCCTATTAATAGAATCACAATACATTCGTACTTTACATATTTTTTATGTGATTGGAAATGGTGGAGCACTGTAGAATTCATGTCAAAGTTATCTTTTTGGATTTAGACCTCAATATAAAGTTAGACATCTTAATGGTTTGTTTACCTAACTAAGGATTCTCTGACAGAGAATTTGAGATGAGTTTGAGTAATATATATCCAGAATGAGTTCATCGTAATGTTTCCATTAGACAAAATTTGTTTGACTATGTCCATTGAACCCATCCCCATCAGAATGAGAGAATTAGGACTTACCACATTGGACTAAGGATTCCAGATAGAGAATTTGTGGAGAAGTTTCAAGAAAGTCTTTATTATTTTATTTTGGCTCAATTGTTTGTAATGAAATTTGTAAGGTGATGGGAGTTAGTATAATAATTTCTATTGGGACATAGAATCTATATAGAGGTAGTTGGAATGAGTTGTATTCACTTATTTCTTATAGAAAATTTATATAGACCCACAGGAGTGGCTATGTATAGGACGTAGGTTCTCACACTGAGGAAAAACCTTTTAAATCATACATGATTTATTTGATTTCCTACATTTTCATGCATGGGTATTTACTAAAAGAAAATAAGGATTTAAAATGTAACAGTTTTCAAGAGTTATGTTTTTTAAAAGTATTGCAACTTATTAAAGTGACCAACTAATTCAACCCCTTCTAAGTTGTTATTTAATCCTTTGAAACTTTAATTTGTATCATATAGACGGTTCCTTTATTTAATCCCTATCATGGATATTATCTATTCTATCAATAGTAGAGTAATTCCTACATTTGATGGATGAAAAAATTAGATGATTCTTTATCTCCTATATTTTGGACTAGAAGTAGTTGATGCTACTACAATTGGTTTTACACCTATTAAGAAATATTCACTTATGTTTTTTACTAACAAAATTAATACAGAAGTTGATGGAAAGGCTATAAATTCTATTCTTATGTCCTTATGAGAAAATGGTTAACTGAAGGTGATCAGTTTCAAAACTTCAAAGAGTATGTGAGATAAGCTGGAAAGTATATTCAGTGAAAATACTAAAGTGAAGGAAGAAAAGGTATAAATTTGTAATAGTAATTATGAAGACATAAGAATTATAGATGAAGAATCCATTGATGAATAATTCATGAGTAAATAAAATTGTTTGTGTAAGATCCTGACCTTTCTTGAAGATGACACGAGATTAATTTCAGGTATTTATTTTTTTCATTTGTGAGAATACTTGGGTTGGGTTTTACCTTGGGGTTTGTTTGGGATAAAATTTGAGAAAATTGGAAGGGAGAAGATAAATTCATATTTGGGGCATGGTTTTCCCTAACCAGGTGCCCCATCCCATCACATTGTGCAACACTGGAAAGAGGAATTTCATGGTTAGCTCACGGTTTTTAAAACCATGCACCCTCTTAGGTGAAACTGTGCACCCACATAATATGGGCGCATGGTTAGGCTCACAGTTTGGGGAAACCATTCCCCCTTCCCAACTAATCATGCACTACCTTATAAATAACCCAAAAATTATATTTTTAATCACTCAAACCACCATTTTAACTTTTATTTGACCCCTATTCGACCCTAGAATATATTTCATGATTTTGGAGCCTCTGAGATGGATTAAAAGTCTTCATGACATCCATTATTTGTGATTCCAATACTATATAAAATATATTCACGCTTCTTAGTAAAAGGATCTCATCTCACTTGGTTTCTCATTCCTTCTACCTTCTTCTCCTATTTTAGATAGGGTTTGTTATCCTTAATTTTTATTGGATATATACCTTGTTTTTTTGATCTATATATATTATTGTAGATACATATATAGATTTATGATACCATTATTTTTTCAATCTTGAATTAGGGTTTTAGATTCAGATCTTGTTCTATGTCGTTGTGCTGCTCAAATTTTGGGGATTTCTGTTGGACGACCGCTTGTCAATGAATCGAGTTAGTTGGACTATAATCTAAATCCCAATGTCTTTATTTAAATTATGTATATGTTATTTTATAATTTCTATTGTTTTTTTTTGGAAATTATGTTCTTTACTGAATTAATTAATTTGGGGAATTAATTAATTAAGGAAATGTGAAATTGGGGATTTCAGAAATTATAATTAATTGTAGAATTAATTGTCAGATATTGAGATTTGAGGATTGAAATATTTAATTTTGTGATTAATTATGATCTATCGAGGTTTTTATTGACATAATTAATTGTGTAATTAATTATGGAATTTTGAGTTTGTGGATATTGATTAATTAATTGAAGAATTATTTAATGTGATTGATATTCCCAATTGATTTGGGAATTAAATAAGTGTATTTATGTGATAAACTAATAGTTGAATTAGTAAGTAAATTTGTGGGGTTATTTAATTGTTTAATTTAGTAATATAATTTAAGTTATTAATTAATTGTTGAATAAATTAATTTACATGATGTGGTTAATTAATTTTTGAAATAATTAATGTTATTTATGTGATTAGTTGATTATTGAATTTAATAATGGAATCTTTATGTTTAAATAATTGTTGAATTAGTAATTGGATTTTATTTGGATGTTTAACTATTGAATTAATTATGTGTTATGAATTCTAACATGGAAATATAGTTTCAAAATAAATAATGGGAACATGTTCATTCTAATGTGTAAGTTTTGAATGGTTACATTGTTATTTAGTTGTGAAATAAAGAATTGGATAATGATCATTATAGTGAGTAAGGTATGAACAGTAACATGGTCATTTATATGTGAATTAAATAATGGTAACATGGCCATTCTATTAGGTGATGTATGAATGGTAACATGTGAATTCAAGTATGAATTAAATAATGGTATCACTGACATTATGAGATAAGATATTCATTGGACATACATCAGGACCCTGTATGAGACAAAGTAGGTATTTAATGATAAAAATGGAATTATGAGATATGAAATCCATTAGGCATACTTTAGGCTTCAGAATGATCCAAAGAAAGTATTAAGGTATGAGTGTCTATGAGAGTTCGGGGGTTTATGTTGTTAATTAATGATTAATTGATAATGTGATAACTATTTACTTATGAATTGTAATTATGTATTTATACAACTAGATACACATTATATTAACTATATATTGTTTTATACACTGTTGGTGGTGGCCTTGTGAGCTATACTCACACCCTACTTGGGCTGCCTTATTAGTACCCCAATAGACTTTGTGTTTTCTGGATACGTTAAGGGAAAAATCTCATTGTTATATGGATGATATGGGATAGAGCATGGATGAGGAAACTAGAAATGATTTGATACCCAATTAGGGGTTTCATCAGTGTATTTATTTTGTGTTTAATTTTAGACACTTGAAAAATACATTGGCATGGCATATTTTTTTCTTTAGTTTTGATATTGTATTTCCACTTTTAGCTATCTCATGATACCAATTATTTCAGGTTATGATTACATGTTATTTAGTTATTTTTTATTAATTTTTTCTAGTGTATTTAATCTGATAAAAGGGGGTATATTCTCCCCATTATCGATATTTCATACCCTCAATACTATTCAGTATCCCTGAGCATATGGGGAGGCACACCGGGAGACATGTGACTGACCGACTCGAGGCACCGTTGTGTCGCACCTGGGTCAGGACATTACAAAGTGCTATCAAAGTACATTTTTCTATTATTTTTTATTACTATTTGGTAATGGTATACATCAAACTAGAATGATTCGGGACTTGGTTTTGATCTCATGAATGGGAGTAGCTAACCCATGTATTGGGAGAACCCAAGTACCCATGGTGGGATTGTTGTTATTTCTATTTGTTGTTACAGTTGAATATTATTTCTACTTGGGTGACACACTTGTTGTGTGTTGTGATTATTGATGTTAACTTTTTCTATGATTTGACTCGTGGACCAGTATGGAACAATATTTGAGTTACATGTATCATTCTAGGAACTTAGATTTATTGTGACATGCATCATTTTTCGGCACACATAGAAAAATGGGTTATGGGTAAGTTATTGAACTTGAACTGTTTTTCCTTTCTTGTGAAATTGAAATGAAAATGGCACCTAACATGAAATTGATAAATCTTTTAGAATGATGTAAAATGAGAATAAATGGGTGTCTAAATGAGAAACATGAATAATTAGAATGTTTTTACCCTTGTTAGCTAGGACCAAGGAGTAAGATTATTAAAGGTAGTGATAACACCTCAGTTTTGACTATGTGGTAGGGTTTGGGGAAATGACTTGTTGTGGAATATTTAATTTTACCCTAAATGTGTTAATTTTGTAAAAGGTTTCCTAAGTTACCTATTTGTAATGGTATAGATATTTCTCTATAATATCTCTTATTAAGAGGATAACATGAGGATATGGCTAGAGATGATCTAACAGTTGTATGAACTAAGGTACCAATTGTTTCAGGTGATGAATTCAGGGAGCAGTTCCAAGAGAACATTTCCCAAATCATGAAATTCAGGGGAAGAGACCCAGGGTGGGTTTTGAAGAGTATGTTTGATCTAAAAATGGAGTTACGAATTGAACACACACCTGCTTTTATTAGAGAGGGTGGACCTGAGTGAGATGATTTCTGGGTTATGTCCCTCGAGACTATAATTGACCACTTTGAGACTCATGTAGAGAGGATGCTCATGTTGGCTGTTTACATGATATGAGGATTAGTGAATCAGTGGTGGTATGTTCATTCCTGGACTATATAGGGCAATAGTATGTTATGGAAGGAACTATTGGATAAGTTTCTAGAGAACCTCTATCCAGAGATATTGAGGTAGAAGAGAGTAGCTGAGTTCATGAAGCTGACTTGGGGGAGTATATATGTGATAGACTATGTTTTACACATTACACATTTGCAACACTTTTCTCCAGCATTGGAAGTGGATGAGATAACAAAAGAGAGACATTTTTAGGATGGGCTTTAATGTGAGATTAAGTCCCAAGTTAACCATTTTTAGTTAAAAGAGTTTGCTGAGGTGGTGGATAAGGATCTCATAGATATGGGTAACCTGAAGAGGCTTCCAGTGTTGGAAAGGTGGTTCCATTTGGATGTTTAGAAGGTATGACTTTTGAGAGTAGGAATCATTGCTATGAAAACATCATCCAGGGAAACGGGAAATAAAGTTCCTAAAATGTGGGATCAGTTGAATAGGACCTTAATCGAGTGATCTATCACCAGTGTGGTAGATTAGGAAACTATTGAAGATATTTACCTCAAACACCATTATAGTTATAGTCTTTCAGAAATATGGGACATCTACAAATGTTCTATATGACCCAACGATAGATGAGTAGTAAATGTTTAGATAGTCAGAATCAGAGTGTAGGAAGAGGATATTCTGCACCATATCAGTCTTTCATTTGGAGTTCTACTAGACAAAGTGGTAAAGGTAGTGTATGTGGAGATTTAGGGTAAGATAACTCATATTAGTAGATTAGTGTATCATAGGGGACTTAGACTGCATCACGGGGAGGTGGGGTATGACCGTTGCATTCTATTCACCCTACACTTGTGGACATCAAGGCTGGACCATTGACAATGACATGTACTATTTTTATATCTTCTATGAAATCTAGTGCCTTATTTGATATCGGTGCCTATCATTCTTTTATTTCTACCAAACGTGGTAATGTTTTAAGCCTCGTGATGGAGTTCATTAGTGGGGTGTTGACGACAAACACACCTCAGGGAGTTCGGTCAAGAGACATTTTTTTGTGCAAGGGGTGTACTCTTGAGGTCGAGTAGTATCGATTTCTATGGGATCTTTATATCATAAACATGTCAAGCATGGAACTAATTATGGCTATTGACTGGTTAGTATCATATTGTCCCCACATTGATTTTTTCAATAAGAGAGTGACCATTACATCTCCTAAGGTTTACAAATATATTCACTGTGGAGTGTGGGATATCGTGGCGTTTTGAGTAGGTCAATTACTCATCAAATAAGAGATATCACAACCCAGGTTTCTAGTTTATTTATGGATTATGGAGGGCTAAAATAAGATGTAATTCCACACTTAGTGGATTTTTTAGGATGTTTTTAGTTCATATTTAGAAGGGATTCCACCTGAGAGAGATGTGGAATTTAGTATTGAGCTCATACTGGGGGAAGAGATGATTTCTATTCCACCATATAGAATGGCATCGGAAGATATTAAAGAGCTCAAAACTCAGTTTGAGGAATTACAGGATAAGGTATTTATTTATCTCAGTATGTCGCCTTGGGGTTCACTAGTGTTGTTTGAAAAGAAGGATGATAAAAGTTTATGCTTATGTGTTGATTACTGAAAGATGAACCAGATGACTGTGAAGAACCAGTATCCTCTCCCCTATATTGATGACCTATTTGACCAGTTGAGAGGAGCTTGTGTGTTCTCAAATATTAACTTAAGATTAGGGTATCCTACACTGAAACTCAGACTTCTAATATACCAAGGGATGAATTTAGAAGAAGGTATGGACTATATGATTTCATCATAATATTTCTTGGGTTGATGAACACACCAGTAATGTTTATGGACATAATGAAAAAAATCATTAATCTGTACCAAGATCAGTTTGTGGTAGTGTTTGTGGAAGACATCTTGGTACACTCCAAGACACATGATTATTATGACCAACATCTTTATATCATCCTATGTACACTAATCTAGAATTGTCTATATATCAAGATATCTATGTATAATTTTTTGGAGTGATTTGGTACACTTCTTGGGTAGAATCATCTCAGATGAATGTGTGTTGGTAAATCTAGAGAGGGTTCAGATAGTGATTTCTTGAGAGCATCCCAAGAGTATGTTTGATATCCATAGATTTCTTGGATTTTCTGAATAATATTAGAGGTTCATTCATGAAATTTACTGATTGGAAACATTGATGACGGGCTTAACCAAAAAAGGGTTAATGTTTTATTGGTCATGTGATTATGATAATTCTTTCTAGGAGATTAAGAATATTTTGGCAACAGTACCAATTTTGAACCTACCTGAGCAAGGTGATAAGTACACAGTGTATTGTGACACTTCTGGGATTGTAATTGGAGTTGTGTTGATGCAAGTAGATCAATTTGTTGTTTATGGGTCTTTGAAGTTGAGTCCCCATGAACCGAACTACACTACATATAACCTCATGTTGGCTATAAATGTTTATGTTTTAAAGTGTTAGGGACATTAACAATTGGGAAATTTATCTACTGTTTATATTGATCACAAGAGATTAAAGTACATATTTTCATAGTGAGACATGAATCTTTGATAACAAAGATTGGTTGAGTATATGCAGCCATCAAATTTGGAGCCAACATATATGCCTGGAAAGGGGAACATTGATGATGATACTTTGAGCAGGAAGGCTCAAACTCAAGTGGTTCAAGAGTCTAGTGCTGAGTGGAAGATGATGGTTTTATTGGATGAGATACACATTGGGGTTTATGAGAGTTAGGATTAGATGAATCTTGTAATAGTTTCATTGGAGTATACATTTTTGAGATAGATCTAAGATAGGAAGTTTGTGGATTTATAATGTTTTACCTTGAGGGAAAACCTCAATGGTGGGGAGTCACCTTCTGATTGGAGCATAGATGGGGATGAGGTCATCTATGTCAAGAATCAGGTTGTCATACCTAAAAGATTGCGAGACAAGCTAGTGTGTGAGTTTCATGCCTCGAAGTGGGTGGTACATCCAGGTGTGACCAAAATGCATCCTGAACTACAAAGAAAATTTTGATGGTTGGAAATGAAGAAGAAAATAGTAAGGTTTGTGACATGATTCTAAACCTATCAGTAGGTGAAGGACGATCATTAATGACCTATAGGTTTACTATACTCGTTGACCATTATAGAATGGAAGTGGAATAATGTGACCATGGGCTTTGTGTTGGCTCTCTCGAGGATTCCATAGAAGAATAATTCTATTTGGGTTACTGTGGATAGACTGAAAGAGGTAGTGAATTTCTTGAATATATGGGATACTTTCTCAGTGGAGCAGTTGGGATATTTGTATGTTTGGGTGATAGTCTCTCTGCAAGAGGTGCCACAGAATATTGTTTCAGACTGAATCATGTGTTTTACTTCATGTTTATTATTGGGATTGCAGAAGGTGCTTGGAATGTAGGTTTTATTGAGTATGAATTTCCACCCACTGAAAGATGGGTGGTCAGAGCATACTATACAAGTGCTTGAGGATATGTTTTGAGCTGGTGTTCTAAACTTCAGTAGGTCTTGGTAGAATCAACAAGAACTAGTGGAGTTCACCCATAACAATAATTATTGGGAAACTATATATATGTAACCATGTGAGGCTCTTTATAGTAGGCCATGAAGACCACCTCTAGTCTAGATGGAGGTAAGTGAGTCTAAGTTGTTGGGACCGAGTCTCGTGTAGGACACATTAGAGAATGTACAATTGATTCAAAAATTTATGGATACGACCCAAAGTAGATAGAAGTCATGCGCTGCTAGAAATAAATGACACCTAGAGTTTACAGAGGTTGATGATGTATTCATTTGGGTGTTTCCTAGATTTAATCACTATAGAATACAATGACATGGAAAGTGGGCACCCATGTGTGTTGGGCCATTTGAAGTGGTGGAGAGAATCAAGCTAGTGGCATAACGATTGGCTCTTTCACAGAGATACAGTGCTATGTATGATGTTTTCTAAGTGTCAAAACTAGGTTGGAATCACCCCAAACCTTCTAATGTGATCGATATGGATGATGTTGAGATTGAGATAGATTTTTCCATTGAAGGGAATCTAATATGTGTGTGGAATCGCAGTGAGAAAGTGTTGCGGGGAAAGACCATGCCTATAGTTTGTGTATTGTTGAAACATGGGAATGTGTGGGAGGAGGCATGGGAAAGAAAAGAAGATATGTGGGATCATTGTCCTAATCTTTTTGACTCAGAATGTTAGATATTCTTGGGAGTGCAGCTCAAGGATAAGATGTTATAAGGTGGTGAGATTGTAAGATCTCGACCTTTACTAAAGATGACTTGGTCTTAAATTTAGGTATTTAATTTTTCCTTGTTTCAGTGTACTTGGGTTGGGTTTTACCTTGATGTATGTTTGGGTGAAAAATTGAGAAAATTTGAAGGGAGAAGGGTAGTGCATAGTTGGCTCACGGTTTTCCCTAATCGTGTGCCCCTTCCCAGCAAGCCATGCAACCATGGACATAGAGGAATTATATGGTTGACACATGGTTTGTCAGTCTGTACACCCTATTATGAGAAACTATGAACCCCCATAATAGAGGTTCACTTTTAGGTACACATTAAGGAGAAACCATGCTCCCTTTCCCAACTATCCACGCTTGAATTTTGAAATCACCAAAAAATTAGATTTTTATTCACCAAAACCCCCATTTAACTCCTATTTGATCCCCATTTAACCCAAGATAATATCTCATGATTTTGGATAATCCTTTATTGATTAAAAGACTTAAAAAGCTTTTTCATTTGTTATTTTAACCCTGGATTGAAGATCTTCACCCCTCCCTATCAGAGGATCTTACCTCGCTTGGTTTCCTCTTCCTTATCCTTTATTATACTATTATAGAAAGGGGGTTTTATTCCTCTTTTGATTGGATATAGAAATGTTTTGTAGATTTGGATCTAGTATTGTAGATTTATATCTATATTTAAGAGATCGTGATTGATTTGATCTTGATTGAGGGTTTTAAATTTGAATCCCATTCTATATAATGGTGCTACTCAAATTATGATGATTTTCATTGGGTGATCGCTCATCAATGAATTGAGGTAGGTTTTCTATAATTCAAATCTCAAAGTATTTTTTTAAATTACATGTATGTAATTGTATAATTTCTATTAGATATTTACAAATTATATTCTTAATTGAATAAATTAATTTGTTGAAATAATTAATTGAGGAGATCAGAAATTTGGTATTTTGGGAATTATAGACTGAGATACTTAATTTTAGAATTAATTATGAGATATTAAGATTTTAGGATTGAGATATTTTTTTTGTGGAAATAATTATGATCTATTGAGATTGTGATTGTGATAATTAATTATGGAATTCATTATGTGATTTTTAGTTTGTGTATATTTATTAATTAATTGAATAATTCATTAATGGGATTTCAGTACTCAATTAATTAGAAAATTAATTAAGATGATTTATGTTATAAACTAATTATTGAATTAGTAATAAAATTGGTGTCGTTGATTAATTATTGAATTTACTAATAGAATTTAAGTGATTAATTAAATTTAAAATTAATTAATGTATATTATGTGATTAATTGTTTTTTGAATTAATTAATGTTACTTATGTGATTAGTTAAATTTTGAATTAACTAATGGAATTGTTATGTTTAACTAATTGTGGAACTAGTACTAGAATTGATGTGGATAATTAATTGTTGAATTAATTATGTGTTCAGAATGGTAACATGATTACTTTGTTGTGAATTAAATAACGGGAACATTGTCATTATAATGTGTTAGGTATGAATAGTAACATTTCCATTTAGTTGTGAAATAGAGAATGTGAACAAGATTATTCTAATGTGCAAGGTATGAATGTTAACATGGTCATTTAGTTGTGAATTAAAGAATAGAAACATAGACATTCTATTGTGTGATGTATGAATTGTCACATGTGAATAAAAATATGAATTAAATAATGATATCAATGGAATTATGAGATATGATATTCCTCAGACATAATTTGGGCTCCAACATATGTCAGAGTAGGTATTGAATGATAACAATGGAATTATTAGATATGATATCCCTCAGACATACTTTAGCCTCTGACATGAGTTGAAGTGGGGATTGAGGTATGATTGTCTACAGGAACCAAAATGTTTATATAGTTAAATAAACACTAATTGACAATGTGATAAATATTTTATTATGAATTGTAATTATTTCTCTATATAACTACATACACTTGTTATTGATAGGATATTGTTTTATTTTTTCATTAGTGCTGGCATACTATAATGCCTTAGATTTTCCATGCACTACTTTTTGGATACTATATAGATTATTTGTGAGACCGGGCACTGAGACGCTGTGTGATTATGAGGTCGTTGTTCCTAAAATAAATGTTTGAAATATATTAAATAGCATGCATGCATAGTTTTCATAAAAAAGTGTAATAACTTCTAAACGACTTCCCTGATCAGAAATATGATTGTACCGTTGAGTTCAAAATGCAAGGTTGACCGTAGGAATGAATTAAAATTAGTCGGTGTGGGGCATTTGTAGAAAAGTCATCACAGGCGTGGAAATGAAAAAAATAAATCAATAAATTATTTTATTGAATTTTTGTTGATGCAGTGATTGATGGACTTTAAATAGACTATTATGGAGAAATACCAGGGTTCGTTGTACAAAACTGTAACCATTGGAGAGCCATTGGAGACAGCTTCAGTGAATCCTCATAGATGAATAGTGATATGATCTTTGATCAATGATCGATGCAAAAAAGATTCAATGGATCTCACCAAAAACACGACACAACCCCAATCTTCATTAGTGATCGATTTAAATCAAGGTAGGTAATGTATTTTTATTTTATTCATCCCCATTCTTGATTTATACAATGAACGTGAATCAATCAATGAAAATATTGATCTGTGTTTTTATTATTATGCGGGATGAGTTTATTTTATGAGGTTTTGATGGGAGAATATATTTTTAATTTTATTATTCATATTTTCATTCAAATTATGATGGATCAAGATTAACATGAACATCAATCAAGGTTTGTTACTCCAATATGTTCTTGTTATTTTCTCCCCCCATTCATCATTCGTCATGAGAATTCTCGATCAATCAATCATTGCGCACCCATTTCTTGGTGCAACGATCTGATATCGTACATGTAAGATTGGAATATCCGAACAGAGGTGTGATGATGGAGATAATGCAATTTAGATGACAGAGGATACCCAATTTACCATTCTTTAACATACAACAATGAATGCTAATTTGATTCATTTTTTAGTAGAATTGATGGCGTAATGTGTTCATCATCGACAAAAAGGATTGGATGAGTTGGGATCTTCAGTATCATGGTGAAACGATCACCAGATTGAAATCTGGAGGCATTGGATCAAATGTAGGAGTAGATATGGGATTCTGAAAAATCCTGAACAACATAATGTTTAATCTGGATCTATATGTTGTGTGGGGCCACATGAGCTGTGATTAGGGATTCCATAGGAAGTTAAATATCACTTGGAATTTGACCCCTTTCACATAGCATGTGGTATCACCTGGGTGACTCGGCATGTACTCAAGAATCACACGGGCTATTTACATGGGAAGATGTTCACAAGGTAAGCTGTGTACTGGTACATGAGAATACATGCATAGGATGGTGATGTGTACTAGCACATGGTTAGAGTAAATGGGATATGTACTTAGAGTGTACTACTACATGGACACAGTTTGATGAGATGAGCCATTTACACAGGCAAGACCAAGGTTCAAGGGAAATGGAGTGTGACCCCTACTACAGACTGTGTACTCTTTTATACATGTCTTGGAACCCTTGTACTCTATATCTTGGAAAAAAAATTCAGGGTTTTTTACTTTTATATTTTCCATGAGGGTTAGTATGAAATCATTTTTTACTCCCGGGGCAATGATCCCTTCAGCAGTAATTCCTAGATACAGTTGTTGGAATCCCTCTACGAGGCCCAGAGTGAGATCCTCTATTTATATTCATGTCCTAGGTGGAGATCTTGGTATCTACGTGACAAATTCTACATGGGAGTCAATCCTCTACTTAGCAGGTTAATCCAGATTGATTTGTTGGTATCACCCCATGGCCTTGCCAGTGATCCTCATCTGTGTATTGTATTCTATTCAAACTATTAGCATGATCTTTCTCATGAAGAGACCCAATAAGAAGTACCTATTGGACATACATCATCAATGCTATCATATTCAGGAGTGTGTTCTCTCAGGTGAGTGCTTTGGGGAATATTCTATATGGAATCATAGACTAGTATAATATGGTTGTGACTTACCTCTAGAAAGTGTGTCTTTGTTGAGTATATCTGGATATTATTGTTATATGTGTTGTAGAAATATACTTCTGTAATGATGAATGTATTTCCTTTGTTTTATATGATGCATGCCTATCATAGGGAATTTAAAAAGAAATTTAATTTTCCAAGTGTAGTATAATGGATGACCAGGTTCGTCTCACTTGAGGAACTTTCTCATTTGTTCACTCACATAATTTAATTCACGTAAACTAATTCTTTTTAATTGTTTTCTTAATTTAGGAATGTTATGAAATTTAAATTAATTAAAATATTAAACTGACATGCATTGAAAAAAATTAATTAGTGAATATATAACTTTGAATTTATGGGTTGGTTTGTGGGTTCCATCCTTCTCCTTGTTGGTGTTTAAATAAATTTTGATAATTCAATTTTGAGATCTCATTCTTGAATTACTATTATTTTATTAATTGGTGTGAAATATTGAATTCATTTAGAAATCTTAACTTCCCCTCCTACTTTAATCATGTTTGATGGAACAACTCAATCATGAGTTTGACACCTTCCAAGACATGGCTCTATCGTATGCCATTTCAACCACTAAATTGCTCAAATCCATCGTATTAAGAGATTTTATTCAGTATAAGGGAGGGAACATATTTAATAAAATAATATAAATGAGTTTGATTTTTGTTTCTTGGTCAGCTATCGCCACACCCATGCACATCACTCTTTCTCATAAAAAACATAATAAAACTTAAGAATTTTACCGTAGAATAAATAAAATTGACCTATACCTCCACAGATCCAAGGATCAAGTAAGTATATAATATTTTAGGGTAATAGGTAATGGTGGATACTATGAGAATAAGAAAATCAGAAAATAAGGATAAAATATGGAGAAGAAAGGAGGGTGGTTGGGTGGAAGAAAATACAAAAATAAAAACCATGCATGAATTTATTAAAAAACTAAATTACAATTGAAATTAAAAAAAAAACAATTAAAAAATTAAAAATATGATAAGGGAAATATTTGTGAACGTCCTCCATCGGTGGAGATCACCCCTTGACTCCTTGTAATAAATGTGATGGAAAATGGGATGAGATGAGAGGTGGGAGCTCCCCTCCTTTTATGGGATGAAATTTTGATCCTCATGTTTGCACATTTTTCGCATTATAAATGGATGATTAACACATTCCATCCTTCATAAAAGTTGTTAATTAATTACTTTTTCATTCAACCACAAAATTTAATATTGATTGGACTCTTCTCGAGGGATTTATGTATTTTGTGTTGACAATGTATTTTTTTCTAGATGAATTTTCCAGGAAGCTTCCTTCTATGTATAACATCTCTTTGCCACGATAATGGGAGACAAACTCCATGAAGTTTATTTAGGCAGTGTAAATATGTGTCCTAATTCATATGCATTTCTAATCAACTCCATTGTAGGTGTGCATCCTTATTTATACATCCGTTACGAAGGTGGGGTCCACGCTGCCTGCCCGAACAATTTCCAATCATCAATTATTTTTTTAGGCCATTAGATATTCGAATAAGCCTCTAGTCTAGAAGAAAATGTTAAAGGAATTAAAATAAGTATTATATAAAAATAATCATTCAATTTGGAATTATATTTTTTATAAATGACCAAAATTCCCTTGACGTAAAAATCTCTCAAAAATCCAGAATTTAATCACATTTCACTTTTTAGCTCAAAACACACCATAAATCCAAAATTGTTCCATATAAGCTCAAATTGATAAATTAAGAGGGTCAAAACAATTTAAATGCATATAAAATATGTGGAAAATATTAGTTTTATCAGTATATTTTTTGGTTTCGTGGTGTCTTACTAAGTATTGTTATACTAACCCATACATGTGGTTTTCCTTCATGTGTCGTGTCTTGTGTAGAAGATTGAAATTTTGATAGTGTATTAGGAAGACCGGGGCCAGACGATGCTTAGTGAGACATTAAAAAGTAATCACAAAAGGAGATATAACTAGTGGAAATATTTTTCTAGTTAGAGAAATAAAAAACTCTGGTTATCTAAGTTCCAAAGATGAGAATAAGTTGTGGTGACAAAGAATTGTCCAACTTTAGATGAAAAGAATGAAAAAACATTTTAAAGTTTATTATGTAAATTTTTTTTGAAAATTGAAAAGAAGGTAAGAAGATTTTTGTGTCACTTGTTAGAAAGGGAAGATGACTAATAAAATTCATAAGAAAGTTGAGATTCCAACTACTGGGCCTCTTTAACTTATTTATTCCAATTTATGTGGGTCAATGAGACATCAATAAAAAAGGATATTTATAATTTATCAATTTTAATGGTGATTTCACTCCAATGTCAAACATCATGTTTTTGAAACACAACTTAGAGCCTATATAAATGTTCAGGTTTTTCAAAAAAAAATTGATAAAGAGATGGGGGTTTATATATAAAAATTGAGAATGGATAATGGTATTGAGTTTACAAGAAATACATTCGAATATTATCTTGGAGATCATGGTATTAAACATTAGTATAGTTCTCTATATACTAGACAACAAAATGGAGTAGTAGAAAGGAAGAAAATAGGTTTGGTGGAAATGGGAAGAATCCTGTGAGAAGAATAAAAACTTTAAAAGTTATACTAGAGTGAAATTCTTAGTATTATATTAAATGTTTAGAAAAAAAATTTATGTTTGGAAACCAACATGAGTTCTTATGAAATTTTCTATGAGAAAAAACTTGTATTGACATACATCAATGTTTTTTGAATCCCATGTTTTCTTAAAATAAAAAATTTGGATCGGGGGAAAGTTTGATGAGAATGATGAGGAATGGACTTTTATTATTCGCCCAATGGAAGATGTTACAAATGTTAGAAAAATGTTTTTAAATGTTGGTGGAATCATATTATGTGGAATTTATTGAGAGTCAAACTTATTTAAAAAACATTATGGGGATTTTGAGGAATAAAAACTAAAATTTTCCAATGAAAATGAATGTGATAAAAGTAATGTTCATGAAGATTCAGATGAATCGTATGGTGAGGACAGTGAAGAAGGAAGAGGAACTCTGAAATTTCTTACATTAAATTTTTTTTGAGACTAATAATCTTTTGGGGAATTAGAAGGCTCTAGTTCAGGCTAGAAGAATGCTGAGATTAGAAAATAAAACTTCACTCATATCAAAATTTGAACTAGAATCAGTCTCATAAGATATTCAACACAAAGAATGTGTGAATTCTATGAATGAAGAGTTTGATAAAATTAAGAAAAATGAATCATACGAACTTGTTTTATGTATGAAATATAAAAATTTTATCATAAAAATGGGTTTATAGAAATATTTTGAATGAAAATAAATAATTTTCAAGAAACAAATCTAGGAATTTTTATAAAGGCTATGCACAGGTGGAAGGCATAGATTTTTATGAATCATTTTCCCCTATTTAATGGTTAGGAACTATTATAATGTTTTGAGTAGTGCCTGCTCATGAAAATTACAATGTGTATCAGATAGATATAAATTTGGATAAATTGAAGAAGAAGTTTACAATGAGTAACCTTTTGGGTTTCTACTTGATAAGGATGAAAACAAAGTTTTTATATTGAAGAAAGATTTATATGGGCTAAAATAAGATCCATATTCATGGTATTCTAAGATTGAAAATTATTGGAGAATGATGATTTTTTCAAAAGGATAAGTTGACAGAAACTTATATATTAAAGATGTTGACTTTGGTACTCTAATTGTAATTGTTCATGTGGATAATATAATTTTTTCTGGGGATGAAGAAAATTTTTGTAAATAATTTCTGAGGAAATGAAAAAGAATTTTCAAATATCAATGTTGTGAGATTTAACTTTCTTCCTTGTCTTACATGTTCAATATAAGGAAAAATAAATTTTCTTATCTTAAGAAAAGTATACAAGGGAATTGTTACAAAAATATGGAATTGTAGAATATAAAGAAGTTTCTAATCCTATCTTAGTGAGGATGAAGATTAGTAATGATGAGTTTGGAAAATGTGTGATTTAGAAAGACTTTTAGAAGATTATAGGAAGTATACTTTACCATATAATGTCAAGCCTGATATTTTTTATTCTTTTAATTTGTGTGCTATTTATCAAAGTAATCTGAAAGAGTCAAATATGTTGGCAGCAAGGATAATTCTGAGATATGTCAAAGGAACAAATTCAAAAGGATTATTATAAAAAATAAATTATGAGATGAAGTTTCATGTTTATACTAATATTGATAAGGAGGGAGATAATAATGATAGAAAATCAACCATAGGAGAAACATTTTTCATGGATGAATGTTGTGTAAATTTCCATATTATGAATCATAGTTCAGTAACCTTGAGAAAAGTGTATTGAGAATATGTTGTGACTATTCAAGTATGTACTTAGATATTGTGGATGGAATTTCAATTGGAAGATTTGAATATAAAGGTTTCTATACTATTGAAGACACTTTATGAAAATCAGATTGAAATTGATCTTTCTAAAAATCATGTCCAACATTCAAGATCAAAAAACATAAATATTAAGTATCACTTTATAAAAGAGAAATTTGCTGCTAGAGATGATTTGTTGGAATATATCTCAACGAAGTATTAAATTATTGATATATTCACAAATTGAATTCCAAAATATTGGTTTGATGAGTTGAGGATGAAAATTCATGTTCATCCTCCTATAATGACTTCCTGAAACTCAAAAGGAAGTCCCTCACCATTCTTTGGATTATATTGACAAAGGGGGAGAAAAAATAACAACATTGTACTATGTAAGAAGTTTTTAATTATCTTTATTTTATGAATATTAAGTTGTGTTTATCAGATAATGGGGGAGAAGAAAATAAAATTTATAGAAAAATAAAGGTGATAAAATATAAAATTTTGGGGATTTTATCTTAGCATGGGAATAAAATTTTCTTCTCACCAAGGGATGGATTTTTTAAAAAAAAAACTGTATCTATTAGTGTGGTGTCTAAACACTCTTTTAATAAAGGATGTGTTTTGGTAAAATTCAAAAAACATGAGTTGTTTACAAAAGTGGAATTGTGAAAATATTCTAAGAGTTGAAAAAGTTATTAATGAGTGTTGTTAAAAAATCCGAATGGGGATATTGAATAACATTTGTGATGTTTTTTTAGTAAATTTTTGTATTTTTTGATAACTAATATTTTATAAAATAATGTTTTGGAAAAACAAGTGAATGTTTCTGAATGTTCGAACACAAACATAAAGTGGGAGAAAAGTTTTTTTTTGAGAATGTTGTTTTATAGACACAGAGGATTGAACTGAGAAGCACCAGATGAAAAGTTTCAAACTGATCACCACCGGTCATAGAATTCATAAAAAAGTTATAGTTTTTATCACACACACCATCAGTCTCAGATCCATTGACATGAAGTTCAAGTTTCATTGGACTCAATGTTGGTTAGAAATTTATAATATTTCTAAAGAGGTTGAATAATGAAAGTGATGTCCTGAGATAGAAATTTCTTAAACATTCTAACCATCAATCAAATATTTCTTTTCTAGTTGTTAATTCTCAAATATCATTAGTTGTATGTAACTCTTGTGATGTGATCCTTATTAAAAAAAGGGAGAGAATATGTGAAACCAATCATATTGAGCATTGGTTGGAAATAAAGAAGGTGTTGAAGGTAAGGGAAATCGTAATAATTTCTATTTAAATCATATAGTACATTGATAATATATAAGTTCTCATAAATCAAGAAAACTATAATGATAAATTATTTTTATGAAATAGAGGAATCATAAAGATTGTATTGATTCTATAAATCAAGAAAAAAAAATCATCAGATCCAGTAGTACTGATCATAGAAGTTTTCAGAAGTCTGAATGATTTATAGTTGATGAGGTTTGAAGTATTTTGAAGTGGTAGATTTGAGTTTACATCGTAAATAATATTCCATCATAGTGATAATTCTATCATTATAAGGATTCCATTGGATTGAAGTTGAGGAAGTTCTATGAGGTAGAATATGAGGAGGAAATTTAATTAAACTGACTCTGATGAAGAAATTCAATCAAACTAACTCTGAGAAGGAAATTAAATCACACTGAATCTGAGAAATAAAGTTAATTAGAATAACTCTAATGCGGAAATTATATTTAGAATGAGATGAAGAACATTAATCGTAATGAGATGAGGAAGTTCTATCATTATGAGTTGAGTAATTTCTATTATAATGAATAAAAGTTAGGAAGTCTTAGAAGAATTATTATAAAGAAGACATAAGAAGATTTCATAATATTTGTGAAGAGTTTAAGTCGTCAAACTTGAAATTAAAATATGTATGTATATTTGATTTTTTTTAATTTGAGTAAGTGGAAAAGTTTTTTAGTTTCATAAATTTGTCTTTTTGGGATTCCTATAAATAGAAGAAATGTATATTCATACTTTTCAAATTTTTATGTGAGTGGAAAAAGAAGAGCACTACAGAATTCATGTCAAAGTTATCATTCAACATTTAAATCTCACTAGAGGTTTTGACATCTATATTTTTTGTTTATTGGGATGAGTAAGATCAGACTGAGCATTTGAGAAGAGTTTGAGTAATGCATATTGATAATGGATTCATCTGACAGAGTCCATCAGACTAAATTCTTTGGATTGAGTCCATTAGACCCAGCCCTATTGGATGGAGAAAATCAGACCCAACCACATCATAATGAGGATTCTGAGTTGAGAATTTGTTGTGTAGTTTGAAAAAGTATTTTTCTTTTGTTTTATGTCAATTTTTTTAAAGAAAAATTTATAACCAAATATGATTTAGTATAATCATTACAATTAGGATATATAATGTGTCTGATGGGAGTTTTCACAAGTTGTATTCACTTATTCATTTGAGGGAATTTCTATAGACCCATATGAGTGTCTATAAAAATGGTATAGGTTCTCACACTGAGGTCAAACCTTGTAAATATCATGTTATTTACTTTTTTTACTAATTTTTCAAACATTATTATTTACTAAATGATGATAACGATATAAAATTTAACAAGTTTCTGGGTTTAATATTTCCTAAATTATTGAAACTTATAAAAGTGAACAACTAATTCAACCCCACTTCTGAGTTATTATTTGATCCTTTGGAACATCATATACTGTTTTTCACTTTATTTGAAACTTATTTTAATATATTTTCTACTTTTTTGTAATTAAAATCCCTAAAAGAAAAATTTAATACTGTCATGACCCATCATTGATCTCACCATATCCAATAAGATGTGGTTACTCCTCTCACTTACATCATTCCACTAATTTTTATAAGGAAGAGTGAGTTAATATAGGATCACAAACTCCTATAAGTAATCAATGAATTCTTGATTGAGATATTCTCCACCAAGTTCTAAGAGGATTTTCTTAATCATATTACCAATTTGGTTCCCATTTTCATTCTTTTTTTTCTTGAATTTATCAAAATAACTAGACTTATACCTCATTAAGTAGACATATTCATTCCTACTAAAATCATCGGTAAAATTTATGAAGTATGAGAACCCACCCCTGTCGCAATAGGAAATGGTCCACACACACATTTATGAACTAATTCATGAATCTCTTTAGACCTTTCACCTTTTCTACTAAATGGGCATTTATTCATTTTACCATATAAATAACTGTGACAAATTCCAATTTGGTTTAGTTCAAAAGAAACTAAATATCCATTTTGGGTTAACTTAGTCAAGCATTTTTCATTTACATGACCTAGCCAATGATTCCATAATTGGGTGTGGCACGAGTTATGTGAAGTAGTTTCATTATCAATTTCCATTACTTGGTTTGTATAATACATTAAAAAAATTTGTTATTTAAATTCACCTTACCATAACAAATGTAATTTTTATAAAATAAGGAACATTCATTTTCAAATATTCAAATAAATCCATATATATAATGTTTAGATATATAAATAATTTTTATTGTAATGGATGAAACATAATAACAACCTTTCAAAACCAAGATCATTATAAGTTCCCATATTTTTCTAGGTACGTCTCACTCTTAGGTTTTCATTGAACATATTTTGTTGGGGTTTCCTTCGTAATTAAGCCTTAGTGACTAAGTCTTATTTGATGACAGAGAGCCTTTCTGGAGAAAATAACCATAATTTTAGGCATGTATGTATATTTAAATTAATGGATTCCATGTATAAATTTGTTAAATGGGATTACTAGGATTTTCAATGAGTTGAGGATGATCATAGGTGGTTTGGTCAATTTTATAGAAGATAATATAAAAGCTATTCAATGAAAAATTATATGTTGTGTACATGTTACATGACATGTAACTATTTCTAGATGCATTTCATGAACTAGTTTATGATGTGACTTGGTTACATGTCATGAACATGATTCACATCGTGTAAATGTTGATCAAAATAAATATTAACCTGGGGCAAAAGGTTTTTCCTACATAACATAAAAATGAGGAAATACATGACATGAAAGGATTACACATCATTTATTCCTCATACCTAGTAGTTTTAAGTGTGTAGTGTACTTATGAATCTCATTATTTTTTATTATAGCCTTTCATCTCTCTCTCTTAGGGTGATCTCTAGGAAATTTTGAATTATCTTCTCCCTTCCAGACGTCACATTTTCAAATTCGATCCTTGGTGAGTTTATTCACTTTTGTTTCCCTCTTCTCACCCGTCACTACTTTTCATTATAGTGTATATCATTTGAACATGGGTTTTGTTTTGGGATTTGATCTTGTTTAGGGTTAATCTAGGTTCTTCTTGTGATCTTTTATGACTTCTTCTTTAATGGATTTTGTCGTTAGAAGCATTGTGTTAATCACATGTTAAAGGTATGAAGACTAAACCTAACCCTATTATATAATTAATTGTGATTTATATGAAATATTTTGATTATGACCATGTAATGTGAACTATAATTAATTAGTTGATTTATAGTAAATCATGGATTAGATTCCTTTAAATTCAATGGTTGATGCAACCTGGATCATGGATACCTGTTGGGTGAGAAAACACTTGAGTAAAAAGAACTTGGATAATGGTTTAAATCATGGTGAGTATGACATGATACCTTAGGTTATTTCTTGATATAGAATCCCTAGGTAATCTATTATTGATTATTGATATTACTATTGATCATTTGAGAGAAAAATAAAAGTTTATATGAAATAAAAATGGAAATTTTAATAATTTACCATTGAGATTTATGATGTCATATTATGATATCCATACTCTTATGACTTATTGAGTTGGTGATGAAATGATTATGTATAGGGATATCCTAGTAGTGCATAAACTATTATATAGTAGGCTTGTCCTAGTGATACATGCCGAAATTCTTATATATGGGGATTTTCCTGGAGGTTGAAATGCTTATATAGTAGGCAATTCCCAATGATACTTGCTGAAATGCTTATCTACCTAGCTACACCCAGGGACACATGTTGAAATGCATTTATATAGGGTGATGATCGAAGGATGAAATTATTATACAATGAGAGATACATGATTGTTTGATTTTTCCATATTGTATGGATATAGATAAAATGGTTGTGTTACATGCTCAAAGAAATTTCATTACGGTTTTGAAATATGTTAATTGATATATTATATTAATTAGTTAATTAATTCATCTATTTATCACTTTATTTCATATAATTATTATCAGACTGGTTTTGTTTAGGGATGGTGGTGTTGACATACTGAGTTTTATTGACACTCTATTTGGGAATCGTTTGGTACTCGAGCAGATTACATGGATGGATGTTTGGACAAGGGAAAAAGACATTATTGTTGATTGTTTTGTTTCTTGCTGGATGTGATGGATTTTGGAGATGGGTTTGACATGGGGATTGGGAGGAGAGCCTTTTTGGATTATTTAATGTGAGTAGATTATTTTGTTTGTATTGGTTTTAGTTTTACTTTTAGATACATCATAGCTTGTCATTACATTATTCATCATTATAGGTTCCTCCTTTTATTTTCCTACTTGTATGATATAACATTTCCACTATTTCTCTCTTAATATAATTTTTATTACTATGGTTTAGTTCCACTATGTTTTACCAGGGGGTATAGTCTCCCCACTATAAATATCACAGCCTCACTACTAGTCAATAGCCTCTAGCATATGGGGATGGATTCTTGATTTCAAATAACCAAATCATTTTTACCATGTTAGAGGGTACCAGATCAGGGGACATTACAGAGTGGTATTAGAGGATCAGCTTGTAATTTTCTATTGCTTTATGTTTTTGGAAAAATTATAAAAGAGACTGGGATCTATTGGGACTTGGTAATGATCTTATTCATTGGAGTAGCTAACCCATGTAAGGGGGAAAATTTGAGTTCCAAGGATGGGATTATTGTTTATGTTGTTCTCTGGTAACAATTGATGTTATTTCACCTTGGTTGATTTATATGTTGCGTGATGTTATTATTTTGTGATGTTATTATTTATTGATATTTACACTCATGGAATAGTATGGTGATATATGAGTATGCATACATCATGATAAGTACATAGGGATATACATATATATATAATGACATGCATTGTTCATGACATGGACATGTTTATTGCATGTGTTATATACTTTCCATTATAACTTGTGAAATAATATATCTATTATATTTGATAAATGGAATGAAATAAACTATTATTTAATCATAAAACACTTATAATACATGGTTATAGAGACATATAGTAATGGTTCTCTACTGTTATCTCCTCTTAAGGTTGACTTTATTTTTAGCCAATGTTTATAGGAGTGTGTTTTTCTTGTAGATAAAATGACTACTCATCATCTTCGAGTTGAGTTCTAAGAGAGTGGAAATTAGTTATCTCCACCGTAGATGAACTAGAGCTTCCTATTGCTCTTGAGGATCAAATGAATGTTCATCATCACAAAAACTTCTTAAGGTTCATACAATCCATGTAAAATTAGACTATTTTCATTGTGCCATTGATATATGAGTTGATGAGAGAGATTCAGCTACAACATCAACCTATGTTCACTGGGGAGGGAGGCTCTAAGGTAGATGAGTTCTATATTGAGTCAATCTATACAATCATCATGCATCTTGAGACACCCACAGATAGGAGGGTGAATCTTGTTGTGTATATGCTCAGTGGACCTACCAAACATTGGTGGGATATTCTAGAGCAGGATGGGAAGGAGGAGGAGTTATCTTGGAAGGAATTCGAGGTGAATTTATTGAGCCACTTCTATCCATAGATGCTGAGGGATGAGAAGGATATTTAGTTCATGCATCTGATATAGGATATAATATTAGTGGTGGACTATGACGAACATTTCACCAACCTTCAATGCTTTGTTCCATATTTAGCTATTGATGAGATCTATATGGAGAAACATTTTCAGGATGGTATTCACTATAAGGTCAGGTCATAGGTGAATGTTTTTATTCTGAGTAGCTTTTTAGATTTGATGAATCATGAACTCATCACAGCAAAGAATCTGAGAGAGGACCCAAGAGGTATCCATGCTATTTCCATATGGTAAACTAGGATCACATATTTTGGTGGCAAGAAGTGATTCTATGACAGTTTTTTCCAAGGAAATGACATGAAGACCAGTTAGGGTAGGGGGAATCCATCTTAGGATCATATTCAATTTTAGTAAATCAGTGTAGACAGTTAATCCACAAGAAACCATAGTTTTCATACACCACTTTGGAGTGCCATGGTTGCAGTAGGATGGGCCATCATCATAAGTTTTTTAGAACATCTCATAGTATAGTAGTGTTAGGGGAGTAAAATAGGTAGTAGATTTTAGGAAGGACTAAACTACTCCTCATCAGATAGGTAGCTAGAGTTCTATAGTATGTTTAGGCTGAGGCGGGAGCTGTGTTACCCCATCGTAATGACATAATGGTTATTAGTAAAATTTGTTTCCTGAATAAATGTGTGTTGTATTATATTATATATTACACACATAAAAAATATAGAGAAACCAATAAAAAACTATATTAATAAATATTTTTACATTAATTAGCAATGAAACCAATTAAATTTACAAATATTACAACTAGAAAAAAATGATAAAATATAAAAGCTAAAATGAGAAAATATGGATCAACCTCATCTACTAGAATTATTGGCCCCACTACCAACACTATATAAAAGACCCAAAATTATAGTAAACCAATAAAAATTATTTAAAATGGAAATATTGAACCTTGAGAGGAATTTATTTGAATATTGAATGAAATAATTGAGTGGTATATATATAAGGTAATGTAACTGTTGGAATAGTAATGTGACCATTTGAATAGTAACCTGATCATTGGGAATAGTAACCTTACCATTGGAAGAGTGATTTTAACAAAAAATAATAAATTATGATATAAATAACATTTATCATGATTAATTTATGTAAATAAAAATATTATAATTCAATAAAAATAAATATCATGAATAAAAACCTCAATGAAAATAAATCATATTTTTTATAAAATGTATTTTAATGTATTTTGTAAAAATAATTATTTTCCTATTAAAAATTATATTTTACCTATTTTAGATATTTATTTTTATTAAATTAATATCATTTTTGAAATGATCATGTTAAAATTTTCCATTGGTGAATTGTTGGTAATATTATAAAATACTTTAGTTTTTAGGTGAATAGTAAAAATATATTTTTTCACATAATCGATGTATCTTAAGTTACATCATTCATGATGTAATAATGACATAAAAATTTATAGAAATTTTTTTCAGCCATAATATATTTAATTTCCTAAATGAATCATTAAAATACATTAACATTAATTTCCAAACCTAAAAATCACTTTCCAAAACCTAAATTCATAAGTGATTCCTTAAAATATCAATTTCTTTTTTTCTTCACTTTTCTTTTTAATATGTTAATGAATTAGAATTATAAAGATGATATAAAGTCTTAAAACCACTATATTATATTTATATATAATTTATTATGTCAAAAATGCACTATTATATATTTTTCATTCGATATATTATTTTATTAAATATTTTATTCTAAAAATACCCCTCTCTTAAAGTTTATATAACCCCTCTCCCTTCCCTTGGAAACACACTCCTCTCAAACATTAAAAAGTACAATATCATCCCAAATACTCCCTCTAAATCCCCTTACATTACTTAGGGAAATTTTGGAGCAATCCAACTCTAATCACCAAGGGTGTTATAGCATCTTACAAGAGAAGCTACATTGAGGAGAGAGTAAGTCCCTATTAACTTTTCCCTTTTTTCTTATTCTCTTTCTTATTTTTACCAAATAATTTAAAAACCATTTACTATAATACTAATTATTAAATTATTTAAAATTATATTATTTATGTTATCATGATGTAATTGTCATATTTATGACAAAAATAAATGCAATACTTCTCTTTCCCTCTCTTTTAATAACGTCCCGTTAAAGGTTGATTAACAACCTACGGAGACATTTCTAAGAAAATTCTTATAACTACCTTCATGGATGGATATTATTTATTATATATAATATATAAATAATTAATTACATTTATTATAATCTACTGGAGTTAATCATACTGTTCTACAAATGACTCAATGAAAATTGAGAAATCAAAGTGAAACAAGAAATGTTTAGGACAATTCTGATATCAAAACACATCAATTTCATCAATAGAAATTAATAAATATAATAAAATGATTATAATTGATAAATAATTGTATAAATGGATATAATTAACATATTTATTAGTTTTTTAATAAATATCAGTTTATTTTTCAAGAGGCACAAAAGTGACAAAATAAAGAAGGAATTAAGGTAAGGGGATTCATGAACCCAACTCTTTTTCGTTGGGTTATCCATATTTCAGGACATATTTGGAATAAATAGTCCTCTAATGTTCCTTAAATATAATTTCATTATTCCTCCCTCTTTTTTTGATATACATGTTTTTTATTTTACTGTATGGACTATACAATGATTTTCCAAAACAACTCTTCTTTCCAAAACAAAACATTGACTCCTCTTGAGTTGTTTATTCTTAACTAAAGAATGATGATTCTTATAGAAAATATGTTTTTCCATTTTTATTTTTGGAACCCTAAGTTTATTTATGAAATCATAATTTCCTAAATCCTCATGAAACACATTCCTTTCCATGGGTTATTTCATGAAATGACTATTACACATTCTATGTGACATGCATGATTATGTAAATATTATGATGTGATGACTAGAACAAAATTATATATCCCTCCAATGATTTGGGTAATGTGTTTTATCACACGAGATAACATTTATTATATGTCAACATGATGCAATATTTGTTTATAGTGATGATGTAATGATTATTGACATATGTTATGTGTTAACATGATGTTATCTTTATTCACAACTATATGTGGCATTTGACCACTATAACAAGACGTTTCATTTTTATGCATTTCCACATTCAATGAATTTATCACATTTTTACCTCATGATATTGATAATGATCATAAGATTATGATATGATGATTATGCTCACCCATGTTTTATTGATTCATGTTTTTTATTCATCCTCTTACAGGGCTTTTATCTTACCTCTTTCACTGATGTATATCGTTAGGTAATTGCATGTAATAATGATAAAGTGAGATATTAGAAGGATAAAGAAGAGGGACATAAATAAATTTTTATGTTTTATTATGTAAATGTTATTTATGAGCCTAATTTTTCTAAGACATAAACCTCTGGATCCTAGATTTGTAACTCTGTTATGTTGTTTATCTTTAAAATGATGTAATAGTTATGTATTAAAAATTAGGATCACTATAGTTGGTATCTAAGAATGGTTTAGTTAATTTGGGAATTATGATTAGAAAACAAGAGTAAAAACCATTTGTATAAGTCTATGTATAGGTAAAACATCCTAGAAGACTATTTTTAGAAAATTATAAACATAAGGATCCCATAAGATATTCCTTTAGTGTTAATTTCATAAAAGAATAAATTACTCATAATTTATTGACTTATGTTTTGTTCTAACATTTTCTATTCTAGAAAATGATAGGAATCAGGAGAAACAAGGCCTAAAACCTGTGAGAGTGACTATGAAACAATTATCCAAATGAGATACCCAATTCCATGGGAGGTTGAGTTAAAACCTTTGTGGAAATGATTACCTAGTTGTCTCGAGATATGAATAATAACATGAACTATGTGGAATGTCCATATTCACCCAATAATGATCAATTATCCATTGAGTCCTAAATGCAAAAATGGCCATCGATGTTTACTGGAACTTCCAATCCACTTGATGTGGAATTGTGGGCTAACTCAATAAAGAATATATTTTCTATGATCCATTTCTCTAAAAAGGAGATGGTGACTCTTGTAATTTATCATTAATATGGAGAAGCTATTCAATAGAAGGAATTGATAAAGAAAAAAAATCTAAAAGATTAAATGGAAGATATTGAGTGGGAAGAATTTAAGAAAAAATTTCCTACAAATCATCTCCCATGAACTCTTCAAAAAAAAGATTGAAAGAGAATTATTATAGCTAATGAAAAAGGAAGGTGAAGTTGTCACGACTTATGATTCAAACTTCATATGGTTTTAAATGTATTCCTTGTATTTTTTATCAATAATGATAGAAAAATAGAAATGTTCTTTAATTTTTTTTAAAAGACACCTTCGAAACGATCTAGAAATATAAGAATTTAGGTGTTTTGAATATGTGGTTAAATGTGCTCTTAAAGTAGATATGGAGTTTAATGAATGGTCCCATCGTTATGGAGATAGTAAGAGAATAATGGGATTTCATGATTGTGGGTAAAATGACAAATGGGGAAATAAGATCCAACTACCCACATGTCAAAAATGAGGGAAGATGTATCTTGTTAATTGCCTCAAAGGGATGGGGATATTCTTCAATTGTGGGAGAGAAGTACACCAAGCTAATGAATATTTAACATACATGAAGAAGCTGACCATATTGATAGAGGAAAAGAAGGAACATCCTAATGCACCACCCATGGTTCAAAGCTTCAAATATAGGGACCAAGGTTGTTATGAACGAAAGTGCACTAAACCACATGTCCTTGAGGGAAACCAGTGTCACCAATGACCAAAGTCAATAGAGCACGGTAAAGCTTATATCATCACTACTAATAAAGTGGAGTGTGAAAATGAATTCATACAATGTATGATTCCTATTCACTAAATAATAGAAAAAGTATTATTTCATTCTGGTTCTACTTATTCATTTATATCCTAAAAGTTTTCTAGAACTATTAATTTGAGGCCCCGATACATTTAAGTGGAGATATCCATAAAAAACACAGTGGTGTAATCATTACAACCAAAGTGTTGGACTCTTCTTCTATAATCATATTTGGGATTATTCTTCTTGAAAATCTTTTTATATTTCCCTTGTTGAAATTTGATGCTATATTATAAATATATTGGATTTCATTATATATAGATGAAATCAAATATTGGAAAAAAATCTATTTTTATATTTTGAATCGTCCCACGATCCTCTAAAAATGAAAGGAAGATCATGAATCTTCATTGGAAAATCCATCAACAGTGTGGGTTTTGATACACTATAGAGAAGCATCCCTTGCCCCAATGGATGAGTCAAAGGAAGGTATTAACCTAGAGGAAATTTCCATTGTTAGGGAATACATTGATGTATTTCTAAAAGAGTTACTTGGAATCCCCTGATCATGAGGTAGATTTCTCAATAGATCTCATACCTAGAGCCACTCCTATCTCAAGATTCATATATTGGATGTCCTTGATTGAAATGGAGGAGTTAAAGAGGTATCTACAATATCATTTGAAAAAATTGGTCATGCTCTCTATTATATCACCTAGGGGTGCACCAATTCTCTTTGTCAAGAAGAATGACAGATCAAAACAGGTGTATATCAATTAACAAGGTATCAACAAGATCACCATAAATAAAAATGATCTTCAACCAATGATTGATGACTTGTTCAATCAACTACAAGGAGTGAAGTAATTCTCAAAGGTGTATCTTTTTTATGGATATCATCAACTAAAGTTGAATAAGGGAGATATTCAAAATATTGTTTTCCTTACAAGGTATGGGAACTATTAGGTCATAGTAATTCCCTTCAGACGTACTAATTTTCCTACAATTATTATGGATTTGAATAATATATTCTTTAGAGACAACCTCAACAAATATTTGGTAGTTTTTATCGATTATATTCTAATTTATTCCAAGATTATGTAGGAACATGATGATAATCTAATGATTGTGTTGATGATATTAAGGAAGGAGAAATGTATTCTATGTTCAAAAAGTGTGACTTTGGATGAAATAAGTCACATTATTGGGGAACATGATCACAAGTTATGGAATTTATGTGGACCCTTCATAGAAAAAGGAAATTGAAGAATAACCTATACCCACTAGTGTCATAGAAATCTATAGTTTTATAGATTATCTAGTTAATATTAACATTTTGGGATAAATTTATCTTTATTTTTTAGCAAAAAAACTAATTTAATACAAAATGGGGTAAATTATTTATGGATAGAAGATATGAGGAAAGCTTTAAGGAGATCAAGAAGAGGCTAATCGCTGTTATTGTAATGTAATTTCCCAGTCAAGATAATTTTATCACTTAGAGGGGGAGAGAGTGAATCCGTGATATATTTTTCTTTTATATTTCCTTAATTATGTAATAACCATAGAATCTTATTAAATATGTCATTCCCAATTGAAAACAATTAATACACACATCTATAGGAACACATGAATTTATAAGTATCACTAATCCACAAGAACAGCTACATCCTTTCTATGATTTTGAAATGATCTAATACCACACAATCTGTTAGAAAATAATCCTTTTGTGTGGAATAAAATGTGTAGGATATTCCATTTCACTCATGTAGATCTATATAAACAATTCTATAGTGAATTTTATTCTTCTATAACAACTGATGAAATACAAAGTTTTGTAACCACACATGATATGGTGATTCTTTATCAACTTTCACAAATGTATTATTCTTAAAAAAATTCTACAATTTCTTACCTAGAAGTTGGTAATATATTTTCTAATTTTTTTTACAAAACTCAGTCTAATTTCCCAATCCAATTATCCCAGTCTGATTATCCCAGTTTTATTTCTCAATATGAAAAATATATTACTTTTTTAGAATATAGTTGTGAATATTCTTAACCACTTCTTCTTCAATAAAAAAATCCCAATATGATTTTCCCAGTTTGATGATTCAGCCCAAAAAGATGACCATTTGAATAAAACAAAACAAAATTTGGAAATTTATTCTTCTCTTTAGAGATATGTCTTCTCTATTCTTCGCATTTAATAGTACATATATCAAAAGTACAAACTACTTTCCCTTTTATACTCACCCAAAAAATGGTTTGGGTGGGATTCATAAAAAAATTCCCACTCAATCAAATGTTCTGAATCTACACATTCCCTTGAATTTTGGGTTCATATTAACTTTATAATCTCTCCTCAAAACTTATTTAACATTGTCAAATCCTCTCACAACTTCAAATATGCTTTAAAATTTCTGTAAAGATCATTCTAATTCTGATTTCCCATTTCAATTTGTTTTTATGACCTGCTTCATTATGATGAATAAAAATTGAAAACAATATATTATTATTCATCTCCTCTCTTGACCCACTTGATTTATAAACAAAGTAATTCAAACTATTTTAAATGGTCAACTAAATTATTGATATAGCTAATAATTTCTTCTTCATATTGGCCACCACATAATTTTCTTTTTCTTTTCATTCATCATTTCCAAAAAATTATTCCTCCGATGATGATTATGGCATACCGAGAATGGACCGGTATCACCAGCTTCAACATCAACAAATTAGTTCTCTTCTAAATATGATACCAATAAATTTTCATAACAAAAAATTATTCATATAATTAATATGATGAAATACTAAATTTGATGTATCAACATTAGTAACTTACTTATTTTTTGAGTATTATTCTAAAAAACATCTTTCTTCAAGGATTTAAATCTTCTAGATTTTGGTCTGATCGAAAACTAGAACCATTATTATGACTATCCTACCCTTCCTTTAAACAAATATGTATCTAGAAATATCATTATTATGATCATTTGACTAGAATTATTAAAATACATAATCTTTCTTCTTTAATAAACATTTAACAAGTATCATGACTTTCTTTATGGCTTTTATTACTTTGAAGATCAACTTTAGCATCATCTCACTTACCAAGTAAAGTGTTGAAACTTCCCTATCATTCATAAACATATTTATTTCCTAATCATCTTGAATACGATTGGCATGATTACAATCATACTGAATATGATTGGAATAAAATATTTCTCCCATTTCTTTCATCAAGATTTCATCACATGTTTTACAACTTAATTATGATTTATTAGAACTCCAAGATTAGAAAAGCAACATCACATTTTCATCAAAGTTAGGCAGACTCAAATTATTCCCCATTATGATCAGACATTTCATTCCAGACATTGGCTGAGTTTGATGATCCTATTCATCCAAAAAACAGATTCCCAACCTGATGGAATTTATTAACCATTGTGAGTATGATTTTATTCAATATGAAGGTCAGTCCAATTTTTATCAATTACAAAGTGAGGTGATTTATTTTCTTCTTAAACTCCATTGACAACAAATGAAAATACCTGAATATGATATTAATATTTATCATCTTAGTCCTAACAATCTCCCACTTTTTAATTTTTTTCTCAACAAAGGTTCATAAATAACTAAACTTTTTATCCTCAAGCAATGTATTACTTATCAAAAATTATAAGACTACGTGTGCTAAATCATTTTTGGAAATATGAATTATTGACATAAAATTCATGATGTCCAAAAGTAGTGATTATGAAAAATTTCCTCATCTTTTTTTCCTCAAAATTTAAACCTCCATAGAATACAAAAAAAATGTTTCCAAAAACCACTCGAACAAACAGTTAGAATAGTTCACACACTTACAATGATGAATTCACAATTTACCCACAACTCTCTCTATTTACATGCTTCTATAATGATTTATTTTTAAAACAATTCCCCCCCCCCCCCTTGAAAGAAATTTCCAAAGACAAGATGAGTGAGGGAACAAAAACACATACATCATCCTTGACGAGAAAGAGGTTAGATGACCCTGTTCAAGATCAATTTAGAGAATGCTTCCCTCGGTAAAGGTTTTGTGAAAATGTGAGTAGCTTGTTCCGATTTAGGAAAAAAACTCAAACTTCAACTCATTATTCTACACATGATATTTGATGAAATAATTGTTGATATCAATATGTTTCGAATGATAATTTTTTACCAGATTCATGGAAAGGTTGATTTCACTTTAATTATCACAACCCAAGATAAATGTTAACTTCAATTCAACAAGTTAGTATTCTAACTGATTCTTCATCCACATAAGTTGGGTAGTAGATTGTGTAGTTGAAACATCAGTTTTGAATATGGATTCATATACAAACATGGCCTATAGAAACATCAGTTTTGAATATAAACAACAGTACTCATGGGTTGCCTCCAATACGAATGAGAAAGACCTTATTCAAGTAACATAGTTCTCCCCATTTCCACAAGATATCTATTCTTCCATTCATCAACCCCATTTTGTTGAGGTGTGTATAGGGAACTATAATCATTAAAAATTTCATTCTTCTCAGGAAAAATTTCAAATTCTTAATTCTTATACTCATCACAATTATTATTTTTCCACTTTTTCACTGAATACTCACTTTTCTTCTTATCTTTTCTCCTAAAACCTTTAAACATTCTCAGAGCATATGATTTATGATTCATATTCATAACACAAGTAATGTGATTAAATTCATCAATGAATGTGATGAAGTAATTATCATCATTTTTTGATTGTTTTCTAATTGGTCTGTATATGAAGGAATGAATAAGTTCCAAGGGTTGTTTTGAAAAAATCTCAACATTCTTATACACAGACTTTTTGATTTTTTCTTTTATGAAAAATAGTGCAACAAAAATCTCTTATTCATTGAAAATCAAGAATATCTTGAACAAAATATATCTTTCAAAACATACTCTTTTTTGTTTGACACATGTTTCCCATCCTTTCATACTATAATTAATTTTATTCTACCATGCCCAACTAACAAGAGTTTTGTACCTCACCATCTTGAAATAAGTTTCCCTTTGTATGTTGGCCTCTTTTAACTATCTTTTCATCCTTAAAAATTTTCACAAAAAATACATCTTTCACAAAGGTAACTTTGTTACCATCATCACATAATAGTGAAATACTCAACAAGTTATGTTTCATCTCATCAATATAAAAATATTTCTTAGATTTAAACTTTTCTTTCCCAATGATAGTTGATCCAACACATTTGATTATTATTGTTTCATCTTTGTTGAATGCCAAAGTTACCTCTTTGAAGCCTTTTAAATTATTCAAAAAAATTAAATCTTTTTTCAGGTATGATGAACACCCGCTATTAAGAATCCAAGGTCGTTCACCATTAAATGATTTGAGGGTAGTTTTAAAAACAATTGATTTTTCTTTCTTCACCTCCAGCTTATGAGAATTGTTAGGAAAATTATATTGTGCCAGTAACAAAAAAATAAAACCCTTAGCAAGATTACCTGGTTATTCACATCTTTCAAAAATATTTTCTTGGAGTTGGAACATATTTTTAATTTTTAAATGATCATTATCAGGTTTCTTTTGAACTTCTTTTTTATACTTATTCTTTTGAGAATATTGAATCCCCCTAAACCTATGACTTTCATAACCTATAGAATAGTAGTAATTTTGTTGGTTGAACTAAAAAATATTTATTTTATTTATAATTCCATCACAATACCAGTATTAACTATAGAAACAATATTTTCCAATATAGATTCCATAGTGACTAGATTTATGAATAGGTTTCTTAGAAACCTTCTAATCTGGATTTTGATGACCCCCATCCTTTCTATTATCAATCAGTATCTTTATTTTGATCTTATTGCTCCCTTTATACTTGTCATAACAAGAAATAATAGTAACATTTACATATTACTAATTTTTAGAAACATTTTTAGGGTCATGTTTTTCAAAAACATATGAATTATCAACATTGTTAATAATAGCCACATATATAATTTTCTAAGATTTCTTATTTACAGAAATAATTCTATCATTCCTATCATCTTTTAATGGTTACTTTTTTTATCCTTATCAGGTTTTTCCTTATGACAACTTTCACCAACTTCATATATAGGATTTTTGGAAAATTTAATTTTAATTTCATCTTTACAATGTTTTTACTAGACATGTTCTAACAATTATTTTCATGCCATTAACTTCAATTCCAGAATTTCATTACGATTCTTTTCATCATTAAGATATTTTTTTCAAATCACTAATATCCAGTTGCATCTTTTTCTACTCATCTAAAAAAATATCATGAATTTTTTTATGAGGAACATTCATCTTAAAACTACTTGTTTTGTTTTTCAAGACTTTTAATATTTCTCAAATATTTTTCAAATCTTATTTTAAATGATATTTAAGTTGAGTTTCTTCTTAATCAGAACTGCTAATTCTGAATTCTTCATCATTAATTGTTACACTAAAAGTATTCTCACCAACATGCTCAGTAAAATTTATGAATTTAGCTTTATTATATTCTTATTATTTATCTTTAGATATGAAAATACACCTTTTATATTATCATAATTTTTTACCCTTCCCTATAGAAAAAAAAAATTTACACCCTATTTCTTCCATGACCTTCTTGTCTTTATTTATTCTCCATCACCATCTTTTTCATTTCTTTCTTTTTGGGAATTTTTTTATAAAGTGCCCAATGAATCCATATTTAAAACATTTCAAGGGAAAATTACCTTTATATTTACCTGTACCTCTTCTCACATTTTTATAAAAAAGGATAAAATGTCATCAAGATTTTTACATACCTCATTTTTAGAATAAAAATAACCACCTTATTCTTCAATAATAATATTTTTTAAATTCAATTTCTTCGCAGTCCTGAACGAATTTTCTCAATCAAATTTTATTTTTATTTTCATATCTTTATACCTTATTATTTTATAAGTGATGAGAGTTCTTTGAAAATCATCTATAAATAATGTTTATGATATCTATCATCTAATTAATAAACTTTAGCATAAAACTTGTTGGGAATAATTCATAATATCTTTTCATGAACTATAGAATCCTCAATCATTTAACTAAGACATCTGATAGTGTTGATGATGTTATTTAACCAGGTAAATAAGTCCCCAATAGATTCATACCCACCCATTTGCAAGTCTTCATACATAAGCCTCTAGATTTTTAATTTTTCTTCTTCACTTTTATATTACCTTCAAGTATGTTTTTCAGCTTATCCTCTATACCTTTAGCTATGGAAACACACTTCAACCTTAAAAATTCACTTTTAGAAAGTGATGACAGTAAATAATTCTTGTCCCTTCCATCACTATCTAGATTATTCTCATCAATAGATTAAGATGATCTTTATCATCAATAGGATGAAATACATCTGTTGCATCTTCAAGAAAATCATATCTAACAGACCTAAGATGTGGAATCATTATATCTTTCTAGATATGATAATTTATACCATCAAAAACCAGGATTCCTTTATTTTTGACACAATTCAAATTATCCAACAACTTCTCTTCAAAACTTCAACAATGAACAAATGAAGGGAACCTGTCTCTAATACTAATTGTAATTTCACAGTCAAGATAAGTGTATCACTGAGAGGGGGAGGGGTGAATTAGTGATATATTTTTCTTTTATATTTCCTTACATATTAAAAAACAATTTCCCCCCGTTAAATATTTCTTTTCCTATTCAAAATAATTAAAACCCACATCTATAAGAACACAAAAATTTACAAGGATTATTATTCAACAAGAATATATACATCCTTGGTATTGTTTGAAAATGATCTAATACCATACAATCCACTAGAATACAATCATTTTGTGTGGAATAGATTGAGTAGGATATTCCCTTTCACTTATGTGTCACTATGTAAATAATTCAATAGTGTATATTATCCTTATAGAACAAATGATGTAATACAAATTATTGTAACAAAACAAGTTAAGATGCTTCTTTATCAAATTTCACAAATGTGTTATTTTTTATAAAAAATATTTACTTTCTTACCTAGATGTCGGTAAGAACTTTTATGGACATTGTTATAAAACTCAGTTGGATTCTCCTAGTCTAATTGATGAATAAGAAAAATATATTACTTTGTTAGAATATATTTGAGAAAATTCTAAACATTTCTTCTTCTATCTAGAAATCCCATTACAATCTTTCCAGTCTGATGATTCAGCCCAATACGTTGACCAGTTGAATACAATATTGTCTCTCCTCATATGCTTCTATCCAAAATACTTGTTAAACGAAATTCAATTAGGAAACCTATTATTCTCTATAATGCTCTACCTTGTCTCTTAATCCCCATGTATAGTACATCTATCATAAATTACAAATTAATTTCTCTTTTATACTCACACCAAAAATTGGTTGGGTGGGATTCTTGGAAATTTTTCCTCTCAATTACATTTTACAAATCTATATGTTCCTTGAATTTTAGGTGCATCTTGCCTTCATGAACTCTTCTCAAAACATCTCGAGCCATCATGAATCTTTAAATAGATTTATCTATTATTTATACATTCTTTAAAAAAATTAGTTTTTATTCTAATTTCCCATTCTGATTTGTCATTAATATCTGCCTCATTACGATGATGACAAATTTAAAATAATATATTCTTCTTTATCTCTTCTCTTGACCCACTTGAATGATACACAATGAAATTAAACCTATTTTTAATGGTTGACTACATTATTGATAAATCTCTAAATTCATTCTTCATATTGTCCACCACATAATTTTCATTTTCTTTACATTCATTAGTTTCAAACAATTATTCCTCTACTGATTATGATGGCGTACTGAGTCTGATGGACCGGTATCAGCAGCTTCAACTTCAACAACTTCTTTCTCTTCTAAATACGATACTAGTAAATTTTTATCACAAAAAAATTCAACCTTTGATGAATATGATGACATAATAAATCCAATGGATCAACATTAAGAGCATATTTCTTTTTTGAATATTATGCTCACTAACTTCTTTCTTTGAGGATTTAAATATTTTTGGAATTTAGTTTACCTAAAAACTAGCACCTTTATTACGATCATGCTCCTTGGTCATTAAAGAATTATTCAACCAGAAATATCATTATGATGATCTTGAGACTGGAATGATTCAAATTCATCAAATTTATTCTTTCATAAAATTTTAGTAAGTACCCTTAATTCCTTCATGAAATTGATTATATTGAATGTCAGCTTTATCATCATGTAACCTACTAAGTAAAGTGTTTCTACTTACCTATATTTTATCAACATCATTATTTCCTTCTCAACATGAATAAAATTGGTATGATTATGGTCAAAATGAATATGATTGGTAGAATCTTTTTCTTCTCTTTATTTCATCAATATTTCATCACATGTTTTATAACATTATAATGATTTATGAGAACTCCAAGATCAGCAAAGCATCATTACATTTTCATTAAAGTCCGGAAGACTCTAATTTTCTCCATTACAATTAAACCTTTCATTCCAGACTTAGGGTGAGTATTATGATCCTCTTCATCCTAAGAACATTTTCCCAATACAATAAACTTTCTTAACCATTGTGAGTCTTATTTTCTTGAATGTGATGGTCAGTCTGATTTTCACCAAATAAAAAGTGTGGTGATTTATTTTCTTCTAAAATATCCTTGACAACAAAAAATAATACTTAAATATGGTAGTCATCCTTATCATCTTGGTTTTAACATGTACTCACACTACAAATAAGTGGACAAGGTTTTGTGATATGTAATGATGATTCAATGAAAGTCTTGGGTTGTATACTCATGTAGAATGATAAAGTGATATCTTATTCCTCATGAATGTCTTGGGTTGTATACCAATAAAAAGAGTCTAAAGTATATATTCACAGAGAGGTATATCAATATGAATCAAAGATAATGGTTTTATCTAATCATGGAATTTGATTTCTCTATTCACTACAATCAGAGAAAGAAAAATAAGGTATATGATGCTCTTAACAGGAAAAAACATGCGACTATATCTATGATGAAAACTGAGAGAGACCTTATCTTCTTTTATATGAAATGGTTATATCTTGAAATCATAACGATATGGAATACATCCTACCTCTCCCAAATGATTTCCCAACCATCTATTCAAGAGAATATCATGGAGACATAAAGGGGTGATCTGGAGCTAAAAAAAGTTGAAATCAATAAAGGAAGGGGAGCTACATGAGTTCCAAATTGATGATGATGGTGGTATTTATTTTTTAATGAGGCTTTTTGTTTCTTCATTAGCATAGATAAATACCATGTTATTGTATAATGCAAATAGCCTATCTTTCTACACCACCCCAGAAGTACCAATATGTATCATGATAATTGAGGACACTTTTGATGGGACAACAAGAAAAAAAAGATTACGGAGTATATATCAAGGTGTTTGGTATGCCATCATGTTAAATTAGTGTGAAAAAATTCCAATGGGACGATGAAACCATTTCTTATAACCATGTGTAAATGGGTGAATATCACAATGGACTTTATCACCAGTCTCCCAAAAACATCCACAGAAAAAAATATGAAATGGATTGTGGTGGATAGACTCACCAAGACTAACCACTTTATCACTATTTTGGATGATTTATCACTCAAGGAAATTTCCAAGATATATGTGAAGGAAATGGTGAGGTTTCATGGGGTTCCACTTTTGATCATATTTGATTGTGATCTAAGGTTCACTAATAAATTCTATTGAAGCATTCAATAAGAATTTAGTAGTCAATTAAATTTTAACATGACCTATCACCCCCAAAATGATATAAAATCTAAATGGACTTTTCAAACACTTGAGTACATGGTAATATCACACATGATGGAATTTAAAGGAGGATGTGATTAGCATATTCCATAGGTTAAGTTCTCATGTAAAAACAACTTCCACTCGAGTATTTAAATGGATATATATGAATCTAAAGCAATGTAGATCTCAAAATTTTTTCAGATGATGTTTTGTAATGAATTATACATGGACCCAATCTTGTGAAAGTTATGAAAATGAAGTTTCAATCAAAACAAAAACATATAAAAGCTACCCAGAGTCGGTAAAAGATCTATACTAACTACTATCGAAGGGACTTTAATTTTTATGTTAGAGAAAAAGTTCTCCTTTGAATATAACCATGGAAGAGAGTCATACACTTTGTAATGAAAGGTATGTTTTAGCCTGAGGAATATTGACCCCTTTGAGATCCTTGATCGCATAGGATTAGTGACATATCAACTTTCATTTCCAAAAAGTATGGCTCAAGTTCAAGATTTTTCCAAAACCAATTTTCTAGAAATAATTATGCCATTATCCTTCCATTATTGAGTTTTTTTGGGTTTTTTATGACTTTTTGTTAGGTCAAATTGTGGGTAAACCTAACTTGTTTTCAAAATACCTAGTGAGTCATTTTCCTCCCTTATAGAAAGTCACAACCTATCCCTATTACTCACACCTCTAAAACCAATTAGTTTCAACCAATATATGCCCATAGAGATTCCCAAAATCCCTCCCATAGACCTTGAATCCTCCCTTTGGTTAGAAATCCTTACAAGGAATCCTTTTGGTACAAACCAAAAGTAGTTACCTGATTAAGAGGTAACATCATCTCTCAAGTTTTTTTGTTTAATTTCCATTATCCAACCCCTCATATCTTATTATTTGATTCTTGTACAAAAAACCATATCCTAAATATAATAGTATGTTTTGTTCTAAGGGTCTTACCTAAACTTACAACTACTTACGTTTAATGGGTAATGAACATATTTTTTCTATGTACAGTGAAATACGGCCTCACAAAACGTCGATTGTTCATTTTACTTTACCAACTTTCACAGTTGGCCGTTATGATGGAAAATATATTTTTATATGAAATAAATGATATTTATTAATTCTTTATTCTAATTTAATCCTTTTATAATACACACCATTAATACTTTCTGTTTTTCATTAATACGATAACATTGTTTGTGGAAGTGTGGACTACCTCCCCCTCAAAGTGATGTGATTCATTCACACGATCCATGGAATGAATAAAGAATGATTATAATTAAAAATAAGTGGATTAAAAAACTCTAAATGATATAAATAAAATAATTACCTTCTTGGAAATATACTATATATATATTTATATATATATTTCTTTATTACCCTTTCACACACTTAAAATGTTATAACGTCGTTCATAGATGTGTGGACTACTGCCTCCTCGACACGATGTGATTCGTTTTACAGCACAATAATTATATATATAAGTATATATGATTAAATAATATATTATTTATGTTATATTTGTCATTCTGGAAATATTTGGTGTTACTTACCTTCATTCCATAACGATCATTGAAATATAAGAACGTCAATCATGCATACATATGGCCTACCATCACCATGATTGTAATGTTGGTTAATTTTTCATAACCATATTTTATAATTTATTTTAAAGGTATAATTAATGAAGGAACTTTTTAACTATTTTCATGATTATTATTTTTTAGATGTCATATAATGACCCCTTTGATAATAGTTGTCCTACCAATGTTGTTTGTTCACACATAATCCGAATTTGGTGTAAACTGACGATGTAAAAAGAATTGTTTAAGTAGTTGTATACAAAATAGTATAAAGTGAAATAAATGTAATGTTAAACATGAAAAAATTTCTCAAGAAAATAGAAAATTAACATAAGTTTATTTTACAGGAAGTCAAAGGACGTTCACCCAAAATGAAACTCAAGGTAATGTATTTACATTACACTATTTACATCTATGAGATAAATGTCATGTTCAACATTTAATTATTTTTTGTGGTGTATCTACTAGCCATTTTGATATATTATATAATTAATTATTTTATCTTTATGGTATTTAAAATATTCATTCAATAGTATTCGTTCATCAGTCTTATGATTTATATTGTTTTAGAGTGGTATGGGACACTTTGGGATGTTTAAATATTATTTTCTTTATGACTAGTACTAATGATATTTCAAAGGAATTTCCATTCTAGGATATTATTTATCCATTTTTAAACAGAACCATTCATTATTATCTGGTTATTCATGACCATTTCCAAGTATTAGTACTATTGTTTCCACTCTTTGGTACTCAAATTTTTTTAGAAAATGTTTTTATGAAAACTAAACATTAATTCTCTCGTTAGTCAGAGAACCTTTTTTCTTCTAAAACCCATGTTTTAATATATAAAAAATCCAAAAATGGTTTAAAAATGATTTGGTAAAAAAAATTACCCTTTTTTTCTTTTACCCGTGTTTTCAAATGAATCTTTTTATCAATTTATGAACAATTCATTTTTTAACCTTTAAAAATAAAAAAAGAATATTCTTTTACCTCATATGACAAGTACAGATTTACCCACCATCATTTATTTGATGCTTCAATTTTATGTATAAAAGGTTAATTTTTAATGAAAATGTTTTTAAAAGTGATTTTCAAAGAAAAAAATTTCCAAAAGGTTTTTCATAATAAAAGGATATTTTCCTCAATGATTTTTTGTAAATATCATTTTATAGTATTTCTTTTCATCATCAATAATAACCATTTATGTTTACTCCACTTGAGATTTATTTATAGAGACCATCCTTATTATTCCTCTAGGAGGGTTATTATTGATTTGTCCAAGGATTGTATTCACATTCACTTTATTGAATCATTTGTTATTCACCTTGAAATATTATATCTTCTATAATCATTGAACAATGAATTTCTCCCTAATTATCCATTTCATTCATCATGTATATTACTATTACCTAAACCTTATACCATTTTATATACTGTGTCTACTTTGGTAGTTATTTTATTATTTGGGAAAATATTGATAATTTCATATCCTTTATTCAAAATCGATATTTGATAAGGCATATTATTTATTTTGATTATTCGATATGAGGAATGATTTGGACAGGAAACGACGGGTGGAGCCCAAAATTTATATAGGTCCTCAATGAATCAATAGGTTCTCATGAGAAAAATTAGTTTCATAAATTAGAATTGTTTAAACCATCTTATGAAAGGTATTGATTGTATAGGTTTTCATGTTCCTCAAACATGATGTCTATTAAGAAATCATTTCACTTGTTTAGTTTTATTTATTATTCATCCATGATTTTTTACATTGACATATCTATTGATACATTTAATTTTCAGTTATTTTGATAGAATTTGTTTGAGTCTCTTACCTTGCCATGTTTATTTTTCTTTATCTAGTTATTTCAATGGAATGTGTTTTCAGTTATTACCATTCCATAATATTTATAAACTTCCTTCTCAATTTATTGATTATATAGTGAAATTCCTTCTCAGTTTATTGATTATGTGGAATTTGAGTTCAGTTATTCACCATGTCATAATTATTGTTCTGAATGATTCATTTTTACTTCTGCTATATTTTTTCCTTATTAAGAATTTGAGCTCACCCTTTTGATGTTTATTTCCCAAGGAATCCAAGAAGCGAACTTTGAAAGATATATAGGGTTTTACTAGATGGATTACATTTATCATTGAAGCTATTTATTTAGAAAGAATAAAAAGTTATGTTTTAATTATTGTATTCTTTTCTCATGTATGAATCACATTTACTAAGAATACTAAACTCTTGATCCTTCAGAATTTAATTCCCTGTAATATTTCCAATGTAAAAGTTTTAGACACCGACTCTGGGCCTTCTAGGGTCAGGTTACTACTGTTGGTATCAGAGAAAGTTTAGTATCATCCTTGGGAACTAGATTTAGGAAAACATAGTTTAGATAACATAGACCTAAGGTAGAATTTGAGGATAAGTATAGAATAAAATCATAGAATTTATGTAAGGTAGAGATTATGTGGTTCTTTATAGAAACACATCCATGCGCGGATACTACAAGTTTATGTTGTTTGGAAACATATGTATCTAGGATTAATAACTATGACAATGTATTTCAAGCCCAGCTTGGGGTAACCTGGTATTCAACAACAGGGCTTACTGCACAACTGCTTTGACACTCCGAGGGGATATATTTAGGATAATTTAAATTTACTTTAAAAACCATCATGAAGGATTTTGACAATGAATAACCTAGGTTAAAACTAGGGTGTTTAGATTGAAATTAGGGTATCATGATTTAAAAATCCGATAAATGATATTATGGATAGACTCTAGAATCAGGAAAGATCTATGTGGAAATAAGTGGATGATGTATTTATGTATTTGGGTTGTATTGAAAATTTTATTTAAAAGTCTATTTTGTGATTAACTAAATTTAAAGGATTTCCATCATATTTATTTTTGGAATTATATTAATTTTGTTTTAGAAAATAATAACCTATAAGCTGGGTGATAACTAATCAAATATGGGAAGGCTGTGGGTCTTAAACCCATGACCAATGGATGATAAGGGTTTCTTTCCAACCACTAACCTATAAAATTTCCTAGTTAATTTTTAATTTTTTTCAGTTAAGAAATTTGATGAATAAATGTTAATGATAAAACAGTAGTTTCACTTTTGAGGATTAGATATTAATCCAATAAATATATTGGTTTTAGAAGATAGTTAAAGAAAATAGTTAGAATTTTCACTCTTTTATAAGCCTCATGTTTCTTTAAATTTTTTTAGTGCTTGAGGCATAAAAAATCATTATTGGTAATTAATTTCTAGGAGTAAAGGAATGAATTATAATTTGATCAAAGAACAACCAAAATTTAGTATTTTTCAAACGAAATTGAAACCTATCATGTAAGAATATTTCATTATATTTTTAAGTAGTAAAATAATTACCAAACATTAGGAAAATGTCTTAAAAATAATTTTTTTCCTAATATCTTAATTTTTGTTGAATTTGTGGTCTTCTAAATCATCACAGAATTATGGCTTTTCGGTCCTCAACATTCCATTGGTCATTCAATTGTTTGTGATTGATGACCCCATTCACTCCTTATAAATATTTACATTTTTCATGCATGTACGTATCTCTACTTTACACTGATGTTCTTCTACTTAGAAACCTATTTACATGGTAGTCCATGTGACATATGTACTATCTATTTTCTCTTTTATAGAGGATGACTTATATACCCTTATCATGATGTGGGATTTCAAACATAGGAAGTATCAAACAATATATAACCATGATCGAGTTTAAATTGTGAGGATGTAATTTAAATAAGGTGGGGAGAAAGTGATGAACTGAAAATATAAAGTAAGAACCTTTTATTTGATATCGTGTATGGCACGTGGTACCGAACACATAAGGTAATATAATATCTAGATACTTTATAAAATATTTACTATTTAAAATAGATTCTATTTATTTCAATACATGCAACACCGAGTTAGCTTGTGTTGCATGCAAGAGAGGCCTTCCATGACAAATTATGTTACATGCAAGAGCTTCTTTCCTCGATAGCTTGTGTTACATGAAAAAATGTCCTTCCTAGATAGCATCCATTACACGCAAGCCCGATTTCACCAAATAATAATGTATTATTAAAATATTATTACTTAATATAATATGATATAACCTCGAAATTATGTTACCAGTTATAAATTGTATTAACTAACATATGAAAATTTATGGTTTATATAAATATAAAATGAATTCATTGGTTACCAACTAATAATAAATGAAATTAAGAACCAATTGGATATAAAAAATAAATATTATTATTTATATATATCCAAAGGAGTTTTGTCTTAATAAACATAGTTGATTAAAATTAATGAATGATTTTAATGAAATATATATGTTATATATTAAATATAATATTTTTTATATTAATCCATTATGTTTGATATGCATAAGATAATAATAAACCCTATTTTACATATGTTACCAATATTTTTATAAAGGAAATTTTAACACCTTTTAATAGAGAACCCATTTTAAATTAGAATTTTTACAATTTAATTGATTTAATATCTAAAAATAAACTTAATCGTGGAAATATAAATATAATAATTATTTCAGGTTGAATTTATGATATTTATCTAAAACATTTCATATATAATGAATAGTTAAAAATACTGAATTTTAGTTCAAAATTTTTTTTTCTAATTTTTTTATAAGGTTAAATAATATTTTTAATTGGTTTTAAATTTTAATTAAATAATATATTTATAAATTAATACAATTTATGTCATTGGAATAAATTTTTATTTTAAATATATTATAAAAAATAGCAAACATTCATACATTTTTACCTTAAAAACATGCATTGGCATCCCATCTTCAAGATTAAATTTAAATTAATTTATTCCAATTCTATGATTTTAATTTGAAAAAATTGATTACATATTTGGATTAAAAATAGTTTTTAATTTCTAATAATATGAAATTTTTCTTTTAAAAAAATATTAGTGAAAGTAATTAAAATTAATTATAATTATTAAGGTAAGATTAAGCTTAATAAAAGACTAAACATTTAACTTAAGGGGCCAAATGACCTAGAAAATTCTCCAAAACCACTTTTATGGACATAATTAGGACATTAACCTTCCATTATTGAGTTTGGTTGGTTTTTTATGACCTTTTGTTTTGTTAAAACATGGGTACACCTAACTTGATTTCAAAAGACCAAGTCAGTCCTTTTCCTCCCTTATAAAAGGCCGCCACCTCTCCCCATTCTTAACACATCTCAAAACACTTATATATGAAAAATATAATACCATATAGCTTCCCAAAATTCCTCCACTAGAAATTTAAGCCTCCATTTTAGTGTAAATCATTCCAAGGAATCCTTTTGGTAGAAACCAAAAGTAGTTACCCGATTAAGAGGTAATGTCTTCTCAAATGCTTTCTAGTTTTTTTTTCCTTTCTACAACCCCTAATATATTCTTATTATATTGTTATATAACAACACAATTATCCTTAAAATAATATTATTTTTTTATGCTATAGTTTATACCTACACTTACACACACTTTCATCTAATGGGTAACAAACATATTGTTTCTGTGTACGACAAACTACTGCCTCACGAAATGATGATTTTTTATTTTCCTTTACCAACTATCATGGTTGGAAAATATTATGGAAACTATTTTTATATATGATATATATGATATTTATTATTTCATTATACTTCTTTAATTTATTTTAGAACACATTCCTTTAATACATTCCATTTATTTAATACGATAACTTTGTTTGAGGAATGTGGATTACTGTCCCCTCAAAGCGATGTGATTTATTCACAGGATCCGTGGAATGTATAAAGGATTATTATAATTAAAAATAAGTGACATAAAAATCTTATTATGATATTAATGAAATAATTACCTTTCTGTATATATACTATATATATATATATCATTTTCTTTATTACCCTTCCACACACTTAAAAAATGATAACGTCATTCGTGGACATGTGGACTACCGACTCCTCAACATGCTGTGATTCATTTTACATCACAAAAAATCTATATTAAAGTATATATGATTTAATAATATGTTATTTATGATATAATGATTATTTTGGAAAGATATGGTGTTACATACCTATCTTTGTAACAATCATTGAAAAATAAGAGCATTACCCTTGTGTACGTACAACCTACCAACTCTGTGATTGTAACGTTGGTTCGTTTTTCATAACCATATTTAATGATTTATTTTAAATGCATAATTAATGAAAAAATATGATAATTTTTTTAGGATTATTATTTTTGAGATATTATATAATAACTCTTTTAACCATAGTTGACCTACCAATGTTGTTTTTGACACATAATCCGAATTTGTTATAAACACACAATGTAAACAGAATTTTTCAAGTAGTTGTATAAAACATAGTAAAACCGAAAATAAAATAAATTATAAAATTGAAAAAGTTTCTCAATAAATTATAAAATTAAAATAATTTTATTATACATGATGTGAAAGGATTTTCACCCAAAAGGAAACTCAAGGTAGTTGATTCTCATCTCACTTTTTACATCTCTAAGATAAATGTCATATTGAAAATTTGATTATTTTGTGTGGTGTATATACTACTCATTTTGATATATAATATCATGAATTATTTTATCGTCATTGTATTTGAAAATTCTATTCAATATTATTCCTTTGTGAGGATTATGATTTAAAAATTTTCAAAGTTGTATGGGACACCTTGGGATGTTTAAATATTATATTCCTCAATAATAGTACTAATGATATTGCAATGGAACTTCCATTAGAGGAAATTGTATAAATTTTTTTCAAAAGCCCTTTCATTATTATCTAGTTATTCATTTCTATTTTTAATTATCAGTACCATTTTTAAACTCTTTGGTAATGAAAATGTTTTAGAATTTTTTTTAAGAAATCCCAACTTCATTTATCTCTTTAGTTAGAGATCCTGTTTTCTTTTAAAAGTCATGTTTTAATAAAATGTTTTCAAAACTATTTTTAAAAGATTTGGTAAAAAAACTCCTTTGTTTCTTTTACCATTTGTTTCAAAGGAATATTCTTTTCTCTTTCTAAACAATTTATTTTTCTTACCATTAACCTTGAAAATAGAATATTCTTTTACCTCGCATGACAAGTCTGGATTTACCTATCGTCATTTCTTTGATGCTTCCCTTTCATGCATAAAATGTTACTTTATAAATAATTTTTTTCGAAAGTTGTTTTCAAAGAATATTTTTTCCAAAAGGTTTTTATAATCATAGGATATTTTTCCCAGTTTTTTTTAAATATCATTTTATAGAATTTCTATTCATCAACTTCAGTAGAAACTACTACAAAACTAGGTTTATCCAATATTAGGGATTTAATAGCGCTAGATAAAAATGATGTTAATGACCCCCATTGTCAGTGCTAAAAAAACATTATTAAAGGAGGTCATCAATAATGATAAAAAACATTGTTAAAGGGGGACCTTTATCAACACTTTTAAAAAATCACTGATAAAAGAGATATTTTAACAGCACTTTTAAAAAACACAATTAAAGGGGGGTCCTTATCAGCACTTTTTTAAAAGCACTAATAAAGACCCCCCTTTATCAACGTTTTTTATAGCACTAATAAAGGTATACCTCAAAAAAATCATTATGAATAATATATTAATTATAAATTTTTTTATATTGATATAAATATAATATATAATATTTAAAATATGTTTTAGATAAGGTAAATAGAATTTTACACTTAATATAAAAGATATTTCGTGAAAATGGATTACAAAATAAATAAAAAAAATATTTTTAATTAATAATTTTCTTATTATTTCTGATTAATAGTCATTTAATATCAACTTGAAGATTGAAAATACAAAAAAATTATAAAATATCTGAAATAATTTTAAAACATAACTCAAACTTCAAACAGGGATAACTTTTGATCTGGGTGTCCATTTATGCTCTACCACATATCAAATCAAATTTTTTGATGATATCTACCACCTTAGTGACAATCTTAAACCTCTATCACTTGTTTAAAGGCCAAAAATTCTCATATGATTTCAAAAATCGAGTTTTTTGTCAGGGTACCATGATTTTTTGACATTCGATGGATTTTCAACCTATTTTAAGGGGGTCTTATTGACGTTTTAGGTGGTGACTAATTTTATTCCTAGGTATTACATTTATATTGATATTATCGTTTTAAAACTTTATCATTTCTCATTATATAATGTTATTTATAGTTAAATATATGCACGTTTCTTATATTTACTTATAATAAATTATTCATATAAATACATATATCAACATATTTATGTAAAAATGAATATTCTAATATATGTAAATAAATACATATTATAAAGATGTATTTAAAATAATATCTATCCATTTTTACATTATATATACATATAAATATGTGTGTATTAATAAAGATATATATATTTATATTCTATTCTATTATATATAAATGAATATAATATATAATATATAATATATTTCAATAAATATAAGTATATATATATCAAACACACACACACATATGTATTGTATAAATGTATTTTAAAATAAATAAATATATATATATATACATCTAAATAGAAATAGCATTAAATAGACATCAAAACAATATAGTGTAGTGGTAATGGTGTTCCATCTTTGAAGGAGAGGTGTAGGGTTTGAATCCATGAAGATGTGCATAAGGATAGAAATTCAAAAAGTGATGATAAAAGGTGGTGGGGTGAAAGGCACAAATAAAGGGAGTGGAGTGCTATTAAAGGGTTAGTGGAAGCCCTGATAAAGGGGGTCAAACTCATAAGTGTCCAAAAAAATATAATTCTACCCCCTTTAATAGTGTTTCCTTTATCATCACTAAAACAATTTTATTAAAGTCCTCATTTAATATCACTAAAAAGTGTTGTTAAAGGATCCTTTTAACAATGTTTTTATACTATTGTTAAATGGGGACTTTAACAGTTCTTTTTTAGCACTGATAAAGTTATGATCTTTTAACCATGCTCATATTGTCAGTGTTTTATTAGAATTGATAAAGGACTATTCTAGAACATTTTAAGGCCTATTTTGTAGTAGTGAACCATTTATTTTTACTCCATTGAAGATTTTTTTTGTATTGATATCATCTGTATTCTTCCTTTGAATAGTTTATTATTGATTTTTCTATGGATAGTATTCACATTTCCTTCCTTGAATTATTTGTTATTCCCCTTGAAATACTCAATCTCTTTTGATCAATGAACATTGAATTTAACCCTAATTATCCATTTCATTCATCATGGATGTTACTATTTCCTAAACATGATTCCATTTTACATATGATGTCTACTTTGACAGTTATTTTATTATTTCAGAAAATATTGATAATTTCGTCTTCTTTATTCAATACAGATATTTGATAAGGCATATTATTTATTTTGATTATTCAATTTGAGGAAGAATTTGGAAAATGAATTAAGGGAGGAGACTAAACATTATATAGATCCTAAATACACTGATAGGTTCTTATGAGACAAATTATTTGTGCAAATTAGAATATTTTAAACTGTCATGTGAATGGTCTTGACGGTATAGGTTTTCAAGTGCCTTAGACATGACGTCCATTAAGAAATCATTTACCTAATTTAGATTCATTTCTTATTCATTGATGATATTTTTTGTCAACATATCTATGGATACATTTCATTTTTAATTATTTAGATAGTATGTGTTGTAGTTTCTTACCTTAACCTATTTCTTTTTTCTAATCTAGTTATTTTGTCATGTGTTTTCATTTATTACCTTGTCATGTTGTTTATGAACCTCATTCTCAGTTTATTGATTATGTGTCATGTGAATTCAGTTATTCACCATTTCATAATTATTATTCTCATTGATTCGTTATTTCTTCCACTATATTTTGACCTTACTAATCATTTTATCTCACCCTTATTATATTTATTTACGAAGGAATCCAAGATACATACTATGAAAGATATGTTGGGATTTACTAACTAGATTAGAGTTATCCTCAAAGCTATTTATTTAGAAAGAAGATGAAAAATATATAGTAATTAGTTTATTAATTTCTCATGTATATATCTATTTTATCGAGACTACTAAACTCTCAGTCATTTGGGATTTAATTCTCTATAATCATGTCAATGAAATAGTATTAGACACCATCTTTGGGCCTTCTTGGGTTGGGTCTCTACAGATCTCCACTTAGAGATGGTAGGGTTAGTCTTTTGAAAAACCCAGAACTACTGATATGTGTATATGGAATTTAAGAGGATAAATTGTTAAGGATTGGTCGTTCTAGAAGGTTCAAATTGGGGTAAATAAGTGAGGGAGAATGTTCCCTTTTATAATTTAGGTGGGGCATTTTAGGAAACTCCAAAAATATTAAAATAGTATATAATATTTTTAATTAAAAATATTTTTAAATTGAGTTATTTAAAAACTAAGATGATTATGGGTCTAAATCCTCTCAAAAAATAATTTCTTGACATGTTTAGGTCACAATGTTTGCCTTATCATTTGTCTTTAACCCTTAGTTAAACCCTTTAACTCTTACCATGACAAATTGTTTTTACTCTTTAGGGATAATATAGTTACTATAAAATGACAAACGAACCCCAAATAGATCATTGATGACATATTTAACTATATTGTAGTTATTTGGAATAATTTATAATTTTATGAATTTTATATCATTTAATAAAATATTATTTATTTTAAGGTATCATTTTTTTCATTTTTGATACTATTCAATATTTTTCTTTTTAAAAAATATCCTAACTTCATGATAACATTGAACCAAGACATATAATATATCAATAACATTTCAAAATTTACATTAAAATTCATATATGTAATTAATTGTGTCAAATTTTATTTATTTTAATGTTTTTAATATCATTTATATTGTTATTTCCATTAATTAAACAACTACTACGTCATTATTATGAAAGCATTTAATTAAATTATTTCTTCTCTAATTTTTTTAAATAAATTATCATGATGAAGATAAGTTTATTATCATTCAAATTAATATTTATAGTCTATTTTATCTTTTCTATAACCATGTATTAAGAATGTAATACTTATTAAAAACATAAGAATGACATTTTTAGCTTATCTTTAAATAAAATATAATAAATATCTTATTCTCATCCAAGTAGCATAAAAAGACTATAATTTCGTCCTAATGATGATTTTGGTAGAAAAAAACTCATTAAATAAAATTTGGACAAGTGTTGGGGTAATTTCATAATATCTGTTATATCTATAACTACCTAATTTACCCTTAACTGTGGTAATTAAAATATTACTAAATTTTACTATTCATATGACCAAAAATAAAAGAAACCTATTTACATAATTTGGACCCACTAATTCAAAATATAGAATCCATTTTTCATAATTCAAAACATATAATTTGATGTAATTAATTTAAAATTAATCTTGTTGATGGCATGAGAAAACGAGTTATTAAAGATTAAACCTCCAAAAGATTGAAACATTTTTATATCTAAATTCATTGTAAAATTTATTACAAAAACCTAAATTGTATTAAATGATAAAAATAATCTATTTATACTTCAAAAACATTCAATAATATAATTTAACACTATAAATTATTTTGATGAAAAAAAGTTGTTTTCAATTAAAATTTAGTATTTTTCAATATTCATCAAAACAAGAATCTTATCAGAAAAATACCCAAAATTTAACTAACGTAATATTTTATATTTATATTTAAAAGATGAAGCTTATTTTTTCAAATAGGACTCATAAAATTGTGAAAAATTGTATTTATAATAGGTTCTCCATTAAAATATGAAAAAACTGTTTTTACAAAAAAAATAGGTTTTATGTGTAATATTTGGTTTGTTATTATCTTATACCTCTATAATATATTAAATTAATATAAAAAATATTTTAATTAATATATAATATATATATTTCATTAATATCATTCTATAATAGTAATTAATTTAATTTATTAGAATAAAATGACTTTGTGAGCATAATAATAGTTCTTTAAAAAAACATCTCATATATATTCAGTTGGTTACTATATTCATTTTTAATTAATTTAGAACCAATGAATTCATCCATATATTTTCATAAATTATTTAATACTATTCATAACCACTAACTTAATGGCTAGGTTATATCTAATTATATTAAATAATAATATTTTAATAATATATTGTGGTTTGGTAAAACCCGGTCTTGCATGTAACACAAGCCAACTCATTGTTGTGTGTAGCATAAACATATTTTGGTATTTAATACAACATAATCTATCAAAGAATATAAAATTATTTAAGAAGTAAAATATTGTAAAATCATGGGGTGTTATAGGTGATGTAGGGACATTGGGTGTTTATGTTAATGAATTTAATTTACAAGGTGGATATTTTTTATCTTTATTCACTCAATATTGTAAATTAAATGATTTTAATTCCATGAATTATGGGATGACCCGACCCCATAAAAACCAGGATTCAGTGCCTTCTGAACATTATGTGTTTTTTTAAAACAAAAACATGCACTGATAAACACACATCATGTCCCATACAGAGGATCGAGTTCTGTTCAGGCTCTGGGAAACCAGTAACATCAGAAATGATTCATTTGATAAAAGATGTTACCTGAAAATTTAATATTCAAAATGTAAGGTGAGAATAAGAATGCCTATTAAGGGGTTTAAAATAAACCAATGAAACTTTTTAAAGGTTTTTTTAAAAACATATCCAAAGAACATTATCTAATAGAAAACTGTAACACATGTAACATAACATAAAAGTGATCAACTAAGATTTTCAAGGAATACATGAATCAATTAGGAAATTTTCAAAAAGGGGTAGTAAAATATATCCTAAACATGTATGACGCATGAATGTTTAATAACAAATTAAACAGTTAAGATTAATACATAATCATAGTTGCGCATGAAGTAAAAAATCTTCAATTTCATATGTTGGTTAATATTTTACATGAATCATGCCCCAAACTTTTACTTGTGATATCGTTAAGAACTTGATAAAAACATAAGGGAAAGAGTAGTGAAATATTAGGCATATCATCTTGAAAAGAACATGTCACGTGACTTGAATATGTGGATTCAACCTTTCATTTAGACTATCATGAACATATCACCGAGGTTCATCCCCAATGTGTCAAAAAAGAAAAATTAACGAGGTTATTCACCAGGGTGTCGTGAAGCCTGTCATCTCTTGAGATAAATTCATTATCCCATGCATTAGAGCGCTATCAGGGAAACCCCTTAATATTTCTTTACTTTCATGTGAGTCACATAGATCAATTCTTTACTTAAATGATTTAGTATATTCAAGATGTCCCATACAAACTTGAATAGTTCATTCATAGTTGGTCATAGTAGTTGAATTTACATATCTTATATGTGAGAAAGGCATCTAGATGATTAAAAACCAAGCTAACAATCATATAATTGTTATTAAAAGGAATGAAGACAGGTATATTATGGAACATTCATTGACATCTAAGGTATTGAAAGAATAGAAAACTAGAATTTATCAGATGCAAGTTTTTTCTTGAAATTCTAAAATTTTATCATCCAATTGATTACAAGGTCAACCAAAAATCGCAAGTAGGGTTTTGAGCTTGCACATACTAAAATATTCAATATTGTTAAGCCATTACATAATACTAAATAATGTTCATGGTAGAAATCATGATTCTTCACTATAATAAACATTATTTAAAAAATACGGAATACAAATAAGTTACTCTTAAATAGGGATATAAGTTTTGTTTAACACCCTATTTCTTATATTTTTAAAACTCCGCCTAAACTTGAGAAATAATGTGTAAGGACCTTAACAACTGAAATCAAGGTTCACGCAACATATAAAATATATGTATGTACCCGTACTCAAACTAAAATATTGGCACACCTATGTGTGTTAATCCCCTTTGAATATTAGTTCAACAACATTTTGAATAGGGCAAGTCATGCCCTTAGTCATAAAAATTTGTTTATGAAAACCTACAAAAAAAATAATATTATAGAAACCCAATCATATATAAAAAAAAGTTCAAATTTTATTTATTATTTAAATATGAAATTATGTGTCGGTGAATATGTGCAGTGCATGAACAATTATACACAAATATCATAAATATAACCGAAGTAGAAATGTCATGCCCATTCCTGTATATAACCGACGTATATACATATAACCAAAAGTATATATGTATTTTCAAAACAACAAAACGAGGCCAGGTATAATCCTTACATTCATTAATCTATTTTAATTCATGAGAACCCGAAGGCATTGGTTCAACATTTAAGAACGTTTGGACTGAACTGTATGGTTAAAAAATATATTTATTTTGAATATATAAGTATATGTATTCTCAAAGTAGCAAAACAAGGAAAAACTAAAACCCCTTACATTAAAAACCAGGGAAAGGAGGACTTTAGGGACGGTTGGTCAGGCTCGCTAGAGACTTGAATGGGAGAGAAGAACCAGGAGGTCTCGGTTATTTATATACAAAAGCTCACACACCACCTCCCACTTGCATTGCATTTAATGGGGGGTGTCATGCTTCAAGAAAACGAGGAGAAATGGGGGTCCCTGATGATCAGAGGTGAAGAAAATGAGGGGTTTTCCATAGGGTAGGGTTACTAGTGTAAACCATGCATAGAGGAAGAATAATATGTTGATAGGGGAAATGAAGGGGGGAAATGAACTGTCCAGATTGATGCCAACATCAATCCAAGGGATGAGATGCGTCTGTTGGTTTAAAATAATTGAGTGGCTTAGATTAGATCTAATTTTCATCGGACAATCTAAGTTTGACAAGACTATTTAAAAAGCTCAAATGACCATGATTACATCGTTCCGAATTGAATGGTTGACAAAAACTGCAGAGAGAGATGTGGTCGCTGAGGGTCGAGCACGGGATCAGAAACAATGGCCCAGATCGCGCGTGATGTGATCCAATGGTCCAGATCGTGTTTCGCCCAAAAAAATGCTTCCCACATCGAAATGGAGAGAGGTTTTCGCCTCCCTTATAACCCCAGGCCTCCCAAAGAGTGCTCAAAAATCAATAAACACCCACTAAGGGGGCTCTATATAGTGGCTCCCTCCTGTAGGCCTTGGCCTACACAGACCTCGCCGCGACCTCACGCCCTCACTGGTGTGCCTATGCGCTCTTTCTCACTCCTGAGCGCCCTTTGAGGAACCTCTGCCTGAGCTCGGAACGGCCTTGTCTTTGGCTGAGGGTTAAGCTCAACCACTTCATGTGAGTTTCCTCCCTTGGCCCTAGGCAAAAAGGGCTAGCCCTAGTGGGCCTATTTTTTTGGAAAAAACTACACTCAAAAAATATTTAAGAAGAGGAAACAATCCATTTATTAAAACTATATAAAATTTTATATTATTAAACATTAATGAATACAAATTAAACATGTTTTTGTTAGAAGTATTTCTAAAATTAAAAATACTAAACCCATTTTTTTAACTCAAAAAGTTACGAAAAGGAAATTTTAATAAACCCGCATTATTATTTATATACTAGTACTCACAAAAGCATAGTTCAATCAAAACATAATTTAATTTTAAATACATAAACATAGTTTATAACATTATTTAAGAAATGAAAATTGTTACATTTTATATGAAAAATTCGCAAAGTGTTTTGAATTCCTTAATTCTTTTCAAAATTAATTATGGGTGAAATGATGTTTTACACCATAACCTTTTAGAGTTTATAAATGATGGTTTAATTATAACATTAATCATAACACAATTATTTGGAAACTAATTATTATTTAAATAAATTCACATACTCTAACAAGGTTCAACGACCAATTTTTTATAACCGTTAGCTTCCAACGGTCACTAGAGCAATGGTCGAAAAAAGTGTCATATAAAACCAAACCTTACTGTGTCCTAAAATTCAAAAGGAAGAAGATGGTGCTTCCCATTCTGCTTATGCCCAGCATGGTTTTTATGATCATAGTGGGGATGGTTATTTCATTAGTTGACTCAATGTATTTTCTTTACTTACGGGGCCTCTTTGTCATCATTGGGGGTCTTCTAGTAGTTCTGATAGGGTTTTTAATTGGTATATATGGTTAGCATGATTATTATTTTGATCTCGGTGTATTGTAGACACTACACTGTTCTTATTTATATAAATTGTATTATGTTTATCCTTTAAATTTTTTTCTGTTAAAAGATAATTAACAAAAGTAAATGCATCATATCATCATTATATGATACCCAAAATTCGGGGTGTTACATTACTCCCCCCATCAATGAATTGTGTCCCTGCAATTCATTTCATACAAACCTGCTAAGAGGATGCTCTCGGTTGTTCCTACTATATCCCCCGTCATAGAGGATCCTCATGTGCATTCAGCGGATCACCCAAATTGATGCTCAAATCCTCTAGTTCTCTGATCCAGATACACTTCATGTAGAAGGGGTTGAACTCATGCACCGAATTATTGCGCGATCAAGAAAATATATTTCTAGACGTTGTTATACAGGCTAATGCTGAGGAGTTGGTACATGTAGGTCGTATAAATATTTCCCTCTAAATCACCCTCGTGAAATTTTCCTCTGGACGTGTAGTTCTGGCTTAGGGTGAAACACATGAATGACCCTTCATGGTATTTTCCTCTCCACTTATTCTCGGTCAATCATGCTTAGCATATGCTGTAGTAGATGAGAGCATTCCCTTGACAGGTGCAGAGAATCCCCAGACCGTTTGTCCCCTCCAACAATTCCTTGCACGTTCATCACAGGTTTTCAAAGGGATGATAACCATCTTTAGAGGTTTTGATTTCAATAATATCCAGTATCTCAGTAGGAAAAGATAACATGTGGGTTTTTCCTTCCATATGAAATTTTAATATGAGAGTTCAATAACTTGAAATCCATCCAAAAGTATAAAAAAAGTAAAGACATAAGAAAGAAGAGATAACAAAATATGTTCTTTATATAACTACTAGTGCACAATGTAAAACGTGTCTAATGGTTTCCCCAGTTCCCTAACACACGAATTCACAATACAAACTCAAAACTCTATATCTCGCTAAACTATATGCAACCCGAGCAATCAGGTTCGATACCATGGGAGCACTTATGGTATCTCCATAGTCTGACAAGTGGGGTGTACAACTGTGAGACATCCCTATGTACTTGTTGTCTGTGCATAGAATGAGAGGATTTCTATTCAAGGATGACAAAGTCCATCATTTGACCAAAATGTCAATAGGAAAAGACATAACACATTTATGAAGTGTGCAGATCTCCCTCTATTGCAGCCTCTTGGAAAGCCGTGAGGGACAAGACACCTTCTGCTGTGGTGAAGAATCTAAAAAGTCCCTCGTAGTACATCCCCCGTCATGTGTAGGATAGAAACTGGCCTTGCATCATAAATATGTAATCTAGACCTACACTTTGATGGAGTTGAAGTACTCGAGCAGAGTTGGACACATCATAGATATGTTTTCACGATATATGGATATGGGAATAGTTTATAAAAGCTTGATGGATGGATATGGAAATTATGGTTTCTAAGGCCTCATTGGGAAGAGACAAAATATTAGTACCTTCGTTTTCCATCTAATAATTAAGAAAATTATTTTTCGTAATTTTGAAGTATATTTTTCTTTGTTTCAGTTATGGATTTCCAGAGTTATCAAACTGAATCCTCTAATACCAACTGTGAAGACCCGACCCCAGAAAAACAAGGTGTCGGTGCCTTTTGAACATGATGTGTCATTTTAAAATAGAAACATGCACTGATAAAAATACATCACATCCCATATAGAGGATTGAGTTCGGTTCGGGCTCTGGGAAACCAGTAACTTCAGAAATCTTTCATCTGATAAAAGCTGTTACTTGAAAATTTAAAATTCAAAACATAGGATGAGCATAAGATTCCCTAGTAACGGGTTTAAAATAAACCAATGAAACTTTTGAAAGAATTTTTTAAAATCTTATCCAAATAACATTATCTTATAGAAAATTGTAACACATGTAACATAACATAAAAGAGCTCAAATAATATTTATAAGGAATACATGAATCAATTAGGAAATTTTCAAAAAGGGAATTAAAAGCTATCATGAACAATTTGACATATGAATGTTTAAGAAAAAATTTAACTGTTAAGAGTAATACTTAATAAGAGTTGTGTGTTAAGGAAAAGAACTTCAATTTCATATTTTTGTTACTATTTTACACGAATCATGCCCCAAACTTTTACTTGTGACATCAATGTGAACTTGATAAAAACATAAGGGCAAGAGTATTGAAAGAATAGGCATATCATATTGAAAAGAACATGTAACAAGACTTGAATATGTGGCTTCAACATTTCATTTAGACGTTCATGAACATATCACCGAGGTCCATCCCCAAGGTGTCAATAATGAAAAATTACTGAGGGTATTCACTAGGGTGTCATGAAGCTTGTAATCTATAGAGATTAATTCTTTACCCAATGCATTGGAGCGCTATCAGGGTGCACCCTTAATACGTCTATAATTTCATGTGAGCCACATAAATCAATACTTTACTTAAACGGGGTTTTATATTCAATATGCGCCATACCACCTTGAATAGTTTCTTCATAGTTGGTCATAGTAGTTGAATTTACATATCTTATAAGTGATACATGCATCTAGATGATTAAAAACCAAGATAACAATCATTTGACCGTTATTAGAAGGAAAGAAGAAAGGAAGATTATAGCACATACATTGACATCGAAGGTACTGAAAGAACAAAAAACTATAATTTATCACATGTATGTTTTTTCTTGAAATTCAAAAATTTGATCACCCAATTAATTACAAGGTGAACCAAAAATCTCAAGTACGGTTTTGAGCTTGCACAGGATAAAACATTCAATATTGATAGCCTTTGCATAATACTGAATAATGTTCATGATAGAAATCATGAATCATCACCATAAGTAGCATCATTTAAAAGGTAGGGAAAACAAATATGTTACTCTTAAATGTGGATATAAGTTTTGTTTAACAACCAATTTCTTATGTTTTTAAAACTCCACCTAAACTCTAGGGTTAATGTGTATGGTCCTTAACAACTAAAATCAAGGTTCATGTAACATATAAAATATATGTATGTACCCGAATGCAAACTGAAAAATTGGCACAACCATTTGTGTTAATCCCCTATGAATATTAGTTTAATAACATTTTGAATAGGGCAGGTCATGCCCATTGTCATAAAAATTGGTTTATGAAAACCTACACGAAAATAATTTTATAAAAACCCAATCATATATATAACATTTTCAAAATTTATTTATTATTTAAATATCAAATTAAGTGTATGTGAATGTGTGTAGTGAATGAACAATTATACACAAACTTCGTACATATAATCGAAATAGAAAGGTCATGCCCATTCCTGCATATAACCGACATATACACATATAACCAAAGTATATATGTATTTTCAAATCAACAAAATGAGTCCAGGTATAATCCTTACATTCGTCAAGCTATTTGAAAGAAAGAGAACCCAAAGGCCTAGGTTCAGCATTTAAGAATGTTTGCATAGAACCGTAAGGTAAAAAATTATCTATATATTTTTATCCAATATATAAGTGAATATATTCTCAAAGAAGGAAACATGGAAAAAATAAAAAACCCTTACTTTAAAAACCAGGGAAATGAGAACTTCATGGAGGGTTGGTCGGTCTTTCTGGAGACTTGAATGGGAGAGAAGAATCGAGAGGTCTCAGTTGTCTATATACAAAAGCTCACACACCACCTTGCACGCAAAAACGTACCTAATTGCATTGCATTCTATGGGGGTGTCATGCTTAAAGAAAACTGGGAGACATGGGGGTCCCCGGTAGTTAGAGGTAAAGAAAATGAAGGGCGTTCCCAAGGGTAGGGCTACTGGTGTAACCCATGCACGGAGGAAGATGAAGACACGACTAGGGGAAATGATGGGGAAAAATTGATGGTCCATATCGATCCCAACATTGATCCAAGGGATGAGATGTGTTTTTTTGTTTTAAAAGAATGGAGCTGCTTAGATTAGATCTAAGTTTCATCGGATGGTCTAGGTTCGACGTTGAAATTTAAAAACCTCGAACGACTATGATTAGATTACGCTGGATGGAACGGTTGACAAAAACCATGGAGAGAGGCCCAATCACTGAGGGTCGAGCGTGGGATCGGAAACGACAGCCCAGATCGCGCGCGATGCTATCCAATGGTCCAAATCACATTTAGCCCAAAAAACATTCTCCCCACATTGAAATGAAGAGTGGTTCTCACCTCCCTTATAACCCTTGGCCTCCCAAATATTGCTTAGAAATCATATAGCACCCATGAAGGGGGACCTATACACGGGCTCCTGCCCCAGGCCTGGGCCTACCCAGAACCCTTCGCGGCCTCACGCCCACACTGGTGTGCCTATGCACTCTTGCTTGCTCCCAAGTGCCCTTAGGGGAACCTCTTCCCATGCATGGGCTGGCAATTTCATGGGGCAAAGGGTCAGGCTCAATCACATCATGTGAGCTGCCTCTCTCGACCCTAGACAAAATGGGCTAGCCCTAGTGGGCCAATATTTTTAAAAAAAATCTACACTAAAACAACGTTTTAAGAAGAGGAAAATATCCATTTATTAAAACTATAATGAATTTTATATTCTTAAAAATTAATGAATACAAATAAAAATTATTTTAGTTAGAAGTATTTCAAAAATTAAAAATACTAAACCTCTTTTTTTAACTCAAAAAGATAGAAAAATGATATTTTAAAAAACCTACATTATAATTTATATACTAGTATCCTCCAAAACATTGTTCAATCAAAACATAATTTAATTTGAAAAACTTAATCATAGTTTATAATATTATTTAAGAATTGAAAATTGTTACATTGTATTTGAAAAATTCGCAAGGTGTTTTGAAATCCTTAATTCTTTTCAAAATCATTTAAGGGTGAAACAAAGTTTTACACCATATCCTTTTGGAGTTTATAAATTATGGTTTAATTATAACCTTAATCATAACTCAATTATTTGGAAACTAATAAATATTTAAATAAGTTCACTTATCCTAACAAGGTCCAACGACTATTTTTTTATAACTTTTAGTTTCTAATGGTTACTAGAGAAATGGTTGAAAAAGTATCCTATAAAACCAAACCTTACGGTGTCCTAAAACCCAAAAGGAAGAAGATGGTGCTTCCTATTCCGCTGATGCTCAACATGGCATTTATGATCTTAGTGGTGATGTTTTTTGATTAAGTTGACTCGAAGGATCTCCTTTACTTACTGGGACTCATTATGGTGATTGGGGGTCTTCCAATAGTTCTGATAGGGTTTTAATAGGTATATTTTGTTATCATGATTACTCTTTTTATCTCCATGTATTGTAGACACTACTGTGTTCTTATTTAAATAAATATCCTTTTGTTTAGCCTTTAAATTTTTGTTTGGTTAAAAGGGATTTAACAAAAGTAAATGCATAATATCAGCATTATATGATACCCAAAATTCGGGGTGTTACACATTGTTTTTTCATATGTCATAATATTCATTTTCATTTAATTTTTTTTATTTTTATATGTTGGATTTATTTATTATTGAGCTTGAGATTCTATTATTAGTTCATGTATTCCTTTTGTTTAGTTTATACATTGGGAATGTGCCATTAGCCTTTGTCCACTTTCCCATTTGATCTATGTCATCCTCATACCTGATGTTGATCCATTGATCCTTATGATCCTTTGGTTTTCTATTCCTCCCTTTTTTCATTCTTCGTGAAACGGATTGGATTGATCTATTGGTGACCCTTGATAGCTTATCCTCTAATGCCATATGTCTTTATTTTGTTGTTTAAGTGGTTATGTTGGGACACTTATCTAGATTTTTTATATCCTTGGTTATATGATCTAGTATTCCTCTACCCCTACTAGAATGACTCCTCGATTTGGAATCTACTTATCCACTTGTGGGAGATTTAGTCGGGAAAAAAATCTCCATGGTTTTTGGAGACCTAGTTTTCCTCGAGGGAGAAGAGTAGATGAAGTAGCACCGGTGGGATTCCTTGACTTACCAAAGAAGAAATAGTGATCTAGATAAGTTTTGATCATCTTCATCTATTCTTGGTGAGGAGCTCTGATGAGGTCCTAGTGTTCCTTGGTGTTCCTTTTACCTAGATTGAAATGACGATTATATTGGAGTACAATCTCGAGGACCCTAACAACAAGACCTAATTACATAGAGGATCTACGAAAACACATAGGAGAGATTTATCCCTAGTAAGGGGCCTTAGTCTGGTATTCTTCTTCTTTTCTATCGGTCATTTATGCCTTGTATTTGATTATTCTTTGGTTCTATGTTGCGTGTGTTGTTTGAGGTTTTACAAGGTGCACAGTATATGATAAATTCCAAACTTGGTTCTACTGTGAGTCCTGGCATTTCAAGAACCTGGACATTGGATATTTTCCTCAAGTTCCTTTATCTTATATGGTTATGTTTCATTATTTATCACATAACTTTTATAATCCCATTTTTTCATAGTGGAATCTTGGTAACCGTGCACCATGCATATAGGCTAAATAGTTAAATAATGTCAAAACCTATGGTCCACTTTATGATTTGATTACTACTTTATGCCAATCGTTTCTATTGATCATCTCGCTTATGTTTGAGTATGTTATCTCTAATAGGTCATGGTACTCATCAGTATTAATATCAAACCGGTTATATATATTCTCATTAGCATGTTCTCTATTGTAAATGTTTACATGAATCAGTACTTTTTATTCTCTCGTTCTTTGTTTATGGTTTGTTAGAATCAACATGTTACAATTACGATTATGAAAAATCATTACATGATTTGTATTATTCATGTTTTCTTGATTCTTCTTACTATTTATATAATTATAATCCTGTTAAATTTTTTTTCTATAATTTTGAGAAACAAAATTATACCCATACAACTCAATTACTCAATTGAAATTGGGTTACCTCATTTCACAACCCACAATTGTTTTATAGAATCTAATAAAAAATGTTTAGTAAGGCTACTATTAGGATAAAATATTATTTCCACTTTCATGATGTGATAATTGTGAGATAAAAGTAAATTAAAAATGAATAAAAAATGAACAATATATGTAACATAGAAAACCCCACAAATAAAAAGGGGTAAAAAACCATAGAAAAATAGAATGATATCACTATGGTAAAAGAGGATAACCACACTCTATTTCTATTATATGGAAAATATTGATGTAATTTACTCTCTTAATTAATGAATAATTCACCTCACAAAATAAAACACTCAAAATGTTGAAATAGGAAGCTCAATACTTGATGTGATGATGCTAAAACCTCAAAGTGTTCTGCCTTTTATATGCAAGGACATTACATGATCTTCCTCCACTATTTAACTTCATGGGTTAGTTTTTCCACCAATCCCACTAACCAAACTATCCCCCTTTGAAAAATTAAGGGGGCGAAACTGATTGTGAGAAAAAAAGCCAATATATATCACACTTGGATATCTGATTGGGAGCCAATAATATCTCCACAAATATTTTCTATATTCCAACCATTTTGATCTTATATCTATGATTATGATTGAGGATTTTTACTATATGAACTTTACAAAGTTAATAAACTTCATCATAAAATTAACCTAATTTTCTTCAAAATAAATTTTCTGCATATCCACTCTTCCTTCCTCCACCAAATCTCAAACAAAGTGATATTGTACCATAATGTGCTTTATCTTGGAATGAAAAGATAGATTCCTTTTCATTTTAAAGGTGCTATTATTGTCACAAAACAATTGGATATAATTATGTCATTGTTCGGGATCCTCTAGAAACATTCACCTCTAAATCACCTCTTTGAAAGCCTATTTAGTTTTCGTTTAATCTACCTTAGTCGTGGATAAATATATAACAGACTACAACATTAAATTCCAGATCACAACTCATCCAATAAAATTAAACACATAACCCAAAGTGTATTTTTGTTGGTCATAATCACCTACAAAATCTATATCTGTGTAGGCTCTAATAGTGATATTTGATCGTTAATAACATAATACAGCATATGAGATCTCCTTGATGCATCTAAGGGTCTTCTTTAATATGTTCCAATACTCTTGTATTTAATTCTCCAGATACCACCTAACTTCTCCCACTATAGGTGCAATTTCTGGTCTCATATAAACCATAGATATTATCATCCTACCCTCTACTAGTGCATAAATTAATTGAGACATCTCCATCCTCTATACTTCACTGTTATCTCTGTTAGGATTCATCATAGAGGATAAGAAAAAATTAATAGCAGGTGGGGTAAATATAGGCTTATAATGTCACATGTGGAAGTATTTCAAGATATTCATCATGAAATTCTTTTTTTATAGCTAAATCATACCCTTATTTCAATTTCATTAAATCTGTATCCCAAGATATTATTTTTTGGTCCTAATTATTTCATATCATACTCTCATGAAAACTATCAACATGTCATCCACATACAATAGAATAATGATAAAATCATTACCATATGAACCCATGGAATATTCACAAGTATCTGAATGAATTATTTTGTGCCCAATACTCATGATATAGGAATAAAATCTCTTGTACCACCACCTTGGTGCCTGCTTAATACCATAAATTTTTTTTCTCAACCAAAAAACCAAGTTCACATTTTCTTATTTTGAAAAACATTCTGATTAGAGAATGTATATTTATTTATCAAGATCACCATGTAGACAATTTCTCATTACATCTAGCTACTCTAGAGTTAATCTATATATTGCACACATCCCCATAACAATCTGAATTGTCGTTATTCAAACAATGGGAGAAAATATTTCCTTGAAATTAATAACTTCTCTCTATGCATATCCTTTGAACACTAGTCTTGCACGATATCTTTACAATTATTCCTTTTCATCTTAATTGATCTTAATGAATTTGTTTTTATCGATAGTCTTCCTTCTATGAGGTAATGTATCAATATCTCAAGTCTTTTTCTTGTGAAGGGCATCAAATTTCTCCTGAATTGCTTCCATCCATGTGGATACTTTTTAACTCCACATCACCTCCAAAAAAATAATATAGATTATCATCCTCCATCAATAATTAGTACAAAATATTTCTCTCAGTGATAATATCTGAGTTCCATATTGGTTCTCTTTTATCTTGAGTTGATTGTCATAGTCCAAAATCAATAATAACTTGATCATCATGCTCTTCAAATGAAATTGTTCTTTCTATGGATTCTTCCTCCACCCCAACTATTATAATATATGTGTTATCTTTCTTCAAGTCCCCAATCATCATCACATTCACCTTATCTTCTAGAAATATAACATCCATGCTGATGATATGTCTACGGGTAGTGTGGTCCGACATGCGATACCCCTTCACAACGTCAACGTATCCTAAGAATATACATTCATTGGATATCGAATAAAACTTCAATATTTCATGATCCTTAAACAATACAGATGCATGACCTCGATAATTATGTTACCAAGAATAGTCAGTAGGTTTAACAATACACATATTCATTAGTGTTTTCAAACCAATCATCACAAAAGTAAATCAATTGATCACATAACATGTTCTCTTCATTAATTTATCCCATAACTTCTTGAAAATTCCTACTGTCATCAATATCTCCCTTGTTATATCCAACAAGGTTATGTTCTGAACTTTGCCACTCCATTTTGTTGAGGAGTGTATGAAACCATGAATTTTTTGTTGATTCCTTCTCATTCAAAAAAAAGTATCAAAATCCGCAATTGAATATTTTCCACCACTATCAATCCTCAAACACTTGATCTTCTTTCAAGATTCCATCTTCATCCTTGCTTTGAAGGTTTTGATGACTTTAAAAACACTTGATTTCATCTTGATTGTGTACACCTAACATATCATGGAATAATCATCAATGAATTCTACAAATAACCATTCTCTTCCCAGGGATATAAATAGTGATTTCCAAATATTGGAATGGATCAACTCTAAGATATCCTTTTCTCTTCATTGCTATAGTCACAAAATTCAACCAGTGTTGGTTGAAAAATCATAATGCTCCCAAAATGGAAAGGATATCTTTGTAATCTAAGAAGAAATTTATGTTAAGTAAGAATATTAAAGCTTCATTCGAACATAAGACCAAGCTTTTGATACCATCACTTCCTCAATGCTTTTGTTGAGGTAGTTAACAGGACAACTATTGTAATGTCATGGAAATTCCAATTATTTTTTTTAATTATATAGAATTATTTTGAGACCACAAAATCTGGCGGCACATGATTCTGAGGCCCATGGTGCTCAGAATGACCCGTTAAAGTTTTTTTAAGCTTTAATTAGTGCATGTGAGCAGTTTTCCTAAAAAAGTGGAATAATTCTTATGTAGTTAATCGAATTAAATATATGAGGGTATTGTTACGATTAGAGTGGCGAGTTTACCCTACTCACAGATTATGTTTAGTCGGTGCGGGTCTCCTGAGAGAAAACCAGAAAATGGAATAACCGAAAATAAAATTATTAAATAAAATTGTTGTATTTTTCAAATGCTTATTACTCACAAACGATTACTCGGATTAAAAGTATGAGACCACCACCGAGATCGTGAGGGTATGCTATCTTTAGGAAGATACTAACGTTGGTCGGCGCGGGCCACCAGTTAATGTTAGTTTTTGTCTGTAAATAAAATAATTAAGTGACAATTATTTTATTGTAAAATCCATAACTTTGAAATGGTAACTCGGATTGGAAATCCAAGAGTACTGTTGGGTTTGTTGGGGCGTGTTTCAATTAGGAAGATCCTAACCTCAACCGGATTGGTTTGAGGGTGACTGTAAATAACATTCCGAACTTTTTTTGGGTATGTTCTGTAAATGTGTGACCGGTGTTTTATAACATTTGAACTGTTGTTCGGCTTAAAAATTTGATGGCATCTTTGAACCTGAAATGCCGGTATTCTCTTAAGAGAGGTATAACATCAATTGCAGTAGGTTGGGTGAAAAAGTTATATTTGTGGGAATTTGGAAGATTAATAAAATAACATGTTTTGTTATTTTATTTTCCTTCTTTCCTCCAGTGGACGAATGACGCTGGTGGGACCAATGATGTGTCAAGCTAACAAATGGATTAACTCTTCTTTTCTTGTAACCACACCGTTGGAAATTCCGGAGGTTCATTAATTAAATGAACCTCATAAATTCCCCGAGCGTTATACACTCCTTCTCCTCTCCTACTTATATGGAGCTCAAGGATGGGTGTTGGCATGAATTCACAAAACGACGAATCTCTGGCAAACTACCGTGTTGCCAACCACCAGGAGGACGTGACTGGTTCCAATGATCGGTGACGAGCGCCACCGAGTCACAAACTGATGAAAACGAAAAAGGAGGTTTATTTGACCATTGTTAGCGGACTTCCCATCTAGGTAGGGGCTTATTTTTGTTTGTGCATTTTTGTTTCCCTCTTTCACATTCTTGAAATTTTACGAAGAACGCGAGTCAACTGACTAACAGGTTGACCCGCGATTCATCCATCTTTGTGGGAGGTCATTGCGGGGAATCTTGCAGGGTTTATCTTTTGTTCAATGCAATTCTTTATTGAAATCCCTTAATATCCTTCATGTTGAGAGCTAACGTTGTGGGTTCGAGACTAACAAACCCGGCTCGAACCCTCCGATATCTTTCTTATATTTCACCGCCTCAGAAGACTACGAAAATGTCAACACACGCCGTAAGAAGAGGGTCACGGCTCGTCAGCTACGGCGAACAGAGGAGGCGGCCAACACGATGGCCGACTGAGGGAAGGAAGGTGAAACGACTGCCGCACTACCGATGAATGGAAGTTGCAGCGGAGTCCGAACCCACCTCCGGAGGGTTACACGGCATCAACATGGTGTCTCAGCCTCACCAACCGAACGGCCTATGGGCCTTTTGGGAATCCCGGTGACCAGAGTGTTACACCCCCCATATCTGACTTAACTAGGCCGCATCCCTCATAGTGGGCCGCTACCCTCGAGTCGGGGCGCCGCCCTCGCACCAGGCTGCCGCCCTTAGACCGGGACCCTGCCCTCGGACCAGGTCGTCGTCCTCAAGTAGGGCCACCGCCCTCAAACCAGACTGCATCCCTCGGAGCGGGCCACCTCCCTCGCACCGGGCCCACGCCCTCGCACCGGGCCCCCACCCTAGGAGCGGGCCGACGCCCTCACACCGGGCCACCGCCCTCAGACCGGGTTGCCGCCCTCGAAGTGGGCCGCCTCCCCGGAATGGGTCTCTGCCCCATGCAAGTCGGGCTGCCCCTTTGCGGGCCACCCTATTCTGGTCGGTCCGCCATTGCAGGCCACCCCCTTGTGGGCCACCACCCTGCGGGCCGCGGTGGGCAGCCCTTGCGGGACACCCCTCTTGCGGGTCAGACCAAACACCAGCTCATCGGGCCGAGTCCACCTTGGTCCATCAGGCCGAGTCCACCCCGGCCCAGCCCAAAGCGAGTCGGGCCGGGTCGGTCCGACCAGGCCAAACCAGACCATGGAACACGTAAAGGCGCATATCTTGAGAACCAGATGTCTGTTTGACGAACTGTCTACAACGTTGGGATCCTTGGATCGAGACGGTCCTTTTGTTATTCTCCAATTTAGTTTTTTAGGTTGTTGGGGTATGGTCGGGTTGGATCAAATCTGAATCCAACCGGGCCCCCGAAGCTAAAATGCTTATAACTCACAGATCGGGCGTCCGACTTGTGTGCCATCTATCGCTTTGGAACCCTTACGACATGACGGTAATTTGTGTTAATCTCTTGTGGAACTTAGTGGTAGCTGAGGTAATACTGATATCTCGAGGGGCAGATTCTACAAAATATGAGCGTACTGGGTGCAAGGAAACCTATGGCAGGCTGCAACGTGAAGAATGAACATCGATCCTATGTGTTTCAACATATATCGATCCTATGTCAGTCAGATCCTATGTGGGTCAGTGCTCAGTGATCTTGTGTGGGTCAGTGCATTTCGATCCTGTGTGGGTCAGATCTTATGTGGGTCAGCGTGGGTTAGTTACCATCGATCCTGTGTAGGTCAGCAGTAGTGCTTCATAATAGAATACGATGATATAGTTTATGACTAATCATCTGTACTTATGTACTTAAGTTATACCTAATTGAGAGCTTAGCCATTTTCTGGTGTGGTACTTCTTACTTTGTGGTGTTACCTATGTATTACTTCTACCTTTTTGGTATTGTCTTTGTGGTGATACATGTGTGGTACTTCTATCTTTGTGGTGTTACTTGCGTGGTACTTCTACCTTAGTGGTTTTATCTTCGTCGTGTTACCTGTGTGGTACTTCTACATTCATGTTGTATTCTGTTTTCTTTCAGTTGTATTGTACTACCAGTCGTACTTGTACTTTTACAGTTTGGCTTGTATTCCAGCCCCTTTTTTACTTTCACACTCTTTTACTACAACAGTTTACTTTTTGGTTGCATCTTATTGTGTTATAGTCTGTGTGGTTGCATCTTGTTTTTTTCTTAGACTACGTGTGTGTATAGGTTAAAAAAGAAATGTGTTCCCTTTTAAGGGACACACCTTTCCAGTTCTAGTTTTCAGCCTCTCGTCTATGGAAGACGGGTTTGGGATAGTCACGACATGGGCCCGGAGGGACAGGTCGTTACAACTATCTCCACCACCTTGTATGTTTCACCATAAAGAACACATAGATTCTTTGAGATCTTCTCTGTCTTCATCACCACAAGCACACCCTTCACAATCTTCCCCACACCATTGTTAGTATGAGTCTTACACCTGATGTCATCAATTACACCCAAAGAAAATATGTTAATCTTCAGGATCTTCACATGGAATACTCCTTAGGTGGTTTGAATTATACCATCATCCATCTTCAGTTTGTTGGTATTGACTCCAAAGATCTTCAAGGTGTGATTGTTCCCCATATAAACAAGCCCTTTCGAGATTTGTTCATACTGATCAAACCATTCCCTTTGAGCTATCTTTTTATTGAATCAATTATACATGCATTGTTGAGATGATGTATACCTCCATCCATCATTAATATTTTGGGGACTAGTATGTATCCATTTTTTTAAGTACTCGTCATATTTCATATAGAGTTCTTTCAACCACTCTTATTGTTCAAACTATTTTTTTGGTGTGCCACTAATTTCCACAACTATAACATGTGATGTTGTTATTCTTCTTTATTTGGACCTTCCATGATTTTTTCTCCCACTTAGAATCATGATCCATTGTCCTTCCTCTATCTATTGAAAAAGTCTTCAATTGGTGCAATGTTTTTTTTCTATCACTTTTCTCTTTCATTGACTTTTTTCTTCAGGAACCATAGCTGTGACATTGTTGAGAATAAAGATGTCCATCATGATATTGTTGGTAAGGTTGATGATCAACTAATCATATGGATTTTTAAATATTAAGAGAAGAATACCAGTACATTCAGTATCCCTAATTTTGTATCCCAGTTTCACGAGTTGAGAAAATAGGGTATTGACAGTGTTGATGTGATCAGTCACTAATGATGACTCTTCATTCGAAGAGTGTAAAATTTTCTCTTTAGGATAATTTTGGTGTGCAGTGAAATGGTCTTATAATGTTACATTGAACATCATAATTTTCCTTCATTGTATTTTTTCTCTGCAATTCTTGATAGGACTTTGGCCACCAAAGAAAAAGGGATGTTGGCAATAACATTCATATCCATGTTGTCCCATTTCCCCTCGACTAGACCCATCGGTATGTTGTGTATCACAAGTAGGAAATTTTTATTCAACATCATCGCTTGAATCATCATTATTTAGAATTTTTAATCCCTAAAAAATGAACTTCACTAGGCTGGGTATACCAGACTACCACAATCGAAGTGTGTTTTTATCAAAATGATAAATAGTACTCCACTGCATTTAGAGAAGTCAAATTTGTACCATAAAATAGTACTCTATAACAAACTTGATTGAACAACACTTTATTTTACATATCTAATCACCAACAAAGATTCATTTTGATGTCACAAACCAATCGGACAAAACCTGGAGGGTGCATGTGTCCACGTGGTAGTGTTTTCAGATGAAGACATGGAAGGTGGGCCATTCGATGACTGGGTACGCCCTCCCGGGGTTTCTGCCGGCCAGAAACTCTGGTGGGGGACTCACCACCCTATCCCTCACTAGACACAGAAAAAATCTTATTGAATTCCTCTCCATCCACTCGTTCACTATTACCCTGTGTACGCAGCACTTGTATATCCCATTCGTTAGAGCCTGCTCTTTTCCCTTTCATTAGGACTATGAAAATTAGAAGTGTTAAATGGATCCGTGGTGAATGCTGAGCCGTATACCATAAATGTGTCACTGACAAGAAAAAAGAACATGGCTGGGGAGGGGGCGACAAAATGCCACCTCCTGTCATATGAAACATGGAGGCCATCCACGTCGTCCTGGTGGAGGATGGAAATGGAGGCGGGTTCATAGTGGGGTCCCGTCCACAGTGTCACCTCCGATCACCGGAAAGGAGGGTAGTAATTTAGACCCACATTTGATTTGTTTCCAATGAGGAAATCCCGAAGGTAGCTACGTACCACCCCAAGGTTGACGCCCATCACCTCCATGATCTCCACCGACAGACAGCTCATGGCCTCACTGTACTCCTCCCACTCCTTCCTACCCCCGACACAAATGGATCATGGAATATATGGACCTTTTCCGACTTCTAATCACCACCAAGTTGAAACGTCAGGCATTTTTCTCATTTAATAAGCAAAAAATAAATCCGAAATATCGAAAATACATGCCCACGGTCTGCACGAATTACTTCGCTATGCTCCTGGCAGTGGCTTCGGAGAAGTGGAAGGACATCATCTCTTTCCACAGAAACTGCGTCGTGAACCTGTCGGTGAGGCCGTCGGCGTATCCTTGGTGATCCCTGAATCTCATCATCACCCTATGCTTCTCCTGTTGTGGAATACTGAAGAACCACTCTATTCCATCCCATGCCCCAATGCGATCCCTCCTTAGCTGTGGGTGTCGAACTGATGATTTGGGAAGGAGTCACGGGCCTCCTTTTATAGGTAGAATTCTGTCTACTATCCGATTGCGCATAGTTGGACCATTAAATGGTCTATTTACACGTCATCCCCTTCATAAATGTTGTTCAGAAATATGTTTTCCGTTCATCCTCCAAATTTCTGCTCATTTAGAAACTAGGTTAAGGAGTTATGTAATTTTCATTGAGTATGACTATTTTATGGCCAAAATTTCCAGGAAGCTTCTTCCAAATGTGTAACAATCAATGGAAGCCTTAATGACTTCAAAACTCCCCCATATTTGTTGTAGAGTCACTCCTATGTGTCCTAGTTTTACCCCAAGTAAAATTACCTAAATTAGAGGTGAGGGAACTGATTTGTGCATCCGTTATGGTGGTGTGGTCTATGTTGTCTGCCCGAAAAAGTTTATAACTTCAATGAATTTTTTGAACTAATAGATCATCGAATCAGCTCTAGGTCCAAAAGAGAGAGTTTAATGAAATAAAATCAGGATTCTAAAAAAAACTAATCACGAATTTTGGAAATATATGTTTTATGAAATGATAAAATTATATTTGTCGTAAAAATTATTCAAAAATCCAAAATTATGCACTTTTATCAATTTTGCTCATAATCATTCTAAAAATCAAACTACAGATCATTTTAATAAAACATTAAAATAAATGAGTTTTATCATTGAAAAAAATTAAAAAATCCTCATTATTTGATAAAAAATATTCATAAAAATATTCTCTATGAAATACCCGCACACTTAATCCATGCTTGTCCTCAAGCATAAAATCTCCATAAGGAAATCAGAGAACACCAATGTTAACAAAATTCAAATTTTAATGCAAAAAAATCAAAAACAAATTCCATGTGAAATGAAACATTCAAAATCGACATAAAATATCAATTTATGTTTTCATTTTCAAAGAAACAAATAATTCACATATTTTACATTTACCCTTTGATAATTGATGGAACTTCTCATTTCATTCATCAATCTCCCTAATTTATTATTGTTAAACATACCATGTGATGATTTACCTCACTTTTGATTCTTTTTTCTCATCACTCATGATAAAATTCAAGTAGAGTTATACTTATATAATGCGAAACACGCCCTTTTTCCATAGGCTTGTAAATGAACTACTTTATCCACTTTTTAAAGAAAAAACACACGTAAAATCATGAGGACTTGCAATTAAGGTTATATTTACTTTGAGGTTTAAGGCTGGTAGGATTTGATGTATATAAAATTAGCGCTCAAGGAGGAGTCTTATCTCTTAATTACTATGAATGATATCAAAAGTCAAAATATAATGAAATTATCCCCTTCAATGTAGCAACACCCACTTCCAAAAAATCAAAGAAATGTTTATGATCATGTAAGAATAATGAATGATTTGTGCACCCTCTTGCATATTTTTTTTACTTTTTTTTTTGCAAAATTTAGAATTATATCAAACCTCACATCCATCACATAACCACATAGGATCATAAGATCATCAGTCTGAAAAATGTTAAATTTTTGTTTTCCCAAATCACAACCCATTTTTTTCTCTTTTTGTTGGTTCTTTTTGTCATTTTTGTCATTTTATTAATTCAAGTGGGGAAAACAATAGATTATGATTAATGATTCAACAACCTTTTACAATTACCACAATAATACCCCCACACTTCTTCCTTATAATGTATAACAACCCATCCACCATGATTCCCTTTACTCTCACACTTCAACATTAAAATATTATGCAAATACTCAGATGAGGGTTGGAATGGATAAAAATGGATTGAAATATGGCTCATTCCTAAAAAGGACATTCATGGTATCTATGGGCTAAAATAATGATTGATTTAAAGGTGTTATTTAAAAAAAATTATCTTTTTAAAGGATAACTCAATCATTTTAAATTTGTTTTTGCACAGTCACAGACTTGATGAGTTTCAATACATGTTCTAGTCGGTTACATGTCCCAAGATCACTCAAAAAATATTCTCAAGAGTAAATAGGAAGTACATGGTGTAGAAATCCTCTTAGGAATAGGAAATATAACATTGTCAATCACTCATGGCATGACTAATAAATCAATTCACATGAATAATAGAAATTCAAAGCATGAAGGATGGTAGGAAAATTCCATTTACATGAATCAATTAATTCCTTCAAATCATGATTCATTACTTAAATATCTATGCTTCATTTTAAAAATTCAATTATTATTTTCAATAATTTAATCATTTCAGCAATAAAATCTAAAACATGGTATCTCTGGATTCTTAAAAAACTCATGTCTTCTAGATAAGTCGATTAAAACATGAATTTAATTGTGGGCATACAATTTTATCTTTAAAGCTCAAAACATGTTGTGGAAAAAAATATGGAAAGTTTAAAAGATAAGATACTAAAATTAAACACCCTTTTCCCATGAAACATGGTCCTTCCGCTTCTCTGTATGGGGCTTCCTTCTACCATCATGATCCTACAATAGAAAATTACTCAATTAATAACACTGATCATTTCATGTAAGCTTAAAATTGAAAGAGGGAGGGGGTCGCATGCTAAATTATTTCAAAGAAAAGAAATTTACATCTAAATTCCTAGAAAGAAAGTAAAGATAAGTCTTAGTATTATCCCCCATGTGGACCCTGAATTTTGAATGCCTCCAAAGGGTAGTAAAAATGTTATCCAAAGTCTGATGGAGGATTAAGCTTCTTTGATTGGAACCACAACATGTGAATTTTTTAAACTTGTGCTTCATTCTTCTAGGTGAGTAATGATCCAAGGATAGAGTACACCATATCCCCCCCCCCCCTTCACAATGAGGTATAGATTTAATGGTGGGGTAGGATGAAGTATGAATCATCCTCCTTCTAGGTTGATACTTGTGAAACCTCTTCTTCTCTGTCCTTTGGTTCTTCAAGGTACTCTTTATCAAAAGAATAGTCAATAGGAAAGTCGGAGTGTAATTATATTTTAACAATATTAAAACCTGAAGTATCAAGATAAAATTCTTCCCCATCAATGTAAGAATCATTTAACATGATTTCCTTAGGGCAATCCACTAGAATCTCTTCATGATCTTCCTTCAATAAATATTCAACGTGTCCAGGGAGATCCATATGTTCCTCAACATGTGCACATCTTGGTTCTTCTTCATCCTCCGACACATAGCTATGATTTTTAGAGTCTATATAATAAAAACCACAAAGAGTGATGTAGAATTCAGATTCAATAAAATTAGAAGGGATAGAGTCAATGAATGGTTCAACTCCCTAAGTTGGTTCAACTTCAATCTCTTCCTCAGTGGTAAGTGCCTCCTGGAGTAGAATATTTGAGGATGGAGGCAGGTAGTCGGGATCCTCCATCATGACTTCAAATTCCACCACTTGGGTGGTTTCATCCTTCAGTGGTTATGAATATTATTCTTCTTATTATATGGGGAGGTCATGAAGTTATTCACATTTAATCAATAATTCATCCAAACTTTTTTGATCTCCCACTTTTAGCTCACCTGGTAAGTCTTCCTCCCTTGACTCCTTAGGTTCTTCAATTTGAAATATATGTGGTGAAATTTCTTCCACCACTTTCTCAGATTATTCCTTTGGCTTATGTTTGGGTTACTCTATTAATGTATGAACATAATCAAAATCTCTATCTGCCTTTTTGGTTAATTGTTCAATTTTTTCTCTAAGTTCATGCACCTAAGCTCTTCTAAAATATTTATCTTCTTCTTGTTGTTGTTGTTACACCTGTGAGTAATTTTTCCATGAATAATAGTCTAATTCACCTATTATATCTCTTTTTGTGGTTTTTTATTAAATGAATGTGATGAAAATATTTTTTCTGTTTTTAATTATTTAAAATAATGACATGTGAATCAAGACTTCTAAATTTATACTACTATGCAAGTCTAAACAGAATGAATTAATAAGAAAGAACACAGTTTTGGAGGTTAGTTAAATGTTCAATCATTATGATACTTTATATGTTTTATTTTAGTTTGATAATCCAAACATGAAATCTCATGTTAGAACTACTATTATTAAATTATAAATTGTGGAATATCATTGATTGTTTGAGCACTCTCAATTCCACCTCCTCCTTTAATCCAAGTTGGTGACACACCTTTGTCTAGATTGTGTCATCTTCCAGGACCCTGTTCAATCGAAGCCGTTTTATACATTGATTAACTAAAATCCAATGTGTGATGAACTAACCAATGGAGAGAGGGAAAATGATTAAATAAAAGAATATGGATAGGATTAGTTTCTTATCATTGGAGTCAGTCACAACATCAGAGACATTCGCCATACTTGTGCATGCTACTTAAATCTATCTACAAACATAAAATTACACATTAAAGAAAATTCATGATCACCTTCACCTCCCCCCGAGCCAAGTCTCGAGGTCATCCTCTCATTTTTTAGAGTAATATATTACTCAATGGAGTTAGTCGAAGTGAAGAGAGAGAGAGGGAAAGAAATGAAGAAAAGTTGATGGTGAAACACAAAGGCATGGATTAATAAAACTTAAATTTTAATTAAAATTGAAAAATAATACAAAAATAAAGTTAAAATAAAATAAAAAGAGTAAATTATGGGGGAATGAGGAGATGAAGTGACCCCTACCATGGTGGGATCCCTCCTTATCTGTGGGTGTCTAGCTGATGATTTGGGAAGAAGGTGAGGGCCTCCATTTATATGAAGAATTCATTCCTCTAAAAGTTTGCAAATTTTTTGCCTATTAAATGTTAGATTAATGTGTGTAAACCTTCATAAAAGTAATTCAATAATGTGGTTTCCATTCACCCTCCAAATTTCAGCTCATTTTCCCATAGGATTAAAGAGTTATGGAATTTTCATTGAATAAGTCTTTTTATGGCCGAAATTTCCAGGAAGTCATCTTCAAATTTATTACAATCAATAAAAACCTTAATGTCATAAAAATCCCCCCAAATTTCTTTTAAAGTCATTAATATGTGTCCTAGTGCTATCCTAGGGAGAATCACTTAAATATGAGGTGAGGAGATGGACTTTTTCATCCGTTATAGTGGTGGGGTCCATTCTATTTGCCTAAAAAAATTTCCAACTTCAATGATTTTTTTGGACTAATATATCTTTTAATCAACTCTATGTCCCTAAGATAAAGTTTAATGAAATAAAATCCTGATTCTAAGAATGATAATCATGAATTTTGGAATTATATTTTTTTTAAAATGACAAAAATACCTCTGTAGTAAAAATCTATCAAACATCCAAAATGATGCCCTTTTCTCAATTTTCCTCATAATCATTATAAAATTCAAATTATCCATTATTTTAATAAAACATTGAAATACATGGGTTTTATCATTGAATAAAATAAAAAAAATCCTCATTATTTTATTAAAAATTTGCACATAAATTTTCCCTCTCAAATACCCCCACACTTAAACCATGATTATCCTCAAGCATAAAATCTCAACATAGAAATTAGAGAACACCAATGTTACCAATATTCAAATTCCAATTCATTTAAATCAAGAAATTTTCAATGTGAAATAAAACATTAAAAAAATTTCAAAAATATCAATATAATTTCCCATTTTTCAATGAAACAAATAATTCACATATTTTACTTTTCCCATTTGAAAATTGATGGAACTTCTCCTTTCATTCATTCAAGCTCCTGGATTCATTATTATTAAACATGCCACGTCATGATTTACCTCACTTTTGATTATTTTCTCTCATTACTCGTTATATAATTCAAGTAGAGTTATGCTCATATCATGAGAACATGATCCTTATCCATAGGCTTGTAAATAAACTACTTTCTCTACTTTGTAAAGACAAAATGCACATAAAATCACAAGGACTTGAAATTAAGTTTCTATTTACTCTGAGGTTTAAGGTTGGTAAGATTTGATGCTTTTAAAATTAAGGCTCAAGGAGGAAGCTAATATATTAAGTAATATACATGATATCAAAGTACAAATATAATGAAATTATCCCCTTCATAGTAGTAACACCCACTTCCCAAAATTCAATGAAAATGTTATGATCTAGTAAGCATAATGAATGATTTGTGCACCCTCTAGAATATTTTTTTATTTTGTACTTTATTTTGTTTTTTTGAATGTTATGATTATATCAGATCTCACATCAATCACCTAACTATATATGCTCATAAGTTTTTCAGTCTAGAAAATGGTGATTTTGGGTTTTCCCAAATCATATCACATTTTTTTCTATTTTTTTGGATCTTTTTGTCATTTTTTCATTTTTTTTAATTCAAGAAGGGAAAAAATAGAGTATAATGAGTGATTCCACAACCTTTTACAATTACCAAAATGAAACCCCTACACTTATTCCTTACAGTGTATATCATCCTGTCCACTATGATTCTCTTTACCCACACACTTCAACTTTAAAATATCATGAAAATACTCATAGGAGGGTAGGAATGGATAAAAATGGCTTGAAACATGACTCATTACTATAAAGGTCATTCATGGTCTCTATGTGCTAAAAGAAGGATTGATGTAAAGGTGGTCTTTAAAGGAAAATTATCTTTTTAGAGAATACCTCAATCATTTTAAATGTGTTTTTTCACAGTCATAGATTTGACATGTTTCAATACAAGTTAGGGTTGGTTACAAGTCCCAAGATTGCTCAAGAAATATGCTCAAGAATAAATAGTTATTATTTGGTATAGAAAACTTCTCAGGAATGGGAAATATAACATTAGACAATCACTCATGGCATGACTAATAAATCAATTCACATGAACATCAGAAATTCAAAGCATGAAGGATGGTAGGGAAATTTCATTTAAATGAATCAATTAATTTCTTCAAATAATGAGTCATTACTACAATATCCATGCTTCATTTTAAAAATTCAACTATTAATTTCAATCATTTAATCATATTAACGATGAAATATAAAACATGACATCACATGATTACTAGGAAACTCATGTCTCTTAGATAAATTGATTAAAACATGAATACAAGTTTGGGCATGTAATTTTAACTTTAAAGCTCAAAACATGTTGTGGAAAAAAATGTTGAGAGTTTAAATTATAAAAACATAAAATTGAACACACTTTTTCCATGAAACATGGTCCTTCCCATTCACTATATGGGGCTTCCTTCCACCGTTATGATCCTACAAAAGAAAATTACTCAATTAATCACAATGATCATTTCATTTAAGCTCAAAATGAAAAGGGGGAGGGGGGACATGCTTAATTATTCCAATGAATATAAATTCACATCTGAATTCCTAGAAATAAAGTAAAGATAAATCTTGGTATTATCCCCTATGTCGGCCCTGAATATTGAATACCTCTGGAGGGCAGTACCAACTGTTATCCAAAGTCGGATGGAGGATGAATCTTATTTGATTTGAACCAATACAGGTGGCTTTTCACAGCTTCATGCTTCATCCTTCTGGGTGAGTAATGATCCAAGGATAGAGTACACCATATCTCCACCCCCTAAACAATGAGGTATATCTTGCATGGTGAGGGTAGGATGAAGTATGAATCATCATCCATTTTGGTTGATACTTGTGAAACCTTTTATTCTCTGTCCTTTGTTTTCTCGATGAATGCTTCATCAAAAGAATAGTCAATGGAAAAGTCAGTGTGTAATTCTCTTTGAATAATATTAAAACGTGAAGTATCAAGATCAAATTCTTCCTCATCAATGTAAGGATATTTTGTCATGGTTTCCTTAGGGAAATCCACTAGAATATCTTCATGAACATCCTTCAGTAAATATTCAACATATCCAGAGAGATCCAAATGTTCCTCATCATGTGCACATCTAGGTTCTTCTTCATCCTCCAAGGCATAGCTGAGATTGTCTAATTCTGTATAATCAAAACCACAATGAGTGAGGTAGAATTCTGATTCAATAAAATTAGAAGGGATAGAGTCAATGAATGGTTCAACTCTCTGAGTTGGTTCAACATCAATCTCTACCTCAGTGGAAAGTGCCTCTTGATGTAGACTCACTGAGGATGGAGGGAGGTAGTCAGGCTCCACCACTTGGGTGGTTTCGTCCTTTTGTGGTGTTGAATCTTTTTCATTGTATTGTATGGGGAGGTTCGGTAGTTACTCACATTTAATCAATAATAAATCCAAACTTTTTTGATCTCCCACTTGTATCTCAGTAGGTACGTCTTCCTCCATTGCCTCCTTAGGTTCTTCAATTTCAAATATTAGTAGTGAAATTTCTTACACCACTTTCTTAGGTTCCTTCTCTAGCTTAGGTCTGGGTTGCTCCATTAATGTATGAACGCAATCAAAATCTCTATCAGCCTTTCTGGTTAGGGGTACAATGCTTTTTCTAAGTTCAAGCACCTTAGCTCTTATAAAATATTAATCTTATTCTTGTTGTTGTTGTTACACCTGTGAGTAATTTCTCCATGCATAATATTCTGATTTTGAATACATCTTGGATGTCATTTTTATTTTTTTAGATGAAATTAAATATAAATAACATGTTAAAATAGAAAAAGAAAATGAACTAATGATTGGTTCCATGAAAACAGCTTCAGCTTTGACGCACGCCTGTCGTGGGTTGTGGACAAAAATAATTATATTTTTCCTAGTGCAGCACAGTGGCAGACCATGGTTATCTCTCTTGAGGATCCTTCTCAATGTAGTTCACTTTCATAATCTAAATCACCTATTCTATCTCTTTTTGTGGTTTTTTTATTATATGATAGTGATAAAAATATTTTTGAATTTTTTTTATTAAAAATAATGATATGTGAAGCAAGAATTCTAAAGTTATACTAAGATGCAAGTCTAGATAGAATGAATCACTACTAGAATTTTACACTTTACCACTGGTTGTAAACCATTGGTAAAGTCCCAGAATCCATTGGTATATATTATATCAACGGTTCCCCAACCGTGGCCAAGTAAGGCATGAAAATAGTTCTATACCAATGGTTTTTTGAAAATAGTTGGTATAGGTGTCAAAATAGAAGGTATACCAACGGTTTGCTACAAACTATTGGTATATATGTGTTAAAGTATGACATATACCAATGTTTTATAAAAAATTGGTAAATGTGGGTTACACTTATACCAACAGTTATAAACTGTTTGTATATAGGGGATATGGAAAGCCATAAGGCTATACCAATGGTTATAACAAACTGTTGGTATAGTTATATTATAGTATCTATACCAATGGTTTCGAAACCGTTGGTATACAATTTCTCAGCTCCAAAGAAGCAGGCCCCTCTCCCCGCTCCAGACCTACAACAACACAGAAACCCCTCTCCAGACCTGCAACAACACCAATATAAAATACCCATCCAAATTATTCGAAATTTAGAATTCATTCCAGAATTTAGAAATTTAGAAATTTAGAAATTAAAATGCATTAACACCCACCAGAGAAAAATCATACATGTTATAGGAAATTCAATAAAACCCATAAGAGTATTCCAAATTTAGAATTCATTCCTCACTCAAACCACAACACCAACACACATAAGAGTATTCAAAATTTATAATTCATTCCTCACTCAAACTACAACACCAATACACAAAAGAGAAAAAACCTACATGTTATAGGAAGAACATGGGATGTTTAGTCATGGTTTTGGGTTGTGTATTTTAAAACCAACAGAAAAACATGGGTAGAGTGTCAAGGATCCTGACACCCATAAGATAGAAAATGGTAGTGGTCATGTTCTTAGACCTAGGATGAGTTATAGGAAGCACATGGGATGTTTATATTCCTCTAATGATTTTGTATCCATGTATAAATTGTTCCTGATGTGTTTGTGGGAAACATTGGCCAACCTCGACATATGAGATAGGTTACCGGAATAGCCTACATGTTTTTCATGGACTTTTCAATTTGAATAAGGGGGTATGTTGCTAATTGTAATTTTATCTCTGGGGTTTGATGTGATATGAATCCCCATCTTGTGTAGTTGGTATGAATATTCAATTTAGTCATTGGTATTGGGTTCCCAAAGGGACTTTGGTTTGGTCCTAGAACCCACTTTTTGAGGTTGGGATTGAGGTGGTCCATGGGGCTTTGGTGTCACCATATGAATTCCTCACAATTGGGGTATTTTTATGAGTCGTTGAAACAAATTTTTAAAGAATCTATGTGTAGCCTTGTTGACCAATTTTTTATGTTGTATGCTTGAGTGTTCGTAGGATTCATATGAAATTACTGTATGATATTTATTTGTTGTATGTTTTTTTATAGAATGAACGACCCGTGATATAGAATTAGAACATGAGTGTTGGTGCATGTTCATGATGGGATGTCGAGACTCATTCCTAATATAATTCATGTTTTTATATATATACTATGACCCATTGGGTTTCTATCTCTGTCTTGTGAATATTTTCATCTAATAACGTATGACCAATAGATAATATTTTATTTTTTATCCCTTAATTTCAAGAATATATGTTTATCCTTGTGAAGATTTTTCATATGTCAGTTGTTGTTTTCACTTAAAATTTTGTCCATTTGAAACAAAAGTTACACACTTTGAGTGATACCAGTCACACCGTACCTCAGATTGAGGTGGGGTTGACTCATACCCTTCACAAATGATCCATGGATCATTGGTTGGGGGTATGTCTGGGGTGGGGGGCCGTTCGGCGGGGGGAGGGGGGGTTGTCCAGTGTGTGGGGGCTGTCCGGGGTGGGGGGGGGGGTTGTCCGAGGGGAGCGGGGGGCTATCCAGGGGTGGGGGGGGGGGCTGTCGAGAGTGTGTTTTCAGCTACTGCGGTGACACAACACCTCTGATTAACGTGTCATCTAGTTGACCACTTCACAATTAACCCACTGTTTGTTGTCGTCCGATCTCATGGTATTCTGAGGATTTTCGGCCGGTTTTGACCACCCCACACACGTTTTTCAAGCGCGCCAAACACCTAAAAGAACATATTCTACTGTGTCATGCAAACCGCACGTCATATTGATGTGTCGTTTTTTTTACACCTCACGAATAATAATTAGGGTGTTTTCGTGTGATTTCAAGTCATTCCGATGTCGTTCGACATGTATTTGACTGTAAAACACATGTTTTGGCCATTTACAACATGGAGAGTGCATTTTCGGCCCTCGTGGTCACACGAAACATCCGATTGGAATTCCTTCTTACTGACCATTTTAGAATTCACCCACCCTTTGTTGTCGTCCGATTTCATGGAATTCTGAGGTCGTTCAGTCGATTTTGACTACCCCACGGACGCTTTTCAAGTGCCCCAAACACCTAAAGAACACATATTCAGCAGTGCCGCACAAACCACGCATCCTAAGGACATGTTGTCTCATAATAGACCTCACGAATAATAATTCGGGTGTTTTTGTTTGATATAATGTCATTCCGATGTCGTTCGGTATGCATTTGACAGATAAAAACATGTTTTGGCCATTTACGACATACGAAGTACGTTTTCGGCCACCGTGGTCACACGAAACCTACAATTGATGTGCGGTCTAGCCCTCCATTTTACAATTCACCCACTCTTTGTTTTCATCTGATTTCATGGAATTATGAAGTCGTTCGGCTGATTTAGCCCACCCTACGCATGCTTTTCAAGCTCACCAACACCTAAAAACCCATATTCTGTCGTGCCGCACAAACCGTGGGTCCGAATGATGTGCCGTATTTTCGTGCTTCAAGAATAATAATTAGGGTGTTTTCGTGTGATTTCATGTCATTCTGATATCGTTCGATATGTATTTGACCGTAAAACACATGTTTTGGCCATTTACGACACACAAAGTGTGTTTTCAGCCACTATGATCACACGACACCTCTGATTGACGTGTTGTATATCCAAACATTTTACAATTCACCAACCCTTTATTGTCATCCAATTTCATGGAATTATGAGGTCGTTCGGCAGGTTTTGACCACCCCACACACGTTTTTCAAACGCGCCAAACACCTAAAAAACACATATTCAGTCATGTCACACGAAACGCATGTACGAATAACGTTCCATCTCCTTATACACATCAAGAATAATAATTAGGGTGTTTTCGTGTGATTTCAAGTCATTTTGATGTCGTTCGGCATGCATTTGACAGTTAAATGCATGTTTTGGCCATTTACGATACGTGGAGGGCATTTTTGGCCACCACGATCACACGACACCTTTGATTGATGTGCCATCTGACCGAACATTTTAAAATTTACCCACCCTTTGTTGTCGTCTGATTTCATGGCATTCAGAGGTCATTCGGCTGGTTTTGACCACCCCACACAACGTTTTCGAGTGCGCCAAACACCTAAAAAACACATATTCAGCCATTCTGCACAAACCACGCCTCCAAATGACGTTATGTCTCCTCATACACCTCATAAATAATAATTATGGTGTTTTACATTTATTTCAAGTCATTATGATGTCATCTGGCATGCATTTGACAATTAAACGCATGTTTTGGCCATTTATGACACGCGAAGTGCGTTTTTGGCTAGCCCAGTCACACGACTTCTCTGATTAATGTGCCTTTTGGCCGACCATTTCAAAATTCACCCACCTTTTGTTTTCATCCAATTTCATGGAATTCTGATGTCATTCATCTAATTTTGACCAACCCACGCATGCTTTTCCAGCGCGCCAAACACCTAAAAAACACATATTCAGTCGTGCCACACAAACCGCAAGTCTGAATGATGTTTCGTCTCCTCATACACCTCACGAATAATAATTATGGTTTTTTCATGTGATGTTATGTCATTTAGATGTAGTTTGGCCTGAATTTGACTGTTAAACATATGTTTTGGCCATTTACGACATGCGGAGTGTGTTTTCGGCCAGCATGGTCACACGACACCTCCGATTGACATGCTGTCTAGCCAAGCATTTCACAATTCACCCACACTTTGTTGTTGTCTGATTTCATGGCATTTCAAGGTCGTTCGGCCGGTTCTGACCACCCCATGCATGGTTTTCAAGCGCTCCAAACACCTAAAAACGCATATTCAGTTGTGTCGCGCAAACCACATATCCTAATGACATGGTGTCTCCTATTACACCTCAATAATAATAATTAGTATGTTTTCATTTGATTTCGAGTCATTCTGATGTTGTTCGTCATGCATTTTACCATTAATCACATGTTTTGTCCATTTAGGACACACAGAGTGCGTTTTCGGCCACCGCGATCACAAGACCCCACCGATTGATGTGCTGTCTAGACGACCACTTCACAATTTACCCACCCTTTGTTGTAGTCTGATTTCAGGGCATTCTGAGGTCGTTTGGCCGGTTTTGACCACCCCATGCATGCTTTTCAGGCACACCAAACACCTAAAAAACACATATTTGGCCATTCCGTGCAAACCTTTCATCCAAATAGCTTTCTGTATCACCGTACACCTCATGAATAATAATTAGGGTGTTTTCGTGTGATTTGTAGACATTCTGATTTCGTTAGCCTTGTATTTGACTGTTACACGCATGTTTCGGCCATTTACGACACGCAGAGTGTGTTTTGGGCCAACGCGGTCACACAATATGTAACGCCCTGACCCCAGTTACCCAGATTCGGTTCATTATTACATAACATTGGCATGATCACAAGAAAGATCAAATCTCGAAAGACCAATTGGTTTAGTAGTCTTGGAAACACTAGATATATTCATAAGACTTACATTACATCATAAAATGAAAAACTACTAAAACAACATATTGTCTCCATAATCCACACTCATATCCCCACATAATATCCTTGCAGGTCATTCATAATTTACTTCTTCACTTCCTGGGAAAAATAAAACATAGAAAAGGGGTGAGCTCAAATGCCCAGTAAGGATAACAATATAGTGGAAACTTTCATAAATAAGAATAAACATTTAAGGCAATGTATAACTAAAACAAAAGCCTTTTAAACTTGAACTTTTAACATATTATGGCATAAATAAAATGAAATAATTCCATTTACTTATTCACGTGGTTATTCTACTAATCGAATAATCACATGCAAAATCAATAACCACTTTCATAATGATGGAATGCATAATGCCAGACTATCATAACCACATAGCCAAGGCCTCGTGCCAAGACTACAAATAAGATTTTGTCAAGGCCTTGTCCCAAGTCACTAGTTTGTCACATGAGACCTACCGATGCATCGAGGAGCTATAGCGGGCTCCACCCATCACATATTAAGTCCAATGCATTCCCATATGAAAAGGTTTAAACATAACATAAACATTCGTATTAAAACTAGCATACGAAATGACAATACTTTCACCATAAACTAAGAATGGTATAAAAATAGCACATCCACAGTCAAACATATCAAAAAACCTTCAATACAATATAGAAGTTTTGTATCATAATAAATCAACTTCAAATAATCTTAAAATCCATCAAAGGGTGTTGACATAGATGAAATCAAAATTCTTTTTAAAGAAATATCTCCTTTTATTTTGAAATAATTTAAGATCCATATAAAATAAAACATTTTCGTTGAAAATAATCTTATAAGCTTGTAAGGGAAGCTTTGAAGATTTTATAACGGCGGAAAATAGCCGCACCCGCCGTATAAGTTAAAAAAACATTCTTACCTTAATTCTGTCGAAAAGGTTAAAAGGACCTTGTTTTGAAAACGACGGAAAGATTCCTTTTATAAACCTCTTATAAAAAGTCAAACAAGGGTATAAATGAATTTAACCCATATTCTTGTAAATAATAAATATTTTTTGAAATACATTTCGAAGAAACATGGATGTGGATGATAAAGAAATCCCAGTATATTATTACGTATAAACAACCTCGGATAATGAAGTGATTGTGAAATAACCCTTACCTTGTACTTTTCCTTGGTTGGGGTAGGTTAACCTCCTGTATAATGGTGAAATAATTGTTATTAAATTATACAATAATCATATACATTAATATGATATCATATATGATCTTTTAATATTGATTTGATAATAATATCTTAGTATTATCGTTGTTTCGGGTGTTAACTTACTTGTTTTCTTTTATATGTTTTGTTACGTAAGACATGTTTGTAAAGGATAGGTTTTATATTATTCATATCCTGAATGATATCAAGTCCTTAAACATCATTTTTTAAATCATAAAATGATAATTATACTTGAATGGATACGATGGAGAATGAATCTCATCGCGTTCGTGGAGACGGTAGTCCGTACGTACGCACGAGCGACAATATCATCCATTTGATATTAAAATAATATATAAATGGATGGTATATCATATATACAGAATCCTTAACATGTTATATGTATTATTTACATGAGTTACACATCGTTATTATACCCATCCAAATAATATTATATTGAATAACAATTACACCACGACGTGGAGACGGTAAGCCGTACGTACGCACATATGGTGACATGTTATTCAAAGGGTGGATAGAATACTGAATATGGATGTACCATATTTATAATAACATCACAGTATATATATGATACTGGAATTATTATTTTATAATGGTAACAACAAAGGAATAAGAAGTGGAAGAAGAAATGAACTTAGAAAAGGGTGGTGAAATCATTACCTCTTCTTCGGGTTCTTCCTTTTGATTTGATCAAAAGGGCTCCTTAGGTTGGCTTTCTGATCAAACTATTGCCCCTAGGTTGTAGTGAGGGAAGTTGGGAGAGTATTTGGACAGAGTTTGGCCGAACCAAAAGGCTTTTAAGGTGTGAAGAAATGAGAAGGAGGAGTGCCCTTTTATAAGAGGGGGGAGGGGCACCTTTGGAAAAGCTAGAAATATTAATTTATAATAAATTAAAATTCGGTTTCTAATGGATCCAAAGTTGATTATTCAAAGTTTAAGGTGGGGATGGGTCTAAAACAACTCAAACAATAGAATTTAGACAGGTTTGGGTACTTATATTAACCATATCTTTAAGTATTAACTCTATGTTAATTAGTTTCACTTTTACAATGTCTCTTTGTATTTTTATATAATATGGTTAATCAACTTACTACATACATCAAAGCGACCCCAAGTGGTCCATTAATGATGAACCTATCATGCTATAAGTATCTTGGCCGAACCTTAGATTTTTAGGAATTTAATATCAATTAATAATATAATATTTGTTTTAATAACTCTTTTATGTCAATTTTGACACTATTCAATAGTTGATTTTTGTGAAACTCATAAAAGATTTATTACTTAGAAAAAAGTAAATTAAATCAATCCTAATATATCATATTATCCTAGAAAATTAATTTAATTCATTAAAAGATTCATATTATATTTATTTGGGTATTTATAATATCAATTATTTTAATTTTCCACTATTATAGTAATCACTGCATCATCATTGTGTCATAAATAAAATAAATTATTTAATGTCTAAAAATGATAAATAAAATATCATTATGTAGGAAATATTTTTATATTTCTAATGAATATTTATAATCTAAAATCCAACATATATAACCCTATGTAACAATTGTTTTGCTAAAAGATATATGCTTGTGTCATTTTTGTATTCATTTTAACTTAATTAAAATAAAGTGTCATTATCACTTACAAGTGGATCCATGGGGTCCCAAAATCGACCCAAAGATTTCCACGGTCGACCATGTATCAACCAATAGGGTTAAGACACGTTTTAGGGTAATTTAGTATTATTATAATATTATTTTTTAACCCTTATTTACCGGATTTACCCTTAACCATGGTAAATAAAATATTTACCGCAGTAATTATTCAAAATGTCTAAAAATAAAAGTTACCTATTTACACAATTTGAACATCCCGATTACAAATATGGAATAAATTTTACTAAATTCAAAACACATAAGTGGCAGAAATTAATTTAAAATTAATTCCCGCTGTCAAAACAAAAAGCGTGTTTTTAAGAGATAATAACTATCAAAAGATTGACACTTGTTTTTGTTCGGTTTAATTGTAAAATTATGTCCAATGACCAACATTATATTAAATGGTAAAAATATATTCTAAATATACTTTAAAACTACTAAAATTCATAATTTATCACTATTAATTATTTTGATTTAAAAAGTTGTTTTTAATTAAAATTTAGTAATTTTCACTATTCATCAAAATATGAAAGTTATCCGAAAAGTACCAAAATTTCACCTTAGGCTAAATTAGATATTCCGAATCCAAAAATGAAGTCCATTTTGAAATATAAAATATATATAATTTTAAAACTTAGTTATTACTATTCATAACGGCTAGTTTGATTGGTTGTTAGAACTCGGTGTTGCGTACAACACACGCTATCGCATTATTCAAAGAGAAGTGTACCATAGAAGCTTGGGGTGTTACACAATACCTTCGATTGACGTGTCTTCTAGCCGACCATTTAAAAATTCATCCACCCTTTTTTGTCGTCTGATTTCATGGAATTCTGAGCTTGTTCGACTGGTTTTGACCACCCCATGCACGCTTTTCAAGCACACCAAACACCTAAAAAACAAATATTTTGTCGTGTCGTGCAAACCACATATCTGAATGATGTTCCGTTTCCTCGTACACCTCACTAATATTAATTAGGGTGTTTTCGTGTGATTTCAAGTCATTCCGATGTCTTTTGGAATGCATTTGACTATTAAACGCATGTTTTGGCCATTTACGACACGCGAAGTGTGTTTTCTGCCATCACAGTCACATGAAACCTCTAGTTGAGGCACAAATGACTTGTACTCGTAAATAATTACCTATGTATCGTTTTCCTAATGTATCAACACAATCCAAATGCATTTTATCGATTTTACATATGTTAGTTGCTGTTGTAACTTAAAATTTGGCCCATCTCAAGTAAAAGTGAGACAATTTGAGTGGTACCAGCCACACCATGCATCAGATTGATGCAGGGTTGACTCCTACATGTCAAAAATGTCCCATGGATCATTTTCCTAAAGTATCAATAGAATCCGAATACGTCTAGTCCATTTTCCGTTTGTTAGTTTTTTTTCACTTAAAATGTTGTCCATTTCAAATAAAAGTGAGACACTTTGAGTGGTACCAGCCATACCATTCCTCATAGTGAGGTGGGATTGACTCGTACACGTCACATATGACCCATGGGTCATTTTCCTAAAGTATAAACACAATACAAATACGTTTGTTCGGTTTTCCGAATTCCAGTTGTTTTTACTTAAAAGGGAGTCCATTTTAAACAATAGGGAGACACTTTGAGTGATACTAGCCACACCGTGCCTCATATTGAGCCATAGTTTACTCTTACATGTCACATATGACTCATGGATCGTTTTATTAAAGTATCAACACAGTCCGAATGTGTTTGGTCAGTTTTCCATATGCCAGTTTGGCAAATCATGCAATAAAAGTGATAATATCTTATACTAAAACTATAGAAATTCCGCATGATGTGCATCCCCTGGTGCATGGTTTGGGAAAATCATGCACATTGCTTCTAATATATATCCCTATATGGTTGGAAGATACCCTGTGTGATGGACTTAATTTTTTTACTAACCGTGAGGCATAGTGGTTTTTTAGGCCGACCGGGGTTCCAAGCTCCGAACAAGCCCTAGAAGTCCCATAAACTATTATAACATCATTAGGCTTCTATATTTGGTTAAAAATAAAGATTTATACTGAATTTAAAAATATCAATACCAGAGTGAAAAACCAGGTTAAAAAATAAAGAGTGATACAGAATTCAAAAATGTAATGGATTAATCTGCCCCTGATCACCATCACCATCACCACTGTCATCATCAGTCTCATCCTCACCGCCATCTTTTTCCTCTTCCTCATCCTCATCATCGTCCCCATGCTCATCTTTGGCCCCATCCTCTCCCTCGGCCCCATCCTCACCCTCGTCCTCATCCTCATCCTCGCCCACGTCCTCTTCAGCATCCTCGTCATCAACAAGAACTTCATCATCTCAAATGCCACTAGAACTGCCACCTGGTGCATACGATAAGGAATCCATTAGCGACATAAATATCTAACATTCCACGCTAGCCTCTGGTGTATGTGATTAAGATAATGGTTTGATCAGTTTCATAAATTCTTTCTCCCTCATTTGAACCTGTTCTTCCAACTCTGTGACCCTTTTATTAGACTTTCTTAAATTCTCCTTGACCTGTTCCAACCTGGTGGTACTAGAATGGATACCTGGAGAGGACCAATTTCTCATCGGGGCTATATTCTTACTAGTCCGGCAACGTAATCGACCAGAGTGCTCATCTCTCGAAACCTGATATAAATGATCGTGTGGAACTAAATTGTCACACACCTAGGCATCAAGGGCCTCTAAATCAGCCTGTTAAAAATATTAATAGATTATTAAATTTCAAAATAGATATTAAACTTCAAAAAAAAACAAATTAAAAATTACAATCTTTTCATGTGTCGGTTCATTAACCACAGTTCCATACCTTTTCCTTCTACTCGAGCAAAAGAATTTTTCTCGAGGGGGACATCCTACAATATTCAATATTTTGCTTCTATAATGAAATTGAAACTATATAAAGTGAAAGTATAATCATATATTCAATATTCAATAAATCACATAATTTAAGTAAGAAATAATAAAAAGGGATCGTCTTAAAGAAAAATTAGAAACAACAATATCGTACCAGCTGCCTCTCATGATCTGACATAGCAGTGCGGCCCAAAGTGTGGAGGTATTGCTTTGAATCACTGTTTTTTTTTCAGAAAATTCCTAAATAATGTTTAATAATAAATAAAATAATATAAATGAAAAATATGAAAACTCTCTTCTAAATACCTCAAATGAGATTAATACCTAAAATTTGGAAGTCGCCCAATGGATAATCATTTGGAGATATTTCTCTATCGGGCAGTCATCCATGATAGGTACTGTCTCCAACTCTCTGCCCACTCTATCACACCATCCATCATATAGCTCATGTTTATAAGCTCTCCAATGCTCACCTAGCTCCTTTAAATGTGTTGGTTGTGCACCTTCACCATCAGTGAAGTTAAACAGATGCTGACACCCAATAAATTAATTCATATAAATATAAAAAAATACTACATTAAATCCAATAGATTATTTACCCATATTTGTGCCCACGCATTATCCTTGACTTCGTGTGGGAGATGTCTGCAAGAGAGAGGGCTGATCAGAATGATGTCAGAGTATTTCGCTAGTGTTGCCAAAAAATCTCGACATTCCTTCCCAGATTAATCAATCAATTGTCATTCATCATTTTATTGCACCACAACTGTGTCTGGTGGTTCCATACCACACACAAGTGAGTACGCCCCCTCCCCCACCTCCTATTAGTAGATGAATATGTTTTTAACGAAAAAAATATTTTTACAAATTATAATAAAAATAAATTTTTGTTTTAATTTTTATTGAGTTATATAAATATACATGTGGTAGTTAGATCAATGGGTGTCACTGGATGTGTAGAAGATGAAGGAATATACTGTACAGTTGGAGTGTCCCTCAGTGTACGCTCCTCATTCCACATACTGTGTGAGAGCAGGAGTCGAAGAAGGTGGAATATAATAGCTTGAAGATAATAAACCAGAAGCAAATGATGATGGCACAGATGTCTGGCCAACTGGTAGTATAAACATCGGAGGCCTAAATATCCCATGTGTCCATAAAGACAAACCAGGATCAAAATGGGGGGTAAAAGATACATTTGTGGTAGGGGCATAGTCCAATCGGTTAAGACTAGTGGATAAACTAAATCTCGCACCACAAGCCCTCGTACCACTGGCCTCAGTACCAGGATCACCAGATGATCGTCTAACTGTGACACCCCCCTTACCACCAGCATCTATTCTTGGAGCAATATCAGTCCCCTCGTCAGATATCTCTTGTCTAGTGGGTTGATCCTAAAAAAATTTAACAAAAAAGTAAACACATGATATTATATGTTATTGAAATATATATATTTGAAATAAAATACTCAAAACATGGATGAGTGGAGGAACTCCCATATGTGTCATGTAACGATTATTTTCTGTCATCTTTTTCCACCACATCTCTTCAATGAGTTTAATTTCCTACAAGAAAAATAATATGGAAGTAATTAGAAACAAATAACTAATGTGTAACCCAAATTACATAATATAGAAAATACATTTTGATAGAAAAACATAAAGAAACTTAAGATTTATGGTGGTTTTAAGGTAAGTACTAGGATACACACTCTGAATGATGTAGGTGTATTCATTGAATCATGTCCCAATTGATTTTAGAGAGGGGCCTTAAAAAGTTATAGGTATGGATTTGATTAGAAACACCTATAAAAAGGATACCCAGAAATTGTGATGTCCCAAAACAAGATGCCACTAGTCAGTGACCCAAACCCAGATGGCCACATGGCCTCAAGCACATCTACAAAAATTCCAAATGTTATTGAATAATAGTGAGAACCTCTGATGTGTCTGGGGGATTCTATTCCCTCATTACCAAAGTTGCAAAATTTTAATATTATCAGTTAAAAAGTGGAAGAATGTTAATAATGGGAAAATATTGGAAATGGATGAAAATAACCAAATCAATAATACCAATTAATAACATAATCATAAACCAAATGATAGTAATGTATGTCATGTATCAAGAAGAAAAACATAGTTGACACTATTAAGAAGTAGTACTATACAAGAGGCTCAATAAATTCTAAAATTTGACCTACCTTCTTGAGCTACAACCGAATCATCTGGTTCATCGGTGGAAAGAGTGTGTGTCATGTCAATAACTCAAAATCCACAATCATCAATAAAGGTGTCTTGCCTCATCATTGAATCAAACCATTGGTAAAGGGAAGAGTTTTAGAAACGGTTTCACAGAACTATTGGTAAAAGAGGACTTCAAGGCCCCTTTATAGGCATACCAAATAGAGGAACATGCCTTAGGCTCCATTATGTGTTACATGCATCCCAAATCATTTACTCATGTTCAATAAATAATTCTTAGCACCTCTATGGTCATACCTTTCATTACCCAATTAGTTCCTCAAGTCAAGCACACCTCAAGGGTGGATAATGTTTAGGATTATACACTAATACGTTGTTCATGGCTTGTAAAAAGGTTTAATTTTATAAAGTATAGACAAAAACATTTATTTTTAAATTTGAGATTAATAATAATGTATTTCAATGATAACTTGATTACTGAATTAAACTTCTGACTTATATAATATTGTTATGGATGTATTCACATGCAAACATGGCTAGTGAAAAGCACCCCACCATCATAAAAGTTAGTATTGACCAAAAAAGAGACATAATATACAATGTACAGTGAGAACCATATATAATTGACCATAAATTTATATTAGTACATTCATTTTACGAAGCCAATTATCAATCATGACTAACCATGCCTCTATAAACATCCTGGAGTGTATGAGTTTTCTCACGGATCTTAAGAACACCATCACACATTCTAACCATGATGTGAATCATGTGGAATATGGATGATATTAACATAAAATTCCCAGAAATACCAAGCCTTCTATGAACTGAAAATTTATGGATGATAATAACAAATAATTCATTTTGAATCAAATTTTATTCACTGTCAAAGCCCAACACACACAACCAAATCAAACAGAAAAAAAAGTCATACACACCCAAATCAAAATAGAAAACCAAAATAGTATATGTAGAATATTAAAATGAATGTTTCACTTACAAATTATAGGTGAAGTACTAATAAATTTTGAAAATGGATCGGAACGAAGAATTTCCGCACTAGGTTAAATAGAATCCCGCTTCTCCACTTCACCCAAATGAAATGATAAATCCAAAATAGTAGATGCAATATCACTTACATAATACAAGTAAAGAAATGCTAAATATTAAAGATGGAAGGATTTTGGTCGTAGGGGAAGGAAAATATCAATTCTACCTAATTTTTAGGGCTACAATCGTGTAGAATGGGGGAGTTCGAGCTTCTGTGAATTTGGGGCAAAACTTTCTCAACGGTTTATAAAAACCATTGGTAAAGGATGATTTAAATCTCTCTATACCAATGATTTAATAAAACCATTGTTATAGAGTATACCTTTACCAATGGTTTTGAAAAACTGTTGGGAGAAGATTATTTAACCAGCTTTTACCAATGGTTTCCTTAAACCGTTGGTAAAAGTACTCTACGGGCACTTAGAAAACCTCTCTTTCCATAAGTGAATTAATGTGAAATAATTTGGTTTTTGGTGTTGGTTAAATGTCCAATTATTATTATCCTTTATATGTTTTATTTCTGTTTGATAATATAAACATTAAATCTCATGTTTTAACTACTATTCATTATTTATAAATTGTGGAATATCATTAAATGTTTTAGAACTCTCAATTCTAACTCCTCCTTTAATCCAAGTAGGTGATACACATTTCTCTAGATTTTTTCATCTTGTAAGACCTGATTCAATCAAAGTCGTTTCATCCATTGATTAGATCAACTCCAACGTGAGATGAACTAAAAAATAGAGATAATTAAAATGTTTAAATAAAATAATAGGGATAAGTTGAGTTGCATGTCATCGGAGGTAGTTACAACATCGAGGCCATTCTACTTACCCATGCATGATACTAAAATCTATCTACAAACATAATATTAAACATTAAATAAAATTCATGATCACCTTCACCTCCCCCAGGCCAAGTCTCAGGTTCAACCTCTCATTTCTGAGAGTAATATATTACGTGGTGGAGTGGGTGGAAGAGAAGAGAGAGATATGTATATAAATGAAGAAAAGTGGATGGAGAAACATATAGACATGGATTAATAAAACTATAATTCGAATTACAATTGAAAACTAATAAAATAATAGAATTAAAATAAAATTAAAATAAGAAATAAGGGGGGAAGATAGGAGAATCATCAACCTGTACCTTGATGGAATCCCTCCTTATTTGTGGGTCTCGAGCTGATGATTGGGGAAGGAGTCGAGGGCCTCATTTTATAGGTATAATTCTATCCTCTGAAATTGTGCATGTTGTTGGCCCATTAAATGGTTGATTAACACATGGACCCCTTCATAAAATTTGTTCATAAATATGTTTTCCATTCACCCTCCAACCATCATCTCATTTATCCATAGGATTAAGGAGTTATGGAATTTTCATTGAATATGAAATTTTATGTCCGAAATTTCCAAGAAGATTTTTTCAAATGTATAATGATCGATGGAAACCATAATGAATTAAAAACTCCACCAAATTTGTTTTAGAGTTTTTATGATTTGTACTAGTGCTATCCCTAGTGTAATAACCTAAATGGAAGGTGAGCAGACTGATTTGTGCATCTGTTATGGTGGTGGGGTCCACACTGTCTGCCCGGAAAAGTTTCCAACTCAATGATTTTTTTGAACTAATAGATATTCGAATCAACTCTAGTACCTGAAGAGACATTTGAATGAAATAAAATCAGTATTCTAAAAAAAATCACAAATTTTGGAATTATATTTTTTACGAAATGACAAAAATACCATTGTGGTAAAAATCTTTCAAAAATCCAAAATTATGCACTTTTATCAATTCTTATCATAATCTTTCTAAAATTTAAATTACCAATTATTTTAAAAAGACATTTAAAAACATGGGGTTTATGATTGAAAAATATTAAAAATCCTCATTATTTTATCAAAATTATGCACATAAATTGGCTATATCAAATACCCCCACCCATAAACCAAGGTTGTTCCCAAGTATAAAATCTCAAAATTGAAATCAGAGGACACCAATATTACCAATATTTAAATTCCAAGTTAATAAAATCAAAAAAAAATCAATGTGAAATAAAAATTTCTAAAATCTGCATAAAATATCAACTTAATTTCCAATTTTTCAACGAAACAAATAATTCACATATTTTACTTTTACCCTTTGAAAATTAATGGAACTTATCCTTTCATTCATTCCAGTTCCTTGATTAATTATTATTAACCATGAAAAGTCATGATTTACCTCACTTTTGATTATTTTCTCTCATCACTCATGATACAATTCAAGTAGAGTTATTCTCATATCACAAGAACATGCTCTTTAGCCATAGGCTTGTTAATGAACTAATTTATCCACTTTGTAAAGAAAAAACGCACATAAAATCATGTGGACTTTCAATTAAGGTTCTATTAACTCTGATTTTAAGGTTGGTAGGATTTGATTCTTTAAAAATTAATGCTCAAGTAGGAGGCTAATCTCTTAGGTACTGTGCTTGATATCAAAAGTAAAAATATAATGAAATTATCCCCTTCAAAGTAGCAACACCTAAATACAAAACTCTATGAAAAGGTTATGAGAAAGTAATCATAATGAATGACTTGTTGACCCTCTTGATTTTTTTTAAGTTTTTATTCTTTTTTTGAACGTTATGATTATATCAAATCTCACATCCATCATCTAACCACATACGATCATAAGATCACCGGTCTACAAAATGGTGATTTTTGGTTTTCCCAAATCACAACCCATTTTTTTCTCTTTTTGTTGGTTCTTTTTGTCATTTTTGTTATTTTTTTAATTCAAGGGGGGAAAATAGAGTATAATGAATGATTACACAAACTTTAACAATTACCACAATAATACCCCCACACTTCTTCCTTACAATGTATATTATCCCATCCACCATGATTCCCTTTAACCCCACACTTCAACTTTGAAATGTCTTGCAAATACTCAATGGAGGGTAGGAATGAATAAAAAGGGCTTGAAATATGGATCATTCCAATAAAGGTCTTTCATGGTCTCTATGGGATAAAATAAGGATTGATGTAAAGGAGGTATTTTATGGAAAATTGGCTTTCCAAAAGATGCCTCAACAATTTTAAATGTGTTTTTGCATAGTCATAGCTTTGATAAGTTTCAATAAACGTTTTTTGTCAGTTACATGTCCCAAGATCATCCATGAAATATGCTCAAGAATAAATAGGAGGTACATGGTCTATAAATCCTCTTGGTAATGGAAAATATAACATTGGATAATCACTCATGGAATGACTAATAAATCAATTCACATGAACTTTATAAATTCAATGCATGAAGGATGGTAATGAAATTTCATTTACATGAATCAATTAATTCCTTCAAGTCGTGAGTAATTAATTCAATATCCATGCTTCATTTTAAAAATTCAATTATTCATTTCAATCATTTAATCATATCAATATTGAAATCTAAAACATGGAATCACAGGATTCCTAAGAAACTTATATCTCTTTCATATGTTGAGTAAAACATGAATTCAAGTGTGGGAATGTAATTTTGTCTTTAAAGATAAAAACATGTTGTGGACAAAAATGCGAGAGTTCAAAAGATAAAACAATAAAATTGAACACCCTTTTTCCATGAAACTTGGTCCTTCCCCTCTATTTTTTGGGGCTTCCTTCTACCATCATGATCCTATAAAAGAAAATTACTCAATTAACCACAATGATAATTTCGTTTAATCTCAAAATAAAAGAGGAAGGGGAACACATGCTAAATTATTTCAATTTAAATAAATTGAAATATAAATTCCTAGAAACGAAGAAAAGATAAATCTTGGTATTATCCCCCAAGTGGGCCCTGAATTTTGACTGCCTCTAGAGGGAAGTACCTGATGTTATCCAAATTCTGATGGAGGATAAAGCGTCTTTGATTTGAACGACCACATGTGGCTTTTCCAAGCTTTTTCTTCATCCTTCTTGGACAAAGTACACCATATCCCCCTTTACAATGAGTTATAGATTTCATGGTATGGTTAGGCTGAAGTATGATTCATCCTCATTCTTTAATAATACTTGTGAAACCTCTTCTTGTTTGTCTATTAGTTACCTGATGTATGCTTCATCAAAATAATAGTCAATGGGAATGTCAGAGTGTAATTCAATTTGAATAATATTATAACATGATGTATCAAGATCAAATTCATCACCATCAAAGAATCTTTTGTCATGGTTTCCTTTGGGAAATACACTAGCATCTCTTCATGAAATTTCTTCAATAAATATTCAATGTGTCTAGGGAGCCCCATATGTTCCTCAGCATGTGCACATAGAGGTTCTTCTTCTTCCTCCAAGGTAGAGTTGAGGTTGTTTAATTCTGTATAATCAAAACCACATGGAATGATATAGATTTCATATTAAATAAAATTAGAAGGGATAGAGTCAATGAATGGTTCAAATAACTGAGTCAGTTCAGCTTCAATATCTACCCTAGTGGTATGTTCCTCTTAGAGTATACTCTCTGAGGACAGAGGTAGGTAGTCTGGCTCCCCCATCTTGACGTCAAATTCCACCACATGGGTGGTTTCTTCTTTCAGTGGTTCTGAATATTATTTTGTGTATTGTATGGGGAATTTATGTAGTTCCTCATATTTAATCAATAATTCATCCAAAATTTGTTGATCTCCCACTTGTAGCTCATCAGATACGTCTTCCGCTCTTGCTTCCTCAGGTTATTCAATTTCAAATATAAGTGGTGAAATTTATTCCACCACTTTCTCATGTTCGTCGTCAGGAATAGGGTTGAGTTTATCTATTAATTAATGAACATAATCAAAAGCTCTATTAGCCTTTCTGGTTAGTTGTTCAATGCTTTCTCTATGTTCATACATCTGATCTCTTCTAAAATATTCATCTTCTTCTTGTTTTTGTTGCTGCACCTGTGAGTAATTTTTCCATGCATAATATTCTAAATTTGAATACATAATGGAAGTATTTTTAAGTTTTTTTAAATAAAATGATATATATCTAATATGTAAAAATAGAAAAAGTAGATGAACTAATGATTGGATCCCTGGAAACAGCGTCGGTTTTGACACACGTCTATTGTGGGGTGTGGAAAAAAATAATTATATTTTTTCTAGTGCACAACAGTGGCTGAACAGGGTCATCTCCCTTGTAGATCCTTCTCAATGTAGTACAATTAATTTATTTAATTCACATATTCTATATCTTTTTGTGATTTTTTATTATATGAAAGTGATTAAAATCCTTTTGGATTTTTTATTATTTAATATAATGACATGTGATGAAAGAATTCTAAATTTATACTAAGATTCAAGTCTAAATAGAATGAATTAATAAGAAAGAACATGGTTTTGGGGTTAGTTAAATATTCAATAATTATTATCCTTTATATGTTTTATTTCAGTTTGATAATCCAAACCCGAAATCTCATGCTTGAACAACTATTCTTTATTTATAAATTTTGTAATATCATTTAATGTTTGAGCACTTTCAATTCCACCTCCTCCTTTAATCCAAGTTGGTGACACACCTTTGTCTAGAATGTTTCATCTTCCATGATCCAGTTCAAATGAAGCCGTTTCATCCATTGATTATCACAACTCCAATGTGTGAAGAACGAACCAATTGAGAGAGGGAAAAATAATTAAATAAAATAATATGGATTGGTTTAGGTGCTTGTTATCGGTGGTAGTCACAACAATAGGGACATTCGACTTACATGTGCTTGCTAATAAAATATATATAAAAATGTAAAATTAATCATTAAAGAAAATTCATGATCACCCTCATGTCCCCTTTGGTCAAGTCTTGAGGTTATCCACTCATTTCCAAGAGTAATAGATTATTAGCTGGAGTGGGTGTAAGAGAAGAGAGATATAGGGAAAGAAATGATGAAATGTGGATGGAGAATCATAATGGCGTGGATTGATAAAAATAAAATTTGAATTACAATTGAAAAATAATACCAAAATAAAATTAAAATAATATAAAATGAATAAATGGGGTTGTAATAGAGGTGTATCATCGACCCATGCCCCGTTGGGAACCCTCCTTGGCGTTTGGTGTCAAGCTAATTATTTGGGAAGGAGGCTAGAGCTTCCTTTTATAGGAAGAATTCTATCCCTTAAAAGATTAAGAAATTTTGGAACAATAAATGGTAGATTAACACATGGAATCCTTAATTAAAGTTGTTCTAAAATTTATTTTCCGTTCAACCAAGATACTTCAGCTCATTTAGACATCGTATTAAGGAGTTATGGAATTTTCATTGAATAACACTTTTTATGGCTGAAATTTCCAGGATGCTTCCTTCAAATGTATAACGATCAATGGAAACCTTAATGACTTCAAAACTCCCCCAAAAGTGGTTTAGAGTCATTCCTATGTGTGCTAGTTATATCCCAGGTAGAATAACAAAAATTAGAGATGAGGAGACCGATTTGTGCATCAGTTACGGTGGTAAGGTCCATGCTGTCCGCCCAGAAACGTTTCCAAATTCAATGAATTTTTTGGACTAATAGATCTTCAAATTAGCTCCAGGACATAAAGGTAAAGTTTAAGAAAATAAAATCAGTATTATAAAAAATTTAATCAGTAATTTTTTACATATATTTTTTAATAAATGACAAAAATAACCTTGTGGTAAAAATCTGTCAAAAATCCAAAATTATGCACTTTTGTCCATTTTTCCCATAATCATTCTAAAATTTAAATTACCCATTATTTTATGAAAAAATTGATATACATGGGTTTTATAATTAAAAAGTATAAAAAATTCCCCATTATTTGATAATGAATATGCACATAAAGTTTCTTTGGCAAAGATGTCCTGCATCCTTGTCTTCTGTTATCATAATATGTCATGCCTAAATTGATTAAATGATTAAATAGATCTTGTTAAATGAGTGGGTATACATGTTAGTTTTTTTAGTTTCTTTAATGGTTTTTTGGTAATTATGATTATTGGGTGGGTATATCCATGTGATGTGTTAAATGGAAATTGGTGATAAGTGGGTGGGTGTAACCATGTGACATGATTAAATGGAAGTGGAGTACATGAGTGGATATACTCATGAGATGTAATGGAATAAATGAGTAGGTATACTCATTGAATGGTTTTGAATGTAATTGTATATATGATTGGGTAGACTCATATGGTTAGAAATAGTTAAATGTATTGAATGGTTGATGTTTTACATAGATTCCAAGGACGGATCTCAATGGATTTGGAATGCAGTAGTGGACACCTTGGCTGGTAATTCACTTTGGGTCTTGATTATGTTGGATGTCTTGGGCTTTGTTTTCCATTAGATCCGGCTTGATTGGACTCATGTAGGACATGCTGGTATACATGATCCTAGGACTTCAACCAGTGCCCATACTGAGTTTCTATCGAGATGATACTAGGACTTGATGATGATGCCTTGGTCTTCAATACATTGGATTCAGAACTTCATGGTCTACACTTCATTATATGGCACGATCGTGGGGTATATAGTTGTGGTTGTACGACAAGGTCGTGGGTTTTTGATATGGTTTTCTTTATAGAGAAGGGCTATGTGGACAAGATATGGATTGTATTAGGACAAGGCTGTGTTGTTTGTTTATATTGCTTATAGGTTCCTTTTTAGGAGCTACCACTTGTTGGAGGGAGCCACAAAAGGCTATTCGGTATAACTTGTTTGCATTGGTTATATGCCTTGGGCTTTCACACTTACATTACTACTTACATGTACTTATTTCACATAATTCATAGTGCAGCTTAGAATTGTATAGATATTTGGGTGGAAACCTACGGGGATGTTTTTCTCACACCATGTTTCAGCCTCCTTGGGGACCCAAACAAATTATATGGTTTCAGGTGATAGTAGGGGCAAGCGCCCTAACACTAGTTGTTGATCATTTCTTTAGAGCATGGGAGCTTGAGACCCAGCCGAGTCTTGTGATGCTACTGTGACATTTTTTGATCTTTTTGGATTTTGTATAATTGTATTGTACTTTATTTCCAGATGTATTTTTTGGTTGTTTTCTAGATACATTTATCATCTGCATCATGCTATATGAGACACTTATGGCTAGTTATATATTCCTCTCTTGCTTATCTATTTTACCTATTGTCCGCTTATTTTATTTACTTCTGCTATTGAATTTGATTGACATCCACTATGATATACTCTGGTAATGAGGGAATAGTCTCCCCAATAACTCAACTAGGCCCTCACCACTAGTCGGAAGCAACTGGAATTTGAGGAGTGTGCTTGAGGCCATGTAGCCAACCGGGCTTGGGGCACTATTGAGTGGCATCCGAGTTCAGGACGTTACAAAGTGGTATTAGAGAAAATTTCGTTTCTAGTTTGATTTACTGTTTATAGAAAATAGACCGGGATATGAAGGAAAATGTAATTTTTTAATGAGATATGGTTGAGCATAGCTAACCTGTGTACAAGAAAAATCCAAATTACCCTAAATGAAATTTCTATTTTCTAGTTTTGACTATTACAATTGATTTGATTTCACCATTAGGCGACACACATGATTTATGATGGTACTATTGATGCAATTGTGGGTTCTATTTTTTTGTAACCCGATGAGATGAGGGTATTCCATATCATGGATCATATAGTCTCTTATTAGAAATCACATATCATGCATTATGTCATTCCATTTAAGATGAATTATTTGACGCATGCTATTGTGATAGGTGATTTAACAATTGTTCCTGATTTTGTGATAGACATTGTGTAGAGGATAGAGAAGTGACATCATCTTTCAATTCATAATGTGTATGGGCCCTTATGAAATAGAAAATGACGTACCTTTTAAATTAAAATTTTAAAGTGAATTTGATGGGTATGGATTATATGGGCATCAAATTTTGGTTCATGAGGTGTTATGGGTCCTCAAGGATCAGAACATGGTGGAACATTGGTTAAATCATGTCAAATAATGGTAGTTAAATGAAAATAAATGGAAAATAGAGACTTGACCTACACCCAGATTTTGAGTGGTTGAGAGGTAGTGTTTCTAGTTTTGTTGTGGTTGTTCTTTATACAGTCATGGATTTAGGATTAGGTTGTGTGATATGACTTGTTTTTAGGAGGGTTTTGACATGTCCTACGCTTTTGAGATGCGAATTTTATATCAATCCTTTCTGAGGAGAGTGGTTGGCATTGTAGAGGCATGTCACCATGAAGAACTCCAATGGTATGCCAAGAGGGTTGTGATGACCATTCTTTGAAGGTGGTGGGCCATGAGATACTAGTGGATCCTCTTTTAGTGCTTTTTGTGGTACAATAGACTATTTCAGACATAGGTGATGAGGTATAGTTCCACAAGGGGTTATTTTTCTATATACAAACTTTTCAACCAGAACTGTAGCCTTCCATGATTATGGCCGAGATGAAATGGGTGTTCTAGCAGCAACATCCTTTCACGTTTTTTGGGGATGATGGTCCACAACCTTTTGAGTTGTGGCTTGAGATCACACTAACTATCTTTAATAATCTGAAGACACCTCTTGTGAAGAGTGTCATGCTCACCCCTTATATGATACATGGAATAGTAAAGTACTGGTGGGAGCTTCTAAACAAGGATGAAAGGCTACGAGATATGGGTTGGACTAATTTCCAGACCTACTTCCTTGACTACATTTACCCCAAGACACAATGGGAAGAGTGAGCTAGTGAATTCTTGCTTCTAGAGCAGGGCACCATGATAGATATAAAGTACTCAACATACTTTACAGAGTTTCATTGTTTGACACTGATGTACCTTACTGATGAGCTATCGAGAGAAAGATTCCTTGAGGAAGGCCTCAGACATACTATCAAATCCCATGTCAACTTGTTCAGGTTGACCTTTATCACAGAGATTGTGAATCAAACACTGATTATATAGTGGAACCTGAGGGAATTTGAGGATATAGGGCAGGGAAATGTTTCTTCTCAACCTAGTGGTTCTACATCTTTAGGTAGGAAGCACAATTTTGATGCTTCCCATGATATCAGCATCAGTTAGGCTATGAGTGTTAGTAGCTCGATGTTTTGTCACTAGTGTGGCAGGAGAGGACACATGAAGAATCAGCGTGATTGTTACCCAGTCGAGTGCTGAGCTTATGGAGGGAAAGGACACATGCAATTTTTTTTTTGCAAGACCATCCCTCCAGTTGTGAGTGGTAGGGGGTCAGCTCTGATGTCAGGTTCATGAGTAGGTTTCTAAGATCTGTGTCAAGTAGGGAACTAGAGCAATGCAGGCCGATCAGGCTATAGAAATAGTGGTCTTTGTTGAGGTATCCATACACAAATTACTCCTATACATCGAAGGGACCTAATCTGAGTTGTAAGGTTGTTTCGTAGGGTCGTGGTATATGTCAATTATATTATGTACATCCTACCCCTAAGGATCAAGGTTTTATACTGTCTACAGTGAGAGGAATGATCTTAGTATCATCTACTATCATCAAAATGGATGATGTGCTCAAGTGTAGGGAGTACTCCCTTATGGTTGGTGGGTGTCACTTCATTGGAGATATTTATGTCTTTGAGTTGATAGGTTTTGAATTCATTCTTGGGATGGACTGTTTAGTATATTATCGATCTTACATTGTCTACTATCGCCGAAGGGTAACTTTCACTTCACCAGAGGATGCAGTGTTTACTCACAAGGGTGAATGGTGTGTCTATGTGAGTTGAGATGGACTAGATCATCTTGAGTTGGGCTTAATGACGGCCTAGATTACAGTTTTTTATTTTGGATGATCAGGGAGTGAGTCAGGTAGACTTTCCTCTATTGGTGGATTATTTTAGGAACATGTTCCCAGATGAATTTTCTAGTTTACTTCTCATGAGATAGGTTGAGTTTTCCATTGAACTAGTATTATGTGATGCACCAGCATCCTTTTCTACTTATTAGGTGACTATGATGGAGTTGTAAGAAATTAATTGGATGCTAGAGTATTGGGAGGTAAAGGGGTTTATCCGACCTAATACTTCTCTGTTGGGTTTACTAGTTCTTTTTTCAAAAAAAAAGTGGATATAACTCTTAGGCTATTTGGGGATTATTGTAATTTTATTCAGTTAATGGTGAAAAACTGATATCCCTTTTCACAAATAGATGAAATTTTTTATAAGATTCTAGGATACCGAGTATTCCTGAAAATTGATCTAAAGTTAGGATATAACCAGGTACATATTTTACCCACAGACATACCTCGTACAACCTTTTATACTAGGTATGGTCTGTAAGAGAATCTGGTTATGCCATTCAGACTCACAAACACAGTAGTAGTTTTCATGGTGCTGATGAACTGAGTGTTCCATCCTTAATTGTGACACATCATGTATTGGTATGGGACTAGTGCTAGTGTAGGGGGATAGAGTTTTGGCATATGAGTCTCAATTTCTAGGGACATGTGAGAGGAATTACCCTATGAAAAATCTTGAGTTAGATGCAATTGTTCATGCTTTTCATTATCAGAGGCAGTATTTATTGGGAGATCATTTTTGGGTGTATACAGACTAGAAAATCTTCAAGTTTATATTTACTCAGTATTATTTTAATATGAGGAAAAAAAGGTGGGTGGAGAACCAACACTCTTTTGACTTCATTCTTGAATACATGACTAGTAAATTTAATGTAATGTTCGATGCACTGAGCACATAGACTCAGATACAGACAGTGCATCAGGCAAGTAGCGAGTGACAACATATGTCATTATTCTCTAAGATCTATATGGAGGTGCACAATAGTTAGGGATAGACATATCTAACATCCATAGTTGTGACATGTACCCTATTGGATAAAGTAATGATGAGGAAGTTATAGAATTCATAGGGTCTAGTCCTATGGGAGAGTGTGGAAGGTGAGGACCCTCCTCATAGTTGGACCATAGGTGTTTATGAGATCTTACATATCTATGGATGTGTTTAGGTTCTAGTGGATATACGTGGGGATATGATGTGGGAGTTTCATGCTTCATATTGGGTACTACATCCTAGAGTCATCAAGATTTACCGTGACTTGCATCATCATTACTAATGGCCAAGTATGAAAAGTGAGGTAACTAGTCTTGTTATGAGGTGTTACACCTGTCAACATGTGAAGGAGGAACATCAACGACCAGCTGTGATTTTATAGAAGTAACTTATTCGAATGTGGAAATGAGATGATGTCATAATGGATTTCATGACTGGTTTACTAAGGATTCCTTGAGGTAACGATGTTGTGTGGGTTGTTGTTGACGGGATAAAACAGGTTGATCAATTATTTCCGATCGAAGATACCTTCGATGTTAATGTTCTTAGAAGGTTGTATATCCATGAGATAATAAAACATCACCGGTTCTCACTCACTATCATTTCAAATTGGGATTCCCACTTTATGACTCATTTCTTATAGAGTTTTAAGAGGGCACTGGGTACATAGGTGCTTCTGAGCACAACCCACCAGCCTTAGACTGATGTCCAATCATAGTGTATGATACATGTTCTAGAGAACATGATGAGAGAATGTGTCCTAGATTTTGAGGGATCTTGGGAGACACAAATTCGTCTAGATGAGTTCTCCTATAATAACAATTATCAGGAAACGATATAGATGTATTCTTACAAGGATTTGTACGTTAGGCTATGCCAATCACCCTTGTGATGTGTAGAGGCAGGTGAAGTAGCTTTACTGGGACCTTGTCTCATGTAAGAGAATTCTGAGTAGATCCAGTTGATTCAAATAAATATGGCTACTGCACAATCTTGATAGAAATCTTATGACGATCATCGTATATGTCCTCTGGAGTTTGAGGTCAGGGGTCAGGTGTTTTTATGTGTTTCACTAAGGTTGGGACATAGAAGGATCATGATACAGGGTAAGCTTTCACCACTATATGTTGGGCCATTCGAGATTCTTGAGATAGTCATATCAGTAGACTATTAGTTTTATTTACCTCAGAGGTACTGAGCTATGCATGACGTCTTCCACGTATCACAACTTTTCCATTATAATTCGGACCCATCTCACACTTTTCAACCCAAGGAGGTTGATCTAAAATTTGATGAATCCTTCAAGGAGCATCTAATTTGTATTGTTGATAGGACCATGAAGGTTATACAAGGTTAGTCAGTTCCTCTAGTACAATTTCTATGGATACAAGACCATTCACAAGATGATACTTAGGAGCAGGATGCCGACATACGTGCTCTGTGACATGAGTTTTTTCAAATTGATCATGACGACCCTTGATAGGGAAATTCGGGAAATAATTTCTTTAAGGGGGGAAGATTGTAAGATCCTAGGTTTTTATTAAGTATGAATCATTTACATTATTTTTTGTCTTAGAACCTCAGCTGGTCCATGGGTTGGTTGGGTTGTTTTTTGGAAATAATAGGCAACAAGGGTGTGTACCGGTTGCAGGCCAAATACACAATGTGTAATTGGATTACACATTGTGTAATCTGATTTCATAACATGTAATGGTTTGTATAGGAACTTTCACGATGTGTAATGGTTTTAACCCATTAAAGGAAAACTGATCATTACACACCATGTAATGAAATTACTTTTCATCTAATTGCCCGACTAATTTTTTTAAAAATAGAGGCAGGGACCTCTATTTTATGGACAAACACATTTTTTATCTCTTTTAAAGACTAAAAACTTTATTATCTAGATTTTCTGATCATGCACCCATTTGAATTCCATTTCATTCTCTGCCATTTTGGTTGGAACCACGACGGTAAGATATTGATTCCTTTTTATCCATTCTTGATTCTTCTGAACAACAGTTTCATTGTTTGGATTTTGGCTGTTATGCCCTACTTACTTTTTCTTCATATGTTCATTAGATTTATTCCCAACCAAGATGAATTAGGACTTGATACTATTTGAGAACTCCACTAATGAGATAAGGTAGGTGGTCTATAAATTTATTTTGTCTTTTGATTCTTTATATAGCTATTGACCTTTTTTCTGCCAGCTGGACTTTTTTGCGCGGGCCCGATTTTAATGTGTTAATCTAAAATATATGAGGTAGGACCTGTTTGGGAATCCCTTAGGTTCTTTGAGATATTTTTGTGGTTTCTGACCTAGCCCAAGGACACCCATGGGGTGCACCATTACTTTACTTTGGTTTTTACCGTTGATGAACTACCCATGGGGTGTGACCTCGAGTTTTCCTAGTTTAAGGAAGCTCTGTTGTACTTAAATGAGGACGAATTACATACATATGAGATATCTGGCCACATTACCTTGTGTTATTATAATATTCCATGCTTAACATGATTAAATACTTAAATGGAACTTTTCAAATGAGTGGGTATACTTGTTGGCTATTTTTAGATTTCTTAAATAGTTTTGTTGGTAATTGTGATTAATGGGTGGGTATACCCATGTGATGGGTTAAATGGAAATTGGTGATAAGTGGGTTGTTATATCTATGTGACATGATTAAATGAATGTGGAGTGTCTGTGTGAGTATAATCATGAGATGTAAAGGTTTAAATGAGTGGTTATACTCATTCAATTCTTTTGAATGAAATTGTTTATATGAGTGGGTAGACTCATATGGTTTGAAATTGTTAAAGGCATAGAATGGTTGATGATTTACATAGATTTCACGAATGGATCTCCCTATATCTGTAATGCGGTAGTGGACACCTTGGATGATTATGCACCTTTGGTATTTATTCCATGAGATGCCTTAGGCTTTTCTACCCCTTGGATCCAGCTATCTTGGACTCACGTAGGACATGTTGGTACACATGCTCCTAGGATTCCAACCAGTGCCTATGCCAAGTTTCCATCAAGATTATCCTAATACTCGAAGAGGATGCGTTGGTCTTCAGCACCATTGATCCGGCCCTTCGTAATCTACATTTCATTATATGACATGAGTGTGGGATATGTGATTGTGTCTGTACGACAAGGTCATTGGTTTTTGATATTGTTTTCTTTATACGGTAAGGATGTGTGGACATGATATTGATTGTTATGTGAAAAGGTTGTGTTGTTCATTTATATTACATGTAGATGCCTTGTTAGGAGCCAAAACTTATTGCATGGAGCCACAAGAGGCTTCTTATTATTACTTGTTTGCAGTAGTTATATGACTTGGGATTTCACACTTACATTACTACATACTTTCACTTGTTTAGCATATTTCATAGTACTTCTTAAAACTGTATAGATATTTTGTTGGAAACCTACTGGGATGTTTATCTCACATCCTATTTTGGCCACCTTGGGGACCCAAATAGATTATTTATTTATAGGTGATAGTAGGGAAAATCTCCCTAAAACTATTTCTTGATCATTGTTTTAGAGCATGGGAGCATAGGACTATGATGAGGCTTGTGATGATACAGGGGCACTTTTCTGTCGTTTTGGATTTTAGATACTTGTATTTTATTATATTTATATGTACCTATTTTGGATATTTTCTTGATACATGTATCATCTACATCATGGTATATGAGACACTTCTGGCTTGTTACATATTATTGTCTTGTCTATTTGATCTATTGTTTTCTTATTGTATATGCTTCCACTATTTAATGTGATTGACTTCCATTGTGATAAATTATGGTAATGGGGGTATAGTCTCCCAAATGACTCGCCTAGTCCCTAACTGCAGGTCATAATCCTCTAGCATTTGGGAATATGTGCTTGAGGCCATGTTGCCAACCGGGCTTGGGGCACTGTTGAGTGACATCCGGGTTTGGGATGTTACATTTGTACAATGATTAAATGATTTCGTTTCAAAATTCATTGATGTCATATGAAGATATAATATGATTTTGTGCATGTACATACTATATCACATCTAGGTGTGAATAAAATTCCATAATTTAAAAAATAAATTCTTTTGTGTGATAATTCTTATAGTGAGATAAATTCCTTAAACTAATAAAAAATACTATGTGTGAGAAAATTCATAAAGTGGGACAAAATTCTAGTGAAATAAATCCAATTGTTTGAGAGGTTAGATAGATGGCATTTCTTGGTTACTTTTTTAGCTTTATAATCGATAATAAAATTATATATGTCACTTTTAGGGTAATATTTAGTCAAACTAAGTTATGCAGCACTACAAAAAAGAGTGGTCTTAGTAAAATTTTATTAGTGGCAGTTCTAATAATCACTTCTAAAAAACATTATCAAACATATTATAAATATAGTGGTGGTTTCAATGAAACCACAACTAATATTTTTAACAAATAACTGACCCCACCCCCTCCACCCAATGCCCTGACCCCCTTGCTCCCTTGGTTGTGCCTCTCCCTGATGCCGGATATTGCCCCTCCCCCTTGGCGGTGCATCTCCTCGACATCGGCAATCACCCCTCCCTCTCGGACTCACCTCTCCCCAACACTGGTGACCACCCCCACCTCGATCATCACTCTCCCCATGCTAGTGACTCCCTCCCTCCCACTACCCCTCACCAATCCCTCAACCCCACCTCTCCCTGACGTTGATGACCACCCCTCCCCCTCGACCATGTCCCATCCCCCAACATCGGTGACTGCCCTCTCCCTCGATCGCGCCTCTCCCAAATTCTAGCAACTTCCCCTCACTCTCGATCATGCCTCTCCCTAGCGCCAATGATTACCCCCCCTCTACCCAACCTATCCCCGACACTGGTGACTACCCCTCCCCTTGGTCTCACCTCGCCCCAATGTAGGTGACCGCCCCTCACACTCGGCCCCACATCTCCCCGACACTCACCCCCCTTCTCTCCAACAACATACCTCTCCCCCTTCCCCCACTTACCCCCGACGTATCACCCCTCATCCTCAATGGTGACCACCCCTTTTACCACTCTCACATATGATCCTTGTGACCCCAACCCCACTTAATACCTGATGATGACCCCATAATGACCCCCTACTCCTTGATGGTGATCCCCAACGGTGACCCCTCTCCCCCATTTCTCGGAGAGTGCAATCCCCAATTGTAAGGTGTAATTTTTTAATATTGTATTATTGGTTTGCTATATCATTATGTAGTATATCATATTGTACAATAAAATGGTATATTTTATCACTTAGGAATCATATACACATAACTATCATTAATGCCTATTATAAACAGGGATCATGAATAATTTATATGATGAATGATTGTTTGTCTGTGGGGTTATAAATAGTCTGTAACTGCATGATTCCATTATCCCTCATGAATTATTGGTGAGTAATACTTAGTGAGTTTTAGATAATGGTTGATTATAGGATATGAAACCACTTGGATTTATTGATTTTTCACTAAAGTTTTAGTATGCTTCTTCCACACTGGCATGATACTTTCTATGTAAGAACATACTGAGTGTACATGTATGTTCACCATGATTTTATATACTATATTTATAGAATTATAGGATAAATTAGGTGAAAAAGATTAATGAAGTTAATTGATGTTTACTTTTAATTGTACTTGTTTGATTAAACATTTATATATTTATATCATAATATACATGGAGAAGAGTGAAAATCAAAAACATATGGAAAAAAGTTTTATTACTTTACCTCGAAACACACCATGTTATGACAAGAGTTTCAAAAAAATATATTATGTGATTAAAAACTGATCAGTGGATTGTAGAATAAAATTTGAATGTCATGATAGAAAATTCAAGTGATGGTTAAATAGAAATGAAGTATATGATCATTTTATATAGAAACAATTTTCTACTCATTATGTATGTATGATTTATCATGGTGAATATATTTTTATGTAAATTAAAAAAAAAGATAATCCTATCAACGATACACATAGTGACCCTCCAGAGGGAAATTCAGTTTGAAATTTGATAAATGAAACATTTGACTTTGCAGGATATAATGTCCAAGATTTCAATAGAAAAAATTATCCTTCAATTGACCTTGAGAATTTTAATCTTTCTAATAAGTTCAACGACCAAAAAAATGAGCTTTATGAATTAGTTGAAGATGTGCAAAAAAACTGTATGAAGGGTGTGGTAATTATTCAAAGTTTTCTTGTCTACTTTAGTTGTAGCATATAAACTATCTCTGTGAAATTTTTGACAAGGAAATGTACATGATTTTAGAGTTTCTTCTTGATTCATTTATTGAATCTATGATCCTTGCATTATTCTATAAAATTAATAAATTCATAAATAAACATGGACATTATTATAAAAAGATACATGAATTCCTTAATGATTGCATACTTTACTAGGGAAAAGAGTCCAACAAATGAGAATTCATAATATTTCATAATAGTAGATGAGAGTCAATGAACAACAATGAGAGTATAAATCAATGAAACCCCAAGAAGAAAAAAAATAAAAAAAACTCCTTCAACAATATTTCATTACTTTCCTCTGATATGATGCTTGAAAGGATTATTCATGGCATCTAAGATTACATACGAAATGAAGTGACATGATCAAGATAGTAATGATGGCTTGATGAGACATCCAAAATATTCAACATCATAGAAAATTTTGGATTCATTTTATCTATATATTTCTTCAAATCATAAGAATTCACGTTTGGGATTGGATTCTGATGGTTTTAACCCATTTTGGAATTTGGGTACTAATTATAGTATTTGGAAAGTTGTTTTGATCCCTTATAATCTACCTCCATAGATGTGTATGAATAAATATGTTTTTTTATTTTGATGATTATTTCTAGAAATAAAATGCCTAGAAATCGAATTGATGTATACCTTCAACCTCTAATCAAATAATTGCTAGAATTATGAGATGATGGAATGGAAACAAATGACGCTTCAATGAGAAAACTATTAAAAATATTTTCTAATTTAATATAGAAAATTACTAGCATTCTTGGATTAGGAAATTTTTCTGATTGGAACACTCAAACTAGTTTGTCTTTTCTAGTTTGTAATTTAGTTCATCAACGATTACCTCATTGAATAAAATGATTTTTTATGCGTCATCATTGATTTCTTTATTCCTTCTCATAAATACAGGTTTAACAAGACACAATTCAATGAAGATATTAAACTGAGAAATCCACTAATAGTGTTATTAGGTTCAGAAATCATCGGACAATTAATGAGTGTCATTGAAAAATTTGGAAAATATAATCATTTTAAAGAAGGGGAAAGGGTAAAAGGTACAATATTTGAAGCATATGGGACACAAAAATAAAGGGTATATTTTTCAAAATTCATCATTACAAGTTTAATTTGATCTGTTATAATATTAACATAATGAATATTGACAAATAATTTTGTGGTAATGTAATTATCACATTGCTTAATGAGAAGGGTAAATCAAAGGATCACCTTAATGCTCTTATGAATTTGGAGTTAATGAATATAATTCTTTATCATTGGGAAAAGGAGAATGTAAAGTACCCTTAGACTATTTTTAAAATGACAAATCAAGAGAAATATGAATTCCTTCAAACTTTAAATAATTTACATGGGGAATATGGATATTAAAGTAATATATCAAGGTGCATTGAATAAAAAAAATGATAGTTACATGGATTGAAAAGTCACAACTCATTCATTTTGATGGAATAGTTGTTTTCATTGGCATTTTGTAATATGTTAACTTAAATAATATACTATTTTACCTTTTTCAAAGAGCTTTGTAGAAAAAATATAAATCCAATTGATCTTTATAAACATCATGAAAGAATTGTTTTGACACTTTTTTATTTGTAGATGTTATTTCCCCCTTCATTATTCATTCTGATGATTCATTTGATTGTTCATTTAGTTGATGAAGCTAATCTTGGCTGACCAGAACATTATCAATTGATGTATCCAATTGAGAGGAACAATGATATTATTTTTATTTTCATTAGTGAATTTAATTTTATTAAATTACTTCATAATTTTTTATATGTTTCTTATTTTTTCCAACAGGTACATAGGTCATTTGAAATCATATATGATGAATAAATATCAACCAAAAGGCTATATTTCTAAATGTTACATATCCAAAGAGTTATTGACCTTGTATTCAAGGTATTTTGATGGGATTTATACTAGATTCAATCATGTTTATTGTTATGAGGATATCTCTACTAATTATCATTTTGGAAAATAGTTATCAATATTTCCAATTATGGGATAACCAATTGGAAAGGGGTCAAATTTTACACTGAATGAATTGGAGTTTCTATAAGCACATAGATATATACTGCTCAGTAGTCTTATTATAGAAACATTTATTGAAGAGTTGTGATGTCAAACAAATAAGTGATTAAGGGGTAGATATTGAAATGATATGGAATTAAAAAAAGATCTTAGTGAAAAGATTGTAAAATGGATCACCCATCAGGTAAGTATATACTCATATTAATATTATTAACAAGTAGTTGTTTTGTCTCTGTTAAAACTAAAACTTTATATATTTTTTTTGGATAATGAATATTTAAAATCAAGATGAAATATAAATTGATGTTATGTTTTTTTGCTCGATGTCCTCTAATAATGTCAAAGATATTTAATGCCTACAATATTCATGGCATTAGGTTTCATTAAATTTATCAGGAAGAAGACATAAAAACTCAATATAGTGGTGTATTTACACTTACAAAGGTGGGATGTTATGGAAATTTGGTTGATATAATTGAATTAAACTATCATGGATAGTTTTTGGTTGTCTTATTCAAATTAAAGTGGGTTAATATTGATATGGGTACAAGAGTGATTCAATACATTTTAATTATATCAACTTCTCTGGATTTATCCATACCAATGATCATGTAGATAATGATCCATTTATCTTGGCTTCTTATGTGAAGATAGTTTATTATGTGGATGATGAAATACATTAAGGCTATAGTTTTTTTACACTTAAAGTAGAGAGAATTATATGATATGAGTTATGAAGATCAATTGGTACTTTGTGACAGTGAACCTAATCAACCACAAAACATTGAATAATTTTTTACTGACAATATGGAAATAATAGAACTTGCAATAGAGGGTGAAAATGAAGCACTCGTCACAATAGAGGATTATAATAAATAAGATAATGAAGATGAATATAATTGAATGTATAAAATTGTAATGAATATATATTACAATTCATGATTGATAAGTGGTTCATATATATATAAATTGTTCTACTCTTTCTATTTTATTTTTGTAAAAAAAAATTAGTTTTTAATTTTCTATACATTTAATATATTTGAAAAAATTGAATTTAAATAATGCTAAAAACAAATAAATTTCAAAATCATAGCTGGTTATCATCTCGGAGCACACCACAACTACCGTCAGCTTCAGTGGATCTGAGTGCTTCGGTTATACATTAGACTACCAGCGAGCCTGCCATTCCCCAAGTGTTTTTAGTATCCCACTATCCAATTCACCTCCAACTATGGATCTTTTAGTCATCCCTTCATCTAGTGGATATCAGTGAGTTGATATTACTGGTATGTATGTCATTGTAAAAAACAATATATTTTATTAATTGTTTAATTCATTTTTAAAATGCGTAAAAATAAAAATAGAATATATATATAAATATGAACATGAAAGATGTATGATACCTGAAGGAATTCAATATTATCATTCCATTTGATGAGTTAGGGGTGCCTACTGATGATGTTTCCAGAATCTATGGGCAGATTATTAGGCAGATTATTTGTGATACAATGAGAATTCCCATTAATTATAAATATTGGAGGCATATTATTATAACTTGGAAAAATGAGGTTTTTGATATTTAATTAATGGTAATTAAATTTAATATTCCTTGATAACTAATTTAAATGACATGAATAAATTTTTTTAATATACTTATATAGTGTTATATTTTTTATTTCTAGATGTTTTTTCATTTGGATGTCCCTGTCTCTATTTCATGCCCATGCACTATGAAAAAATTATAAAAGAAAAGGTGAGATTTTAAATGAATATTATGACATGGGTTTAACGAAATATCTGTGAGATCATGATAGATGTATGAGAAAGTGTGTGAATGATTTTTTCATGTGAAATGGAATTCGTATTTTGATATTAATATAGATGTATCTCATGAGGTAATTTCATAATTTAGAGTATCATAACAACAGAAACAAAACAAAATTATAATTTTTATTAATTTTCTATTTTTTGTAGGAATTATTGAAAAAAATAATATGAATCATGAGAAATAATTCATTCTTCATATCAATTTGTCATAGAGTTTTTTTAGGAAAAGAATAATTTAGATTTGTATGTTATTCATTATTATTTATATCATTTTATTATAAGTATATTTTTTTCTAACTTGTTTATATTTTTTATAAAGCCTAATGAATTAGGTTACTCTGTTGGCCATACATATATGTGGTTTAAAGTGCATAGGGAATCTGATGTCTGTTTTTTAAATGACCATTCCATAGATGTTAGAGTAAGTATTTTTCATTATCATTTCATGTTATTTCATTACTATAAAATATAATAATTAAAAATATATTATAACAAAAAAATCCATAAACCCAATTAAATGGGGCAGGATACATGGATCAAATAATGCCAATTTAGCACCGTTTGATACATCTAGCCAACCCTAATTAATTGGGTTTAAGGCTTATTTGTTGTTATAATTTATTTTTCAATATTATGTTTTTATATTAATTAAATAACAATTGAAAGAGCACTATCATGGGCGCCCTCAATTGATTAGTGATTTTGGGGTACTTAGGTGCAATAGAGTGGTTGACCAAGGTCGTCTCTCAAAGGAGGAAGTGAATTTAACAACTTATTAAAGGTATTCTAAAACAAATAAAATAGAATATAATAAAAACACTACATTAATGAATGGGGGTTGGTTATAGTTTATGAATCTAGAATATGTTTGCTGGAAGAAGATTGTATATATTTTTTGTTTTTAGTTTTGAAATGAAGCTCGATTAAAATGATACAACAAAAAGATGTTTTTTTAGAAAATATTTTAAAAGGCGTAATCGATCTAACTATACCTCTCCAATAATTTATTATTCATTATCATTTAAATTTATATTCATTTAATTATGATCCCATAATTTGATAAATCCTGAACCCTATGAGAATTATCATTACCACAAAGATGAAGTGAATTTAACCTTAAGCTATCTTTGGAACATCCAATCGCAACACCCTGCTTTGATTGATTTTATAAAATTAGCTTATGGTTAGTGGTTAAATAAGGCACATAAACACTCTATAAATGTGGATTATTTGAGTTTAGGGATTATATTTTAATGCTACAAATTAATCCCGTGTGGTTTTGAATTACTGTTTAAGGTTGCGCTCTCATAGTTCACACAATTCCCGACCTCGCGTGTATTGTGTTAAATATTCAATTTCATGCTTAGTTTCATTTAAATTAAAAACTCAATTAATATATCATAATATGTTAATTACATTAGCTCACTGATTCAAAATAAATTAATTAAGAAGGATAGAAGATAGATCGATTACTAAAAGACTACTCTTCCATGGGTGGCGTAATCATCGGAAAAGCGTTTTGCATGTGAAAAAGTTTATAATAGGCATAACCCAATAACGATTCTACTCAAGAATTCCAACCCAATTAGGAAGATTAATAGATAAATAAATTTAAACAAAAGAGAAGAAATGAGAAGAAATAAATGAATAACAAAGAAGTTTATTACACAAACAAATAATTACAACATGAAGGAGAAGAAGAAGGCTTCGTCGAAGGGATCTTTGCTTCAAGAGATACCCTTATTGAAATGGTTGGATAATTGGAGTGGATCCACTTATCCTCTGCCCTCAACTTCCCAATGCACGTACAAACCCCAAAAAATGTGAAAAACACCAATTTATAGAGTGGTGTGGAGGCTAGGTTCAAAGTGATTTCAAGTGTGAATAAAGAATCTCAGACAAATATTTTATGCCAAATTTTACCGCCCATTTGACTACCAAAACGCGTGCATTGGCCAACCTTCCAGAAGGATCAAATGTGCGTATATTGGTTCTATATCTCCTATCCAAATTTGGGCTCACTACAGGCCCATATAAAGAAGTTATGGCCAGAATACAGAAGCTTTTCCATTCTGGCGAGTCCAGCCCAACTTTGACGTCATGGCCCATTTTGAACAACCAAATATACTCTTTAGCTCTAGTGTCCTGAATAAAAGTTATATATAATTAAGTTAGAAACACTGACATAAAATTTCAAATTCAAATAATAAATATAAAAATATTTATCTTTGAAATACTACAGTGAACTTTAAAGGGTAAAACTGGAATTTTCATCAAATATTCAAATGAATTATCTAATCCAAAATACTTTCTAATTAAACATATATAACATAATGTGAGGAAATTATATCATTTATTATCAATAAAATATTCAATAAAATAGTGTTTTATCAACTTTCCCACACTTAGCCTTTTGCATTCCTGGGAAAAACCTCATATCAAGTAAAATCAATATCAAATCAAAATCAATTTTAAAACACATATCCTTGAGATCAATAAATTTTACACAAAGAATAAAAAGATATCATGCCTCATAAAAAACCTTATTTCAAGTTCTCAATTTATATAATTAAATATATTTCCAATTCATTTATCCTCCCATGCACAAAACACTTACCTCGCTTGAATTTTCTCTCATCACTCAAATATCAATTTTTTTTGCAATGTCTTTCTCATCCAAACTCATAAAAGGGTCACCATAGTCTTGATAGATTCCTACATCACCACCCAATGTGATTCAAGGACATATGTTTATCATGAGGACTTTTCATGGTTGTTCTGTGGCTTTCGGTTGGTAGAATTAAGATGTGAAAAACTCTGAGGCTGAATGAGGATGGCTTGACTCTTTTTGAATCAAAATTGCATTAATATAATTTTCACTTAAATATGGTCTTCTACTCAATCCCCATAGTATCAATTCAGATCCATCATCATGAAAAGTAATGAAAAGTTTACACCATTCATCATTTCAGCATCAAAAATGTCAATCATCTCAAACATGATTTTCTTGAAATCCCCAGAAAGGCACAACTTTCCACCTCAATTAGAATCTCCAGAAAAGGCACAGCTTCACTTGTCATGAAAGCTCCATAAAAGGCACAACATTCAATATAATGACTTTCTTCAGTAGAAAACACATCTCTTCAGAATTTAATTTTCCCCCGAAATAATCACAAAATGTGGTGGCACAACACAAGATAGATTCTCCCACAGTTAAGCTCAACTAGATTATACAATTTCACTTCAAGAGTTGGTTGGATAGGGAAAATTGGCTTGTAATGTGGCTAACCTAACAGGTTGTGCATGGATTCTAAGGGCTACAAGGATTAAATATTCAAGTTAGGCCATTATAAAAAAGGATTCTTTGAAATAGGGGCCTTAATACAAAACAAATGCCTCAATCATTTAAACATAATTACCTCAAACCCTCATGTTTTGACAGGAATAGATCAAATTCTGGTTAAATAAAGTATGGTTTGGTTCTCTCAAGAAGTGAGGTGAATGTAAAGAATAAGAAAATAATGGTTTAGAAGCCTCACAGGAAAGTGATTTCAAATATAAATATAGTGAGATGTGGCATGGGTTTCAAAATTTAGTGTACTTATTATGAAATTAATAAATATTTGAACTTGAAACAAAGTCATTTCAGCATTCATTTAATCTTAGTTTCAAGGGGTATATTTTTTCACTTATTGATATGGATTTAAAAATGGTGATGAGAATCATTTCAGCTCAAACGTTTCAAAAACACACAAAAAATTGTAAAATAATCACACAAAATTCTAATTTTTTTAACAGGAAAACAATTGAAATTACTTAACTAAAAGTTTCCCACCCCCAAAATTAAAATATTGCATTGTACTCAATGTGAACCCATGAGATGATATATGCACATGAAATGCAGAATTTTTAAATAGGACAAATAATATAAAAGTGAAAGGGTTAGGAACAACCTGATGTGCTCGAGTGATGATGGGGTCTTGCAGTTTGATAAAATCCACTGCATCAGTAGGATGTCCCTCAATGTATCTCATCAAATGTTGCCCATTGACTGTAAAGCTCCTTCCAGTGTCCTCTTGTGTGATCTCCACATGCTCCATAAGGAAAAACATTAGATACAATATAAGGACCTAACCATCTGGAACGCAACTTACTAGGCATCAGCTTCAGTCGTGAACTGTAGAGAAGGACTTTCTCTCCAACATAAAAAACCCTTTTGTTGGATCATTTTGTCATGAGATGCTTTTGATCTTTCCTTATAGAGCCTTGAGTTCTCATATGATGAAAATCTAATCTCCTCAAACTCTTGAATTTATAGCTTCCTTTGTATTCCAGCTTGGGCCAAATCCATGTTGCGTTTCATTATATCCCAATAATCTTGATGCTCAACTTCCACAGGGAGATGACACGCTTTCCCAAAAACAATCCAAAATGGGGACATACAAATGGGTGTCTTGTATGCAGTCCTATAATCCCACAATGCATCATCCAAGCGCTTTCTCCAATCCTTCAAATCTGGCTGCACAGTTTTCTCCAAAATTTGTTTCAACTCGCGATTTGAAACCTCAACCTGGCCATTTGTTTGGGGGTGGTATGGTGTTGATGTTTTGTGTGTCACCCCATACATTCGAAGGAGGGAAGCAAAATTCTTATTGCAAAAGTGTGTCCCTTGGTCACTGATGATGGCCTTTGGTACTCCAAACCTGCAGAAAATTTGAGCCTTGACAAAATCCACTACAACATGAGAATCATCAGTCCTAGTGGCCTTGGCCTCCACCCATCTACTCACATAATCAACAGCAACCAAAATATACAAAAATCCAAATGAACTAGGAAGAGGAACCATAAAATCAATTCCCCTAACCTCAAAAATATCACAAAATAGTATGGGTTTTTGGGGCATCTCGTGTCTCCGTGAAATATTCCCAGTGTGTTGGCAACGAGAGCATGACTTACAAAACACATGGGAATCATGGAATAATCTAGGCCAATATAATCCAGAGTCTAAAACATTCCTAGCTGTCCGTTGGGGTCCAAAGTGTCCACCACATACAAGTGTATGACATAATTGCAAAACAGACTCAAACTCGTGATCAGGAACACACCTCCTAATATCTTGGTCACTACACATGCGCCATAAGTATGGATCATCCCAAACATAAAATCTTGACTCACTCCCTAATTTTTGGACTTAATGTTTCTTTAAATTTGTAGGGATTTCATAAGCAACAAGTTAGTTAACTAAATCAGTACACCAAGGATGCATACCTGAGATGGTATAGAGATGCACATCGGGGAAAGTGTCCCGAAGTGGTACCTGATCCAAGGTGTCATCCTCTATTGTGTGAGTAAGCCTACTCATGTGGTCCACCACCATGTTTTCTGACCCCCTTTTTGTCCTTTATCTCGATTTCAAACTCTTGAAGAAGGAGCATCCAACAGATAAGTCGTGGCTTTGCATCTGGCTTCTTCAATAGGTACCTCAGAGCTGCATGGTCAGAAAAAACAACTACTTTAGAGCCCAATAAATATGGATGAAATTTATCTAAAGAAAATATGACAGCAAGAAACTCCTTTTCCATGGCAGTGTAGTTTGATTGGGATGAATCCAGTGTCCTCGATTCATAGGCAATCACATGTGAACATCCTTCCTCCCTGTGAGATAAGACAGCTCCAACCAAGATGTTGGAGGTGTCACAAATAAGCTCAAAAGGAATCTCCCACCATGGGGGCTTTATGATCAGTGGAGTGGTCAGACACATCTTTAGCACATAAAAGGAAGTCCTGAATGAATCATCAAACACAAAATTAGAATCCTTTTGGAGTAATCGTGACATAGGAAGAGCAATCTTACTAAAATCTTTGATGAAGCGTCGATAAAATCTTGCATGCCCTATGAAAGATCTAACATCACGCACACATGAAGGATATGGTAAGGATGAAATAATATCTATCTTAGATCTATCAACCTCTATCCCATGTTTTGACACTACATGCCCTAAGACAATGCCATGATCTACCATGAAATGACACTTTTCAAAGTTCAGGACTAGAATCTTCTCAATATAATGATTCAACTCCTTTCCCAAACTCATAAGACATTCATCAAATGAAGACCCATACACTATAAAATCATCCATAAATACCGACATGCAGGTCTCAATAAAATCAGAAAAAATACCCACCATGCATCTCTGGATGGTACTTGGGGCGTTGCAAAGTCCAAATGGAATCCTCCAGTAAAAAATGTGCCAAAGGTACATGTGAATGTAGTCTTCTCCTGATCCTCTGGAGCTATAGGAACCTGAAAATATCCAGAAAATCCATCCAAGAAACAATAGTGTGTCTTCCCAGCTAGTCTCTCAAGCATTTGATCAATAAATGGGAGGGGGAAATGGTCCTTGCGAGTGGACTGATTTAGTTTCCTATAATCAATACACGCACACCAACTATTTTTCACCCTCATTAGAACTAACTCATCTTTCTCGTTTTTAACAAAAGTAACACCACTCTTCTTAGGCACAACCTGAATAGGACTTACCCACTAAGAATCTAAAATGGGAAAGATTATACCTGCCTCAAGAAATTTCTAATTTTTTTTAACAACTTCCAGGAGGGTGGGATTGAGTTTCCTTTGTGGTAGTCTCACCGGTTTAGCCCCATCCTCCATGAGAATACTATTCATGCAAATGGTGGGGCTAATACCTAATATGTCAGCCAAGGTCCACCCAATTTCTAGAGTTCTAATGAAGGGGGGTGTAGTATAGATGGAGACATTGAAGGAACTGAAATATGTGCACAAAGAGCATCTGTATCAGAATAGACATCTTTTAAATCAGAGAATAAAGCATCAAATACATCAGCATACTCAACATCCATTTCATAATCAGAGTGAACATGATTAAAATCAGAATATGAATCCACATCAAAATCAAATCCAAGAGAGGATTGTGTATCAGCAACATGTGTGGAAGTGCTCTTAGACATCAAACTCGAACCAATACTCATAATCTCCCTAAGCATATGACAATAAAATTCTATGGAGTTTTAATTTGGTTGTTCAAAATAGGAGATAACAAAATAATAATTGTCCTATGAGGGGTACTTCATGGAATCCATAACATTAAATATCACAACTTCATCTCCAAACTCTATGGAAAGTGTACCCTCATTGACATTTATGATTGTTTTTGTAGTTTTGAGGAAGGGCCTACCTATGATAATGTGGGCATGAGAACTTACCTGATCATCCTCCATGTTATGCACATAGAAGTCTGCTGGAAAGTTCATGACTCTTACCCGAACAAGTACATCCTCAACAACTCCCGCTGGATATTCCGTAGCTCTATTCGCCAACTGCACCACTACTCTTGTCGGCTTCAACTCACCAACCTTCAAGGAAGAGAATACAGAGTGTGGCATTACATTTATTGAGGCTCCTAAATCACACAGAGAATCAGAGAAGTGCAACTCCCCTATGGTACATGGGTTGGTGAATGTCCCGGGATCCTTGCACTTTGTTGGCATTTCTAGAGTTGGTGTAATGAGTGCTGAGAAATTCCTTCCAAGGTTGATCCTCTCATTTCCCTTGAGCCCTCTTCGATTGGTACAAAGATCTTTTAATAATTTCGCATACCATGGAATTTTCTAAATGGCGTCAAGTAGAGGAATGTTGATCTCCACACGCTTGAATGTATCCAAAACCTCCTTCTGCATTGCTTCTACAGACATCTTCTTGGTTTGAACAACCCTGTTTGGAAAAGGAAGGGGTTTAGGAGGAACATCATCAATCTTTTTCTTACCATTATCTTTCTCCTTGGATTTCTAATCAGTTGGTATGGAATGCGAATTCCCTGGAGTTGAGGTGAATCCCGGTGGAATGGTAGGTTCAGTTGTATCATTCATTTGCTTCCCACTTCTCAATGTGATGGCACTAACATTCCCCTTTGAATTTTGAGTGGGTTAGGAAGGTAGATTTCAGGAATTCATACATACAAGTTCATGGAGGGTGGTGGCAACCTGGCTCATTTGAGTCTTTAACTCCCTCAGCTACGAACTTTGACTCTTCAGATCATTTTTTTATTATGAAAACTTTTCTTCAAAAGATCATCAGTAATAGAATCTACCTTTGGTGGAGGATTCCCTTGTTGCTGACTTGTTGATGTTTGAGCTTCAAATCTCCTTTGCGGTTGTTGGAAACACTATTGGTAAGGTGGAGGCTGCTGGATTTTTGGTTGAAAAGGGGGACTTTGTTGTTGTCCAAATCCATACCTCATGTCCGGTTTATCTTTCCACCCTTGGTTTTATGTTGGAGAAAATTAATCAAACTTCTTTTGGGGATATAGTTGTTGTTGCTGCTGAAATGGTCTCCCTGGGAATACTGCTGCACAGTCCTCTATCCCTTGTAGTTGTGGGCAACAGTCAGTTGGGTGGTTTGTCTCAGTGCAAATGCCACAAGGCCTTGAAATAGGGGGTAGAGATGCCTTTTGTGCCAAATCAGTTTGCCTCACCATAGTTGTCAATTATTCTAACTTGGAATCAATCAAATGACTCTCAAGAGAAGAAGGACATACCTGATGTACTCCCTTGATATGTGGTGTACCTTGATCACCAAATTGTTGGGAGTTTTGGGCCATCTTGTCGATCAATGAACGTCTGGATTCTAGTTTCTTGTCCACCAATGCTCCTCTAGATGCAACATCCACCATGCTCCTCTCCATGGGTGTGAGTCCTTCGTAGAAGTATTGGATGACGAGTTGCTCACTGATTTGGTGATGCGGACAGCTTGCGCACAACTTCTTGAATTGCTCCCATTACTCATACATTGTCTCCCCTTGGGCTTGCTTGATCCCCGATATCTCCTTTCAAATGGATTTTGTCCTTGATGCTAGAAAAAATCATTGCAAGAAAAGACGTTTCAAATCGTTCCAACAAGTTACATCTTCGGGTTGTAAATAATACATCCAATCTTTCACAGCTCCATTAAGTGAGAATGGGAATGCTCTTTATTTGATTTGATCATCAGAAACATTTCTGGGTTTCAATGTTGAGCAAATCACATGAAATTCTTTCAAATGTTTATTGGGATCCTCACCAGAGAGTCCATGATATTTTGGAAGAAGATGGATTAATCCAGATTTCATTTCAAAGTATAATTCAAGATTTGTGTATGCAATACAATTTGGTTGATAGTTAATATCAGGTGCAGCCAATTCTCGAATGGTTCTGTTAAGTTCATTCCCATTATTTCCAGCCATTGGTTCCTCTTTTATGTTTTAATTCGAATTGCTTCCCATTCCAATGTTTCCAGAAGAGAGGAATTCACCAACTGGTTGAATATTGAAACTTCCCGTAGACTGAGAGTGTCTGATTCGTGCCCTAAGGCTGCGTTCAATCTCAGGGTCAAGATCTAAGAGATCTTTGGGATTAGTTCATTTCATCAATAAATGAAATATGAAAAGAAGGAAATTGGACCATAGTAAAATAAAAATTAGAAGTTTGAGTTAATGGTCCCAAAAGATGTAGAAGGAAGTAAAAGAAGAATGAAAAAAATCAGATTGGTTAAGGATGGAAGAAAGAAGAGAGGAAGAGAATAAAATTTAAAAAAAATAAATACATCTAATTGGTTGAAATAATTACATTCCTCCCTAGAAATGACACCAATTTGAAGAGCGCTTTCGTGGGAGCCCTCAATTGATTAGTGATTTTGGGGTACTTAGGTGCAGCAGAGTGGCAGACCAAGGTCGTCTCTCAAAAAAGGAAGTGAATTTAACAAATTATTAAAGGTATTATAAACCAAATAAAATAGAATATAATAAAACAATACTTGAAAGGATGGGGTTTGGTTATAGTTTATGAATCTAGAAGAAGTTTCCTGGAAGAAGATTGTATATTTTTTTGTTTTTAGTTTTGAAAGGAAGCGCGATTAAAATGATACAACAAAAAGATGTTTTTTTAGAAAATATTTTAAAAGGCGTAATAGATCTACCTCTAACTCTTAAATAATTTATTAATCATTGTCATTTAAATTTATATTCATTTAATTATGATCCCTTAATTTGTTAAATACCGAACCCTACGAGAATTAACTTTACCACAAAGATGAAGTGAATTTTACCTTAGGCTATCTTCGGAACATGCAATCGCAACACCCTGCTTTGATTAATGATCTAAAATTAGCTTATGGTCAGTGGTAAATTAAGGCACATAACCAATCCAGAAATGAGGATTAATTGAGTTTAGGGATTATATTTGAACGCTACAAATTGATCCCATGTGGTTTTGAATTACTGGTTAAGGTTGCGCTCTCACAGTTCACACAATTCCCGACCTCGCGTGTTTTGTGTTAACTATTCAATTGCTTGCTTAGTGTAATTTAAATTAAAAACACAATTAATAGATCATAATATGTGAATTACAGTAGCTCATTAATTCAAAAAAAATGAATGAATAAGGATAGATGATAGATCGATTACTAAAAGACTACACTTCCATGGGTGGCGTAATCATCGTAAAAGCGTTTTGCATGTTCAAAATTTTATAATGGGCATAACCCATTAATGCTTCTACTCAAGAATTCCAACCCAATTAGGAAGATTAATAGATTGAGAAATTTAAAGAAAAAAGAAGATAAGAGAATAAATAAAAGAAGAACAGTGAATTTCATTACACAAACAAAATCATTACAACATGAAGGAGAAGAAGAAGGCTTCATCAAAGGAATCCTTGGTTCAAGATCTACCCTTATTTAAATGGTTGTAGAATTGGAGTGGTTCTACTTATCTTCTGCCCTCAACTTCCCAATGCACGACCCAACCCCACCAAATTTTTAAAACAGCAATTTATAGAGTGGTGGGTAGGCTAGGTTCAAAGTGGTTTCAAGTGTAAATAAGGAATCTCAGACAAATATTTTATTCCAAATTGCACCACCAATTTGACAACAAAACACATGAATTGTCCGACCTTATAGAAGTATATAATGTGAGGTTATGGGTTCTCTATATCCTCTCCAAATTTGGGCTCAATACAGGCCCATATGAAGGACTTATGGCCGGAATACATAAACTTTTCCATTCTGGCGAGTCTAGCCCAACTTTGACTTCATGGCCCATTTTCAACAACGAAATGCACTTTGCAGCTCTAGTGTCCTGAATAAAAGTTGTATATAATTAATCTAGGAACACTATTACAAAATTTCAAAATCAAATGACAAATATAAAAAAATTTATCTTCGAAATACTACAATGAACTATAAAGGGTAAAATTGGAATTTTAATCAAATATTCAAATGAATGATCTAATCCCATATAATTTATAATTAAACATATTTTACAAAATGTGATGAAATTATATCATTTATTATCAATAAAATATTCAATAAAATAGTTTTTTATCAACAGTAAATAGTAATAAAAAAATTTGTTATTCAAATAATATTATGAAGTTCAAATAATTTAAAAAATAGTTAATAATTTTTTACTAACAGGTTCAAATTCAAGAAATATGGGATGTGAACCCTTCAAAATCATCATCAGCTTCCCAGAACGATGTTGTTCCAATTTTTTTAGGGAAGGATAGTCCCATTCATATATAGGGGTTGGGTTCTGGACCTACTCCATCAGTTTTCTTTGGTAGGGAGTCATCATCAGTTACTACTACAACTAGTGGGGGTTCGAGTAGCACTATTGATAGGGAATCACAATGATAAATTTCAAGGTTGAAAGGAATAGTGTGAGAATAGGTCTCTTATAGGAAAACATAGGATCAATGGTAAGAGAAAATGGAAAATGATTTAGTTTTTATATTTCAATGGATTACTAGAACGATGCCCAAGGAAATTTCTAGCTTTATACCTTATCCTATCAATGTAAATTCTAAATTTCATAGATCATTCACAAATTTTTGAAGAAAACATAGAACTTCATTAAATAAAACTAAAATGACACTTTTATATTGAAAACATGAACTTTGAGTCATACCGATAACATCTTGTGCCGGATTGACATGTGTTTCATTCCTACACATAAAAAATAAATTATATATTGTTATCCTTAAGTTTGAAAAAAATTCAACCACATTCTCTCAGTTTTGACACAGTAAATAGTTTCTAATGGTACTAATGCCTTTAAAACATGTGTGTGTGGGGGGAGGGGGGTCAAAAATAGGAATAAAATTTCATATCAACATAAAATTAGTAGAAAATGAATGTGGATTGATTTTTGAAATGTTGGAATAGATGACACATCATTTCGCGTTATAGTTTACCTGAGATGCTTGTAAATGTATTTTTAGTGTCTTAAAACACCAAAACATGTGTGTAATGGATCAAACCATAGAAAATGATATCATATTGACATGATATCATGATAAAACCACCATTGAATTATTTTTGAAATGTATTCATATAATTAATATCAATTAGACTTGCGGTGCAGTAAAAATGTTTTAGTAAATAGTTTTAAAGGTACTAAATCCTTTAAAAATTCATGATAGGGGGTCAAAATTATAAAAATGATGTTGGATTTCCATGAATTTAGAGGAAAATTACCATGGATATTTTTTGAAATGTAGGAACCAACAACATGTTATTCCAAGTTATAGTTTTCCAAGGATTCCTATAAATGCAGTTTTAGTGTTTTAAACTACCTAAACATGTGTATAATATTCCAAACCAAAGATAAAAACCTCATATCGACTTGAAATCATACAAAAAACACCATTTAATTATTTTTGACACATAATCATAGACAAAATATCATTCCAGCATGCGGTGTGATTGGAATGACTTGGTAAATAAATTTTAAAGGCATCAAAGCCTATAAAAATATGTGTCGGGGTGTCAAAATTTGGAAAATTTCATCATATATCCATAAAACCAGATAATAAAAAAATTTCTTATTCATATTTGAAATGTAGGACCTGGTGATATGTAATTATGTGTTACAAATTTTTTGGAATGTTCAGAAGTGTGTCTTTAGTGTTTTAAACCACATAAACATGAATGTAATAATCAAAACAATTGAAAAAGTCCTCAGATTGACATGAAGTCATGAAAACCCCATTTTTTAGTTATTTATGATGTGTATTCATAGATAACACATCAATATGATATGCAGTGTGGTTGGAATGGATGGTAAAATGTTTTTAATGGTCCCAAATCCATTAAAATTGTGTGCCAGAGGGTCAAAACCAGGAAGACATTGTCAGATTCCCATGAAATTTATAAAAATGACTATAGGTTAATTTTTGAAATGTAGGAACTAAAAACATGACATTATGATTTATAGTTTTCTTATGATTCCTGTAAACACAATTTTAGTTTTTTAAAAGAGTAAAACAATAATATAATGGTGAAAAGCATAAAAATTAACTTATATGGATGTCAAATCATGCTAAATTAACTATTGAGTTATTTTTGACATTTATGCATAGACAACACATCAATTTAAGACGTGGTGTGGTCAGAATGACTCGGTAAATGATTTTTAAAGATATTGAATCCTTAAAAAACATGTATATGGGGGTCAAAACTAGGAAAAAATCAGTATATTTCTATGAAATAAATGTAAAACAACCATTGATTTATTTTTGAAATGTTGGAACCAACAGAACATCATTCTGAGTTAATATTTTCCCGAGATGACCGTAAATGTGTTTTTTGTGTTTTAAAACACTAAAATGTTTGTGTAACATTCAAAAAAAAGAGAATATGACCTCATATTAATGTGAAATCAGGGTAAATATACCAATTAGTTATTTTTGACATGTACTCACAAAGAACACATCAATATGATGTGCGATGTAGTTGGAATGGCTCGATAAACTGTTTTTAAAGGTTACAAAGCCTTTAAAAATATGTGGTGGGGGTTTAAAACCAGGAAAAAATCATTAGCTTTCCATGAAATCATAATTCAATAATCATAGGTGAATTTTATAAATCTATTAATAGATGAGATGTCATTTTGAGTTACGTTTTTATTAGGATTCCAATAAATTTATTTTTAGTATTTTAAAACCCTAAAACATGAAACAGTCAAATCCATAGAAAAAAAGATCAGATTTATATCAAATCATGGGAAAAAGACCATTGTTTTATTTTTGAATTGTATGCATAATGTCAATCTGATGTGAAGTGTGGTCAGAATGACATGGTAAATAGTTTTTAAAGGTACTTAAGCCTTTAAAAACATGTTTCTGGGGGTCCAAACCAGAAAAAATGTTTTCATATATCCATGAAATCATATAAAAATTACCATAGATATATTTTTGAAATTTATGAACTGAAATAACATCATTTTATGTTCATGTTTTCCAGGGATGTCTTAAAATGGATTTTTAGTGTTTTAAAACACATAAATGTGTGTGTAATGTTAATAACCATAGAAAATTAATCCATATTGACATGAAATCATGGGAAAACCACTATTGAGTTTTTTTTCACGTATACAAATTGACAACATGTCAATCCGATAAGTTTTGTGGTCAGAATGGATTAATAAATCTATTTTTAAAGGTATTGAATCCTTTAAAAACATGTGATGGAGTGTCAAAACTAGGAAAAAATCATCTAATTACCATGAAATCAAATTAAAACAACTATATATTGATTTTTGAAATGTGAGATCTAATGACACAACATTTCAGGTTACAGTTTTCCTAGGAAACCTGTAATCACGTTTTGTGTGTGTTTTAAAACACTAAAACATGCATGTAATGGTCAAAACCATAGAAAAATACCTCAAATTGTCATGAAATCATGGTACATATATATTTTAGTTATTTTTTATTTTTACACATTACAAAAACAATATAATGTGTACTATGATCAGAATGGATTGGAAAATAGTTTTTAAAGGTACTGAAGACATTCAAAACATGCATCAGGGGGTCAAAACCAAGAAAACATCATATAATTTCTATGAAATCATAGTAAAATGACCAAATAATTATTTGTTAAATTTAATAATTGATGACACATTATTTTTACTTATGGTTTTCCTATGATTCCTATAACATGTTTTTAGTGTTTTAAAAAACTAAAATACACGTGTAATAGTTAAAAACATAGAAAAAGACTATAGATTGATAGGAAATCATGGTAAAACCACCGTTATGTTATTTTGGACATGTAATTTTAGAAAACATGTCAATCTGGTGTGTTTTTTGGTCAAAATGGATCGATAAATAGTTTTTATATGTATCGAAGCCTTTAAAAACATGTATTGGGGGGAAAAATTGGTAAACATCATCAGATAAACATAAAATCAGAGGAAAATGACCATATATTTATTTTTGAAATTTAGGAATCGAAGTAATTTCATTTCAAGTTAGGTTTTTTCTAGAATGCCCGTAAATAGGTTTTTATTGTTTTAAAACACATAAACGTGTAGGTAACTATAAAAACCATAGAAAACAACCTCAAATTTATGTAAAATCAAGGGAAAAAGCATTGTGTTATTTTTTATTTTTAAGTGTAGAAAACACATCAATTTTTCATGTACTGTGGTCACAATGGCTTAGTAAACAATTTTTAAAGGTATTGAAGCTTTTAAAAGCGTGCATCGGGGGGTTAAGACTTAGAAAACATCATCAAATTGCAATGAAAATAGAGTATAATGACTATAGAATGGTTTTTGAAATGTTAGAATTAAAAACACATCATTCAGATTTATGGTTTTCCTCGGATTCCCATAAACACATTTTTAGTGTTTTAAAACACTAAAACATGTGGTTAATGGTAAAAACCATAGAAAAAACCCTCATATTGACATGAAATCATTGAACGACAACCATTGATTTAGTTTTTAAATATATTATATGCTTTTATATCAAATTCTTTAAAAAAATATTATGTAAAATTTAAACACATTGCACATTGATTTAAAAATCATTTAGAATTTTATATACTTATCCCTTTTTAGTTTCAAGTATTGAATCATATTTTAAATAGGAAAATTTATTTTTTAAAAGTGTTTTTCATGGAATATTATTTGTTTTATGTTAAAATGTCATCCGTTTTATTAACAAAATAACAAATTTTATGTGCAACATTATAAATATATTCCATTCCTTTTCACTTTTGCATTTCATTTCTTAAATGTTATGGTTTTTATTGTAGGTGATAGATGTAAACCGAAGAAAGAGGTTGACCATTCGCTTTAAGACATTATTTATAAGGAAGTGGTGCTCTTTCTTTGTTTCTTAGGTATGTTTAAATTTTATCAGTGAATCTATTGAAAATCATATTTATTATGTTTAGTTTTAATTTCTATCTTTTTTATTAAAATTGATGACATTATGTGGTATGTTTCAATTGATGAGATGATGTGGAGGTAGAAGGATGAAACATAGGTCATGGGGTCAGAATATATTGTGCATGGGTTGTTGTAGGACATATTTTGTTTGTATATATTGATAATTGAGGTATGGGTTGACTAAAGTAATCAGTTGACTGAGGTTATGATGACTATAAATGTATATGTATATAACTATGAATGTATCTTGTTTAATGTATATAAGATGGTTTGATTGTGCTTTTTTGTTTTAGTTTATTACATGTGAAAGTTTTTATAAATATATTTTTTTATTAAATACTTTTAAAAAGTATATTTTTTAAAAAATATTGAGATGTGTTTTTTAAGAACCCTTGTTAAAAAAATTAATTTGAATAATCATTAACTGTGGTTAATATTAACTACAAATAAACATAACATCCACTGAAATATTTATCGGTTTTTAGGTTCATCTTATATATTTTACTTTCAATATTTTTTTAAAAAATCACCATTAAATAAAATGAATATCATTGCTAAAATCTCAAAAAAATCACATAAAAATGAGCACTAAATGAATCAAACGACAATGAAATGACTAGCGAACATCCAATACAGGGATTTTTTAGTAACCACCGCTAAATAATTAGGAAAAGGTTTAAACTACTTCCACTAGAGGAAAAAACTACTACTAAGAACAATAATTTTTGTAGTATGAAGTCTTTTTATAATGGTTTTTGTAATTCCTTCACCTGAAATGTCAGGTTTGAACCGGAGTGCTAAAAGACCACTTGTATACCTCCCCGTACACAAGAGGATTCTTGACTAGCAGTGAGGGTCTAAGTCCATCAGTGGGGAGACTATACCCATAATATCACGTCATAATACAAATAATACATAATAAACAATATAATAGCAACAAGAGTAAGTATGTGGAAACCTAAAGATGAGACCCATTTCATACAATAATAAATGGTATTCAAAAGTGGAAATCCAAACTAGAGTATTAATAGGCAGATAAATAAAAAATAAAATATCAGGGTCCTCTAGAGTCCATCTCGACATACAACCATCTCTATTCTCATTTTCTTTGCCATCAGCCACATGTCCCTTTTCCTTATCCAAATCCCTAAACATAATGTCTGAATGTGTATCAATATCTTTATGCAAGGTGTGAGTAATAAAATTTAGTAGGACAACACTAATTCATCTTTAACAAGTGTGAGCATGTTTAACTAGTGTATTCAGTGATAATAATAAATGGAAAATAAATCATAAAATATAAAATCACATAACGAGTGGTTGTGCATTAACCAAGCTGCTACGACCCATGACTGTACTTGCTTCAACTCAATGTTGAATGGAATGTCAATATAACAAAATTAATCAAGATATGGCGATGAGACTGGTGATCATACTTCTTGGAATTGTGTGTACGTACTACTCGACATCCACTGAGCTCGAACATTGGACTTCCTCTCCCACATATCCTCTTGGACCTATCAAAACTGCCAAAGGATCAAGAAAAGTGGCACCTTATGATGGTTCTGGGAGTAGTGGAAGCATGTGGTGGTGGGAAATATATTAAAATTTCTTTTAATGTTTATATTCTCAAAACCAAGAGTGATGATCTTGAACATTAAATTTTTAATTAATTTATTTAATGTCATAAAAAATCATTACCTTATATTAGGAATATTTCTTCATTAATGATGTTAATAATATGAAAATACCCTTTCAAATTTCCTTTATTGCGCTATGAGGATCCAAGAATAGAATCCCTCTAGCGAAAATCTTCACATGCTCCGTTGATATCCGATAAATGTTAAGTGATCTCTACGTGCTAGTGTGGGGAATAAAATGACTTGTGTTGTTCATTCTTGATCACCCATTCTATAATCTTGAATAAATATCTCAAAGATTTATTTTTCTTGAGAGGGAGAGAGATAGATGAGTTAATAGAAAATCCATTATCTGAAACAATTATCTATTTTCAATTACCTTCACAATAACCATAATAGGCTATTTATTGGGGTAGATTTTTGGGTAGGATATTTTTTATTGCATTATAGCACTTATAAAATAATAAAAACCATTAATAAACCTCATTCAATATAATAATAATATTCTTATTATTATTATATGGTGCTCTCCAACTTGAGCATCTAAAAATATTATCTAACCATCTTTTTAATTAATATTATTTATTAGACATGGTCTTGGTCTATTCAAACTCTTCCTTTATTTATTAAACACCTAAATAAATATTTAATTTAAATATTTCATTAATCAATATATATTTTTGATCAATAAAACATGAATTAAATTAAACCTCAGTATTGAGAATAATATTTATTCAATTAATTAAATTCAAATTATATTTAATCATGATCATCAGAAACACTTAGTGTTTGACCCTTTTGGATCCTTTCTAATTGGCATCAAGAGAGATTTCCTAAAGTCCAAAATTACTATCTAGAAAAGAGTCAAGGCACCCAAGAGAAATAACATAATTTTGAAATGATGGAAACCAAAAATGAACACTCACTATATCATATAATCCCTTAATCATAATATCTTATCATGCAGGTTGCACATCTATGTCACCAAAAATCCACACATGCTCCATTGATATCCAATAAATGTTAAACGATCTTTATGTGCTAGTGTGGGGAATAAAATTTCTTTCATTGTTCTTTATTGATCACTCATTCTTTAATCTTGAATAAATCTCTCAAACATTTATTTTTCTTGAGAGGGGGAGAGATAGAGGAGTTAAAAGAAAATTCATTATTTGAAACAATTATCTGTTTTCAATTACCTTCACAATAGCCATAACAGGTTATTTTCTATGGTAGATTTTAGGTTAGGATATTTTTTTATTGCATTATAGCTCATAAATAATACTAAAACCTTTAATAAACCTCATTCCATAAAATAATAATATTCTTATTATTACTCTATGGTGCGCTCTAACTTGAGCATCAAAAAATATTATCTAACCATCTTTTTTATTAATATTATTTATTAGACATGGTCTTGGATTATTAAAACTCTTATTTTATTTATTAAACACCTAAATAAATATTTAATTTAAATATTTCATTAATAAATTTATATTTGTGATCAATAAAACATGAATAAAATTATACCCCAGTCTTGAGAATAATATTTATTCAATTAATTAAATTCAAATTGTATTTAATCAAGATCATGGGAAACACTTAGTGTTTGACCCTCTAGGAGTCGTTCTAATTGGCATCAAGAGAGCTTTCCTAATGTACAAAATAAATATCTAGAAATGAGTCAAGGCACCCAATAGAAATAACTAAATTTTGAAATGATGAAAACCAAAAAATGAACACTCACTATATAATATAATCCCTTTATCATAATATCTCATCAAGCAGGTTTCTCATCTATGCCACCAACCTATTTTCTTAGTACATATTTCTTTAAATACCTAAAATAAACACATAGTTACACCATGTACGTGAAATTTAATGTAATGGTTCTATTTTAATCAAATGATTGAGATATCAGCTTCCATAAATATAGAAGGGACAAATCCTTCTTTAACATATTCATTAATGACATGCGAGTCAGGACAAGAACAATGTAACCTAACATACCATGATTATATGCCATCATGGTTTTCATCATAAAATCTAAGTTCATGAGTTATAAAATTCATTAATGTTATTTTAAAGTCCAAGTCCCATTACACATGCTCACATATAGGAATATCTGATGACACCAAAACATGTGGAATTCCTACCAGTGATTCATTCACATAATCTCCCATATTCGGGATTACCAAGTGAGAACTTCATGATACTAAGACTCATAATCTTATGAGTTCTCTCACTTAACAATATTTGAACCATGTGTCCCATCATAGTACCTTATCCAAGAGAAGAACATTCTTTAATAATATCATCATAACACTTCAAGGTTCTCAATATAACAGAGAACTGCTATGACCTTATCAATGTGACATATACTCTAGGACATTATTACATTAGAGTATTATAGAACAATGGACAATATCTAATAATATGTTTTATTGATAATCAATATATCGAACATACTTGTAATTAAAGCACAACTAGCTAATCCTAGGACAGCAACTCCTAGAAACTCCCATGAGGACTAGATCCAACTACCTAAAACATTACTCCAATTAAACTCACGTAATAATTATGTTTATGGTGAGTCAAGATTTTATTTAAGGGGTATGATATATTTTCTTCTTTGGAAATAATGCTCACTAAACCCTCACATCTCTAAAAAAAATCCTTCAAGAGATGATACTTCCAAAGTACCTGCTTCCTCCGTTGATGTGTACTTGGATCTTTTATGAGAGACACCACTACAATATTATCACAATAGATTTTGATACGAAATTTACTATTATATACCAATTCAAGATCTTGGATGATTTTTTTCATCCATAATGCTTATTTAGATACATCAGAAGTCACAATATACTTGGAATCTACTGTAAAATATATGACCATAGCCTTTTTTGAGCTCTTCTAGCTCACAATACCTCCATCAAAAGTGAATAAGTATCTCGTTTGTGACTTCATGTCATCTTGATAAGTTTGAAAACTACAATCTTCATATCTTTTTATGACTCGTTCCCCATATCCTCCATAAACTAGGAACATGTCCTCAGTACACCTCAAATAATTAAAGATACTCTTGACTGCCGTCTAATAGAGGTCAACGAGATCATCTTGATATCTTATTACTATACTTGATGCATAGGAAACATCTATCCTAGTACATATCATAATATACATGAATAACCCAATCACTGATGCATATGAAATACTTTCCATTCTACTTATTTCCCAATGTATCTGAGGAAACATTTTCCTTGAAGGATGAATGCCATGTGACATTGGAAACAATCCCCTCTTGGATATTTCCATACCAAATATCTTAAATATCTTGTCAATGTATGCACATTGACTTAGGATAAGCAACTTCTTGGATATATCATGATAAATCATGATTCAAAATATATATGATGTCTCACCCAAGTCCTTCATAGAGAAGCATTTATTCAAACAAATCTTAAAAAATAGTAAGAGTGGTTTTTGATTTACTATAAGTAATATGTCATCAACATATACTATTATGAAAATGAATGCAATCCCACTAAACTATTTATAGACACAAGGATCACACTAATTCTTTATGAAACCACATTCAATTATAGATTCAACAAAATTAATTTTTCCATATCCTAGAAACTTGATTTAATCCATAAATGGATAATTTTTCAATCTGTATATATTTTCATCCTTTGGAGTCACAAACCCTTCAGGTTGTTTTATATCAACATCTTCCTGATGGTTCCTATTATGTAAGGTAGTTTTGACATCCATTTCACAAATCTCATAGTCACAGTAAGCATCATTTTCAAGTATAATTCTGATGGATCTCAACATTACAACTGGTGAAATGGTTTTGTCTCGGTTAATTTCTTGATTCTATTTCAATCCATTTACAACTATTCATACCTTAGAGGTACTGACTTTTCCTTCAATGTATAGTTTCTTATTGAATACCCACTTGAAACCAATGGGTTTTACATCCATTGTAGGATCTACCAAAATATAGGCTTGATTTTGGTAGATGGAATCCATTTTTGAGTTGTTGGATTATTTTCACTTGGAAACATCTGTGCCACTTACTGCTTCCTTTTTGGTTATAGGATCATTATTATGAACTAACAATTAGTCACCATCTTTGGTGACAAGAAAACCATACCATTCTGGTTCTCTAACCTCTCCTGTACTCCCACACATTACTTGTGTCTCCGGAATAGTTTCTTCTTACATGGGGATTTATAGAACCTGTTCCTATGACAAGTCTTATGTACCATGAGTCTCAACTTCATCTAATTCTATCTCAATCCCACCATCACTTTTAGAGCTGTTTTCCTTCTCAAGGAATCTGGAATTTCTTTCCACTATTACTTTTTTTCAAAGGGGTTATATTGTTAATATCCCATTGTTTCTTTGATTTATCATATAAAGTCACATTCTACACCTCAAGGTTAAATTTTATTCCTAAAATAGGCCTTAAAAACGATTTCCAAACCAAAACATGCAAGTATGACGACATAGGTTTCTTTCCTATTCATAAATGGTATAGTATACTGAATAACCTTGGTGATGTTTTTTTAAAAATGTTTTGTATTTGTAGAAAAATAATCTTTTAAAAAAATAATTGTTTTTGAAAAACTGGTGAATGTTTCTAAATTTTCAAACCTAAACCTAAATAGGGAGAAAATTTTTGTTTTAGAGAAAGTTTTTTTCTGGATATAGATGATCAGACTGAGCAGCACCAAACACAAAGTATCTAACTGTGTAGCACCGATTGGATAAGTTGTTAGAATAACAATGTTGTTGATCAGACACATCATTGGTCTTAGATCCATTAGCACGAAGTTCAAGTTTCATTTGACTCAGTGTTGTTTATAAAGTCAGAATGTTGTTGAATAATTTGAATGAAGAAAGTGATTTTAGGAGTTAGAAAGTTTTAAACTTTCTAACCTTCAGTCAGACGATGATTTTCTAGTTTTTAATTTTCAAATATCACAAATTGTCTGTAACAATTATGATACAATACTTATAATGAAAAGGGGGAGAATAGGTGAAACCATTCATATTGTGTTTTGGTTGAAAAGAAATAAGGTTTTGAAAGTAATAATAGTTTTAATAATTTCCTATGTAAGTCAGAAGGTGCTTTTCCAATCTTGATGTTATCATAAATCATGAAAACTATCATGATAAAAGCATTTGAAGAAAGTGAGGAATCATAAAGATTTTATTTGTTATATGAATCAGGAAAAGTTTGCATCGGATCCAGAAGTACCGAGCATAGATGTTTTTAGAAGTATGAATAAGTTAAAGATATTGAGTTTTGAAGAATTTCAATGTTGCAGAATACAATTTCCATCGTAATGAGCATTTTGTCGTTGTGAGGATTCTATCAGACTAAAGCTAAGGATGTTTTATCAGATTAACTATGAGGAGAAAATTCAATCAGAATAAATCTATGGTGGAAAGTCAATCATAATGACTTTGAGAATGAAACTCAATAAGTATTGACTTTGATAACAAATGTCAATTAGACTAACTCCAAGAGAAAATTCAACCAGACTAACTCTGATGAGGGAAGTCATTTCAGAATGAGATGAGGATGTTCCATCAAATTGAGTTAAGGAAGTTCCATCCTAATGAGCTATGTCTCTTACATCATAATGATCTAATTAATTTCCATCATACTGAAGAAAATTTTAGATGATTGATAATAATAATTACAAATAAGATTCAATAAGATTTCAACAGATTTGTGAAGAGTTTAAGTGGTTAAAATTAAAATTCAAATATGTGCAGATCATGAAGTTTTAGAATTTAATTAATTTGGAATAGTTATCTATTTTCCTACCTTTATCTTTATGGGATTCATAATAATAGAAGAAAAATACATTCGTACTTTACATCTTTTTTTTTTGTGACTGGAAATGGTGGAGCACTGTAGAATTCATGTCAATGTTATCTTTTTGGACTGAGACCTCATTATAAGGTTGTAAATCATAATGATTTCTTTATCAGAATAAGGAATATATGATTGAGAATTTGAGAAGAGTTTGAGTAATATATACGGAGAATGAGTTCATCGTAATGTTTCCATTAAACTAAATTCATTGGACTATGTCCATTGAACCCATCCCTATCGGAATGAGAGAATCAGGCCTTGCCACATCGGAGTGAGGATTCCAGATAGATAATTTGTCGAGAAGTTTCAAGAAAGTATTTATTATTTTATTTTGGCTCAATTTTTTGTAATAAAATTTTTAAGGTGATGGGAGTTAGTATAATAATTTACACTGAGATATAGAGTCTATCTAGTGGGAGTTGGCACGAGTTGTATTCACTTATTCATTATAAAGAATTCATATAGACCCATAGGAGTGGCTATGTAAAGGATGTAGGTTCTCACACCGAGGAAAAACATTATAAATCTTACGTGATTTACTTGATTTCCAACATTTTCATGCATGGGGATTTACTAAAAGAAAATAAGGATATAAACATTAACAGGTTTTAGGGGTTATGTTTTTTATATGAATTGCAACTTATAAAAGTGACCGACATATTAATCCCCATTCTAGGTTGTTATTTAATCATTTGAAACTTTAATTGGTATCATAGGGAAGGTTCCTTTATTTAATACTTATCATGGATAATATCAATTCTATCAATAGTAGAGTAATTCCTATATTTGATGGAAAAAATTATTGGGGATGGAAAAATTAGATGATTCTTCATCTCCTATATTTTGGCCTAGATGTTGTTTATGCTACTAAAATTGGTTTTACACCTATTAAGAATGATTATCCAATGTTTTTTACTAAGAAAATAAATATAGAAGTTAATGGAAAGGCTAGAAATTCTATTCTTATGTCCTTATCAGAAAATGGTTATATGAAGGTGATGGGTTTCAAAACAACAAAGAGTATGTGGGATAAGATGGAAAGTATATTCTATTGGAATAATAATGTGAATAAATAAAGGATAATAATTTGGAATAGTAAGTATGAATACATAAGAATGAGAGATGAATAATCCATTGATGAATACTTCAATAGAGTAAATGAAATTGTTTGCGTAAGATCCCGACCTTTCCTTAAGATGACTCGAGATTAATTTCAGGTATTTATTTTTTTCATGATTGAGAATACTTGGGTTGGGATTTACCTTGGGATTTGTTTGGGATAAAATATGAGAAAAGTTGAAGGGAGAAGAGAAATTCATGGTTGGCGCATGGTTTTCCCTAATCATGTGCCCTAACCCATCAAACTGTGCAACACTGGATAGAGGAATTTCACGGTTATCGCATAGTTTTTTAAACCATGCACCCTATTAGGAGAAACTGTGCACCACCATAATAGAGGCACATGGTTAGCCTCACAGTTAGGGTAAACCATGAACACCTTCCCAACTAACCACACATGACCTTTTAAATAAACAAAAAATTATATTTTAATCACTCAAAGCCCCAATTTTATCTTTTATTCGACCCATGTTTGACCCTAGATAATATTTCATGATATTGGATCCCCCTAGATGGATTAAATGTCTTCATGACCTCATTTTTTTGTGATTCAATGACAATATAAAAAATATGCACCCTTCTTAGTAAGAGGATCTCAAATCACATGGTTTCTCATTCCTTCTCATTTCTTCTCCTATTTTAAAAAGGGTTTGATATTCCAATTTTTATTGGATATATACCTTGTTTTTTTTGATCTATATATATTATTGTAGATATATATATAGATTTAAGAGATCATTATTTGTTCAATCTTGATTTAGGGTTTTAGATTCAGATCTTGTTATATGTCGTTGTGCTACTCAAATTTTGGGGATTTCTGTTGGACGACCGCTTGTCAATGAATCGAGTTAGTTGTTATATAATCCAAATCCCAAAGTCGTTATTTAAATTATTTATATGTTATTTTAAAATTTCTAGTATATTTTTGGAAATTTTTTTCTTCACTAAATTAATTAATTTGGTGAATTAATTAATTAAGGGAATGTGAAATTGGGGATTTTGGAAATTATAGATTGAGATAATTAATTGTAGAATTAATTGTGAGATATTGAGATTTGAGGATTGAAATATTTAATTTTGTGATTAATTATGATATATTGAGCTTGTGATTGAGAAAATTAATTGTGGAATTAATTATGGAATTTTGAGTTTGTGGATATTGATTAATTAATTTAAGAATTAATTAATGTAATTGATGTACTCAATTAATTGGGGAATTAATTAAGGGTATTAATGTATTAAATAATAGTTTAATTAGTAATGAAATTTGTGGGGTTAGTTAATTTTTTAATTGAATAATATAATTTATGTTATTAATTAATTATAGAATTAATTAATTTACATGATTTTGTTAATTAATTTTGAATTAAACAATTTTATTTATGTGATAAGTTAATTATTGAATTAAATAATTGAATATTTTTGTTTAAATAATTGTTGAATTAGTAATGGAATTTATTTATATGTTTAACTGTTGAATTAATTATGTTATATGAATGTTAACATGGAAATTTAGTTTAGAATTAAATAATGGTAACATGTTCATTCTAATGTCTATGTTATGAATGGTAACATGGTTTTATAGTTGTGAAATAAAGACTGAAAACATGATCATTATAATGTGTACGGTATGAATGGTAACATGGTATTTTAGGTGTGTATTAAATAATGGGAACATGGTCATTCTATTGTGTGATGTATGAATGGTAACATGGGAATTCAAGAATGAATTAAATAATGGTATCAATGACATTATGAGATAAGATATACATCGAACATACTTCTAGACCCGGTATGAGACAAAGTAGGTATTGAATGATAAAAATGGAATTTTGAGATATGAAATTCATTAGACATACTTCATGATTCAGAATGAGCCAATGTAATCATTAAGGTACGATTGTCTATGAGAGTTCAGGGGTTTATGTTGTTAAATAAAGATTAATTGATAATGTGATAACAATTTACTTATGAATTGTAATTATGTATTTATAGAGCTTCATACACTTTCTATTAACTATATATTGTTTTATACACCATTGGTGGTGGCCTACTGAGCTGTACTCACACCCTACTCATGCTTCCTTATTGGTACCCAAATTGACTTTGTTTTATCTGGATACATTAAGGGAAAAAGCTCATTGTTATATGGATGATATGGGATAGACCATGGATGAGGGAACTAGAAATAATTCGGGACCCAATTAGGGGTGTCATTAGTGTATTTTTTTTTAAATTTTAGACACTTCACACGTACATTGGCATGTCATATTTTCTTATTTAGTTTTGATATTGTATTTACACTTTTATCCATCTCGTGATACCGGTTATTTCAGGTTGTGATTACATGTTATTTAGTTATTGTTTCTTATTTTCTTCTAGTGTATTTAATCTGATAAAAGGGGGTATAGTCTCCCCATTATTGATACTTTAGACCCTCACTGAAATTCGGTATCCTCTAGCATACGGGGAGGCACACCTCTGGTCATGTGACTGACCGACTCGACGCACCGATGTGTGACACCTGGGATAGGACATTACAAATTGTTATCAGAGTCCATTTTTCATTTATTTTTTATTTATTATTACTATTTTGTAAAGGTAGACATGAAACTAGAAAGAGTCGAGCCTTGGTTATAATCTCATGCATGGGAGTAGCTAACCCATGTATGGGGGAGAACCCAAGTACCTAGGATGGGATTATTGTTATTTCTATTTTCTGTTATAGTTGAGTATTATTTCAACTTGGGTGACACACTTGTTTTTTGTTGTTATTATTGATGTTAATTTTTTTTGAGTTTTGACTCGTGGACCAGTATGGAACAAGATTTGAGTTACATGCATCATTCTAGGAAATTAGGGTTATTGTGACATGCATCATTTTAGGAACACCTATAAAAATGGGTTATGGGTAAGTTATTGATCTTGAACTGTTTTCCTTGCATGTGAAATTGAAATGAAAATGGCACCTAACATGAAATTGTGAAAGATTGTAGATTGATGTTATATGAGAATAAATGGGTGTCTATATGATAAACATGAATGATTAGAATGTGTTTACCCATGTTATCTAGGACCAAGGAGTAAGATTATTAAGGGTAGTGATAACACCTCAGTTTTGACTATGTGGTAGGGTTTGGGGAAATGACTAGTTGTGGAATATTTTATTTTACCTTAAATGTGTTAATTTTGTAAAAGGATTCCTAAGGTACCTATTTGTAATGGTATAGTTATTTCTCTATGAAGGATCTTATTAAGAGGACAACATGAGGATATGGCTAGAGATGATTTACTAGTAGTAGGAACTAAGGTACCAATTGTGTTAGGTGAGGAATTTAGGGAACAGTTCCAAGAGAACATTTCACACATCATGAAATTCATGGGAAGATACCCAGGGTGGGTTGTGAAGAGTATGTTTGATCTAAAAATGGAGTTAAAAATTCAACACCCTCCTACTTTTATTGGACAGGGTGGACCTGAGAGATATGATTTCTGGGTTGAGTCCCTCAAGACTATAATTGACCACTTTGAGACTCCTGTAGAGAGGATGGTCATGTTGGCTGCTTACATGATACGAGGATCAGTGAATCATTGGTGGTATGTTTAGGCATGGACTATATAGGCTAATGGTATGTTATGGAAGGAACTATTGGATAAGTTTCTAGAGAACTTCTATCCAGAGATACTGAGGTAGGAGAGAGTAGCTGAGTTCATGAGGTTGACTTGGGGGAGTATTTATGGGATAGACTATGTTGGACACTTTACAAATATGGAACACTTTTCTCCAGCATTGGCAGTGGATGAGATAACTACAGTGAGACATTTTTAGGATGGGATTAAATGTGAGATTAAGTCCCAAGTAAACAATATTCATTTAAAGGAGTTTTCTGAGGTGGTGGATAAGAATCTCATAGATATGGGTAACCATAAGAGGCATCTAGTGTAGGAAAGGTGGTTCCATTTTGACGATTAAAATGTACGACTTCTGTGAGTAGGAAGCATTGCTATGAAAACATCAACCAAGGCAGTGGGAAACAGAGTACCTAAAAAGAGGGATCATTTGCATTGGACCTTAATCAAGTGATCTATCACTAGTGTAGTAGATTATGAAACATTTGAATATAGTTACCATAACCACCAATATAGTTACAGTCTTGCAGAATGATGTGACATCTACAAATGTTCTACAGGTCCAAATGATAAATGAGTTGTAAGTGTATATCTAGTCAGAATCAGAGTGTAGGAATAGGATATTCTGCACCATATAAGTCTTGCATCTGGAGTTCTACTAGAAAAGGTGGTAAAGGTAGTGTATGTGGAGCTTTAGGGTATGAGCACTCATATTAGTAAATAGTGCAGCACAGGAGACTTAGACTGCATCATGGGGAAGTGGGGTAAGACCGTTGCATTCTATTCATCCTATGAATTTGGATATCAAGGATGGACCATTGACAGAGATAGGTAGTATTTTATAGCTTATATGATCTATAGTGCCTTATTTGATATTGGTGCCTATCATTCCTTTATTTCTACAAAACATGTTAATGGTTTGAGCCTGGTGATGGAATTTGTGAGTGGGGTGTTGATGAAAAACACACCTCATGGAGTTCGGTCAAGAGACATTTTTTGTGCATGGGGAGTTCTCTGCAGGTCGAGTAGTATCGATTTCTATGGGATCATTATATCATAGACATGTCAGGCTTTGAACTAATTATGGGTATGGATTGGTTAGTATCATATTGTCCCCACATTGATTTTTACCATAAGAGAGTGATCATTACATCTCCTAAGGGTTAAAAATATATTCACTGTCGAGAGTGGGATATCGAGGCATTCCGAGTAGGGAAAATTACTCATCAAATAGGAGAGATCACAACCCATGTTTCTAGTATATTTCAAGATGATGGTGGTGTAAAATGAGTTTTCTTTCCACACATAGTGTATAGGTTTTAAGATGTGTTTACTTAATATTTCTATGGGATTTCACCTTAGAGAGAAGTGGAATTTAGAATTGAGCTCATACCGGGGGAAGAGATGATTTCTATTCCACCATATAGAATGGATTCGAAAGATATTCAAGAGCTCAAGACTAGGGTGGAGGAGTTAGAGGATAAGGTATTTATTTTTCTGAGTATGTCTCCTTGGGGTTCACTAGTGCTATTTGCAAATAAGGCTGATAGGAGTTTATGCTTATGTGTTGATTACTGAAAGTTGAACCAGATGACTGTGAAGAACCAGTATCCTCTCCCTCGTATCAATGACCTATTTGACCAATTGAGAGGAGCTTGTGTGTTCTCAATGATTGAATTGTGATTAGGGTATCATAAAATAAGAGTTTAGACTTCTGATATACCAAGGGATGAATATAGAAGCAGGTATGGACTATATGATTTCATCATAATATTTCTTGGGTTGACGAACACACTAGTAATGCTTATGGACTTAAAGAACAAAATCATTAATCTGTACCTAGATCAGTTTGTGGTAGTGTTAGTGGAAGACATCTTGGTTCACTTCAAGACACATTATTATTATGACCAACATCTTGATATCATCCTAAGTACACTAAGAGAGCATGGGTATAGATCAATATTTCTAAGTACTATTTTTTGGATCGATCTGGTACACTTCTTGGGTAGCATCATCTCAGAGGAATGTGTGTTGGTAAATCTAGAAAAGGTTCATATATTGGTTTCATGAGATAATCCCAAGAGCATGTTTGATATCCATAGATTTTTAGGATTTTCTGAATATTATTAGAGGTTCATTCTGGAAATTTACTGATTGGAAACATTTCTGATGGGCTTGACCAAAAAAGGGATAAGGCTTTTTTGGCCATAAGATTGTGATAATTATTTCTTGGAGTTGAAGAAAGTTTTGGCATCATTACCAATATTGATCCTACCTATGCAAGGTGAGAAGTACACAGTGTATTGTGACACTTATAGGATTGTAATGGGAGTTGTGTTGATGCAAGGTGATCAATTTTTGGTTTATGGGTCATTGAAGTTGAGGCCCCATGAACCGAACTACCCTACATATGACCTCAAGTTGGCTATAATGGTTTATGTTTTAAAGTGTTGGGGACATTATCTATTAGGAACTTTTTTTACTGTGTATATTGATCACAATAGATTAAAGTACATATTTTCATAATGATACTTGAATCTTTGATAATATAGATGGGTTGAGTATATGAAACCATTCAATTTTGAGCCTGCATATACTCCGGGAAAGGGGAACATTGATGATGATGCTTTGAGCAGGAAGACTCAAACTCAGGCGGTTCAGGAGTCTAGTGCTGAGTGGAAGATGATGGATTTACTGGATGAGATACACATTGTGGTTTAGGAGAGTTAGGATTAGATGACTCTCATAACAGTTTCATTGGAGTACACATTTTTGAGATAGATCTAAGATAGAAAGTATGTGGATTTATAATGTTTTACCTTGAGGGAAAACATTGAATGTGGGGAGCCACCTAATGATTGGAGCATAGATGAGGATGAGGTCATCAATGTCAGGAATTAGGTGGTTGTACCTAAAAGAATGTAAGACAAGATGATGTGTGAGTTTCTTACCTCGATGTGGGTGGTAAATCCAGGTGTGACCAAAATGAACTGTGAACTACAAAGATAGTTTTGATGGTTTGAAATGAAAAAGAAAATAGTATGGTTTGTGACACGATGCTACACCTATCAGTAGGTGAAGGCCAAGCATTAATGACCTATAGGTTTACTATAGTCATTGGACACTATAGAATGCAAGTGGAAAAAAGTGACCATGGACTTTGTGGTGGTTCTCCCGAGGATTCCTTATAAGAATAATTCTATTTGTGTTATTGTGGATAGTCTGAAAAATTTAGTGAATTTCTTGAATATATGGGAGACTTTATCAGTGGAGCAGTTGGGATATTTGTATGTTTGGGTGATAGTTTATCTACACGAGGTGCCACAGAATATTGTTTCAGACTGAAACTTTTGTTTTACTTCACAATTATTATAGGTATTGCAGAAGGTTCTTGGTATGTAGGTTTTATTGAGTATGAATTTCCTCCCACTGACAGATGGGTGGTCCGATCATACTATAAAAGTGCTTGAGGATATGTTGTGAGCTTGTGTTCTAAACTTCGATGGGTCTTGGGAGAATCACCTATCATTAGTGGAGTTCACCCATACAAATAGTTATTGGGAAACTATATAGATGGAACCATATGATGCTCTTTATAGTAGGAAATGATGACCACCTCTAGTTTGGATTGAGGTAAGTGAGTCTATGTTGTTGGGACTGAGCCTCGTGTAGGACACATTAGAGAATGTACAACTGATTTAGAAATATATGGATATGACCAAAGTAGATAGAAGTCATATGCTGATAGAAATAAATGACACCTAGAGTTTATAGAGGCTGATCATGTATTCATTTGGGTGTTTCCTAGATTCAATCACTATAGAAAATAGAGACAGGGCTAGTGGGAACCCATGTTTGTTGGACCGTTTGAGGTGGTGGAGAGAATTAGGCTAGTGGCATCCTGATTGGCTCTTCAACAAAGATACAATGCTGTGTATGATGTTTTGTCAGTGTCAAAACTAGGTTAGTATCACCCCATCCCTTAAAATGTGATTTATATGGATGATGTTGAGATTTAGATTGATTTTTTCTTTGAAGAGCATCTTATACGTGTGTTGAATCGTAGTGAGAATGTGTTGCGGGGAAAGACCATGCCAATAGTTTGTGTATTGTGGAAACATGGGAATGTGTGGGAGGAGACATGTGAAATGAAAGAAGATACGTGGGATCATTGTCCTAATATTTTTGACATAGAATCTTAGAGATTCTTGGGAGTGCAGCTCAAGAATAAGATGTTATAAGGTGGTGAGATTGTAAGATCACGACCTTTCCTAAAGATGAATTGCTCTTAATTTCAGGTATTTATTTTTGCCTTGTTTCAGTGTACATGGGTTGGGATTCACCTTGGGGCGTTTTTGGGTGAAAAATTGAGAAAATTTGAATAGAGAAGGTTAGTGCATAGTTGGATCATGGTTTTACCTAATTGTGCACCCTGCCTAGCAAACCATGCAACCTTGGCTAGAGAGGAATTACATGGTGGACACATGGTTAGTCAATCTGTACACCCTATTATGATAAACTATGGACCCCCATAATAGAGGTTCACATTTAGGTACACATTTAGGAGAAACTATGCTCCCCTTCCCAGCTAACCATGCATGATTTTTTAAATCACCAAAAATTACATTTTTAATCACTAAAACCTCCATTTAACTTCTATTTGATCCCCATTTAACCCTAGATAACATTTCATGATTTTGGAGAATCCTATATGGATTAAAAGACTTAACAATGTTTTTAATTTGTTATTTTAATCCTGGAATTAAGATCTTCACCACTCTCTGTCAGAGTATCATACCTCGCATGGTATCCTATTCCTTATCCTATATAATCCTATTCTAGAAAGGGGGTTTTATTCCTATTTAGATTGGATATAGACATGTTTTGCAGATCTGGATCTAGTATTTTAGATATATATATATTTAAGAGATCATGAATGGTTTGATCTTGATTTAGGGTTTTAAATTTGAATCACATTCTGTATAATTGTGCTGCTCAAATTATGAGGATTTTCATTGGGTGATCGCTCATCAAAGAATTGAGGTAGGTTGTCTATAATTCAAATCTAAAAGTATTTATTTAAATTACACGTATGTAACTGTATAATTATTATTCGATGTTTAGAAATTATATTTTTAACTGAATTAATTAATTTTTTGAATTAATTAATTGAGGAGATCAGAAATTGGGGATTTTGGGAATTATAGATTGAGATAATTAATTGTAGAATTAATTACGAGATATTAATATTTTAGGATTGAGATATTTAATTGTCGAAATAATTATGATCTATTGAGATTGTGATTGATATAATTAATTATGGAATTAAATATGTTATTTTTTAGTTTGGGCATATTGATTAATTAATTGAATAATTAATTAATGGGATTTAAGTACTCAATTAATTAGAAAATTAATTAAGGGGATTTATTTGATAAAATAATTAATGAAATAGTAATAAAATAGGTGTGGTTGATTAATTATTGAATTTACTAATAGAATTTAAGTGATTAATTAATTATAAAATTAATTAATGTATTTTATGTGATTAATTGTTTTTTAAATTAAATAATGTTAATTATGTGATTAGTTAAATATTGAATTAACTAATGGAATTGTTATGTTTAACTAATTGTGGAATTAGTAATGGAATTGATGTGGATAATTAATTGTTGAATAAATTATGTGTTAAGAATGGTAACATGGTCATTTAGTTATGTATTAAATAACGAGAATGTGGTCATTATAATGTGTATGGTATGAATGGTAACCTCAACATCTAGTTGTGAAATAGAGAATGTGAACAATATTATTCTAATGTGTAAGGGATGAATGGTAACATGGTTAATTAGTTTTGAATTTAATAATAGTAACATGGACATTCTATTATGTGATGTAAGAATGGTAACATGTGAATAAAAATATGAATTAAATATTGATATCAATGGAATTATGAGATATGATATTCCTCAGACATAATTTAGGCTCCAAATTATTTCAGAGTAGGTATTGAATGATAACAATGGAATTATAAGATATGATATCCCTCAGACATACTTCAGCCTCTGACATGATTTGAAGCGGGGATTGAGGTATGAGTGTCTACAGGAACCCAAAGGTTTATATAGTCAAATAAAGATTAATTGATAATGTGATAACTATCTACTTATACATTTTAATTACTTCTTTATACAACTACATACACTTTATATTGATTAGATATTGTTTTAGTTGTCATTAGTGGTGGAATACTATAATGCCTTATATATTCCATGCACTATTTTTTTGGATACTATATAGATTATTTATGAGACCAGGCACTGAGAAACTGTGCGATTATGAGGCCGTTGTTCCTAAAATAAATGTTTGAAATATATTAAATAGCATGCATGCATAGTTTTCCTGAAAAAGTGTAATAACTTCTAAACTGGTACACTGATTAGAAATATGATGGTACCATTGAGTTCATAATGTGCAGTTTACCCTAGGAATGACTTAACATTAGTCGGTGGGGGTCATTTGTTGAAAAGTCATCACATGCGTGGAAATGAAAAAAATAATTTAATAAATAATTTTATTTCATTTTTGTTGATTCAGCAATTGATTGACTTTAAATAGTCTATTATGGAGAAATACTAGGATTTGCTGTACAACCATGGAATCGTTGGATAGCCATTGGACATAGCTTTAGTGAATCCTCTCAGACGAATGACGACAGGATATTCGATCAATGATCAATGAAAAAAAGATTCAAAGGATCTCACCAAAAAACACGAGACGACCCCATTCTTCATTAGTGATCGATTTGAATCAAGGAAGGGCATATATTTTTATTTTATTCTTCCTTGTTCTTGATTTATACAATGAACATGAATCAATCAATGAAAATATTGATATGTGGTTTGATCATTATGTGGGATGAGTTTAATTAATGAGGTTTTGATGGGAGAATATATTTTTAATTTTATTATTCATATTTTCATTCTGATAATGATGGATCAGGATAAACATGAACATCGTTCAAGGTTTGTTACTCTAATATGTTCTTGTTCTTTTCAACCCCCATTCATCATTCATCATGAGAATTCTCGATCAATCGATCATTGCACACCTATTTCTTGGTGCAACGATCTGATATTGCATATCTAAGATTGGAATAGCTTGATAGAGGGGTCATGATGGAGATAACGTAATTTAGATGAAAGAGGATACCAAATTCACCATTCTTCTACACACAAAAAAGAATGAAAATTTCATTCATTTTTTGAGTAGATTTGATGGCATAATGCATTCGTTATAAACAAAAAGGATTGGATGACTTGGGATCTTCAATCTCATGGTGAAACGATCACCAGATCAAAATTTGGTGGCATCGGATCAAATGCTGGATTAGATATGGGATTCCGAAAAATCCTGAACAACCCAATGTTTAATCTGGATCTATACACTGTGTGGGTCCACATGAGTTGCGATTCACTACTACAAATCTGAGCTATAGCCACAGACCTATAGCCACAATTTTATAGGTCCGTGGCTATATCTTTTATACTGCCACAGTTAATTATTTCATCTGTGGCTATATCCAGCAGCCCCGTTTTTTTCCCAAACCCATCGGGCTCCTTCTCCTCCCCCTCGCGATTCCTCCTCCTCACCGCGCCCTCCTCCTCCCCGACGCCTCCACGCCGACGCCTCCTCCGCACCGCATCCTCCTCGTCACACCCTCATTCTTGCGCCCTCCTCCCCGACTCACTCCCCTCCCCTGACGCACTCCCCTCCCCGGACGACCGCGCCTCCCCCCTCCCTGGTCGACAGCGCCTCCCCCGACGCCGACGGACTCCCCTCCTCCCCCGATGCACTCCTCTCCTCCCAACGACCTCTCCACCCCGGACGACCGCGCCTCCCCCGACGGACTCCCCTCCTCCAGACGACCCCTGACGGACTCCCCTCCTCCCCCGACAGACTCCCCTCCTCCCCGGATAGACTCCCCTCCTCCCGACGGACTCCCCTCCTCCGGACGACCGCAACTCCCTTGCTTTCGATGGAATCTCCTCCTCCGAAGAACTCTCCCCCTCCCGACGGCTGCCTCCGGACAACCTCATTGCCAGTATCTTTATCATTCCATTTTTTTATCATTTCCAGTATCTATATCTTTAACAATAGTTTTTTCAAAATCCATATCAGTAGTAATTAGATCCTTCTCAAGAATATTTCCACTCTTTTAGATATAACTTATCAAATTAAAACTCTTGATACACCCATAATGAATATAGGGAACCGACCTGAAATTACTAATAAAATGAGGGGGGTGAGAATTAGAGGGTGATCCACCCAAAATCGGGATACAAATGAGAATCCTATTTTAGAATTTCCAAGTCCTAGATAATAGAGACATATTTAGGTATCATAAGTTATGTATTAGTCTTTATTGACCTATTATAATTGGGATTGATGATCTCAAAACAGTTTTTTCTAATTGCCTTTCTAATTTTAAAAATATTGGCTTCACATTATTAGGTTTTTAAAACAGTTTTTTCGATGTCAAAAGTCATTGGTTGTGGGTTATTTCTTCTCTTTTTGACCCCCTTTTGGTCAGATCAGGCAACCAACATGTTAGTTTCTCTTTTTCTGATTTTGGATTCAAGTTGGATTATTCTTTAATTTATGCTAGTAATAGTTATCTAGATCGATGAACTCTTTGGGGTGAAATTGGTTCTCTCAAAAACAATATTCATGATCCTTGGATCAATCTTGGGGACATTAATTTGATTATCAATCAGGACGAAAAAATATGTCTTATGAACTGGTCAATTTATTTTAGTGAATTCAATGGTTTTATTATACAAAATGATTTTATTGAAGTGAATCATGTTGGGGAAAAGATAACTTGTTATAAAGGGCACCCCAAATGTATGATGGCCAGTAAAATCAATAGGGATTTTGTAAATGATTTTTCTTTACATTATTGGGATTCCATTTCAAGTATATCATTATCTCATCTTTACAATGATCATCATCTTATTTTGAATTTTATCTCAGGAAAGGGTATTAAGTCTCCATTACCCTTTAGATTCAATATAAATTGTGTTATTCATCCAGAATGTGAAAATGCTGTTTGGGAAGTTTGGTGTTCAGTGGGTGGTAAGAAGAATGACATTTCATGTATTATTAAACAAAACATTCAGAAGGTAAATCATTAACATTGGAGTAAGGATATGTTTATTCATCTTAACATGGACATATCCAATCTTGATGCCTCTCGTCTGTCCTTCCAGGAGAAGTGAACCCATGATGATTTCTCTAGTGTTGTTTCATTGGAATCTGAGATGACTCTTAATCTTAACTATTTATCCAATATTTAAGATGTAATAAAAAATATTCATATATAGATAATTGACATAAGGATTGTGTTATAAATTCCAATTTCATTAATAATATTCAAATTGTTCAGAAAATTTTTAGGCCTCTTTCTTTACTAAAAATAGGAGATCAAATTCTGGACAATAGACATGACTTTTTAGAGTACCTTATTTTTTATAATGAATATCACATTAATGAATCATCTACCATCCCCAACAATAGAGGGTATTATACCCAAATTGGAAATTCATAAAGATAAAACAAAACTTTTATCAATTAATTTGGAACTATAAATCAACGATGTAATTTTCAGTTTTAGGCTGGAAAGCTCCCAGGGTCCTGATGGAATTATAAATTTTATTTTTCAGAATTATTGGGAGATCATTGGTGAAGATGGTTTCAACCATGCTCTTAATTTTTTCAATTGGGACCTTCAACCTAATGGAATAAATTCACCATTCCATTACCAAATTCCAATGATAGAAAATGAAAATGAGATACACTTATTCCAGCCTAATGCTCTTATCAACACTTTAAAAAAAGTTATTACAAATATAATTTCAATTAGACATTCTTCCATCTCTAATAAAATTGTTCCTTCTAATAAATTTTGATTCATTAAAGGAATGACCATTTATGATTGTACTGTTATGGATTTAGAGTGATTCAATCTCTTTAAAACCCCTATTCATGGGGGGGAATGTTGCCAAATAAATTAGACATTAAAAAGGATTTTCATACCTTTTATTGGGGATTTATATTTAAAATTATTCTCATGTTTGTTATTGAGGACACATTAATTAATTGGATTTTGATTAGTTTTACATCTGGTCATATCTCATTTCTTTTAAATGGATCCCTAAATGGATACTTATGTTGTTTTAGAAGAGTTAGGCAAGGTGATCCACTTTTTGTTATTATTTTATTTATTTCATTAAATTATCATTTTCGATTGTTTTCCCTCATGGATAAAAATGGAAATATGAAGCCTATTAGTGTTGGTCATAGTTATTTTACTTCTACCCAACTACATTATGTTGATTATATCATCCTCTTCAATAAATGGGATAAAATAAATATCGATAATATCATGAAATCTCTTCGATAATATGAGAATATTTCTAGGAAACAACATAGTTGGAATAAGTCCATTGTCTACATTGGTAGAAATATCTCAAAAATTATTAAATCAAAAGTCATCACAGATTTGGTTATTAGGAATGTTTTTTCATCATTCCATATCTTGATGTTCTAATGTTCTGTGGCCGACCGAAAGATTATTATTTTCATGTGATAATTAGTAAGATCAATAATTAGCTTGAAACATAGAACATAAAATTCATTTTAATGGGTTTTCATGTTTGTTTGGTTAAAGCTATTATTGTTTCTAAATTTTTTTATTCCCATATGGTGTATAAATGGCCTTGTTCTCTTATCAAGTCTATTAATGTGGCCATGAAAATCCTTATTTAGATTGGTAGTATTTTGGAAAAAAGATTAGTAACAATGCCTTGGAACACCTATTGGAGATCATTTGATAGGGGGCCTTGGTATCGAAAATATCAGTCTTTATAATAAACCCTTTTACGCTTATTTAGTTTGGAAACTAGTAATTGACCCCTCAGAAGCTACTGCATTCTAATCGTCTAAATTCATTATTATTCTCAGAAGTGAAACCAAAAATTAAATGTATTCCTCTATTTGGTATTCCTATATATTTGTATTTTCCCTTATTGATGTTGATGCTAAATGGAATGTCTCTTTGGATTCTTCTCCCATGGTTTGGAAAGATAATTGGACATGTGATCCTCTCTTTGATTCTCTTATTCGTGATGTTTCAAACATAGATATTGATGATTCTATTAAGGGTCAATTTGATAATATTTTTTATTCATTGGACACTAGAGGATCTTACACTATCCAACTAGATTCACATTAAATCAGTTTATATAGGTGAATAGACCTTGGAGGCCCCACAACTCTTAGAGATTCCATGGGGGAGGAATTTGATTGATGGACTTGATCGTCTCTGGGTAAATCTCAATGACCATATATCTTATAGTAAAGTGGAGAAACCAAATAGAGGTAACCCTGAATGTGAACTTCAGGGAGTTTATCTTAAATTGTATGAAATATAGGAAGATAAACAATTTCTCAAGATCCTTGAGATGGTCCAAATATGGTAGGATTTTTCCACCAAATAATCCTTGTAGCATTCCACAAATTTCATGATAATTGTCTTGAAGATGTGGTGCATGGACAGTTGATAAGTGGATTATGCCTTATTCTATCCCATGAGAATCAATTAAAAGTATAAATTCCCCTATGGAACCATAATTATGGGAGACTCTACATCCTTGGGGGCCATCCATGTCTGATTATACCTGGAGTATCCATCTATAAAAGATAGGGCCTGGAACCCTGTTATAGCATTGATTAATAGCTTTTTCATTGGAAGGGGAAAACAATACATTAGATAATGGTGGTTGAGTTATAAAAAGTCAATATTGATGATTACTTAATATCTTTTGAAACAATACATATAATGTTAAGTCATTTTATAGATTATTTATCTAATGTATGTTTATCTGCCTCAGGATGGATAGATACTAGATGTACAACATTGATCGGATCAATGATGAATTTCAGAAGGAGTTACAATATTTTTTGGACTTTGAATTCACTAATGATTCAGATGGCAGGTTGATTCGATGCCCATGTTTTGATTGTGTTGGAAGAACTTGGTTAACTCGTGAGGAAGTGAGTTACCATATCACTAAAAGTGGTTTCCAAAAAAAATTATCATGTGTGGTATCACAATGGTAAAAAATATCATGTGTTGAATGCCATCAATTCAGCGGAAAAGATTGGTATGAAAAATTTGATTTCTGATCGTTTTCCTTTTGTTTCTGAAGCTAGCTCCTCATGTAGACCAGTGCAAGAGGAAATGAATAATGGAACACAGTTCTCATCTATTAATCAGGATGATGACATTGATAGTGTAAGAAAGTTGATGGAAGATGCAAATACCCCAGTATATCAAGCATGTGAAAAAAATGAGAAAACTTGAGTTTTTAATGCGATTATATCATGGGAAGACAATGTATGGATTTAGTAATACTACAGTCAACTATCTCCTTACATTTATTAAGGATTTACTCCAGCATGATGCATGTATTCCAGAAAATGATTACATGGCATCACAATTGGTTGAAAAATTTGGATTTTCATCTAGTAACATTCATTCTTGTCTTAAAGACTGTTGTTTGTTCTGAAAGGAGAATGCAAACTTGAGTCAGTGGAAACAGTGTGGCACATCAATGTGGAAGACTAATAAAGATGGATCTCAATCTCGCATACCACAGAAAGTGATTTGGCACTTCCCTTTAATTCACAGGATTCAAAAAAAAATTATGTCAGAACAAATGGCAAAGAATATGAGATGGCATGTAGATGAAAGAAATAAGGATAACGATGAAATAGTGCATCCTGCAGATGGGTTGGCTTGGAATAAATTTGATAGGTTACATCCTGATTTTGTAGCCGACCCACGAAATGTTAGATTGGGATTATCCTATGATGGTTTCAACCCATTTCGCCAAATGCATACTTCACATAGTACTTGGCCTGTTTTCATTCACATTTATAACATTCCTTCATGGATGTGTATGAAGAAGTCGTGCACTATCCTGAGTATATTGATATCTGGACCCAGTGATCCTGGAAATGATATTGATATATACTTGCATCCATTAATATAGGAGTTAAATGAGCTTTGGATTGTTGGTGCACAAGCGTATGATGCATTCTGAAAGGAGTAATTTATGTTTCGTGCAGCTTTATTATGGATGATAAATGATTTCCCTGCCTATGGAATGATGTCTGGTTGGTGTACTGAAGGGAAATTATCATGTCCTATTTGTATGAAAAATACACGTTTCCGGAGATTAACGTTTCGACGAACTTTCAACTTCATAGGGCATCGACATTTTCTACCAATGGATCATCCATACAGGAAAAATCGGAGACAGTTTGATAATGCCATCGAGACAGATGAGACACCTCAACAAATGTCAGGGACTGATATTGTTAAAGAACTTGATGATTTGAATTATGTTCTTGGCAAAAGTCAATCAAATATCATAAAGTGAAAGCATGCTAATTCGAATTCCAACAGAAATTGGAGAAAGAAAAGAATATTCTTTGAGTTGGCATATTGGTCATCGAATTTATTATGTCATTGTTTGGATGTAATTCATATCGAGAAAAAAATTTGTGAGATGTTACTTGCTACTATTTTTAATGTCAAAGGCAAAAAAAAAGACGATTTGCGGTGTTGTCGTGATTTGATGGATTGGGTTATAAGAGCAAGAAATCATCCTGAGTTAATTGGTCAAAATAAGTGGAAAGTCCATGTTCCCTATTATTCGATGACAAATGTGGAGAAAAAACAATTTCTTCAAGTCTGCGAAAGTTTGAAGGTTCCGGATGGTTATTCAAGTAATATTTCGAAAAGGGTGAATACACAAGATGTGAAACTCAAATCTCTTAAAACCCATGATTACCATGTCTTGTTACATGAGTTGATTCCCATTTCCATTCTTCATTTACATTCACATAATTTTAGAGTTGCGGTGATTATGTTATGTCAATTTTATCGAGATCTTTGTGCCAAAAGATTGAGAAGAAGTGTTGTTCAGAAATTGCAGAGAGATGCACCGATTATTCATTGCGACTTGGAGAAATTTTTCCCACCGAATTTCTTAACAATTATGTTACATTTGACTATGAATCTTCCCACAGAAGTTCTCTTTGGTGGTCCTGTTTCGAGTCGGTGGATGTATCCTACCAAAAGAATGATGTTTACATTGAAATTTTATGTGATAAATAAATATCATCCTGAAGGCTCTATTGTGAAATGCTTTTTAACACAAGAATGCATGGATTTCTATTCATCGTACCTAGGTAAAGTCACTACGATGTCTAATCGACTAAGGAGAACTAAAGATGAGCAATATGATCCCATTGAGCCTGCATTTCCTTCAATGCCCCAAATAGGGGGGTCATCTGGACCGTACTCGTTGTGTACTTTAAGCAGGGAAGAGTGGGAAATGGCAGATCGCACAATATTATTCAACTGTGGTGTGCTTGATGAATATATGAAGTAGGTAAACTAATAAATATGTATTTTTTTCATTGTGTGATTTCTTTATATCTTGTGACAGTTTAATGCTTTCATATCTGTAGAGAACATTTTGAAATTATAAAAAAGAGACATCTCTCTCTATCTATTAAGAGGAAGGAACTGTTGCACAACAAAGAATTTGCTGCCTGGTTAAAGTCAAATGTAATAGATTTCTTTTTCTTCTTCGCGTAACATAATCACATGTCTCTGTTTAATATTATATTTTGGAATCTTTTAGGTTTTAACTCTACCAATGATTGAAGTATCAGATGAAATAAAAACATTGTCCTTTGGTCCAAACGATGTGGTGCGAGATTGTAAGTCAATGGTTGTCAATGGATATAAATTTGTTATAAATAGTTGTGCAAAAAAATGGCAACACAGCATGACGGTGTCACGATAAGCGCCACAACAGATTGTTATGCGAGTGCATCGGACAGGCAGCCTCGATCAGAAAATATATCATATTACGGTGTTGTTGAAAGAATCATTTTATTAGATTATAATGCACATGGTCGTGTCGCAATGATGAAATGCAAGTGGTTTGATTCAATGACACGACAAGGAATTCATATTGATAACTGTGGATTTAGAGTGATTGATATGAACCGCCAGCTTCGTACCGATGAACCTTATATTCTTGCGTCACAAGCTAAACATGTGTTTTATGTAAGTGACCCGTTACAACCATAATTTGGTGTTATTGTTGATGTTATTCCTAGACATATTTTTGATGAAGGCATGGATGAAAATGATGTTGTGGATGAACCTGTTGGTATTTATTCGAATGTTTCATTTGAAGATACAGATGATGCAATTGTTAGAAAAGATTGTGAACCAGAAATTGTCACAGACCCCACATAGCGTTGACACATTTGTAAGTATTTACCTGATATTATCGCAATATTGTATGTGTTTTTTATCTTTCATACATGATATCAAAATAACTAGTATATTTTATACCATTATCAAATATAAAACTATTAATAGCCTCACCAATTTATGTTTAACCACTTCTCTAGTAAATCTTGAACATAGAAAAGTCTTGATATTTTATCAATATAAATATCACACATGGAAATGTGTCTCATTGTATTATGATACAATTGTATTATTTATCATTTTTCATTATTTCTATTTATTTGAGAATATTTTTTTAAATTTCCAGGTCAAAATGTCTGATTATGATGATACTAGAAGGAGTAGAAGAATACTGAGAAACGAACAACGTAGGTCTCCTCCTGGAAACAATGCATGTACAAATTATGTTTGAATATTATGGTCTTTCATATTATTTATCTTTTTATCATTCATTTTATTTTATCATCTATGTTATTTTAGACTGCATCATTGAGGAGACGCTTGGATTATGCCACTGAGGATGATATTGTGGGGGGGGGGTACTGAATCTATAGGTCAGCCTACTACTATGCCGCTTGAGACACCAGCAGGCCATCCTCCCATTATGCCACCACCATATTATCCATACCCACCTTTTCCGTATCCCTTTTTGCCTGCACCCACATTGGATGGTAGTTCTCAGACTCCCATCCCTCAGTTTCCATTCCCACCATCCACTGTATAGGGTAATGTGCCCCCATATATCCCACCGCCATATCCATATTCATATCCACCCTCATCTGTACAGGGTTGTCCATCGGTTTTTCTGCCTCTATCAATACACTTTGCATCTACTATACATAGTACTCCTGTAGATATCTCACATACCATGGAGGCTTCCCCCCCTCCAGACGCATCACTTCAGGGGTTAGCATATCCCCCATCTATTTGTATTTATTTAAACATTACTGTAACTGATTAATGATAAATTCACATATATTATTTTCTTTTATTTTGGTTTCATGATTAGCTCCAGCCACTACCAGACGACGAGGCCGCTCAAAAATGCGTGAGGTTTGGAATCTGAACACGCAAATCATAGTTGATTACAATGAAGACAATGGTATAATTAATAAAAATGGCATGGAATGTAAAAGTTTAATGGGAACACTTTCTAGACACAGTAATATCATTCTGGTTCAACCGATAAGATGGAATGCGGTTGGACAACAAATAAAGGACAAAGCCTGGGCAGAGATTTGGGTAAGTAATGTTAATCTCCTTATATATATATATATATTTATAATATTTTCTTATAAAATATTATGTCCATTACAGCTTCGATATAATTTTCCCGATGGACAAAATGCAGAGGCTGCAAGGATAATGGATTTATGTGAAATATGGCAAGCCTACAAGTATGATTTATATCTTGGGTGGAAAAAAGAGAGTTGGTACAGTTCATGAAGAAGTACCGGTGATTCATGATTGCCCAATATCACAATATAAAGAGATGATCAACTATTGGAAGAGTTCATTGTTTAAGGTGTCTGTTAAAATTATATATATATATTCATTTATTTATTTAAAAATGATTTTAAATTACATGTTTTATTTATGTTAATGAATTTATATGATTATTTGTTAATAAGAGAAATCAAATAGAAATAAAAAACAAGAGTGCAATGAAACACATTTATACTCACGGACACACTTCATTACCAGATCATGAGTAGACGCAGGTAATTTAACAATGAAAATATTTATCTTTGTTTTGTGTAATTTTTTTAACTTCCAATTTTGATTTATTTCTTTGTTTTTTTCCAGAAAAAGGCATCGAATATTGATGGTCATGTTCCTCACTCAACTTTGTTTAGTACAAGCCGGAAAAAGAAAGATGGTATTGTGCCAAATCCCGACACCGAGAAGGCGATTGGTAGTATATTTCAATTTCCTTGATTTTTACTGAATTTAATTCCTTATATTATTTTATCATTTTAATTTATGTTATATATCAATCAACAGAATGCTTTAGAGGCATTGGAAGAAAACGAACTTGACAATTTGGGCCCAAACGATCATCTACATCAGGTATTAGGAGATGAGAATTAGGGTAGAGTGCGTTGTCGACCTGGGAAGAAGATTGTACCATCTTGATACTGGTCTACTAACGTTTCTTCGAGTACTGGTTCTGGTTTTGTCACAGTGGAAAAAATGAATGCCTCAATCAAAGAAGCAAGTCAAAAATCAGAACAGGCGATAACTGCAAATATGATGAAGTTTATGTCTGCCCTTTCTTCTACACTTCCACCAGAAGCAGCTGCAATGGTTGATGCATTTTTGATGTCGATGCATTCTGCTAATGTAGATTCTTCTGTTGGAGCCGGAGCCAGACCTAGTGCTGCACCCGGTGCTGGTGCCGGTTCGGATGCAGATGTCGATGCCGATGATGATGTTGGTGGTGTGAGAGGTGGTGATGGTGTTTCTGTATGAGGTGTGGATGAGGGTTATCATGATTCTGATGATACTGATATTGAGACTCACTTTTGATGTAAATTGTATTTTTCGATTCGTAATGTATGATGAGTTCCATTCATCCAATTACATAGCTTTTTTGATCAATATCACTAATATTTACCATATCTTATTGGGAATGAGAATGACTACTAACCTGTATAGTTACATCAACCAAACCACAAATAATTTAAGTAGTATCCACATTTGTACCACAGAATAATGATTTGGAATGCATCATATTCTTCTACAGTGTGATTTTACATTGAATCTTTTTAGGTTTAAATGGTTTGGAATGCATCATATTCTTTTTATTTTCTAAATCCAAACATTCTTAGATATTTTAGTTATGAAGATGATGATATTGGATCCTCCAACACAAGAACTAGTCCTGGATTTCCCCCAAAAATATGAGTGTATGTATTCAAGTGGGCTGGGAGCATTGAAATAAGACCAATTTAATGATGATCTAAGTATCTCGTTTGGGAGGGAAACATATATAAGAGTCTATAAAATAGATTACATCTTAAAGGTTATCACAATTATTATCTTAGTACCATTAAGTTAGTTGGCATCGTAGTAGTGGAGGATATAATGGTGGAAGGGGCTTCAATTAGAGTAGAGGTAAACTCTACATTATCATGTGTTAATTCCTCCTAAATCAAGAGGTAATCTATGTGCCTTATAGTGGGATCAATGAATGGAAAATCCATGTGTAGATTATAAATCTACCACTTACCCTTCATTTGGGAATCTAACTCTATTAGGGGGTCCAGGTGGTGTCCAGGGGTAGGGGGACTAGCAGGGGACTGGTAGGGTGCCTGGCAGGGTGCAGGGCGGGACTGGCAGGGGGCAGGGGGACTAGCAGAGCCTCTTTATCTTACTATGGCCTTTTCTTTTTTTTTAATTACTGAATCCAACATTTTTAATTCATGTTTTATTACTTATTTCTCTAATTTATATCTCTGTTTAATTTGTAAACATTTAATTCATTTCTACTTGTTATTGAAATATTTCCATTCAGGGGGGCGGGGTGTCCGGCAGGGGGCTGGGGTTGGGGGCTGGTGGGGGGGGGGCTGGTGCAGCTGGGGTCTGGGGTTGGGAAGAGGGCTGGTGGGGGGCTGGGGGGCTGGGGGGGGGGCTGCTGGGGGGCTGGGGGTTGGGGGGGTGCTGGTGCAGCTGGGGGCTGGGGTTGGGGGCTAGTGCAGGTGGGTTACGGGGGGGGACTGGTGCTGGTGGGCTGGGGGGGTGGCAGGGGGCTGGTGCAGCTAGGGGTTGGGGGCTGGTGCAGGTGGGATGCGTGGGGGGGGGGGGGGAAGGGGGCTGGGGTTGGGGGGGCTGGGGGCTGGGGGGGCTGGTGGGGGGCTGGGGGCTGGGGGGTAGGGGCGGGGGTTGGGGGCTGGTGGGGGCAAGGGGGCTGGCGTTGGGGGCTGGTGGGGGAGGGGTTGTCCAAGCAGGGGGCGGGGCTGTCCAGCAGGGGGGAGGGGCTGTCCGGGCAGGGGGAGGGGCTGTCCAGGCAGGGGGCGGGGCTGTCTAGCGGGGGGGAGGGGATATCCCGCAGGGGGGGAGGGGTGTCCAGCAGGGGGGAGGGGCCTGTCAGCAGGGGGGAGGGGTGTCCAGTATGGGGGGAGGGGTGTCCAGGAAGGGGGAGGGCTGTCCAGTAGGGGGAGGGGTTGTCCTTGAGGAATGTCTAGCTGATAAGGAGCATGAATAGGTGTAACAGCAGGTAGAGTAAAATGTGGAAGCCCTATTAGTATATGTCATGTGTAACCTATAGGGTGAGGTCTGTAATGATGGTCCTAGAGATGTTCTGGTTGTGTAAAAAATGTTGGGAGCAATCTATTTTCTATTTCTTGATTCATGTATGTTGGTTGTTGGTACCCCAGGTGACCTCTTTTTAACCTTCTTTGAATTTTTTTCTAACATAGTGTTTGGTATTAATATTTTTCCCTTTAGATCATCATCTTTAACGAAGTATTAATAGAGGATGGCATGAGGAATTTCTGTACAATTCTGCACTTATCAGTGGCATGGGGGGGTGTCCAGTAGGGGGGAGGGGTGTCCGGCAATGGGGGGTGTCCAGCAGGGGGGACCGGGCCAACACGTTTTTGGTCACGCTGCGGTCATGCCGTTGTCACGCCGCGGTCCCGCCTTCTCGAGGATGACACCCTGCGGTGGTTACTGCCTCCAGGATGACACCCTGCGGCGGTCACGCTATGGTCACGCACGCGGTCATGCCGCGGTCATGCCGCGGTCACGCCGCGGTCGACGCCGCGGTCACGCCGCGGTCACGCCGCGGTCACCCCGCGGTCACGCCGCGGTCACCCCGCGGTCACGCCGCGGTCACCCCGCGGTCACGCCACGGTCACACCCGCGGTCATGCCATGATTTGGCCCTGCTCCAGGACGACACCCTGTGGCGGTTAATCCTCCTTAGAGAAACATTGAATGGTCTAGCTCTATTATTTTTCGTATTTCCTCATTCCTAAACTATATCTCCTCTCAGCACTGCCTCTCATCCATATTTCAACAAAACATGCATAGCAGGTGGTACAAAGGCTCAATTCAACTGAAAACATTGGTTTGGAATTGTCTGGCATATTTTACTTATACATGTATCACATAATATTTGTTCGGTAATTCTTCTTTTTCCTCATCCTCTTCACATGTTGTCCGAACCCGATCATCCTCATCCTCTGCACATGTCGTCTGAACCGAATCAGCATGTTGGGATGGAAATTCAATGTCTACTTTTGGCTGTTTTAGATGAAATTCCTTCCATAATTCCCTCATCTCATGTATCACCCATTGGAGGAGGATGATCACTACCAAGATGAGTTTTTAAAGGCTGCACACAATCTGTTTGATGCAATTCCAAAGAGGTTGTTCTATTCTGAGGGTCTATTTCATGGTGGAGTTCCCACATTTCCCCACAAGCTGGTAGGGAGGTCTGTTTGGGCATATGCAAACAGGGCTTGTTTGTTATGGACAAAGATGCAATTGGAGACCTGGTTTGCTTGAAGAGTTTCCATGAAGGGTCTTCACTATAGAGGATACTAGCTATGGTCTGTATTTGGTAGTTGCTTCCATGATGGTTGCCACAACCGTTTGACTGAATATCACACCAAACCAAGCCCTACTAGTGACTATTTTTTCGATGCACTATAAAAATCCCTATGGCCAACCCACGAAAATCAAACCAGCTATTCCAGGGCCATTTCCACTCTCACTAAAAATCCAAACTCAAGCCTACTATAATTCCAATCTCCCACTTCAATTTAGCCACTATGAACTCCTTCCCAGTTGGGGCATGGGGGTTGTCCAGTGGGGTGGAGGGGGGCATGGGGGACTAAGCGGGGCATGGGGGGAGAAGGGGGGTGTTCACGGGGGGCGTCTAGGGGGTTGCAAGGTGGTGCAAGAGGGCTGTCCAGGAAACTAATCCCATGCAGGTTATGAATGTCTCTATAGAGAAAATGTAGTGCTGTCCAGATCTGGAAAATATCATAAAACATCCCACAGATACTTCACAGGCACCAGGTATAACTATTTCACCAGCTATAGATAGTGAGCACGGTGCTATAAAATCTGGTAACTCTATTTCAAATCATAATTCCAATGTTTTGTTTAATGCAGTACTACATGAAATGCAAGCAGATTTTATCTGAGGATGAGCATGTTTGACCATGATTTCACCAAGCAGTTTGTTTAGTTGATAAACAGTTTTTCTGGTAATGTTGTTCTAATTTCAAATATGTTTTATTTTATTTCCATAAACATTTTATAGTTTATTCTGTTTTATTTTCCAGACTGATTATATGTATGTTTTCCTAGATTACTCATATATAGCTACTTCTGAATTTTGATTCAAGTGTTTCCCAAGTCCTACAAAGAACCTATAGTATGGGGTGGTCCTATTAAGAACCTATAGTATGGGGCCAATGTCCAACAGGGGTCCAGTGTCCAACATGGGGAAATATGTAGGGGGAGTCCAGTGTCCAGGGGGGAGTCCAGTGTCCAATATGGGTAAATATGATTTGGGAATCCCAAGAACTAGTTTCCAGGGGGAGTCCTGTGTCCAGTAGGGGTACAAGGGGCTGGTAGGGGTGGGGAGAGTATGGGTCCAGTGTCCAGCAGGGGTCCGGTGTCCAGCAGGGGTAAATATGCAGGGGGAGTCCAATGTCCAGGGGGGGAGGGAGGGGGGGTGCTGTCTAGGGAGGGGGGGTGCTGTCCAGGCAGGGGGGTGTCCAGGCAGGGGGGAGGGTGCTAAACATGGTCTGTAAATCTTATGTAGTTCAGTCTGTTCCTGTCTTATCTCATGCTACTAAACATTTCAGAATTGGTGAATTGGTACCGGTTAAACCTGAATCTGGCAGTGCTGAAGTTGTTGTGGTTATCAGATCAGATAAACTTTGTTATTAGATCAGGGGGCAGGGGGACTAGCAGGGGACTGACAGGGGGCCTAGCAGGGGGCAGGGGGCCTAGCAGGGGGAAGGGGGACTAGTAGGGGGCAGGGGGCTGGCAGGAGGGCTGGCAGGGGGCAGGGGGTCTGGCAGGGGCAGGGGGGTGGCTGGCAGGGGGCAAGCAGGGGGTGGTAGGGGGGGAACTAGCAGGGGGCAGGGGGCAGGGGGGGTGGCAGGGGGTGGCCGGGGGGACTAGCATGGGGCAGTGGGGGAAAATTGAGGGGGGAAAGCAGGGGGTGGCAGGGGGGAGGGGTGTCCAGGCAGGGGGAGGGGTGTCCAGGTAGGGGGAGGGGCTGTCTAGCAGGTGGGGAGGGGTGTCCAGGAAGGGGGAGGGGCAGTCCAGCAGGGGCGGAGGGGCTGTCCAGCACGGGGGGAGGGGTGTCCAGGAAGGGGGGAGGGTGTCCAGTAGGGGGTGGGGTGTCCAGGCAGGGGGAGGGGCTGTCCTGCAGGGGGAGGGGCTGTCCAGCAGGGGGGAGGGGTGTCCAGCAGGGGGAGGGCTGTCCAGCAGGGGGGAGGGGTGTCCAGCAGGGGGGAGGGGTGTCCAGGCAGGGGGAGGGGCTGTCCAGCAGAGGGGGAGGGGCTGTCCTTGAGGAATTTCTAGTTGAGAATGAGCATGAATAGGTGTAACAGCAGGTAGAGTAAAATGTGGCAGCCTTATTAGTATATGTCATGTTTAACCTATAGGGTGAGGTCTGTAATGATTCTCCTAGACATGTTCTGGTTGTGTAAAAAATGTTTGGAACTCTCTATTTTCTATTTCTTGATTCATGTATGTTGGTTGTTGGTGCCCCATGTTGATAGAATGTTTCATCTTAATTCTAGTTTCGGTAGAGAACCCTCATTGATAAGGTGCTCAAGATGGGAGTAGAAGATGAGGATCTGCTTATAGAATATATCCAGCAGAATTGTGCTTTACCAGTTTTAGCATGAACACATCCTTGGGAAGGGGGGGGGGGGGGCTGGCAGGGGGGACTGGCAGGGGGCAGGTGGGCCAGTGGGGGGGGGGGGACTGGCCGAGGGCAGGGGGGGCTGGCGTGGGGTCACGCAGGGGGGGCTAGCAAGGGGGAAATTAGGGGGTGGCAGGGGGGACTAGCTGGGGGCAGGGGGGACTGGCAGGGGGGACTAGCAGGGGGCAGGGGGGACTCGCAGAGGGGTGGCAGGGGGCATGGGGGGACTGGCAGGGGGTACTGGAAGGGGGGTGGCATGGGAGTGGCAGGGGGTGTCCAGGGGATGTCGAGGGGGTGTCCCGGGGGGTGTCGATGGGGTTGGCAGGTATTTTTTTATGGATTTGGACACCCTATGGCCACAGTTTAATCTGTGGCTATTGGTGTATTGCCACGGTTATTAACCGTGGCTATAGACATAAATCCACAGTTTAAAAAATTGGAAATTAAGTATATCCGGCATTTAGTATAGCCACAGTTTCAACAGTTGCATTAGGTAAACAGCCACGGTTTGAACCGTGTCTATCTAACTATAGCCACGGTTAAAACCGTGGCTATAGTGTTAAAGCCACAGTTTGGAACCGTGGCTATAGGTCTAGTCCTATAGCTATGCCAAACTTAACCACGGTTTGAGGAACTGTGGCTATTACCTATAGCCACGGTTTTTGGGGTTATAGCCATGGTTTAGAACCGTGGCTATAGACCGAATTTCCAGTAGTGATTAGGGTTTCCATTGGAAGTTAAATATCACATGGAATGTGACCCCTTTCACATAGCATGTGGTATCACTTGGGTCACTCGGCATGTACTCAGGAATTACACAGGATGTTTATATGGGAAGATGTTCACAGGTTAAGCTATGTACTGGTACTTGAGAAGACATTTATAGGATGGTGACGTGTACTAGCACATGGTTAGAGTAAATGGGATACGTACATGGTGTGTAATTCTACATGGACACAGTTTGATGAGATGCGCCATTTACACGGGCAAGACCCAGGTTCAAGGGACATGGAGTGTGACCCCTACTACACACTGTGTACTCTTTTATACATGTCTTGGAGCCCTTGTACTCTATATCTTGGAAAATTATTGTTAGGTTTTGTTACCATTATCTTTTCCATGAGGGTTAGTATGCAATCATTTTTTACTCCCGGGACAATGATCCCTTCAGCTGTAATTCCTATATAGAGTTGTTCGAATCCCTCTAAGAGGCCCAGAGTTTGATCCTCTATTCATATTTATCTCCTAGGTGGAGTTCTTGGTATCGACGTGACCAATACTGCGTGGGATTCAATCCTCTACTTGGTGGGTTAATCCAGATTGATGTGTTGGTTTCACCCCATGGCCTTTCCAATGATCCTCATCTATGTATTGTATTCTATTCAAACTATTATCATTCTCCTTCTCATGAAGAGTCCTGATAAGATGTACCTATTGGATAGACATCATCAATGCTATCATATTCAGGAGTTTCTTCTCTTTCGTGAGTGCATTGTGGAAAATTTTTTATGGAATCATAGACTAGTAAAATATTTTTGTGCCTTACCTCTAGAATGTGTGTCTTTGTTGAGTATATCTGGATATTCTTGTTATATGTGTTGTAGAAATATACCTGTGTGGAGATGAATGAATTTCCTTTGTTTTATGTGATTCACACCAATCATAGGGCATGTAAAAAGCAATTTAATTTTCCTAGTGTTGTTTAATGAATGACCAGGTTCGTCTCACTTAAGGAACTTTCTCATATGTTCACTCACATAATCTAATTAACCTAAACTAATTATTTTTAAATATTTTTTAAATTTATGAAGGTTATGAAATTTAAATCAAAGAAAATATTAAACTAACAAGCAATGAAAAAATTTAATTAGTGAATAAAGAACTTGGAATTTATGGGTTGGTTTGTGGGTTCCATCATTATCCTAATAATTATTTGAATAATTTTTGACAATTCCATTTTGAGATCTCATTCTTGAATAACTATTATTTTATTAATTGGTGTGAAATCTTGTATGCATTTAGCAAGCTTTACTTCCCCACCTACTTTAATCAAGGTTGATGGAATAACTCAATCGTGAGTGTGACATCTTCTAAGACCTGACTCTATCATATGCCATTTCAACCACTGAATTAATCGAATCCATCATATTAAGATCTTGTATTCAGTATAAGGGAGGGAATAGATTTTAAAAAATAATAGAAATGAGTTTGAGTTTATTTTCCTGGTGGGCTATCGCCACACCCATGCACGTCACTCATTCTCATCAAAAACATAATAAAACATAATAATTTTATAGTAGAATAAATGAAATTGACACATACCTCCCCCAAGGTATTTATGTATTTTTTATTGACAATTTATTTTTTTCTAGATGAATTTTCAAGGAAGCTTCCTTCCATGTATAACATCTCTTTGCCACCATAATGGGAGAAAAAATCCATGAAATTTATTTAGGTAGTGCATATATGTGTCCTACTTCATATCCATTTCTAATCAACACCATTGTAGTTGCATAGCCTGATTTATACATCCATTACAGAGGTGGGGTCCATGCTATCAGCCTGGAGAATTTCCAAACATCCATGATTTTTTTGGGCCTTTAGATATTCGAATAAGCCTCTAGTCTAGAAGAAAAATTTAAAGGAATTAAAATAAGTATTCTATAAATATAATCATTCAATTTGGAATTATATTTTTATATAAATGACCAAAATACCGTTGATGTAAAAATCTTTCAAAAATCCAGAATTGAAGCACATTTCCCATTTTAGCTAAACACAAACCATAAATCCAAAATTGATCCATATAAGCTCAAATTGATAAATTAATAGGGTTAAAACAATTGAAATTCAAATAAAAAATGTGGAAAATATTAGTTTTATCGGTATATTTTTTGGTTTTAGGGTGTCCTACTAAGTATTTTCATACTCACCCCTACATGGGGTTTTCCATCATGTGTCATGTCTTGTGTAGAAGATTGAAATTTTGATAGAGTCTTAGGAGGACCAAGACCAGACGGTGCTTAGTGATACCAAAAAAACTGAGGTGTGTTCCTACAGCTTTCTGAAAGTAGTCCCAATACTTACTTTTAGGTTGTAATTTTGTTTTAAAAATCATTGTGGTGGGCTCATATTTGGCCCTAATTACCTTATATTACTACCTTTTATACTCTGGTTATGCAATTTAGATGTATGAATGCATGGGTTTTCAGTTGTTTTTATATTTCATCATTTTATAGGCTTGGAGATGTGTGTTTCTATACAGGTACATAAGCTGAGGCCTCTCATGTCAGTGATTCACCTTCTCAGTGCTAGTCCCTAGCCCCTAACTTATTTGAGGTGGGATTCGGGAGTCAAGGCATGGGCCCCTCTAAGAGGGGGCATGCCACCTACTGAGTTGTACTCACACCCTACGTTGGCCACCTGATCGGTACCTGAATAGAGTTTGTGCTCTCTAGAGAGGTTAATGGAAAATACATTGTGTTAGATCATGGATATGTGATGAAGCATGGAAGAGGGAAATAGACACTATTCAGGACCTTCTTGGGGGAGTCGTCAGTGTCTTCATTTTGGGTTTCATTTTAGACACTTGACATGTACATTGGCATGACATATTTTATTCTTTAGTTTTTGATATTGTATTTTCATTTTTGGTTATCTTGTGATACCTATTATTTTCAGTTATGATTACATGTTATTAATATATTTTTTATTATTTTTTGATGGTGTATTTACTATGATAAAATAGGGTAATGTCTCCCCATGATTAATATATCAGACCCTCACTACTTATCAACATCCTCTGACATATGGGGAGGCATACATGAGGTCATGTGACTGACTGATTAGAGGAACTGGTGTGTGAACCCGGGTCCGAGATGTTATAGTTTTCAACATTATAAGTATTGGGGATGTCTGGTAATAGTCAATAGTTGTGAAGAAAATCATGTGAAACTATCCAGATAGGTTTGATTCTAAAATTTTAACTTTTTAAGATAAAGCTGATTTATCTCTTGATGAGTTTCTTAAATTTATTATTACTTATGAAATGAGAAAATATCCAATGTTAAAAAAAATATTAAAGATGATATAGATTTTGAATCAATGAGAAAGATGATAATTCAAGATGTTGGACATGATTATCCTTGCTACTTTGAAGATAAAGAGGATGATAAGTTGAATGAAAAAATCATGTGTCTTATAACTAAGAACTATAGTAGATGAAGATGAAATTACAGTGGTAAACATACTCTTAAATGTTTTGATTGTGGTGGAATTAGACACTTTACTATGAATTTACCTAAGAAGAATGTTGGTGAGTATCAAGAATATTCTGATGAAACACCTTGATGAAAGAATTGAAACAAAAGTTTTGAAGAAGAAAATTCATCCAACAAACACACGAATAAGTTTACTAGAAACAAAATAAATATGATAAGTAATAAAGTTGAATCATACTCAACTGAAAACAATCCTCCAAAATTTGAAACTTTTTTTAAAAAAATTATAACCTTTCTTTCAAAATTTTAGAAATTAAAAGATTCCAAAGATATTTATCAATGTGGTGAAGAATCATATAGAGAGTATCAACTCAAAACATAACTTATATTATGTATTGAGAAAAAACAGAAATCTCTAGTAAGAAATTAGAGTAATGAAGAAATATTGTGAAGATTATTCTAAAGTAAGAAATTATGTCATCAAGTCTGAGGAATAATACATTCAAGAGTTCTTAAGTTACAAACTAATAATCACTAAACATTGAAGGTTGGTTGAAGATCTCAATAAGAAATTGGAATATAAGGAAGAATAAGTCAATAAGCTTCAATATTAACTTCTTTATTATATAAATACCTTGAGAATGATGAATGAAAACATTAATAAAGCTTTAGTAGTAAAATATAAGACTTATAAATTTGTTGAGAAATCTCAAATAAAGAATTATGTGAATTCCTCACACACCAAAAATAATGTTTTGTCTGATCTTTCAAACATTTCATGTGATAAGAAAATTAATAGGAAAGTTTGGGTGGAGAAAGAATGTGTTAAACATGTCACATATACAGAATTTAAAACTCACTTAGATAGAAATATGGTATACACCTAGATTATGTTAGCGTAGGAAGTATTTATCAAACTCAATGTTTTTTACAGAGAAAGATCATACTTCAACAAAAAATTAAGATTTGATGGATTCTATTGGTGCTATAGAATATATGGGCACATGGCTTACAATTTTTGGCATAACATATCACTTCCCAAAATAATATTTGAATAGAGTTGAAGAAATAGTGAAATTATAATGAATAACATTCCTAATACAAAGGATGTTAGAAATGAAAATTCACACGATGTTAGAAACATTCCAAAAAAATCAATTTAAATGTCTATAATATTTTTATGGAAGATGTGATTTGGATTTTCACCATGTCGAAAGATGTATGAAACTCCTTCTAGAACAAGTTTCTTATGGGATATAAAGAAAAGGAAGCTAGGATGAAGAATGTTATAGAAATATTTTTTTTGTTGAGACTGCCTTAAAAGAAAGTAAAAAAGAACAATCCATGGATACATGATAGTGGTTGTTCTTCGTGCATGATAGGTGATTTAAAAATCTTAAAACATGTTTAAAATCATGAAGGAGGTTCTATTACCTTTGGGAATAATAGTTCTTTAAAAATCATAGGAATCATAATGATTGAGATTAAAGAAGAAAAGTTGAAATCTTAGGAATTTTTATTTATTGATGTGATAAAAAATATTTTACATAGTGTAAGTCAACATTGTGATGATGGAAAAGAAGTGATTTTCAGAAAATATTTATGTGCTATCAAAACTTTGAAAAATTGAAAAGTTATCACAAAAGGAGAAAGAACTAGTGGAAATATTTTTCAAGTTAGAGAATTTTTCCCCTATTTAAAGGTTAGAAACTATTATAATGTTTTGATTAGTGGCTGATCATCAAAATTACATAGTTTATCAGATAGATATAAATTTGGATAAATTGAAGAAGAAGTTTACAATGAGAAACCTTGTGGGTTTCTACTTGATAAGGATAAAAAGAAAAGTTTTTAGATTGAAGAAATCTTTATATGGAAAAAAAGATCCACAATCATGGTATTTTATGATTGAAAATTGTTTGAGAATGATGATTTTTTCAAAAGTAAAATTTTAAAGAAACATATATATGAAATATTTTGACTTTGGAACTCTAATTGTAATTCTTCATGTGGATAATATAATTTTTTCTGGGGATGAAGAAAATTTTTGTAAATAATTTCTTGAGCAAATACAAATGAATTTTGAAATATCCATGTTGAGATAATTAACATTATTCTATGTCTCACATGTTCAATATAAGGAAAAATAAATTTTCTTATCATAAGAAAAGTATGCAAGGTAATTGTTACAAAACTTTGGAATTGTAGAATATAAAGAAGTTTCTACTCTTATCTCTGTGAGGATGAAGATGAGTAAATATGACTCTTGAAAAAGTGTGAATTATAATGACTTGTGTAAGATGATAAGAATTATCCTTTACCTTATAACCTCATGCCTGATATTGTTTATGCTATAAATTTGTGTGCTAGGTATCAAAGTAATATGAAAGAGTCAAATATGTTGGCAGTAAGGATAATTCTGAGATATGTCAAAGGAAAAAATTCACAAGGATTATTATAAAAAATATATTATGAGAAGAAGTTTCATGGTTATACTAATATTGATTGGGCAAAAGATTGTAATGATAAAAAATCAACCTTAGGAGAAAGAATTTTTTTGGGTGAATGTTGTGTAAATTTTCATAGTAAGAAAAATTGTTCAGTAACCTTGAGAAAAGTGGAATTAGAATATGTTGTGACTATTCAAGTATGTACTCAGATATTGTGGATGAAAGATCATTTGGATTATTTGAATATAAAGGTTTGTAAACTACTGAAGACATTTTATTTCAATCAGACTTCAATTGATCTTTCTAAAAATCATTTCCATCATTCAAGATCAAAACACATAAATATAAAGTTTCACTTTATAAAAGAGAAAGATTCTACTAGAGATGTTTTGTTAGAATATATCTCAACGAAGTATCAAATTATTGATATTTTCACAATGTCAATTCCAAAATAATGGTTTGATGAGTTGAGGTTGAAAATTTATATTCATCCTACTATAATGACTTCCTAAAAATCAAAAGGAAGTCCCCTACCATGCTTTGGATTATATTGAAAAAGGGGGAGAAAAAGTAACAACATTTTACTATGTAAGAAGTTATTAATTATCTTTATTTTATGAATATAAAGTTGTGTTTATCAGATAATGGGGGAGAGGAAAATAAAATTTATAGAAAAATAAAAGTGTGAAAATATAAAAGTTAAGGGATTTTATCTTAGCATGGCCATACAATTTTCTTCTCACCAAGGGATGGATTTTTTTCAAAAAAAAAATCACCTTATATATTAGTGTGGTGTCTAAACACACTTTTAATAAATGATGTGTTTTGGAAAAATTCAAAAAACGTGAGTTGTTTACAAAAGATGAATTGTGAAAATTTTCTAAGAGTGAAAAAAGTTATTAATGAGTGTTGTTAAAAAATCCGAATTGGGAGATTGAAGAACCATTGTGATGTTTTGTAATAAATTTTTGAATTTTTTGATAACTAATATTTTAAAAAAGAATGTTTTTGAAAAACAAGTGAATGTTTCTGAATGATCTAACAGAAACATAAAGGGGGAGAAAAGTTTTGTTTTTGAGAAAGTTGTTTTATAGACACAGAGGATTGAACTGAGAAACACAATATGAAAAGTATCGAACTTATCACCACCGATCATAGAATTCATCAAAAAGTTAGAGTTTTTTATCAGACACACCATCAGTATCAGATCCATTGATATGAAGTTCAATTTTCATTCGACTCAATTTTGTTTAGAAAGTTAGATTGTTGCTGAAGAGGTTGAATGAAGAATTTGATGTCAGGAGTGAGAAATTTCTTAAACTTTCCAACCTTCAGTCAAATATTTCTTTTTTAGTTTTTAATTATCAAATATCATAAGTTGTCTGTAACACTTGTGATGTGATCCTTATGAAGAAAAAGGGGATAATAGGTGCAACCAATCATATTGAGTTTTGGTTGGAAATAAATAAGCTGTTGAAAGTAAGGGAAGTTGTAATACATTCCTATATAAGTCATATAGTACTTTAATAATATTGAAGTTCTCATAAATTAAGAGAACTATAATGATAAAATATTTTTATGAAATAGAGGAATCATAATGATTTTATTGACTCTAGGAATCAAGAAAAATGTTTTCATCCGATCCCGAAGTACTGAGAATAGAAGTTTTCAGAAGTCTGAATGAGTTATAGTTGATGGGGTTTGAAGTATTTCAAAGTGGTAGATTGGAGTTTCCATCTTAAATAAAATTCCATCATAGGGATAAGTCCATCATTATAAAGATTCCATTGGATTGAAGCTACGGAAGTTCTATGAGGTAGAATATGAGGAGTAAAGTTAATTAAACTAACTTTGAGGAAGAGATTCAATCAATCTTACTCTGAGAATGAAATTCAATCAAGACTGACTCTGAGAAGGAAAGTCAATCACACTAAATCTGAGAAAGAAAGTTAATTAGACTAACTCTAATGAGGAAATTCAATTTAGAATAAGATGAATAAGTTTCATCTTAATGAGATGAGGAAGTTCCATCAGAATGAGTTGATTAATTTCTATTATACTGAATAAAATTTAGGAAGTCTGAGAAGAATTATTATAATGAAAACATAAGAAGATTTCATAATATTTGTGAAGAGTTTAAATGGTCAATCTTAAAATTAAAATATGTATAGATATTAATTTTTTTTTTTAATTTTAGTAAGTGGGTAAAGTTTTTTAGTTTCGTAAATTTTTCTTTATGGGATGCCTATAAATAGAAGAAAATGTATATTCATACTTTTCAACTTTTTTATGTGGGTGGAAAAAGAAGAGAACTACCTAATTCATGTCAAATTTATCTTTCCCTATTGAAATCTCATTAAATGTTTGGAAATTTGAAATTTTTGTTTGTTTTACTGAGTAAGATCAGACTAAGCATTTGAGAAGAGTTTGAGTAATGCATATTGAGAGTGGATTCATCAAACTGAGTCCATCAGACTGATTTTATCGGATTGAGTCCATCGGTCCCAGCCCTATCAGATGGAGATAATCAATCCCAACCACATCATAATGAGGATTCTGAGCTGAGAATTTGTGGTGTAGTTTGAACAAAGTATTTTTCTTTTGTTTTATCTCAATATTTTTTAAGAAAAATTTATAAACCAGTAGGAGTCAGTATAATCATTAAAATTAGGATATATAATGTGTCTAATGGGATTTGGAACATGTTGGATTCACTTATTGATTTTAGTGAATTTCTATAGACCCATAAGAGTGTATATGAAAATTATATAGGTTCTCACACTGAGGTCGAACCTTGTAAATATCATGTTCATTAATTATTTTACTAATATTTCATACATTATCATTTAATAAAAGATTATAAGGATATAAACTTTAACAAGTTTCAGGGTTTAATATTTTCAAAATTATTGAAACTTATAAATGTGAACAACTAATTCAACCCCACTTATGAGTTATTATTTGATCCTTTGGAACTTCATATACTGTTTATCACATTATTTGAAACTTTGTTTTACTATTTTTGCTACTTTATTATAAATAAAATACCAAAAAGAATAATGGAATACTCTCATGAATCATCGTTGAACTCACCATGTCCAACAATACATGGTTCCTCCTTTCACTTACATCATTCCACTGATGTGTATAAGGAGGAGTGAGTTAATATAGGATCCCAAAATCCAATAAGTAATCAATTAAGTCTTGATTGAGATATTGACCACCAAGTTATTAGAGGATTTTCTTAATCATATTACCAATTTGGTTCCCATATTCATTCATTTATTTCTTGAATTTATCAAAATAACCTGACTTATACCTCATTATGTAGACATATTCATTTCTACTAAAATCATTGGTAAAATTTATGAAGTATGAGAACACACCCCTACATCCATAGGAAATGGTCCACACACATATGTATGAACTAATTCAAGAATCTATTTAGACCTTTCACCTTTTCTACTAAATGGGGCTTTATTAATTTTACCATATAAATATGTGTGACACATACCAATTGGTTTTAGTTTAAAAGATTCTAAATATCCATTTTGGTATAACATAGTCAAGGGTTTTTCATTTACATGACCAAGAAAATGATGCCCTAATTTGGTGTGGCATGATTTATGTGATGTAGATTCATTATCAATTTCCATTACTTGGTTTATGTAATACAATATAAAATTTTTTTTATTTAAATTCACCATAACATAACAAATGTTATTTTTATAAAAGAATCAACATTAATTAAAAAATATTAAAATAAATCCATCTATATCAAGTTTAGATATATAAATAATGTTTTTTGTAATGAATGAAACATAATAACAACCTTTAAAAACCAATATCATTATAAGATCCCAAATTTTTCTAGGTACGTCCTACTCTGAGGTTTTCATTGAACATATTTTGTTGGGTTTTCCTTTGTAATTAAGCCTTAGTGACTAAGTCTTATTTGATGACAGAGAGCCTTTTTTTGGAGAAAATAACCTAAATTTTAGGCATGTATGTCTATTTAAATTAATTTATTCCATGTATAAATATGTTAAATGGGATTACTAGGGTTTTTGATGAGTTTAGAAGGATCATAGGGGGTTTGGTCACTTTTATAGAAGCTAGTATAAAAGCTATTCAATGAAAAATTATATTTTGTGTACATGTTACATGACATGTAAATATTTCTAGATGAATTTCATGAACTATTTTAGGATGTGATGTGGTTACATGACATAAACCTAATTCACATTGTGTAAATGTTGATCAAAATAAATATTAACCCATGGCAAAATGTTTTTTCAGAAAATCTTAAAAATGAGGAAATACATGACATGAAAGGATTAAACATCATGCATTCCTCTTACCCAGTTGTTTTAAGTGTGTCGTGTACTTATTAATCTCATTATTTTTTATTATAGGCTCTCCTCTTTATCTCCTAGCGTGAACTCTAGGAAATTTTGAATTATCTTCCCCCATTCTAGATGTCCCATTTTGACTTTCGATCCTTGGCGAGTTTATTCACTTTGGTTTCCCTCTTCTCACCCGTCATTACTTTTCATTGTAGTGTATATATTTTGAACATGGGTTTTGTTTTGGGAGTTGATCTTGTTTTGGGTTAATATATGTTCTTTTTTTGATCTTTTGTGGCTTCTTCTTTAATGGATTTTGTCATTAGAAGCATTGTGTTAATCACATGTTAAAGGTATGGAGACTAAACATAACCCAATTTTATATTTAATTGGGAATAATATGAAATAGTTTGATTATGACCATGTAATGTGAACTATAATTAATATGTTGATTTATAGTAAATCATGGATTGGATTCCATTTGATTCAATGGATGATGCAACCTGGATTATGGATACCTGTTGGGTGAGAAAACATTTGAGTAAAAACAACTTGGCTAATGGTTTAAAGTATAGTTAGTATGACATGGTAACCTAGGTGATTGATTGATATAGAATACCTAGTTAATCTATTATTGATTATCTATATGATTGTTGATTATTTTAGAGATAAACGACAGTTTATTTGAAAGAAAAATGGTAATTTTCCTAATTAACCATTGAGATTTATGATGTGATATTATGATATCCATACTAATATGAATTGTTGATTTGGTGATGAAATAATTATATATAGAGATATCCTTGTAGTGTTTAAATTATTATATATAGAATACCCATCTGTATGATATACTATTTCCACTATTTATCTGTTACTCTATTTTTTTTACTATGGTTTAGTTCCACTATGTTTTACCAGGGGGTATAGTCTCCCCACTATAAATATCACAGCCTCTCTATTAGTCAATAGCCTCTAGAATATAGGGATACATACCTGACGTCTAATAACCAAATCATTTTGACCATGTGAGAGAGTACCAGATCGGGGTATATTACAAAGTGGTATTAGAGGATTAGCTTGTTATTTTCTATTGGTTTAATTTTTTGGAAAAAGTGGAAATGAGACTACGATCGTTTGGGACTTGGTAATTAACTTATTCATTGGATTAGCTGACCCATGTAAGGGTAAAAATTTGAGTTCTAGGTATGGGATTATTGTTTATGTTGTTCTCTTGTTATAATTAATGTTATTTCACCTCGGTTGATTTACATGTTGTGTGATGATATTAGTTTGTGATGTTATTGTTTATTGATATTTACACTCATGGACCAATATGGCGAGATATGAGTATGCATGCATCATGATAGGAACATAATGATATATATATATATATATATATATTGACATCCATTGTTCATAACAGCGACATGTTTATTGCTTGTGTTATATACTTCCCAATATGAATTGTTAAATAATATATCTATTATATTTGATAAATGGAATAAAATAAACTATTATTTCATCATAATACACTTATAATCTATGGTTAGAGAGACCCAGAGTAATGGTCCTCTACTTTCATTGCCTCTTGAGGTTGACTTTATTTTAAGCCAAAGTATATAGGAGTGTGTTTTTCTTGTAGATAAAATGACTCCTCATCTTCTTTGAGTTGAGTTCTAAGATAGGAGAAATCATTTATATCCTAATGTAGATGAACTGGAGCTACCTGTAGCTCTTGAGGAACAAATGTATGTTCATCATAAAAACAACTTCTCAAGGGTCATGCAATCCATGGAAAATGAGACTATTTCCATCGTGCCTTTGATGTACGAGTTGATGACAGAGATTCAGCTACAACATCCACCTATGTTCATTGGGGAGTGAGGCTCCCAGGTAACTGAGTTCTGGATTGAGTCAATCTATACAATCTTCAAGAATCATGAGACACCCGAAGATAGGACGGAGAGTCTCATTGTGTATATGCTCAGTGGACCTACCAAACATTTGTGGGACATTCTAGAGCAGGATGGGACGGAGGAGGAGTTATCTTGGAAAGAATTCGAGGTGAATTTATTAAGCCACTTCTATCATAGGATACTGCGGGATGAGAAGGATCGTTTCTTAATTCATATGATATAGGATAGAATATCAGTGATGGACAATGTTGAACATTTCACCAACCTTCAATGCTTTGTTCCATATTTTTATATTGATGAGATCTCTAGGGAGAAACAATTTTAGGATGGTATTCACTATGAGGATAGGTCATAGGTGAATTTTTTTACTCTGAGTAGCTTTTTAGATTTGATGAATCATGAACTCATCACAGCAAAGAATCTAAGAGAGGACCTAAGAGGTAGCCATGCTATTTCCACAAGGTAAACAAGGATCACTTATTTTCATGGAAAGAAGTGATTCTATGACAGTTTTTTCCAAGGAAATGACATGAATACCAGTTAGGGTAGTGGGAATCCATATTAGGATCATATTAAATTGCAGTGCATCAGTGTAGAAAGTAAAACTACAAGAAACATTAGTTTTCATAAACCACATTGGAGTGCCATGTTTGCGGAAGGATGGGAAATCTTCATAATTGTTTTTAGAACTTCTCATAGTATATTAGTGGTAGGGGAGAATGATAGGTACTAGAGTCTAGGAAGGACTCAACTACTCCTCATAAGATAAGTATCTAGAGTTCTATAGTATGATTAGGTTGAGTCAAGATATGTGGTTCCCCAATGTAATGACATTGTGTTTATCAGTAAAATTTGTTTGCTAAATAAATGTGTGTTGTATTATTTTATATATTATACACATAAAAAATATAGAGAAACCAATAAATAACTATATTAGTAAATTTTGTTACATTAATCATAAATGAAACCATTAAATTTCAAAACATTACAACTGGAAAAAAAGTATAAAATAGAAAAGCTAAAATGAGAAAATATGGATCAACTTCATCTACTAGAATTATTGGCCCCACTACCAACACTATATAAAAGAAAATTATTATATTAAACAATTAAAAATTAGTTAAAATGTAAATATAAAACCTTGAGAAGAATTTATTTGAATATTGAATGAAATAATTGAGTTGTATATATATAAGGTAATGTGACTGTTGGAATAGTAATACGACTGTTGGAATTGTAACCTGATCGTTGGGAATAGTAACATGACCATGTAATGAGTGATTTTTCCAAAAAATAATAAATTATGATATAAATAAAATTTATCATGATTAATTTATGTAAATAAAAATATTATAATTCAATAAAATAAATATCATGATTAAAAACCTCAATGAAAATAAAGCATATTTTTAATAAACAGTATTTTAAAGTATTTTGTAAAAATCACTATTTTCCTGTTAAAAATTATATATTATCTATTTTAGGTATATATTTTTATTAAATTAATATCATTTTTGAAATGATCATGTTAAAATTTTCTTTGAGTGAGTTTTTGGTAATTTTCTAAAATACATCAATTTTTAGGTGAATAGTAAAAATATAGTTTTTCACAAAATAGATGTAACTAAAGTTACATCATTCCTGATGTAATAATGACATAATACTTTATAGAAATTTATTTTCGTCCATTATATATTTAATTTCATAAATGTTTCATTAAAACACTATAAAATTAATTTTAAAACCTAAAAATCACTTTCCAAAACCAAAATTCAAATGTGATTCCTTAAAATATCAATATCTTTTTTTCATCACTTTTATTTTTAACAAGTTAATGAATTATAATTATAAGGAGGATTTAAAGTCATAAACCCATTATATTATATTTATATTTATTTATTTTGTCAAATATGCACTATTACATGTTTTTCCATTGATATATTATTTTATTAAATATTTTATTATAAAAACACCCCTCTCTTAAAGTATAAATAATCCATCTCCCTTCCCTTGGAAACACACTCCTCTAAAACATTCCAAAGTAAAATATCTTCCCAAATACTCCCTCTAAATCCCCTTACTTTACATAGGGATATTTAGGAGAAATCCAACTCTAATCACCAATGGTGTTATAGCATCTTACAAGAGAAGCTATATTGAGGAGAGAGTAAGTATCTATTATCTTTTCCCTTTTTTCTTATTCTCTTTCTTATTTTTACCAATTAATTAAAAAACCATATACTATAAAACTAATTATTAAATAATTTAAAATTATATTATTTATGTTAACATGATGTAATTTTCATATTTATGATAAAAATAAATGCAATACTTCTCTTTCCCTCTCTTGTAACAACGTCCCGTTAAAGGTTGATTAACCACATACGGAGACATTTCTAAGACAATTCTTATAACCACCTTCATGGATGGATGTTATTAATTATATATAATATATAAATAATTAATGACATTTATTATAATCTACTGGTGTCAATCATACTTTTCTATAAATGACATTGAATGAAAATTGAGAAATCAAAGTGAAATAAGAAATTTTTAGGAAAATCCTGATATCAAAACACTTCAATTGCATCAATAGAAATTAATAAATAAAATAAAATTATTATAATTTCACAAATAATTGTATAAATGGATATAATTAACATACTTATTAGTTTTTTAATAAATATAATTTTATTAATCAAGTGGCGCAAAAGTGACAAAATAAAGAAAGAATTAAGGTAATGGGATTCTTTAGACCAACTCCTTTTCATTGGGTTATCCATATTTCATGACATATTTGGAATAAATAATCCTATAATGTTACTTAAATATAATTTCATTATACTTCCCTCTTCTTTTTTGGGATATACATGTTTTTTATTTGATTTTATAGAAAATACAAAGATTTTACAAATTAACACTTCTTTCCAAAACACATATTTGAATCCTCTTGAGTTGTTTATTCATAACTAAATAATGATGATTCTTATAACAAATATTTTTTCCATTTTTCATTTTGTAACCTAAAGTTTATTTATGGAATCATATTTTTTGAAATCCTAATGAAAACCATTCCTTTCCATGGGTTATTTCATGAAATGATTGTTACACATTCTATGTGACATGCATGATTATGTAAATATTATGATGTGATGACTAGACCAAAATTATATATCCCTCCAATGCATCGGGTAATGTGTTGTATCTCATGAGACAATGTTTATTATATGTGACCATGATGCTAGATTTTTTTACAGTGATGATGTTAGGATTATTCACATATGTTATGTGTTAACATGATGCTAGATTTATTCCCAACTATATGTTGTATTTGACCAATATAACATGATTTTTAATTTTTATGCATTTCCACATTCGATGAATTTATCACATTTTTTCCTCATGATATTGATAATGATCCTAGGCTTATGATATGATGATTATGCTCACCCTTGTTATATTGATTCATGTTCATTATTCATCCTCTTACAGGTCTTTTATCTTACCTCTTTCATTGATGTATATCCTTTGGTAATTGAATGTACTAAGGATAATGTGATATTTTAGAAGGATAATGAAGAGGGATGTAAATAAATTCTTATGATTTATTATGTAAAAGTTTTCTATGAGCCTAATTTTTCTAAGAAATAATCCTTTGGATCCTAGATTTGTAACTCTATTATGTTGTTTATCATTAAAATGATGTAATAGTTATGTATGAAAAATTAGTGTAAATATAGTTGGTATCTAAGAATGGTTTAGTTAATTTTGGAATTATGATTATAAAACAATAGAAAAAACCATTTGTATAAGTCTATGTATAGGTAAAACATCCTAGAAGACTATTTTTAGAAAAGTATATACATAGGGATCCCTTAAGATATTCCTTTAGTGTTAATTTTCTAAAAGAATAAATTACTCATGATTTATTGACTTATGTTTTGTTCTAACATTTTTTACTGTAGAAAACAGTAGGAACCAAGGGAAACTAGGCCTAAAACCTGTGTGAGTGACAATAAAACAATTATCCAAATGAGATCTCCAACTTGAGGGGAGGATGAGTTCAAAACATTGTGGAAATGATTACCTAGTTGTCTCAAGATATGGATAATAACATGAACTATGTGGAATGTCCATATTCACCCAGGAATGATCAATTATCCATTGAGTCCTTAATTCAAAAATGATCATCGTTGTTTAGTGGAACTTCCTATCCACTTGATGGGGAATAGTTGGTTAACTTAAAAAAGAATATCTTTTCTATGATCCATTTCCCTAATAAAAAGACGGCGACTCTTGAAATTTATCATTTATATGGAGAAGGTATTAAATAACAGGAATTGATAAAGAACAAAAATCCAATGGATTAAATGGAAGAGATGGAGTGGGAATAATTTATGAAAATATTTCTTACAAATGATTTCTCTTGAACTCTTCAAAAAAAAAGATTGAAAGAGAATTCATATAGGTAAAGAAAAGGAAGGAGAAGTTGTCTCAACATATGATAAAAAATTCATAATGTTTTAAATGTATTCCTTGGGTTTTTTATCAATAATTTTAGAAAAATAGATATGTTCTTTATTGTTTTAAAAATACACCTTCGAAACGATCTAGAAATATAAGAATTTAAGAGTTTGGAAGATGTGGTTAAATGTGATGTTAAAGTAAATATGGAGTTCAAAGAATGATCCGCTGGTTATAGAGATAATGAGAGATGAATGGGGCTTCAAGATTGTGGGTCAAATGATAAGTGAGGAAATAGGATCCAACTACCCACATGTCAAAAATGTGGGAAGAAGCATCATGCTAATTACCTCAAAGGGATGGGGAAATTCTTGAAGTATCGGAGAGAAGGACACCAAGCTAATGAATATTGAAGATACATGAAGAAGCTGACCAACATGATATAGGAATGGAAGGAACACCCTAAGGTACAATCCTTGGTTCAATGATTCCACTATAGGGACCAAGGGTGTTATGCAAGCAAGTTTACTAAAACACATGTCCTTGAGGGAAACCAATGTCAGCAATCTCCAAAATCAAAGGTGAAAGGGAAAGAATATATCATAACTAATAATGAAGTGGAGTGTGAAAATTAATTAATACAAAGTATGATTCCTATTCATTAAGTAATAGAAAAAGTATTATTTTATTCTGGTTCTACATATTCATTTATATCCTAAAAGTTTTCTAGAACTAATGAATTGAAGCTCTGATACCTTTAAGTGGAGAAATCCATAAAAACATAGTGGTGTAATCATTACAACCCAAGTGTTATAATCTTCTCCTATAATCATATTTGGGATGATTCTTCTTAAAAATATTATTATATTTCTCATGTTGAAATTTGAAGCTATATTGGACATGTATGGGATTTCATTATATATAGATGAAATCAACTATTGGAAAAAATATATTTTTATATTCTGAACCATCCCATGATCCTCTAAAAATGCTTGGAAGATCATGAATCTTCATTGGAAAATCCATCAATAGTGTGGGTGTTGATACCCTTTAGAGGAGCATACCTTGTCTGAATGGTTGAGTCAAAAGGATGGTATTAACCAGGAGGAAATGTCCATTATTGGGGAATACATTGATGTTTTTCTCAAACAGTTACTTGGAATACCCTGATCATGAGGTAGATTTCACAATAGATCTCATACCCAGAGTCACTCCTATCTCAAAATTCCCATATAGGATGGCCTTGGTTGAAATGGAGGAGTTAAAGAAGTATCTACAAGAGAATTTGGGAAAATGGTTCATACACCCTAGTACATCACCTAGGGGTGCACCAATGCTCTTTGTAAAGAAGAAATATAGATCAAGATATGTTTATATCAATTACCAAGATATCAATAAGATTACCATAAATAAAAATTATCCTCAACCAAGGATTGATGACTTGTTCAATCAACTATGAGGAGTGAAGTACTTCTCAAAGGTGTTTATTTTTTATGGATATCATCAACTAAATTTAAAGAAGGAAGATATTCAAAAGACTGTTTTCCTTACAATGTATGGGAACTATAAGATCATAGTAATTCCTTTCATACTTACTAATTTTCCTACAATATTTATGGATTTGAAGAATATATTATTTAGAGTCCACCTCAACAAATTTTTGGTAGTGTTTATCGATTATATTCTCATTTATTCCAAGATTAAGTAGGAACATAAAGAGAATCTAAGGATTATGTTGGTGATATTAACGATGGATAAAATGTATTCTAAGGTCAAAAAGTGTGACATTTGGAGGCAAGAAGTCACATTATTGGGGAAGATGATCACAAGTGATTGAATTTAGGTGGTCCCTTGAAAGGCAAAGGCAATTGAAGAATAACCTAGACCCACTAGTGTCATAGATTTCTATAGTTTAATGATTTATCTGGTTACTATTTACATTTTTTGATAAATTTATCATTATGTTTTATCCAACTAACTAATTTACCAGAAAACGGGGTAAATTATTTATTGATGAATGATTTTAGGAAAGCTTTAAGGAGATCAAGAAGAGGATAATCACTATTCTTGTACTGTAATTTCCTAGTCCTAATAATTGTATCACTGAGAGGTGGAGAGAGTGAATCAGTGATATATATTTCTTTTATATTTACTTAATTATGTAATAACCTTTGAATCCTATTAAATATTTCTTTCCCTATTGAAAACAATTAAAACACACATCTATAAGAACACATGAATTTATAAGTATCACCATTCAACCAAAATAGCTACATCCATTCTATGATTTTGAAATGATCTAATACCATAAAATCTATTAGAAAATAATCCTTTTGTGTTGAATATAATGAGTAGGATATTCCATTTCACTCATGTATCTCTATATAAACAATTCAATAGTGAATGTCATCCTTCTATAACAAATGATGAAATACAAAGTTTTGTATCAACACATGATATGGTGATTCTTTATTAACATTCAAAAATGTATTATTTTAAAAAATTCTTCAATTTATTACCTAAATGTTGGTAAGATCATTTCTAAATTTTGTTCCAAAACTCAATATGATTTCCCAATCCAATTCCCCATGTCCAATTATCCCTGTTTTATTTCTCAATATGAAAAATATATAACTTTTTTAGAATATGGTTGGGTAAATTCTGAACAACTTCTTCTTCAATACAAAAATCCCAATATCATTTTCCTATTCCTATGATTCAGCCCAATACGATGACCAATTGAATAAAACAAAACAAAATATGGAAACCTCTTATTCTCTCTAGATCTTTTTCTTCTCTATTATTTTCATTGAATAGTAAATCAGTCAAAAGTAAAAAGTAATATCCTTTTTATACTCACCCAAAAAATGGTTTGGGTGGGATTTCTAAAAAATTTTCCACTCAGTCAAATTTTATAAATCTACATGTTCCTTTAAATTTTATTTTGATATTGACTTCATAATATCTTCTAAACACTTATTTAACATTCTCAAATCATCTCACAAAATCAACTCTACTTTATAATTTTTGTAAACATCATTCTAATTCTAATTTCCCATTTCAATATGTTCTTATGACCTACTTCATTATGATGAATACAAATTTAAATCAATATATTATTATTCATCTGTTCTCTTGACCCAATTGAATTATATTCAATGTAATTCAAACTAATTTAAATGGTTAACTAAATTATTGATATATCTATTAATTTCTTCATCATATTTGCAACCAAAAAATTTTACATTTCATTTCATTCATCAGTTCCAAAAAATTATTCCTCCGATGATTATTATGGCATACCGGGTATGGATTGGTATCACCAGCTTCAACATCAAAAAATTAGTTCTCTTCTAAATATGATACAAATCACTTTTTATAACAAAAAATACTGCCTCTAATTAATATGATGACATACTGAATTCCATGGATCAAAATTAGTAACTTATTTATTATTTTAATATGATTCTCAAAAACTTCTTTCTTCAAGGATTTAAATCTTCTAGATTTTTTTCTAACCGAAAACTAGAACATTTATTATGAATATCGTACCCCGCCTTTAAACAAATATCTATCCTGAAATATCATTACGATGATCTTTAGACTAGAATGATTAAAATACATAAACTTTCTTCTTTCATTACCTTTTAACAAGTATCATGACTTTATTTATGACTTTTATTACTTTGAAGATCAAATTTAGCATCATCCCACTTACCAAGTAAAGTGTTGTAACTTCTCGATCATTCATAAACATATTTATTTCCAACTCATCTTGAATATGAGTGGCCTGTTTACAATTAGATTGAATATGATTGGAATAATATTTTTCTCCCATTTCATTCATCATGCTTTCATTACAAGTTTTACAACATACATATGATTTATGAGAACTCCAAGATCAGAAAAGAAACATCACATTTTCATCAAAGTTAGGTAGACTCAAATTATTCCCCATTATGATCAAACATTTCATTCCAAACATTGGCAGAGTTCATTGATCTTCTTCATCCAGAAAACATATTCCCAATGCGATTGAATTTATTAACCATTGTGAGTCTGATTTTATTGAATATGATGGTCAGTCCAATTTTTTTCAATAACAAAGTGAGGTGATTTATTTTCTTTTGAAACTCCACTGACAACAAATGAAAATATAGGAATATGATATTCATCTTTATCATCATGGTCCTAACAATCTCCCAATTTAGAGTTTTTTTGTCAACCAAGGTTCATAAATCACTGAACTTTTTATCCTCAAGCTATGTATTACTTATCAATAATTAGAAGATTATCTGTGCTAAATCATTATAGGAAACAAGAATTATTGACATAAAATTCATGATGTCCAAAAGTAGTGATTATGAAAAATTTCCTCATCATTTATTCCTAAAATTTTAAACCTTTATAGAATACACAAAAAATTGTTTCTAAAAACCACTCCAACAAACAGTTAGACTACTTCACACACTTAAAATGATGAATTTACAATTTACCCACAACTCTCTCTTTTTACATGCTTCTATAATGATAGATTTATAAAACAATCCCCCCGCCTTAAAAACACTTTCTAAACATAATATGAGAGAGGGAAAAAACACATACCTCAACCTTGATGAGAAAGAGGTTAGATGACCTTGTTCAAGCTCAATTTAGAGAATGATTCCTTGGGTAACGGTTTGATAAAATTGTCAGCAGCTTGTTCTGATTTAGGAACATACTCCAACCTCAACTCATTATTCTACACAAGATATTTGATGAAATAATTGTTGATATAAATATGTTTTGAATGATAATGTTTTACCGGATTCTTGGAAAGGATGATTTCACTTTTATTATCACATCCCAAGATAAAGGGTAACTTCAATTAAACAAGTTAGTATTATAACTGATTCTTCATCGACCTAGGTTGGGTAGCAGATTGTGTAGTAAAAAAATATTCAGATTCAGTTACAATGAGAGTTACTGAATTATATTTCTCTATATACCAAAAAACGTAAATTTTACCTAGAAATAAAACTCCACCTTATGTGGATCTTCTATCATCAACATTTACTTCCAAATCAGCATCTAAATACCCAAAAAAATCAACACTTACTAAGCTATCATACCTGATTTCGAAATGTTTTTGGCCTTTGATGTATTTGAGGACTCTTTTTCTAGAAAGTAAATTGGATTATTTAGGATCACTATAAAATCATTCACATAAGGTAACATAATAAACAATATTGGATCCTAAGGTAGTAAAATATAAAAAAAATCTAATAAACTTTTGAAACTATTTCTGATCAACATTCTTGTCTTCTCCATCTTTACTCAATTTGGTTCTCACTGATATTGAGGTGTAAACTAGTTTCAAATTTACTATACCGAAATTTTTAAGAATTTCTTTAGCATACTTTTCTTGAGAAATAAAAATGTGTTTCTTATTTTATAAAATTTGTAACCAAATAAAGTATTTAATTTCTCCCAACATGGATATCTCAAACAACTTTTTCATTTATATATAATGCTTTTCACAAGATCTTTCATTATTCCTAGTAAAGATAATGTCATCAATATAAACAATTATGATGAAGGAAAACTATTGAATTTCTTTGATGTAAATATTTTGATCAACTCTTCCTTTATTAAAACTGATATTCCATAAGAAAGTATCTAGTTTGGAATATTATGCCCTCATAGATTTCTTTAGTACATACAAGGATTTGTTAAATATGCACAGATAAATTTCCTCTTCCACAACAACAAATCCAAAATGCTATTCAATGTAAACTTCCTCATTAAAATCAACATTTATAATTGCAGACATTACATCCATTTGAAAAAATTTGTAACTCCATTGTGTAGAAATAACAAGAAAAATTATGATTGTTTCTAACATTTCCACCAGAGAAAATGTTTCATCAAAATCAATACTTTCAATTTTAGTGTAACCATTACAAACTAATATTTCCTTGTTTGTTATCACTTCACCTTATTCATTCATTTTGTTCTAGGAAACCCACATTTTACCAATAATAATTTTGTTATCTAGATTAGGTATGAGTTTGTATGAATCATTTATTTCTATCTGGTCTGACTCTTTATTCATGGAATAAACCCATTCTAGATACTCAATATCTTATTTCACATCATTCGGCCCAATTTTTTAATACAAATAAGTACGTCTAATAGTTTCTTGGGGTTGGAAACTATTTTTAATTTTTACACCATCATTATCAGGTTTTCTTAGAACTTATTTTTCATACTTATTCTTTTGAGATGATTGAATCCCCCTAAACCTATGAATTTCATAACCTATAGAATAGTAGTAATGTTGTTGTTTGAACCAATACATATTTTTTTTATTTAGGATTACAACATAATACCAGTAGTAACCATAGAAATAATATTTTCCTCTATATCTTCCATATTGACTGGAGTTATGAATATGTTTCTTAGCAACCTTCTTATCTGAATTTTGTTGACCACAAACCTTTCTATTGACAATCAGAATCTTCTTTTTAGATTATTTCTCTTTTTATCCTTGTAAAAACTTGAAATAATGGAAACATTTACATATCCATAACTTTTAGAAACATTTTTAGACTCAGGTTTTTCAAAAACTTATGAATTCTCAACTTTCTTAATCTTAGCCACATACATAATTTTCTAATCATTCTTATTTCTAGAAATAATTCTATCAATCCTATCAACTTTTGATGGTTACTTTTTTATCCTTATCAGGTTTTTCCTTGTGAAAACATTCACCAACTTCATATATAGAATTTTAGGAAAATAAAATTTTAATTTCATCTTTACAATGTTTTTACTAGACATGTTTAAACTATTATTTTTATTCCTTTAACTTTAATTATAGATGTTCATTACGATTCTTTTCTTCCTTAAGATATTTTTTCCAATCACTAATATCCGGTTACATCTTTTTCTTCTCATCTAAAAAAATTTCATGATTTTTTTAAGAGGAACATTCATCTTCCATGTTCTTGTTTTGTTTTTAACGACTAATAATATTTCTCAAATATATTACAAATGTTATTTGAAATGAAATTTATGTTTATTTTCTTCTTAATTAGAACAGCTGGTTCTGAATTCTTCATTATTAATTGTTACACTAAACATATTCTCACCAACATGCTCAGTAGAATTTTTGGATTTAGCTTTACTATCTTCTTATTCTTTATCTTTAGATATGAAAATACTCCTTTTAGATTTTGAGAATTTTTTACACTTCCCCATGGAATAAAATTTTCATTTCCACCCTATTTTTTTCATGACCTTCTTGGCCTTATTTATTCTTCATCACAATCTCTTTCTTTCTTTAATTGTGGAAATTATTTTGTAAAGTGCCCAATGAATCCATATTCAAAACATTTAATGGGAAAATTGTCTTTATATTTATATGTACCTCTACTAACATTTTTAGAAAAAAAGATAAAATATCATCAAGATTATTACATACCTCATTTTCGGAATCAAAATAACCACCTTCTTCTTCAATAATAATCTTATTTGGATTCTCTTTCTTTGTAGTATTGAACAAAATTTCTCTATAAAATTTTACTTTTATTTTCATATATTTATACCTTATTATTTTATATGTGATGAGAGTTCTATGAAAATAATCAATAGATAATTTTTTTATGATATCTATCTTCTAATTAATAAAATTTAGCATCAAACATATCGGGAATAATTCATAATATATTTTCAATAACTAAAAATCCTCAAACTTTTAACTAAGACAACTGATAGTGTTGATGATGTTATTTAACCTTCTAAATATGTCCCTAATCGATTCATACCCACCCATTTTCAAGACTTCATACTTCAGCCTCTAGATTTTTAATTTTTCTTCTTCACCTTTGTATTGCCTTTATATATGTTTTCTAGCTTATCCGATATAACTATAGCTATAGAAACACCCTTCACCCTTAAAAATAAACTTTTAGAAAGTGAGGATAGTAAATAATTCTTGTCCCTTCCATCACTCTCAAGATTATTCTTATTAGTAGATTATGATTAACTTTATCATCAATAGGAGGAAATACATTTGTCGCATCTTCATGAAAATCCTATCTAATAGACATAAGATGGGGAAACATTATATCTTTACAGATATGATAATTCTTACCATCAAAAACCAAGATTCCTTTATTGTTGACACAATTAAAATTATCCATCAACTTCTTTTCAAAACATCAACAATGAATAAATGAAGGGAACCTGTCTCTGATACTAATTGTAATTACCAAGTCAAGATAATTGTATCACTGAGAGGGAGAGGGGTGAATTAGTGATATATTTTTATTTTATATTTCCTTACATATTATAAAACATTTTCCTCCTGTTAAATATTTCTTTTCCAATTGAAAATAATTAGAACCCACATCTATAAAAACACAAGAATTTCCAAGGTTTATTATTCAACAAGAATATCTACATCCTTGGTATTTTTTGAAAATGATCTAATACCACACAATCCACTATAATACAATCATTTTTTGTAGAATACATTGAGTAGGATATTCCCTTTCACTTGTGTGTCACTATGTAAACAATTAAATAGTGCATATTATCCTTCCATAAAAAATGATATAATACAAATTTTTGTAACAAAACAAGTTATGATGCTTCTTTTTTAACTTTCAGAAATGTGTTCTTTTTTATAAATAATATTTATGTTCTTACTTAGAAGTTGGTAAGAAATTTTATGGACTTTATTATAAAACTTCATCCGATTATACTAGTCTATTTGATCAATAAGAAAAATATATGAATTTTGTATAATATATTTGAGAAAATTTTCAACCATTTCTTCTTCAATCTAGAAATACCAATACAACTTTTCTAGTCTGATGATTCATCCCAATTCGATGACTAGTTGAATACAATCTTGTCTCTCCTATTATGCCTCTTCTATCTGAAATACTTCTTTAAGAAAATTTAATCAGGAAACCTATTATTCTCTTTAAATATCTTCTTTGTCTCTTATTCACCTTGAATAGTACATCTATCATAAATTACAATGTAATTTCTCTTTTATACTCACCCCAAAAATGGTTTGGGTGGTATTCCTAAAATTTTTTACTCTCAATTACATTTTACGAATATATATGTTCCTTTGTATTTGAGGTGCATCTTTCTTTCATAAACTCTTCTTAACACTTCTTGAACCATCATGAATATTCAAACAGCTTTATCTATACTTTATACTTTCTTTAAAAACATTAGTCTGATTCTAATTTCCCATTATAATTTTTCTTAATGATCCGCCTCATTACGATGATGAAAAATGTAAAATAATATATACTTATTTATCCCTTCTCTTGACCCACTTGAATGATAAACAAAGTAATTAAACCTACTTTAAATGGTGGACTAAATTTTTGATAAATCTCTAAATTTAATCTCCATATTGGCCACCACATTATTTTCATTTTCATTACAGTCATCATTTTCAAACAATTCTTCCTCTGATGATTATGATGGCATACCAAGTTTGATGGACCGGTATTAGCAGCTTCAACAACTTCTTTCTCTTCTAAATATGATACCGGTCAATTTTTATCACAAAACATTCAACCTTTGATGAATATGATGACATACTAAATCCAATTTATCAACATTACGAAATTATTTATTTCTTTAATATGATTCTCGCTAACTTCTTTCTTTGAGGATTTAAATCTTTTTTTCATTTAGTTTAACTAAAAACTAGCACCTTCATTACGATCATCCTCCTTTGTCATTAAATAACTATTCATCCAGAAATATCATTATGAGTATCTTGAGACTCAAATGATTCAAATTTATCAAATTTATTCTTTCATATGCTTTTATCAAGTACCCTTAATTCCTTCATGACTTTGATTATGTTGAATATCGGATTCATCATCATATAACCTACCATGTAATGTGTTGCTACTTACCTATATTATATCAACATCATTCTTTCCTTATCATCCAGAATACAATTGGCATGATTATGATCAAATTGAATATGATTGGTATAATCTTTTTATTTTCTTTATTTCATCAATCATTCATCACTAGTTTTATAACATACTAATGATTTATGATAACTCCAAGATCATCAAAGAATCATTACATTTTCATCAAAGTCAAGAAGACTCTGATTTTCCACATTACAATTAAACCTTTCATTCCAGACATAGGGTGAGTATAATGATCCTCTTCATCCCGAAAACATATTCTCAATACAATGGACTTTCTTAACCGTTGTGAGTCTTATTTTCTTGAATGCGATGGTCACTCTAATTTTTACCAAATAAAGAGTGTGGTGATTTATTTTCTTTTTAATCTTCCTTGACAATAAAAAATAATACCTAAATATGATAGTCATACTTACCATCTTGGTCTTAACATGTACTCATACTACCAATAATTTGAGAAGGTTTTGTGATATATAGTGATGATTCAAAGAAAGTATTGGGTTGTCTAGTAATGCGGAATGATTAAGTGATATCCTATTCCTCATGATATTTAATGATCTATGAGAAGAACTACCTTGCGCATGATCTAGAGTTAGAAGATATGATCTTTGATCTAAATATTTGGTCTCACTATATTTATGGGGAGAAGTTTGAAAAATATACTGATCATAAGAGTCTAAATTATATACTCTCATAGAAGTATTTCAATATGCATCAATGAAAATTATTTGATCTAATTAGGGATTATGATTTCTCTATTCACTACAATCTGAGAAGGGAGAATAAGGTAGATGATGCTCTTAATAGAAAAAAACATGCTACTATATCCACGATTCAAATTGAGAGAGACCTTATCTTCTTGTATATGAAAAGGATATAACTTGAAATAATAACGATATGAAATACATCCTACCTCTCCCAAATGATTTTCCAACCATATATCTAAGAGAGGATAAAGGAGACATAAATGTATGATTTGGAGATAAAAAAAGTTCAAATCAATAAAGGAAGGGGAGGTACCAGAGTTTCAAATTGATGATGATCATGTAATTTAGTTTTTAGTGAGGCTTTCTGTTCCATCATCACCTGAGATAAAGACCATGCTATTGTATAATGCACATAGCCAATATTTCTACACAACCCCAAAAGTACCAATATGTACCATGATCTTTAAGAACACTTTTAATGGGACAACATGAATAAGGAGATTATGGAGTATATATCAAGGTGTTTGGTATGACATTACAATAAAGTAGAGTGATAAAATTCCAAAGGGATGATGAAACCATTTCTTATAACCATGTGAAAATGGGTGAATATCACCATGTACTTTATCACTAGTCTCCCAAAAACATCCACTGAAAAAATATGATATGGTTTTTGGTGGATCGACACACCAAGACTGGCCACATTATCAGTATTTGGGAAGATTTCTCAGTTGAAAAAATTTCCAAGATATATGTGAAGGAAATGGTGAGGTTTCATGGGGTTCCACTTTCGATCATATTTTATTGTGATCCAAGGATCGCCTATAAATGCTATAAAAGCATTAAATAATATTTTAGTACTAAATTAAATTTTAGCATGACCTATCACCCCCAAACTGATAGAAAATATAAAATCACTATTCAATTACTTGAAGAAAAGCTATGGTCACACTTGATGGAATTTAAAGGAGGATGTGATCAGCACATCACATTTGTTGAGTTCTCATTTAAAAACAACTTCCACTCGAGTATTTAAATGGATCTATATGAATAATTGAATGTAAATCAATGTAGAACTCAAATTATTTTTTGGATGAAGTTGTGGAATGAATGATACATGGACCTAGTCTTGTGAATGTGATGACAAAGAAGTTTCAATCCATAAAAGAACATATAAAAGCTACATAGAGTCAGTAAAAGAGCTATTCTGACTACTACCAAAGGGACTTTAATTTTGATGTTAAAGAAAAAGTTTCCTTTGAATATATCCATGGAAGAGAGTCATACGCATTGTAAATAAAGGTAATTTTTATCCTGAGAAATATTGACCCCTTTGAGATCCTTGATCGCATAGGAATAGTGACATATCAACTTTCATTTCCACGAAGTATGGATCAAGTTCATGATCTGTCCAAAACCAATTTTTTGGAAATAATAAGGCCATTAACCTTAAATTATTGAGTTTGGATGGTTTTTTATGACTTTCTGTTAGGTAAAAATGTGGGTAAACCTAACTTATTTTCAAAATACCAAGTGAGTCCTTTTCCTCCCTTATAAAAAGTCACAACCTCTTATCATTCCTCACACCTCTCAAACCAAATTGTTTCAACCAATATCTTCCCATTTAGATTTCCAAAATCCCTCCCCAAGACCTTGAATCCTCCATTTTTTTTGAAATACTTACAAGTAATCCTTTTGGTACAACCCAAAAGTAGTTACCCGATTAAGAGGAAACTTATTTTCTCAAGATTTTTAGTTTTATTTCCTTTATCCAACCCCTCATATCTTATTATTTGATTCTTGTATAAATAATCCATATCCTAAATATAATATTATGAATTATTCTAAAGGTTATACCTACACTTACACATTCATACATTTAAAGGGTAATGAACATATTATGTCTGTGTATAGTAAAATACTGCCTCACAAAAAGACAACTGTTCATTTTACTTTAACAACAAACATAATTGGAAATTATGATGGAAAATATATTTTTATATTATATAAATGATATTTATTAATTATTAATTATAATTTAATCCTTTTATAATACACACCTTTATTACTTTCCATTTTTCATTAATACGATAACATCAATTCAGGAAGTGTGGACTACCGCACCCTCAAAGCGATGTGATTCATTCACATGATCCATAGAATGTATAAAGAATGATTATAATAAAAAATATGTGAAATAAACAACCTCTATATGATATAAATAAAATATTTACCTTTTTGGAAATAATATATATATATATATATATCAATTTATTTATTACCCTTTCACACAATTAAAAAGTGATATGGTAGTTCATAGATGTGTGGACTACTGGCTCCTCGACACGATGTGATTCGTTTTACACCACAATAATTATATATATAAGTATATATGATTAAATAATATAGTATTTATGTTATATTGGTCATTCTGGAAATATTTGGTGTTACTAACCTTCTTTCCATCACGATCATTGAAAAATAAGAACGTCACTCATGCGTACGTACAACATACCGTCACCACGATTGTAATGTTGGTTCATTTTTCATAACCATATTTTTTTAATTTATTTTAAAGGTATAATTAATGAATGAATATGATAATTATTTCATGATTATTATTCTATAGATGTCATATAATTACCCCTTTGACAATAGTTGACCTACCAATGTTGTTTTTGACACATAATCCGAATTTGGTGTAAACAACCGATGTAAACAGAATTGTTTAAGTAGTTGTATAAAAAATAGTATAAAGTGAGGTAAATTTGATGTTAAAAATGAAAAATTTTCCAAATAAATTAGAATATTAACATAAGTTTATTATACTGGAAGTCAAAGGACGTTCAACCAAAATGAAACTCAAGGTAAGGTATTTACATCTCACTTTTTACATCTGTGACATAAATGTCATGTCCACTGTTTAATTATTTTTTGTGGTGTATATACTACCCATTTTGATATATTATATCATTAATTATTTTCTCTTAATGGTATTTAAAATATTCATTAAATATTATTCCTTCATCAAGCTTATGATTTAAATTGTTTTAGAGTGGTATGGGACACTTTGGGATGTTTAAAGATTAGTTTCTGTAGAGACCCGTAGCCTGACGTACATTGACTTTACATTACTTTTGCGGAATACTTAGTACATAACAAAAAACACACACACAAGGATCGTAATAGTTTAGTGTCTTTGGAAACTCGGAACATAATCTTCTAATCGTGGTGAAAGATCTTCAATATCTCCCATAAAGATCTTCCCTTTTTTTTTACCTAAAACCTTTCTTTATATCCTGGGGAAAAGAAAACATAAAAGGGTGAGCTCAAATGCTCAGTAAGGGTAAACAAAAGAAATATCAATCACATCATATTCATAAGAACATAACATTTTGGAAATCATAACCTGTAAAAGAGAGCATAATTTCATAACATGGGATAAATCATGGAAGTGAAATGTAATCACAATAATCATAACTTAAAACATGAAACTTTGTGTCATTCACACATAATCATAGAGAATCATTTCTTGTTAGTCAAGACTCATTTCCAAGACTATCTTAGTGGACAAAGTCCCTTTCTGAATCGCGTAACCCTCGTTTCAGTCCTTTTTCACTGAACCGGTATAACCTACCGTTCCAGCCCTGTCTATCTCATGATATATAAAATCATTACCCAATGCATTGGAGGGAGATATAGGTCCCACCCATCTTATAATGAATCCTTTCTTATGTGTGCCACAAAATCATAAATCATACATCATTGCATAACCCATGTAATAAAAATGGGATTCTTAAACAACATGACATCATAAAACCATTCAGATAAGATAAAGGAATTCATAAACATAATTCCATCACAACATAGTCAAATAAATGTAAAAATATGTATAGAAACAGAACCCATTATTATCTTAGATGAAAAATAATTTTGATAAAACACTTGAATTGAATTCTTGAGGAAAATATCCATTCTTCTTCAAAATCAATTTCCTTTCACAAAACATCATGCAATTTTAAAAGAAAAAGATTTTATTGAAAATAGTCATGAAATATTTTGGAGGAAGGTTCATGAAAATAAGGCTTTATAAAACCGTAAAAATCCGTTCGTGCAGTATATGTTAAAAAAAACATTCTTCGTACTTTTGTCGGAAAAGTCAAAAAGTACCTCGTACGAAAAACGACAAAAGATTCCTTCCATATCTATTACAAAAAACTTACCGAAAGTTAAAATTGGATATAAAATATTGTATAATGATGGAAATAATATTACTCATTGAGGGAAAATGGATGTGGATAATAAAATACACCCCAGTAATTACCAAAGTAAAAACAATCTCGGATAAAAGTGAGATTGTGATATTTCCCTTACCTTAGGTCCGATTTGCTACGTATGTGTCCGAACCTCCTGTATAATGATTTAAATAATGTCATTGACTTATTACAGAATCATATTCATTGTTATGATATCATATATGGTTCACTTGTGACATTATATTACCCGTTCTTTTGTAAATTCCTTGTTAAAGAAGCGTTTTGGGTAAAATCGTTTCATTTATCGTATGTGTTTTGACTTGTTGTTCTTGACATTATTATTACATATATCATGATTTACTTACTTCCAGAATATAAAATATGATTTATATATCATATATATTCAGTATATATATATATATATATATAATAGATAGATAAATGAAATGAAAAACACCGTTCATGGAGACGGTAGTCCGTACGTACGCATGAACGCTGTTTTCCTTTCCTTATTGTCTTGAATGGAAGTAATTAGATGACATACATATGTATATATATATACTTAATTCCAGTAGTTTTGTAATGTCATATATTTCATTATTATTTCTTATATATACTTTATAATCATTCTTAAATGGTTAACATTGAGAATGAATCTCATCGCGTCGTGGAGACGGTAGTCCGTACGTACGCACAAGCGATGATATCATTTCCATAAATATTGAATTGAATTGGAGTGGATTATAAAATATATCAGAATCAATATGATGTTGTAATAACTATTTATAGTTATTCTTTACACCATTATACCCATCCAATTAAGGTGGTGGCGGAAAATAGATTACACCACGGCGTGGAGACGGTATTCCGTACGTACGCACGCGCGGTGATTTCCTTTTTCCGTAGGATGGATAGAAGGTTAATTATAGTTGTTTCATATTTATAATAACATATCAGTATATAAGAAATACTGATGTTATTACTTTATCATGAAACAACTAAATAAGAAGAAGTTGAAGAAGAAAGAAATTGAAAAGATCGGTAATGGATATTACCTCTTATTTGAAACGCCTCTTTGAATCCTTCACTTAGGGAACTAAGATTGGTCTTTGAAGAAGACCAGGACCCCTAGGATTATTCTAGGGAAGTTGAGAAGGTATTTTGGCAGGGGTTGGCCGAGCTTGAGTGCTCAATTTTGTGTGAGGAGGAGGGGGAGGAGGTGCCCTTTTACAAGGGAGGAGAGGGGCACCTTAGGAATATCTCAAAATATTATTTTATATTAAAGTCAAAATCGGTTTATAATGGTTCCAATTGGTCTTATTTCAAAGCTAAAGTGGTGATGGGTCGAAATACTATCAACCAATAGGATTTAGACAAGTTTAGGTTATTAGTTTAACCTTATCAATTAGATTTAACTCTAAGTTAAATAATTTAACTTTTATCGTGTCTTTTTGTTTTCTTACACTATATGGTTAATAAACATACTATAACATGCCAAACGAACCCCAAATTGTTTATTATTAATATATATAACGTTATCTAAGTCATTTGGCCGAACCTTAGATTTTTAGGAATAAAATAACAATTAATAATATAATATTTGATTTAAAAACTATTTTGTGTCAATTTTGACACTATTTGATATATGATTTTTGTGAAAGTCATAACAGAATTATATGTTCGAACCAAGTTTCTTAAATCAACACTAATATATCATAGTAACCTAGAAAATTAGTGTAATTCATAAAAAGTCTCAAATTACATTTATTTTGGTGTTTATAACATCAATTATGTCAATATTTCATAAATAAGATAATTACTGCATCATCTTTCTATCATAAATAAATTAAATTATTTGATGTCTAAAAATTACAAATAAAATAAAATCATGTAGGAACTCATTTTAGCTTTCTAATGAATTTTTACAATCGAATTTATGTTATGTATAACTCTATATTAAAAATGTTTTTGTAAATAAACTTTGATTTTAACTCTTTTAACTCTTCTTTGAATTAAATAATAATAAATGTCCTAATCTAATCCAAGTGGGCCTAAATGATAATATTTTACACTTAAGGTTGTTTTTAGTCGAGATAAACTTTTCCAATAGAATTAGGACATGTGTTAGGGTAATATTAATATTATTCTTACCCTTAATTACCCTATTTACTTTTAACCGTGGTAAATAAAAGTAAAAAGTTATTATTCACCAAAAATTATTTTCATCTCATTGAACCACATTTTACTTACTGGCATCAATCGTGTCTCTCGGATTTTTGAAATTCCATTCACAGAAGCGGTAAAATTAAGTTTTATGAAAAATTCAGTTTTTTAACTACCACTTAGTAGTTTCACTATTCATCAAAAATTGATGTTTTTTCAGAACAATGCCAAAATTTCATCCTAAGCTATATTTCATATTCCGAATTCAAAAATTAAATCTATTTTACCAAATTCATAACATAGAAGTTTCATTAATTAATTTTATAATTAAATCCCGCTGTTAAAACAAATAGAGTGTTTTTAAGAAACAATATCTATCAAAAGATTGACACTGGATTATGTCTGGTTTAAATGTGAAATTACATTCAATGACCAACATTGTATTAAATTGTAAAAATATATTCTAAATATACTTTAAAACCACTCAAATTAATAATTTATCACTATTAATTATTTCGATTAAAAAATTTGTTTTTAATTATAATTTAGTAATTTTCACTATTAATCAGAATATGAAAGTTATCCGAAAAGTACCAAAATTTCACCTTAGGCTAAATTCGATACTCCGAGTCCAAAAATGAAGTCCATTTTGAGAGCTAAAATTTCTAAAATTTAAAAAGTGGTTATTACTATTCATAACAACTAGTTTTAATAATATTTTAATAGCAAATCATTGTTTCGTGAAACTCAATATTGCGTACTACACACGCTATCGAGGAAGGTTGTGATTGCGTGTAATGCAAGGTAAGTCAAAGATGCGTGTTGTGCAAGCTCCTTTTTGTGTAGCGTACAACACAAGACATTAGTGAAATAAAAAGAATATTTTTCATAAAAGCTCGGGTTGTTACATTCTACCCCCCTTAAAATGAATTTCGCCCTCGAAATTCGTCGGGGTTATAAATGGTTTACTATTCGAAAGATTCTTTAATAGAAACCCACATCGTAAAAAGGAATACCAAAACTTGTCTTTAAAAACTAAAGTATGAAATGTAACGATTACCCAAATAAACTAATCGCTGGGTTTCCACATAGGTAAAAATATGGATATGGAAGAGAAATCTAACCATCATGTTCTGATGGAGAGTGGTAGAGAACATGGCTATGGAAAAGCCAGTAATCATAAATCCATAGATTTGGGATGATATAAGGTACCATATGATTCATCAGATATAAGATCACTAGGACAACATTTTTGGTTTTCAAGATCGTTTCCCTAAAGTTGAAAATTTGAATTAGAATAAATACTTATTTTATTTTGGTACAATCTCACTGTTGTTCGTGCCTTGAACAATTTCCACTTCATCTCTTAAATAAATGAAGATGAATTTGTTATTCGTGAAGTGTTAGCAGATTATGTGATATAATGACGGGTCATTCCATCTGTCTCAAACAAAAGGTTAGCAAAAATTATATACATAAGTTGGTCTATAGTGAGATTAATCATATATGGTTCCTAAAATGGACTTATACTTCATATATCATACTGCTTAATATAAACAAAACTAGTTTCTACTAAACAGGGACTTCCTGTAGGCCAGTGGTAGGCGATAAAGGCCAGTCACACTTCGGTTGTGGGTTCGATTCCCATAGCCTTGTCCGACGCGATGGGCTGTCGCTCGTCCTGCAGGTTGTCCTTTTTCTAAAAATATATTACTATAACATCCCATCAATAATATCGAAAAAAACATCTATCCTTAAACAATACTAACTTATGTCCAACATAATCCATTCCAATCATTAGGCTTATCCATAATACTGCAGTCCAATCTCATAACATAGTGAAAACGATTACCAGAGATTTAATACCATCGTTGATCCCCATATATCGTAAGATATGTTTTGTTGGTCACATTCCAAACATTCAAAGTCCATAATCATGTATTCTCTTGAATACCCATTGAACCTTAGTGAAAACATGAATGCAGTTAAATGTTAACACCTTCCAAATACCAAAATCCTCAAAATTCTATATACTCAAACAATGATATCACTTAGTCCTTATATCAATCATGAGCTCATGAATACAATCAAACATCTCATTATCATCTTATCCCTTCATTATGCGCATATCATCTACATTCCAAAAATATCTGAATAACCTTTCATGGATACTGGTACCATTAATCATACACTATCAAAACTCAAGGAAAGACAACAGTGTAACAATCTTAGATGTCTCTTTATTCCATAGTACCATGAGATTACTTATACAACATTACACATGATAAACATGTAATCATTCCACTACATTCTTAAACCATTGACCGAGCATCAACAATTCGTTCATCTCACATATCATTTGTAGTCTCTTCATCATCGTCCACATAAATACGACCCATACGACCATATTGATTCTCTTCATGAGACTTTCCCTTAGGGCATTGGTTTGCATAATGCCCGTATATTCCACATTTAAAACATTTAACCATTGTTGATGTCGTAGCAATACCATTATCCTCATCCCTGGTGTTAACTGAACCTTTTCTTTTGCACTTACTGGATTTGTGTCCTTCTTTTCCACACCCAAAGCATCTTCCAGTTCCTTTGAAACATTCTCCTTGATGCCTCTTCCCACATGATTTACATAGGGGAAATTGAACTTTCTTTCCTCTATGATCATCATGAAACTCCATCTTTCTCTTATTAGCCGAGTCAGGAAACTTACCAAATTTTACTTTATTGATCATATTATGAGATTGCTGATTCGGCATAATAATGATTTTTGGACTTCCAAATCCCATTTCATTTGGTTTATCATGAAGAATATCATTCCATTGTCCATCATATCCTCCATTATCGTGAATCATCTTGTTTCCAGCCATTTTCTAAAACCCATAAAGAATAGTGTGAGAGGCAAAAATCATGCTAGGGAAAATAACATAATAAAGGGGGAGTACCTTCAATATCTAACATCTTAGGTTTAATTCTATGATCGTTAGCGTAATTCTAGTACTATTACCTATACGTATACTTAACCTTAGGTACATCCCTAGACATACCTTAGAAATATCTCTAGGGATCTCACTAATGTTTTCGCATCCTAGTTTCCAAAGGTTGACTAAAACTTTACTCTGATACCAACTGTAGAGACACGTAGCCGGACGTACATTGACTTTACATTACTTTTGCGGAATACTTAGTACATAACAAAAAACACACACACAAGGATCGTAATAGTTTAGTGTCTTTGAAAACACGGAACGTAATCTTCTAATCGTGGTGAAAGATCTTCAATATCTCCCATAAAGATCTTCCCTTTTTTTTTACCTAAAACCATTCTTTATATCCTGGGGAAAAGAAAACATAAAAGGGTGAGCTCAAATGCTCAGTAAGGGTAAACAAAAGAAAAATCAATCACATCATATTCATAAGAACATTACATTTTGGAAATCATAACCTGTAAAAGAGAGCATAATTTCATAACATGGGATAAATCATGGCAGTGAAATGTAATCACAATAATCATAACTTAAAAAATGAAACTTTGTGTCATTCACACATAATCATAGAGAATCATTTCTTGTTAGTCAAGACTCATTTCCAAGACTATCTTAGTGGACAAAGTCCCTTTCTGAATCGAGCAACCCTCGTTTCAGTCCTTTTTCACTAAACCGGTATAACCTACCGTTCCAGCCCTGTCTATCTAATGAGATATAAAATCATTACCCAATGCATTGGAGGGAGATATAGGTCCCACCCATCTTATAATGAATCCTTTCTTATGTGTGCCACAAAATCATAAATCATACATCATTGCATAACCCAAGTAATAAAAATGGGATTCTTAAACAACATGACATCATAAAACCATTCAGATAAGATAAAGGAATTCATAAACATAATTCCATCACAACATAGTCAAATAAATGTAAAAATATGGATAGAAACAGAACCCTTTATTATCTTAGATGAAAAATAATTTTGATAAAACACTTGAATTGAATTCTTGAGGAAAATATCCTTTCTTCTTCAAAATCAATTTCTTTTCACAAAACATCATGCAATTTTAAAAGAAAAAGATTTTATTGAAAATAGTCATGAAATATTTTGGAGGAAGGTTCATGAAAATAAGGCTTTATAAAACCGTAAAAATCCGTTCGTGCCGTATAAGTTAAAAAAAACATTCTTCGTACTTTTGTCGGAAAAGTCAAAAAGTACCTCGTACGAAAAACGACAAAAGATTCCTTTCATATCTTTTACAAAAAACTTACCGAAGGTTAAAATTGGATATAAACTATTGTAGAATGATGGAAATAATATTACACATTGAGGGAAAATGGATGTGGATAATAAAATACACCCCAGTAATTACCAAAGTAAAAACAATCTCGGATAAAAGTGAGATTGTGATATTTCCCTTACCTTAGGTCCGATTTGCTTCGTATGTGTCCGAACCTCCTGTATAATGATTTAAATAATGTCATTGACTTATTACAGAATCATATTCATTGTTATGATATCATATATGGTTCACTTGTGACATTATATTACCCGTTCTTTTGTAAATTCCATGTTAAAGAGGCGTTTTGGGTAAAATCGTTTCATTTATCGTAGGTGTTTTGACTTGTTGTTCTTGACATTATTATTACATATATCATGATTTACTTACTTCCAAAATATAAAATATGATTTATATATCATATATATTCAGTATATATATATATATAATAGATAGATAAATGAAATGAAAAACACTGTTCATGGAGACGGTAGTCCGTACGTACGCATGAACACTGTTTTCCTTTCCTTATTGTCTTGAATGGAAGTAAGTAGATGACATACATATGTATATATATATACATAATTCCAGTAGTTTTGTAATGTCATATATTTCATTATTATTTCTTATATATACTTTATAATCATTCTTAAATGGTTAACATGGAGAATGAATCTCATCGCGTCGTGGAGACGGTAGTCCGTACGTACGCACAAGCGATGATATCATTTCCATAAATATTGAATTGAATTGGAGTGGATTATAAAATACATCAGAATCAATATTATGTTGTAATAACTATGTATAGTTATTCTTTACACCATTATACCCATCCAATTAAGGTGGTGGCGGAAAATAGATTACACCACGGCGTGGAGACTGTATTCCGTACGTACGCACACGCGATGATTTCCTTTTTCCGTAGGATGGATAGAAGGTTAATTATAGTTGTTTCATATTTATAATAACATATCAGTATATAAGAAATACTGATGTTATTACTTTATCATGAAACAACTAAATAAGAAGAAGTTGAAGAAGAAAGAATTTGAAAAGATCGGTAATGGATATTACCTCTTCTTTGAAACGCCTCTTTGAATCCTTCACTTAGGGAACTAAGATTGGTCTTTGAAGAAGACCAGGACCTCTAGGATTATTCTAGGGAAGTGGATAAGGTATTTTGTCAGGGGTTGGCCGAGCTTGAGGGCTCAATTTGGTGTGAGGAGGAGGGGGAGGAGGTGCCCTTTTACAAGGGAGGAGAGGGGCACCTTAGGAATATCTCAAAATATTATTTTATATTAAAGTCAAAATCGGTTTATAATGGTTCCAAAGGGTCTTATTTCAAAGATAAAGTGGGGAGGGGTCGAAATACTATCAACCAATAGGATTTAGACAAGTTTAGGTTATTATTTTAACCTTATCAATTAGATTTAACTCTAAGTTAAATAATTTAACTTTTACCGTGTCTTTTTGTTTTCTTACACTATATGGTTAATAAACTTACTATAACATGCCAAACGAACCCAAAATTGTTTATTATTAATATATATATCCTTATCTAAGTCATTTGGCCTAACCTTATATTTTTAGGAATAAAATAACAATTAATAATATAATATTTGATTTAAAAACTATTTTCTGTCAATTTTGACACTATTTGATATATGATTTTTGTGAAAGTCATAACAGAATTATATGTTCGATCCAAGTTGTTTACACCAACACTAATATATCATAGTAACCTAGAAGATTAGTGTAATTCATAAAAAGTCTCAAATTACATTTATTTTGGTGTTTATAACATCAATTATGTCAATATTTCATAAATAAGATAATTACTGCATCATCTTTGTGTCATAAATAAATTAAATTATTTGATGTCTAAAAATTACAAATAAAATAACCTCATGTAGGAAATATTTTTAGCTTTTTAATGAATATTTACAATCGAATTTATCTTATGTATAACTCTATATTAAAAATGTTTTAGTAAATAAACTTTGATTTTAACTCTTTTAACTCTTCTTTGAATTAAATAATAATAAATGTCCTAATCTAATCCAAGTGGGCCTAAATGATAATATTTTACACTTAAGGTTGTTTTTGGTCGAGCTAAACTTGTCCAATAGAATTAGGACATGTGTTAGGGTAATATTAATATTATTCTTACCCTTAATTACCCTATTTACTTTTAACCATGGTAAATAAAAGTGAAAAGTTACTATTCACCAAAAATTATTTTCATCTCATTGAACCACATTTTACTTACTGACATCAACCGTGTCTCTCGAATTTTTGAAATTCCATTCACAGAAGCGGTAAAATTAAGTTTTATGAAAAATTCAGTTTTTTAACTACCACTTAGTAGTTTCACTATTCATCAAAAATTGATGTTTTTTCAGAACATTGCCAAAATTTCATCCTAAGCTATATTTCATATTCCGAATTCAAAAATGAAATCTATTTTACCAAATTCATAACATAGAAGTTTCATTAATTAATTTTATAATTAAATCCCACTGTTAAAACAAATAGCGTGTTTTTAAGAAACAATATCTATCAAAAGATTGACACTGGATTATGTCTGGTTTAAATGTGAAATTACATTTAATGACCAACATTGTATTAAATTGTAAAAATATATTCTAAATATACTTTAAAACCACTGAAATTAATAATTTATCACTATTAATTATTTCGATTAAAAAAGTTGTTTTTAATTATAATTTAGTAATTTTCACTATTAATCAGAATATGAAAGTTATCCGAAAAGTACCAAAATTTCACCTTACGATAAATTCGATATTCCGAATACAAAAATGAAGTCCATTTTGAGAGCTAAAATTTCTAAAATTTAAAAAGTGTTTATTACTATTCATAACGTCTAGTTTTAATAATATTTTAATAGCATATCATTGTTTCGTGAAACTCAATATTGCGTACTACACACGCTATCGAGGAAGGTTGTGATTGCGTGTAATGCAAGGTAATTCAAATATGCGTGTTGTGCAAGCTCCTTTTTGTGTAGCGTACAACACAAGACATTAGTGAAATAAAAAGAATATTTTTCATAAAAGCTCGGGTTGTTACAGTTTCCTTATGGCTAGTACTAATTATCATCCAATTGAATTTCCATTCTAAGATATTATATGTCCATTTTTCAATAAAACCATTCATTATTATCTGGTTATTCATGACCATTTTCATGTATTAGTACTATTTTTTCCACTCTTTGGTACTCAAAATGTTTTAGAAAGTGTTCTTAAGAAAACTAAACTTTATTTCTCTCTGTAGTCAGAGATCCCGCTTTCTTCTAAAACCCATATTTTAATAAAAAAATGAAAAAATGTTTTTAAAATGATTCGGTAATGAAATTATTACGCTTTTTTCTTTTACCATTGTTTTCAAATGAATCTTCTTATCACTATATTAATAATTCATTTTTTTACCTTTAACAATAAAAAAGGAATGTTCTTTTACCTCATATGACAAGTACAGATTTACCCACCATCATTTATTTGAAGCTTCCTTTTCATTTATAAATGGTTAATTTTTAAAGAAAATGTATTTTAAACGTGATTTTCAAAGAAACAAATTATCAAAAGTTTTTTCATAATAAAAGGATATTTTCCTCATGGATTTTTTTAAATATTATTTTATAGTATTTCTATTCATCATCAACAATAAACATTTATTATTACTCCACTTTAGATTTCATTATTGATTCCATCCTTATTCTTCCTCTGGGTGGATTATTATTGATTTTTCCAAGGATAGTATTCACATTCAAATCTTTGAATCATTTGTTATTCCCCTTGAAATATTCAATCTTCTATGATAATTGAACATTCAATTTCCCCCTAATTATCAATTTCATTCATCATGTATATTACTATTACCTAAACCCTATACCATTTTACATATAGTGTCTATTTTGATAGTTATTTTATTATTTGGGAAAATATTAATTATTTCATATCCTTTATTCAATAAATATATTTGATAAGGCAGTTTATTTATTTTGATAATTCGATATAAGGAATGATTTCGACAGGTAGTGATAGGAGGAGACCGAAATTTATATAGGTCCTCAATGAATCGATAGGTTCTCATGAGAAAAATTAGTTCACAAATTAGAATTGTTTAAACCGTCTTGTGAAAGGTATTGATGGTATAGGTTTTCAGGTGCCTCAAACATGATGTCTATTAAGAAATCATTTACCTCATTTAGTTTTACTTATTATTCATCCATGATATTTTACATTGACATATCTATGGATACATTTAATTTTAAGTTATTTAGATAGAATGTGTTTCAGTTTCTTACCTTGCAATATTTATTTTGCATTATCTAGTTATTTAAATGGACTGTAATTTTAGTTATTACCTTTCCATAATATTTATGAATTTCTTTATTATTTTATTGATTATGTCGTGAACTTCCTTTTCATTTTATTTATTATATGGAATGTGAGTTCAGTTATTCACCACATCCTAATTATTATTCTCATTGATTCATTATTACTTCTTCTATATTTTTTCCTTATTAAGAATTTGAGCTAACCCTTGTTATGTTTATTTACCTAGGAATCCAAGAAGCGTACTTTGAAAGATATATAAGGATTTACTAGATGGATTATATTTATCCTTCAAGCTATTTATTTCAAAAGAATTAAATATTATGTTTTAATTAGTGTATTCTTTTCTCATGTATGTATCCCGTTTACCAAGAATACTAAACTCTTGATCCTTCGTGATTTAATTCATTGTAATATTTCCAATGTAATAGTAGTAAACACCGACTCTGGGCCTTATGGGGTCAGGTTACTTCTATTGGTATCAGAGGAAGTTTAGTATCAACCTTGGTAACTAGATTTAAGAAAACACAGGTTATAAAACATAGACCTAAGGTTGAATTTGATGATAAGTGGAGAATAAAATCCTATAATTTTGGTAACGTAAAGATTATGTGGTTATTTCTAGCAATACATCCATGTCTGGATACATCATGTGTATGTGATTTTGATACATATGTATCAAGGATTATTAACTTAGACAAGGTATTTTGAGCCTAACTTGGGGTAACCTGGTATACAACAACGAGCCTTACTTCACAACTGCTTTGACACTCCCGGGGGGTATGTTTAGGATAATTTACATTTTCTTTAAAACTAGGGTGTTTAGATTTAAAATAGGGTATCAGGATTTCAAAATCCTATAAATTGTATTATGGATAAACTCTAGACTATGGAAAGATATATGTGGAAATAAGTGGATGAAGTATTTATATATTAGGGTATCATTAAAAAATTTAGAAAAAATTATATTTTGTGATTAACATAATTTAAAGGATTTCCTTCATATTTATTTTAGGAATTATATTAATTTTTTTTTAGAATAGGATGTACTATAATCTGGGTGATAACCTATCAAATATAGGAAAGCTTCGGGTAATAAACCCTTGACTAAAAGATGATAAGGGGTTCTTGCCAACCATTAACCTATGAAATTTCCTGGATAAATTTTCATTGCTTTTAGTTAAAAAATATGATGAATAAAAGTTAATGATAAACCAGTAGTTTCACTTTGGAGGATAAGATATTAATCTATTAACCATATTGGTTTTGGAAGATAGTTAAGGAAAATAGTTAAAATTTTCACTCTTTTACAGGCCTCACGATCCTTTAAATGTTTCTTTATGTGATTCGGGCATAAAAAAATTATAATTGGTCGTTAATTTCTAGGATTAAAGTAATTAATTCGAATTTGATCAAATCACAACCAAAATTTATGATTTTTCATATGAAATTGAAACCTATCATTTAATAATATTTCATTATATTCTAGAGTAGTAAAATAATTACCAATCATTAGGAAAATGTCCTAAAAATAAATTTTTTTCCTAATATCTTAATTTCTATTGAATCTGTGGTCTTCTAAATCATCACAGATTTATTGTTTTGAGGTTCTCAACTTTCCATTGATCATTTAATTGTTTGTCATTGATGACCCCATTCACTCCTTATAAATATTTACATTTTTTTACAAGTACGTATCTCTACATTAAACTAAAGTTCTCTTACTTAGAGACCTAGTTTCATGGTAGTACATGTAAATTATGTAATTTCTATTCTCTCTTTTATAGAGGATGAATTATAAACCCTTCTCATGATATGGGATTTGAAACATAGGAAGTATCAAACAATCTATCTTCATGATCGAGTTTAAATTTTGAGGATGAAATATAAATAAGGTGGGGAGAATGTGATGAACTGAAAATCTATAGTAAGAACCTTTTATTCGATAGCGTGTATGACACGCAACATCGAACATGTAAGGTAATATAATATCTAGATACTTTATAAAATATTTACTATTTAAAATAGATTCTATGTATTTCAATACATGCAACACCGAGTTAGCTTGTGTTGCATGCAATAGAGGCCTTCCCTGATAGATTATGTTACAGGCAAGAGTGTCCTTCCTTGATAGATTGTGTTACATGCAAAAATGACCTTCCTTTATAGCTTCCAATACACACAAGGCCAATTTTCACCAAATAATAATGTATTATTAAAATATTATTATTTAATGTAATATGATATAACCTAGCCATTATGTTAGCAGTTATAAATATTATTAACTAACTTATTAAATTTTTGGTTTATATAAATATAAAATGAATTCATTGGTAACCAACTAATGATAAATTAAAATAAGAACCAATTGGATATAAAAATGAAATATTATTATTTATATACATCCAAAGGAGTTTTGTCTTAATAATCATAGTTAATTAAAATTAAGGAATGATTTTAATGAAATATATATGTTATATATTAAATAAAATATTTTTTATATTAATCCATTATGTTTGAAATGCATAAGATAAGAATAAACCCTATTTTACATATAAAACCTATATTTTTATAAAGGCAATTTTACCACCTTTTAATAGAGAACCCATTTAAAATTAGAATTTTGACAATTTAATTGATTTAATATATAAAAATAAACGTAATATTGGATATATAAATATAATAATTATTTTAGGGTTAATTTTTTGTTTTTTTTTTGAAACATTTCTTATTTAATGAATAGTTAAAAATACTGAATTTTAGTTCAAAACTTCTTTTTTATCTAATTTATTTATATGGTTAAATTATATTTTTAATTTGTTGTAATGTTTAAATAGATAATATTTTTATAAATTAATAAAATCTAAGTCATTGGAATAAATTTTAATTTTAAATTGATTATAAAAAATAGAAAACATTCAAACATTTTTACCTTAAAAACATGCATTGTCGTCCCATCTTCGGGATTAAATTTAAATTAATTTCTACAACATATGTGATTTGAATTTGGAAAAATGGATTCCATATTTGGAATAAAAAAAATTTATAATTTCTAATAAGACTAAATTTGTTTTTTATAAAAATATTAGTGAAAGTAATTAAAATTAATTACAATTATTAAGGTAAAATTAAGCTTAATAAAGGAATAAACCTTTAACTTAAGTGGCCAAATGACCTAGAAACTTCCCCAAAACCCCTTTTATGGACATAATTAGGACATTAACCTTACATTATTGAGTTTTTTGGTTTTTTCTGACATTTCATTTGGTTAAAACATGGGTACACCTAACTTGATTTCAAAAGGCCAAGTGAGTCCTTTTCCTCCCTTATAAAAGGCCGCCATCTCTCCCCATTCTTGACACATCTCAAACTACATAAATTTGAACAGATATCTTCCCATATAGCTTCCCAACACCCCTCCACTTGAACTTTAAGCCTCCATTTTAGTATAAATCCTTCCAAGGAATCCTTTTGGTAGAAACCAAAAGTAGTTACCCGATTAAGAGGTAATGTCTTCTCTCAAGATTTCTAGTTTTATTTCCATTCTCCAACCCCCCATAAATTCTTATTATATTATTATATAACAACAAAAATATCCATAATATACTATTATTTTTTTATCCTAAAGGTTATACCTACACTTACACACACCACCATCTAATGGGTAACGAACATATTGTTCCTGTGTATGACAAACTACTGCCTCACGAAATAATGATTGTTCATTTTCCTTTACCAACATTCATGGTTGGAAATTATGATTGAGTCTCTGTTTATATATGATATAAATGATATTTATTATTTCTTTATACTTCTTTAATTTTTTTATAACACATACCTTTAATACGTTCCATTTTTTTAATACGAAAACTTTGTTTGAGGAAGTGTGGATTATCGCCCCTCAAAGCGATGTGATTTGTTCACGTGATCCATGGAATGTATAAATGATGATCATATTTAAAAATAATTGACATAAAAAAACTTTTTATGATATTAATGAAATAATTACCTTTCTTTATATATACTATATATATATATATATCATTTTCTTTATTACCATTTCACACACATAAAAAGTGATAAAGTCGTTTGTTGACACGTGGACTACCGTCTCCTCAACACGATGTGATTCATTTTACATCACAATAATTCTATATAAAAGTATATATGATTTAATCATATGTTATTTATGATATAATGATCATTTTTTAAAGATATGGTATTACATACCTTCTCTCAATAACAATCATTGAAAAATAAGAGCATTACTCATGCGTACGTACAACCTACCATCTCCATGATTATAACGTTCGTTCGTTTTTCATAACCATATTTATTGATTTATTTCAAATGCATAATTAATTAAATAATATGATAAATATTTCACGATTATTATTTTTGAGATGTTATATAATGACCACTTTAACCATAGTTGACCTACCAATGTTATTTTTGACACATAATCTGTATTTGTTCTAAACACCCAATGTAAACAGAATTTTTCAAGTAGTTGTATAAAACATAGTATAAAGTGAAATAAAATTAATTATAAACTTGAAAAAGTTTCTCAATAAATTAGAAAATTAAAATATTTTCATTATACAGGAAGTGGATGGATGTTCACCCAAAAGGAAACTCAAGGTAATGGATTTTCATCTCACTTTTTACATCTGTGAGATAAATGTCATATTCAAAATTTTATTATTTTGTGTGGTGTATATACTACCAATTTTGACATATAATATCATGATTTATTATATCATCATTGTATTTAAAAATTACATTCAATATAATTCATTCATGAGTCTTATGATTTAAAAATTTTCAAATGTTGTATGGGAAACCTTGGGATGTTTAAAGATTATTTTCCTCAAGAATAGTACTAATGATCTTGCGATGAAACTACCATTAGAGGAAATTTTATAAAAACATTTCATCAAACCCATTCATTATTATCTAGTTATTCATGACTATTTTCAAGTATTAGTACCCTTTTTTACACTCTTTGGTACTGAAAATGTTTTAGAATTTTTTTTAAGAAAACCCAACTTTATTTATCTCTTTAGTTGGTGAACCTGTTTTATTTTAAAAATCAGGTTTTAATAAAATGTTTTCAAAAATATTTTTCAAATGATTTGGTAAATAAATTTTTATATGTTTTCTCTTTTACCATTGTTTTGAAAGGAATATTCTTTAATCATTTCAAACAATGTATTTTTATAACCTTCCAATGTGAAAATAGAATGTTCTTTTACCTCGCACATCAAGTACGGATTTACCTTTCATCATTTTTTTGAAGCTTCCCTTTCATGTATAAAAGGATACTTTATAATGAAATTTTTTTCCAAAGTGATTTTCAAAGAAACTTTTTTCAAAAAGGTTTTCAAAATCATAGTATTTTCCCCAATTTTTTTAAAGAACATTTTATAGTATTTCTATTCATCACCATCAATAGAAACTACAACAAAACTAGGTTTATCAAATACTAGGGATTTAATAGTGCTAGCTAAAAATGATGTTAAAGACCCCCTTTGTCATTGCTTCAAGAAAACATTAAATGAGGTATTTAATAATGATAAAAAAAACATTGTTAAAGGGGTACCTTTATCACCACTTTTAAAAAACCACTGATAAATGATATCTATTAACAGTACTTGTAAAAAAACACTGTTAAAGGGGGGTCCTTATCAGTGCTTTTTGAAAAGCACTGATAAAGACCCCTCTTTATCAATGCTTTTTTAGTAGCACTAATAAACGTATACTTAAAAAAATTTCATTATGAATAATATATTAATATTGATATAAATATAATATATATTTTTCGAAATGTGTTTTAGATAAGGTAAATAGAATTTTACACTTAATATATAAGATATTTAGTGAAAATGAATTACAAAATAAATAAAAATTATTTTTAATTAATATTTTTTTCTCTGATTAATAGTCATTTAATATTAATTTGAAGATAGATAATGAAAAAAATAATAAAATATCTCAAATAAGTTGAAAATGTAACTCCAACTTCAAAAAGTAATAACTTTTGATCTGTGTTTCCATTTATACTCTACCTCATGTCAAATAAAATTTTTTCATGAGATCTACACCCTTAGTGAAAATGGTAAACCTCTATCACATGTTTAAAGGCCAGAAAATCTCATAAGATATCAAAAATAGAGTTTTTAGTTAGGGTACCCTGATTTTTTTACATTCGATGGATTTTTAACCAATTTTAAGGGGGTGTTATAGACTTTTTTGGTGGTGACTAATTTTATTCCAAGTTATTACATTTATATTAATATTATGGTTTTGAAATTTTATCATTTTTCATAATTTAATGTTATTTATAATTAAATATATGCATGTTTCTTATGTTTACTTATAATAAATCACTCATATAAATGCATATATCAACATATTTATCTAAAAATGTATATTCTAATACATGTAAATAAATACATATTCTAAAGATTTATTTAAAATAATATCTATCCATTTTTACATTATATATACATATACATATGTGTGTATTAATAAAGTGATATATATTTCTATTATATTCTATTATATATAAATGAATATAATATATAATATATTTAAATAAATATAAGTATATATATATCACACACACACATATATATTGTATAAATGTATTTTAAATTAATTATATATATATGTATATATATATATATATAAACAGAAATATCATTAAATAGAAATCAAAACTACAAAGTGTAGTGGTAAAGGTGTTCCATCTTCGAAGGAGAGGTGTAGGGTTTGAGTCCATGAAGATGCACATAAGGATAGAAATTCACAACATGATGATAAAAGGCGGCGGGTTGAAAAACACTGATAAAGGGGGGTGGAGCACCATTAAAGGGTTCATGGAAGCACTGATAAAGGGGGTCAAGCTCATAGGTGTCCAAAAAATATAATTTTACCCCCTTTAATAGTGCTGCCTTTATCATCACTAAAAAATGTTATCAAATGCCCCCTTTAACATCACTAAAAAGTTGTTGTTAAAGGACACTTTTAAAAATGTTTTTTATCATTGTTAAAGGGGGACATTAACAGTGTTTTTTTAGCACAGATAATGTTTTGATCTTTTTACCACGCCCATATTGTCAGTGTTTTATTGGAATTGATAAAGGACTATTCTATCACTTTTAAAGGACTATTTTGTAGTAGCAAACCCTTTATTTTTACTCCACATAAGATTTTTTTAATAATATCATCTGTATTATTTCTTTGAATGGTTTGTTATTTATTTTTATAAGGATAGTATTCACATTCACTTCCTTGAATTATTTGTTATTCCCCTTGTAATATTCAACCTGCTTTGATAATTAAACATTGAATTTACCCCTAATTATCCATTTCTTTCATCATGGATGTTACTAATTCCTAAACAAGATACCATTTTACATATGATGTCAACTTTGATAGTTATTTTATTATTTCAGAAAATATTGATAATATGGTATTTTTTATTCAATATAGATATTTGGTAAGGCATATTATTTATTTTGATTATTCAATTTGAGGAATAATTTGGAAAATAAGTGATGGGAGGAGACTAAACGTTATATAGATCCTAAATTCATTAATAGGTTCTAATGAGAAAAATTATTTGTGCAAATCAGAATATTTTAAATCGTCATGTGAAAGGTGTTGACGGTATAAGTTTTCATGTTCCATTGACATGCCATCCATTAAGAAGCATTTACCTAATTTAGTTTCTTTTACTATTCATCCATGAGATTTTGTTTCAATATATATTTGGATACATTACATTTTTAATTATTTAGATAGTATGTGTTTTAGTTTTTTACTTACCATATTTATTTTTTTCTTATATACTTATTTTAATGTCATGTGTTTTCATTTATTACCCTGTCATGTTGTTTATGCACTTATTTCTCAGTTTATTGATTATATGGCATGTGAATTCCGTTATTTAAAATTTCATAATTATTATTCTCATTGATTCATTATTTATTATACGATATTTTGACCTTACTAATCATTTTATATCACCCTTTTTGTATTTATTTACATAGGAATCCAAGAAACACACTATGAAAGATATGTAGGGATTTATTAACAAGATTAGAGTTATCCTCAAAGCGATTTATTTCAAAAGAAGAAGAAAAATATTTAGTAATTAGTTTATTATTTTCTCATGTATATATATATTTCATCAAGACTACTAAACTCTCAGTCCTTGGGGATTTAATTCCTTGTAATCATGTCAATGCAATAGTAGTAGACACCAACTTTAGGCCTTCTATGGTAGGGTCTCTACAGATCTCCTCTTTGAGACGATAGGGTTAGTTTTTTGAGAAGACCAGAACCTATAATATGTGTATATGGATGTTAAGAAGATAAATGGGTAGGGTTTGGTCGACCTAGAAGGTTAAAATTGGTGTAAGGAAGTGAGGGAAAAATTTCCCTTTAATAATTTAGGTGGGGTATTTAAGGAAACTCCCAAAATATTAAATTAATATATATTATTATTTATTAAAAATGTCATAAAAGTGAGTTATTTAATACCTAAGATGAGTATGGGTCTAAATCCTCATAGAAATTAATTTTTAGACATGTTTAGGTCACAATGTTAACCTTATCATTTGTCTTTAGCCCCTAGTTAAACCCTTTATCTCTTACCATGACAACTTTTTTTTACACTTTAGGGATAATATAGTTACTATAAAATGATAAAAGAACCCCAAATGGATCATTGAGGACATATTTAACCTTATTTTAGTTATTTTGAAGAATTTAATTTTTTTTATGAATTTTATATCATTTAATAAAATATTTTTTTAAGTATCATTTTTTTCATTTTTGATATTATTCAATATTTGTCTTTTTAAAAAATATCTGAACATCATGATAACATCGAACTAAAACTTATAAAATATCACTAACATTTCTAAATTATCAATAAAATCCATGGATGTCATTAATTATGTCAATTTTTATTTATTTTAATGTTTTTAATATCATTTATTCTTTATTTCCATTAATTAAACAATTACTACCTCATTATTATGAAAGCATTTAATTAAATTATTTATTCTCTAAAAAGTTTAAATTAATTATCATGTTGAATATAAATTTATTATCTTTAAAATGAATATGTATGGTCTAATTTATCTTTTCTATAACCATGTATTAAAAATGTAATACTTATTAAAAACATGAGTATGACATTTTTAACTTATCTTTAAATAAAATAAAATAAATGTATTATTCTCATCCAAGTGGCTTAGAAAGAGTATAATTTCGGCCTAATGATGCTTTTGGTAGAAAACCACTCATTAAATGAAATTAGGACATGTGTTGGGGTAATTTTATAATATCATTTATATCCATAATTACCTAATTTACCCTTAACTATGGTAATTAAAATATTACTAAATTTTACCTTTCATATGACCAAAAATAAAAGAAACTTTTTAACATAATTTGGACCCACAAATTACAAATATAGAATCCAATTTTCTTAATTCAAAACATATAATTTTTAGTAATTAATTTAAAACTAATCTTGTTGACAGTGTGAGAAAATGAGTTATTAATGTTTAAACCTGCAAAAGATTGAAACATTTTTATATCTAAATTCATTGTAAAATTGATTAAAATAATAAAAACTGTATAAAATAATAAAAATAATATATTTATACTTTAAAAACATTCAATAATATAATTTAAAACTTTAAATTATTTTGTTGAACAAAATTTTTTTTCAATTAAAATTTAGTATTTTTCACTATTCATCAAAACATGAAACTTATCATAAAAAATACCAAAAATTTAACTAAAGTAAAATTTTATATTTATATTAAAATGATGAAGATTATTTTCTCAAATAGAATTCAAAAAATTGTCAAAATTTTATTTAAAATAGGTTCTCCAATAAAAGACGATAAAATTGTTTTTATAAAAAAAATATGTTTTATGTGTAATATTGGGTTTGTTATTATCTTATACCTCTCAAATATATTCTATGAATATCAAAAATATTTTATTTTATATATAAAATATATATTTCATTAATATCATTCAATAATAGTAATTAATTTAAATTATTAGAATAAAATGACTTTGTGAGCATAAAAATAGTTTTTTAAAAAACATCTCATATATATTCATTTGGTTACTATATTCATTTTTATTAATTTAGAACCAATGAATTCAGCCATATATTTTCATAAGTTAGTTAATACTATTCATAACCACTATCTTAATGTCTATATAATATCTAATTATATTAAATAATGATATTTTAATAATATATTGTTGTTTGGTAAAACTCAGTCTTGCATGTATGGCAAGCCAAAAAAATGTTCTGTGTAGCATAATTATATTTTGGTATTGAATACAACATAATCTATAAAAGAAAACGAATTTATTTAAGAAGTGACATACTGTAAAATTTTGTGGTGTTCCAGGTGATGTAGGGACATCGGGTATTTATGTTAATGCATTTCATCTACAAGGTGTAGATTTTTTAACATTATTCACTCAATATTGAAAATTAAATTATTTTATTTCCATGCATTATGTGAAGACCCAACCCTAGAAAAACCATGAGTCGGTGCCTTTTGATCGTGATGTGTCATTTTAAAACAAAAATATGCACTGATAAACACACATCACGTCCTATACAGAGGATCGAGGTCGGTTCGGGCTCTATGAAACCGGTAACTTCAGAAATGTTTCATCTCATAAAAACTCTTACCTGAAAATTTAAATTCAAAACGTTCAGTGAGAATAAGAATTCCCAGAAAGGGGTTTAAAAAAACCAATGAAACTTTTGAAAGCATTTTTTAAAAACTTATCGAAAGAAAATTCACTTATAGAAAACTGTAACACATGTTACATAAGATAAAAGTTCTCAACTAAGATATTCAAGGAATACAAGATTCAATTAGGACATTTTCAAAAAGGTGTAGTAAAAGATAGCCTAAACAAGTCTGACTTATGAATTTTTAAGTACAAATTAAACCGTTAAGTGTAATACTTAATCAGAGTTATGTGTGAAGGAAAAAAACTTCAATTTCATATGTTGGTTACTATTTTACATGAATTATGCCCCAAACATTTACTTGTGACATCAATAAGAACTTGATAAAAACATAAGGGAAAGAGTAGTGAAAGAATAGGCATATCATCTTGAAATGATCAGGTAACATGACTTGAATATGTGGCTTCAACATTTCATTTAGACAGTCATGAACATATCACTGAGGTTTATCCCCAACGTGTCAATACAGAAAAATTATAGAGGTTATTCTCTAGGGTATCGCGAAGCTTATCATCTCTAGAGATTAATTCTTTACCCAATCCATTGGAGCGCTATCAGGTCGCACCCTTAATATGTCTTTACTATCATGTGAGCCACATAAATAAATAATTTACTTAAAAGGGGTTGTATATTCAAGATGTCCCATACCACATTGAATAGTTTATTCATAGTTGGTCATAGTAGTTGAATTTACATACATTATAAATGAGAAAGACATCTAGATGATTAAAAACCAAGCTAACAATCAGATGACCGTTATTAAAAGGAAATAAGAAAGGCATATTATGGCATATAAATTGAAATCTAAGGTATTGAAAGAACTAAAAACTAGAATTTATCACATGAAAGTTTCTTCTTGAAATTCTAAAATTTTATCATCCAATTGATTACAAGGTTAACCAAAAATATCAAGTAGGGTTTTGAGCTTGCACATGGTAAACAATTCAATATTGTTAAGCCTTTGCATAATACTGAATAATTTCCATGATAGAAACCATGAATATTCACCATAAGCAATATCATTTAAAACAGATGAAAAACAACTAAGTTACTCTTAAATGTGGATATAAGTTTTGTTTAACACCCTATTTCATATGTTTTTAAACCTCCACCTAAACTCGAGAATTAATGTATAAGGACCTTAACAACTGAAATCAATATTCAGGCAATATATAAAATATATGTATGTACCCGATCTCAAACTAAAAAATTGGCACACCCATGTGTGTTAATCCCCTATGAATATTAGTTCAACAACATTTTGTATAGGGCAGGTCAATCCCTTAGTCATAAATTTTTTTTATGAAAACCTACAAAAAAATATTTTTATAAAAACCTGATCATATATATAATAGTTTAAAAATTTATTTATTATTTAAATATGAAATTATGTGTATGTGAATATGTGCAGTGCAAGAATAATTAGACCCAAACTTCATAAATATATCCAGAGTAGAAAGGTCATGCCCATTCCTACATATAACGGACGCAAATACATATAACCAAATGTATATATGTATTTTCAAAACAAAAAAATGAGTCCAGGTATAATCCTTACATTATTTAAGTTATTTGAATGCAAGAGAACCTGAAGGCCTTGGTTCAACATTTATGAATGTTTGGACTGAACCGTAAGGATAAAAAAATATATATATTTTTCAAATATATAAGTGTATATATTCTCAAAGAAGAAAAACAAGGGAAAACTAAAAACCCTTACCTTAAAAACCATGGAAAGGAGGACATCTGGGAGGGTTGGTCGGGCTCGCTGGAGACTTGAATGGGATAGAAGAACTGAGAGGTCTCGGTTATATATATATATATAAGCTCACACACCACCTTCCACGAAAAAACGTACCACTTGCATTTCATTCAATGGGGGGTGTCATGCTTGAAGAAAACGAGGAGATATGGGGGTCCCTTGATGTCAGAAGTGAAGAAAACGAGGGATGTTCAATAGATTAGGGTTACTGGTGTAACCCATGCATGGAGGAAGAAGACGACGAGGTAAGGGGAAATGTCGGGGAAACCCCGATTGTCTAGATCAATCCCAATGTCAATCCAAGTGATGAGATGCGTCTGTTGTTTTAAAATAATTAAGTGGCTTAGATTAGAGATAAGTTTCATCGGATGGTCTAAGTTCGAAGCGACAATTTAAAAACCTCGAATGACCATAATTAGATTGTGCCGGATCGAATGGATGAAAAAACCACGGAGAGAGATGCGGTTGGTGAGGGTCAAGTGTGGGATCGGAAACAAAGGCCCAGATCACGTGCGACGTGATCTCACCATCCAGATCATGTATTTCCTAAAGAACTGCTTCCCACATCGAAATGGATAGCAGTTTTTTCCTCCCTTATAACCCTGAGCCTCCCAACGAGTGCTTAAAAATTACACAACACACACGAAGGGGGCCATATACATGGGCTCCCTCTTGAAGGACTTGGCCTACGCAGACCCCGCCGCATCCTCACGCCCGCACATGTGTGCCTATACGCTCTTGCTCTCTTCCGAGCACCCTTTGAGGAACATCTACCTAAGCTCGGGCCGACCTTGGCTTGGGGAAGAGGGTCAAGCTCAAGCACTTCGTGTGAGTTCCCTCTTTCGGACCTAGCCAAAAAGGGCTGGCCCTAGTGGGCCAATTCTTTTTAAAAAGGCTACACTAGAAAAATGTTTTAAGAATAGGAAACAATACATTTATTAAAACTACATAGAAATTTATATTTTTAAACATTACTGAATACTAATTAAACTTGTTTTAGTTAGAAGTATTTCTAAAATTAAAAATACTAAAACCATTTTTTTAACTAAAAAAGTTACGAAAAGGAAATTTTAATAAACATATATTATAATTTATATACTAGTATCCATGAAAATGTAGTTCAATCAAAAAATAATATAATTTGATAAACTCAAATGTATTTTATAACATTATTTAAGAAATGAAAATCGTTACATTATATTTGAAAAATTCAAAATGTTTCTTGAATTCCTTAATTCATTTCAAAATCACTTAAGGGTGAATTTATGTTTTACAACATATATTTTTAGAATTCATAAATGATGGTTTAATTATAACCATAATCATAACTCAATTATTTGGAAACTAATTAATATTTATATAAGTTTACTTATCCTAACAAGGTCCAACGACTATTTTTTTTATAACCGTTAGCTTCCAACGGTCACTAGAACAACAGTTGAAAAAAATTTCCTCTAAAAGAGAACCTTATGGTGTCCTAAAACTCAAATGGAAGAAGATGGTGCTTCCCATTCTGCTAATGCTCAGAATGGTTTTTATGATAACAGTGGTGATGTTTTTTGCTTTAGTTGACTCGAAGGATCTCCTTTACTTACTGGGACTGGTTGTGGTGATTGGGGGTCTTCTAGTACTTTTGATAGGGTTTTTAATAGGTATATATGGTTAGCATGATTACTATTTAGATCTCAGTGTATTGTAGACACTACAGTGTTCTTATTTAAATAAATAGCCCTATGCTCATCCTTTAAATTTTTGTTCTATTAAAAGGGCGTTAACAAATGTAAATGCATAATATCATCATTATATGACACCCAAAATCTGGGGTGTTACATTACTACCCCCATCAATGAATTGGGTCCCCACAATTACTTTCATACAAACCTGCTAAGAGGTAGCTCTCAGTTGTTCCTACCATATCTCCCATCGTAGAGGATCCCCTGGTGCATTCAACGGAACACCCAAATTGGTGCTCAACTCCTCTATTTCTCTGATCCAGATAAACATCTGGCAGAAGGTGTTGATATCATGCACCGAACCCTCAGGCTTCCAGAAGGAGGATCGAATGGTACAAAGTTTGGAAATGTCCATATGGACCAACGTACAAAGAACTTTCCGAATTATGGATCGATCGAGAACATCAAAGTTATAGACATTGTCAAACAGGCTAACACTGAGAAGTTGGTACATGTAGATCTCATAATCATTTCCCTCTAAAGAACCCTCTTGAAATTTTACTCAGGCTATGTATTTTCGTTGTAGGGTGAAACATAGGAAGAGCCCTTCGTGGTATATTCCTCTCCACTTATGCTCGACCAATTGTGTTGAGCCTATGTGGTAGTAGATGGGAGCATTCCCTTGACAGATGCGGAGAATACCCAGATAGTTGGTCACCTCAATAATTGCTTGCACGTTCCTCGCAGGTTTGCAAAGTGATGATACTCATCTTCAGAGTTTTTGATTACAATAATATCCAGTATCTCAGTAAGAAGAGATAACATGTGGGTTTTTCCTTCCATCTGAACGTTTAAGATGAGAGTTCAATCACTTGAAATCCATCATAAAATATAAACAATGTAACGACATAGGAAAGAAGAGATAAAAAAATATGTTCTTTATACAACTACTGGTGCATAACGTAAAATGGGTCTAATGGTTTCCTCAGTTCCCTAACACACGAATTCCCAAGACAAGCTGAAAACTCTCTATATCCCTAAACTATATGCAACCTGAGCAATCAAGTTCGATGTCTTGGGAGCACATATGGTATCTCCATAGTCTGACATGTGGGGTGTAAAAATGTGAGACATCCCTATGTACTTGTTGTTTGTACACAGGATGAGAGGCTTTGTATTCAAGGATGCCAATGTCCATCCTTAGAACAAAACGTCCATAGGACAAGACATGACACATGTATGATGCATGGAGATCTCCCTCTGTAGAAGCCTCTTGGAAGGCTGTGAGGGACGAGATGCCTTCCACTACGGTGATGCATCTAAAAATTCCCTCGTAGTACTTCCCCCATCATGTGTAAGATTAAAACTGGTCTTGCATCATAAAGATGTATTCTAGACCTGCTCTTCAGTAGATTTGATGTACTTTGGGAGAGTTGGACACATCATAGATATGTTTGCATGACATACGGTTATGGGCATAGTTCATAAATGCTTCATAGATGGATATGGAAATTATGGTTTCTAAGGACCCATTTTAAAGAGACAAAATATTAGTACCTTCATTTTCCATCTAAAAATTAAGAAAACTCGTTTTTAGTAATGCTGAAATATATTTTTGTCTGTTTCAATTCTGGCTTTTCAGGGTTATCCAAACTGAATCCTCTGATACAGACTGTGAAGACCCGACCCTAGAAAAAGAAATATTCAGTGCCTTTTGAAAAGAATGTGTCATTTTAAAATAGAAACATTAACTAATAAACACACATCACGTCTCATACAAAGGATCGAGTTCTCTTCGGTCTCTGGGAAACCAGTAACTTCATAAATTTTTCATCTGATAAAAGTTGTTACCTGAAAATTAAAAATTAAAAATGTATGGTGAGCATATGAATGCCTAGTAAGGGGTTTAAAATAAACCAATGAAACTATAGAAATAATTTTTTAAAAACTTATCCAATGAAAATTATCTTATAGAAAATTGTAACACATATAACATAACATAAAAGTGCTCAACTAATATTTTCAAGGAACACATGAATCAATTAGGACATTTTCAAAAGGGGGTACTAAAAGATATCCTAAACATGTATAACATATGAATGTTTAATAACATATTAAACCATTAAGAGTAATACTTAATCATAGTTGTGCGTGAAGGAAAAAACATCAATTTCATATGTTTGTTACTATTTTACATGATTCATGCCCCAAACATTTACTTTTGACATCAATATGAACTTGATAGAAACATAAGGGAAAGAGTAGTGACAGAATAGGCATATCATCCTGAAAATAACTTGTAGCATGACTTTAATATGTGGCTTCAACATAACATTTAGACATTCATGAACATATCACCGAGGTCCTTCCCCAAGGTGTCAATAAAGAAAAATTACCGAGGTTATTCACCAGGGTATCGTGAAGCTTGTAATCTCTACATATTATTTCTTTACCCAATGCATTGGAGGGATATCAGGGCACACCATTAATATTTCATTACTTTCATGTGAGCCATATAAATAAATACTTTACTTAGACGAGGTTGTATATTTAAGATGTACCATACCACCTTGAATAGTTCATTCCTAGTTGGTCATAATAGTTGAATTTACATATCTTATAAGTGAGACAAGAATCTAGATGATTAAAAACCAAGAAAACAATCATATGAAAATTATTAAATGGAGTGAAGAAAGGAAGATTGTTTCACATACATTGAAATCTACGGTACTGAAAGAACAAAAAACTAGAATTTATCACATGCAAGTTTGTTCTTGAAATTCCAAAATTTTGTCATCCAAATAATTACAAGGTGAACCAAAAATCTCAAGTAGGGTTTTGAGATTGCACATGCTAAAACATTCAATATTGTTAAGCCTTTGTATAATACTAAATAATGTCCATGATAGAAATCATGAATCTTCACTATAAGAAGAATCATTTAAAAGATAGGGGAAACATATAAGTTACTCTTAAATGTGGATATATGTTTTGTTTAACACCCAATTTCTTATGTTTTTAAAACTCCACCTATACTCAAGACATAATGTGTAAAGACCTTAACAACTGAAATCAAGGTTCATGCAATATATAAAATACATGTATGTACCCAAACTCAAATAGAAAGATTGGCACACCCATTTGTGTTAATCTCCAATAAATATTAGTTCAAAAACGTTTTAAATAGGGAAGGTCATTCCCTTATTCATAAAAATTTGTTTATTAAAACCTACAAAAAATTATTTTATAAAAACCCAATCATATATATAACATTTTCAAAATTTATTTATTATTTAAATATAAAATTCAGTGTATGTGAATATGTGCAGTGCATGAACAATTATACACAAACTTCGTACATATAAACGAAGTAGAAAGGTCATTACCATTCCTAAATATAGCCGACATATATATATATATATAACCAGAAGTATATATGTATTTTCAAAACAACAAAATAAGGCCAGGTATAATCCTTACATTCGTTAAGCTATTTTAATGCATGAGAACCTGAAGGCCTAGGTTCAACATTTAAGAACGTTTGGACTGAACCGTAAGGTTAATATATATATATATATATATATATATATATATTTGAATATATAAGTTTATATATTCTCAAAGAAGAAAAACGAGGCAAAAATAAAAACCATTACATTAAAAACCAAGGAAATGAGGACTTTAGGGAGGGTTGGCCAGGCTCACTGGAGACTTGAACGGGAGAGAAGAATTGAGAAGTCTCAGTTATTTATATACCAAAGCTCACAAACCACCTTGAATGAAAAAAATTACGTACTTGCATTGCATTCTATGGGGGGTGTTGTGCTTAAAGAAAATGAGGATACATGGGGGTCCCCGGTGGTTAGAGGTGAAGAAAATGAGGGGTGGGCAATAGGGTAGGGTTACTGGTGTAACCCATGCATGGAGGAATAATAAGACACGGCTAGGGGAAATTCTAGGAAAACGGATAGTCCAGATCGATCCCAATATCAATCCAAGGGATGAGATGCGTCCATTGTTTTAAAATAATTAAGAGGCTTATATTAGATCTAAGATTCATGAGACGGTATAACTTCGACGCGGAAAATTAAAAACCTCGAACAACCATGATTATATCATGCTGTATTGAACGGTTGACAAAAAATGAGGAGGGAGACGCGGTCACTGTGGGTCGAGCGTGGGATTAGAAACAACGGCCTAGATTGTGTGCGATGAGATCCAACGGTCCAGATCGCATTTCTCCTGAAAAACTGCATCCCACATCGTAACAAAGAGTGGTTTTCGACTCGCTTATAATCCCAGGCCTCCCAACAAGTGCTCATAAATAACACAACACCCACGAAGGGGGCCCTATACATGGGCTCCTTCCCGTAAGCCTTGGCCTACCCAGACCCCACTGCGGCCTCACGCCAGTACTGGTGCACCTATGCACTCATTCTCGCTCCCGAGCACCCATCGGGGAACCTATGCCTGAGCTCGGGCAAACCTTGGCTTGGGGCAGAGGGTCAGGCTTAGCGACTTCATGTGAGCTGCCTCCCTCGGCCCTAGCCCAAAAGGACTGGCCCTAGTAGGCAATTTTTTTAAAAAAAGCTACACTAAGAAATGTTTTAAGAAGAGGAAACAATCCATTTATTAAAACTATATGGAATTTTATATTCTTAAACATTAATGAATACAAATTAAACTTGTTTTAGTTAGAATTATTTCTAAAATTAAAAATACTAAACCCCTTTTTTAAATCAAAAAGTTACAGAAATGAAATTTTAATAAACCTACATTATAATTTATATACTAGTATCCTTGAAAACATAGTTCAATAAAAACATAATTTAGTTTAAAAAACTTAAACATAGTTTATAAAATTATTTAAGAAATTAAAATAGTTACATTCTATTTGAAAAATTCCCAATGTATTTCAAATTCCTTAATTCTTTTCAAAATCACTTAAGGGTGAAATGAAGTTTTACACCATATCCTTTTAGAGTTCATAAAATATGGTTTAATTATAACCATAATCATAACTCAATTATTTGGAAACAAATTATTATTTAAATAATTTCACTTATCCTAACAAGGTCCAACAACTATTTTTTTTATAACCATTAGCTTCCAATGGTCGCTAGAGGAATTGTACAAAAAGTGTCCTATAAAACCAAACCATACGGTGTCCTAAAACTCAAAAGGAAGAAGATGGTGCTTCCCATTCCGCTAATTCTCATCATGGTTTCTATGATCGCAGTGGTGATGTTTTTCATTTTAGTTGACTCAAAGGGTCTCCTTTACTTATTGGGCGTTGTTGGGGTGATTGGGGGTCTTCTAGTAGTTCTGATATGGTTTCTAATAGGTATAATTGGATAGCATGATTACTCTTTTGATTTCGGTGTATTGAAGACACTACGGTGTTCTTATATTAAAAAAGAGCCTTATGTTTATCCTTTGTGTTTTTATTTAGTTAAAAGGGATTTAAAAAAAGTAAATTCATAATATCATCATTATATGATACCTAAAATCCAGGGTGTTAGACATTGTTTTTTTACTTGTCATAATATTCATTTTTAGTTCATTTTTTGTATTTTCAGATGTTGAATTTATGAATTATTGAGCTTGAGCTTCTTTTTTTAGTTCATGTGGGCCTTTTGTTCGGTTTATACATTGGGAATGTGCCATTAGCCATGATCCGCTTTCCCATTCGATCTATGTATTCCTCATACCTGGTGTTGATCCATTGATCCTTATGATCCTACAGTTTTCTATTCCTCCTTTTTTCATTCTTCATGAAATGGATTGACTTGATCTATGGGTGACCCCTGATATCTTATCCTCTAATGTCATATGTCCTTATTTTTTTGTTTAAGTGGTTATGTTGGAACAGTTATCTAGATTTTTCATATCCTTGGTTATATGCTCTAGTATTCCTCTACCCCTACTATAATGAATCCTCGGTTTGGAATCTACCTCTCCACTTGTGGGATATTTAGTTGGGAGATAAATCTCCATGGTTTTCAGATCTCTAGTTTTCCTCGAGGTAGAAGAGTAAATGAAGGAGCACTAGTGGGATTCCTTGACTTACCAAAGTTGAAATAGTGATATAGATAAGTTTTCATCATCTTAATCTATTCTTTTTAGGAGCTCTGATGAGGTCCTAGTGTTCCTTGGTGTTCCTTTTACCTAGATGGAAATGATGATTATATAGGAGTGCAATCTCAATGACCGTAACAACAAGACCTAATTACGTAGAGGCTCTATGAAAACACATAGGAGAGATTCATCCCTTGTAAGGGGCTTTAGTATGGTATTCTTCTTCTTTTTTATAAGTTATTTATGCCTTGTATTTTATTATTCTTTGGTTCTACGTTGTGTGTGTTATTTTATTTTTTCCAAGGTGCACAGTATATGATGAATCCCCAACATCATTCTACTATGAGTCCTGGCATTTCAAGAACATGAACTTTGGATATTTTCCACATGTGCCATTTTCTTATATGGTTATGTTTCACTATTTATCACATATCTTTTATAATACCATTTTTCATAGTGGAATCTTGGTACCCATTCCCCTTGCATATAGTCCACATAGATAAATAATGTCAAAAACCTATGGTCCTCTTTATGATTGGATTACTAAAATATATCAATCTTTTATATTGATCATCTCGCTTAGTTTTGAGTTTGTTATCTCTAATAGGTCTTTGTACATATCAGTAATAATATCAAACTGGTTATATATATTCTCATTAGCATGTTATCTATTATAAATGTTTACATTAATATGTACTTTTTATTCTCTCGTTCTTTGTTTATGGTTTGTTAGAATCAGCATGTTACACTTCAATTATGAGAAATCATTACAAGATTTTTATTATTCATGTTTTCATGATTCTTCCTACTATTTATATAATTAGAAACATGTTGAATTTTTGTTCTATAATTTGGAGAAACAAAATTATACCCATACAACTCAATTACTCCATTGAAAGTGGGGTACCTCATAGCACAACCCACAACATGTGCAATTTCAGGTCTCATATAAACCATAGATAATATCATACTACCCACTGCTGGTGCATAAGGTAATTGAGACATCTCCATCCTCAATACATCACATTTATCACTGTTAGGATTCATCATATAGGATAACATAAAATTAATAGTAAGTTAGGGTTAATATAGGATTATAATGTCGCATGTGGATGTATTTTAAGATATTCCTCAAGAAATTCTTTTTTGATAGCTAAATCATACCCTTATTTCTATCTCATTAAATCTGTATCCTAAGATACTATTTTTAGGTCCTAATTCTTCCATATCATACTCCTATGAAAACTATCAACATGTCATCCACATATAATAGAAGAATGATAAAATCATTACTATCTGAACCCATGAAATATGCACAAGTATCTATATGAAGTATTTTATGTCCAATACTCAAGTTATAGGAATAAAATCTCCTGTACCAACACGTTGGTGCCTTCTTAATACCATAAAGTTTTTTTCTCAACCTAAAAACCTTGTTCACTTTTCCTAATTTTGAAATACATTCCTATTAGAGAATATATATTTATTTATCAAGATCACCATGTAGAAAATTTATCTTCACATCAAGCTACTCTAGAGTTAAACTATATATTGCACACATCCCCATAACTATCTGAACATTCACTATTCTTACAATGGGAGAAAATATTTCCATGAAATCAATAACTTCTATCTATGCATATCATTTGACCACCAGTCTTGAATGATATCATTACAATTATTCCTTTTCATCCCAATTGATCTTAAAGAACCCATTTATATTGATATTATTCCTTCCATGAGGTAATGGATCAATATCTCAAGTCTTTTTATCGTGAAGTGCATTAAGTTTCTCCTGATTTGCTTCCATCCATGTGGATATTTATGAAATCCACATCACCTCCAAAAAATAATATGGATTACTATCCTCCATCAATAAGTAGTACACAATATTTCTCTCATTGATAAATTCTGAGTTCCATATTTGTTCTCTTTTATCATGAGTTTATCTTCATAGTCCAAAATCAATCATAACATGATCATCATGCTCCTAAAAGGAAATTGGTTCTTCTATGGATTCATCCTCCACCCCAACTATTATAATATATCTGTTCTCTTTCTTCAATTCCCCAGTAATCATCACTTGCACCTTATCCTCTAGACATATAACATCCATGCTGATGAAAAGTCTATGGGTAGTTGGGTCCCACATAAGATTCACCTTCACACCATCAATGTATCCTAAGAATATACATTCATTGGATCTTGAATCCAACTTCAATCTTTCCTGATCATTAAACAATATAGATACATGACCTCCATAAGTATTTAACCAAGAAAAGTTAGTAGGCTTAACACTCCACATATTCATTAGTGTTTTCATATCAATCATCATAAAAGTAAATTGATTGATCACATAACATGTTCTATTCATTACATTATCCCATAACTTCTTGAAAATCCCTACAGTCTTCAATATCTCCCTTCGTCTATCCAAAAATGTTATGTCAACCCACCTTGCCACTCCATTTTGTTGAGGAGTGTATGAAAGCATGAGTTTTATCTTGATGCCTTCTCATTGAAAAAAAAAGTATCAAAATCCCCACTTGAATATTTTCTACCACAGTCAGTCCTCAAATACTTGATCTTATTTCAATATTCCATCCTCATCCATGATTTTAATTTTTTGAAGACTTTATAAACACTTTATTTCATCTTGATTGGGTACACCTAACATCTCATGGAATAATCATCAAATTTTTTTACAAGGAACCATTGTCTTCCTAGGGATATAAACAGTGCTGACCAAATATTGGAATGGATAAACTCTAATATATCCTTGCTCCTCATTGCCGATGTCACAAAATACAACCAATTTTGGTTGAAAAAATCATAATGCTCCCAAAATGGAAAGTATACCTTTGTAATCTTGGATGAAACTTTTGTCTAGTACGAATCTTCAAGCTTCATTCGAACATAAGACCAATCTTTTGATACCATGACTTCCTCAATGATTTTGTTGAGGTTGTTAACATGACAACTATTGTAATGTCTCGAAAATTCCATATAATTTTATTTAATTATATGGAAATATTTCGAGACTGCAAAATCTGCCAGCGCGCAATTCTGAGGCCCAGGGTGCCCAGAATGATCCGTCGATGTTTTTTTAAGCTTTAATTAGCACACGAAAGTAGTTTTCCTTAAAAAGTGGAAGAATTCTTAAACGGTTAACGCAATTAAAAATATGAGGGCATTGATGCACTCATAATGGAGGGTTTACCCTAGGAGCGGCATAATTTTAGTCGGTGTGGGCCTCCTATGAGAAAACCTGAAAATGGAATAACCATAAATAAAATAATTAAATAAAATTATTATTATTTTCAAATGATTATAACTCACAAATGGTAATTTAGATTAAAAATCTGAGACCACCATTGAGCTCGTGAGGGTATTCTCTCTTAAGGAAGAAACTAACATTGGCCGGCGCGGGACACCAGTTAACGTTAGTTTTTGGCCGTAAATAAATAACTAAGTGAAAAAAAGTTTATTGTAAAATCCATAACATTTAAACGGTAACTCAGATTGGTAATCAGAGAGTACCGTTGGGTTTGTTGGGCCATGTTTCAATTATGAAGATCCAAACATCAACCATCACGAGTTGAGGGTGACTGTTAAAAATTTTCTGATTTTTTTTGGTTACGTTCAGTAACTGCGTGAGCGGCATTTTATAACTTTTGAACTATTTTTAGGCTTAAAAATATGAGGGCATCGTTGAACCCATAGTGCTGGGATTCACTTAAGAGAGTGATAACATCGACAGTAGTAGGTCGGGTGAAATAGTTATTTTTTGGAATTTTGAAAGATTAATAAAATAATATTTTTTGTTATTTTACTTTCCTTATTTCCTCCAACGGACAAACGATGCTGGCGGGACCAATGATGTGTCAAACAAACAAATGGCTTAACTCTTCTTTTCTTATAACCACACCGTTGGAAATTCAGGACGTTCATTAATTAAATAAACCTCATTAATTCCCCTAGTGTTTTACACAACTTTTCATCTCTTATTTATATGGAGCTCGGGGAGGGGTGTTGGCACGGGTTTACAAAACGATGAAGCTCAAGCAAAGTACCGTGATGCCAACCACCCGGAGAACGAGACTGGTTCTAACGAGTGGTGACGAGCACCACCGAGTCACGAACTAATGAAAACGATAAATGAGGTTCCATCGTCCATCTTCATCGGACGTCTCTTCTAGGTAGGGGGTTATTTTCTTTTGTGCGTTTTTCCCTCTTCCACATTCTTGAAATTATATAACGAACGTAGGTTATCCGACTAACGGGTTGACCCAGGATTCATCCATCTTTGTGGGAGGTTATTATCAGGAATCTTGTGGGGTTAATATTGTGTTAAATAGAACTGTTTATTGAACTCCCCTAATATCCTTCATATTGTGAGCTAACACGGATGGTGAGTGCCTAACAAACCCGGCCCGAACCATCTACTATCTTGCTTTCCTTACACTTCCTCGGAAGATCGCGTACACGTCGACACATGCTGCAAGATGTGGGTCACGTCTCATCAGCCGTGACGAATGAAGGAGGCGACCGGCACGACGGCTGACCGTGGGAAGGAAGGCGACGCGACCACCGCACCGCCAATGAATGGAAGCTGCGGTGAAGGATGAACCCACCACCAGAGGGTTCCGCGGTGCCCACATAGAATCTCTACATCACCAACCAAATGGCCTCTGTGCCTTTTGGGAATCTGGGTGACCGGGGGGTTACACCCCGCGCATCCGACTGAACTGGGCTGCAGACTTCGGAGCAGGCCGCCACCCTCGAGTCGGGGTACCGCCCTCGCACCGGCTATCACCCCGGCCATCACCCTCAGACCGGGCCGCCGCCCTCGGACCGGGTCGCTGCCCTCGAGTCGGATCATCGACCTCACATTGGGCCCCCACCCTCGCATCATGCCCCTGGCCTCGGAGTGGGCCGACGCCCTCACACCGGGCCGCCACCCTCATACCGTCCACCACCCTTGAAGCGGGCCGCCTCCCCAGAATGGGTCACCGCCCCATGCGGATTGGGCTTCCCCTTTGCGGGCTGCCCCCTTGCGGACCGCCCTATTCTGGCCGGGCATCCCTTACTGGTCGTGGTGGGCTGCCCTCGCTGGCCGCCCCTCTTGCGGGTCCGACCAAACATCATCCCATCAGGCCGAGTCCACCCTGACCCATTAGGCTGAGTCCAGCATGGCCCATCGGGACGAGTCCACCCCGGCCCCGCCCAGAGCGAGTCGGCCCGGGTCGGTCCAACGAGGTCAGACCGGACCCCGGCCCAACCGGACCCTAAAACACTTAAAGGAGCATATCATGAGAACCGGGTGACTGTTTGACAAAACGTCTTCAGTGGTGGGATCCTTTTATTGATACGGTCCTTTTGTTGTTCTCCAATTGAGGTTTTTAGATAGTTCGAGTATGGCCAGGTTGGATAAACCCAAATCCAACCGGGCCCGTGAAGCTAAAATGCTTATAACTCACAAACTAGGTGTCTGATTGACGCATTGTCTATTGCGTTGTAACCCTTATGACATGGCGGTCCTTTGATTTATTACTTTGTGGAGCTTAGTGGAAATCGATGTATCACCGATATCTCAAGGGTCAAATTCTGTGGAACTTGAGCTTCCCGGGTGTAAGGAATCCTGTGGCCGGCTGCAACGTGATGAAAGAACATCGATCCTATGTGGGTTGGAAACTATTGATCCTGTGTGGGTCAGATCCTATGTGGGCAGTACTCAGCGATCCTGTGTGGGTCCACACATATCGATCCTGTGTGGGTCCGATCCTATGTGGGTCACCAAGGGTTAGTTACCTATCGATCCTGTGTGGGTCAGCAATAGTGCTTCTTAATAGAATAATATGGTATAGTTTATGACTAATCATCTGTACTTATGTACTTAAATTAGACCTGATTGCGAGATGAGTCTTTTTCCGGTGTGCTACTTCTTGCTTTGTCGTGTTACTTGTGTGGTACTTCTACCTTTGTGGTATTTTCATTGTGGTGTTACCTGTGTGGTATTTCTATCTTTGTGGTGTTACTTTCGTGGTACTTCTACCTTCGTGGAGTTACCTTCGTGGTTTTAGATTCATGGTGTTACCTGTGTGGTACGTATACCTTCATGGTGTTACCTATGTAGTGTCTTTCCCTCATGTATGAGATGAGTATATCTTGATAACTTAGGTATAAGTATGGACATATACCTAAGTAGAGTTGATCTCTTACTTTGTTGTTTTCCCTTTTTAGAACTCTAGGAGACCTACAGGGGTCTTGGGGTCCCTATTGAGTATCATTATACTCACCCTTGCATGGGCTTCACCCGCACCTTGTTGGGTCTGGTGCAGACGACGTGCAGCGTCTATTGAGGCTGAGGGAGCTCGGATCAGACGATGCTCATAAGTGGACCATTCGGTGTGATGTGACGCGGAGGAGACTGATGGATGTAGAGTGCTGAGGAGTTGATCTATACCTACCATACAGGTAGGAACCTCAGAGGAGGGCCCAATAGCTGTATTCTGTTTTCTTTCAGTTGCATTTTACTACTAGTCATACTTGTACTTTTACAGTTGGGCTTGTATTCTTGCCCCTTTTTACTTTCAGCACTCTTTTACCACAACAGTTTATTTTGTGGTTTATTCTTATTGTGTTCTAGTCTATGTGGTTTTATCTTGTTTTGTTCTTGGACTGTGTGTCTGTACAGGTTAAAAAAGCAATTTCTTCCCGTTTAAGGGACATGCCTTTTTGGTGCTAGTTGTCAGCCTCTGGCCTATGGAAGACGGGTTTGGGGTAGTCACGACTTGGACCTCGGGGGACGGGTTGTGAAAACTTTTTCCACCTCCTTGTATCCTTCACCGTAAAGAACAAACAGATTCTTTCAGATCTTCTCTATCTTCATCACCACAAGCACACCCTTCACAATCTTCCCCACTCCTTTGTTAGTGTGTGTCTTATACCTGATGTCATCAAATACACCCAAAGAAAATATGTTAATCTTCAGGATCTTCGCATGGCGTACTCTTTAGGTTGTTTGAATTATACCATCATGCATCTTCAGTGTTGGGCAAAAATCCCTCAAGGTAACATTGAAGTATTTTTGGGTTGATTGTGTTTGTTGACAAAGCAGGTTTTCATGGATATTTGTCGAATTCCCGAGAAGTTGTTGACATTACATGTTGACAAAGAACTATGACAAAGGAAAGGACGATCTGGAGGCGGTACAAAAAGAGCAGTACAAGGTGGCGCCGTTTCCCAGTGTTTGCCAAAATTTTTTTGGGTCCAAAATTTGGAGTTTGGTGAGCATCGCGAAAAGAGGATTTCCATGAAGAGCATAATTTAATATGGCAAAGGCATGAATTTCGCGAAGATAGGATGCATGGTTTGGAAATCGCGAAGACCAGAAGAATGGAGGCGGTGATGCTTCGCGATTACGTCAAGCTTCGCGAACGGCAGAGGCTGAAGCGCATCGCGGCGGAGAAGGGCTTTGCGAGAGAACATCGCGGCGAAGGCGCGAAGGAATGTTGGGCTTCGCGAGGGAGCTTCGCGGCGAAGGCGCGAGCCGCGAAGGTAAGTTGACGGTGATTCATCGCGACTACGTCAAGCTCCGCGAACGGAAGATTGCGGTGGAGCTTCGCGATTTGGACAGAATTCTGACAGAAACTTTGGAGCATCGCGATTTGAGATGACGTGGCATTGACTTCGTGCGGAAAGGATGAGGGTCGGTGGAATCGCCTATAAATAGAGGCCGACCCCTTCAGGCGAAGTAGAGAGAATTTTCAGAGAAAATACTTTGCTCTCGATTTGCGAAGGTGGTTCGCGGAGCCAGTGTGCTTCGCGAAAGAGGTGCTTCGCGGCGGCTATTGTAGCTCCGCGAAACCTGCGAGCTCCGCGTTGGCTTACTTAGCTTCGCGAGGGTTGTTGCTTTGCGACGGCTTGAGCATCGCGAGAGTGCTTCGCGAAGGAGCTTCGCGATTGAGCTTCGCGAAAAGGCAGGAGCTTCGCGAAGGCTTGTTTGAGCTTCGCGAAATTGGGAGCCTCGCATTGTAGGGTGCTTTGCGAAGGTCTTTCCAAAGGTAGGTTTCCCAGTGGATAGTGGCAAAGGGGTATTCATCTACGGGTGAAAGTTGAACTTCAACAGAGCATCTACATACAGAGGAAGATGCATTCTTTCATGAAAATGAAGAGACCTACAGGTCTATAAACTGTGAGTTAATTCCATCCAAGAGCAGTGAGCTCAGGAAGAGGAAGAAGGTGATCCTCTCCACCGGCAGTGAGCCAGAGAGAGAGAAACAGGGAGTGACCCTTGGGAAAGCAGTGAGCTGACCCTAAACATTCTAAAGGCAGTGAGCCTGGGCATAGAAGTGATCTAGCCCAAACCTTGTAATCCACAGCTAGTGAAGATTAGTGGAATTTGGTACGACCGGCAACCTGTCGGCGTATGCTCCTTGGACGTAGCCCTTAGCGGTGAACCAAGTAAAATTGCTGTGTCCTGTGCTTGCTTTACATTCTGTTTATATCGTGCAACAGGGAAAAGAGAGAAGAGTGTTTTGCTTAACAGCGAAACAAGATCAGAACGGGCATTAATTTTTAATTAGTCATACCCTGATTCACCCCCCCCTCTCAGGGTATCCAGCCTAGTGGACCTAACAAGTGGTATCAGAGGGAAAGGTTGAAAGTTGTTCTTCTCTCAATGGAGGTAACCAATCATAAAGGGATTCCGATCTTCGACGGATATAATTTTCAGATATGGAAGAATCGGATGCAACACTATTTCCGATCCTTGGGAATGGATGTGTTTTCAGCAGCTATGCATGGTATCACAGCTGATATTAATAGTGGTGCCTTATCAGAAGCTGAGCATAGAGAGTTGGATGCTGATTCCAAAGCAATCAATGCCTTAGGGGGAGCCCTTTCCAATCCCATCTACACAAAGGTGATGTCATGCAAAACGTCACATTCCATGTGGGAAAAGCTTTTGAATATATATGAAGGGGACACAAAAGTCAGAGAGGCAAAGCTGCAGGTGTTGTGGAACAAATATGAAGATCTGAAAATGAACCCGAATGAGTCTGTTGACGCATTCTTTGATAGGGTAAACATTGTTGTGGAAGATATGCGAGGTCTTGGAGAAGTCATTGAAGACATAAAGATTGTAAAGCGCATCTTGAGGAAACTTCCACCTCGGTTCAATCCGAAAGTTTCAGTACTAGAAGATAAAGATCCAAAAGAGCTGACATTGGACAATTTGCACAGTACCTTGGTTGCATATGAAATGAGGAACGATGATAATGAGGCTGTGGAAAAAGGGAAGTCTAAAGAGGTGGCATTTAAGGCCATGAAGAAGCTCACCATTGAAGATTCTAATGAAGAAGAAGAGACAGATGAGGTGATGTCATTCCTTTCTTCGAATCTACAAAGAGGAAGAGGAAAGTTTAAAGGTAAACTTCCACTAGCATGCTTTAGATGTGGAAAGGTTGGTCATCTTGCGGCAAGATGCCCCAAGAAGTTTCAAGACGATGATGATGATGATGACGTTGAAATTCCCAAAAAGAAGTCTTCAGCTTTTGTGAAAGGGAAGAAACAATTCAAGAGAAATTTCTTCAAGAAAAAGAATCTTCTCTCACAAGAATTTGAAAGTTCAGATGAGTCTGAGGATGAAGAAGCTGAGGAAATAGAAAATTGCAGAGATCGTGGGGTAAATGCCTTGGTGGCAATTGTTGGTAGTTCTCAAAAGGGAGAAGAAGCTGATGCTAAAGAAGAAGAAGAAATTGAAGGGAGAATTGATATGGAAGCCGAATTGGAAGCAGCTCTTGAGGAGATAGATGTTTGGAGAGCCAAAACGAAGAAAGCCAATAAAGTGGTTCGTGATGCCAAACTCTACATGCAACAACAGGATGAAGAAAAGTCTGAGCTGTTAGAAGAAATTGAAAGACTAAAATCCTCAACACCAGAGAGCTCAGAAAATATTGTTGAGTATAAGCTTAAAATTGAGGAACAAAAGAAGGAAATTGATTGTCTGACAAACACAGGAAAGGATCAGGTTAGATGTATCAAAGAGCTTGAAGAAGAAGTGGTCAGTCTGCGAAAAAAACTCAAGGATCAAGATAAACTCTTGACCCCCAATGTGATATCTGAAAAGCAGTCTATTCAGAAGACAGAGAAGATGAAAGCGGAGCCTAGCAGTTCAGTAGGAAAGAAACAGCAATTGAGCTCAGATGTTAAGGTCGTTTCTGGGCTTAGTCAAGAACAAAAATTGGTGACAATTGCAGTCAGACCGCAAGCACTCATCCCGAAAGTGAAGGTTGATTTGGGAACAAAACAGAATCAGAATATTCAGAGATCCCAAAGGGGAAATCACAGTGCTGAAATATCACGAGGGAATGCATCCTATATCAGGTGTTATTGCTGTGGGAAAATGGGACATTCACAGGTTGTGTGTTCCATAGCCAAGAGATACAGAAGGGAACATGAGCAGAGACGGCAGCCAAACAGAGAACGGTTTTCCAGAACATATTTTGAAGGACACTGTTTTTGGTGCGGAGGATTTGGACACATGGCTAGGTATTGCACATCAATCATTCAGAGAAATGTGTCAAAGAATAATCAAAATGTTCGCAAGCAGCAGATCAATAAACCAACAAGTGAGCTAAAAGTTCAGAACAGATTTGCAGCTCTGCAAGATTAGGATGGTCCATCATACTCTGAGAAAGAACAGAAGCCTCAATCCATGCCGAGTGTGAAAGAAAAAGTATGGACCAAGAAGAAGAAAAACGAGAAGGCTGTGGTGGCGGAGATTGCCCTTAAAGCATCAGATCGATCTGGTGTTTGGATCCTTGATAGTGGTTGCACATCCCACATGACGGGTAATAAGGATCTTGTTACAGGCATCAAATATGACAAAGAAGGAGTTGTCAAATTTGGAAATGATGAAGGCCTGAAGATTGTTGGCTCAGGGAAAGCTAAGTTTGGGGGCAAAGAGATGAAACGTGCTGATGTCTTGGTAGTAGAGGGTCTCAGTCATAATCTACTCAGTGTCAGTCAACTATGTGACTCCGGGCACTCTATCCAATTTACCAAGAAGATGTGTATTGTGAAAGGAAAAGATGGAGCAGCTGTTCTGCAGGGAAAAAGGTCAAAGGGAAATCTCTATCTTGTAAGTGGGGAAGAAGATGCTTGTCTTTTATCCAGAGAAGAAGAAAACCAGCTGTGGCACAAGCGACTTGGTCATCTATGCCAACCATCTATGGAGGATCTCGTTAAATGTGATGCTACTAGAGACCTTCCCAAACTATCACGTGATCGCACTCATACATGTGATGCTTGTCAGCAAGGGAAAATCATCAGAAAGACATACAGGCCAAAGGAACAGAAATCAACTAGAGTGCTCGAATTGGTGCACGCTGATGTATGTGGACCTATCTCACCACGAGCTATAAATGGGCAAAGGTACTATGTTCTTTTCATTGATGACTATAGCAGAATGGCCTGGGTATTCATCATAACCCATAAGACAGAGGTATTCAGTTGCATAAAGCAGTACAGGAGGGAATCAGAAAAGATGCTTGGGAAGAAAATTCTGAAGTTTCGTACTGATAACGGTACGGAATTTACAAACAGTCAGGTTGAAAACTATCTCGAGAAACATGGGATAAGGCATCAAGTTTCATCAGTGAGAACTCCCCAACAGAATGGAGTAGTAGAAAGGAGGAATCGGATCATTAACAACATGGCCAGAACAATGCTTATTGATAAGGACCTACCAGAGAAATTTTGGAAGGAAGCAGTTTTGACATCGGTCTATGTTTCAAACAGGTCCCTGTTATGTCCGAAGCAAGGGAAGACTCCATATGAACTGTGGTACGGAAAGAAGCCAACGTTGAAGTACTTTCGAATCTTTGGAAGTAAGTGTTTCATTCTCAACAAAGAACATCATAGGAAGTTTGAGGCACGAGGAGATGAAGGGATATTCCTTGGCTATTCCGGGAAAAGCAAAGCGTATAAATGTTTCAACAAAAGGCTGGGAAAAATCATTGAAAGCAATGATGTCACTATAGTTGAAAATGAGCAGAATACTCAACGATCCAGTGAACAGTTCCTGGATGAAAGTGATGATGAGGAAAGCAACCCAGGGGGAGCAGAAGTGGCAGAAGCTGACTCAGAAGAAGATACTGACAATGAAGAGGAAAGTGTCAAGTCGGTGTCTGTGAGAAAGCCAAAGAGTCGAGCTGAAATTGATAGGCAGAATATCATTGGTGATCAAACAGCTCCAGTTCAGACTCGAAGAATGAAATCATCGCAACAAGCATCGTTTTTGTCTCAAGTGGAGCCGAAATGTTTTTCTGATGCAGCTGAAGATGAAAACTGGGTTCAGGCCATGAACGAAGAGCTTGATCAGATTGAGAAGAACCAGACATGGGAGATTGTTTCGAGGCCAGCGGACAAGAATGTCATTGGGACCAAATGGGTCTATCGCAACAAGATGAATGAAGATGGCACAGTGATTCGGAACAAAGCACGTCTAGTGTGCAAGGGGTAATCCCAAATCGAGGGAATTGATGTTGATGAGACATTTGCACCGGTTGCAAGGCTGGAGACAATAAGATTATTCCTAGCCATCACAGTACAAAGGAAGTTCAAAGTGTTCCAGATGGATGTCAAATCCGCATTCTTGAATGGGGTTCTGGAAGAGGAGGTGTATATTGAGCAGCCGGATGGTTTTCTCATTCATGAGGATGAGAACAAAGTTTGCAGGCTGAAGAAGGCATTGTATGGGCTGAAACAAGCACCAAGGGCATGGTACTCAAGGCTTGATCAGTACTTGAAGAAGCTTGGTTTTCAGCGTGGAGGAGTTGATTACAATCTCTATTTCAGCAATGACAGTAATCAAAGGATGATGGTGCTAGTGTATGTCGATGACATAATTTTTGGCGGATCAGATGAAGCTCAGTGCAGACAATTTTCTGAATTCATGAAAAATGAGTTTGAAATGTCAATGATTGGAGAGCTAACGTTTTTCCTTGGTCTACAGGTGACACAAGGAAGGAATGGAACTTTCATTTCTCAATCCAAATATGCCAAGGAAGTTCTAAGAAGGTTTGGAATGGATAATTCCAAGGAAATGAAGACTCCGGTTGCTACCCGGATGAAATTATCAAAAGATGAGGATGGAAAGGCAGTTAATATCACAGAATACAGGCAAATCATTGGAAGTCTGTTGTACTTAACCGCAACAAGGCCTGATATTGTTTTCGCCACATGCCAAGCAGCGAGATATCAGAGTAATCCCAAGGAAAGTCACATGCTTGCAGTGAAAAGAATACTTCGGTATATCAAGGGCACGGTGGACTTCGGTTTGACATACAACGACAAATCTCAGACAGAGTTATTGGGATATACTGATGCAGACTGGGCCGGTTCAGCAGATGATAGAAAATCAACGTCAGGTGGTGCATTCTATCTTGGTGGATTGTGTATTTCTTGGCTAAGCAAGAAACAAGATTGCATTTCATTGAGCACCGCAGAAGCTGAGTATATAGCGGCCACTCAAGCATGCACACAGTTATTGTGGATGAAGCAGCAGCTTGAAGATATGGGAGTTGAAGTGAAGTCTCCGATCGGAATCCAGTGTGACAACTCAAGTGCTATAAATCTTAGCAAAAATCCTGTCCATCATTCCAGGACAAAGCACATTGAGATCAAGTATCATTTCATCAAGGAGAAGGTTGAGCAGGGCATAGTGAAGTTGGAGTATGTGCCTACAGAGCTACAGGTTGCAGACATTCTGACAAAGGCCTTACCCAAGGAAGCTTTTGAGAGGCATCGACTAGCTCTGGGAGTTCAGTCGATTCCCCGCACTTGAAATAGTGTGGACACGGGACCCCCCCCCCCCTCTCCTCGAGGTATGGTGTGTTTTTCCCTAATGCGCTGATATGTGTTCTCTACTATGTTACAGACTACAAAGGCGTGACCTTTGGGTTCGTTGACAAAGGGGGAGAAAAGTGCTTGACAAGTGCTTGACAAAGGGGGAGAACAGTGTTAGTTCAAGAGAGAAAATAGTGCGGAGATTTGATAAATCATAATTGATACGGGGAGAAGCTGACAGGTGGAGCAGCCAGAAAGGGGGAGCAATGAGAAAGGGGGAGAGATTTTTAAATCTGACGATGCTAGAAGTGATCGATCAAATCATAGAAATCACGACAGCTGAGGATCGTGATAAAAGCAGAACAGTGGTGTTGGAATGGTGTGAGACGGTGTCCAGCTATCAACAATTGGTATCAACTTAAGAATTCACCAATTGGTATCAGTGTGGTTCAACAACTGGTTTTATTTTAAGAACTGGTATCAGGGTGGAATCGACAACTGTGGTCTGACATGAAGTGATTCATTGATGAACTTTACATACTACTCTTGTTTCTCACGCCGAGCATTGCTCATGTGGGCTTAGAGTACGTGTTAAGTGAATCCTTGAACACTATCACAATCGCAAGAGGCGAATGGTGGTAGCAGCTGGAAGAAGACTCAGTGAGGTATCACAGTGCAGAAAATCATCCTGAGCAAAATTGTGAAGAGTTGTCAACAAACCCAAAGGGGGAGATTGTTGGGCAAAAATCCCTCAAGGTAACATTGAAGTATTTTTGGGTTGATTGTGTTTGTTGACAAAGCAGGTTTTCATGGATATTTGTCGAATTCCCGAGAAGTTGTTGACATTACATGTTGACAAAGAACTATGACAAAGGAAAGGACGATCTGGAGGCGGTACAAAAAGAGCAGTACAAGGTGGCGCCGTTTCCCAGTGTTTGCCAAATTTTTTTTGGGTCCAAAATTTGGAGTTTGGTGAGCATCGCGAAAAGAGGATTTCCATGAAGAGCATAATTTAATATGGCAAAGGCATGAATTTCGCGAAGATAGGATGCATGGTTTGGAAATCGCGAAGACCAGAAGAATGGAGGCGGTGATGCTTCGCGATTACGTCAAGCTTCGCGAACGGCAGAGGCTGAAGCGCATCGCGGCGGAGAAGGGATTTGCGAGAGAACATTGCGGCGAAGGCGCGAAGGAATGTTGGGCTTCGCGAGGGAGCTTCGCGGCGAAGGCGCGAGCCGCGAAGGTAAGTTGACGGTGATTCATCGCGACTACGTCAAGCTCCGCGAACGGAAGATTGCGGTGGAGCTTCGCGATTTGGACAGAATTCTGACAGAAACTTTGGAGCATCGCGATTTGAGATGACGTGGCGTTGACTTCGTGCGGAAAGGATGAGGGTCGGTGGAATCGCCTATAAATAGAGGCCGACCCCTTCAGGCGAAGTAGAGAGAATTTTCAGAGAAAATACTTTGCTCTCGATTTGCGAAGGTGGTTCGCGGAGCCAGTGTGCTTCGCGAAAGAGGTGCTTCGCGGCGGCTATTGTAGCTCCGCGAAACCTGCGAGCTCCGCGTTGGCTTACTTAGCTTCGCGAGGGTTGTTGCTTTGCGACGGCTTGAGCATCGCGAGAGTGCTTCGCGAAGGAGCTTCGCGATTGAGCTTCGCGAAAAGGCAGGAGCTTCGCGAAGGCTTGTTTGAGCTTCGCGAAATTGGGAGCCTCGCATTGTAGGGTGCTTTGCGAAGGTCTTTCCAAAGGTAGGTTGCCCAGTGGATAGTGGCAAAGGGGTATTCATCTACGGGTGAAAGTTGAACTTCAACAGAGCATCTACATACAGAGGAAGATGCATTCTTTCATGAAAATGAAGAGACCTACAGGTCTATAAACTGTGAGTTAATTCCATCCAAGAGCAGTGAGCTCAGGAAGAGGAAGAAGGTGATCCTCTCCACCGGCAGTGAGCCAGAGAGAGAGAAACAGGGAGTGACCCTTGGGAAAGCAGTGAGCTGACCCTAAACATTCTAAAGGCAGTGAGCCTGGGCATAGAAGTGATCTAGGCCAAACCTTGTAATCCACAGCTAGTGAAGATTAGTGGAATTTGGTACGACCGGCAACCTGTCGGCGTATGCTCCTTGGACGTAGCCCTTAGCGGTGAACCAAGTAAAATTGCTGTGTCCTGTGCTTGCTTTACATTCTGTTTATATCGTGCAACAGGGAAAAGAGAGAAGAGTGTTTTGCTTAACAGCGAAACAAGATCAGAACGGGCATTAATTTTTAATTAGTCATACCCTGATTCACCCCCCCCCCCCCTCTCAGGGTATCCAGCCTAGTGGACCTAACATTCAGTTTGTTGGTATTGACTCCAAAGATCATCTAGGTGTGATTGTTCCCCATGTAAATAAGTCCTTTCGAGATAAGTTCATACTGATCAAACCATTCCCTTTGAGCCATGTTTCTATTTAATCAATTATCCATGTGTTATTGAGATGATGTCTACCACCATCCATCATTGAATTTTCTCGGACCTGTATGTCTCCATTTATGTAAGTACTCATCATATTTCCTTGAGAGTTGTTTCTGCCACTCTTATTGTTCCAACTATTCTTTTCGGAGTTCCCCTACATTCCACAACAGAAACATGTGATGTTGTTATTCTTCTTGATTTAGAACTTCCATGATTTTGGATCCCACTTAGAATCATGATCGGCCATCCTTCCTCTCTCTGTTGACAAAGTTTTCAATTAGTGCAATGTTTTTTATTGGTCACTTTTCTCTTGCTGTGAATTTTTTCTTCCGGATCCAGAGCTGCATCGTTGTTGAGCATAAACATGTCCATCATGATATTTTTGGTATGGTTGATGATCAACTAATCATATGGATTTGTAAATCTTTAAGCAGAATACCAGCACATTCAGTATCACTAATTTTGTAGCCCAGTGTCATGAGTTGAGCGAATAGGGTATTGACAGTGTTGATGTGATCAGTCACTGATGATGAATCTTCATTCGAAGAGTATATAATTTTCTCTTTAAGAAATTTTTTGTGTGTAGTGACTGATTGATAAAACTGAAATTTGATTTACAAAGGCATGGATTAATAAAACTAAATTTTTAATTACATTTGAAACCTAATACAAAAAAAATTAAAATAAAATGAAAATAAAAAATGAGGGTGGAAGAGAGGAGAAGCAGCGTCCCATGCCCCGTTGGAATCCCTCCTTAGATGTGGGTGTCGAGCTGATGATTTGGGAAGGAGTCGAGGGCCTCCTTTTATAGGCTGAATTCTATTGACTATAATATTACGCATTGTTGAACCATTAAATGTTCAATTCACGCCTCGACGCCTTCATTAAAGTTGTTCATAAATTTTTTTTTCCGTTCATCCTCCAAATATCAGCTCATTTAGCCACTGGGATAAGGTGTTATGTAATTTTCATTGAATAATACTTTTTTATGGCTAAAATTTCCAGGAATCTTCCTTCAAATTTGTAACGATCAATGGAAACTTTAATGACTTCAAAACTCCCCCAAATTTTTCGTAGAGTCGGTCCTATGTGTCCTAGTTGTATCCCATGTGAAATTACCTAAATTGGAGATAAGGGAACTGGTTTTTTCATCTGTTATGGTGGTGAGGTCTATGTTGTCCGCCCGAAAAAGTTTTTCAACTTCAATGAATTTTTTGAACTAATATATCTTCGAATCAGCTCTAGGTCCAAAAGATAGTGTTGAATGAAATAAAATCAGGATTCTAAAAAAACTAATCACCAATTTTGGAATTATATGTTTTACTAAATGATAAAAACACATTCGTAGTAAAAATCGATCAAAAATCCAAAATTATGCACATTTCTCAATTTTGATCATAATCGTTCTAAAATTCAATATACCCATTATTTTAATAAAACATTGAAATAAATGAGTTTATCATTGAAAAAATTTAATAAATCTTCATTATTTGATAAAAAATATGCATAAAAAGTTTCTTTGTCAAATACCCCCACACTTAAACCATGCTTGTCCTCAAGCATAAAATCTCCACATAAAAATTAGAGAACACGAGTGTTACCAAAATTCAAATTCCAATGTAATAAAATAAAAAAAATCAATGTTAAATCAAGCTTTAACTTTTTTTCATAAAATACCAATTTAATTTTTCATTCTTCGACAAAACAAATAATACACATATATTACTTTTACCCTTTGAAAATTAATGGAACTTCTCATTTCATTCATTCAATCTCCTTAATTTATTGTTATTAAACATTCCAAATCATGATTTAAGTCACTTTTGATTCTCTTCTCTCAGCACTCATGATACAATTCAAGTAGATTTATGCTTATATCATGAGAAACATGTTCCTTATCCGTAGGATTGTAAATGAACTACTTTCTCCACTTTGTAAAGATAAAACACACATAAAATAATGAGGACTTGCAATTAAGGTTCTATTGACTTTGAGGTTTAAGGTTGGTAGGATTTGATGCATTAAAAATTAAGGCTCAAGGAGGAGGATAATCTCTAAAGTACTATGCATGATATCAAAAGTAAAAATATAGTGAAATTATCCCCTTCAAAGTAGCAACACCGACTTCCCAAAACTCAAAGAAAAGGTTATGATCAAGTAAGCATAATGAATGATTTTTGCACCCTCTTGCATATTATTTTATTTTGTACTTTATTTCGTTTTTCAAAATATATCATTATTTAAAACCTCATATCCATCACATATCCACATAGGATCATAAGATCATCGGTCTGAAAAGTGGTGATTTTTGGTTTTCGCATATCACAACCCATTTTTTTCTCTTTCTGTTGGTTCTTTGTGTCATTTGTGTCATTTTTTTAATTCAAGTGTGGCAAAAAATAGATTATAATGAATGATTCCACAATCTTTTTCAATGACCACAATAATACCCCCACACTTCTTACTTATAATTTATATCATCCTATCCACCATGATTCCCTTTACCCCCACACTTCAACTTTAAAATATCATGAAAATACTTAGAGGAGGGTACGAATGGATAAAAATGGATTCAAATATGGCTCATTCCTATATAGGTCATTCATGGTCTATGTGGTCTAAAGGAGGATTGATGTAAAGGTGGTCTTTTAAGGAAATTTATCTTTTTAATGGATGCCTCAATCATTTTAAATGTGTTTTTTCATAGTCATAGACTTGAAAAGTTTCAATACAAGTTCCAGTCGGTTACATGTCCCAAGATCACTCAAAAAATATGATCAATAATAAATAGGAATTACTAGGTCTAGAAATCCTCTTAGGAATGGGAAATATAACATTGGACAATCACTCTGGCATGAATAATAAAACAATTCACCTGAACTTCAGAAATTCAAAGCATAAAAGATGGTAGGGAAATTTCATTTACATGAATCAATTATTCCCTTCAAATAATGAGTCATTACTTAAATATCCATGATTCATTTTAAAAATTCAATTAATAATTTCAATAATTTAATCATTTAAACATTGAAATATAAAACATGGAATCTCAGGATTCATAAGAAACTCACGTCTCCTAGATAAGTCGAGTAAAACATGAATTTAAGTGTGGGCATGCAATTTTATCTTTAAAGCTCAAAACGTGTTGTGGAAAAAAATGTGGAATGTTTAAAAGATAAAACACTAAAATTGAACACCCTTTTCCAATGAAACTTGGTCCTTCAACTTCATTGTATGGGGATTCCTTCTACTGTCATGATCCTACAAAAGAAAATTACTCAATTAATCACACTGGTCATTTCATTTAAGCTTTAAATGAAAGGAGGGAGGTGGCCGCATCCTGAATTATTTCTAAGAAAAGAAATTTACATCTAAATTTCTAGAAAGCATGTAAAGATAAATCTTGGTATTATCCCCCAAGTGGGACCTGTATTTTTACTACCTCCAAACGGCAGTACCATCTGTTATCCAAAGTCTGATGGAGGAAGAAGCTTCTTTGATAGGAACCACCACATGTGTATTTTATCAACTTTTTCTTCATTATTCTTGGTGATTAATGATCCATGGATAGAGTACACCATATCCCCCCCTTCACAATGAGGTATCGTTTCATGGTGGGGTAGGATGATGTATGAATCATCCTCCTTCTAGGTTGCTACTTGCGCAAACTATTCTTCTCTGTCAATTGGTTCCTCAAGGCATGCATTATCAAAAAAATAGTCAATAGGAAAGTCAGAGTGTAATTCAATTTGAATAAAATTAAAACATGAAGTATCAAGATCAAATTCTTCCCCATAAAAGTAAGAATCTTTTATCATGATTTTCTTATGGAAATCCACTAGAATCTCTTCATGAACATGCTCCATTAAATATTCAATGTGTCCAGGGAGCTCTATATGTTCCTCAAGATGTGCACATCTTGGTTATTCTTCATCCTCCAAGGCATAGCTAAGATTTTTAGATTCTGTATAATTAAAACCAGAAGGAGTGATGTAGAATTCAAATTCAATAAAATTATAAGGGGTAGAGTCAAAGAATGGTTCAAATCCCAGAGTCAGTTCAACTTAAATATCTACCTCAGTGGTAAGTGCCTCTTGGAGTAGACTCTCTGAGGATGGAGGTAGGTAGTCGGGCTCCTCCATCTTGACTTCAAATTCCACCACTTGGGTGGTTTCTTCCTTCAGTGGTGATGAATATACTTCTATTTATTGAATGGTGAGGTCAGGTAGTTCCTCACATTTAATCAAGAATTCATCCAAACTTTTTTGATCTCCCAATTTTAGCTCACCAGGTAAGTCTTCCCCACATGACTCCTCAGGTTCTTCCATTTCCAATATAAGTAGTGAAATTTCTTCCACCACTTTCTCAGGTTATTCCTTTAGCTTAGGTTTGAGTTACTCCATTAATGCAAGAATATAATCAAAATCTCTATCAGTCTTTCTGGTTAAATTTTCAATGCTTTCTCTTTGTTCATGCACCTAAGCTCTTCTAAAATATTTATCTTCTTCTTTTTGTTGTTGTTGCAGCTATGAGTAATTTTTTTATGCATAATATTCTGAATTTGAATACATCCTGGAAGTCTTTTTTTTTTGTTTTTCAAACGAAATGAAATATAACTAAGCAGTTAAAATAGAAAAATTAAATAAACTAATGATTGTATCCATGGAATCAGCGTTAATTTTGATGCACGCCTGTTGTGGGTGTGGAAAAAAATAATTATATTTTTTCTAGTGCAACGTAGTGGCTGACCAGAGTCATCTCTCTTGAGGAGCCTTCTCAATGTAGTTCTCTTATGTTATCTAATTCAACTATTATATCTATTTTTGTATTTTTTTTCTATTAAATTAAAGTGATTAAAATCTTTTTGGGTTTTTTATTATTTAAAATAATGACATGTGAATCTAGAATATCAAAAGTATACTAAGATTCAAGTCTAAACAGAATGAATTAATAAGAATGAACATGGTTTTGGGGGTTGGTTAAATGTTCAATCATTATGATACATTATATGTTTTATTTTAGTTTGATAATACAATCATGAAATCTCATGTTTTTACTACTATTATTTAATTATAAATTGTGGAATATCATTGAATGTTTGAGCACTCTCAATTTGACCTCCTCCTTTAATCCGAGTTGGTGACACACCTTTGTCTAGAATGTGTCATCTTCCAGGACCGAGTTCAATCAAATATGTTTCATACATTGATTAGGTAAAATCCAATGTGTGAATAACTAACCACTAGAGAGAGGGAAAATGATTAAATTAAATAATAGGGATAGGTTTAGTTTCATGTCATTTGAGTCAGTCACAACATCAGAGACATTCGCCTTACCTGTGCATGCTACTCAAATCTATCTACAAATATACAATTAAACATTATAGAAAATTCATGATCACCTTCACCACCCCCCTGGACCATGTCTCGAGGTAATCCTCTCATTTATGAGAGTAATATATTACTCAGTGGAGTGGGTGGAAGAGAATAAAGATAGAGGGAAAGAAACGAAGAAATGTGGATAGAGAAACACAAAGGAATGGATTAATAAAACTAAAATTTGAATTACAATTGATAATAATAAAAAAAATAAAAATAAAATAAAAAATAAAGAATAAATTAGGGGGAAAGAGGAGAATAAGTGGAACGTGCCCTGTTGGGATCCCTCCTTAGCTGTGGGTGTCGAGCTGATGATTTAGGAAGAAGGTGAGGGCCTCCTTTTATAGAAAGAATTCATTCCCTTGAAAGTTTGCACATTTTTTGCCTATTAAATATTATATTAATGTGTGTAAGAATTCATAATTGTTATTCAATAATGTGATTTCCATTCACCCTCCAATGTTCAGCTCATTTAGCCACATGATTAAAGAGTTATGGAATTTTCATTGAATAATACTTTTTATGGCGGAAATTTCCAAGAAGCCGTCTTCAAATTTATAACGATCAATGGAAACATTAATGACTTTAAAATCCCCCCAAATTTGTTTTAAAATCATTCTTATGTGTCCTAGTGGTATCCTAGGTGGAATCACCTAAATAGGAGTTGAGGAGACAAATTTTTTCATCCGTTATAGTAGTGGGGTCCATTAAATTTTCCTAGAAAAATTTCCAACATCAATGAATTATTTGGGCTAATAGATCATTGAACCAACTCATTGTTTTAAGATAAAGTTGAATGAAATAAAATCATGATTCAAAGAAAAATAATCATGAATTTTGGAATTATATTTTTTAAAAAATGACAAAAATACATTTTTAGTAAAAATCTGTGAAAAATCCAAAATTATACACATTTCTCAATTTTGTTCATAATCCTTATAAAATTAAAATTACCCATTATTTTAATAAAATGGCGACATACATGTGTTTTATTATTGAATAAAATTAAAAAATCCTCATTATTTGATTAAAAATATGCACATAAATTGTCTCTCTCAAATACCCCCACACTTAAACCATGCTTATCCTCAAGCATAAAATCTCAACATAGAAATTAGAGGACACCATTGTTACCAATATTCAAATTACAATTCAATTAAATCAAACAATTTTCAATGTGAAATAAAAATTTCAAATATTTTCCAAAATATCATTTTAATTTTCCCATTTTTCAAAGAAACAAATAATTCACATATTTTACTTTTAAAATTTGAAAAATGATGGAACTTCTCCTTTCATTCATTCAAGCTCATTGATTCATTATAATTAAATATGCCAAGTCATGATTTTCCTCACTTTTGCTTATTTTATCTCATTACACATTATACAATTCAAGTAGAGTTATGCTCATATCATGATAATATTCTCCTTATTCATAGGATTTTAAATAAACTACATTCTACACTTTGTAAAGACAAAATGCACATAAAATCACGAGTACATGAAATAAAGGTTTTATAGACTATGAGGTTTAAGGTTGGTAGGATTTGATGCTTTAAAAATTAAGGCTCAAGGAGGAGGCTAATATATTAGGTACTATACATGATATCAAAATTAATAATATAATTAAATTATCCCCTTCATAGTAGCAACGCCCACTTCCCAAAACACAAAGAAAATGTTATGATCAAGTATGCATAATTAATTATTTGTGCACCCTCTTGAATACTTTTTTATTTTGTACATTATTTTCTTTTTTTGAAAGTTATAATTATATCAGACCTCACATCAATCACCAATCCACATACGCTCATAAGATTGTCGGTCTAGAAAATGGTGATTTTGGGTTTTCCTAAATCATAACCCAATTTTTTTCTCTTTTTTTGGGTTCTTTTTGTCATTTTGTCATTTTTTAAATTTGATAGGGGAAAAAATAGAGTATAAAGAGTGATTCCCCAACATTTTACAATTACCCCAATAAAACTACAGCACTTCTCCCTTATAATTTATATCATCCCATCCACCATGATTCTCTTTACCCACACACATCAACATTAAAATATCATGAAAATACTCAGAGGAGGGTAGGAATGGATAAAAATGGCTTGAAACATGACTCATTCCTATAAAGGTTATTCATGGTCACTATGTGCTAAAAGAAGGATTTATGAAAAGGTAGTATTTTAAGGAAAATTAGATTTTCAAAGGATGCCTCAATCATTTTAAATGTGTTTTTCCATAGTTATAGATTTGACAAGTCCCAATACAAGTTATGGTTGGTTACATGTCGCAATATTACTCAACAAATATGCTCAAGAATAAATAGGAAGTGATTGGCCTAGAAATATTCTAGGGAATGGGAAATATAACATTAGACAATCCCTCATGACATGTCTAATAAATCAATTCACATGAACTTTAGAAATTAAAAGCATGAAGGATGGTAGGGAAATTTCATTTAAAGGAATCAATTAATTCCTTCAAATCATGAGTCATTGCTTCAATAACCATGCTTCATTTTAAAATTTCAATAATTAATTTCAATCATTTAATCATATCAACATTGAAATCTAAAACATGGCATCACGTGATTCCTAAGAAACTCATTTCTCCTAGATAAGTCAATTAAAACATGAATTCAAGTTTGAGCATGCAATTTTATCTTTAAATCTCAAAACATGTTGTGGACAAAAATGTGGAGATTTTAAAAGATAAAACACTAAAATTGAACATCATTTTTTCATGAAACTTGGTCCTTCTCATTCACTATCTTGGGCTTCCTTCTACCATTATGATCATACAAAAAGAAATTACTCAATTAATCATAATGATCATTTCATTTAAGCTCAAAATGAAAAGAGGGAGGGGGGCACATGATAAATTATTTCAACGAAAATAAATTGTCATCTGAATTCCTAGGAAGAAAGTAAAGATAAATCTTGGTATTATCCCCTAAGTCCGCAATGAATTTTAACTACCTCTAGAGGGAAGTACTGACTATTATCCAAAGTATGATGGAGGATGAAGCTTCATTGATTTGAACCACTACATGTTGCTTTTCCCAACTTGTGCTTCATCCTTTTGGGTGAGTAATGTTCTTGGGTTTGAGAACACCATATCCCCACCCCCTTAACAATGAGGTATATCTTGCATGGTAGGGGTAGGATGAAATATGAATCATCCTCCTTCCTAGTTTCTACTTGTGAAACCTCTTATTCTCTGTACATTAGTTCCTCGAGGCATGCTTCATCAAAAGAATAGTCAATGGGAAAGTCAGAGTGTAATTTTATTTTAATATTATTAAGACATGATGTATCAAGATCAAATTATTCCCCATCAAAGTAAGCAGATTTTTTCATGATTTCCTTACGGAAATCCACTAGTATATCTTCATGAACTTCCATCAATAAATATTCAACATATCAAGGGTGATCAATATGTTCCTCAGCATGTGCACATCTAGGTTATTCTTCATCCTCCAAGGCATAGCAGAGAATATCTGATTCTGTATAATCAAAACCACAAAAAGTAATTTAGAATTCAGATTCCACAAAATTGTAATGGATAGAGTCAATGAATGTTTCAACTCCCTAAGTTGGTTCAACATCAATATCTGCCTCAGTTGTAAGTGCCTCTTGGTGTAGAATCTTTGAGGATGGAGGCAGGTAGTTGGGATCCACCATCTTGACTTCAAATTCCACCACTTGGGTGGTTTCTTCCTTTTGTGGTTTTGAATATTCTTCTATGTTTTTTATTGGGAGGTCCTGTAGTTTCTTACATTTAATCAATAATTAATCCAAAAAAATTTGGTCTCCCACTTTTAGCTCACTATGTACGTCTTCATCCCTTGCCTCCTTAGGTTATTCAATTTCAAATATAAGTGGTGAAATTTCTTACACCACTTTCTAAGCTTCTTTCTTCATCTTAGGTTTGGGATGCTCCATTAATGCACAAATATAATCAAAATCTCCATCAGGCTTTTTGGTTTTTTGTTCATTGCCTTTTCTATGTTCATGCACATGAGCTCTTCTAAAATATTCATATTCTTCTTCTTGTTGTTGCTGCACCTGTGAGTAATTTTTCTATGCATAATATTCCAATTGTGAATAAATCCTAGAAGCCTTTTTTAGTTTTTAAATGAAGTGAAATATAAATAATACGTGAAAATAGAAAAATAAAAGGATCTAATGATTGGATCCCTGAAAACAGCTTCAGTTTTGACACATGCCTGTCATGGGGTGTGGACAAAAATAATTATATTTTTCTTAGTTCAGAACAGTGGCAGGCCATGGTCATATCTCTCAAGGATCCTTCTCAATGTAGTACTCTTTCTTTATCTAATTCGTCTATTCTATCTCTTATTGTGGTTTTTTTATTATATTACAGTGATTGAAATCGTTTTGGGTTTATTATTATTAAAAATAATGACATGTAAAGCAAGAATTCTAAATTTATACTAAGATGGAAGACTAGAAAGAATGAATTACTACTAGAATTTTACACTTTACCAGTGGTTGTAAACCATTGGTAAAGGCCTAGAAAACGTTGGTATAGAGTATATCAACGTTTCCCTCAACCATGGCCAAGTATGGCGTGACAATAGGCCTATACCAACAGTTCTATGAAAACCGTTGGTATATGTGTCAAAATAGAAGGTATACCAATGGTTTTCTACAAACAGTTGGTATATGTGTGTTAAATTATAACATATACCAAAGGTTTTCAAACCATTAGTATATGTGTGTTACACTTATACCAATGGTTATAAACCGTTGGTATATAGGGGATATGGAAAGCCATTATGCTATACCAATGGTTTCTTTATAACCCTTGGTATAAACCTATACCAATAGTTATTACAAAACGTTGGTATAATTATATTATAGTATCTATATCAATGGTTTTGAAACCATTGGTATAAAATTGCTCAGCTCCACAGCAGCAGGCCCCTCTCCCCTCTCCAGACCTTCATCAACACAACAACCCCTCTCCAGACCTACAACAACACCAATAAAAAAATCCCCATCCAATGTATTCAAAATTTAGAATTAATTCTAGAATTTAGAAATTTAGAAATTATGAAATTCAAATGCAATTACACCCATAAGTGAAAAAGCCTACATGTTATATGAAATGAAATAACACCCATGAGAGTATTCCAAATTTTGAATTCATTTCTCACTCATGCCACAACACCCACACACATAAGTGTATTCAAAATTTAGAATTCATTCTTCACTCAAACGACAACACCAATACACATAAGAGAAAAAACCTACAAGTTATAAGAAGAACATGGGATTTTTAGTCATGGTCTTGGGTTGAGTATATTAAAACCTACTGAAAAACATGGGTAGAGTGGCAAGGATCATGAAACCCATACGATAGAAAATGGTAGTGGTCATGTGCTTAGATCTAGGATGAGTTATAGGAAGCACATGGGATGTTTATATTCCAATAATGATTATGTATCCATGTATAAATGGTTCCTGATGTGTCAGGGGGATACATTGGCCAATATCGACATATGATATGGGATACTGTAATATCCTACATGTTTTATAGACTTTTCAATTAGAATAAGGGGGTATGTGGCTAATTGTAATTTTCTCTCCTGGGTGTGATGTGAGATTAATACCCATATTGGGTAGTGGGTATGAATATTCAATTAAATCTTTAGTATTGGGTTCCCAAAGGGACTTTAGTTTGGTCCTAGAACCCACTGTTTAAGGATGGGATTGAGGTGATCCATGGGGCTATGGTGTCACCATATGTATTCCTCACCATTGGGGTATTTTTATGAGACTTTGAAACTTATTTTTCAAGAATATATGGGTAGCCTTGTTGACCAATTTGTTATATGGTATGCTTGAGTGTTCATAGGTTTCATATGAAATCACTATATGATATTTATTTTTTGTATGTTATTGTATATAATGAACGACCCGTGATTAAGAATTATAACATGAGTGTTGGTGCATCTTCATGATGGGATGTCGAGACTCATTCCTAATATAATTGATGTTTTTCTATATATACTATTACCCATTATGTTTCAATCTATGGCCTGTAAATATTTTCATCTAATAACGTATTACCAATAGACCATATTTTATTTTTTATCCCTTAATTTCAAGAATATATCTGTAGCCTTGTGATGATTTTCCATCTGTCAGTTGTTGTTTTCACATAAAATGTTTTTCATTTCAAACAAAAGTGACACACTTTGAGTGATACCAGTCACACCGTGCCTCGGATTGAGGTGGAGTTGACCCGTACCTGTCACAAATGATCCATGGATTGTTGGGTGAGGGGGATGTTCGGGGGGGGCTATCCGGAGTGCATTTTTGGACATCACGGTCACACAACACCTCCGATTAACCTGTCGTCTAGCCAAATATTTCACAATTAACCCACTCTTTTTTATCGCCTGATTTTATGGTCTTCTGAGGTCATTAGGCCGGTTTTGACCACCCCACACACGTTTTTCAAGCATGCCAAACACCTAAAAAACACATATTCTACTGTGCTGTGCAAACCGCGCATCCAAATGATGTTTTGTCTTTTTTTTATATCCCACGAATAAAAATTAGGGTGCTTTTGTGTGATTTTAAGTCATTCTGATGTCGTTCGGTATGTAATTGACTGTAAAAACACATGTTTTCGCAATTTACGACATGCAGAGTGCATTTTCGGCCACCGTGGTCACACAAAACCTCCGATTGGCATGGCTTCAAGCCAACAAATTCCCAATTCACCCACCCTTTTTTCGTCCAATTTCATGGTATTTCGAGGTCATTCAGCCCATTTTGACTACCACACGCATGCTTTTCAAGCGCACCAAACCCCTAAAAAACACATATTCAGTCGTGTCGCGCAATCCACGCATATGAATGACGTTTTTTCTCTTCATACACCTCACGAATAATAATTAGGGTGTTTTCATGTGATTTCAATTTATTTCGAAGTCGTTCGCTATGCATTTGACCGTTAAACACATGTTTTTGCCATTTATGACACAAAGAGTACGTTTTCGGCCACCACGGTCACATGACACCTCTGATTGATGTACCGTCTAGCCAACCAATTCACAATTCAACCACCCTCTATTTTTTTCTAACTTCATGGAATTTTGAGGTCGTTCGATTGGTTTTGGCCACCCTACGCACGCTTTTCAAGCATGCCAAACACCTAACAAACACATATTCTGTCGTGTCGCACAAACTGCAGGTCCAAATGATGTTCTGTCATTTAGTACACCTCAAGACTAATAATTAGGGTGTTTTCATGTGATTTCACATAATTCTGATATCATTCGGTATGTATTTGACTGTAAAAAACATGTTTTGGCCATTTACGACACACAAAGTGCGTTTTCGGCCACCCTGGTCACACGACACCTCTGATTGGCGTGCCATCTAGATGACCATTTCAAAATTCACCCACCCTTTGTTGTTGTCCGGATTCATGGAATTCTGAGGTCATTCGGCCGCTTTTGACCACCCCACGTATGCTTTTCAAGCGCGACAAACACCTAAAAACACATATTTAGTCGTGTCACGCAAAACGCATGTCTGAATGACGTGTCGTCTCCTCATACACCTCAAAAATAATAATTAGGGTGTTTCCGTGTGATTTCAAGTCATTTCGATGTCGTTCGGCATGAATTTGACTGTTGAAAGCATGTGTGGCCATTTACGACACGTGGAGTGCATTTTCGGCCAACATGATCACACGACACCTCTGATTGACATGCCGTCTGGCTGAACATTTTGCAATTCATCCACCCTTTGTTGTCGTCTGATTTCATGGCATTCCAAGGTCGATCTGATGGATTTGGACACCCCACGCATGCTTTTCAAGCGCGTCAAACACCTAAAAACATATATTTAGTCGTTCTGCGCAAACCGTGTGTCTGAATGATGTTTCATCTCCTCATACACCTCAAGAATAATAATTAGTATGTTTTTGTATGATTTCAAGTCATTCTGATGTCATTCGTCATGCATTTGACAGTTAAACACATGTTTTGGCCATTTACGACATGTGGAGTGTGTTTTTGGCTAGCACTGTCACACGACACAATCGATTTATGTACCGTCTCACCGACCATTTCACAATTCACCCGCCCTTTTTTGTTGTCTTATTTCATGGCATTCTGAAGTCATTCGGGCAGTTTTGACCACCCCATGCAAGCTTTTCAAGCCCGTCAAACACCTAAAAAATAAATATTCAGACGTTCCCTGCAATCCATGCATCCGAATGATGTGTCGTCTCCTCAAACACATCAAGAATAATAATTAAGGTGTTTTCATGTGATTTTAAGTCATTTCGATGTTGTTCGTCATGCATTTAACCATTAAACACATGTTTTTGCCATTTACGACATGCAGAATGTGTTTTCGTCCAATGCGGTAACACGACGCCTCCGATTGATGTGTTGTCTGGCCGATCATTTCAAAATTCAACTAATCTTTGTTTTCTTCCAATTTTATGGCATTCTGAGGTCGTTCGGCCGGTTTTGACCACCCCATGCATGCTTTTCAAGCGCGCCAAACCCCCAAAAAACTTATATTCATCCATTTTGTGCATACCACGCATTCGAATGACATGTCGTCTCCTTTTACATCTCACGAATAATAATTATGGTGTTTTCCTGTGATTTCAAGTCATTTCGTTGTCGTTCGGCATTCATTTGACCGTTAAACACATGTTTTGGCCATTAATGACATGCAGAGTGTGTTTTCTGCCACTGCGGTCACACGACACCTCCGATTGATGTTCCGTCAAGCTGGCCATTTCACAATTCTCCCACCCTTTGTTTTGGTCTGATTTCATGGCATTCTGAGATCGCTCAACCAGTTTCGACCACCCCACGCATGCTTTTCAAGCACGCCAAACACCTAAAAACACATATTCATCCATTCTGTGCAAACCACACGTCTGAATGGTTTGACGTCTCCTCGTACACCTCACAAATAATAATTAGGGTGTTTTCGTGTGATTTCAAGTCATTATGATGTCGTTAGGAATGCATTGGACCATTAAACACATGTTTTGGCCATTTATGACACGTAGAGTGCATTTTCAGCCAGCGTGGTCACACGACACCTCTGATTGACATGTCGTCTAGCCTACCATTTCAAAATTCACCCACCATTTTTTTCGTTTGATTTCATGGCATTCCGAGGTCATTCTGCTGGTTTTGACCACCCCATGCATGCTTTTGAAGCGCGCCAAACAACTAAAAACCACATATTCAGTTGTGTCGTGCAAACCACACATTTGAATGATGTTATGTATCCTCATACACCTCTCGAATATTAATTACGGTGTTTTCGTGTGATTTCATGTCATTCTGTTGTCTTTCGGCAAGCATTTGATCGTTAAACGCATGTTTTACCCATTTACGACACGCAGATTGATTTTTCAGACATCGCGGTCACACGACACCTCTGGATGAGGCAAAGATGACTTGTACCCATCACAAATGACCAATGTATCATTTTCCTAATGTATCAACACAATCTGATTGCGTTTGATCATTTTTTCGTATCTCAGTTGTTGTTTTCACTTAAAGTATGGTCCATTTCAAATAAATGTGAGACACTTTGAGTGGTATCGGCCACACCATTCATCACATTGATGAGAGGTTGACTCCTACACATCAAAAATTTCCCATGGCTTGTTTTGATAATGTATCAACAGAATCCGAATACGTTTGGCCCATTTTCCATATGTCAGTTTTTGTTTTCACTTAAAATGTTGTCCATTTCAAATAAAAGTGAGAAACGTTAAGTGGTACCGGCCACACTATTCTGTGTATTGAGGTGGGATTAAGTCATTCACATCACATATGACCCATGGATCATTTTCCTAAAGTATCAACACAATCCAAATATGTTTGATTAGTTTTCCATATACCAATTGTTTTTACTCAAAAATGTGTCCATTTTAAACAAAAGAGAGACAGTTTGAGTGATACCAGCCACACCGTGCCGCAGATTGACGCGCGATTTACTTGTACATGTCACATATGACTTATGGATTTTTTTACAAAACTATCAACACAATCCGAATGCATTTGTTTGATTTTCCGTATGCCAGTTAGGAAAATCGTGCAACAACAGTGATAATATCTTATACTAAAACTATATACATTGTGCCTGATGTGCATCCCCTGGTGCATGGTTAGGGGAAATCATGCACATTTCTTTTAATATATATCTCTATATGGTTGGTATATACCCTGTGGGATGGACTGAAATTTTTTACTGACTGTGAGACATAGTGTTTTTTACGCCGACTGGGGTTCTGAGCTCCGAACCAGCACCAGAAGCCCCGCAAACCATTATGACATCATTAGGATTTCATATTTTTTCAATAATAAAGAGTTATACTGAATTGAAAAATATCAATACCGGAGTGAAAAACCAAGTTAACAAATAAAGAGTTATATAAAATTCAAAAATGTAATGGATCAATCTGCCCCTGATCACCATCACCATCACCACTGTCATCATCAGCCTCATCCTCTCCACCATCTTTGTCTGCATAGTAATCCTCGTCATCTTCCCAATACTCATCCTCATCCCCATCTTCTCCCTCGTCCCCATCCTCATCCTCACCCTCATCCTCTTCAGCATCCTAGTCATCACCAGGAACATCATCATCTCGACCGCCACTAGAACTGCCACCTAGTGCATAGGATAATGCACCCATCAGGGACATATATGTCTGAGAAGCTGCGATGGCCTCTGGTGCAAGTGATGAAGATAAAGCTTTGATCAGTTTCATAAATTTGTTCTCCCTCTTTTAAACCTGTTCTTCCAACTCGGTGACCCTTTTATCAGACTCTATTTCATGTTCCTTGACTTGTTCCAACTCGGTGGTACTAGAATGGATACCTGGAGAGGACCAATACCTCCTCGGGACTATATTCATACCAGGTCGACAGCGTAAATCGACCAGAGTGCTCATCTCTCAAAAACTGTTATAAATGATCGTGTGGCCCTAAATTGTCAGGCTCTTGGGCATCAAGGAACTCAAAACCATCCTATTAAAAATATTAATAGATTATTAAATTTCAATATAGATATTATACTTTTAAATAAATAAATTTAAACATAACATCTTTTCATGTGTCAGTTCATTAACCACAATTCCATCTTTTTTTATTCTACTCGAGGAAAACAATTTTGCTCGAAGGAGACGTCCTTCAATATTCAATTTTTTCTTCTGTAATGACATTGAAACAATATAAAGTGCAAGAATAATCATATATACAATATTCAATAAATCACATAATTTAAGTAAAAAACAATAAAAAGGGAAAGTCCTAAAAAAATTATAAACAACTATATCGTACCAACTACCTCCCATGATCTGACATAGTAGTGCACCCCAAAGTGTTGAGGTATTGCATTGAATCAATGTTTTTTTTGTTTTTTTCAGAAGATTTTTAAAAAATGTTCAATAGTAAATAAGATAAAATGAATACCAAATATGAAAACTGTCATTTAAATACCTCAAATGGGATTAATACCTTAAATTTGGCAGTCACCCAATAGGTAATAATATGGAGATATTGCTCTATCGGGCAGTCATCCATGATAGGTAATGTCTCTAAATCTGTGCCCACTCTTTCACACCATCCAACATACAACTCATGCTTATAAGCTCTCCAAAGCTCTCCTAGCTCCTTTAAACATGCTGGTCGTGCACCTTTTCCCTTAGGGAAGTTAAACCGATGTTGACACCCAATAGATTAATTCATATAAATAAAAAATACTACATTAAATTCAATTGATTTTTACCCTTATTTGTGCCCACACATTGTCCGTAACTTCATGTGGCAGATGTCTCCAATAGAGTGGGCTGACCAGAATGATGTCAGAGTATTTGGCTAGAGTCCCCAAAAAACCTCGACATTCCTACCTAGATTTATCAATCATTTGTGATTCATCATTGTATTCAACCATAAACTATGTTTGGCGGTTCCATGCTGCACGAAAGTGAGTATGCCCCCTCCCCGCATCCTATCAGTTGATGAATCTGTTTTTAAAGAAAAAAATATCAGTACAAGTTATAATAAAAATAAATTTTTTCAATAAAAATTTGTTAGAGTTATAAAAATATACCTGTGGTATTCAGATCAATTTGAATCATTAGATGTGTAGAAGATGAAGGAATATCCTATACAGGTGGAGTGTCCCTCAGTGTATGCTCCTCATCCATATACTGTGTTGAAGTAGGATTCGAAGAAGGTGTAAAATAATACCTCGGAGATAAGGAACTAGAAGAAAAAGATGATAGCACGGACGTCTGGCCAACTGGTAGTGTAAACATCAGAGGCAGAAATATCCCATATGTCCCTAAAGACACACCATGATCAAAATGGTGCGTAGAAGATACGTCTGTGGTAGGGGTATAGTCCAATCAGGTACGACCAATGGATCGTCTAAATCTCACACCACAAGCCCTAGTACCACCAGCCTCAGTACCAGAATCACCGGATGATCGTCTAAATCTGACACCCCCCCTCCTACTACCAGCCTCTATACTGGTAGAAATATCAGGCTCCTCGCCGGATATCTCTCATCTAGGTGGTTTATCGTGGAAGAAAAATTAACACAAAATTAAACACATGATATGGTAAGTTATTTATATATATATATTTTTAATAAAATACAAACAACATGGATGAGTGGAGGAATACCCATCTGTTTCATGCGACGATTATTTTTTATCATCTTTTCCACCACATCTCTTCAATGGGTTTTATTTCCTGAAATGAAAACAAATATGGAAGTAATTAGAAACAAATAACTAATGTGTAACCCAAATAACATAATATATAAAATCTATTCTGATAAAAAAACATAATGAAACAGAAGATTTATGGTGGTTTGAAGGTAAGTACTAGGATACACACTCTGAATAATGTAGGTGTATTCATTGAATCATGTCCCAATTGATTTTGGAGATGGGCCTTAAATATTTTTAGGTATGGATTTGAATAGAAACACCTATAAAAAGGATATCCAGGAATTGTGACGTCCCAAACCAGGATGCCACTCTATAGTGACCCAAAACCAGATGGCCACATGGCCTCAAGCACATCTACCAAAATTCCAAATGTTATTGACTAGTATTGAGAGACATTGCTATTTCTAGGGGAGACTATTCCCTCATTACCTAAGTTGCACAATTTTAATATTATCAGTTAAAAAGTGGAAGAAAGATAACAATGGGAAAATATTAGAAATGGATGAAAATAACCAAATCAGTAATACCAACAAATAACAGAATCATAACCTGAATGATGGTAATGTATGTCATGTATCAAGAAGAAAAACATAGTTACAACTATTAAGAAGTAGTACTATACAAGAGGCTTAATAAATTCTAAAATTCAACCTAGCTTCTTGAGCTACAACCCAATCATCTGGTTTATCGATGGAAGGAGAGTGAGTCATGTCAAAAACTCGAAATTCATAATCATCAATAAAGGTTAATTGCCTCGTCATTGAATCAAACCATTGCTAAAGAGAAGAGTTTTACCAATGGTTGCACACAACCATTGGTAAAAGAGGACTTTAAGGCCCCTTTATAGGCATCAAAAATAGGGGAACATGCCTCAGGCCCCATTATGTGTTACAGGCATGCCAAATCATTCACTCATGTTCAATAAATCATTCTTGGCACCTCTATAGTCATAAATTTCATTACCCAATTAGTTGCTCATGTCAAGCGCACCCCATGGGTGGATAAAGTTTAGGATTCTACACTAATAAGTTGTTCATGGCTTTTAAAAAGGTTTAATTTCATAATGTATAGACAAAAAAAATAATTTTTTAATTTGATAATAATAATAATGTATGTCAATGATTACAAGATTACTGAATTAAACTTGTGACATATCTAACATTGTTATGGATGTGTAAACATTCCAACATGGCTAGTGAAACACACCCCACCATCATAAAAGTGAGTATTGGCCAAGAAAGAGACATAATATACAACGTACAGTGAGAACCATATTTAATTGACCCTAAAGTAATATTAGTACAATCATCTTAGGAATCCAATTATCACTCATGACTAACCATGCCACTATAAACAACCAAGAGTGTATGAGTTTTCTCTCTGATCTTATCAACAACATCATACATTCTTACCATGATGTGAATAATGTGGAATATGGATTATATTAACAAAAAATTCCCAGCAATACCAGGGCTTCTAAGAACTGAAAAATTATGGATTATATTAACACATAATTCATTTTGAATCAAATTTGATTCACTGTAAAATCCCAACACAGACACCCAAATCAAATAGAAAACAAAAGTCATACACAACCAAATCAAAATAGGAAACCAAAAAAATAGATTTAGAACATTAAAATGAAAGTATCACTTACACATTAGAAGTGTAGAACTAAGAAATTTTGAAAATGGATCGGAACGAAGAATTTCCGCTGTAGGGTAAACAGAATCCCGCTTCTCCACTTCTCCCAAAAGAAAACATAAAACCAAAATAGTAGATGTAGTATCATTTACATAATACAAGTGAAGAACTGATAAATCTTTAAGATGGAAGGATTTTGTCCATAGGGGAAGGAAAATCCCAATTCCCCATTCTGTTTAGGGTTGTAATCGTGTGTAATGGAGGAGTTCAAGCATCTTTGAATTTGGGAAAACAATTTCCCAACGATTTGTAAAAACCGTTGGTAAAGGATGATTTAAACCTCCCTATACCAATGGTTTAAGAAAACCGTTTTTATAGAGTATACATTTCCCAACGGTTTTGAAAAACTGTTGGGAAAAGATGATTTAACCAGCTTTAACCAATGGTTTCCTGAAACCGTTGGTAAAAGCTCTCTAAAGACATTGGGAAAACCTCGCTTTCTAGAAGTGAATTAATATGAAAGAATTTGGTTTTGGGGATTGGTTAAATGTTCAATCATTATTATCCTTTATATGATTTATTTGAGTATGGTAATAAAAACATTAAATCTCATGTTTTAACTATTATTGTTTATTTATAAATTTTGGAATATCATTGAATGTTTGAGATGTCTCAATTCCACCACCTCCTATAATTCAAGTTGCTGACAAACCGTTGTCTAGAATGTGTCATCTCCCAAGACCTGATTCAATCGAAGTTGTTTCATCCATTGATTAGATCAACTCCAACATGTGATGAAATAAACAATAAAGACAAGGAAAATTATTAAATAAAAGAATAAGGATAGGTTGAGTAGCATGTCATCGGAGGCAGTCACAACATCGGGGACATTCACCTTACCCATGGGTGCTACTCAAATCTATCTACAAACCTAAAATTAAACATTAAAGAAAATTCATGATCACCTTCACCACCCCCCAAGCCAAGTCTCAGGGTCAACCTCTCATTTCCGAGAGTAATATATTACTTGGTGGAGTGGGTGGAAGAGAAGAGAGAGAGTGGTAATTAAATGAAGAAAAGTGGATGGAGAAACACAAAGACATGGATTAATAAAACTAAAATTTAACTTACAATTGAACACTAATAAAAAAATAAAAAAAATAATAATAAATAAGGGTGGAAAAGAGGAGAAGCATCGGCTTGTGACCCAATGGGATCCCTCCTTAGTTGTGGGTGTCGAGCTGATGATTTGGGAAGGAGTCGAGGGCCTCCTTTTATAGGCCGAATTCTATCCTTTGAAATTTTGCGTGTTGTTGGCCCATTAAATGGACGATTCAGACATGAAACCCTTCATAAAATTTGTTCATAAATATGTTTTCCATTCACCGTCAAAACATCATCTCATTTATCCATAGGATTAAGGAGTTATGGAATTTTCATTGGAGGAGAATTTTTATGGCCGAAATTTCCAAGAAGATTCCTTCAAATGTATAACGATCAATGGAAACTTTAATGACTTAATAACTCCCCCAAATTTGTTATAGAGTAGTTATGATGTGTACTATTTCTATCCCTAGTGTAATAACCAAAATGGGAAGTGAGGAGACTGATTTGTGCATCCGTTATCGTGGTGGGGTCCACACTGTCCGCCCGTAAAAGTTTCCAACTTCAATAATTTTTTGGACTAATAGAACATTGAATCAACTCTAAGACCTGAAGAGAAATTTGATTGAAATAAAATCAGGATTTTAAAAAATCACAAATTTTGGAATTATATTTTTTACGAAATGACAAAAATACTATTGTGGTAAAAATATTTAAAAAATCCAAAATTATGCACTTTTATCAATTTTTCTCATAATCATTCTAAAATTCAAATTACACTTTATTTTAATAAATAATTGAAAAACATGGGTTTTATCATTGAAAAAAATAAAAAATCCTCATTATTTGATAAAAAAATATACACCTAAATTAGCTCTGTCAAATACCCCCATACATAAACCATTCTTTTCCCCAAGTATAAAATCTCAAAATAGAAATCAAAGGGCACCAATATTACAAATATTTAAATTCCAAGGTAATAAAATGAAAAAAAGTTCAATGTGAAATCAAACATTTGATAATCTGCATAAAATTTCAATTTAATTTCCCATTTTTTAATGCAACAAATAATTCACATATTTTACTTTTTCAGTTTTAAAATTGATGGAACTTATCCTTTCATTCATTCAATGTACTTAATTAATTATTATTAAACATGAAAAGTCATTATTTACCTCACTTTTGATTCTTTTCTCTCATCACTCATGATACAATTCAAGTAGAGTTATTTTCATATCACGAGAACATGCCCTTTAGCCCTAGGCTTGTAAATGAAAAACTTTCTCCACTTTGTGAAGACAAAATAAACATAAAATCATGAGGACATTCAATTAAGGTTTTATTGACTCTAAGGTTTATGGTTGGTAGGATTTGATGCTTTAAAAATTAAGGCTCAAGCAGGAGGCTAATCTCTTAAGTACTATGCATGATATCCCAAGTAAAAATATAATGAAATTATCCTCATCAATGTAGCAACACCTAATTCCCAAAATCAAAGAAAAGTTTATGATCAAGTATACAAAATTAATGATTTGTGCACGCCCTTGATTTTTATTTATTTTTTACTTTTTATTCTTTTTTGAAAAGTTATGATTATATAAAATATAACATCTATCATCTAACCACATACGAACATAAGATCATCAGTCTAGAAAATGGTGACTTTTGGTCTTCCCAAATCGAAACCCATTTTTTCTCTTGTTGTTGGTTCTTTTTGACATTTTTGTTATTTTTTTAATTCAAGAAGGAAAAAAATACAGTATAATGAATGATTCCATGACCTTTTACAATTTCCAAAATAATACCCCCACACTTCTTCCTTACAATGTATACTATCCCATGCACCATGATTCCCTTTAACCCCACACTTCAACTTTGAAATATCCTGAAAATACTCAATGGAGGGTAGGAATTGATAAAAATGGATTGAAACATGGATCATTCCTATAAATTTCATTCATGGTCACTATGGGATAAATGAAGGATTGATGTAAAGGTGGTATTTTAAGGAAATTTGGTTTTCCAAAAGATATCGTCATAATTTTAAATGTGTTTTTTCATAGTCATGGCTTTGTTAAGTTTCAATACAAGTTCTTGTCGGTTACATGTACCAAGATCATCCAAGAAATATTCTCAAGAATAAATAGGAAGTGCATGTTCTATAAATCATCTTGGGAATGGAAAATATAACATTGAACAATCACTCATGGAATGACTAATATTCCAATTCACATAAACTTCATAAATTCAATGGATACAGAATGGTAGAGAAATTTCATTTACATGAATCAATTAATTCCTTCAAATCATTAGTAACTACTTCAAAATCCATGCTTTATTTTAAAAATACAATTATTTATTTCAATAATTTAATCCTATCAACATTTAAATCTAAAACATGGAATCACAGGATTCCTAAGAAACTCATGTCTATTTGATAAGCCGAGTAAAACATGAATTCAAGTGTGGGCATGAAATTTTATCTTTAAAGATAAAAACATGTTGTGGACAAAAATGTGGAGAGTGTAAAAGATAAAACAATAAAATTGAACACCATTTTCCCATGAAACATGGTCCTTCCCCTTTACTATTCGGGGCTTCCTTCTACCTTCATGATCCTACAAATGAAAATTTCTCAATTATTCACAATGATCATTTCATTTAATCTCAAAATAAAATAGGTAGGGGGCCACATGCTAAATTATTTCAATGAAAATTAATTGACATATAAATTCCTAGAATTAATGTAAAGATAAATCTTGGTATTATCCCCCAAGTGGGCCTTAAATTTTGACTGCCTCTAGAGGGTAGTACCTGCTGTTATCCAAATTATGATGGAGAATAAAGCTTCTCTGATTTGAATGACCACATGTGGATTTTCCCAACTTTTACTTCATCCTTCTGGGACCAAGTACACCATATACCCCTTTACAATGAGTTATATCTTTCATGGTGGGGGTAGAATGAAGTATAAATCATCCCCTTTCTTTACTTGTACTTGTGCAACCTCTTCTTCTCTATCCATTAGTTACTTGAGGTATGCTTCATCAAAAAAATAGTCAATGGGAATGTCAGAGTGTATTTCAATTTGAATAATATTAAAACATGAAGTATCAAGATCAAATTCTTCACCATCAAAGAATCTTTTTTCAGGGTGTCCTTAGGGAAATACACTAGCATCTCTTCATGAACATCTTCAATAAATATTCAATGTGTCTAGGGAGGTCCATATGTTTCTCAACATGTTCACATCGAGGTTCTTCTTCGTCCTCCAAGGCAGAGTTGAGGTTTTCTAATTTTGTATAATCAAAACCACATGGAGTGAGGTAGAATTCATATTCAATAAAATTAGAAGGGATACAGTCAATGAATGGTTAAACTCCCTAAGTCGGTTCAGCTTCTATATATGCCTTAGTGGTAAGTTCCTCATGGAGTATACTCTTTGAGGATGGAGGTAGGTAGTCAGGCTCCTCCATCTGGACTTGAAATTCCACCACTTGGGTGGTTTATTCCTTCAGTGGTGCTGAATCTTATTCTTTTTATTGTATGGGGAAGTTAGGTAGTTCCCCATATTTATTCAAGAATTTATCCAAACTTTATTGATCTCCCATTTTAAGCTCAGTAGATACGTCTTCCTCCCTTTCTTCCTCGGGTTCTCCAATCTCAAATATAAGTGGTGAAATTTATTCCACCACTTTCTCATGTTCTTCCACTGGATTAGGGTTGGGTTTCTCTATTAATGAATAAACATAATCAAAAGCTCTATTAGCCATTTTGGTTAGTTTTTCACTACTTTCACTAAGTTCATGCATCTAATCTCTTCTAAAATATTCATCTTCTTCTTGTTTTTGTTGTTGCAACTATGACTAATTCTTCCATGCATAATATTCTGAATTTGAATACATCGTGGAAGTATTTTTTTAGCTTTTTGAAATAAAATGATATATAATTAATATGTGAAAATAGAAAAAGTAAATGAACTAATGATTGTATCCTCACAAACAACGTTAGTTTTGACGCACGTCTGTTGTGGGGTGTGGAAAAAAATAATTATATTATTCCTAGTGAAGAATAGTGGCCCACCAGGGTCATCACTCTTGAAGATACTTCTCAATGTAGTACAATTAATTTATTTAATTCACATATTATATCTCTTTTTGTGTTTTTTTATTAGATGAAAATGATTAAAATATTTTTTGGTTCTTTATTATTTAAAATAATTACTTGTGAAGCAATAATTCTAAATTTATACTATGATTCAAGTCTAAATAGAATGAATTAATAAGAAAGAACTTTGTTTTGGGAGTGTGTTAAATATTCAATCATTATTTTTCTTTATATGTTTTATTATATTTTGATAATAAAAATACAAAATCTCATGTTTGAACTACTATTATTTATTTATAAATTGTGGAATATCATTGAATGTTTGAGCACTCTCAATTCCACCTCCTACATTAATCCATGTTGGTGAGACACCTTTGTCTAGAATGTGTCATCTTCCAGGGCCCGGTTCAATTAAAGTTGTTTCATCCATTGATTATCTCAACTCCAATGTGTGAATAACTAACCAATTGAGAGAGGAAAAAATTATTAAATAAAATAATATGGATAGGTTGAGTAGCATATTATCGGTGGTAGTCACAACATCAGGGACATTCGACTTACCCGTGCATGCTACTCAAATATATCTACAAACATAAAATTAAACATTAAAGAAAATTCATGATCACCTTCACCACCACTTTGGCCAAGTATTGTGGTTATACTCTCATTTCCGAGAGTAATAAATTACTTGGTGGAGTGGGTGGAAGAGAAGAGACAGATAGGGATAGAAATGAAGAAAAGTGTATAGAGAAACACAAATGCATGGATTGATAAAATTAAAATTTGAAATACAATTGAAAAATAATACCAAACAAAAATTAGAATAAAATAAAATGACAAAATTGGGTAGGAAGGAGGTGTATCATCATCCCATGCCCGGTTGAGAACCCTCCTTGGCTTTTGGTGTCGAGCAGATGATTTGGGAATGAGGCGAGAGCCTCTTTTTATAGGTAGAATTCAATCCCCTAACATTTTGTGCATCGTTGGCATAATAAATGGTAGATTAACACATGGAATCCTTCATAAAATATGTTCCTAAATGTTTTTTCTATTCAACCTACACATTTCAGCTCATTTAGACATCGTATTAAGGAGGAATGGAATTTTCATTTAATAAGACTTTTTATGGCCGAAATATCCAGGAAGATTCGTTCAAATGTATAATGACCAATGGAAACCTTAATAACTTCAAAACACCCCAAAATTTTTTATATCTATTCCTATGTGTCCTAGTGATGTCCCAGGTATAATAATATAAATTAGAGGTGAGGAGACCGATTTGTGCATCTGATACAGTGGTGGGGTCTACACTGTCCGCCCAGAAAAGTTTCCAAATTCAATGAAATTTTTGGACTAATAGATCTTCGAATCAGCTCTAGGTCATAAACATAAAGTTGAAGGAAATAAAATCAGTATTATAAAAAAAATTAATCAGCAATTTTTGAATTATTTTTTTTAAAAAAAAGTCAAAAATACCCTTGTGGTAAAAATCTGACAAAAATCCAAAATTATGCACTTTTCCCAATTTTTCTAATAATAATTCTATAATTCAAATTACCCATTATTCTAATACAAAATTGAAATAAAAGTGTTTTTTCATTCAAATAAATAAAAAACCCTCATTATTTGATTAAAAAAATATGCACGTGAAGTTTATTTATCAGAGATGTCCTTCCTCCTTGTCTTGTGTTATCATAATATGTCATGTCTAAATTGAAGAAATGATTAAATGGAACTTGTTAAATGAGTGGGTATACTTGTTAGTTGTTTTTATATTTAATAAATGGTTTTTTTATAATTATGATTAATGGGTGGGTATATCCATGTGATGTGTTAAATAGAAATTGGTGATAAGTGGGTGGGTATAACCATGTGACATGATTAAATGGAAGTGGAGTACATTCGTGGATATCCTCATGCGATGTAATGGTTTAAATGAGTAGGTATACTAATTGGATGGTTTTGAATGTAATTTTTATTTGGTTGGGTAGACTCATATGGTTGGAAATTGTTAAATTTATGGAATGGTTGATGATTTACATAGATTCCAAGGACGAATCCTTATGGATTTGGAATGCAGTAGTGGACTCCTTGGTTGAGTATTAACTTTGGGTCTTGAATCTGTGGGATGTCTCAGGCTTTGTTTTCCATTAGATCTGGCTTGATTGGAATCACCTAGGACATGCTAGTGCACATTCTTCCTAGTACTCCAACATGTGCCTATACTGAGATTCTATCGAGATGATACTAGGACTTGATGATGATGCCTTTGTCTTCAATACATTGGATTCAACCCTTCATAGTCTACACTTCATTATATGGCATGGTCGTGGGATATATGACTGTGGTAGTACGATAAGGTCATGGGTTTTTTATATGGTTTTCATTATAGAGTAAGGTTGTGTGGACAAGATATGGATTGATTTATGACAAGGCTATGTTGTTTGTTTATATTTCCTATAGGTTCCTTATTAAGAGCTGCCAGTTTTTGCAGGGATCCACAAGAGGTTGTTCGGCATAACTTGTTTACATTGGTTATATGACTTGGGATTTCACACTTACATTACTGCTTAGTTGTACTTGTTTCACGTATTTCATAGTGCAACCTATAATTGTATAGATCTTTGGGTGGAAACCTTCTAGGATGTTTATCTCACACCCTATTTGGGCCTCCTTGGGGACCCAAAAAAATAATATGGTTTCAGGTGATAGTAGGGGAAAGTGCCCGAACACTATTTGTTGATCATTTCTTTAGAGCATGGGAGCATGAGACCGAGCTGAGGCTTGCGATTCAACATTGACACTTTTTGATATTTTTTGATTTTGGGTACTTGTATTGTAATTTATTTCCATGTATATTTTTTGGTTGTTTTCTAGAGACATGTATCATCTGTATCATGGTATATGAGACACTTATGGCTTGTTATAAATTCCCGTATTGCTTATCTATTTTACCTATTGTCTGCTTATTGTATTTACTTCTGCTATTGAATTTTATTTACTTCCACTATGAAATACTCTGGTAATGAGGGAATATTCTCCCCAATAACAAAACTAGGCCCTCACCACTAGTTGGAAGCATCTGGAATTTGAGGAGTGTTCTTGAGGCCATGTAGTCAATAGGGATTAGGGTACTGTTGAGTGGAATCTGAGTTCAGAACAGTACAAAGTGGTATCAGAGACAATTTCCTTTATTGTTTGATTTAATATTTGGAGATAATAGACAAGGATATGAAGGAAAATGGAATTGGTTAATGAACTATGCTCGAGCGTAGCTATCCCATGTATAAGAAAAATCCAAATTACCATAAATGAAATTGCTATTTCATGGTTTTGACTATTATAATTGATTTGATTTCACCATTAGCTGACACACATGATTTATGCTGATACTATTGATGCAATTGAGGGTTCTATTTTTTGCAACCTGATGAGATGAGGGTATTCCATCTCATGCATAATATAGTCACTTGTTTGAAATCACATATCATGCATTATGTCATGCCATTTAAGATTAATTATTTGACGCATGCTATTGTGATAGGTGCTCTAATAGATGTTCCTGATTTTTTGATAGACTTTGTGCAGAGGATAGAAAAGTGACATCATCTTTCAATTTATATGTTGTATGGGACCTTATCAAAAAGAAAATGAAGTACCTTTTAAATAAAAATTTTAAAGTGAATTTGATATGCATGGAATATATGGGCATCAAATTTTGGTTCATGAGGTGTTATGGGTCCTCAAGGATCCGAACTTGGTGGACCATTAGTTAAATCATGTCAAATAATGTCTGTTAAATGAAAATAAATGGAAAATAGACACTTGACCTACACTCGGATTTTGAGTGGGTCAGAGGTAGTGTTTCTAGTTGTGTTGTTGTTGTTCTTTATACATTCATGGATTTAGGATTAGTTTGTGTGTTTTTACTTATTTTTATGAGGGTTTTGACCAGTCCTACGCTTTTGAGAGGTGACTTTGATATCATTCCTTTTCTGAGGCAAGTGTTTGGCATTGTAGAGCCATGTCACCATGGAGACCTCCAATGGTATGACAAGAGGGTGGTGATGACCATGCTTCGAAGGTGGCGGACCATGAGAAACTTGTGGATCCTCTTTTACTACTTTTCGCAGTACAATAGACTATTTCAGACATAGGTGTTGTGGTATAGTTCCACGAGGGTTTATTTTTCTATATACAGACATTTCAAGGAGCACTGTAGCCTACCATGACTATGGCCGAGCTGACATGGGTGTTCTAGTGGAAACATCATTTCATGTTTTTGGGGGATAATGGTCTACAAGCTTCAGAGTTGTGGATTGAGACCACACTAGCTATCTTTGAGCATCTGGAGACACCTCTTGAGAGAAGGGTAAAGATCACCCCTTATATGATACATGGAGTAGTAAAGTACGGGTGGGATGTTCTGAACCAGGATAAAAGGCTACGAGATATGGGTTGGATTGATTTCCCGACCTACTACCTTGACAAATTTTACCCCAAGACACTATGGGAAAAGTGAGCTAGTGAGTTCATGCGTCTAGAGCAGGGCACCGTGATGGTTATAGAGTACTCAACATACTTTACAGAGTTTCATAGTTTTGCATTGATGTACCTTATTGATGAGCTGTCGAGAGTGAGATGCTTTGAGGATGGCCTCTGAAATACTATCAAATCCCAGGTCAACGTGTTCAGGTTGACCTCTGTCACTAATATTGTGAATCAGGCACTGATTATAGAGTGGAACCGGAGGGAATTTTAGGATATAGATTAAGATAATGTTTCTTCTCAACCTAGTGGTTCTACATATTCAGGTAGGATGCCCCGTTTTTATTCTTCCTGTGAGATAAGCATCAGATAGGCTATGAGTGCTAGTAGCTCGGTGTTTTCTCACTAGTGTGGCAGGAGAGTACACATGAAGAATCAGCGTGACTGTGACCCAGTCGAGTGCCGAGCTTATGGAGGGATGGGAAACATGCAATGTTTTTACAAGACCTTCCCTCCAGTTGTGAGTGGTAGGGGGTCAGCTCCGATGTCAGGTTCTGGAGTAGGATTCTAGGATCTGTGTCAAGCAGGGAGCTAGAGAAATGCAGACCGATCAGGCTGTAGAAATAGCGGTCTTTGCTGAGGTATCCATACACCAATTACTCATATACATTGAAGGGGACCTACTCTAAGCAGTGAGGTTGTCTCACTGAGTCGTGGTATATTTCAAGTATATTATGTACAATCTACCCTTGAGGAGTAAGGTTTCATACTTTCTATAGTGAGAGGAAAGATCATAATAGCCTCTACTATTGCATATGCTCTTTTGGATATAGGTGTATCTCATAGTTTCATATCCGCACATATGGTGAAAATCCTTGGGCTTGTTGTGTGGTATTTTGATAGAGTTTTAATGTTATAAATACTATTGGGAATCAAAATGGATGATGTGGTCTAGTGTAGTGAGTATCCCATTGATGTTGGTGGGTGTCACTTCATTTGAGATATTGATGTCTTTGAGATGATAGGGTTTGCGTCATTCTTGGGATGTATTGTTGAGTACATTATCGATCTTACATTGTCTACTATCAACTAAGGGTAACTTTTACATCACCAGAGGATAGAGTGTTTCCTCAGAAGGGTGAATGGGGTGTCCAGGCGAGATGAGATGGACTAGATCATCATGAGTTGGGCAGGATGACAACATAGATTGCTATTTTGTATTTTGGATTATCACATAGTGAGTCATGTAGACTTTCCTCTAATGGTGGATCATTTCAGGGACATGTTCCCAGATGAATTTTCCAGCTTACCTCTCGAGAGATAGGTTTAGTTCTCTATTGAACTACTATTATGTGGTGCTCTAGAATCCATTTCTACTTACTAGGTGGCTACAATGGAGTTGTATGAAATTATGTGGAAGCTAGAGTTTTTGGAGGCAATGGTTTTATCTGACATAATACATCTCTATGGGGTTTGCCAGTTCTTTTTTCAAAAAATGTGTATATAATTGTTACGCTGTTTGGGGATTATCCTAATTTGAATCAGCTAATTGTTAAAAACCGATATCCCTTTCCAAAAATAGATGAAATGTATGATAAGATTATTGGATCCTGAGTATTCTTGAAAATTGAACTAAGGTTAGAATATCACCAGGTACATATTTTACCCACAGTCATACCTCGTACAACCTTTCATAGTTGGTATGGTCTATATGAGTATCTAGTTATTCCATTCAGTCTCACAAACACGATAGTAGTTTTCATGGTGCGAATGAACCGATTGTCCATCCATAATTGTGAAACATCAAGTATTGGGCTGGGAGTACTGCTGATGTAGGGGGATATAGATTTGGCATATGAATCTAAGTTTCTAAGGCCATGTGAGAAGAATTACCCTATTCATGATCGTGATCTAGATGCAGTTGTTCATGTTTTTCACAATTAGAGAAATTATTTATTGGGAGATCATTTTTTGGTGTATACAGACTAAAAAATCCTCATGTATATATTTACTTAGTATTATTTGAATACAAGGCAAGAAAGGTGGGTGGAGTACCTACAGTATTTTCACTTCAAGCATGAATACATGACTGGTAAAGGTAATGTAATGTTTGATGCACTGATCACATGGACTCAGATTCAGATAGTGTAGCAGGGAAGTAGCGAGTGGAGACTTATGGTTTTATTCTCTAAGATCTATATGGAGGTTCACAAAAGATAGGGATAGACATATCTAACATCTATAGTTTTGACCTCTACCCTATTGGATAAAGTAATGATGAGGCAGTTATCGAATTCAGAGGGTCTAGTCCTATGGGAGAGTGTGGAAGGTGAGGGCCCTCCTCCTGGTTGGACCGTAGGTGTTGATGAGATCATACATATCAATGGATGTGTTTGGGTTCTAGTGGATATACATTGGGATATGATGTGGGAGTTTCCAACTTAATCATGGGCACTACATCCTAGAGTCCGCAAGATGTCCCATGACTTGCATCATCAATACTAATGGCCAAGTATGAAAAGTGAGGTAGCGAGTATTGATACGAGGTGTTACACCTGTCAGCATGTGAAGGAGGAACATCAATGACCAGCCATGATTTTAGAGCAATTACTTATTCCAATGTGGAAATGAGATGATTTCATAATGGATTTTATGACTGGTTTACTAAGGTCACCTTGAGGTAACGATGCTGTGTGGGTTGTTGTTGACGGGATCAAAAACGTTGATCATTTGTTGCCGATCAAGGATACTTTTGATGTTAATGTTCTTGGAAGGTTGTATATCCATGAGATAATACAACTTCCCAGGTTCTCATGCACTGTCATTTAAAATAGGGATTCCCACATTACATCTCATTTCTTATAGAGTTTTTAGATGGCACTGGGTACATAGGTGCTTTTGAGCACAGTCTACCACCCTCAGAGTGATGGACAATCAAAGTGTATGATACAAGTGCTATAGAACAAGATGATTTAATGTGTCCAATATTTTGCGGGATATTATGAGAGACACATTCAACTAGATGAGTTCTCCTATAATAACAATTATCAGGCAACGATACAGATATCTCTTTATGAGGCTTTGTACGGTAGGCTCTGCAAATCACCCTTGTGATGGCTAGAGGCAGGTGAGGTAGCTTTACTGGGACCTTGCCTCATGCAAGGGAGTTCTGAGTAGATCCAGTTGATTCAAAAGCATATGGATACTGCACAATCTTGATAGAAATATTATGTCAATCACCATATATGACATCTCGAGTTTTAGGCCAAGGATTAGGTCTTTTTATGTGTTTCACCAAGGTTGGTACATAGAATGATTGTAACGCCCCGACCCCAGTTGCCCAGAGTCGGTGCATTAATTACATAACATTGGCATGATCACAAGAAAGATCAAATCTCGAAAGACCGATTGGTTTAATAGCCTTGGAAACACTAGATATATTCATAAGTTTTACATTACATCATAAAATGAAAAACTAATACAACAACATAATGTTTCCACAATCCACACTATTAACCCCTCATAAAATCCCTGCAGGTCATTCATAACTTACTTCTTCACATCCTGGGAAAAATAAAACATAGAAAAGGGGTGAGCTCAAATGCCCAGTAAGGATAACAATATAGCGGAAACTTTCATAAATAAGAATAAACATTTAAGGCAATGCATTACTAAAACAAAAGCCTTTTAAACTTGAACTTCAACATAGTATGGCAAAAGTAAAAATGAAATAATGCCATTTACTTATTCATATGGATATTCTACTAATCGAATAATCACATGCAAAAAATCAATAACCACTTTTATAATGTTGGAATGCATAATGCTAAACGTTAATTTCATTGTCTAGGCCTCATCCCAAGACCTAGGGGTTACTTCTAACCGGAACCCAACCCGGAGTGCCTCTAATAACCGGACACCAACCCGGAGTGCCTCTAATAACCGGACACCAACCCGGAGGGCATACTTTTACCAGTCCCTAAACTGGAGGGCTTACTTTAACCAGTCCCCAACCTGGAGGGCTTACTTTTACCGGTCCCCAACCCGGAACATACTTGTTTAGCACATTCATCTAGAGAAAAGTTTGAAATATAACATAAACATTCGGATTAAAACTAGCATACAAAAAGTCAATAGTTTCACCATAAACTATGAATGGTATAAAATAGCACATCCACAGTCAAACATATCACAAAACCTTCAATACAATATAGAAGTTTTGTATTATAATAAATCAACTTCAAATAAGCGTAAAATCCATTAAAGGATGTTGACATAGATGAAATCAAAACACTTTTTAGAGAAATATCTCTTTCTATTTTTGAAATAATTTAAGAGCCATATAAAATAAAACATTTTCTTGAAAATATTCTTGTAAGCTTGTAAGGAAAGCTTTGACGATTTTATAACGGCGGAAAATAACCGCACCCGCCGTATAAGTAAAAAAAACATTCTTATCTTAATTCTGTCGAAAAGGTTAAAAAGGACCTTGTTTTGAAAACGACGGAAAGATTCCTTTATAAACCTCTTACAAAAAGTCAAACAAGGGTTTAAATGAATTTAACCCATATTCTTGTAAATAATAAATATGTTTTGAAATACATTTCGATGAAACATGGATGTGGATGATAAAGAAATCCCAGTAGATTATTACGTATAAACAACCGCGGATAATGAAGAGATTGTGAAATAATCCTTACCTTGTACTTTTCCTTGGTTGGGGTAGGTTAACCTCCTGTATAATGGTGAAATAATTGTTATTAAATTATACAAGAATCATATACATTAATATGATATCATATATGATCTTTTAATATTGATTTGATTATAATATCTTAGTATTATCGCTGTTTCGGGTGTGAACTTACTTGTTTGCTATTGTATGTTTTGTTACGTAAGACATGTTTGTAAAGGATAAGTTGTATATTATTCAAATCCATAATGGTATCAAGTCCTTAAACATCATTTTTAAATCATCAAATGATAATTATACTTGAATGGATACGATGGAAAATGAATCTCATCGCGTTCGTGGAGACGGTAGTCCGTACGTACGCACGAACGCTACTTACATTTAATTTTTATTTTAAAAGAATCGAATACAAATGATACATAGGTATATTACTATTCTAGTATAATATAATATTTTATACATGTTACTTAAGTTCATTAACACCATGCTTTATACGTTCCATGTGTGGTATGAACGAGTCATATCATTTTAAGGGGGCGGTAGTCCGCACTTCCTCAAATGAAATTATCGTATGTATATACAACATGAAACGAATAATGGTATGAAATAAAATGGAATTACAGAAGCTTATATATAAAATATATATCAGTAATATCATATTTAATTACAGTTCCATCATAATGGCCACCATGAGAGGCGGTAAGATGTATTTGAACAATCATCGTTTCGTGAGGCGTTAGTTTGCCATCCACAGAAACATTATGTTCATCATCCATTAGATGGAGTTGTGTGTATGTGTAGTTTGAATCCTTCTTATAACAACATCCTAGTATATTTAGGATACTGGTGTTGTTACAAAATAAAGGAAATAAGAAGAGTTTGGGGGTTGGAGAAGCAAAATAAATGAAAATAATTTAAGAGAAATCGTTACCTTTAATTTAGGTAACTCACTTTGGTTGGAACCAAAGGACTTCTTGAAATGCTTTCTGCCTAAGGGAAAGCTTCAAGGAGGAGGAGAGGGATGTGGGGAGTTTAGTTGGGCAGAGTTTGGACGAGCCAAGTGGCTTGAGAGGTGTGAGGAATGAGTAGAAGTGGTCTCCTTTTATAAGGGAGAAGAGGGGCTCTTTAGGAAAGAGTGAAAGTATTACTTTATAATATAATTAGATTCGGTTTATAATGGTCCAAAAATCATTTAAGTCGATGATAAGATGACTCGTATTCTAAATAACATCAACCAATAAGAATTGGACAGGTTTTAGATAATATTTTAATCATTGTAATCTTATTTATTTAAATGATTTATTAATGAGGTAAACATTGCATCATTATTGTGTCATTAATAATTTCAATTATTTGATGTCTAAAAATTATAAATAAAATATCATTATGTAGGAAATCTTTTTAGATTTCTAATGAATATTTATAATCGAAAATCCAACATGTATAACCCTATGTAAAAATTGTTCTTCTAAAAGATGTAAGCTTATGCCATTTTTATTTTTATTTTAACTTTATTAATATAAAGTGTCCCTACCACATACAAGTGGCTCCATGGGGTCCCCAAATTAACCCAAGGATGCTCATGGTCGGGTACGTATCCACCAATAAGGTTAGGACACGTTTTAGGGTAATTTTGTATTATTATAATATTATTTTTTAACCCTTATTTACCGGATTTACCTTTAACCATGGTAAATAAAATATTTACCACAGTAATTATTCAAAATGTCTAAAAATAAAAGTTACCTATTTACACAATTTGAACATCCTGATTCCAAATATGGAATCCATTTTTCTAAATTCAAAACACAGAAGTGGCAGAAATTAATTTAAAATTAATTCCCGCTGTCAAAACAAAAAGCGTGTTTTTAAGAGATAATAACTATCAAAAGATTGACACTTGTTTATGTTTGGTTTAATTGTAAAATTATGTCCAATAGCCAACATTATATTAAATGGTAAAAATATATTCTAAATATACTTTTAAACCACTCAAATTTATAATTTATCACTATTAATTATTTTGATTAAAAAAGTTGTTTTTAATTAAAATTTAGTAATTTTCACTATTCATCAAAATATGAAAGTTATCCGAAATGTTCCAAAATTTCGCCTTAGGCTAAATTCGATATTCCGAATCCAAAAATGAAGTCCATTTTCAAATATAAAATATATATAATTTCAAAAAGTAGGTATTACTATTCACAACGGCTAGTTTAGTTAGTTGTGGTGTGTGTTAGAACTCGAGGTTGCGTACAACACACGCTACTGTTTTATTCAAAGGAAAGCGTACCGTGTAAGCTTGGGATGTTTCATTTTAAATTTTTTGATGTCCCCATTTAGTCAAAAAGTATAAAATATTGTATTAAAAAAGGTTTCACTATTAAAAGTTGATAAAAGTGTAATACTGAAAATGAATCTGTTCTTGCATTATGACTAAGAAACTCATAATATGGAATCTAAAATTATAAGGATTATATAAAGTTTAAAATTTAGTTAATACTATTCATGACCTCTTTTAATGGATTTTTTTTTGTAAGTAATGGTGTGATTGAACTCGGTGTTGCGTGTAGTGCAAGTTATTGAATTATTTTGAAGAAATAACACAGTATGAAATCCTGGGGTGTTACATTCTCCCCTCCTTCAATAAATTGCGTCCTCGCGATTTGAAATTGTTCTTCGAAAATAAAAGGTTGAAAGTAGAAAATATATTTGTGGGAAAACCCACATCAGAAATTGGGTTACTAAAATTTAGTCTTAATATAAGGAAAAGAGAAATGAAAGGGTCACCACCAAATTATGATCTCGATTAGGAGAACATTGGTGGCAATTAGAGATATAATTGGAGGAAAAACCTAAATATTTTTAGGTAGTGATTGAGGTCATCAATCACAAACAAGTATGAAATTGAGGTCCTTAAATTCATCAATCTATGATGATTTGAAATACCATTGGTTCAACAAAACATAGGGTATTGGGATAACACATTTTTGACGTTTCAAAATATCTTAGTTGAAATCCCACATCGAAGAATGAATTAATGAGGCCTCTATTTAAAATAAAGAGTGGAAAGTATGAAGATTACCGAAAATAACACATACTAGGGTTCCATGTAGGAAAATATGGATATGGAGGAGAAATCTAACCATCAATTATCTGATGGAGAGTGGTAGAGAACATGGCTATGAAAAGGCCAACAATCCCAAAGCCATAAATTAGTGATGATTTAAGGTACCATCTAGGACAACATTTTTGTTCTAAGTTCCTTTTCTGAATGTTGTAGAATTTATTTATGAGATTGGCTAAGATCATAAGAAGATATACTAACTTTATAATTAGAGTTTTATATATTAATAAATTTCTACCACAAACTCATCTTTCACTCTAAAAGATAATAGAACGTAAAAAAAATTCTATTTACTAGGGTTCCAAAATAATCGAATTTATAATTCATCTACAAGATCTTTTAATAAAAACTAAATTATTTAATCCAGGAAAACTCATGGGCCAGTGGTAGGTGATACACCCTTGTCGCCCTTCGGTTGCGGGTTCAAGTCTCGCAGCCTTGCCGGACGCGACGGGTTGCCGCTGGACCTCCGGGTTGTCCTTTTATGGCAATCCAAAATAATCCAAACTAGAACTATCCAAAATACTTCTGTCTAAACTCACAGTCCAACATTTATAAGGAAGGTAAACATAATTTAGATCCTTTTTACCCCGTAATAGCATGTGAATACCTTCATCATGTATTCTTTTAGTACACTGAAACATCCTGAATTACCATATTCCTTATTGATTACTATCATTCTCCCTTATTCCATATAGAATGCTAGATATACTTCATCAATCCAACAATGTTTTAAACCCCAACAATGATAGAATATACAAATCATTAATCAGTTCCAAGGTAGTCAAGAATATCCAATATAATTTATCCAAAACAATCATGTATTATTCCAAAATCACTACCTCGGTATCAGAACTATATTATGGTTTATCATTTTCTCAACCATATATTTTCCAAAAATATATCCTGCTATTGAGTCACTTTTCTTTGTTCCACAAAATCTCAAGTCCTTAATGAAATAGTACTGCAGTACAATCCTTATATACTCCATAATTATTATAACAAGTACATTGTTGATACAACACTCAAATGAAATAATCAACATAAGAACTCTAATCATTCCTCTTCATCTGTGGTAGTATCATAACTTGATTATTATCCAATAGAATCATTTGCGGCATAGTCTGATGACTGGGACATAGGTTCGCGTAGTGTCCAAACTCCTTGCAAATGAAGCATTGTACATTTGAAACCATTTTCTTACCCTTGAAGTCACGTACTTTGTGCCCTTTTCCTCCACACTTATAACAAACTCCCATTCCTTTCAGGCAAGTTCCAGGGTGTTTCTTTCCACAGTTACCACATATGGGAAAATTATTCTTTTCCCTCTTCCCTTTATCCATCTTTCTCTCTTCCATCCTTTTCTTCTCTTGCTTCCCTTCAAATCCATAGGACTCAGTAAAATCTTTACTTATCTTATCAACACATGATATTATTTTTTCATATGATGATAATACATGAGAGACTATTTCTCTTATAAATTCTGGCTTAAGACCATGAAAGATATGATTCTTCTTTCTCTTTGGATCATGTGCATTGCTGGAGTTCTCATTCCTTCTACTGGGCACCATTTCTAAACAATGGCATAAACTAGATCAGTTTATGAATCAAAATACATAATCCCATACTTATAAAACAATTAACATAAATGGAACTATTTATGGATATAATCCATAATCATAAGAATGTTTTCTTTGAGGAAGTATATAATCATAATCCCTTCAAAATGATTTGTAAAGAAAATGAGAGTTATCCTAAGCATATCCCCCAGGAGTGTCGTAACCAAGAGTGCAGCAAGGCCCGTTGTCGTGCACTAGTTCCCGTTCGAGTCTAGCTCAAAGCGGTGTTTTCGGGTTTTACCCCTAGGTACATCTGTGCCAGAGCCGCCTCTACCTGCTCGTATCCAGACAGGGATGTATTGCTCGGAAAACTCACAAAATCTCTACAATACCAAAATTCTAGGAAGTTCTTCTATACTAATCCTCAAAGTTCATCTTAGGTCTACGTGCTCTAATCAGAGTTTATCTAAATCTAGCTTCCAAGGTTTGTACTAAACTTCCTCTGATACCAACTGTAACGCCCCGACCCCAGTTTCCCAGAGTCGGTGCATTAATTACATAACATTGGCATGATCACAAGAAAGATCAAATCTCGAAAGACCGATTGGTTTAGTAGCCTTGGAAACACTAGATATATTCATAAGTTTTACATTGCATCATAAAATGAAAAACTAATACAACAACATAATGTTTCCACAATCCACACTATTAACCCCTCATAAAATCCCTGCAGGTCATTCATAACTTACTTCTTCACATCCTTGGAAAAATAAAACATAGAAAAGGGGTGAGCTCAAATGCCCAGTAAGGATAACAATATAGCGGAAACTTTCATAAATAAGAATAAACATTTAAGGCAATGCATTACTAAAACAAAAGCCTTTTAAACTTGAACTTCAACATAGTATGGCAAAAGTAAAAATGAAATAATGCCATTTACTTATTAACATGGATATTCTACTAATCGAATAATCACATAAAAAAATCAATAACCACTTTCATAATGTTGGAATGCATAATGCTAAACGTTAATTTCATTGTCTAGGCCTCATCCCAAGACCTAGGGGTTACTTCTAACCGGAACCCAACCCAGAGTGCCTCTAATAACTGGACACCAACCCGGAGTTCCTCTAATAACCGGACACCAACCCGGAGTGCCTCTAATAACCGGACACCAACCCGGAGTGCCTCTAATAACCGGACACCAACCCGGAGGGCATACTTTTACCAGTCCCTAACCTGGAGGGCTTACTTTAACCAGTCCCCAACCTGGAGGGCTTACTTTTACCGGTCCCCAACCCGGAACATACTTGTTTAGCACATTCATCTGAAGAAAAGTTTGAAATATAACATAAACATTCGGATTAAAACTAGCATACGAAAAGTCAATAGTTTCACCATAAACCATGAATGGTATAAAATAGCACATCCATAGTCAAACATATCACAAAACCTTCAATACAATATAGAAGTTTTGTATTATAATAAATCAACTTCAAATAAGCGTAAAATCCATTAAAGGATGTTGACATAGATGATATCAAAACACTTTTTAGAGAAATATCTCTTTCTATTTTTGAAATCATTTAAGAGCCATATAAAATAAAACATTTTCTTGAAAATATTCTTGTAAGCTTGTAAGGAAAGCTTTGACGATTTTATAACGGCGTAAAATAACCGCACCCGCCGTATAAGTAAAAAAACATTCTTATCTTAATTCTGTCGAAAAGGTTAAAAAGGACCTTGTTTTGAAAACGACGGAAAGATTCCTTTATAAACCTCATACAAAAAGTCAAACAAGGGTTTAAATGAATTTAACCCATATTCTTGTAAATAATAAATATGTTTTGAAATACATTTTGATGAAACATGGATGTGGATGATAAAGAAATCCCAGTAGATTATTACGTATAAACAACCTCGGATAATGAAGAGATTGTGAAATAACCCTTACCTTGTACTTTTCCTTGGTTGGGGTAGGTTAACCTCCTGTATAATGGTGAAATAATTGTTATTAAATTATACAAGAATCATATACATTAATATGATATCATATATGATCTTTTAATATTGATTTGATAATAATATCTTAGTATTATCGCTGTTTCGGGTGTGAACTTACTTGTTTGCTTTTGTATGTTTTGTTACGTAAGACATGTTTGTAAAGGATAAATTGTATATTATTCAAATCCAGAATGGTATCAAGTCCTTAAACATCATTTTTAAATCATCAAATGATAATTATACTTGAATGGATACGATGGAAAATGAATCTCATCGCGTTCGTGGAGACGGTAGTCCGTACGTACGCACGAACGCTACTTCCATTTAATTTTTATTTTAAAAGAATCGAATACAAATGATACATAGGTATATTACTATTCCAGTATAATATAATATTTTATACATGTTACTTAAGTTCATTAACACCATCCTTTATACGTTCCATGTGTGGTATGAACGAGTCATATCATTTTAAGGGGGCGGTAGTCCGCACTTCCTCAAATGAAATTATCGTATGTATATACAACATGAAACGAATAATGGTATGAAATAAAATGGAATTACAGAAGCTTATATATAAAATATATATCATTAATATCATATTTAATTACAGTTCCATCATAATGGCCACCATGAGAGGCGGTAAGATGTATTTTAACAATCATCGTTTCGTGAGGCGTTAGTTTGCCATCCACAGAAACATTATGTTCATCATCCATTAGATGGAGTTGTGTGTATTTGTAGTTTGAATCCTTCTTATAACAACATCCTAGTAAATTGAGGATACTGGTGTTGTTACAAAAGAAAGGAAATAAGAAGAGTTTGGGGGTTGGAGAAGCAAAATAAATGAAAATAATTTAAGAGAAATCGTTACCTTTAATTTAGGTAACTCACTTTGGTTGGAACCAAAGGACTTCTTGAAATGCTTTCTGCCTAAGGGCAAGCTTCAAGGTGGAGGAGAGGGATGTGGGGAGTTTAGTTGGGCAGAGTTTGGACGAGCCAAGTGGCTTGAGAGGTGTGAGGAATGAGTAGAAGTGGTCTCCTTTTATAAGGGAGAAGAGGGGCTCTTTAGGAAAGAGTGAAAGTATTACTTTATAATATAATTATATTCGGTTTATAATGGTCCAAAAATCATTGAGGTCGAAGATCAGATGACTAATATTCTAAATAACATCAACCAATAAGAATTGGACAGGTTTTAGATAATAGTTTAATCATTATAATCTTATTTATTTAAATGATTTATTAATGAGGTAAACATTTCATCATTATTGTGTCATTAATAATTTAAATTATTTGATGTCTAAAAATTATAAATAAAATATCATTATGTAGGAAATCTTGTTATCTTTCTAATTAATATTTATAATCGAAAATCCAACATGTATAACCCTATGTAAAAATTGTTCTTCTAAAAGATGTAAGCTTATGCCATTTTTATTTTTATTTTAACTTTATTAATATAAAGTGTCCCTACCACATACAAGTGGCTCCAAGGGGTCTCCAAACTGACCCAAGGATGCTCATGGTCGGGTATGTATCCACCAATAAGGTTAGGACACGTTTTAGGGTAATTTTGTATTATTATAATATTATTTTTTAACCCTTATTTACCGGATTTACCCTTAACCATGGTAAATAAAATATTTACCACAGTAATTATTCAAAATGTCTAAAAATAAAAGTTACCTATTTACACAATTTGAACATCCTGATTCCAAATATGGAATCCATTTTTCTAAATTCAAAACACAGAAGTGGCAGAAATTAATTTAAAATTAATTCCCGCTGTCAAAACAAAAAGCGTGTTTTTAAGAGATAATAACTATCAAAAGATTGACACTTGTTTATCTTCGGTTTAATTGTAAAATTATGTCCAATTACCAAAATTATATTAAATGGTAAAAATATATTCTAAATATACTTTTAAACCACTCAAATTTATAATTTATCACTATTAATTATTTTGATTAAAAAAGTTGTTTTTAATTAAAATTTAGTAATTTTCACTATTCATCAAAATATGAAAGTTATCTGAAATGTACCAAAATTTCACCTTAGGCTAAATTCGATATTCCAAATCCAAAAATGAAGTCTATTTTCAAATATAAAATATATATAATTTCAAAAAGTAGGTATTACTATTCACAACGGCTAGTTTAGTTAGTTGTGGTGTGTGTTAGAACTCGAGGTTGCGTACAACACACGCTACTGTTTTATTCAAAGGAAAGCGTACCGTGTAAGCTTGGGATGTTTCATTTTAAATTTTTTGATGTCCCCATTTAGTCAAAAAGTATAAAATATTGTATTAAAAAAGGTTTCACTATTAAAAGTTGATAAAAGTGTAATACTGAAAATGAATCTGTTCTTGCATTATGACTAAGAAACTCATAATATGGAATCTAAAATTATAAGGATTATATAAAGTTTAAAATTTAGTTAATACTATTCATGACCTCTTTTAATGGCTTCTTTTTTTGTAAGTAATGGTGTGATTGAACTCGGTGTTGCGTGTAGTGCAAGTTATTGAATTATTTTGAAGAAATAACACAGTATGAAATCCTGGGGTGTTACAATGATCATGATACGGGGTAAGATTTCACCACAATATGTTGGTCCATTCAAGATTCTTGAGAGAGTCAAATAAGTATACTATTATTTTTAGTTACCTTAGAGGCATTGAGCCATTCATGATGTCTTCCATGTATCACAACTAGGCCATTATAATTCGGACCCATCTCACGCTTTTCAACCTGAGGAGGTTGAGCTGCAATTTGATGCATCCTTCATGGAGCCTCTAATTCATATTGTTGATATGAGCATGAATGTTATAAAAAGTTAGTCAGTTCCACTAGTACATGTTTTATGGAAGAAAGATAGTTTACAGGATGATACTTAGGAGCGGGAGTCCAACATACGTGCTTAGTGACATGAGCTTTTTCAAATGGACCTTGACTACCCATGAGAGGGAAATTCGGGGAAGAATTGCATTAATGGGGTAAGATTTTAAGATCCTATTTTTTTCTTGAGGTATGAATATTTTACATTCTTTTTTGTTGTAGACCTTAAGTTGGGCCATGGGCTGGTTGGGTTGTTTCTGGGAAATAATAGGCAAGAAGGTTGTGTACCGGTTGCAGGCCAATTACACGATGTGTAATTGGATTACACACTGTGTAATCCAATTTCATAACATGTAATGGTTTGTCTTGGAACTTCCATGATGTGTAAGGGTTTTACCCCATTAAAGGAAACCCGATCATTACACACCATATAAAGAAATTACTTGTCATGTAATTTCCCGACTAAGATTTTTTAAAATAGAGGCAGGGAACTCTATTTTTTGGACAGAAGCCTTTTTCTCTCTTTTGATGCCTAAAAAGCTTATTATCTATATTTTCAGATCTAGCACCCATTTGGATTCCATTTATTTCCCTGCCATTTTAGTTGGAACCACAACGGTAATATATTGATTCTTTTTTCACAATTCTTGATTCTTTAGAACAATAGTTGCATTGTTTAGATTTAGGCTTTTATGACTTAATTTCTTGTTTTTCATATGTTCTTTAAATTTATTCCAAACCAGGATGAATAAGGACATGATACTAGATGAGAACTCCACCAATGAGAGAAGGTAGGTGTTCTATACTTTTCTTTTTAGGTTTTGATTCTTTATAGAGCTATTGACCTTTTTTCTACCCGCTGGACTTTTTAGCACAAGCCCGATTTTAAAGTGTTAATATGAAATAGATGAGGTAGGAAGTATTTGGGACTCCCTTAGGTTATTTGAGATATGATTTTGGTAGCTGACCCAACCCAAGGACACACATGGGGTGCACTATGCCTTTACTTTAGTTTTTACCATTGATGAACTACCATGGGGTGTGACCTCGAGTATTACTAGTTTAAAGAAGCTTGGTTGTACTTAAATGAGGCAGAATTACATACATAGGAGATATCTTGCCTCCTTACATTGTGTTATTATAATATTACATGCCTAACTTGATTAAATACTTAAATGGAACTTTTCAAATGAGTGGGTATACTCGTTGGCTGTTTTTAGATTGCTTAAATAGTTTTGTTGGTAATTGTGATTAATGGGTTGGTATACACATTTGACCTGTTAAATGGAAATTGGTGATAAGTGGGTGGGTATATCCATGTGACATGATTAAATGAAAGTGGAGTACATGAGTGGGTATACTCATGAGATGTAATGGTTTAAATGAGTGGGTGTACTCGTTGATTTGTTTTGAATGTAATTGTTTATATGAGTGGGTAGACTCATATGGTTTGAAATTGTTAAAGGCATGGAATGATTTATGATTTACATAGATTCCATGAATGGATATCCATGGATATAGAATGAAGTAGTGGACACCTTGGATGATTATGCACCTTTGGTATTTATTCCATGTGATGCCTTAGGATTTTCTACCCCTTGGATCTAGCTATCCTGGAGTCACGTAGGACATGTTGGTACACATGCTTCTAGGATTCCAACCAGTGCCTATGCCAAGTTTCCATCGAGATTCTCCTGAGACTCGAAGAGGATGCCTTGGCCTTCAACACCATAGATCCGGCCCTTCGTGATATACACTTTATTATACGGCATGACTATGGGATATATGATTGTTGTTGTCTGGAAAGGTTATGGGGTTTTTATATAGATTTCTTTATACGGCATAGATGCGTGGACATGATATGGATGGTTATGTGGAAAGATTTTGTAGTTTGTTTATATTTCTTTTAGATGCCTTGTTAGGAGCCGAAACATGTTGTGGGGAGACACAAGAGGCTGTTTATTATTACTTTTTTGCAGTAGTTATATGCCTTGGGCTTTCACAATTACATTACTACTTACTTTCACATGTTTATCAAATTTCAAAGTACTTTTTAGAACTGTATAGATATTTAGGTGGAATCCCATTGGTATGTTTATCTCACATCCTATTTGGGCCTCCTTGGTGACCCAAACAGATTATGTAGTTACAGGTGACAGTAGGGGAAAGCCCCCTAAAACTATTTGTTGATCATTGTTTTAGAGCATGGGAGCATAAGACTAAGATGAGGCTTTTGATGAAACGAGGGCGCTTTTCGGTCATTTTGGATTTTAGATACTTGTATTTTATTATATTTCTATGTACCTATTTGGATATTTTCTAGATACATGTATCATCTACATCTTGGTATATGAGACACTTCTGGCTTGTTACATATTCTCGTCTTGCTTGTATATTTTCTCTATTGTCTTCTTATTCTATCTGCTTCCACTATTTAATGTGATTAACTTCCATTGTGATATATTATGGTAATGGGGGTATATTCTCCCAAATGGCTCACCTAGTACCTAACTGCTAGTTATAAGCCTCTGGCATTTGGGAAGATGTGCTTGAGGCCATTTAGCCAACCGGGCTTGGGGCACAATTGTGTGACATCCGGGTTCGGGATGTAACATTTGTACAATAATTCAATGATTTCATTTCAAAATCATTGATTTCATATGAAGATATGTTATGATGTTGTACATGTACAGACTATATCACATATAGGTGTGAAGAAAATTCCTTAATGTAAAAAATAAATTCCTTTGGCTGATAATTCTTGTAGTGAGATAAATTCCATAAACTAATAAAAAATACTATGGGTGAGAAAATTAATAAAGTGAGAAAAAAATTCTACTGGGAGAAATCCAATTGTTTGAGAGGTTAGAGAGATGGTATTTCTTGGTGACTTTTATAGATTTAGAATCGATAATAAAATTTTATATGTCACATTTCGGGTAAGATTCAGTCAAAGTATGTTATCTAGCACTACTGGTCTTAGTGAAAGTTTATTAGTGGATGTTATAATAATCTCTACTAAACAAAATTATTAAATATATTTTAAATATAGGGGCGGTTTCAATGAAACCGCTGCTAATATTTTTAAAAAATAACTGACCACACCCCCTCCACCTGATTCCCTAATACCCTCTCTCCCTTGGTCGTGCCTCTCCATGATGTTAGCGACTGCCCCTCCCCCTTGGCGGTGCCTCTCCTCGAAGTCAGCAATCACCCCTCTGTCTCGGCCTCGCCTCTCCCCAACACTGGTGACCACCCCCACCTCAATCACGACTCTCCACGGTGCTAGTGACTCCCTCCCTCCCCCTACCCCACACCGATCCCTTAGCCCCACCTCTCCCTGACGTTGATGACCACCCATCCCCCTCAACCTTTCCCCTCCCCCAACATTGGTGACTGCCCCTATCCCTCGATCCCGCCTCTCCCCAATTCCAACGACTGCCCCTCACTCTCGATCATGCCTCTACCCATCGCCAGGGATTACCCCCCCTCTACCCAACCAATCCCTGACACTGAAGACCACCCCTCCCCCTCGGTCGCACCTCTCCCCAATGTAGGTGACCACCCCTCACCCTCAACCCCACATCTCCCCGACACTGACCCCCCCTTCTATCCTACAACATTCCTCTCCCCCCTTCCCCCACTTCCCCCCAACAGCTGACCCCTCATTATCGAAGGTGGCCACCCCTTTTTCCACTCTCACATATGATCCTTATGACCCCAACCCCACTTGCTACCTGAAATGACCCCACAATGACCCCTACTCCTTGATGGCGATCCCCAATGGCGACCCCTCTCCCCCATTTCTCAGAGAGTACAATCCTCAATCGTAATGTGTAATTTTTTTAATATTGTCTGATTTGTTTGATATATCTTTATGTAGTATATCATATTGTACAATCAAATGATGAATTATGTCACTTAGGAATCCTATACACATAACTATCATTAATTCCTATTATAAATGGGGATCATGAATCATTTATATGATGAATTCTTGTTTGTATGTGGGGTTATAAAGAATCTGTAACTGCTTGAATCATTTATACCTCATGAATTCCTGGTGAGAATGCCTTAGTGAGTTTTGGATAATGGTTGATTAGAGGATAGGAAACCATTTGGTTTTATTGATTATTGAGTAATGTTTTAGTATACTTCTTCCACACTGGCATGAGACATTCAAAGTAAGAAATTACTGACTGTATATGTATGTTCACAGTGATTTTATATACTATATTTATAGAATTATTGAATAAATTAAGTGTCCATGATTAACGAAGTTAATTGATGTTTAAATTTAGTTGTACTTGTTTGATTAACCATTTATATCATTATATCTGAATATATAGGGTGAAGAGTAAAAATACAATACATATGGATAAAAGTTGGATTACTTTACCTCGAAACAGACCTCATTATGACAAGAGTTTGAAAAAAAAATGATGTAATTAAAAACTGATGAATGGATGGTAGAATAAAATGTGTATGTCCTGATTGAAAATTCAAGTTATGGTTAATTAGAAATGATGTTTATGATCATTTTATATAAAAACAATTTTCTGCTCAATATGTATGTAGGATTTGGCATGGTAAATATATTGTTATGGAAATTCAAAACAAATATAATCCTATCAATGATACACAAAGTGACCCTCCAGAAGGGAATTTAGTTTGAAATTTTATAAATGAAACATTTGTCTTTGCAGGATATAATGTCTAATATTTTAATAGATCAAAAAAACCTTTAATTGACCCTGAGAATTTTAATCCTTCTAATAAGTTCAACGACCAAAAAAATGAGCTTTATGAATTAGTTGAAGACATGAAACAAGAACATTATGAAGGTTGAGATAAGTATTCAATGTTTTATTTTCTACTTATGTTGTATCATATAAAATGTCTCTCATAAATTATTTACATAGAAATGTACCTGATTTTAGAGTTTCTTCATGATGCATTTAGTGAAGCTATGATCCTTGCATCATTATATGAGAATAATAAAGTAATAAATTAACTTGGAATGTATTATATAAAGATACATGAATTTCTTAATGATTGCATTCTTTACTAGGGAGAAGAGTCCGACAATGGAGAATTCATAAGATTTAAAAAAAGTAAATGAAATTCAATGATCAACAATGAGAGTATAAATCAATGCAACCCCAGGAAGAAAAAAAATAAGAAAACTCCTTCAAATTTATTTCAATACTTTCCTCTGATATGATGCTTGAAAAGATTATTCCTGGCATCTACGACTACATATGAAATGAATTGAAATGATCAAGATAGTAATGATGGCATGATGAGACATCCAAATGATTCAACATCATAGAAAATTTTTGATTCATTATATCTATATTTTTCTTCACATAATAATAATTCACATTTGGGATTGGATTTTGATGGTTTTAACCCCTTTTGGACTTTAGGTACTAATTATAGTGTTTGGCCAGTTGTTTTGATCTCTTATAATCTACCTCCATAGATGTGTATGAATAAATATTATTTTTTTATTTCGATGATTATTTCCAGAAATAAAATTCCTAGAAATGGAATTGATGTACACCTTCAACCTCTAATAAAATAATTGAGAGGATTATGAGATGATGGAATGGAAACATATGACAATTCAATGAGAAAACTCTTAAAAATACTTGCTAATTTAATATAGACAATTACTAACATTATTGGATTTGAAAATTTATCTGATTGGAACACTCATACTAGTTTGTCATGTCTAGTTTGTAATTTTGTTCATCAGCGATTACCTCATAGAAGAAAATGATGTTTTATGTGTGACAATTGATTTCATTTTTTCTTCTCAGAAATCTAGGTTTAACAAGACACGATTCAATGAAGATATTAAACTGAGAAATCCACTAAAAGTGTTATTAGGTTTAGAAATCATAGGACAATTAATGAGTGTCGTTGAAGAATTTGGAAAATATAATCATTTTAAAGAAGGAGAAAAGGGTACAAGGTACAATATTTGAAGCATCTGGAATAAGAAAATAATGGGTATATTTTTCAAAATTCCATATTAGGAGTTTAAATTGATATTTTATAATCGTGACATAATGAATATTGAGAAAAAATTCTATGGCAATGTGACTTTCACATTTCTTAATGAGAGTGGTAAATCAAAGGATCGCATTAATGCTCATAAGAATTTGGAGTTAATGAATATAAAGCATGATTTTGGGGAAAATGAGAATGGAAAGTATCCTTGGACTATTTTTAGAATGAAAAATAAAGAGAAAGGCATATTCCTTCAAACTTTACAGAATTTAAAAGTGGAAGATGGATATTCAAGTAATATATCAAGGTGCATTGACTAAAAAAATTGAAAGTTACATGGATTGAAAAGTCACAACTCATGTATTTTGATGGAACGGTTGTTTTCATTGGCATTTTGTAATATGTTAACTGAAAAATAAACTATTGTACCTTTTCAAAGGGCTTTGTAGAAAAAATATAAATCCAATTGAGCTTTATAAACATCAAGAATGAATTGTTTTAAAACATTTTTATTTATAGATGTTATTTCCCCTTTATTATTCACTGTGATGATTCATTTGATTGTTCATTTGGTTGAAGAAGCTAAACTTGGCTAACAAGAACATTATCAATTGATGTATCCAATTGAGAGGTACAATGATATTATTTTTATTTTCATTAGTGAATTTTATTTTAATAAATTATTGCGTAAATATTTTAATATGTATCTTATTTTTTTCATCAGGTGCATATGTCATTTGAAATCATATATGATGAATAAATATCAACCAAAAGCCTCTATTGCAAAAGTTTGCATACCCAAATAGTGATTGACCTTGTATTCAAGGTATTTGGATGTGATTGAGGCTAGATTCAATCATGTTTAATGTTTTGATGATATCTCCACTAATTATCATTTTGAAAACTAGTTATCAATATTTCCAATATTTGGATAACCAATTGAAAAGGGGTAAAATTTTACATTGAATGAATTGGAGTTTCTATAAGCACATAGATATATACTGCTCAGTAGTTTTATTATAGTACCATTTATTTAAGAATTGAGATATCAAACAAATAAGTGATTAAGGGGTAGAACTTGAAATGAGAAGGAATTCAAAAAAGATGTTAATAAGGATATTTTCAAATGGAACACCCATTAGGTAAGTATATACTAATTTTAATATTATTGACATGTAGTTATTTTGTCTATGTTAAAACTAAAACATTATATATATTTTTCTAGAAAATGAATGTTGAAAATCAAGCTTAAATATCAAATGGATTTAATTTTTTTGGCTCGAGGTCCTCTAAGAAAGTATAATATATTCGATGAGTACAATATTCATGGCTTTAGGTTTCATACCATTTATTAGGAAGAAGACATAAAAACTAAAAATAGTGGTGTATTTACACTTACATAGGTGGGATATTATGGAATTTTGGATGATATAATTGAATTAAACTATCATGGTTAGTTTTTGGTTGTCTTATTCAAATGAATGTGGGTTAATATTGATATGGGTATAATGAATGATTCATTAAATTTTAATTATATCATCTTATCTCGATTTATCCATACCAATGAGCATGTAGAGAATGATCCATTTATCTTGGCTTCTTAAGTGAAGATAGTTTATTATGTGGATGATGAAATACATGAAGGTTAGAGTTTTTTCACACATAATATAGAGAGACTTATATGATAGTATTGATGAAGATCAATTGGTACTTTGTGACAGTGAACCTAATCAACCACAAAACATTGAATAATTTTTTTACTGACAATATGGAAACAATAGAACTTTCAAAAGAGAGTGAAAATGATGCACTCGTCACAATGGATGTTTATAATAATGATGATAATGAAGATGAAGATAATTGAATGTATAAATTGGTAATGAAAATATATTACAACATCTCATTGATAAGTGGTTCGTACATATATACATTTTTCTAGTTTTTCTTTTCTCTTTTTGTAAAAAATTATTAGTTTTTAATTTTCTATACATTTAATATATCTAAGCCAATTGTATTGCAAGAATGATGAGGAAAAATAACTTTCAAAATCCATGCTGGTTATTATCTCAGAGAAAATCACAACTATCGTCGGCTTCAGTGGATCTGAGTGATTCGGTTGTACGTGAGACTACCAGCGTGCCAGCCATTTCCCAGATGTTTTCAGTATCCCACCATCCAATTCACCTCCAACTATGGAGCAGTTGTTCATCCCTTCCTCTTGTGGATATCAGTGAGTTACTATTACTGTTATGTATGTCATTGTAAAAAAACTATATATTTTATTAATTGCATTATTCATTTTTCAAATGGATAAAAAACAATAGAAGATATATAAATTTGAACATGAAAGATGTATGAGACCTAAAGGAATTCAATATTATCATTCCATTTGTTGAGTTTGTGATGCCTACTGATGATGCTTCCAAATTATATGAGAAGATTATTAGGAAGCTTATTTGTGATACACTGAGATTTCCCATTAATTATAAATATTGGAGGCATAATCCTACAACATGGAAAAATGTGGGTTTTGATAGTTAATTAAAGGTTATTTAATTTAATATTCCATGATAACTAATTTATATGACATGAAGTAAATTTTGTAATATACTTGTACAATGTTTTGATTTTTATTTGTAGATGTTTTTTCATTTGGATGTCCCCGAATCTATTTCACGCCCATGCACAATGAAAAAATTAGGAAAGAAATGGTGAGATTTTAAATGAATATTATGATATGAGATTAATGAAATATCTTTGAGCACATGATAGATGTATGAGAAAGTGTGTGAATGAATTTCTCAATGTGAAATGAAATTCTTTTTTCAATATTAACAGAGATGCATGTCATGAGGTAATTGCATATTTTAGTGTATCGTAATAACATAAACAAAACAAAATTAACATTTTTATTAATGTTTTATTTTGTTAGGAATTATTGAAAACAATATTATGAATCATGAGAAATAATTCATTCATCTTATCAGTGTGTCTTAGATATTTTTTTAGAAAATGAATAATTTTGGTATGTATTTTATTCATTATTATTTATATCATTTTATTATAAGTCAAATTTTTTCTAACTTTTTTATATTTTTTATAAAGGCTAATGAATTAGGTTACTCTGTTTTCCATACATAGATGTGGTTTAAATTGCCTATGGATTCTGATGTTAGTTTTGTAAATGACCCTACCAAAGAAGTTAGAGTATGTATTTTTCATTATCATTTCATGTTATTTCATTACTATAAAAAATAATGAAAAATATATTATAACAAAAAAATTCCTTAAACCCAATTAAATGGGGCTGGATACATGGATAAAATGATGCCAATTTAGCATCGTTTGATACATCTAGCCAACCCCAATTAATTTGGTTTAGGGCTTATTTGTTGTTATAATTTATTTTTCAATATTATGTATTTATAGTAATGAAATAATAATACATAGTAATAAAAAAGTTATTAATTAGAAAATATTATGAAGTTAAAATATTTTAAAAAATAATTATTATTATTTATGTATTAACAGGTTCAAATTCAAGAAATATGGGATGTGAACCCTTCAAAATTTAGCGACCCGAAAGCGTGATGTACATGGACATCACATTACTTTAGCGGAATACTTAATACATAACAAAAACATAAACACAAGGACCATAATAGTTTAGTGTCTTTGGAAACATAGAATATAATATTCTAATCATGGTGAAAGATCTTCAACATCTCCCATAAAGATCTTCCCCTTTTTTTTTTACCGAAACCTTTATTTATAACCTCGGGGAAAGAAAACATATAAATGGTGATCTCAAATGCTCAGTAAGGGTAAGAATGGATAAAATAAAACAAATCATATAAATTTGATGTTAAAAACATGAACATAATGTTTAAACACCAAAATAATGGGCAATGACATAAAATATGGCAGTACATAAGGCATAAATCATAAAAAACATTAATCAAGATAAACTAGAATGGGAATAAAACATGTAATTGTGGCATCCATTAAGCACATGTAATGACTTCCATAGTATCCAAGGCATTGTTTCCAAGACCATCTTAGTGGAAAAAGTCTCTTACTGAACCATGTTTACTTGTTGTTCCATCCATGTATTAGTGAACCGGATTTACTTACCGTTCCATCCATGTCTATATCATGAGATATAAATCTTTACCCAATGAATTGGAGGGAGATATATGTCCCACCCATCTCATAATGAAATCAATCTTCCCTCTGCCACACCATAAACATAAATCAGTCATCATAACCCAAAGAATAAAATGGGTCTCATAAACATCATCCCATCATAACATAATCCATATAAAACAAATGGATATCATTTCATCATAAGAAAAGTGAAACCATTTCAATCATAGATACGTTATACTTGAAACATCACATATAAAATAATGTCATCTTAGAAGAAAAAATGGTTTTGATAAAACACTTGAAATGAATTCTTGAGGAAAATATCATTTCTTCTCCAAAATAAATTTATTTTCACAAAACGTCATGCAATTTTAAAAGAAAGAGATTTTTTTTGAAAATAGTCATGAAATCTTTTCGAGGAAGCTTCATGAAAATAAAGCTTTATAAAACCGTAAAAATACATTCATTCCATATATGTTAAAAAAAACATTCTCCTAGTACTTTTGTCGGAAAAGGTAAAATGTACCTCGTAACATAAACAAAAGATTGATTCCTTACATAACATGTAATAAAAGACAAAATGGGTAAAAATGACATTAAACATACAAAAAACACTTTTAGAAAACATGGACTTGGATGATAACTATAACCCCATCAAATACTTACAAATAAACAATCTCGGATAAGAACAACATTGTAAAGGTTATCCATAACCTTTGGTCTAATATGCTTTGTACATATCCAAACCTCCTGTATAATGATTTAGATAACGAAATTGACTTATTACAGAATCATATTCATTGTTATGATATCACATATGGTTCACTTATGACTTTATCTTACCCGTTCTTTTGTAAATCCCATGTTAATGCAATTTTTTGAGTAAAATCATCTTATTCAGGATTTACATACGTCTATAATGTAAATAATGATTTATATATCATATAAATTCATTATATATCCAGTATATACATGTATTTATAATAGTACATAACATATGGATGTAAGAAATGAAATGCATCGTTCATGGAGACGGTAAGCCGTACGTACGTATGAACGCTACTTTAATTTATTTTTATTATTTTAATATAATATGTATATTATAATTCCAGTATAATATCATATATAATATCATTAACTTTATCCTTTATACAGCCCACATAATGCATTAACGAATCACATCACTTTGAGGGGACGGTAGTCCGCACTTCCTCAAATGAGATCATCGTATTTACCCACTATGGAAAACATAAAGGATTGATATAATTGGGAGGCAAAGAATCATAAGGAAATCATAAACAGAATATATATCATATATAAATACATTTCCATCATAATGGCCACCATGAGAGGCGATAAGAGAAAATCAAACAATCATCGTTTCGTGACGCGTTAGTTTGCCATCACAGAAACATTATGTTCTTCATCCATTAGAAGGAGGTGTGTGTAAGTGTAGTTTAAATCCTGTTCATAACAATGTCCTAGTATATTTAGGATACTGGTTTTGTTATAGAATAATGTATTGAAAAGAGTTTATGGGTTGGATAAGTAGAATAAAAGAAAAAAACTTCAGAGAAACTATTACCATTAATTTGGGTTACATCCTTTGGTTTGATCCAAAAGAACTTCTTGAAGTGCCTTCTTCCAAATGTAAGGATTCTAGGGGGAGGATAGGGATGTATAGAGCTTAGTTGGGTATAGTTTGGACAATCCAAAAAGCTTGAGAGGTGTGAGGAATTGCATTAATGCGGTCTCCTTTTATAAGGGAGAGGAGGGGCTCTTTTGGAATGTGTGAAAATATTATTTTATTATAAACATATCTTCGGTTTAAAAAGGTCCCACAATAATTAAAGATTAAGATAAGATGACTCATGGTAGAAATAAAATCGTCCAATCAGAATTGGACATGTTTTGGATAATATTTTAATCATTATAGTCTTATTTATTTAAATCATTTATTAATGAGGTAAATACTGCATCATTGTTGTGTCATAAATAATTTAATTTATATGATGTATAAAAATTATAAAAAAATCAAACATGTAGGAAATAATTTTATCTTTCCAATGAATATTTATACTCTAAATGTTAATTTCTATATCCCATTATAAAAATTAATTACTATAAGATTTTTGTTAATGCCAATTTTGTCTTAACATTAAATTAATTAATCTAATGTGTCATTGTCTTTCATAAGTGGCTCCATGGGGTCCCCAAATCGACCCAAGTATGCCAATGGGATGCCATTACTCATCCAATAAGGTTTGAACAAGTGTTAAGGTAATTTTGAATTATTATAATATTCTTTTATCCTTGGAATTACCCTATTTACTTTTAACCGTGTTAAATAAAAGTAAAAAGTTATTATTCACCAAATTTTTTTATCTAATTGAACCACATTTTACTTATTGATATTAACCATTTCCCTCATATTTTTGAAATTTAACTCACATAAGCTGTAAAATTATGTTTTATGAACAATTAAAAAGGTCATAAGAGGTGGGTAAAATACGGTGAAAAGATAAATAAATTTTTTACAAATCTAAAATTATTATAAAATGATTACAATGAATTTAATTGAACTTATATAAGTATTATTTATCTATTTTTACCTAAAAAAATTAAATCCATTAAATTATTATTTATATAAAATGTCGGTTTTAACCGAAAACTCAATGTTTTCACTATTCATCAAAAATTGAAGTTGTTCCGAAAAATACCAAAAAATCAGCCTAAGCTATATTTGATATTCCAAATTCAAAAATTTTATCCACTTTTCCTAATTAAAAACATAGAAGAGGAATTAATTATTTTTAAAATCAATTCTCGTTATCAAAACAAATAGCGTGTTTTTATGAAACAATACCTATCAAAAGGTCGACATTTGTTTATGTCCAATTTCAATGTGAAATTAATTACAATGACCAATATTGGATTAAATGGTAAAAATATATTCTAATTACACATTAAAAACAATTAAAAATATAATCTAACCATAAAAATTTTTGCGATGAAAAATGTTTTTAATTAAAATATAGCGTGTTTTTACTATTCATCAAAATATGAATGTTATCAGAATAATATGAAAAATTCATCCAAATTAAATTTTTATATCCTCATTTCAAGGAATAATTTTATTTTTTCAAATTGAACTTATAAACATGTCAAAAAATATATTTGATGTGGGAGCACCATCAAAAGGCGTCGAAACTGCATTTTTTGAAAAATACTTATTTTACCCAAAAAATTTATTTTTTTCTCAAACCATGTACTAGAATATATGTATGATGATTAATAATGTTATAAAATTCAAAATTTAGTTAGTACTATTCATAACGGCTAGTCCCTATTAATATTATATCAATATATCTTTGTTTAGTGAAACCCGATATTGCGTACTGCACACACTATCGAGGAATGTCGCGATTGCGTGTAATGCAAGCCATGTCAGGGTGGCATGTAGTGAAAGACTCCTATGTTGTTACGTATAAAAACATACAACCATATTTCTTTTATACATTAAACAAAGTCAATACTTAATGTTGCGTAGAATAATTTATACAAAAAGAACTTGAAATTGTGTGTCACACGAACCAAGAATAGTGTTGCACATACTACAAGCTAGTATGGGGTTGCGTATAGCGCAAGATAATCTTGGTGTAGCGTAAAACACAAGATACCAATTAAATAGAACAATTCTAATAAAATCTCGTGCTGTTAAACAAAATCATCATCAGTTTCCCAGAACGATGAAGTTCCAACTGTTTTAGGGAAGGAGAATCCCACACATGTACATGGGATGGGTTCTGGACCTAATCTATCAGCTGTCTTTGGTAGAGAGTCATCATCAGTTACTACTACACCTAGTGGGGGTTCGCGTAGCTCTATTGATAGGGAATCAAAAAGATAATTTTCAAGGTTTAAAGGAAAATTGAGAGAATATGACTCTCATAGGAAAACATAGGATCAATGGTGAGAGAAAATGGAAAATGATTTAGTTTTAATATTTCAATGGATTACTAGAACGATACCCAAGGAAATTTCTAGACTTATAGCTTATCCTATCAAGGTAAATTCTAAATTTCATAGATCCTTCACACATTTTCAAAGAACACATACAACTTCCTTAAATAAAACAAAAATGACACATTTATATTGAAAACATGCACTTCGAGTCACACTGATAACATCTTGCACTGGATTGACATTTGTTTGATTCCTATACAAAAAAAATTATATATTGTTATCCTTACGTTTGAAAATAATTCAAGATCATTTTCTCATTTTTGACATAGTATATAGTTTGTAATGGTACCAAAGCTATAAAAAACATTTGTGTGTGTGGGGGGGGGGTCAAAAATAGGAATTAGATTCCATATCAACATAAAATAAAAGGAAAATGATTGTGGATTGATTTTTGAAATGTATAAATAGATGAGACATCATTTCAAGTTATATTTTACCTGAGATGCGTGTAAATGGATTTTTAGTGTTTTAAAACTCTAAAACATGTGTGTAATGGTTCAAACCATAGAAAACGATATCATATTGACATAAAATCATGAGAAAACCACCATTGAATTAATTTTGACATGTTATCATATAAAAAATATTAATTAGATTGGCGATGCAGTCAAAATGCCTCAGTAAATAGTTTTTAAAGGTACTAAATCCTTTAAAAATGTATGATAGGGGGTCAAAATTAAATAAAATGATGTTGTATTTCCATGAATTTAGAGGAAAATAATCATGGATATTTTTTGAAATATAGGAACCAACAACATGTTATTCCATGTTTCATTTTTCTAGGGATTTCTGTAAATGCATTTTTGTTGTTTGAAACTACTAAAATTTAATCATATTTCCATAAAACCAAATAAGAAGAAATTTTTTTATTGATTTTTTTAATGTAGGACCTGAAAATATGTCATTATGTGTTACAAAGTTTTTGGAATGTTCATAAGTGGGTTTTAGTGTTTTAAACCACATAAACATGCGTGTAACAATCAAAATAATAGAAAAATACTCAGATTGACAAGAAGTCATGCAAAAACCATTATATAGTTATTTCAGATGTGAATTCATAGATAACACATCAATCTGATATGCAGTGAGGTCGGAATGGATGGTAAACTATTTTTAAAGGTCCGAAATCCTTTAAAAATGTGTGTCAGAGGGTCAAAACTAGGAAAACATTATCAGATTCCCATGAAATTATATAAAAATGACTATAAATTAATATTTGAAATGTAGGAACTGATAAAATGTCATTATGATATATGGGTTTCCTGGGATGCCTATAAACACATGTTTAGTGTTTGAAAAAGATTAAAACAAGAATATAATGGTGAAAACCATAGAAAAATAACTCATATTGATGTCAAATCATGATAAATTAATTATTGAGTTATTAGTGATATTTACGCAAAGACAACACATCAATCTAACATGTCGTGTAGACGGAATGACTTGGTAAATGATTTTTAAAGATATTTAAGCCTTAAAAAACAAGTATATGGGGGTCAAAACCTGGAAAACATCAGTATATTTCAATTAAATAAAAGAAAAACAACCATAGATTTATTTTAGAAATGTTAGAACCAACAGAACATCATTCTATGTTATTATTTTCCCAAGATGCCCGTAAATGTGTCTTTTCTGTTTTAAAACACTAAAATTTGTGTGTAACATTCAAAAAAATAGAAAATGACTTCATATTAATGTAAAATCCGGGTAAATATACAAATTAGTTATTTTTGACATGTACTCACTAACAACACATCAATATGATGTGTGATGTAGTTGGAATGGCTCAGTAAACTTTTTTTAAAGGTAACAAAGCCTTTAAAAACGTGTGGTGGGCGTTCAAAACCAGGAAAAAATCATTCGATTACCATGAAATCATAATTCAATAACCATAAGTTGATTTTTTAAACCTATTAATAGATGAGATGTAATTTTGAGTTACGGTTTTATTAGGATTCCCATATATTCATTTTTAGTATTTTAAAACACTAAAACATGAAACAGTCAAAACCATGGAAAAAAACATCAGATTTATGTCAAATCATGGGACAACCACTATTGTTTTATTTTTGAAGTCTATGTGTAATGTCAATCTGATATGAAGTGTGGTCAAAATGGCTTGGTAAATAGTTTTTAATGGTACTGAAGCCTTTAAGAAAATGTTTCGGGGGGTCAAAACCAAGAAAATGTGGTTATATTTCCATGAAATCATAGAAAAATTACCATAGATTTATTTTTGAAATGTAGGAACAGACATAACTTCATTTTAAGTTATAGTTTTCTTGGGATGTCTTTAAATGTATTTTTAGTGTTCTAAAACACATAAATGTGTGTGTAATGGTAAAAACCATATAAAATTCGTCCATATTGACATGAAATCATGGGAAAACCACTGTTGATTTATTTTTGATGTATACACATTGACAACATGTCAAGCCGACAAGTGGTGTGGTCAGAATGGCTTAATAAATAGTTTTTAAAAGGTATTGAAGCCTTTAAAAAGATGTGGTGGAGGGTCAAAACTAGGAAAAAAATCATCGAATTACCATGAAATCAACGTAAAACGACTATATATTGATTTTTGAAATGTAATAACTAACGACACATCATTTCACGTTACAGTTTTCCGAGGATACCTGTAAACACGTTTTTAGTGTTTTCAAACACTAAAAAATGCATGTAATGGTCAAGACCAAAGAAAAAGACCTCAAATTTACATGAAATCATGGTACATATATATTTTAGTTATTTTTGATGTTTACACATAGAAAAAACATCAATATAACATGTAGTGTGATTAGAATGGATTGGTAAATAGTTTTTAAAGGTATTGAAGCATTAAAAAACATGCATCAGGGGGTCAAAACCAAGAAAACATCATTTGATTTCTATGAAATCATAGTAAAATGAAAAAATATTTATTTTTAAAATTTAATAATTGATGACACATCATTTTTACATACAGTTTTCATGTGATTCCTATAACATGTTTCAGTGTTTTAAAAAACTAAAATATGCATGTAATAGTCAAAACCATAGTAAAAGACTACAGATTGATGTGAAATCATGGTAAAACCACTGTTACATTATTTTGGACATGTAATTGTAGAAAACAAGTCAATCCGGTGTGTTTTGATGTTAAAATGGATTGATAAATAGTTTTTAAATGTATCAAAGCCTTTAAAAATGTGTATTAGGTGGGGGGGGGTCAAAACAAGGTAAACATCATCAGATTACCATAACATCAGAAGAAAATGACCATATATTTATTTTTGAAATTTAGGAATCGAAGTAATGTCATTTCAAGTTAGGTTTTTCATTAGATTCCCGTAAATAGGTTTTCAGAGTTTTAAAACACATAAATGTGTAGGTAACAATCAAAACCATAGAAAACAACCTCAAATTGATGTGAAATAAAGGAAAAAACACAATTGTGTTATTTTTTATTTTTTTTACTGTAGATAACCCATCAATTTGACATTCAGTGTGGTCACAATGGTTCAGTAAATAGTTTTTAAAGGTATTGAAGCCTTTAATAGCGTGCAACGTGGGGTTAAGACTTCGAAAATATCATCAGATTGCAATGAAATTAGAAGATAATGACTATAGAATGGTTTTTGAAATTTATGAATTAACAACACATCATTCAGATTTATGGTTTTCCTAGGATTCCCATAAACACATTTTTAGTGTTTTAAAACACTAAAACATGCGCATAATGGTAAAACCCATAGAAAAAACTCTCATATTGACATTAACCCATGGAAAAACCACCAATAATTTAGTTTTTAAATATATTGTATGCTTTTATATCAAATTATTTAAAAAAATATTAAGTAAAATTTAAGCACATTATAGATCAATTTAAAATTCTATTATAATTTTATAAACATATCCCTTTTTAGTTTCATGTGCTGAATCATATTTTAAATCGGAAAATTTATTTTTTAATAGTGTTTTCATGGTATATTATTTATTTTATGCTAAAATTTCTTCTGTGTGATTATCAAAATAACAAATTTTATGTCACACATTATAAATATATTCTATTTCGTTTCACTTTTTTCATTTCTTTTCTTAAATGTTATGGTTTTTATTGTAGGTGATAGATGTTAACTGAAGGAAAGAGGATGAGCATTTGACTGAAGACATTATTTATAAGGTAGTGGTGATGGTTCTTAGTTTCTTTGGTATGTTTAAATTTTATCAATGATTCAATTGTAATTCTGATTTATTATGATTAGTTTTAATTTCTGTCTTTTTTATTATAATTGATGAGATTATGTGGAGGTATAAGGATGAAACATAGGTCATGAGTTAGGAATATATTGGGCATTGGTTGTTGTTGTACATATTTTATATGTATATATTGATAATTGAGGTATGGGTTGACTGAGGTAATTACTTAACTGAGGTTATGATGAATATGAATGTATATGTTTATAACTATGGATGTATCTTGAATGATGTATGCATTATGGTTTTATTGTTCATTTATGTTTTAGTTTATTACATGTCAATGTTTTCATATTTATATTTTTTTATTAAAAATTTATAAAAAGTATATTTATTAAAAAATATTGAGAGGTGTTTTTTAAGAACCACTATCAAAAAAATGAATTTGGATAATAATTAATAGTGGTTAATATTAACTACCAATAAACCTAACATCCACTGACATATTTAACACTTGTTAGGTTCATCTTATGTATTTTTTTCATGTTTTGTTTAAAAAATCACAATTTAATAAAATAAAAATCATTGCTAAATTCTAAAAACAATTACATAAAAAACCAGCGCTAAATGAATCAAACTACTGTGAAATGACTAGAGAACATGAAATACAAGGAGATTTTAGTAACCGCCACTAAATAATTATGAAAAGTTTTAAACTACTTCCACTAGAAGAAAAAAACACAATTAAGAATGGTATTTTTTGTAGTATGGAGTCTTTTTATAATGGTTTTTGTAATTCCTTCACCTGAAATGTCGGGTTTGAACTGGAGTGATACAAGACCCGATGTATACATCCCCACACACAAGAGGTTTCTGAATAGCAGTGAGGGTCTAAGTCCATTGGTGGGGAGACTATACCCATAGTATCATGTCATAATACAAATAATACAAAATAAACAATATAATAGCAACTAGAGTAATTATGTTGAAACTTAAAGATGAGACACATTTCATACAATAATAAATGGGCTTCTAAAGTGTAAATCCAAACTTGAGTAATAATAGGAAGATAAATAAATAAATAAAACATCAGGGTCCGCTAGAGTTCATATCGATATACTACCGTCTCCATTCACATTTTCGCATCCATCATCCACATGTCCCTTTTCCTTATACAAATCCTTATACATAATGTCGGAATGTGAATCGATATTTTTAAGCAAGGTGTGACTAATAAAATTTAGTAGGAAACCACTAATTCCTCATTAACAAGTGTGATCATGTTTAACTGGTGTATTAGGAGATAATAATAAATGAAAAACAAATCATAAAATCAAAAATCACATGACGAGGGGTTGTGCGTTAACCAAGCTACTACAACCCCCGACTGTACATGCTCCAACTCCACGTTGAATTAAAAGTCAATATATCGAAATTAATCAAGATATGGCCATGAGGCAAGTGGTCATACTTCTTGGAATTGTGTGTACGTACTACTCGACATCCACTAAGCTTGAACATTAGACTTCTGATCCCTCATCTCTTCTTGAAACTATCCATACTGCCAAAGGATATAGAAAAGTGGCACCTTATGATGGTTCTGGGAGTTATGGAAGCATGTGGTGGTGGAAAATATATTAAAATTTATTTTAATGTTTATATTCTCAAAAAAAGTGTGAGGAGCTTGAAAATCAAATTTTTAATAAATTTATTTAATTTCCTAAAAATGATTACCTTATCTTAAGAATATTTCTGTATTAATTATGTTAATCATATGAAAATACTCTTTCATATTTCCATCATTGTGCTATGAGGATCCAAGAATATAATCCCTCTAGAGAAAATCCACACATACTCCATTGATATCAAATAAATGTTAAACAATCTCTATGTGCTAGTGTGGGGAATAATATATCTTGCATTTTTCATTCTTGATTACTCATTCATTAATCTTGAATAAATCTCTCAAACGTTTATTTTTCTTGAGAGGGAGAGAGATATAGGAGTTAAAAGAAAATTCATTATATGAAACATTTATCTATTTTCAATTACTTTCACAATATCCATAACAGGGTATTTATTGATGTAGATTTTAGGTTTTGATATTTTTTTATTTCATTCTCGCCCTTAAAAAATACTAAAACCTTTAATAAACCTCATTCCATATAATAATAATATTCTTATAATTATTTTATGGTTCGCTTCAACTTGAGCATCAAAAAATATTATCTAACCATCTTTTTAATTAATATTATTTATTAGACATGGTATTGGTCTATTCAAACTATTCTTTTATTTATTAAATACCTAAATAAATATTTAATTTAAATATTTCATTAATCAATATATATTTTTTATCAATAAAACATGAATAAAATTATACATTAGTCTTGAGAATAATATTTATTCAATAAATTAAATTCAAATTGTATTTAATCAAGATCATCAAAAACACACAGTGATTAAACCCCTAGGATTCTTTCTAATTGGCATCAAGAGAGATTGCATAATGTCCAAAATTACTATCTAGAAATGAGTCAAGGCACCCATGAGAAATATCATAATGTTGAAATGATGAAAACTAAAAATGAACACTCACTATATAATATAATCCCTTTATCATAATATATCATCAATAAAGTCGCACATCTATGTCACCACACTATTTTCTTGGTACATCTTTCTTCACATATCTAAAATAAACACATCTTTGCACCATGTACATGTAATTTAATTCAATGGTTCTATTTCAAACAAATGGATGAGATATCAGCTTCCATAAAAATAGAAAGGATAAATCCTTATTTATCATGTTTATTAATGACATGCGAGTCATGATAAGAACAATGTAACCTAACATACCATGAATAAATGTATTCATGGTTTTAATCATAAAATCTATGTTCATGAGCTATAAAATTCATTAATGATAATTTTAAAGTCCAAGTACCATTACACATGCTCGCATATAGGAATATCTGATAACACAAAACATGTGGAATTCCTACCAATGATTCTTTCTCATAATCTCCCATATTGGTGATTACCAAGTGAGAAGTTCATGATACTAATACTCATCATCTTATGAGTGGTCTCACTTAATAGCCTATGAACTATGTGTCCCATTATACTACGTTATCCAATAGAAGTACATTCGTTAATAATATCATCATAACACTTCAAGGTTCTCAATATAATAGAGACCTACTATGACCTTATCAATGTGACATACACTATAGGATATTATTACATTAGTTTATTATAGAACAATTCACAATATGTAATAATATGTTATATTAATATTCAATATATCTAATATACTTGTAATTCAATTTCAAATAGCTAATCCTAGGACACCAACTTCAAGAAACTCCCATGAGGACTAGATCCAACTACATACAACTTTCAGTCCAATTGAACTCACATAATAATCATATTTATTGTGAGTCAATATTTTAGTCAAGGGGTATGATATATTTTCTTCTTTGGAAATACTTCTCAATAAAACCTAACCTCTCTTAAGAAAATCCCTCAAGATATGATACTTCCAAAGTACATGCTTTGTCCGTTGATGTGTACTTGGCTGTTTTATGAGAGACACCACTACAATATTATCAAAATAGAGTGTAAGAGTTTATTTATTATTATATACCAATTAAAGATCTTTGATGATTTTTTGCATCCCTAATGCATATTTAGCTACCTCAGAAGTCACAATATACTTGGACTCTTCTGTAAAATCTATGACCATAGCCTTTTTTGAGATCTTCTAGCTCACAATACCTCCATTCAAAGATAATATGTATCTCTGTTGTGACTTCATGTCATATTGATAAGTTTTAAAACTATAATCATTATAAATTTTGATGACTAGTTCCCCATATCCTCCATAAACTAGGAACATATCCTCAGTACACCTCAAATAATTAATGATACTCTTGACTGCCATATAATAGAGGTCAAATAGATTATCTTGATATCTTCTTACTACACATGATGCATAGGAATCATCTATCCTAGTACATATCATAATATACATGAATGACCCAATCACTGATGCATATGAAATCCTTTTCATTCTATTTATTTCCCCATGTATCTGAGGAAACATTTTCCTGGAAGGATGAACGCCATGTGTCATTAGAAACAATCCCCTCTTTGATTTTTCCATACCAAATCTCTTAAGTATATTTTCAATTTATGTACATTGACATAGCCTGAGCAACTTCTTGGATCTATCATTATATATCTTGATTCAAAATATATATTATGTCTCACCCAAGTCCATCATATAGAAGCATTTATTCAACTACATCTTAAAAAAATGTAAGACTAGTATTTGATTTCCTATAAGTAATATGTCATCAATATATAATATTAAGAAAATTAATGCAATCCAACTAAATTATTTGTAGACACAAGGATCACACTAATTCTTTATGAAACTACACTCTATTATAGATTCATCAAAATGAATTTTCCATATCCTAGATACTTGATTTAATCCATAAATGTATCATTTTTCAATTTGTATATACTCTCATAATTTAGAGTCACAAAACCTTCAGGTTGTTTTATATAAACATCTTCCTGATGGTTCCCATTAAGTAAGGCAGTTTTGACATCCATTTCTCAAATCTTATAGTCACGTTAAGCCTCAATTTCATGTATAATTCTGATGGATCTCAACATTACAACTGGTGAAATGGTTTTATCTAAGTTAATTTCTTGATGTTATTTAAATCCATTTGTAACTATTCATACCTTATAGGTACTAACTTTTCCTTCAATTTCTAGTTTCTTATTGAATACCCACTTGAAACCAATGGGTTTTACATCCATTGTAGGATCTATAAAAATACAGACTTGATTTTGGTATATGGAATCCATTTTAGAATTGATGGATTATTTTCACTTGGAAACATCTATGCCAATTACTGCTTCCTTTTTGGTTATAGGATCATTATTATAAACTAATAATACAGTCTCCATCCTTGGTGATTAGAAAACCATACCATTCTGGTTCTCTAACCTCTCTTGTACTCCCACACATTACTTGTGTCTCAAGAATAGTTTCTTCTTACATGGGGATTTATAAAATCTGTTCCAATGATAGGAAATATGTACTTTGAGTCTCAACTTCATCTAATTCTATCTCCATCCCACTATCAGTTTTAGATATATTTTCCCTCTCATGGAATATATAATGTCTTACCACTATTACTTTTTTTCTAAGGGCTCATATTGGTAATATACCATTGTTTCTTTGAGTTATCCTATAAAGTCACATTCTACACCACAAGGTTAAAGTTTCTTCCTAAAAAAGGCCTTAAAAAACACATTCCAAACCAAAAAATGTAAGAATGACAATATATGTTTCTTTCCATTTCAGAAATGGTATGGTATACTGAATAACCATTGTGATGTTTTTTTATTTTTTTTTGTATTTGTAGAAATATAATCTTTTGAAAAATAATGGTTTTTGAAAAACTGGTGAAGGTTTCTAAATTTTCAAACCTAAACATAAATAGGGAGAAAAGTTTTGTTTTAGAGAAATCTGCTTTATAGATACAGATGATCAGACTGAGCAACACCAAACACAAAGAATCAAATTGTGTAGCACCAATCAGATAAGTTGTTAGAATAATAAAGTTGTTGATTAGAACCATCATTAGTCTTAGGTCCATTAGCACAAAGTTCAAGTTTCATTCAACTCAGTGTTGGTTATAATGTCATAATTTTGTTGAAGAGTTTGAATTAATATAGTGATGTTAGGAGTTAGAAAGTTTTTAACTTTCTAACCTTCATTCAGACGATGATTTTCTAGTTTTTAATTCTCAAATATCATAAATTGTCTATAACAATTGTGATACAATACTTTTGTATAAAACGGAGAGAATATGTGAAACCATTCATATTGTGTTTTGGTAGAAAAGAAACTAGGTTTTTAAAGTAATAGATGTTATAATAATTTCCCATGAAAGTTAGTAGGTTCTTTTCCAATCATGAAGTTATCATAAATCATGAAAACTCTCATGATAAAATCTTATGATGAAATGGAGGAATCATAATGATTTTCATAGGTATATATATCATGAAAAAGTTTTCATCGGATCCAGAAGTACTGGGGACATACGTTTTTAGAAGTATGAATGAGTTATAGCTAGTGAGGTTTGAAGAATTTCGATGTTTCGGAATGCAGTTTCCATCATAATGAGAATTCCATCATTATGAGGATTCTATCCGACTAAAGTTAAGGATGTTACATCAGACTAATTATGATGAGGAAATTCAATCAGACAGACTCTGAGGAGGAAAGTAAATCATAATGAATTTGAAAGGGAAATTCAATCATGATTTCCTTTCAGAACAAATGTCAATTAGACTAAAAATAAAAAAAATTCTACCAGACTAACTCTGATGAGGAAAGTCAATTCAGAATGAGAAGAGGAAGTTCCATCATAATTATTTGAGGAAGTTCTATACTAATGAGAAAAAACGTTACATAATAACGATCTAATGAAGTTCCATCATACTGAATAAAATTTAAGAAGTCTGATAATAATAATTACAAATAAGATTGAATAAGATTTCAACGGATTTGTGAAGAGTTTTTGTGGTCAAAATTCAAATTCAAATATGCGTAGATCTTGAAGTTTTTGAATATAATTATGTAGGAAATGTTTTCCATTTTTTTCCTTTTTCTTTCTAGGATTCCTATTAATAGAAGCATAATACATTCTTACTTTACAAATTTTTTATGTGATTGGAAAAGGTGGAGCACTGTAGAATTCATGTCAAAGTTATCTTTTTGGACTGAGACCTCATTATAAGGTTGGACATATTTATGTTTTGTTTACCAAACTAAATAATATCGGACTAATAATTTGAGAAGAGTTTGAGTAATATATATTGAGAATAAGTTCATCGTAATGTTTCCATTAGCCTAAATTCATTGGACTAAATCCATTGAACCCATCCCCATTAGAATGAGAGATTCAGGCCTTGACACATCGGACTGGGGATTCCAGATAGAGAATTATTGGAGAAGTTTCAAGAAAGTTTTATTATTCTATTTTGGCTAGATTTTTTGTAATGAAATTTATAAGGTGATGGGAGTTACTATAATAATTTCTACTGAGACATAGATGCTATCTAGCGGGAGTTGGCACGAGTTGTATTCACTTATTCATTATAGATAATTTACATAGACCCACAAGAGTGGCTATGTAAAGGATGTAGGTTCTCACACTAAGGAAAAACATTTTAAATCATAATTGATTTACTTGATTTCCTACATTTTCATGCATGTGTATTTACTAAAAAAATAAGGATATAAACTTTAACAAGTTTAAAGGGTTATGTTTTTAAAAGTATTGCAACATATAAAAGTCACTAACTGATTCAACCCCCTTCTATGTTTTTATTTAATCCTTTGAAACATTATTGGAATAATAGGGAAGGTTACCTTATTTAATCCTTATGATGGATAACATCAATTCTATCAATAATAGAGGAATTCCTATATTTGATGGAAAAAATTATCATGGATGGAAAAATTAGATGATTCTTTATCTCTTATATTTTGGCCTAGAAGTTATTGATGCTACTATAATTGGCTTTTCACCTATTAATAAATATTATACTTTGTTGTTTACTAATAAAATAATTATAGAAGATGATGAAATTTCTAGAAATTATATTCTTATGTCTTTATCAAAAAATAGTTATATGAAGGTCATGGGTTTCAAAACATCAAAGTGTATGTGGGATAAGCTGGAAAGTATAATCAATGGGAATACTAAAGTGAAGGATGAAAAGATAGATATTTGGAATAGTATTTATAAAGGCATAATAATGAGATATGAAGAATCCATTGATGAATAAATCATGAGAGTATTTGAAATTTTTTTGTAAGATCCCGACCTTTCTTGAAGATGACTCGAGATTAATTTTGGGTTTTTATTTTTTTATTTTTTGAGAATAATTGGGTTGGGTTTTACCTAGGGGTGTGTTTGGGAGAAAATTTGAGAAAATTTGAAGGGATAAGAGAAATTAATTTTTGGCGCATGGTTTTCCCTAACCATGTGCCCCCAACCCATCAAACAGTGCAACACTAGAGAGTGGAATTTCACGGGTAGCACACGGTTATTAAAACCATGCACCCTCTTAAGAGAAACTGTTCACCCCCATAATAGAGCCGCATGGTTATTCTCATAGTTAGGGGAAACCAAGAACCCCTTCCGAACTAATCATGCACGACCTTTAAAATAACCCAAAAATTATATTTTTAATCACTCAAACACCCATTTTAACTTTTATTCAACCCCTATTCGACCCTAGATGGTATTTCATGATTTTGGACCCTCCTAGATGGATTAAAAGTCTTGATGACCTCCATTATTGGTGATTCCAATACCATATCAAATATATGCACCCTTCATAGTAAGAGGATCTCATCTCACTTGGTTTCTCATTCCTTCTCCTTTCTTCTCCTATTTTAGATAGGGTTTGTTATTTTATTTTGATTGGATATATAACTTGTTTTTTTATCTAGATATATTATTGTAGATATAGATATATATATTTAAGAGATATTTATTTTTTTAATCTTGATTTAGGGTTTTAGATTCAAATCTTGTTCTATGTCGTTGTGCAGCTCAAATTTTGGAGATTTCTGTTGGACGACTGCTTGTCAACGAATCGAGTTAGTTGGTCTATAATCAAAATCAAAAAGTATTTATTTAAATTAGGTATATGTTATTTTATAATTTCTATTAGATTTTTTGAAATTTTGTTCTTGACTGAATTAATTAATTTTGTGAATTCATTAATTAAGGAAATGTGAAATTGGGGAATTTGGAAATTATAAATTGAGATAATTAATTGTAGAATTAAATTGGGAGAAATTGAGATTTGAGGATTGAAATATTTAATTTTTTGATTAATTATGATCTATTGAGCTTGTAATTGAGATAATTAATTGTGGATTTAATTCTGTAATTTTGAGTTTGTGCATATTGATTAATTAATTGAATAATTAATTAATGTGATTGATGTACTCAATTAATCGGGGAATTAATTAAGGGTATTTATGTGATAAACTAATCATTGAATTAGTAATGAAATTTGTGGGGTTAGTTTATTGTGTAATTAGATAATATAATTTTAGTTATTAATTAATTTTAGAATTTATTAATTTACATCATGTGGTTAATTAATTTTTGGATTAATTAATGTTATGTATTTTATTAGTTGATTATTGAATTAAATAATGGAATCTTTGTGTTTAAATAATTATTGAATTAGTAATGGAATTTATTTGGATGTTTAAAAGTTGAATTAATTATTTGTTATGAATACCAACATGTCAATTTATGTTTGAATTAAATAATAAGAAAATTTTCATTCTAATGTGTATGTTATGAATGGTAACATAGTTATTTAGTTGTGAAATTGTTGGGAAAAAATCCATCAAGGTATCATTGAAGCATATTTTAGGTGATTGTGTTTGTTGAAAAAATGGGATTCCATGTTGTGTTTGTGGACAAATTAGACCATGATGTATTAGTGTGTCGACAATGGGGGTGTACATGGTGATTTGATGGGCTCAAGGGATGCTTTCAGCAATCGATGATTGATTGAAGAACCTCGACAAAGGATTGGACGATTTGGAGGTGGAAAACAGCAGGATGCGCAGAAAAATAGCGGGATGAATGAAATAGAGGGATGAGGTATTTCTCACAAGAAATTTTTCGAGGTCCGAAGCTCGAAAATTGGCAAAGGATTGAGGTGCGCAAAATTTTGGAGTAGTGTGCGGAAAATGGGGTTGCGTGGAAGATTTGTTTTTCGCACTCGAATTGAATTATGTGCTCAAGGAGGGTTTTTCACATGGGGTAGATTTTGCCTATAAATATGAAGTGACCCCCTCCATTTAAGAGTTCAAGACATTGAAAATACCTGATCTCTGGTGCGTGAAATTGATTTTATCAAGGGAGTTGCGCGTAATCTTTAAGTTTGCGTGTAAAGTCTGGTGTTGCACGAAAAGCTAATGTTGCACGTAAAATTTGTATTGGCGTGTAAAGTTGTCTTGTGAGAAAAGTGGATTTCATGAAAAATAAAATAATTGCATGAAAGGAAGTGTAGAGGTTTCACATAAAATTTGGAGGTTGCGCATAAAAGGGGGTTGTTGCATGAAAAGTGAATTTCATGGAAAGAAAAGGAATTATGCGCAAGGTGCCGTAAGGGCTGCACATAAAAAATGGGGTTGCCTGGTACACCCGGTGCAAAGTGAGAATCATCTGTGGGTGAAATTTGGATGTCAACAGAGCAATTATCAATATTTAAGGATGTATTCATTAGTGATAATGAATTGACCTATAGGTCTACAAACTGTGAGTGGATCCTTTCCAGAGCAGTGGGCAAAGGAAGAGGAAGAATGTGATCCTCTCCACTAGTAGTGAGCTAGAGAGAGAGAAAGAGGGAGTGACCCTTTGGAAATTAGTGATTTGACCCTAATCATTGTAAAGGCATTGATCTTGGGCATAGAAGTGATCTAGTCTGAACATTATTGGCAGTGATCCTTATTGGATTTGGTACAGCGGCACATCGCCATTGTATGCTCCTTGGACGTAGCCCAATGAGGGTGAACCAAGTAAAAATTTATGTGTATGGCTGCTTGCTTCCCAGCATTGCATTCAAAGAATCATCATCATATAAAGTAGAAAGATAAGTGATCATAATAAACACACAAGTGTAAACAAAGTGACCCTTATAATAAAGTTGTCAAGATCTAGTGGGGAAGGATGAATTTTCAAAATAATACCCACACCATGATTCACCCCCCCCCTCTCAGGGTGTATAGGTCCCTATTGGTCCTAACAGAAATAAAGAATGGGAACATGGTAATTATAATGTGTAAGGTATGAATGATAACATGGTCATTCAGCTGTGAATTAAATAATGGGAACATGGTCATTCTATTGTGTGATGTATGAATGGTAACATGGGAATTCCAGTATGAATTAAATAATGGTATTAATGACATTATGAGATAAGATATTAATCGGACATACGTCAGGACCCGATATGAGAAAAAAGTATGTATTGAATGGTAAAAATGGAATTACGAGATATGAAATCCATTAGACATAATTTAGGCTTTAGAATGATCCAAAGAAAGCATTAAGGTACACGTGTCTAGGAGAGTTTGGGGGGTTTATGTTTTTAAATAAAGATTAATCGATAATGTGATATCTATTTACTTATGAATTGTAATTATGTATTTATACAACTGCATACACATTCTATAAACTATATATTATTTTATACACCGTTGGTGGTGGCCTACTGAGCTGTACTCACACCCTACTCGGGCTTCCTTATTGGCACCCAAAAAGACTCTGTGTTTTCTGGATACGTTAAGGGAATAATATCATTGTTATATGGATGAAATGGGATAGAGAATGGATGAGGGAACTATAAATGATTCAGGACCCAATTAGGGGTGTCATCAGTGTAGTTATTTTGGGTTTAATTTATGAAACTTGACACATACATTGACATGGCATATTTTCTTCTTTAGTATTGATATTGTATTTATACTTTATCCATCTCGTGATATCGGTTATTTCAGGTTATGATGACATGTTATTTAGTTATTGTTTCTTATTTTATTCTAGTGTATTAAATCTAATAAAAGGGGGTATATTCTACCCATTATCGATATTTAAGACCCTCACTGGTATTTAATATCCTCTAGCATACGGGGAGGCACACCTGGGGTCATGTGACTGACCGACTCGAGGCACCGATGTGTGGTACCTGGGTCAGGACATTACAAAGTGGTATCAAAGTCCATTTTTTTTTCTTTTTTATATTGTATTACTATTTGGTAAAGGTAGACATGAAAATTCAAGAGTCGGGCCTTGGTTATGATCTCCTGTGTGGGAGTAGCTAACCCCTGTATGGGGGAGAACCCAAGTACCCAGGGTGGGATTGTTGTTATTCTTATTTGCTATTACAGTGGAATATTATTTCAACTTGGGTGACACACTTATTGTGTGTTGTGATTATTGATGTTAATTTTTTCTTAGTTTTGACTCGTGGACCAGTATGGCACAAGAGTTGAGTTACATGAATCATTCTAGGAACTTAGGGTTATTGTGACATGAATCATTTTAGGCACACATAGAATAATGGGATATGGGTACGTTATTGAACTTGAACCGTTATTCATTGCTTTTTAAATTGAAATGAAAATGGAACCTAACAAGAAATTGATAAATATTTTAGAATGATGAATGATGAGAATAAATGGGTTTCTAAATGATAAACTTCAATAATAATAATGTTTTTACCCTTGTTATCTAGGACCGAGGAGTAATATTATTATGGGTAGTGATAACACCTCAGTTTTGACTATGTGGTAGTGTTTGGGGAAATGACTTGTTGTGGAATATTGTATTTTACCTTAAATGTGTTAATTTTGTAAAAGGTGTCCTAAGGTACCTATTTGTAATGGTGTAGATATTTCTCTATGACGATGCTTATTAAGAGGATAACATGAGGATATGGCTAGAGATGATCTGCCAGTAGTAGGAACTAAGGAACCAATTGTGTCAGGTGAGGAATTCAGGGAGCAGTTCCAAGAGAAAATTTCCCACTTCATGAAATTCATGGGAAGAGACCCAAGGGTGTGTTGTAAATAGTATGTTTGATCTAAAAATGGAGTTACAAATTCAACACCCTCCTGCTTTTATTAGAGAGGGTGTACCTAAGAGAGATGATTTATGGGTTGAGTCCATTGATACTATAATTAACCACTTTGAGACTCCTGTAAAGAGGATGGTCTTGTGGGCTGCTTACATGATATGAGGATCAGTGAATCATAGGTGGTATGTTTTGGTGTGGACTATATAGGCTAATGGTATGTTATGGAAGGAACTATTGGATAAGTTTCTAGAGAACTTCTATCTAGAGATTCTAAGGTAGGAGAGAGTAGCTGAGTTCATGAGGTTGACTTGGGGTAGTATTTATGTGATAGACTATGTTGGACACTTTACTCACTTGAAACACTTTTCTCCAGCATTGGCAGTGGATGAGAAAACTACATTGGGACATTTTTAGGATGGGATTAAATGTGAGATTAAGTCCTATGTTATCCATTTTCAGTTAAAGGAGTTTGGTGAGGCTGTGGATAAGGATCTCATAGATATGGGAAACCGTAAGAGTCTTCCAGTGTAGGAAAGGTGGTTCCATATGGATGATTAGAAGGTACGACTTCTGAGAGTTAGAAGCATTGCTATCAAAACATCAACAAGGGTAGTAGGAAACCGAGTACCGAAAAAGAGGAATCAGTGGCATGGGACCTTAATCGAGTGATCTATCACCAGTGTGGTAGATTAGGGAACTTTTGAAGATAGTTAACAAAACCATAAATATAGCTATAGTCTTGCAGAAAGATGGGACATCTAGAAAAGTTCTACAGGACCGAGCGATAGATGAGTAGTAAGGGTATAACTAGTCAGAAACAGAGTGTAGGGAGAGGATATTCTGCACCATATCAGTCTTGAATCTAGAGTTCTACTAGACAAGGTGGTAAAGGTAGTGTATGTGTATAATCAAGGAATGTGTTCTCATATTAGTAGAGTATTGCAGTACAGGGGACATAGACTGCATCATAGAAAAGTTGGGTAAGACCGTTGCATTCTATTCACCCTACACTTGTGGATATAAAGGCTGGACCATTGACAGTGAGAGGTATTATTTTTATAGATTCTATGATATCTAGTGCCTTATTTGATATCTCTTCCTATCATTCATTTATTTTGACAAAAAATTTAATGGTTTGATCCTGGTGATGGAGTTTGTGAGTGGGGTGTTGACGACAAACACACCTAATGGAGTTCAGTCAAGAGACATTTTTTTGTGCAATGGGTGTTCTCTTGAGGTCGAGTAGTATCGATTTCTATGGGATCATTATATCATAGACATGTCAGGATTTTAACTAGTTATGGGTATGGACTGGTTAGTATCATATTGTCCCCACCTTGATTTTTACCATAAGAGAGTTACAATTATATCTCCTAAAGGGTAACAAATATATTCTCCGTGAAGAGTGGGATATCAAGGCTTTCCGAGTAGTGCCAATTACTCATCAAATATGAGAGATCACAACCTAGGTTTCCAGTTTATTTCTGGATGATGGTGGTGTAAAATGAGATGTCTTTTCACACTTAGTGCATTGGTTTTAGGATTTGTTTACATAATATTTCTCAGGGATTCCACCTGAGAGGGATGTGGAATTTATCATCGACATCATTCCAGGGGAAGATTTTATTTCTATACAACCATATAGAATGGCACCGAATGATATTCAAGATCTCAAGACTTAGCTGGAGGAGTTAGAGGATAAGGTATTTATTTATCTGAGTATGTTGCCTTGGGGTTCACTAGTGTTGTTTTAAAAGAAGGATGATAGGTGTTTATGATTATCTGTTGATTACAGAAAGTTAAACCAGATGACTGTGAAGAACCAGTAACCTCTCCCCTGTATCGATGATCTATTTTACCAGTTGTGAGGAGCTTGTGTGTTCTCAAAGATTGACTTGAGATTAGGGTATCATAAACTGAGAGTTCAGACTTCTGATATACTAAGTGATGAATTTAGAAGCATGTATGGACTATATTATTTCATCATAATATTTCTTGGCTTGACGAACACACTAGAAATGTTTATGTACTTAATGAACAATATCATTAATCTGTACCTAGATCAGTTTGTGGTAGTGTTTGTGGAAGACAACTTGGTGCACTCCAAGACACATGAGTATTATGACCAACATCTTGATATCATTCTAAGTACACTAAGATTTCATTTTCTATACATCAATATATCTATGTAATTTTTTTTGGATCGATCAGGTACACTCTTTGGGTAGCATCATCTCAGAGGAATGTGTGTTGGTAAATCTAGAGAAGGTTTAGATAGTGGTTTTGTGAGAGCATCAAAAGAGCATGTTTGATATCCAAAGATTTCTAGGATTTTCTGAATATTATAATAGGTTCATTCAGGACATTTACCGATTGGAAACATTGCTAATGGGATTGACCAAAAAAGAGATAAAGTATAATTGGTCATAAGATTGGGACAACTCTTTATAGGAGATGAAGGAGATTTTGGAAACTGTACCAATATTGATCCTACCTAAGCAAGGTGAGTATTACATAGTTTATTGTGACACTTATTGGATTATAATTGGAGTTGTGTTGATTCAAGGAGATCAATTTGTGGTTTCTGGGTCTTTGAAGTTGAGTCCCCATGTACCGAACTACCCTATATATGACCTCAAGTTGGATATAATGGTTTATGTTTTTAATTGTTGGGGACATTTTCTATTGGGAAATTTTTTTACTGTGTATATTGATCAGAAGAGATTAAAGTACATATTTTCACAGTGACAATTGAATCTACAATAACAAAGATGGGTTGAGTATATGAAACCATTAAATTTTGAGCCAGCATATACGCCTGGAAAAGGGAACATTGATGATGATGCTTTGAGAAGGATGACTCAAACTCAGGTGGTTCAAGAGTCTAGTGCTGAGTGGAAGATGATAGATTTACTGGATGAGATACACATTGTGGTTTAGGAGAGTTAGGATTAGATGACTCTCGTAATAGTTTCATTAGAGTATACATTTTTGAGATAGATCTAAGATAGAATGTATGTGGATTTATAATTTTTTACCTTGAGGGAAAACCATGAATGTGGGGAGTCACCTTCTGATTGGATCATAGAGGAGGACAAGGTCATCTATTTTAGGAATTAGGATTTCATACATAAAATAATGTGAGACAAGATGATGTGTGAGTTTCATGCCTCAAAGTGGAAGGTACATCCAGGTCTGACCAAAATGCACCATGAACTACAAATATTGTTTTTATGGTTGGAAATGAACAAGAAAATAGTATGGTTTGTGACACGATGCTACACCTATCCGTAGGTGAAGGCCGATCATTAATGACCTATAGGTTTACTACAGTCGTTGGCCATTATAGAATGGAAGTGGAAAAAAGTGACCATAGACATTGTGTTGAATCTCCAAAGGATGCCTTAGAAGAATAATTATATTTGGGTTATTTTGGATAGACTGAAAATGTAGTGAATTTCATGAATATATGGGAGACTTTTTTAGTGGAGTAGTTGGGATATTTTTATGTTTGGGTGATAGTCTGTCTACACGAGGTGCCACAGAATATTGTTTCTGACTGAAACATGTTTTTTTACATCATAATTATTTTTGGGATTGCAGAAGGTTCTTGGTATATAGGTTTTATTGAGTATGAATTTCCACCCACTGACAGATGGGTGGTCAGAGCATCCTATACAAGTGCTTGAGGATATGCTGTGAGCTTGTGTTCTAAACATCCTTGGGTCTTGGAAGAATCACCTAGCATTAGTGTAGTTCACCCATACCAATAGTTATTGGGAAACTATATAGATGGAACTATATGATGCTCTTCATAGTAGGCCATGAAGACCACCTCTAATCTGGCTGGAGTTAAGTGAGTCTATGTTGTTGGACTGAGTCTCGTGTAGGACACATTAGAGCATGTATAGTTGATTAAGAAATATAGGGATATAACTAAAAGTAGATAGAAGTCTTACGCTGAAATAAATAAATCAAACCTATAGTTTACAGAAGATGATCATGTATTCATTTGGGTGTTTCCTATATTAAATCACTATAGAATACAATGTCATGGAAAGTGGGAACCCATGTTTGTTGGACCGTTTAAGGTGGTGGAGTGAATCAGGCTAGCGGCATACCGATTGGCTCTTCCATAGAGATACAGTGCTATGTATGATGTTTTATAAGTGTCAAAACTAGGTTGGTATAACCCCAACCCTTCTAATTTGATCGATATGGATGATGTTGAGATCGAGATAGATTTTTCCTTTGAAGAGCATCTAATACGTGTGTTTAATCACAATGAGAAAGTGTTTCGTGGAAAGATCATGCATATAGTTTGTGTATTGTGGAAACATGGGAATGTGTGGGAGGAGACATGGGAATGGAAAAAAGATATGAGGGATCATTGTCCTACTCTTTTTTACTCAGAATCTTAGATATTCTTGGGAGTGCAGCTCAAGGATAAGATGTTATAAGGTGGTGAGATTGTAAGATCCTAACCTTTCCTGAAGATGACTTGGTCTTAATTTCAGGTATTTATTTTTGCATTGCTTTAGTGTACTTAGGATGGGTTTTACCATGAGGTGTGTTTGGGTGAAAAATTGAGAAACATTGAATGGAGAAGGGTAGTTCATAGTTGGCTCACGGTTTTCCCTAACCATGTACCCCTGCCTACCAAACCATGCAACCTTGGACAGAGAGGACTAGCATGGTTGACATATTGTTTGTGAATATGTACACCCTATTATGAGAAACTATGAACCCCCATAATTGAGGTACACATTTAGGAGAAACCGGGCTCCCTTGCCCAGCTAACCATGAATGAATTTTTAAATCACCAAAAAATTAGATTTTTAATCACCAAACCCCCATTTAACAGCTATTTGATCCCCATTTAACCTTAGATAATATTTTATGATTTTAGAGAATCCTATATGTATTAAAATACTTAACAACCTTTTTAATTAGTTATTTTAAGCTTGGATGGATGCTCTTCACCCCTCCCTTTAAGAGGATCTTACCTTGCGTTGTTTCCTATTCCTTATCCTTCATTATCCTATTCTAGAAAGGGGGTTTTATTACTATTTTGGTTGGATATAGACATGTTTTTGTCGATATGGATCTAGTATTTTAGATCTATATCAATATTTAATAGATCTTGATTGATTTGATCTTGATTTAGGGTTTTAAATTTGAATCTCATTCTATATAATTGTGCTGCTCAAATTATGAGGATTATCGTTGGGTGATTGCTCATCAACGAATTGAGGTAGGTTTTCTATAATTCAAATCTCAAAGTATTTATTTAAATTACATGTATGTAATTGTATAATTACTATTAGATGTTTATAAATTACATTCTTAATTGAATTAATTAATTTGTTGAATTAATTAATTGTGGAGATCAGAAATTTGGGATTTTTCTAATTGGAGATTGAGATAATTAATTGTAGAATTAATTATGAGATATTTAGATTTTAGGATTCAAATATTTAATTGTGGAAATAATTATGATCTATTGATATTTTGATTGAGATAATTAATTATGGAATTAATTATGTGATTTTTAGTTTGTGGATATTGATTAATTAATTGAATAATTCATTAATGGGATTTACGTACTCAATTAGTTAGATAATTAATTAAAGGGATTTATGTGATAAACAAATTATTTAATTACTAATGAAATTGTTGTGGTTTATTAATTATTGAATTTAATAATATAATTTAAGTGACTAATTAATTTTAGAATTAATTAATGTATTTTATGTGATTAATTATTTTTTGAATTAATTAATCTTATTTATGTGATTAGTAATATTTTGAAATAACTAATGGAATTGTTATGTTTAACTAATTGTGGAATTAGTAATGGAATGGATGTTAATAATTAATTGTTGAATAAATTATGCGTTTAGAATAGTAACATGGACATTTAGTTGTGAATTAAATAACGGGAACATTGTCATTAGAATGTGTAAGGTATGAATGGTGACATGGCCATTTAGTTGTGAAATAGAGAATGAGAACAAGATTATTCTAATGTGTAAGGTATGAATGGTAACATTGTCATTTAGTTTTGAATTAATGAATAAAAACACGGACATTCTATTGTGTAATGTATGAATGGTAACATGTGAATTAAAATATGAATTAAATAATGATATCAATGGAATTATGAGATAAGATATTCCTCATACATACTTTAGGCTCCAACATATTTCAGAGTATGTATTGAATGATAACAATAAAATTATATGATATGATATTGCTCCGACATACTTCAACCTCTGACATAAGTTGAAGTGGGGATTGAGGTATGAGTGTCTACGGAAACCCAAAGGATTATATAGTTAAATAATGATTAATTGATAATGTGATAACATTTTACATAGGCATTGCAATTATTTCTTTATACAACTCCATACACTTTCTATTGATTAGATATTGTTTTAGTTGTTATTTGTGGTGGCATACTATAATGCCTTAGATTTACCGTGCACTATTTTTTTGGATACTATATAGATTATTTGTGTGCCCAGGCACTGAGACGTTGTACAATTCTAAGGCCGTTGATCCTAAAATAAATGTTTGATATATATTAAATAGTATGCATGCACAATTTTCATGAAAAAGTGTAATAAATTCTAAATAGGTACCCTTATCAGAAATATGAAAGTACAGTTGAGTTCAGAATGCAAGGTTTACCCTAGGAATGACTTAAAATTAGTCGGTGTGGGTGATTTGTATAAAAGTCATCACATGCGTGGAAATGAAAAAAATAATTTAATAAATAATTTTATTTCATTTGTATTGATGCAGTGATTGATGGACTTTAAATAGACTATTATGGAGAAATATTAGGGTTAGCTGTACAACCCTGGAACCATTGGGGAGCCATTGGAGATAGCTTCAGTGAATCCTCTCAGACGAATGGTGATAGGATCTTCGATTAATGATCGATGCAAAAAATATTCAAAGTATCTCAGCAGAAAACATGACACAACCCCATTCTTCATTAGTGATCGATTTGAATAAAGGCAGGGAATGTATTTTTATTTTATTCGTCCCCATTCTTGATTTATACAATGAACATGAATCGATCAATGAAAATATTGATCTGTGGTTTGATCATTATGCGAGATGAGTTTATTTTATGAGGTTTTGATTGGAGAATATATTTTTAATTTTATTATTTAGATTTTCATTCTAATAATGATGGATCAAGATAAACATGAACATCAATCAGGGTTTGTTACTCCAATAGGTTCTTGTTATTTTCTACCCCCATTCATCATTTTTCCTAATAATTCTCGATCAATAGATCATTTCCCACCTATTTCTTGGTGCAATGATCCAATATCGCAGATCTAAGATTGGAAGAGCCTGAAAGAGGTGTGATGATGGAGATAAATCAATTTATATTTCAAGGGATACCCAATTTACCATTCTTCAACACACAACAAATAATGACAATTTGATTCATTTTTTGTGTAGATTTGATGGCATAATAAATTATTCATAAAAAAGGATTTGAAGAGTTGGGATCTTCAATCTCATGGTGAAATGATCACCAGATCGTAATATAGAGGCATTGGATCAAATGCAGGAGTAGATATTGGATTCTGAAAAATGCTAAACAACACAATGTTTAACCTGGATCTATACGTTGTCTGGGCCACATGAGGTGCGATTAGGTTTTCCATAGGAAGTTAAATATCACCTATAATGTGACCCCTTTCACATAGCATGTGGTATCACATGGGTCACTCGGAACGTACTCATGACTCACACGGGATGTTTACATGGGAAGAGGTTCATAGGCTAAGCTGTGTACTGGTACTTGGGAAGACATCCATAGGATGGTGATGTGTACTAGGACATGGTTAGAGTAAATGGGATATGTACATGGTGTTTACTACTACATGGACACAGTTTGATGAGATGATCCATTTACACAAGCAAGACCCAGGTTTAAGAGACATAGAGTGTGACCCCTAATAAACATTGTGTACTCTTTTTATACATGTCTTGGAGCCCTTGTACTCTATACCTTGGAAAATTTTTCTTAGGGTTTGTTACCTTTATCATTTCTATGAGGGTTAGTATGAAATCATTTTTTACTCCCAGGACAACGATCCCTTCAGCAGTAATTCCTAGATAGAGTTGTTGGAATCCCTCTGAGAGGCCTAGAGTGAGATCCACTATTCATATTCCTGTCCTAGGTGGAGTTCTTGTTATAGACATGACCAACACTACATGGGAGTCAATCCTCAACTTAGTGGGTTAATCCAGATTGATTTGTTGGTATCATTCCATGGCCTTTCTAGTGATCCTCATCTGTGTATTGTATTCTATTCAAACTATTTTCATTCTCTTTCTTATGAAGAGACCTGATAAGAAGTGCCTATTGGAAGGACGTCATCAATGCTATTAAATTCAGGGGTGTGTTCTCTTGGGTGAGTGCTTTGTGGAATATTCTATATGGAATCATAGAATAGTATAATATGAGTGTGACTCACCTCTAGAATGTGTGTCTTTGTTGAGTATATCGGGATATTATTGTTATATGTGTTGTAGAAATATACACATGTAGAGATGAATATATTTCCTTTGTTTTATGTGATGCACGCATATCATAGAGCATGTAAAAGTCATTTTAATTTTCCTAGTGTAGTATAATGGATGACCAGGTTCGTCTCACTTGAGGAACTTTCTCATATGTTCACTCACATAATTTTATTCACCTAACCTAATTATTTTTAATTGTTTTTTTAATTTCAGAAGGTTATGAAATTTAAATTAATGAAAATATTAAAATAAAATGCAATGAAAAAATTTAATTAGTGAATAAAGAACATGGAATTTATGGGTTGGTTTGTGGGTTCCATCATTCTCCTTGTTAGTGTTTAAATAATGTTTCATAATCTATTTTGAGATCTCATTCTTGAATTACTATTATTTTATTAATTAGTGAGAAATATTGAATGTATTTAGCAATCATAACTTCCACTCCTACTTTAATCAAGGTTGATGGAATAACTCAATCGTGAGTGTGACAACTTCCATGACCTGGCTTTATCGTATGCCATTTCAACCAGTGAATGGCTCAAATCCATCATATTAAGAGCTTCTATTTAGTATTAGGGAGGGAATATATTTAATAAAATAATAGATATTATTTTGAGTTAGTTTCCTGGTGGGCTATCACCACACTCGTTCACGTCACTATTTCTTATAAAAAACTTAATAAAACTTAAGAATTTTTCCTTAGAATAAATGAAATAGACACATACCTCCACCGACCCGAGGATTGAATAAGTATATAATTTTTTAGGGTAAGAGGTAATGGTGGATATTATTAGAAAAAAAAATAAGAAAATAAAGATAAAATAAGGAGAAGAAAAGAGGGTGGTTGGGTGGAAGAAAACACAAAACTTAAAACCATGCATGAATTTATTAAAAATATAAATTACAATTGAAATCTAAAAAAATACAGAAAATTAACAAATTAATAATATGATAAGGGAAATATTTTTGAATTTCCTCCCTCGGTGGAGATCTCCCCTTGCTTCCTTGGAATAAATGTCATGGAAAAATGGATGAGATGAGAGGTGGGAGCTCCCCTCGTTTTATAGGAAGAAATTTGCCTCCTCAAGTTTGCAAATTTTTGGTAATATAATTGGATGATTAACACATTCCATCCTTTATAAAAGTTTTTAATAAATGACTTTTTCATTAAACCTCAAAATTTCATATTAATTGGACTCTGCTAGATGGATTTATGTATTTTTTATTGACAATGAATTTTTTCTAGATAAATTTTCCTTGAAGCTTCCTTCAATGTATAACATCTCTGTTCCACCATAATGGGAGACAAACTCCATGAAATTTATTTAGGTAGTTAATATATGTGTCCTACTTCATATACATTTCTAATCAACAACATAGTAGGTGGGTATCCTGATTTCAACATCCTATACAGTGTTGGGGTCCACGCTGTCAGCCCGGACAATTTCCAAACATCAATGATTTTTTGGGCCATTAGATATTCAAATAGGCCTCAAGTCTAGAAGAAAAAGATAAAGTAATTAAAATAAGTATTATAAAAAAAATTATCATTCAATTTGGAATTATATTTTATATAAATGACCAAATTACCCATGACGTAAAAATCTGTCAAAAATCCATAATTTAAGCACATTTCATATTTTAGATCCAACACACCATAAATCCAAAATTGATCCATATAAGTTCAAATTGATAAATTCGGAGGGTTAAAACATTTTAAATTCATATAAAAATGTTGAAAATATTTTTTTTATCATTATATTTTTTGATTTCAGGGTGTCCTAATAAGTATTGTTATACTCAGCCATACATGGGGTTTTCCTTAATGTGACATTTCTTATGTAGATGATTAAAATTTTTCTAGAGTCTTAGGAGGACCTGGACCAGATGGTTCTTAGTGGGACCAGAAAAACCGAGGTGTGTTCCTACAGCTTTCTGAAAGCAGTCCCAATAATTACTTTTAGTTTGTAATTTTTTTGTCATACTCATTGTGGTGGGATTGTATTTGGCCATAATTTCTTTATACTACTTCCTTTTTATACTCTGGTTATGCAATTTAGAAGTATGAATGCATTGGTTTTCAGTTGTTTTTACATTTCATAATTTTATAGGCTTATAGATGTGTGTTTCTATACATGTACTTAATCTGAGGCCTCTCATGTAAATGATACACCTTATCAATGCAAGTCACTATCCTCTAGCCTATTTGAGGTTGTATTTGGGAGACGCGGCATGGGCCCCTCTGGGAGGGGGCATGACACCTAATGAGTTGTACTCACACCCTACATGGTCTGCCTGATCGGTACCTGAATAGAGTTTGTGCATTCTAGAGAGGTTAATGGAAAATACCTTGTGTTAAATCATTGATATGGGATGGAGCATGGATGAGGGAAACAAACACTGTTTGACACCTTCATGGGGGATTCGTCAATGTCTTTATTTTTGGTTTCATTTTAGACACTTGACATGTACATTGGAATGAAATATTTTCTTCTTTACTTTTAGATATTGTATTTTCATTTTTGGTCGTCTTGTGATAATGGTTCGTTTAGGTTATGATAACATGTTATTAATATATTGTTTATTAATTTTTTATTGTGTATTTACTTCGATAAAATATGGTAATGTATCCCCGTGATCAATATATCAGACCCTGACTACTAATCAACAGCCTCTGACATATGGGGAGGCATGCCTGAGGTCATGTGACTGAGCGATTGGAGGCACTGGTTTGTTGAATCTGGTCTGAGATGTTACAGTTTTCAAAATTATAGGTTTTCGAGATATCTTGAAATAAAGATGTATCATACTCCACAGAAAACAGTTCTTCAAAATATGAAAGTTAAAAAAAATTATAACCTTCATTGCAAAATTTTATAAAATAACACATTCCTTTGATAGTGAACAAGGTGGTGAAGAATCATTTGTAGAGTATCAACTCAAAACATAACTTATATTATGTATTGAGAAAAACAAAAATCTCAAGTAAGAAATTAGAGTAATAAATAAATGTTGTGAGGATGTTTATAAAGTAAGAAATTATGTCATCAAGTCTGAGGAAGAATACATTCAAGTGTTCTTAAGTTATAAACTAATAATCACTAAACATGGAAGGATGGTTGAAGATCTCAATAAGAAATTGGAATATAAGGAAAAATAAGTCAATAAGTTTCAATATAAACTTCTTGATTCTATAAATACCATGAGAAAGATGAATGAAAACATAAACAACGATTTAGTAGTAAAATATAAGACATATAAATTTGTTGAAAAATCTCAAATAAAGAATTAAGTGAATTCCTCACACACCAAAAATAATGTTCCATTTGATTTTTCTAACATTTCAAGTGATAAGATAATTAATTGGAATGTTTGGGTGGAGAAAGAATGTGATAAACCTTTCACATATACAAAATTTTAAAACTCACTTATAAGGAAATATGGTATACACCCAGAGTATGTTAGGGTAGGAAGGATCTATCAACCTCAAATTGTTTTTACAGGGAAAGATCATACATCAATAAAAAATTATGATTTGATGGATTCTGATGGTGCTATATAATATATGGGAACATGAATTATAATTTTTGGCATACCATATCACTTCCCAAAATAATATTTTAATAGAGTGGAAGAAATAGTGAAATTACAATGAATAACTTTCCTAACACATAGGAAGTTAGAAAATAAAATTCACAATAAGTTAAAATCTTTCCAAATAAATCAATTTAAATGTCTAGAAGAAGAATATAGAAGATGTGATTTTTCTTTTCATCATGTCAAAAGATGTTTTAAACTCCTTCTAGAACATGTTTTTTATGGGAGATAAATAAAAGGAATCTTGGATAAAGAAATTTGATGAAATATTTTTTTGTTGAGAATGCCTTGAAAGAAAGTAAAAAAGAAAAAATCATTGATACTTGATAGTGGTTGTTCTTCATTCATGATAGGTGATTTTTAAATCTTAAAACATGTTGAAATCATGAAGAATGTTTTATTACCATTGGGGACAATAATTATTTAAAAATAATAAGAATCGGAATGACTGAGATTAATAAAGAAAAGTTAAATTATTAGGAATTTTTAATTATTGTTGATCTAAAACATAATTTACTTAGTGTAAGTCAACTTTGTGATGATGGAAAAGAAGTAATTTTTAGAAAATATTCATGTGTTATCAGAAGTGTGAAACATTGAAAAGTTATCACAAAAGGAGAAAGAACCAGTGGAAATATTTTCCAAGTTAGATAATTAAAGAACTCTTGTTATCTAAGATCCAAAGATTATAATAAGTTGTGGTTCCAAATAATAGTCCAACATGGGAAGAAAAGAATGAAAAATCTTTTTAATTTTTATTATGTACATAATTTTGCAAAATTTAAAAGAAGAGAGGAATAATGTTGTGTTACTTGTTAAAAAGGGGAGATGACTAATTAAATTCATAAGAATGTTGAGATTCCATCTATCGAGCCTCTCAAACTTATTCATACCAGTTTATGTGGGTCAATGAGACATCAATAAAAAAATTATATTTATAATTTATCAATTTTAATGGTGATTTCACTCAAATGAAAAAATAATGTCTTTGAAACACAACTCAGAGCCCATAGAAATGTTCAGGTTTTTCAAAAAAGAAGTTGATAAAGAGAGGGGGTTTATATAAATAAATTGAGAATGGATAATGGTATTGAGTTTACAAGAAATACTTTCAAAACATATCTTATATATCATGAGATTAAACATTAGTATAGTTCCCTATATACCCCACAACAAAATAGAGATGTAGAAAGGAAGAATATCGGTTTGGTTGAAATGGGAAGAATCATGTGAGATGAATAAAAACATTCAATGTTCTAGTAGAGTGAAGTTTTTAGTATTATTTTACATGTTTAGAAAAAAAGATTTAATTTTGGAAACTGACATGATTTTTTATGAAATTTTCTATGATAAGAAACCTTTATTGAAGTACATCAATGTTTCTGGAATACCATGATTACTTAAAATAATAAATTTGGATCGGGGAAAGTTTGATGAGAAAGATGAGGAAAGAAATTTTTTTATTCACCAAATGGAAGAAGTTAAAAATTTTAGAAAAAATGTTTATAAAAGTTGGTGGAATCATATTACGTGGAAGTTACTAAGAATCAAACTTATTTACCAAACTTTTATGGGTATTTTGAGGAATAAATACTGAAATTTTACAATGAAAATGAAAGTGATAAAAGTAATGTTCATGAAGACTCAGATGAATTGTATGATGAGGAAAGTGAAGAAGGAAGAGTAAATCTGAAATTTCCTACTTTAAAAAAATTTGAGACTAAAAATAATCTAGGGAATTAAAAGGCACGAGTTCAGGAAAGAAGAAAGCTGATATTGGAAAATTAATCTTCACTCATCTCAAAATTTGAACCAGAATCTATCTCATAAGGTATTCAACACAATGAATGGGTGAATTCTATGAATTAAGAGTTGGATTAAATTGAGAAAAATGAAACATATGAACTTGTTTTATGTTTGAAATATAAAAATTTTATCATAAAAAATGGTTTTATAGAATCATTTTGAAGGAATATGGAGAAGTTTCATGAAACAAATCTAGGACTTTTTATAAAGGTTGTGCACAGGTGGAAGGTGGATATTTTGATGAAACATTTTCACCTATATAATGGTTGGAAACTATTACAATGTTTTGAGTAGTTCCTAATCATCAAAATTACAAAGTGTATCAGATAGATATAAATTTGGATAAATTGAAGAAGAAGTTTGCAATGAGTAACCTTTTGGGATTCTACTTGATAAGGATGAACACAAAGTTTTTAGATTGAAGAATGATTTATATGGGCTAAAACAAGATACACATTCATGGTATTCTAGCTTTGAAAATTGTTTTAGGATGTTTATTTTTTTAAAAGGAAAAGTTGACAGAAACTTATATATGAATGATGTTGACTTTGGAACTCTAATTGTATTTTTTCATGTGGATAATATAATTTTTTTCCGAGGATGAAGAAAATTTTTGTAAATAATTTTCTGAGGTAATTCAAAAGATTTTTGAAATATCAATGTTGTGAGAATTAACTTCTTCTTTTTCTTACAAGTTCAATATAAGGAAAAATAAATTTTCTTATCTTAAGAAAAGTGTGCAAGGGAATTGTTACAAAAATTTGGAATTGTAGAATATAAAAAATTCTCTACTCATATCTCAGTGAGGATGAGGATGAGTAAAGAGGAGTCTAGAAAACATGTGAATTCGAAAGACTTTTGGAAGATTATAGGAAATATACATTACCTTATAACCTCAAGGCTGATATTGTTTATGCTATAAATTTGTGTGCTAGGTATCAAAGTAATATGAAAGAGTAATATGTTGGCAGTAAGGATAATTCTGAGATATGTTAAAGGAACAAATTCACAAGGACTATTATTAAAAATAAATTATTAGATTATGTTTAATGGTTATACTAATATTTATTGGGCTGGAGATTGTATTGATAGAAAATCAACCTTAGGAGAAACATTTTTCTTTGGGTGAATGTTTTGTAAACTTTCATAGTAATAAACAATGATTAGTAACCTTGAGAAAAGTGTAATTAGAATATTTTGTGACTATTCAATCATGTACTCAGATATTGTGGATAAAAGCACAATTGGATGATTTGAATATAAAGGATTATATACAATTGAAGACACTTTATGACCATAAGATTGCAATTGATCTTTCTAAAAATCATGTCCAACATTAAAGGTCAAAACACATAAATATAATGTTTCAGTTTATAAAAGAGAATGTTTCTGGTAGATATGTTTTGTTGGAATATATCTCTATGATGTATCAAATTATTGATATCTTCACAAAGTCAATTCCAAAATAAAGGTTTAATGAGTTGAGGTTAAAAATTCATGTTCTTCCTCCTATAATGACTTCATAAAACTCATAAAAAATTCCCCTACCATGCTTTGGATTATATTGACAAAGGGGGAGAAAAAGTAACAACATTGTACTGTGTAAGAAGTTTTTAATTAACCTTTTTTATGAATATGAAGTTTCATTTATTAGATAATGGGGGAGATGAAAATAAAATTTATAGAAATATAAATGTGAGAAAATATAAAAGTTTGGGGGATTTTATCTTAGAATGGCCATACAATTTTCTTCTCACCAAGGGATGGATTTTTTTAAAAAAAATACCTTATCTATTAGTGTGGTGTCTAAAAACCCTTTTAAAAAAGGATGTGTTTTGGTAAAATTCAAAAAGCATGTATTTTTTACAAAAGTTGAATTGTGAAAATTTTCTTAGAGTTGAAAAAGTTATTAATGAGTGTTGTTAAAAAATCAAAATGGGGAGATTAAAGATCCTTTTTCATCTTTTGTTTTTAATAAATTTTAGTATATTTTGATAACTAATCTTCTATAAAAGAATGTTCTTGAAAAACAAGTTAATGTTTCTGAATGTTTGAACCCAAACATAAAGGGGGAGAAAAGTTTTGTTTTATAGAAATTTATTTTATAGAAACAGAGGATTGAACTAAGAAAAAATAGATGAAAAGTATCGAACGGATCACCACTAGTCATAGAAATCATCAAAAATTTAGAGGTTTTTATCAGACACACCATCAGTCTCAGATACATTGACAAGAAGTTCAAGTTTCATTTGACTCGAGGTTGGTTAGAAATTTAGAATGTTGCTGAAGAGGTTGAATGAAGAATGTTATGACATGAGTTTGAAATTTCTTAAACTTTCTAACATTCAGTAAAATATTTACTTTCTAGTTTTTAATTATCAAATATCATAAGTCTTATGTAACTCTTGTTATGTGATCCTTAAGAAGAAAAGGGGAAGAATATGTGCAACCAATCATATTTATTTTTGGTTAGAAATAAAGAAGGTTTTGAAAGTAAGGTAATTCATAATACTTTCCTATATAAGTCATATAGTCATTTCCTAATATTGAAGTTCTCATAAATCAAGAAAACTATAATGATAAATGATTTTTATAAAATAGAGGAATCATAAAGATTGTATTGATTCTAGGAATCAAGAAAAAAGATTTCATCAGATCCAGATGTACTGAGCATAAAAGTTTTTAGATATTTGAATGAGTTATAATTGATGAGGTTTGGAGTATTTCAAAGTGGTAGATTGGAGTTTCCATCAAAAATAAAATTCTATCATAGTGATAATTCCATCATTATGAGGATTCCATTGGATTGAAGCTGAGGAAGTTCTATGAGGTAGAATCTGAAGAGGATAGTTAATTAAACTGACTCTGAGGAAGAAATTCGATCAAACTAACTCTAAGAAGGAAATTCAATCAAGACCAACTCGGAGAAAGAAATTCAATCACATTGAATCTGAGAAAGAAAGTTAATTATACTAACACTATTGAGGAAATTCAAATTATAATGAGATGAATACGTTTCTTCATAATGAAATGAAGAAGTTCCATCATAATGAGTTGAGTAATTTCTATTATAATAAATAAAGGTTAGGATGACTGAGAAGAATTATTATAAAAAAGGAATAATAAGAATTGATAATATTTGTGAATAGTTTAAGTGGTAAAACATGAAATTTAAATATGTCAAGATATTATATTTTTTTTAATTTGAGTAAGTGGGAAAAGGTCTTTATTTTCTTAAATTTGTCTTTTTGGGATTCCTATAAATAGAAGAAATGTATATTCATACATTTCAACTTTTTTATGTGAGTGGAAAAAGAAGAGGACTACATAATTCATGTAAAATTTATCTTTCCATATTGAAATCTCATTAGAAATTTAGACATCTAAATTTTTTGTTTGTTGGATAGAGTATGATCGGACTGAGCATTTGACAAGAGTTTGAGTAATGAATATTGAGAATGGATTCGTCAAACTGAGTCCATCAGACTGAATTCATCGGATTGAGTCCATCAGACCAAGCCCTATCAGATGGAGAGAATCAGACCCAACCACATCATAATGAGGATTCTGAGCTGAGAATTTGTGGTGCAGTTTGAACAAAGTATTTTTCTTTTGTTTTATCTCAATTTTTGTAAGAAAAATTTATAAACCAATAGGAGTCAGTATAATCATTACAATTAGGATATTTAATGTGACTAATGGGAGTTGGCACAAGTTGTATTAACTTATTCATTTTAGTGAATTTCTATAGACCCATAGGAGTGTGTATGAAAATGATATAGGTTCTCACACTGAGGTCGAACCTTGAAAACATCATGTTCTTTAATTTTTTTACTAATTTTTCATAAATTAGTATTCACTAGAAAATTATAAGGATATAAACATCAACAAGTTTTAGGGTTTAATATTTTACACATTATTGAAACTTATAAAAGTGAACAACTAATTCAACCCCACTTTTGAGTTATTATTCGATCCTTTGAAACATCATATACTGTATATAACTTTATTTGAAACTTTTTTTAATATTTGTGCTACATTTCTGTAATTAATATCCATAAAATAATAATGGAATACTCTCATGACTCATCATTGATCTCACCATGTTTAATAAGATGTGGTTCCTCCTTTCACTTACATCACTCCACTAATGTGTATAAGAAGGTGTGAGTTAATATAGGATCCCAAACTCCTATAAGTAATCGACGAATTCTTGATTGAGATATTCTCCACCAAGTTCTAAGAGGATTTTCTTAATCATATTACCAATTTGGTTCCCATATTCATTCTTTTATTTCTTGAATTTATCAAAAGAACCTGACTTATACCTCATTAAGTGTACATATTCATTTCTACTATAATCATCGGTAAAATTTTTGAAGTATGAGAACCCACCCCCTACCTCAATAGGAAATGGTCCACACACATATGTATGAACTAATTCAAGAATCTCTATAGACCATTCACCTTTTCTACTAAATGGGGCTTTATTTATTTTACCATATAAATAAGTGTGACACATACCAATTGGTTTTAGTTCAAAAAAATCTAAATATCTATTCTGGTATAACTTAGTCAGGCATTTTTCATTTACATGACCAAGCCAATGATGCCATAATTGGGTGTGGCACGAGTTATGTTAATTAGTTTCATTATCAATTTTCTATTACTTGGTTTGTGTAATATGATAAAAAAATTGTTATTTAAATTCAACTTACCATAACAAATGTTATTTTTATAAAAGAAGCAACATTAATTTACAAATATTAAAATAAATATATATTTATCAAGTTTAGATATATAAATAATGTTATTTTAATGGATGAAACATAATAACAACCTTTCAAAACCACGATCATTTTAAGATCCCATATTTTTTTAGGTACGTCCCACTCTGAGGTTTTCATTGAACATATTTTTTTAGGGTTTCCTTTGTAATTAAGCCTTAGTGACTAAGTCTTATTTGATGAAAAAGAGATTTTTTTTGGAGAAAAAAACATTAATTTTAGGAATGTATGCACATTTAAATTAATGGATTCCATGTATAAATATGTCAAACGGGATTAATAGGGTTTTCTATGAGTTTAGAAAGATCATAGGTGGTTTGGACACTTTTATATAAGCTATGATAAAAATTATTCAATGAAAAATTATATGTTGTGTTCATGTTACATGACATTTAACTATTTCTATATGAATTTCATGAACTAGTTTATGATGTGATGTGGTTACATGTCGTGAATCTGATTCACATTCTGTAAATGTTGATCAAAATAAATATTTACCCGGGGCAAAAGGTTTTTCTATCATAACTTAAAAATGTGGAAATAAATGACATGAAAGGATTACACATCATGTATTCCTCATACCCAGTAGTTTTATGTGTGTTGTGTACTTATGACTCTCATTATTTTTTATTATAGACTCTCCTATCTCGCTCCTAGGGTGAAGTCTAGAAAATTTTTAATTATCTTCCCCCTTCCAGATGTCCCATTTTCACATTCGATCATTGGTGACTTTATTCACTATGGTTATCTTCTTCTCACCGATAATTACTTTTCATTGTAGTGTACATATTTTGAAAACGAGTTTTGTTTTGGGAGTTGATATTGTTTTTGGATTATCTAGGTTATTCTTGGGATCTTCTGTGACTTATTCTTAAATGGATTTTGTCATTACACGCATTGTGTTAATCACATGTCAAATGTATGGAGACTAAACCTAACCCTATGATATATTTAATTATGAATTATATGAAATATTTTTATTATGACCATGTAATGTGCACTATAATTAATCAGTTGATTTATAGTAAATCATGGATTGGATTCCTTTAGATTCAATGGTTGATGAAACATGGATTATGGATACTTGTTGGGTGAGAAAACATTTCAGTAAAAAGAACATGGCTAATGGTTTAAAGCATGGTGAGTATGACATGATACCTTAGGTGATTGATTGATATAGTATCCCTTGGTAATCTATTATTGATTATTGATATGACTGTTGATCATTTGAGAGATAAAAGAAAGTGTATTTGAAAGAAAAACAGAAATTTTCATAATTAACTATAGGGATTTATGATGTGATATTATGATATCCATACTTTTATGACTTGTTGAGTTGTGATGAAATGATTATATATAGAGATATCCTAGTAGTGTTTAAATTATTATATAGTAGCCTTGGTACAATGATATATGCTAAAATTCTTATATATAGTGATTTTCTTGGAGGATGAAATGCTTATATAGTAGGCAATTACCAGTGATACTTGCTGAAATTTTTATATACCAGGCTACACCCAGGGACACATGCTGAAATTCATTTATATAGGGTAATGATCAGAGGACAAAATTATTATACAAAGGGAGCAAACTGATTTTTTGATTTTCCATGGTATATGGATATAGATGGAATGGTTGTGTTACATGCTCATAGACATTTCATCATGGTTTTGAGATAGGTTAATTGATATATTATATTAATTAGTTAATTAATACACCTATTTATCACTTTATTGCATATATTTATTATCATACTGGTTGTGTTTAAGGATGGTGGTGTCGACCTACTGAGTATTATGCACACCCTATTTGGTAACCATTTGGTACTCAAGCAGATGAAATGGATGTTAGTTTGGACAAGGGAAAGGTAGATTATTGTGGATTGTTTTGTTTCATAGCCTCGTTACTAGTCAATAGCCTCTATCATATGGGGATACATTCTTGACGTCTAATAACAAAATCATTTTGACCATGTGATAAATTACCAGATTAGGGGACATTACAAAGTTGTATTACAGGATTATCTTGTTATTTTATTTGGATTTATTTTTTCTAATAAGTTGAAAGGAGACTAGGATCTATTGGGAGATGGTAATGAGATAATTCATTTGAGTAGCTAACCCATGTAAGGAAGAAAATTTGAGTTCCAGGGATGGGATTATTGTTTATGTTATTCTCTTGTTACAATTGATGTTATTTCACCTTGGTTGATTTACATGTAGTGTGATGTTATTATTTTGTGATGTTATTGTTTATTGATATTTACACTCATGGACTAGGATGGTGAGATATGAGAATTAATGTCTCATGATAGACATATAGGGATATATATATATATATATATATATATATATATCGACATGCATTGTTCATGATAGGGACATGTTTATTGCCTGTGTTATATACATTCCAATATGAATTGTGAAATAATATATCTATTATATTTGATAATTGAAATTAAATAAACTATAATTTTATTATAAAACACTTATAATCCATGGTTAGAGAGACCCAGTGTAATGGTTCTCTATTTTCATCGCCTCTTGAGGTTGACATTATTTTTAGCCAATGATTATAGGAATGTGTTTTTCATGTAGATAAAATGACTCCTCATCAACATCGAGTTGAGTTCTAAGAGAGTGGAAATCAGTTATCTCCTAACAGAGACGAACTGGAGCTTCCTATATCTTTTGAGGATCAAATGGATGTTCATCATCACAAATTCTTCTTAAGGGTCATGTAATCCATGGAAAAGTAGATTATTTTCATCGTATCTTTGATGTATGAGTTGATGAGAAAGATTCGCCTACAACATCCACATATGTTCACTAGGTAGGGAGGCCCCCATGTAGACGAGTTCTAGACTGAGTCAATCTATACAATCATCAATCATCTTGATACACCCACAGATAGGAGGGAGAATCTTGTTGTGTATATGCACAGTGAACCTACCAAACATTGGTGGGATATTCTAGAGAAGGATGGGAAAGAGGAGGAGTTATCTTGGAAGGAATTCTAGGTGAATTTATGGATCCACTTCTATCCATAGATGTTGAGGGATGAGAAGGTGTTGAGTCAATAAGGTTTTCCTTATGACTTTTCCATTCCTTCTTGTTTTGAAAATCACAAACATCTTATCTTAAGGAAGGTTTCTTTTATAAGAAAAATTGCTTTCTTAAAGAAAATTGCTTTTATAGGGAAAATTGCTTTTATAAGGAAAATTGCTTTTATAAGGAAAATTGTTTTTATAAGGAAAATATCTTTTATAAGGAAAATTGCTTTTATAAGAAAAATGGATTTTATAAGAAAAATTATCCTCATCTTATTTTCATCCATTTTTTTTCTTAAGTATGAAATTCGGATTCATTTCTATTATCTCGGAATCATTGAAACTTTGATATAAAGCATTCAATTTTAGGATTCGGATTCTGGATAAGAACTATAAGGAAGTTTCATTCCGAATTCCGGATATGATCTGACTAAGTTCTATTCCTGATTCAGAATACGAATTCTGATGAAGAATTCTCATTACGAATTCTAATGAAGAAATCCCATTCTGAATTCCCATTAAGAATTATGATGAATAATTCTCATTACGAATTCTGATGAAGAGTTCTCATTACGAATTCTATTGACGAATTATCATTACGAATTCTATTGACGAATTCTCATTATGAATTCTGATGACGAATTCTCATTACGAATCCTGATGATGAATTCTCATTACGATTTCTGATGACGAATTACTATTCTGAATTCTCATTCCGAATTCACCTATTAAACAGAATTTGAGTATCTTTGTTTTATACTCTCTGAATTAATTCAGACTCCGAAAAATATCTTTGTTAGACTCCGAACCTCTATATTACTTACATTACTATAATTTGTCTACTCTCTATTATTTTCATTACACTCCGAACGTTCACTCCGGAGTTTTCATTCCGAACTTTTATGTTAGAGTTTAAAATGATGTCGTACATTCTATTACACTTGTTTTGTTATAAAATGATGTCGTCTATTTTGTTATAAACTAACCGTTGTATAAGTGACACGTGTACAGGTCCCTCCGATCTTTATGGAAAATATGACCGTTGGAGAAGGAGCTGACCTTACCTATAAATAGGAGCTCATTTGAAAGAGCTCGCTGCTGATGGCTGAAAAAGTACTGAAAGGCTGACTAATTTGCTTGAAGTGATTTCTAGAGAGAGAGACTCTTATTAACTCTCAAAGCTTCGTGCGACTAATAATGTTGGTGATTACATTCGAGGGATTCCGGGGATAGAAAGACAGAGGTGCCGACTACCTTAAAGTTCGAGGGCTTCCTTGATGAGGAAGACAAAGGTTGCTAACTACCTTGAAGTTGAGGGCTTGCAGGGATAGCAAGACAGAGACTCCGATCTTCGTATCGAGGGCTTAGCCTGGTGTGGGTAAGACAGACTTTCTTGAAAGTATAAATCAAGTTACCTTTATCCAAGGTTGTTGGATACCCTTCTCATTGGGTTAAAAGACTTATATCTTGTTACTTGTAGTTTTACTACTTGTGTTTATTCCGCTGCATTTTGTATTATAAGGAAAGTATAACTTTTTTATACTTCCTTACTTGTACACTGTTTCATTTAGATTCTATACGCTTTAAGGTAGAATCTTATATTGTAATCTTTTGTTAAGTTTCAATTTCCGGAACCATATTTCCAGAACCCTTATTCGGAATCTCTTTCCAAGTTTGCATTAGGTGTTAAAAGGTGTTGTGAATTTGCTTAGTTTAACTTTGTTAAACTTAGCCTTTTCCTTTACTTAAGGAAAACATAGTTATTCTTAACTAACTTTAAAGGTTTCAAATGAATTTTAAATTATACAATTTACTCCCCCTCTTGTATATTGAGCATCTACATCACTATTTCGATCCTACAATTGGTATCAGAGGTTGGAAACCTTTTACTCTATACCAATATTACATTTGGTATCAGAGCAGGTCTCTGAAATACTTGTACTCACATACAAGTTTTTCTTGCTCACTTTTCATTTCGAATTTCTATTCCGAACTTTTCTCATTCTGAGCTTTGTTATTACGATTCTTTTGCTACTAACAAGGTTGTGTGCAAAGTTATTTTAAGTATGGCAGGAATTAATGTTGGATCAATTGATAATCTAAATCTGACAAGACCACCTATCTTTGATGGTAATGACTATGAATACTGGAGAGATGGTATGAAGACTTTTGTTATCAATACTGGAGTAGACAACTTTGTTATGCTTACTGGTGATTATAAAATTCCTGACAATGAAATCATAACTTTTACTAACCAGGAAAAGCAAGAATATCAACTCAACTATAAGGTACACAATACTTTACTATGTTCAATGACCAGAAATATATATAGCCAAATTTCTTCTTGTGAAGCAGCTAATAGTATATGGAGGAAGTTAGAGGTTACAAACTTTGGGACTTCTAAGGTGATTGAAACTAGAAGAGCTATTCTTAGAGCTGAGTATCATGGCTTCAATTTTCCTTACGGAAACCTATCTGTAAAGTTCAACAAAGATTTATGACTATTGTCAACAGTCTACAATCTATGTGAGAGAAATGTTTAGATGATGAAGCTCTTGTGGACAAGATAATTGACATTATGCCCAATGAGTGGGTATCCAAGAGAACAACTATAGATGAGAACAGGAAGGTCACTCAAATTACTCTTGATGAATTATTTGGAACTCTTCTACAACATGAAACAAGAATGAAGAGAGATACTGACAACATCAAGAAAAAGAATGGAAATGGTACTGTTGCTTTTACTACAACTTCAAATCAGATGAAAGCTAAGACTCCTGAGAGAGTTACTAGATCCAAGTCTAAGAAAGTTATTTTCCAATCCGAATCAAGTGAGAGGGAAGTTTCATAAAATGAATTAGAAAATCTTTCTCGAAGGATGAACAAGATAGCTGGACAGAGAAATTTTCAATCTAAGTATAAGAAAAAGGAAAGGAAAGATAAGAAAGATCGAGAAGTTACTTATTATGAATGTAAGAGAGCTGGACATATTAGACCAGATTGCTCTATGCTCAAAAAGAAAGAAAGGAAAGACATTCAGACAGGAACAGGAAGAAGTATTATAAAGCTAATTATAAGAAAGTTCTGAAAGCTAATGACACCTGGAGTGCCAGTGGTGGTGATTCTTCAGATGAATCTTCTGATTATGAATCTTCAGGACAGAAGAATCTTGGTCTTATAGCCAGATTACCTATTGATAATCATTGTCTTACGGCTAAGGTACGAAATGCTGAATCTTTGACCAATGTTTCTTTAAATTCTAATGATAGTAAGTATTATAACTCTTCTGAAGAAGAATCATATTCTGATGGAGAAAATACTTTACCTACTTATGAAGAAGTCTCTAGGTTTGCTAAACTTCTTGATATTAAGAATTCCAAACTCAATAAGAAACTTGATAAGGCAAACTCTAGGAATTCTATTCTTACAAAAGAGATATCAGATCTTTCTAAAGATCTTGATAAGAAAAATGCTGATTTTGAAAATATCTCAAAAAATATTGAGGAAGTAAGTTCTGAGAAGAATAAACTTTCTAAAGAATTAGAAAAAGTAATTTCTAAGAAAAATGTTTTCGTGCCTAACTCTAGTTCAAAAACTAATGATTTTGAGGATAAAAACTTGGTTGTAAAACTCAAGTCCGAATTTTTTTCCTTAAAAAAGTGTTTATCAAACTTTACCCATGGTAAAGAAAATTTTGATAAGATGTATTCCCAAATACGACCTTTAAGAAATAAATCCGGATTTGGTTATACCCATGAAAAACCAATTTTCAGTAACAATTATTTTGTTCCTCAAAGTGCCCCATTTTGTACCAAGTGTCAATGTGGGGGTCACTGGGCAAAGAATTGTTCCTTAAACAAAACCCAATCTCTAGGATTTCACAAAGCTTACTTTTCCAAGAAGATGTGGGTACCTAAAATTTTATTGTCTGGAAATCTCGGATCCAAACAAGTTTGGATTCCGAATGTCTAATTTTCTTCTTGATTTCAGGATAATAAAGAAAGTACCAGCAACAATACATGGTACATGGATAGTGGATGTTCCCGACACATGACTGGTAACAAAATATTTTTTGAAAAGATAATCAAAACGAAAGGAGGAAAGGTAACTTTTGGAGACAATGCTAAGGGAGAGATTGTTGGTATTGGTAATATTGTTTTTCTTGGTAAAACCTTGATTTCAAATGTTCTTTTTGTTAAGGGTCTTAAGCACAACCTCATTAGCATAAGTCAGTTATGTGATGAAGGTTACCTTGTGAATTTTAGGAATGATAAGTGTTTAGTTCACAATTCCAAGGAATAATTTATTCTCTCAGCCAATAGGCAAGAGAATGTCTACACATTGAACCTAGAAGACCTCAGGAGTCAAGATTTACCTTCCATAAGTGCAATGGAAGATCATTCCTGGTTGTGGCATAGAAGACTAGGTCACTATAACTTTAGGAACCTATGTAAACTCTCTAAGAAGAAACTAGTTAAGGATCTACCGGAGCTTAGATTTGATTCTTCTAAAGTTTGTGATCATTGTCAATATGGAAAGCAAAATAAATCTAGTTTTAAGTCAATCGGTGAAGTCTCAACAACCGATGCATTATAGGTAGTGCACATGGATCTTTTTGGTCCAACACAAACTGGAAGTATTGGAGGCAAATACTATGTGTTTGTTCTAGTTGATGATTACACTAGATTTACTTGGGTCTATTTTCTAGCAAAGAAATCTGAATCTTTTTCTTATTTCAAAATTTTTAGAGCGCAAGTTAAAAATGAGAAAAACCTTCCATTGAAAACTATTCATAGTGATCATGGAGGAGAATTTCAAAATTCTGATTTTGAAACTTTTTGTAGTAAGAAAGGTATTACTCACAATTTTTAAGCACCTAGAACTCCTCAACAGAATGGTGTAGTTGAAAGAAGAATAGAATTCTTCAACAAATAACTAGAACCATGTTGAGTGAATATTCTATTGCTAGACATTTCTGGGCTGAAGCTGTAAGTACTGCTTGCTATACTATAAATCGAGTTTTGATTAGACCTTTTCTTAATAAAACTCTTTATGAGTTATGGAATGGTAGAAAACCAAGACTATCCTACCTCAAGGTTTTTGGTTGCAAAGTAGTCATTTTGAATACTAAAGATAACTTACATAAATTCGCACTAAAATCTGATGAAGGAATTTTCTTAGGATATTCCACAACTTCTAAGGCTTATAGAGTTTTTAATAAAAATACTTGTACTGTTGAGGAAACAGTACATGTAAAATTTGATGAGTCAGATCCTTTTGTTTTTAAACCATCTCAACTTACATCTTCAGATGTATTTTCAAAAACTTATTATCAACCTTTGATAGAAGAACCTTCGGATAAGGATAATGTTCTAGAAGATACTTCAGAAACATTTACCCCAGAAGATTTTCTACCCTATGTTGATGAACAGGATTTACAAAACCCAAATCAGGTGTTTCTTAAGAATCATCCCAGTGATAGTATCATTGGTGATGTAAATCAACCTGTAAGGACTAGAAGATCTTTAAGAAATGAAGTAGAACATCTAGCATTTCTTTCCCAATTAGAACCTAAAAGCACTGATGAAGCTTTATGTGATGATGATTGGATTAAAGCCATGCAAGATGAACTAAATGTGTTCGAAAGGAATAAAGTCTGGACCTTGGTTGAAAGACCTAAGGAAACTTATGTTATTGGAGTAAAATGGGTTTTCAGAAATAAATGTGATAAAAATGGAGTCATTGTTAGAAATAAAGCTACACTTGTTGCTAAAGGCTATAATCAGCATGAAGGAATAGACTATGAAGAAACCTATGCTCCAGTAGCTAGACTTGAATCTATCCGTATTCTACTTTCCTTCGCAGCATTCTTTAATTTCAAACTTTTACAAATGGATGTGAAATGTGCTTTTCTTAACAGTTATGTTCAAGAGGAAGTTTTTGTTGAACAACCTTCTGGCTTTGAAGATACAAAACATCCTGATCATGTTTTTAGACATACCAAAGCTTTGTATGGCCTTAAACAAGCCCCACGAGCATGGTATGATAGACTTACTGGATTTTTGCTTCAAAATAACTATGTTAAGGGAAATGCAGATCCAACCCTTTTTATAAAGAAAGATAAGAAAAATGTTTTGATTGTTCAAATTTATGTTGATGACATTATATTTGGTTCAACTCAACAATCTTTGACTGACTCTTTTGCTAGTCTAATGAAATCTGAGTTTGAAATAAGTATGATGGGTGAGTTAACATTTTTCCTTGGTTTTCAAATTTCTCAAAAACCAGAAGGAACCTACATATCTCAACATAAGTATATTAAAGATCTTCATAAAAATTATGGTTATGACAACACTAAAAATATAAGTACTCCCATTGGTATCTCAAACTCTTTAGATCTTAACGAAGCTGGGAAACCAGTAGATCAAACATCTTTTAGAGGTATGATAGAAAGTCTAAATTACTTAACAGCTAGTCGACCAGAATTAATGTTTTGAGTATGCTTATGTGCAAGATATCAATCCAATCCTAAGGAATCTCACTTAAAGGCAGTAAAAAGAATTTTTCGCTACCTTAAGGGAACCATGGATCTTGGATTATTTTATACATCTGGAAATGATTTTGTTCTAAAAAGTTTTTTTGATGCTGACTTTGGTGGATGTAGAATGGATAGAAAAAGTACATCCGGAACTTATCATTTCTTAGGAGATTCTTTAGTTTCTTCGTCCTGGAAGAAGCAACATTCTGTAGCACTCTCCACTGCTGAAGCTGAATATGTAGCAGCTGGAAGTTTTTGTGCACAAGTGTTGTGGATGCAACACACACTCACAGACTATGTCTTGAGTTTTACTAAAACTAAAATTTTGTGTGATAACACAAGTGCCATTTCCCTCAGTAAGAACCCTGCACATCACTCCCGTGCAAAACACATCGATATTAGGAATCACGTTCTTAGGGATCACACACTCAAAGGAGATATTATTCTTCAGTTTATCGGAATGCAAGATCAACTTGCTGATATTTTCAGAAAATCTTTGCCTTCTGATAGATTTGAATATATTAAACAGAAGTTAAGAATGATAACCGTAAGGTAATCGTTCTTAATTAACTTTCTGTTGAAAAAATATCCTTACAGTAATAAACTCCTTTTCATAGGGGGAGTACATTTGATTGTTTGTTTAACAAAGTTTTTCAAAAATTGTTTTCAAACTTTTCGGAACAAAGATTTCCGGAATGGAACTTCCGGATCTAAAAGTTTCCAGAATGGACATATTCATATAGAATACTCCAGGAATGGAAGTATTCGTATTGAAAATTTCCGGAATGAAAATTTTCGTACTAGAATTTTCATAACGGAATTTTCATACTAAATTCTTCGTAATGTATTTTTCATACTAAGTTTTTCGTACTGTTTTTTTTCTTACTAGGTTTGTTTTTCACACTGAGTTTTCCCATAATGAATGTTCCGTAATGAGTTTTTCATACTAAGTTTATTTTCCAAAGAAAATATTTTGCGAAATCTGTCTTCTCATAATATAGTTTTTTTTAGTCTTCATTATATTACCCATTACGAATAATCCATCACAGTCAATCCGAAAGGTATGATTTCCCTACTCAAGTTTTCGTAGTCATATTTTACTTGCTGGAATTTTCTTGTACTAAGTATTAGGTTTATTGTTTTCCTAACTCTTTGTTTTAATAAAAACCTCAAAAAGATCGGATTCAAGCTTTCAACCGTCAGATCTGATCTCAGCTCATTCTAACCATTAGATCAACTGTGGAAGGTGAACCGCCATCTCGTTGCCTATATAAAGGGGACCCAAATACTTGTCCCACATCGATCTCAAGCTCTCGCGTCCCGAATCTCTGCCTCTCTGATTTAAGGCCGTTCCGAACATCATTCTTCTCCGTTCCGAACTTCTCAGAGGACTTCAGATCCGAATGTCTGCGGAGTTAGCATCTCAAGAAATGTCATCCACTAAGCCTATTTCGCAATGGTTAGTTTACAGAGAAAGGTTAGACCATCCGGATTTCTTCAGCAACTACGATTCTCTTATTTCAAGGAACATTAAGTTGAATGGCTGGGAAGATGTTGCGGTGTCAAAAACTGGGAACCAAGATGAAGTATATTCAGACTTACTTGTCGAGTTCTATGAATCAGTTTCTTTCTTTAAGGAAGATAATAGGGATAAGTTCTCTTTTAAGTCTTATGGCAAGACTTACAAGCTCTCTCACACCAAGGCAACAATCTTGGTAGGGATATCTTATGAAGGATAAGCCGAATTTATTTCGCATGTATTGCCGGACTCTAAGGGTAGCTTCGACAAGGAAAAAGCCTTAGAAACTCTCGGAATGGCTGATGACAAGGCTCCGAAGATTGCAAGTCTATCTACAAATTTTGAGATTCTGGAATTATGGGTGCAAGGAATTATCATACTGAGGAAAGGTGATAAAGATAGCTTGAAGAAAAGTGAGATCTATATCTTAGATTTCCTGATAAATCTAAGGATGTTCACCTTGATGAAGCATATTCTTCTTACTATTGAAAATTTGAAGAAAGGAAATCTGAGAGCTCAGATTATTATGTATCCAGCAATCCTCTCTAAGTTAATTGTTCGATGCCTTGAGTCTTTCAAGGAGGCTTGAAAATCTAAGCCATGAGTTTGCAAGATCATGCTGGTCAGCGATGGTACTCTGAAGAGGATGTGTGTGGCTTTCAACAAGTTAACTGGTGAGTTTTTCGATTTGCCAAATCAAGAAGAAGCGGCTCCGAAGGTTGCTGAACCAGAATCATCTAAGCCAGTAAGGAAGAGAAATCTGAAAGAAGTGTAAGTACAAGCAGAGAATCCTAAGTCTAAGGAAGTCCATTCCGCACCTCCAAAGCCTAAGAAGAAGAAATCCTATCCTGATGAGGTTGTTACAAAGTGGAGAGCTGATAAAGAGAAAAGGAAATAAGGGGATCCGCAGTTCGGATTGGACCCTGCGGAGGCTAAGGCCTTGAAGGAGAGAACTGCTGATGAGCTTGAAAAACAAGAAAAGCAAAAGAAGCTCAAGAAGAAGATGTATGAGGCTGAGGTAGCTCAGGCTTTGTTGAAATTCAATGAAATGGTTTTAGCAACTATTCCAGTTCCGAGATCTTTCTCCTTGGAATCTCTACCTGAGACTCCAGGAAGAAATTTTGTTGCTCCGGAAGAAGCTGTTGCTAAGAATATTGAGGAAGTAGAGCAAGTCGAGCAAGTGGAACAAGTAGAAGAGGGTGCTGAATGAAGTGGTGAAACTGGAGATGTGGTGAAACAAGTAGATGATTACAAGGGGACACCTTCGGAACACTTATCACTCCGAACTTCTGAAGCATAATCTTCGAAGCTAGTTACTCCAGCAATAGAAGAAGAGAAAGGAGAAGAAAAAGTTTCTTATCATGGAGAAGAAGAACATCTTTTACTTGATGTTTCTCAGAAATAAATCGTAGGGGTTCGTGTTCAGGAAGTCGCTGATGAAGAAGATAATGTTGTTCATGTTTCTGATAGTGAGAAGAGAACTTCGGAAAAGGATTCAATTCCGGAAAAAGACAAGGGAAAGCAAATTCTTGCTGATACTCCGAGCTCAGAAGTGAGGAAGAGGAAGGAAGTTGGTAGCTCTTCAAAGAGAAAGGTTGAACTTGTTGAAGAAGAAATTTCGCCAAGAAAAGTTTCAGATTTGGAGTCATCTTCATTGGGGAATGACTTTGTTGTTCAGTCTTTGAAGAAGTTGGTGGGAACCATTCCGACCATCTCAAGTATTGATTCAATATGCCAGATGCTCCAACAAGCTTTGAATCAGAAAACTGACTCCGTATCTATGGTTATGGACAAGTGTGTTGAAATTGAGGCTCAGTTCCAAACGTTTTTCGTTGGCTACGAAGCTCATAGAAAATATTGCAAGAGGATGACAAATTGGTCGAAGAAGACTGTGGAAGAGATGAGGTTGCTCGATGAGTTTCAAGACAATGTTAAAGATGCTTTTGAGACCGAGGACAAGAAGATAAATGTGTTAACTGCATCTTTTAAAGAGAAGCTGACAGAAGAGAAGAACTTCCGGATTCAAGAAGTAAGAGATCTAAATGGAAAACTGAATTCTGTTTCTCAGAACTGGAAGTTTGAAAGGGATCATCGGATTGATTTTGAATAAAGGATGAAGGATCAGGAACAAAAGATCAAAGCTTAGGATGAAAATCTGAAATCCCAGGAAGAAAAAATTGAAGCTCAGTCCGCAAGAATAGTTGTCTTAGAGAAGCAAGCTGAAGAAGATCATAAATACCCGAAGAAGATCAAGACTATTCTAAAGGGGCTCATGTCGAAGGAAAAAGATCTGAAATAACCAAATCCGATCTTTTTGTTGTAATTTTTTCTTTGTTGTCGAGATTTCAAATCTAATGAAAGTTGTGCTTGTTGTTTCTATTGTTGTCATTACTAATATTTCAGGTACTTTGTAATTTTTTTTTCCTTTCCCTCCAATACTTTTTGAAAATCACAAAGGGGGAGAAGGAAAAGATCCTTAAGAAAAAGAAGAACTCTAATAAGAGTTTCTCAAAGGGGGAGAAGAAAAAGATCCTTAAGAAAAAGAAAAACTCTAATAAGAGTTTGTTTAAGGGGGAGATTTTTCATTAAAGAAGACATTCCTATTTATCACTCCAGAAATCTGAATACGATCCTTAGAGTTTCAAAGCCTAAGGGGGAGTTAGTCGTATTCATCAATATCCTTAATGAAAAGGGAGATAAGCCTTAATGTTTTTCTCTCTTCTTAGAATTTCTTTTTTCGTAAGGATGTTTGTGCTTTCCAAAAAGGGGGAGATTGTTGAGTCAATAAGGTTTTCCTTATGACTTTTCCATTCCTTCTTGTTTTGAAAATCACAAACATCTTATCTTATGGAATGTTTCTTTTATAAGAAAAATTACTTTCTTAAGGAAAATTGCTTTTATAATGAAAATTGCTTTTATAAGGAAAATTGCTTTTATAAGGAAAATTGCTTTTATAAGGAAAATTGCTTTTATAAGGAAAATTGCTTTTATAAGGAAAATTGCTTTTATAAGCAAAATGGCTTTTATAAGAAAAATTATCCTTATCTTATTTTCATCCATTTTTTTCTTAAGTATGAAATTCGGATTCATTTCTATTTTCTCGGAATCATTGAAACATTGATATAAAGCATTCTGTTTTAGGATTCGGATTCTGGATAAGAACTATAAGGAAGTTTCATTCCGAATTCCAGATATGATCTGACTAAGTTCTATTCTAGATTCAGAATACGAATTCTGAAGAAGAATTCTCATTACGAATTCTAATGAAGAAATCCAATTCTGAATTCCCATTATGAATTCTGATGAAGAATTCTCATTACGAATTCGGATGAAGAGTTCTCATTACGAATTCTGTTGACGAATTCTCATTACGAATTCTGATGATGAATTCTCATTACGAATTCTGTTGACGAATTCTCATTACGAATTCTGATGACGAATTCTCATTACAAATCCTGATGATGAATTCTCATTATGATTTCTGATGACGAATTCTTATTCCGAATTCTCATTCCGAATTCACCTATTAAACAGAATTTGAGTATCTTTGTTTTATACACTCTGAATTAATTCAGACTCCGAAAAATATCTTGGTTAGACTCCGAACTACTATATTACTTACATTACTATAATTTGTCTACTCTCTATTATTTTCATTACACTCCGAACCTTCACTCCGATGTTTTCATTCCGAACTTTTATGTTAGAGTTTAAAACGATGTCGTACATTCTATTACACTTGTTTTGTTATAAAACGATGTCGTCTGTTTTGTTATAAACTAACCGTTGTCTAAGTGACACGTGTACAGGTCCCTCCGATCTTTAAGGAAAATATGACCATTAGAGATGGAGCCGACCTTACCTATAAATAGGAGCTCATTTGAAAGAGCTCGCTGCTGATGGCTGAAAAAGTACTGAAAGGCAGACTAATTTGCTTGAAGTGATTTCTAGAGAGAGAGACTCTTATTAACTCCCAAAGCTTCGTGCGACTCCGAATGTTGGTGATTACATTCGAGGGCTTCCAGGGATAGTAAGACAGAGGTGCCGACTACCTTAAAGTTCGAGGGCTTCCTTGCTGAGTAAGACAGAGGTTGTCAACTACCTTGAAGTTGAGGGCTTGTAGGGATAGCAAGACAGAGACTCCGATCTTCGTATCGAGGGCTTACCCTGGTGTGGGTAAGACAGACTTGCTTGAAAGTATAAATCAAGGGACCTTTATCAAAGGTTGTTGGATACCCTTCTCTTTGGGTTAAAATACTTATATCTTGTTACTTGTAGTTTTACTACTTGTGTTAATTCCGCTACATTTTGTATTATAAGGAAAGTATAACATTCTTATACTTTCTTACTTGTACTCTGTTTCATTTAGATTCTATATGCTTTAAGGTAGAATCTCATATTGTAATATTTTGTTATGTTTCAGTTTCCGGAACCATATTTCTAGAACCCTTATTCGGAATCTCTTTCCAAGTTTGCATTAGGTGTTAAGAGGTGTTGTGAATTTCCTTAGTTTAACTTTGTTAAACTTAGCCTTTTCCTTTACTTATGGAAAACATAGTTATTCTTAACTAACTTTAAAGGTTTCAAAGGAATATTTAAAGTATACAATTCACCCCCCTCTTGTATATTGAGCATCTACATCACTATTTCGATCCTATAGAAGGATCATTAGTTCATGCATCTGATATGGGATAGAATATTAGAGATGGACTATGTTGAACATTTCATCAACCTTTAATGATTTGTGCATTATTTAGCTATTGATGATATCTCTAGGGAGAAGCATTTTCAAGATGGTATTCACTGAGAGGTTAGGTCATAGGTGACTGTTTTTATTCTGAGTTTCTTTTTAGATTTGATGAATCATGAACTCATCACAGCAAATAATCTGAGAGAGGAACCAAGAGGTAGCTAGGATATTTCCACAGGGTAAACTCGGATAACTTAATTTGGTGGAAAGAAGTAATTCTATGGTGATTTTTTCCAAGGAAATGACATGAAGACTATTTAGGGTAGTGGGAATACATCTTAGGATCATATTCCGTTATATATCATCAGTGTAGAAAGTTAAACCACAAGAAACTGTAGATTTCATACACCAGTTTGGAGTGCCATGTTTGCGGCAGGATGGGCCATCTTCATAAGTTTTGTTAGAACTTCTCATAGAATAGTAGTGGTAGGGGAGTAAGATAGGTACTAGAGTCTAAGAAGGACTCAACTACTCCTCATCAGATAGGTATCTAGAATTCTATAGTACGTTTAGGTTGAGGCTGGAGATGTGCTACCCCATTGTAATGACATAATGTTTATTAGTAAAATTTGTTTCTTAAATAAATGTGTGGGGTATTATATTATATATTATACACATAAAAAATATAGAGAAACCAATAAAAAATATATTAATAAATACTGTTACATTAGTCATCAATTAAACCACTTAAAATTCTGAACATTACAACTAGACAAAAAGTATAAAATAGACAAACTAAAATGATAAAATATGGATCAACCATATTTACAAAAATTATTTGCCCCACTACCAATACTATATAAAAGAAACAATATTATAGTAAACCAATCAGAATTATTTAAAATGGAAATATAGAACATTTAGAGGAATTGATTTGAATATTGAATGTAATAGTTGAGTGGTATATATATAAGGTAATGTGATAGTTGGAATAGTAATGTGACCATTGGATTAGTAACCAGATCGTTGGAAATAGTAACCTGACTATTGGAAGAGTTAATTTACTAAAAAATAATAAATTATGATATAAATGAAATTTATCAAGATTAATTTTTGTAATTAAAAATATTATTTTTCAATAAAATAAATATCAAGATTAAAAACCTCAATGAAAATAAAGCATATTTTTAATAAACTGTATTTTAAAGTATTTTGTAAAAATTATTATTTTCCTGTTAAAAATTATATTTTAGATATTTTAGATATTTATTTTTATTAAATTAATATCATTTTTGAAATGATCTTGTTAAAATATTCCTTGGGTGAGTTCTTGGTAATTTTCTGAAATACTTCAATTTTTAATTGAATAGTAAAAATATAGTTTTTCACATAATCGATGTATCTTAAGTTACATCATTCATGATGTAATAATGGAATAATCCTTTATAGAAATTTATTTTCAGCCATTATATATTTGATTTTATAAATGAGTCACTAAATTACAATAAAAAGAATTTTCATACCTAAAAATCACATTCCAAAACCTAAAATCAAAAGTGATTCCTTAAAATGTCAATTTATTTTTTTCTTCAATTTTATTTTTATTAAGTTAATGAATTATAATTATAAAGAGTATTTAAAGTTTTAAACCCATTATATATATATATATCTATATAATTTAGTTTGTCAAAAATGCACTATTACATGTTTTTACTTTGATATATTATTTTATTAAATATTTTATTTTAAAAATACCCCTCTCTTAAAGTATAAATAATCCATCTTCCTTCCCATGGAAACACATTCCTCTCAAACATTCAAAAGTAAAATATCTTCTCAAATACTCCCTCTAAATACCCTTACATTAGTTAGGGGCATTTTGGAGAAATCCAAATCTAATCACCAAGGGTGTTATAACATCTTACAAGAGAAGCTACATTGAGGAGAGAGTACGTATCTATTAACATTTCCCCTTTTTCATATTCTCTTTATTATTTTTACCAATTAATTTAAAAACTGTATACTATAAAACTAATTATTAAATAATTAAAAATTATATTATTTATGTTAACATGATGTAATTTCATATTTATGAAAAAAATAAATGCAATACTTCTCTTTCCGTCTCTTTTAACAACATCCCGTTAAAGGGCGATTAATCATCTACATAGACATTTCTAAGACAATTATTATAACCTCCTTCATGGATGGATATTATTAATTATATATAATATATAAATAATTAATTACATTTATTATAATCTATTGGATTTAATCATACTTTTCTATAAATGACTCTGAAAGAAAATTGAGAAATCAAAGTGAAACAATAAAGTTTTAGGAAAATCATGATATCAAACCACTTAAATCTCATTAATAGAAATTAATAAATATAATAAAATGATTATAATTGATAAATAATTGTATAAATGGATATAATTAAAATATTTATTAGTTTTTTAATAAATATAAGTTTATTATTCAAGAGGTGAAAAAGTGACGAAATAAAGAAGGAATCAAGGTAAGGGGATTATTAAACCCCACTCCTTTTCATTGGGTTATCCATATTTCATGACATATTTTCAACAAATAGTCCTCTAATGTTCCTAAAATATAATTTCCTTATTCATCCCTCTTCTTTTTTGGGATATACATGTTTTTTATTTGATTTTATAGACTATACAATAATTTTCCAAAATCACTCTTCTTTCCAAAACACATCTTTGACTCCTCTTGAGTTGTTTATTATTAACTAAAGAATGATGATTCTTATAGAAAATATGTTTTTCCATATTTCATTTTGGAACCCGATGTTTATTTATGAAATAATAATTTTTTAAATCCTCATGAAACACATACCTTTCCATGGGTTATTTCATGAAATGATTGTTACATATTCTATATGACATGCATGATTATGTAAATATTATGATGTGATGACTAGAATAAAATTATATAGCCCTCCAATTGTAAAGACCCGTAAATTTCAAGGAAATTTTTTTCATAATTTTCTTTGTAATTTTACAAGAACGCAGTTTCTGACGGCACCTGATTCCGAGGCCCGGTGTTCCCGGAATCATGTTCCAAAGTTTGGCTCGGGTACGTTCAGTGAACGGATGAGCGGGTTTTTCTAACTTTTGAACTGGTGCTCAGAATCGAATTCTGAGGGCACCGATGGAATCGCAGTGTCAGTAATTGCTTAGAAACGCCTCTTCCGGAGTTGCGTTTTCTCGGATGTGGTTCTTAGTTTTTTGGGCTTAAAGTTAATAAATAAAATAAATTGTACGAAAAACTTTATTTTTATTTCACTTAAGCCGCTTGGAAGCCACTTGAAGCCACTTAAAGCAGCTTAAGCTGAGTTGATGCGAATATGGTGCTATCCAGAAATATCCTACCCTCTTGGTAGGATATTTGTGAGGTGGGGCCCGCACGAGCCCTACCGTTTCTTTCCGCTAAGTAACACACCCGCGAAAACCCGTCATTATGAAAGTCAACTGACGTGTTTTCTAAATTTTCTTAACGCACCAATTAATTGGGCGGTTTTATTCGTTGAATTAAATGGACGGTTTATTCATTGAAATTAATACGATGAATTAATTTCATTCGTTTCTTAACCTGTTTGAAATCTGTTGGCGTAATAATAAAATAAGACCAATGCACGACTTCTGGAAAAAATGTTTGTTGATAGGATTTGACAGAAACCAAGAGTTCTTCGTCCTCCTTCGCGAAGAACGCGAAGAACGTGAAGAATGACAGCCTCCGACGAAGAACGCCGAACCCAAGGAAATCGACGACGTGACACCATGTGTCGTGACGACGACGTTTCCTCTCCCGTGACGTTCTTCTGCGACGTTCCTTCCTCCGCGATAAAAACCTTCGATCATCTGTTGAGGTAAGAGTTTGCGATTCTTTAAATTCCATTGTGGATTTTAACTCAAGATGGATTTAATTATTAAAATTAAACCTGTTGTTTCTTGGACCTCGGAGTTCGTCGACGCAACGCCAGATACCGTGACGATGTGACGATCCCCACCTTCTGCGATGATCAATTCCGCGAAAGAACGTGTGTGCGATGACTTGACGAGGTAGGGGTTGTTGTGAAATAATCTGTATTCCCGTGATTGTTTCTTTTAAAATGAAGAACCAGTTTCACAAGAACAATTTTAATTTATTAAAATTGTTATGTGTTATGATTTTCTATGTGTTGATTTATCCTCCTGATTGATACCGTCTAACGCGGAGGGTGCGGGCCAAACAAACACGGCCCGACAACCCTCAGTCGTTCTTCGTTGTTGTGCGGATTTGGCGGGCAATGACAAAACGTGCCGCAAAGGCAATTTGATGATTCTGCAGAGAAGAGCGGGTCCCGGGAGGAGCAGTGGCACAGACGAGAAGGAAAACGGACCAACTGAGCAACTCCGGTGGCCCGCGGAAGTCTCCGGCAGCGCGGGACGCCGGCGGCGGCCAGCGGACCTCCCAGGTTTTGTGGGGAGAGAGACCCCGAGGCAGCCGAGGACTTGCGGGAGGTAGTCGTACGAGTTTTCAGGCTAGTGAGGACACCAGCAGACCTCATGGGGATCCTCGCGGCGAGCCTACTACACGCAACAGCGGGCCGATGGTGGAGCTTGATTCTCCAGGTGCACGATGAGGCATCTTTTCTTTGGACGGACTTCGAGAGCCTCTTCTGTTCAGAGTTCGTTCCGGCCACCCTCTATGCGGTGCGCATCTAAGAGCTTCTTCAGCTACGGCATGGCAGCTTTACGGTCGCCCAGTATGCGGCGAGGTTTACTGATCTTTCTCGCTACTCGACAGATATGGTACAGGACCCTTCTTCCGGGCCCGGACCTTTGAGTAGGGTTTGAGACACGAGATCAGGGTATCGCTGATCTCCCTCAGCATTATGAATTAGAGAGGAGTTCTGGAGCGAGACCTTCTGATCGAGAGCTTTCTTGCTGAGTCTACTTCAGCAGTGAGACCTACCGCAGGGCGGCAGATAGCAGACTCTTCGGCAGCAGTTAGCCGATGGATGACTTAGGGTTCTAGGCAGACCAGACCCTCTCGTAGACGACCTCAGGACACTGGCTTATCAGTGCGGGGAAAACAATGCGAAGCCAGTATTTCGAGAGGCAGGCAATGCTACAAATGCGGCGGGCATGGCCACAGGGCTCGTGACTACCCGACCCGCCGTGCCGAGGAGCAGCAGACGGTGGAGGGGCCACTCAGGCAAAGGCAGAGGGTCGACCGTGGCGGTCTGTAGGGAGGAGGCGGACGAGGCAGAGGAGTTGGCCGAACAACGGGTGGTGGACGTCACTTTGAGGCTCTACCACCTCCACCACCAGGAGGCCCGCCCCAACCACAGGGAGCTGGCGGACAGAGACAGGCACAACTCTAGGCAGCGGAGGCCTACGACCACGGCGCACCAGAGAAGATTCGAGGTACGATCTGTGTCTATTCCACCCTTTCTGCAGTTCTTATAGACACATTAGCGAGTCACTCTTTCATAGCCGCTGCCCTTGTTCGGAGCTCGGAGATTCCGACAGAGCCGTTGGCTCGATCCTTACGGCTAGAAACCCCTACGTGAGCAGACTCAACGATTACGCACTAGTGCCGGCAGTGTGAGCTTACTCTAGGAGGCGAGAGCTTCGGCTGTGATCTTCTTGTAGCGGCGTCGAGGCCTTACGACGTCATCTTGGGCATGGATTGGTTATCTACAGTCCATGCTCAGATTGACTGTTTTAGGTGCAAGGTGCGATGTGTGCGCACCGACGGGAGGAGGTTCACCTTCACCGGTGAGAAGGGAGTCTTTGCAGCACAGGAGGGACTCTTGCAGAGGAGGGGACAACCCATCACTCATCAGTTGTCTAGCCTCATCCTTGGAGCATTTGACGTGCGGAGTCCTAGTTTTCCTGTAGTGGTGGATCAGTATGTGGACGTCTTTTCCGATGACGTTCCAGGGCTTCCTCCTCGCAGAGAGGTAGACTTTTATATTGATCTGTACCCCGAGATAGCCCCGATATCCACTCCAGCGTATTGGATGGCCCCCGCTGAGCTTCGAGAGCTGCGGGTACAGTTGGAGGACATGCAGGGCAAGGGGTTATCCGAACCAGTGTTTCACCCGGGGCTTCCCCGATATTGTTCGCCAAGAAGGCGGACGGGATCTTGCGACTGTGTGTCGACTGTCGTCGCCTGAACCATGTGACAGTGAGGAACAAGTATCCGCTACCGAGGATTGATGACCTCTTCGATCAGCTCAAGGGAGCGCGGTGGTTCTCGAAGATAGACCACAGGTCAGACTATCATCAGCTCAGAGTTCGAGACGAGGACGTGCAGAAGACGGCCTTCATGTGTCGGTATGGTCACTATGAGTTCATGGTTATTCCATTCGGCGTAGCCAATGCTCCAGAAGTGTTCATGAGCCTCATGAAAAGGATCTTCCATCCATGCCTCGATCGCTTTGTCATGGTCTTCATCGACGACATTTTGGTGTACTCGACCATGGAGGAGGAGCACTCCTACCACTTGCGGGTTGTACTAGACACACTCTGAGAGCACCAGCTTTATGGAAAGCTCATGAAGTGCCAATTCTGGTTACGTGAGGTCCACTTCTTGGGGAACGTCCTTTCTGAGGCAGGAGTTGCGGTGGATCCCGCGAAGATCGAGGTCGTGCTAGATTGGGAGCCACCCAGGAGTGTGACGGAGGTGAGGAGTTTCTAGGGTCTAGACGGATACTATCGGAGATCCGTGCTGGACTTCTCCAGAGTTGCGGCACCACTCTCAGCTCTTCCGAAGAAGGGGAAACCCTTTTGTGGTCAGACAGATGTCAGTAGAGCATCCAGGAGCTGAGACAGAGATTGACCAGTGCACCAATCTTGAGGTTGCCTGAGGAGGGTGTTGGATACGTAGTCTACTACGATGCATCAGAGATCGGGCTCGGATGTGTCCTGATGCAGGAGCGGGCCGTGATTGCCTATGGATCACGCCAGTTGTGGCTGCATGAGCTGAACTATGTCATGCATGACCTGGAGTTAGTAGCAGTGGTCTTCGCACTGAAGACATGGCAGCACTATCTGATGGGCGAGTGCTTTACAGTCTTTTCTGACCACTAGCGTCTCAGGTACATCTTCTCTCATAAGGACCTGAACCTGAGACAGCGGCGATGGATGGAGTTCCTCCAGGACTATGACTTTGAGATAGTATATACTCCTGGGAAGGGGAACCTGGTAACTGATGCCCTCAGCAGGAGAACGGGCATTCAGCTACTTGAGGAGGCGACAGAGCAGCTAGCCGCTTTGCAGATATCCTTCGTGTATAGAGATGGTGCAGCCTTCCTTCAGTCTCTCACAGTCACTCCTCCACTACTGCAGCGGGTCAGAGAGGCACAACATGGGGACACCGACTGTGAGATGCAGCGTGCACATTTATCCTCGGGACAAGCACGTGATGGATTCTCCTTTGGAGCAGAGCATGACATCCTTTTTAGAGGACGTACCTTGGTACCAGTCACTTTACGAGAGGAGATGCTGAGAGAGTTTCACACTTCTCCTTTGGCGGTACATCCTAGAGTGGCGAAGATGAACCAAGACCTCAGACAACAGCACTGGTGGCTGGGCATGAAGAAGGCTGTGGCGGAGTTCGTTTCTTAATGCCTCACCTGCCAGTAGGTGAAGGCAGAGCATCAGGTACCAGCAGTCTTGGTACAGCCCTTGGAGGTCCCAGAGTGGAAGTGGGACGGGATATCTATGGACATCGTGACTAGACTTCCACGTACTTCCAGAGGTCACGACTCCATTTGGGTGATTGTTGACCGACTCACCAAGTTGGCACACTTCTTACCCGTCCGAGAGCAGGGCTCAGTGGAGAGATTGGGACGTCTCTACGTTCAAGATATTGTATGGCATCACGGTGTTCCATCGTCTATCGTCTCCGATCGGGACACTCGCTTTACTTCCCGTCTTTGGAAGGGGTTGCAGGAGGCGTTCGGGACGCGGCTACGTCTGAGCACCACCTTTCACCCTCAAACGGATGGTCAGGCGAAGAAGACCATTCAGACTCTCGAGGACATGCTCCGCGCATGTGTCCTCGACTTTGGTCGCAGCTGGGAGGACCACCTACCCTTGGTGGAGTTCGCGTACAACAACAGCTAACACTCCACCATCGGGATGGCACCGTACGAGGCGTTGTACGACAGAACTTGCAGATCCCCATTGTGCTGGACAGACCCTGGGGAGTCAGCACTTGTGGGACTAGAGATGGTTCGGGCCACGGCAGAAAAGGTCCAGGTCATCCAGGAGCGGATGAGGACAGCTCAGAGCCGGCAGAATTCATACGATGACAAGAGGCGGAGGCCACTAGAGTTCGAGGATGGTGACCACGTCTTCTTGCGTGTCTCACCTCGACGTGGATTACTCAGATTCGGCTGAGGTGACAAGTTGTCTCCATGCTTCATAGGACCATTCCAGGTCCTCAGCAGGATTGGAGAGGTGGCTTATCGCCAGACTCTACCACCTTAGTTTCACCGGGTGCACGACGTCTTCCACATATCTCAGCTGAGGAAATATGTGCACGACCCGACGCACATCATTGACCATGGGGAGCTAGATGTGGATGATGGGGCGACTTTTGCGGAGGTCCCGGTGGAGATCGAGGATCGACAGGAGTGGGTCCTACGTGGATGATCGATTCCTCTTGTGCACATCAGATGGAAGCACGGGAACCTCCAGGAGAGCACTTGGGAGCGGGAGGCTCAGATGTGTGCTCAGTACCCACATTTGTTTCCCTAGTTTTTGATGTATCTTTACGGGGACGTAAAGCCCTAAGGTGGGAGTGATGTAAAGACCCGTAAATTTCAAGGAAATATTTCTCTTAATTTTTTTTGGAATTTTACAAAAACGCAGTTTCTGACGGCACCTGATTCCGAGGCCCGGTATGCCCGGAATCAGGTTCTGAAGTTTGGCTCGGGTACGTTCAGTGAACGGACGAGCAGGTTTTTCTAACTTTTGAACCGTTGCTCGGAATCGAATTCTAAGGGCACTGATGGAATCGTAGCACCAGTAATTTCTTAGAAATGCCTCTTCCGATGTTTCATTTGCTCGGGTGTGGTTTTTAATTTTTTGGGCTTAAAGTTAAGAAATAAAATAAATTGTACGACAAACTTTATATTTATTTCACTTAAGCCACTTGAAAGCCACTTGAAGCCACTTAAAGCAGCTTAAGCTGAGTTGATGTAGATTGGGTGCTATCCAGAAATATCCTACCCTCTTGGTAGGATATTTGTGAGGTGGGGCCCACACGAGCCCCACCGTTTCTTTCTGCTAAGTAACGCACCCGCAAAAACCCGTCATTATGAAAGTCAACTGACGCGTTTTCTAATTTTTCTTAACGCACCAATTAATTGAGTGGTTTTATTTGTTGAATTAAATGGACGGTTTATTCGTTGAAATTATTTCTATGAATTAATTTCATTCGTTTCTTAACCTGTTTGAAATATGTTGGCATAATAATAAAATAAGAACAACGCACGACTTCTGGAAAAAAATTTCGTTGAGAGGATTTGACCGAAACCAATAGTTCTTCATCCTCCTTCGTGAAGAATGCGAAGAACGCGAAGAACGCCGTCCTCCGATGAAGAACACCGAACCCGCGGAAATCGACGATGCGACGCCGTGTGCCGCGACACCGATGTTTCCTCTCTCGCGATGTTCTTCTGCGACGTTCCTTCCTCCGCGATAAAAACCTTCGATCATTCGTTGAGGTGAGAGTTTGCGATTCTTTAAATTCCTTTGTGGATTTTAACTCAAGATGGATTTAATTATTAAAATTAAATCTATTGTTCCTTGGACCTCGGAGTTCGTCGACGCAACGCCGGATACCACGACGACGCGACGATCCCCACCTTCCGCGACGATCAATTCCACGAAAGAACGCGCGTGCGACGACTTGACGAGGTAGGGGTTGTTGTGAAATAATCTATATTCCCGTGATTGTTTCTTTGAAAATGAAGAACCGGTTTCACAAGAACAATTTTAATTTATTAAAATTGTTATGTGTTATGATTTTCTATGTGTTGATTTATCCTCCCGATTGATACCGTCTAACACGGAGGGTGCGGGCCAAACAAACACGACCTGATAACCCTCCGATATTCTTCGTTGTTGTGCAGATTTGGCGGGCGACGACAAAACGTGCCGCAAAGGCAATTTGATGATTTTGCAGAGAAGAGCGGGTCTCGGGAGGAGCAACGGCGCAGAAGGGAAGGAAAACGGACCACCTGACCAACTCCGGTGGCCCGCGGAAGTCTCCGGCAGCGCCGCTGCACGGCCGCCGCGGCTGAAGTCACGGCGACGGCGGCCAGCAAGTCCGGCTCGCCCGCACGGGACGCAGCAGAAGCCGCGTCCGCTGATGTCCAGCACGGTCCCTCGAGGGCCTTTGCATCCTCATCCTGCGGGGGCGGCGCCCCGCGGTGCTGCCATGCTCGGCCGCTCGGCCAAGCCGAGCCGGGCCGGCCGGGTCGGCCCGGGCCCAGACCCCCCGTCTTCGGACTGTTTTCGGTCTTTTGCCCGTAACATGAGCTACGGTCCTCCGAACGACGCGCCGTCAGTGGCAATGCGATCCTTGGATCGAGACGGTCTTTTCGTTATATCACACTCAAGGTTTCGGAATACATTGGGTTTGGACAGGTTGTTTCGTTCACGAAACCAACCGGGACCTCGGAGCGGAAACACTCATATCTTGAGCTACGGACGTCAGTTTGACGTGCCGTTGACTTTGTTGATTTCCTCTAAGTGAGTCGGATCCTTTGGAATACTCCGACCAAGGTTTGGACGCAGGTGGAGTACGGTCGGGTTGGATTTGACTTAAAAACCAACCGGGCCCCTGGGACGAAAAAGCCAATATCTCTCAGACCGGGCGTCCGATTGAGGCGCCGTCTGCGACGTTGAGTTCATGTCGTCGATACAGAACTTTTGGATACATCAACTTAGGACTTTGTGTCAGTTGATGTATCAGCCTCTCAGCTCGTGGAGCGAACCCTCCCGAACGAGCTTGCTGTGTGCGTGAACCCTAGTGTTGGCTGCGACTGCGACTCCGACGACTGTGCGGAGATCCTCAGTGGACTGCGACGACGACTGTCCAAGGATCCTCAGTGGACTGCGATGACTACTGCACTCAGCGATCCTATGTGTATTAGTGCTACAGATCCTATGTGGATCTGATCCTGTGTGGGTCAGTGCTCAGCGGTTCTGTGTGAGCCAGCACCTAGAGGTCCTATGTGGGCCCGATCCTGTGTGGGTCTTGCGGGGGTTAGTACCTTTCGATCCTTCGTGGGTCCGATGACTTAGATGGATCAGTGATCATCTTTATCATCATAAAAAGATGTATACATGTGTGAGCTGAATCCTGTGTTACTCTCCTTTGTGGATTGTGCTTAGCTATCCTGTGTGGATTTACTGTTTACTCTTCTTTGTGGATTGTATTGGGCTATCCTATGTGAATTACTTTTGCTCTCCTTCGTGGATTGTGTTGTGCTATCCTGTGTGGGATTACGTTTTCTTTCCTGTGTGGACTAGGTTGTGCCTGGGCTCGGATGTTGGAGCCAAACGGGGATTGATGACTTAGGTATATGTATGGGCATATACCTATGCAGTGTCGGATTTTACTTCTTGATTGTATCTTTCCTTGTGGTTTATCCTTTATGGATTTCGGGGGAATTTCGGGGGTCTCGGGGTCCCTACTATGTAGATTATACTCACACCTGCACGGGCTATGCCCGCACTACGTTGTGTTGGTTGCAGACGACGGACAGCGCTGATCGTGGTGTAGGCTTGCGGAGTAGGAAGGTACCTGGAGGTGGGCCACTGGGTGGGACGTACTCGGAGCGGTCAGGTGGACCCGAGGAGCAGTAGAGGCTATCTGTACCTACCCTTCAGGTGAGACTTCCAGAGGTCGGCTCGACACTGCAGCTTTTCTTTTCAGTTGCTGTTTTCCCCTTTTAGTTGTACTTTACAGTTGGGCTTATATTTACGGCCCCTTTTACTTTCAGCACAGTTTGTTACAGTTGTTACTTAGTGTCTACTTTTCCGCTTGCTTACTCTGTGGTGCTTGTTTACTTTACAAAGGCAATGACTTCACTTTTTACCGGGAATTACACCTTGGAGCTAGTCACCATCCCCTGGCCTATGGAAGGCGGGCATGGGGTAGTCACCGCACGGGCCCCAAGGACGGGTTGTGACAACAATGCATTGGGTAATTTGTTGTATCTCATGAGAAAATGTTTATTATATGTGAACATGATGCTATATTTTTTTACAGTGATAATTTTATGATTATTCACATATGTTATGTGTTAACATGATTATAGCTTTATTCACAACTATATGTGGCATTTGACCGATATGACATGATGTTTCATTTTTATGCATTTCCACATTCGATGAATTTATCACATTTTTACCTCATGATATTGATAATGATCCTAGGCTTATGATATGATGATTATGCTCACCCATGTTATATTGATTCAAGTTCCTTGTTCATCCTCTTACAGGGCTTGTATCTCAGCCCTTTCATTGATGTATATCCTATGTTAATTGCATCTACTAAGGATAATGTGAGATTTTAGAAGGATAAAGAAGAAGGATTTAAATAAATTTTTATGTTTTATTATGTACAAGTTATTTATGAGCATAATTTTTTTAAGACATAATCCTTTTGATTTTATATTTGTAAATCTATTATGTTGTTAATCATTAAAATGATGTAATAGTGATATATGAAAAATTAGGGTCACTATAATTGGTATCTAAGAATGGTTTACTTAATTTGGGAATTATGATTACAAAACAAGAGTAAAACCCATTAGTATAAGTCTATGTATAGGTAAAACATCCTAAAAGACTATTTTTAGAAAATTATAGACATTGGGATCCCAAAAGATATTCCTTTAGTGTTAATTTCATTAAATAATAAATTACTCTTGATTTATTTACTTATGTTTTTTTTAACATTTTCAATTCTAGAAAATGGTAGGAACCAGGAAAAACAAGGCCTAAAACATCTGTGAGTGACAATGAAAGAATTATCCAAATGAGATCCCCAATTCCATGGGATGTTGAGTTCAAAACATTATGGAAATGATTACCTGGTTGTCTCGAGATATGAATAATAACATGGACTATGTGGACTGTCCATATTCACCCAAGAAGGATCAATTATCCATCGAGTCCTTAATACAAAAATGACCATCGATGATTAGTGGAACTTCTAATCCACTTGATGTGGAATAGTGGGTTAACTCAATAAAGAAGATCTTTTTTTTGATCAATTTCTCTAATAAGTAGATGGTGAATCTTGTAATTTTTCATTTATATGGAGAAGCTATTAAATAGTCATAATTGATAAAGAACAAAGATCCAAAGGATTAAATGGAAGAGATGGAGTGGCAAGAATTTAAGAATATATTTCTTACAAATCATTCCCCTTGAACTCTTCAAAAAAAAATATTGAAATATAATTCATATAGCTAATGAAAAAGGAAGGTGAAGTTGTCACAACTTATGATGAAAACATAATAAGGTTTTAAATGTATTCCTTGGTTTTTTTGTCAATAATGATAGAAAAATATATATGTTCTTTATTGTTTTAAAAATAAACATTCGAAATGATCTAGAAATATATAAATTTGGGAGTTTTGAAGATTTGGTTAAATGTGCTCTTAATGTAGATATGGATTTCAAGGAATGGGCCCATTGTTATGGAGATAATAAGAGAAGAATGGGGTTTCAAGATTATGGGTAAAATTACAAATGAGGAAATAGGATCCAACTTCCAAAATGTCAAAAAAGTGGGAAGAATAATCATGTCAATAGCCTCAAAGTGATGGGGAAATTCTTCAAGTGTGGGAGAGAAGGACACCAAGCTAATGAATATTTAATATACATGAATATGCTGACCAACATAATAGAGGAAAGGAAGGAAAATCCTAATGCACCACACATGGCTCAATGCTTCAACTATAGGGACCAAGGGAGTTATGCAAGCAAGTGCACTAAACCACATGTCCTTGAGGGAAACCAGTGTCCGCAATCACCAAAGTCAAAGTAGAAAGGGAAAGCTTGTATCATCACTACTAATGACGTGGAGTGTGAAAATTAATTCATACAAGGTATGATTTATATTCATTAAATAATATAAAAATGTATTATTTTATTCTGGATCTACTTATTCATTTATATCTTAAATGTTTTCTAGAACTATTGAATTGAAGCCCAAATACCTTTAAGTGGAGATATCCAAAAAAACATAGTGGTGTAATCATTACAACCCATGTGATGGACCCTTCTCCTATAATCATATTTGGGAAGATTCTTCTTGAAAATATTATTATATATCCCTTGTTGAAATTTGATGCTATATTGGACATGAATTGGATTTCATTATATATAGATGAAATCAACTATTGGAAAAATTCTATTTTTATATTCTGAACCATCCCATGATCCTCTTAAAATTCAAGGAAGATCATGAATCTTATTTGGAAAATCCATAAAAAGTGTGGGTGTTGATACCCTGTAAAGAAGCATACCTTTCCTAAATTGTTGAGTCAATGGAAGGTATTAAAATAGAGTAAATGTCTATTGATGGGGAATAAATTGATGTATTTCTCAAAGAGTTACTTGGAATCCCCTAATCGTCAGGTAGCGTTCTCAATAGATCTCATACCTAGAGCCACTCCTATCTCAAAATTCCCATATAATATGGCATTGATTAAAATGGAGGAGTCAAAGAAGTATCTACAAGTGCATGTGGAAAAATGGTTCATACTCCCTAGTACATCACCAAGGGGTTTACCAATTCTCTTTGTCAGGAAGAAAGATAGATCCAACCCAATGTATATCAATTACAAAGATTTCAACCAGATCACTATAAATAAAAATTATCATCAACAAATGATTGATGACTTGTTCAATCAACTAAGAGGAGTGAAATAATTTTCAAAGGTGTATCGCTTTTATGGATATCATCTACTAATGTTAAAGAAGGAAGATATTCAAAAGACTGCTTTACTTACAAGGTATGGGCATTATGAGCTCATAGTAATTCCATTCAGACTTACTAATTTTCCTACAATATTTATGGATTTAATTAATATATTCTTTAGAGACCACCACAACAAATTTTTGGCAGTGTTTATCGATTATATTCTCATTTCTTCCATGATTAAGTGGGAACATGAAGAGAATATAATGATTGTGTTGGTGATATTAAGGAAGGTAAAAAAGTATTTGAAGTTCAAAAAAGTGTGGCTTTTGGATGCACGAAGTCACATTAATGGGGAACGTGATCACAAGTGATGGAATTTATATGGACCCTTCAAAGACAATGTCAATTGAAGAATAACCTAGACCCACTAGTGTCATAGAAATCTATAGTTTTATAGATTAGCTTGTCACTATTTAGAATTTGAGATAAATTTGTCATTATTTTTTAGCCAGAAAACTGAATTACCACAAAATGGGGTAAATTATTTATGTATTAAATATATGAGGAAAGCATTAAGGAGATCAAGAAGAGGCTAATCACTTTTCTTCTACTGAAATTTCCCAGTAAAGATAATTGCATCACTGAGAGGGGGAGAGAGTGAATCAATGATATATTTATATTTTATATTTCCTTAATTATGTAATAAACATAGAATCCTATTAAATATTTCATTCCCTATTGGAAACAATCAAAACACAAGGAACACATGAATTTATAAGTATCACTATTCAACAAGAATAGCTAGATCCTTTCTATGATTTCGAAATGATCTAATACCACACAATCTGTTAGAAAATAATCCTTTTGTGTGGAATACAATGAGTACGATATTTTGTTTCACTCATGAAGCTCTATATAAACAATTCAATAGTGAATGTGATCCTTCTATAACAGATGATGAAATACAATGTTTTGTTACAACACATGATATGGTGATTCTTTATAAACATTGACAAATGTATTATTTTTTAAAAAAATCTTCAATTTATTACCTAGAAGTTGGTAAGAACTTTTCTAAATTTCGTTACAAAACAATGTATGATTTCCCAATCCAATTCTCACAGTTCGATTATCCCAATTTTATTTCTTAATATGAAAAATATATGACTTTTTTAGAATACAGTTGAGAAAATTATGAACCACTTCTTCTTCAATCCAAAAATCCCAATATGATTTTCCTAGTCAGATGATTCAGCCAATAACGATGACCAGTTGAATACAAAAAAACAATATATGTAAACCTCTTCTTCTCTCTAGAGCCATTTCTTATCTATTCATCGTTGTGAATAGTACATTTGTCAAAATTATAAGTACTTTCCCATTTATACTCACCTAAAAAATGTTTTGGGTGGGATTCCTAAAAAATTTCCGACTCAATCAAATTCTTTGAATCTACACGTTCCTTTGAATTTTTGGTTCATATTACCTTCATAATCTCTTCTCAACACTTATTTAACATTCTCAAATATTCTCACAAATTCAAATCTATATTAGAATTTCTGTAAAAATCATTCTAATTCAGATTTTCCACTTCAATTTGTTCTTATGACCTACATCATTATGATGAATACAAATTTAAAACAATATATTATTCTTTATATCTTCTCTTGACCCACTAGAATTATAAACAAAGTAATTCAAACTATTTTAAATGGTTAACTAAATTTTTGTTACAGCTATTAATTTCTTCTTTATATTGGCCACCACATAATTTTCTTATTCTTTTCATTCATCAGTTTCAAAATATTATTCCTCCGATGATTATTATGGCATACCGAGTATGGACCGGTATCACCAACTTAAACATCAAAAAATTAGTTCTCTTCTGAATATGATACCAATCAATTTTTATAAAAAAACAATTCTACCTCTAATTAATATGATGAAATACTGAATTTAATGGATCCACATTAGTAACTTATTTATTTTTTGAATACGATTCTCAAAAACTTCTTTCTTCTAGGATTTCAATCTTCTAGATTTTGGTCTGACTAAAAACTAGAACCTTTTTTATGACTATCCTACCCTGCATTCAAACAAATCTAAATCCAAAAATAGCATTTTGATGATATTTAGACCAGAATGATTAAAATACATAAAATTCCTTCTTTCATAAAATTTTAAAAAGTATCATGACTATATTTATGACTTTTATTACTTTGAAGATCAAATTTAGCATCATCTGACTTACCAAGTAAAGTGTTGCAACTTCCCTACCATTCATAAACATATTTATTTCATACTCATATTGAATACGATTGGCATGATTACAATCAGACTGAATATTATTGGATTAATATTTTTCTCTCATTTCATTCATCAAGCTTTCATCACAAGTTTTAAAACTTACTTATGATTTATGAGAACTCCACGATCAAAAAAGAATCATCACATTTTCATCAATGATAGGCAGACTCAAATTATTCCCCATTAGGATCAAACATTTTATTCCAAACTTTGGCTGAGTTCGATGATCCTCTTCATCCAGAAAACATATTCCCAATGTGATGGAATTTCTTAACCATTCTAAGTCTAATTTTGTTGAATATGATGGTCAGTCAAAATTTTATCACACAAAAAGTGAGGTGATTTATTTTTCTTCTCAAACTCCACTGATAAAAAATGAAAATACCTGAATATGATATTCATCTTTATCATCTTGGTCCTAACAATCCCCCACTTTGGATTTTTTGTCAACTAAGGTTCATAATTCACTGAACTTTTTATCCTCAAGCTATGTATTACTTATCAATAATTATAAGACTACTTGTTCTAAATCATTGTAGGAAACAAGAATTATTGAAATAAAATTTGTGATGTCCAAAAGTAGTGATTATGAAAAAATTCCTCATCTTTTCTTCCTCAAATTTTAAACCTCCATAGAATGCAAAAAAAAATTGTTTCCAACAACCACTCCAACAAACAGTTAGAATAGCTCACACAATTACAATGATGAATTCACAATTTACCCACAACTATCTCTATTTACATGCTTCCATAATTATAGATTTATAAAACAATTCCCCCACTTGAAAACACTTTCCAAAGATAAGATGAGAGAGGGAACAAAAACACATACCTCAACCTTGATGAGAGAGAGGTTAGATGACCTTGTTCAAGCTCAATTTCGAGAATTCTTCCTTCGGTAAAGGTTTTGTAAAAATAACAGCAGCTTGTTTCGATTTAGCAACATACTCCAACTTCAACTCATTATTCTATACATGATATTTGTTGAAATAAATGTTGATATCAATATGATTTGAATGAGAATATTTTACCCGATTCTTGGAAAGGTTGATTTCACATTGATTATCACAACCCAAGATAAAGGGTAACTTCAATTCAACAAGTTAGTATTATAACTGATTCATCATCCACATAAGTTGGGTAGTGGATTGTGTAGTAGAAAAATATTCAGATTCAGTTGTAATGACAGTTACTGAATTCTATTTCTTTATATTCCAAAAAACAATACTTTTACCTAGAAATAAAACTCCACCTGATGTGGATCTTCTATCATCAACATTTACCACCCAATCAACATCTGAATATCCAAAAAAATCAATACTTTCTAAGCTATCTTACCTGATTTTGAAATTTTTTGGGCCATTGATGAATTTGAGGATTCTTTTTCTATAAAGTAAATTTGATTTTTTAAGATCACTATAAAATCATTCACAAAAGGTAACATAATAAACAATATTGCGTCCTAAGGTAGTAAAATATAAAAAATTCCAATCAACTTTGGAAACTTTTCTGATCAACTTTCTTGTCTTCTCCATCTTTACTCAACTTGGTTCTCACTTATATTGAGGTGTAAATTAGTTTCAAATATTCTATACTGGACTTTTTTAGAATTTCATTAGCATACTTTTCTTGAGAAAGAAAATTGTGTTTCTTATTTTATAAAAATTTTAACCCAATAAAGTATTTTATTTCTCCCAACATGGAAATATCAAACAAAATATTCATTTATTAAGAAATCTTTTCACAAGATCATTCATTATTCCTAGTAAAGAATATGTCATTAATATAAAAAATTTTGATGAAGAAAAACTCTTGAATTTATTTGATGTAAATATTGTTATCAACTCTTCCTTTCTTAAAACTCATATTCCTTAAGAAAGTATCAAGTTTGGTATACTATGCCCTCATATATTTCTTTAGTGAATATAAGGATTTATTAAATATGCACATATGACATTCCCCTTTCCTAACAACAAATCCAAAAGGATGTTCAATGTAAACATCCTCATTAAGATCAACATTTATAATTGCATACTGTACATCCATTTGAAAAATTTTGTAACTTCATTTTGTAGAAATAACTAGAAAAATTATGATTTTTTCTAACCTTTCAACGAGAGAAAAATTTTCAACAAAAATAACACCTTCAATTTTAAAGTAATAGTTACATACTAATCTTACCTTGTTTGTTATCACTTCACCATATTCATTTATTTTGTTATTGGAAAACCACTTTGTACCAATAAAATTTTTGTTATCTGGATTAGGTACGAGTTCCTATAAATAATTCTTTTCTATCTAGTCTAACTCTTCATTCATGGACTGAACACATTCTAGATAAACAATATCTTATTTCACATCATTCGGACCAATTTTTGAATACAACGAAGTGCGTGTAATAGAATTTGTTATTTTTATAGTTTGAACCGTTTTATGTTGATCACCAATAATGTTATGAGTTTCCAATAGCTTCCTCATCTTGGGATGAGATTTTAGATATTCTTCTTCATCACTTGAAATAAGTGATTTTGATTCTTGTTTTTGAGTAGGATTACAATTGGATGTATCTTTATTAGAAATATTGACAAAACATTCTTAATCTGGATCAACTTCATTATCTGTTTGATTATATTTATCCTTAATATATTTTTCAATAACATTAAAATTATTAGAATAAAAATTTCTTTATATTTTTTTAAACATCTATATCCTCTTCTTTCTAGATCATAACCAAGAACAATTCCAACTTCACCATTCTGCTCAAACTTTCCCAGATTTCCACCTTTCTTGTTTATAATTCATGGACTCCAAAAAAATCTTAAGGGTTTCAGACATGTAGATTTTATATAAAAAAACTGTATATGGTAATATACAAATGTGGCCTATAGAAACATCAGTTTTGAATATAAACAACAGTACTCATGGGTTGCCTCCAATATGAATGAGAAAGACATTGTTCAAGTAAAATAGTTCTCCATATTTCCACCAAACATCTATTCTTCCATTCATCAACCCCATTTTTTTGAGGTGTGTATAGGGTACTATATTCATGAAAAATTCCATTCTTCTCCGGATAACATTCAAATTCTTCATTCTTATACCCATCACCATTATTAGTTTTCAACTTTTTCACTGAATACTCTCTTTTACTCTTAGATTTTCTCCTAAAATCTTTAAACATTCTCATATAATATAATTTATATTTCATATTCATAATGCAAGTAATGTGATTAAATTCATCGATGAAAGTGATGAAGTAATTATAATCAATTTTTGATTGTTTTCTCATTTATCCACAGATGTCGGAATGAATATATTCCAAGGGTTTTTTTGAACAAATCTCAAAATTATTATACACAATCTTTGTAATTTTTCCCTTATGAAAAATAATGCAAAAAAATCTATTATTCATTTAAAATCAATAATATCTTGAACACAATATCCCTTTCATAACTCACCCATTTTTATTTGGCACATGTTTCGCATCCTTTTATGCCATAATTAATTTTCTTCTACCATACCCAAGTAACTAGAGTTTTGTACCTCACCAACATGAAATAAGTTTCCCTTTGTATGTTGGCCTCTTGTAACTATCTTTTCATCCTTATCAATTTTCACAAAAAATTCATCTTTCTCGAAGGAAACTTTGTTACCATAATCACATAATTGTGAAATACTCAACAAGTTATGTTTCAACTCATCAATATATAAATATTTCTTAGATTTAATCTTTTTTTTCCCAACGATAGTTGATCCAACACCTTTGATTATTATTGTTTCATCCTTATTGAATGTCATAGTTACCACTTTGTTTTATTTATGATTCCATCACAATACCAATAGTAACCATAGAAAGAATAATTTCCTATATAGATTCCATACTGACTGGAGTTATGAATATGTTTCTTAGCAACCTTCTTATCTGAATTTTTTTGACCACCAACCTTTCTGTTGTCAATCAAAATCATCTTTTTTAGCTTATTTCTCCTTCTATCTTTTTTATAACAAGAAATAATAGAAATATTTACATATTCATAATTTTTAGAAACATTTTTTGACTGTGGGTTTTCAAAAACTTATGAATTCTAAACTTTGTTAATCTTAGCCACATACATAAATTTCTAAGCTTTATTATTTCTAGAAATAATTCTATCGTTCCTATCATCTTTTGATGGTTAATTTTTTAATCCTTTTTCGGTTTTTCCTTATGAAAACTTTCTCTTACTTCATATATAGAAATTTTGGAAAATATAGTTTTATTTTCACCTTTAAAAATATTTACTACAAAAGTTATAACTATTATTTTTATGCCTTTAACTTCAATTCCATATGTTCATTACGATTCTTTTCTTCCTTAAGATATTTTTTCAAATCACTAATATCCAATTGCATCTTTTTCTTATCATCTAAAAAAATTCATGAATTTTTTATGGGGAACTTTCATCTTCCAAATTCTTGTTTTGTTTTTCATGACTTCTAATATTTCTCAAATATATTTCAATTCTTATTTTAAATGAAATTTATGTTGAGTTTCTTCTAAATCAGAACTGCTGATTCTGAATTCTTTATCATTAATTATTACACTAAAAGTATTCTCACCAAAATGCTCAGTAGAATTTTTGGATTTAACTTTACTATCTTCTTATTATTTATCTTTATATAAGAAAATACACCTTTTAGATTTTTAGAATTTTTTACCCCTCCCTATGGAATAAAATTTTCCTTTCCACCCAATTTCTGTTATGACCTTCTTGGCCTTATTTCTTCTTCATCACCATGTTTTTCTTTCTTTCTTTGTGGAAATTTTTTTGTAAAGTGACAAATGAATACATATTCAAAATATTTCAAGGGAAAATTCCATTTATATTTACCTGTACCTCTACTCACATTTTTAGAAAAAAAGGATAACATATCCTCAAGATTTTTACTTACCTCATTTTCAGAATCAAAATAACCACCTTCTTCTTCAATAATAATCTTCTTTGAATTTTCTTTATTCGCAGTCTTGAATGAAATTTTTCTATCAATTTTTTTTATTTTCATATCTTTATACCTTATAATTTTATAAGTGATGATAGTTCTATGAAAATCATCTATAAATAAATTTTTTATGATATATATCTTATAAATAAAAAAAATTAGCATCAAACTTGTCGCAAATAATTCTTAATATCTTTTCAATAACTATATAATCCTTGAAAATTTCACTAAGACATCTGACAGTGTTGATGATGTTATTTAACTTGTAAAAATGTCCCCAATAGATTCATACCCACCCATTTTCATGTCTTCATACATCAGCCTCTAGATTTTTAATTTATCTTATTCACTTTTGTATTGCCTTCATATATGTTTTTTATCTTATACCATATACCTTTATCTATGGAAACACCCTTCACCCATAAAATTCACTTTTAGAAAGTGGTGATAGTAAATAATTATTGTCCCTTCCATCACTCCCATGATTATTCTTATCAATAGATTAAAATTAACATTATCATCAATAGGAGGAAATACATCTGTTGCATCTTTAATAAAATCATATCTAATAGACATATAATGGGGAAACATTATATCTTTCTAGATATGACAATTCTTACCATCAAAAACCAGGATTCCTTTATTGTTGACACAATTCAAATAATCCATCAACATCTCTTCAAAACTTCAACAAATAATAAATGAAGGTAACCTATCTCTGATATTAATTGTAATTTCCAAGTCAAGATAATTGTATCACTGAGAGGGGGAGGTGTGAATTAGTGAAATATTTTTATTTTATATTTCCTTACTTATTAAAAACATTTTCCTCCTGTTAAATATTTATTTTCCTGTTGAAAATAATTAAAACCCACATCTATAAGAACAAAAGAATTTATACAGTTTATTATTCAACAAGAATATCTACTTCCTTGGTACTGTTTGAAAATGATCTAATACCACAAAATCCACTAGAATACAATCATTTTGTGTGTAATACATTTAGTAGGATATTGCCTTTAACTTTTGTGACACTATGTAAACAATTCAATAGTGCATATTATCCTTCCATAAAAAATGATGTAATACAAATTTTTGTAACAAAACAAGTTATGATGCTTCTTTATCAACTTTCAAAAATGTGTTCCTTTTTTAAAAAAAATATTTAATTTCTTACCTAGGAGTTGGTATGAACTTTTATGGACTTTGTTATAAAACTCAGTCTGATTCTCCAAGTCTAATTGATCAATAAGAAAAATATATGACTTTGTTAGAATATATTTGAGAAAATTCTAAACCATTTCTTCTTCAATCTAGAAATACCAATACAATTTTTCTAGTCTGATGATTCATCCCAATACGATGACCAGTTGAATACAATCTTGTCACTTCTCATATGCTTCTTTTTTCCGAAATACTTCTTCAACAAAATTCAATCATGAAACCTCTGATTCTCTCTAAATCTCTGTATTGACTCTTATTCACCATGAATAGTACATCTATAATAAATTACAAAGTAATTTTTCTTTTATACTCACCGGAAAAATGGTTTGTGTGAGATTCCTAAAAAATTTTCCTCTCAATTACATTTGACAAATCTATATGTTCCTTTGAATTTCAGGTGCATCTTGCCTTCATAAACTCTTCGCAACACTTCTCGAACCATCATGAATATTAAAATAGCTTTATCTATACATTATACTTTCTTTAAAAACATTAGTCTAATTCTAATTTCCCATTCTGATTTTTCATTATGATCTGCCTCATTACGATGAAGACAAATGTAAAATAATATATTCTTCTTTATCTCTTCTTTTGACCCACCTGAATGATAAACATTGTATTTAAACCTATTTTAAATGGTTGACTATATTATTGATAAATCTCTGAATTTATTCTTCAAATTTTCCACCACATACTTTTCATTTTCTTAATATTCATCAGTTTCAAACAATTATTACTCTGATGATTATGATGGCATACCGAGTCCGATGGACCGGTATCTGCAGCCTCAACTTCAACAACTTATTTCTCTTCTAAATTTGATACTGGTCAATTTTTATCAAAAAAAATTCAACCTTTGATGAATTTGATGACATACTAAATCCAATGGATCAACCTTAAGAGCTTATTTCTTTTCTGAATATGATGCTCGCTAACTTCTTTCTTTGGGGATTTAAATATTTTTCGCATTTAGTTTAACTAAAATCTAGCACCTTCATTACGATCATCCTCCTTTGTCATTAAACAATTATTCATACAGAAATATCATTATGATGATCTTGAGACTAGAATGATTCAAATTCAAAAAATATATTCATTCGTAAATTCTCAGAAAGTACCCTTAATTCTTTCAGGACATTGATTATGTTGAATATCAGCTTCATCATAATATAACCTACCAAGTAAAGTGTTTCTACTTACCTATATTTTATCAACATCTTTCTTTCCTTCTCAACCTAAATACGAATGGTATGACAATGATCAAACTGAATATTATTGGTAGAATATTTTTTACCCATTACAATTAAACCATTCATTCCAGACTTAGGGTGAGAATAATGATCCACTTCATCCCAAAAACATATTCCCAATACAATGGACTTTATTAACCGCTGGGAGTCTTATTTTCTAGAATACGATGGTCAACCTGATTTTCAAAAAATAAAAAGTGAGGTGAGTTATTTTCTTCTTAAACATCCTTGTCAAAAAAATAATAATAGCTAAATATTATAGTCATCCTTATCATCTTGGTCTTAACATGTACTCACAGTACCAATAAGTGGAGAAGGTTTTTTGATATATAGTGATGATTCAAAGAAAGTCTTGGGTTGTGTACTCATGCAGAATGATAACATGATATCCTTTTTATCACGATAGTTAATGATCCATGAGAAGAACTACTTGGCACGTGATCTAGAGTTAGAAGATTTGATCTTCTCTCTAAATATTTGGTCGCACTATATTTATGGTGAGAATTTTGACATATATACTGATAATAAGAGTCTAAAGTATATATTCACATAGACTTATATCAATATGCCTCAATGAAAATGGTTTGATCTAATCATGGACTACGATTTCTCTATTCACTACAATTTGAGAAAGGAGAATAAGGTAGATGATGCTCTTAATAGAAAAAAACATGCTACAATATTCATGATGCAAACTGAGAGAGACCTTATCTTATTGTATATGAAAAGTGTATATCTTGAAATCAAAACAATATGGAATACATCCTACCCCTCCCAAATGATTTCCCAACCATCTATCCAAGAGAAGAACAAGAAGACATAAAGGGATGATCTGGAGCTAAAAAAAGTTGAAATCAATAAAGGAAGGGGATCTACAGGAGTTCCAAATTGATGATGATGGGGTAATTTATTTTTTAATGAGTCTTTGTGTTCCTTCATCACCTGAGATAAAGATCATGCTATTGTATAATTCACATAGCCTATCTTTATACACCACCCTAGAGGTACCAATATGTACCATGATCTTTGAGAACACTTTTGATGGGACAACATGAAGAAGGATATTACAGTGTATATATCATGGTGTTTGGTATGCCATCAAGATAAAGTAGAGTGACAAAATTCAAAAGGGATGATGAAACAATTTCATATAACAATGTGTAAATGAGTGAATATCACCATGGACTTTATCAACAGTCTCCCAAAAACATCCATAGAAAAAAATACAATATGGTTTGTGGTTGATCGACTCACCAAGACCGACCACTTTATTACTATTTGAGAAGATTTCTCACTTGAAGAAATTTCTATGATATATGTGAATGAAATGGTGAGGTTTAATGGGGTACCACTTTCGATCATATGTTATTGTGATCCAAGGTTCACCACAAAATTCTATAGAAGCATTCAATATGATTTTAGTACTAAATTAAATTTTAGCATGACCTATAACCGCCAAACTGATAGAAAATTTAAATGGACTATTCAAACACTTGAGGACATGCTTACATAACACTTGATGGAATTTAAAGGAGAATGTGATCAACATATCCCATTGGTTGAGTTATCATATAAAAGAAACTACCACTTGAGTATTTAATTTGATCAATATGAATCATTTAATGTACTGAAATGTAGAACTAAAAATTTTTGGGGATGAAGTTGTGGAATGAAAGATACGTGGACCTAATCTCGTGAAAGTGATAAAAAAGAAGTTTCAATACATACAAAAACATATAAAAGCTACCAAGAGTCGGTAAAAGAGCTATATTGACTACTACTGAAGAGAATTTAATTATGATGTTATAGAAAAAGTTTTACTCTGAATATAACCATGGAATAGAGTCATACACTTTGTAAAAAAGGGTAGTTTTAGCCAGAGGAATATTGGCCCAATCGAGATCCTTGATCATATAGGATTACTGACATATCAAATTTCATTTCCACAATGTATGGATGAAATTCATGATTTTTCCAAAACCAATTTTATGGAAATAATTAGGCCATTAACCATACTGCACAACTACTTTGACATGCCTGGGGGATATGTTTAGAATAATTTACATTTTCTTTAAAAACCCCCATGAAGGATTTTGACAATGAATTACCATGGTTAAAACTAGGGTGTTTACATTGAAAATAGGGTATCATGATTTAAAAATCCTATAAATGATATTATGGATAAATGCTAGACTATGGAAAGATCTATGTGGAAATAAGTGGATGAAGTATTTATGTATTAGGTTTGTATTGAAAAATTTTGTTAATAGACTATTTTGTGATTAAACTAATTTAATGGATATCCGTCATATTTATTTTAGGAATTATATTAATTTTTTTTAGAAAAGGATGACCTATAAGCTCGGTGAAAACCAATAAAATCTGGCAAGGCAGTGGGTCTTAAACCCATGACCAAATGATGATAAGGGTTTCTTTCCAACCGCTAACCTATGAAATTTCATAGTCAATTTTTCATTGTTTTTAGTTAAACAATTTGATGAATAAATGTTAATGATAAACTAGTAGTTTCACTTTTGAGGATTAGATATTAATCAATTTACAATATTTGTTTTGGAAGATAGTTAAAGAAAATAGTTAGAATTTTCACTCTTTTATAGGCCTCGTGATCCATTAAATGTTTCTTTTACTGATTCGGGCATAAAAAATCATTATTGGTAATTAATTTCTAGGAGTAATGAAATGAATTAGAATTAGATCAAAGCACAACCAAAATTTAGGAATTTTCATTTTAAATTGAAACATATCATGTAAGAATATTTCATTATATTTTTAAGTATTAAAATAATTACCCAACATTAGGAAAATGTCTTAAAAATAAAATGTTTTCCTAATATCTTAATTTCTGTTGAATCTGTGGTCTTCTAAATCATCACAGATTTATGGTTTGAGGACACCAACTTTCCATTGACCATTCACTTGTGTGTGATTGATGACCCCATTCACTCCTTATAAATATTTACATTTTTCTTGTAAGTACGTATCTCTACTTTACACTGATGTTTTGTTACTTAGAGACCTAGTTACATGGTAGTCCATTTGACTTATGTACTTTCTATTCTCTCTTTTATAGAGGATGACTTATAAACCCTTCTCATGATGTGGGATTTCAAACATAGGAAGTATCAAACAATCTATCACCATGATCGAGTTTAAATTGTGAGGATGTAGTTTAAATAAGGTGGGGATAATGTGATGAACTTAAAATATAATGTAAGAACCTTTTATTTGATAGCCTGTGTGACACGCATCCCTGAACACGTAAGGTAATATAATATATAGATACTTTATAAAATATTTACTATTTAAAATAGATTTTATGTATTTAAAAACATGCAGCACTGAGTTCGCTTGTGTTTCATGAAAGAGAGGCCTTTTATGATATATTATGTTACATGTAAGAGTTTCCTTCCTCAATAGCTTCCGTTACATGCAAAAATTAACTTCCTTGATAGCTTCTATTACACGCAAGACCAATTTTCACCAAATAATAATGTATTATTAAAATATTATTATTTAATATAATATGATATAACCTATCTGTTATGTTAGAAGTTATAAATAGAATTAACTAACTTATGAAAATTTATTGTTTATATAAATATATAATTAATTCCTTTTTTACTAACTAATGATAAATTAAAATAAGAACCAATTGGATATAAAAAAGAAATATTATTATTTATATACATCCAAAAGAGTTTTGTCTTAATAAACATAGTTAATTAAAATTAATGAATGATTTTAAGGAAATATATATTTTATATATTAAATAAAATATTTTTTATATTAATCCACCCTGTTTGATATGCATGAGATAAGAATAAACCCGATTTTACATATAAAACCTATATGTTTATAAAGGCAATTTTACCACCTTTTAATAGAGAACCCAATTTAAATTATAATTTTGACACTTTAATTGATTTAATATGTAAAAATAAACTTAATCTTGGAAATATAAATATAATAATTATTTTAGGGTGAATTTTTTATATTTTTCTGAAACATATCATATTTAATTAATACTTAAAAATACTGAATTTTAGATCAAAACTTCTTTTTTATATAATTTATTTTTAAGTTAAAATTATATTATAAATTGGTTTTAAAGTTTAATTAGATAATATTTTTATAAATAAATACAATTTATGTCATTAGAGTTAATTTTAAATTTAAATTGATAATAAAAAATAGCAAGCTTTCATACCTTTTTACCTTAAAAACATGCATTGTTGTCCCAACTTGGGGATTAAATTTAAATTAATTTCTACCACATTTGTGATTTGAATATTGAAAAATTGATTCCATATTTGGAATAAATATAATTTCTAATTTTTAATAAGACCAAATCTGTTTTTTATAAAAATATTAGTGAAAGTAATTAAAATTAATTACAATTTTTAAGGTAAAATTGTGCTTAATAAAGGAAAAAACCTTTTACTTAAGGGGCCAAATGACCAAGAAACTTCTCCAAAACAACTTTTATGCACACTATTCGGACATTAACCTTCCATTATTTATTTTTTCTGGTTTTTTATGACATTATTTTTGGTTAAAACATGGGCACACCTAAATTGATTTCAAAAGACCAAGTGAGTCCTTTTCCTCCCTTTTAAAAGGCCGCCACCTCTCCCCATTCTTGACACATATCAAACCACTTAGATTTGAAAAATATCTTCCCATATATCATCCCAACATCACTCCACTATATCTTTAAGCCTCAATTTTAGTATAAATCCTTCCTAGGAATCATTTTGGTAGAAACCAAAATTAGTTACCTGATTAAGAGGTAATGTCTTCTCTCAAGATTTCTAGTTTTATTTCCATTCTCCAAACCCTCATATATTCTTATTATATTATTATATAAAAACAAAATTATCCTTAATATACTAGAATTTTTTTATTCTAATTTTTATACCTACACTTCCACACACTTCCATCTAATGGGTAACGAACATATTGTTTCTATGTACGACAAACTACTGCCTCATGAAATAATGATTGTTCATTTTCCTTTACCAACATTCATGGTTGGAAATTAAGATGGACACTCTGTTTATATATTATATATATGATATATATTATTTATTTATACTTCATTAATTTTTTTATAACACATACCTTTAATAGTTTCCATTTTTTTAATATGATAAACTTTTTTGAGGAAGTGTGGATTACTGCCCCCTCAAAGCGATGTGGTTTGTTTACACGATCCACGGAATGTATAAATGATGATTATAAATAAAAATATGTGACATAAAAAAAATTTATATGATATTAATCAAATAATTACCTTTTCTATATATACTATATATATATATATATATATATCATTTTCATGATTACCCTTTCACACACTTAAAAAGTGATAATGTCATTCGTGGACATGTGGACTACCGTCTCCTCAACAAGAAGTGATTCATTTTACATCACAATAATTCCATATAAAAGAATATATGATTTAATAATATGATATTTATGATATAATGATAATTTTATAAAGATATGGTGTTACTTACCTTCTCTCCAGAACAATCATTGAAAAATAAGAGCATTACTCATGCGTACTTACAACCTACAATCTCCATTATTGTAATGTTGGTTCATTTTTCATAACCATATATAATTATTTATTTTATATTCATAATTAATGAAAAAATATGATAATTATTTCATGAAAATTATTTTTGAGATGTTATATAATAACCCATTTAACCATAGTTTACCTACCGATGTTGTTTTTGACACATAATCCAAATTTGTTCTAAACACCCAAAGTAAATAGAATTTTTCAAGTTGGTGTATAAAACATAGTAAAAAAGTGAAATAATACTAATTATAAACATGATAAAGTTTCTAAATAAATTATAAAATTAAAATAAGATTATTATAAAAGAAGTGAAAGGATGTTCACCTAAAAGGAAACTCATGGTAATGGATTCTCATCTCACTATGTACATCTGTGAGATAAATGTCATATTCAAAATTTGATTATTTTGTGTGGTGTATATACTACCAATTTTGATATATAATATCATGAATTATTTTACTGTCATTGTATTTGAAAATTCCATTCATTATTATTCCTTCAAGAGTCTTATGATTTAAAATTTTTCAAAGTTGTATGGGACACCTTGGGATGTTTAAAGATTATTTTCCTCAAGAATAGTACTAATGATTTTGCAATGGAACTTCCATGTGAGGAAAATGTATAAATTTTTTTCAAAAACCCCTTTCATTATTATATAGTTATTCATGACTATTATCATGTATTAGTACCATTTTTTCACTCTTTGATACTCAAAATGTTTTAGAGTTTTTTTATGAAAACCCAACTTTATTTATCTCTTTAGTTGGAGAACCTGTTTTCTATTAAAAATCATAGATTAATAAAATGTTTTCAAAATGATTTTTATAATGATTTGGTAAAGAATTTTTTATCCTTTTGTCTTTTACCATTTTTTTCAATTGAATATTCATTTCTCTTTTCAAAAAATGTATTTTTCAAACATTTAACTGTGCAAATAGAATGTTCTTTTACCTCACACGATAAGTACAGATTTACCTATGTTCATTTCTTTGAAGCTTCCCTTTCATATCTAAAAGGTTACTTTATAAAGTCATTTTTTTCAAAAGTGATTTTCAAAGAAAATTTATTCCAAAATTTTTTCATAATCAAAGGATATTTTCCCCAATTTTTTTAAAGATCGTTTTATAGTATTTCTATTCATCGGTATCAACAGAAACAACTACAAAACTATGTTTATCTAATACTAGGGCTTTAACAGCGCTAGCTAAAAATGATGTTAAAGATCCCCTTTGTCAGTGCTAAAAAACATTATTAAATTAGGTCTTTAATAATGATAAAAAACATTGTTAAAGGGGAACAATTGTCAGCACTTTTAAAAAAGCACTAATAAGTGGGATCTTTTAACAGCACTTGAAAAAAAACACAGTTAAAGGGGGGTCCTTATCAGCACTTTTTTAGAAGCGCTGATAAAGACCCCTCTTTATTAACATTTTTTTAGTAGCACTGATAATGGTATACTTAAATAAAATTCATTAAGAATAATATATTAATATATCAATATTTTTATATTGATATAAATATAATATATATTTTTTAAAATATGTTTTAGATAAGGTAAATAGAATTCTATAGTTAATATATAAAATATTTTGTGAAAATGGATTACAAAATAAATAAATTAATATTTTTAATTAATATTTTTCTTATTATTTCTGATTAATAATCATTTAACATCAATTTGAAGATAGAAAATCATAAAAATAATAAAATATATAAAATAAGTTGAAAACATTACTCAATCGTCAAACAGTGATAACTTTTGATCTGGGTGTCCATTTATGCTCTACCGCATATCAAATCAAATTTTTTGATGAGATCTACCGCCTTAGTGACAATGGTAAACCACTATCACATGTTTAAAGACAAAAAAAATCTCATAATATCTCAAAAATAGAGTTTTCAGTCATGGTACCCTGATTTTTTGACATTCGATGGATTTTTAACCTATTTTAAAGGTGTATTATTTCCTTTTTGGTGGTAACTAATTTTATTCCTTGGTATTAAATTTATATTGATATTATGGTTTTGAAATTTTATCATTTTTCATAATTTAATGTTATTTATAATTAAATATATTCATGTTTCTTATGTTTACTTATAATAAATCACTCATATAAATACATATATCAACATATTTATGGAAAAATGTATATTATAATATACGTAAATAAATACATATTCATAAGATGTATTTGAAATAATATCTAGCCATTTTTTCATTATATATACATATACATATGTGTGTATTAATAAAGAGATATATATTTATATTCTATTCTACTATATATAAATTAATATAATATATAATATAATTAAATAAGTATAAGTATATATATCACACACAAACACATATATATTGTATAAATGTATTTTAAAATAATTATATAAATATATGTATATATATATAGAAATATCATTAAATAACATCAAAACAACATAGTGTAGTGGTTAAGATGTTCCTTTTTCGAAGGAGATATGTAGGGTTTGAATCCATGAAGATGTGTATAAGGATAGAAATATAAAAATTGATGATGAAAGGTGGTAGGGTGAAAAGCACTGATAAAGGGGGTAGAGCACTATTAAAGGGTTCTTAGAAGTGCTGATAAAGGGGGTCTAGCTCATAGGTTTCCAAAAAAATATAATTTTACCCCCTTTAATTGTACTGCCATTATCATCTCTCAAAAAGTGTTATTAAAGGCCCCCTTTAACATCACTAAAAAAGTGTTGTTAAAGTACCCTTTAAACAATTTTTTTTTATCATTGTTAAACGGGGACTTTAACAGTGCTTTTTTAGCACTGATAATGTTTTGAACTTTTAACCACACTCATATTGTCAGTGTTTTATTATAATTGTTAAAGGACTATTCTAGAACTTTTAAAGGCCTATTTTGTAGTAGTAGACCCTTTATTTTTACTCCACTTAAGATTTATTTGTATTTAGGTCATCTGTATTCTTCCTTCGAATTGTTTATTATTTATTTTTATAAGGATAGTATTAACATTCACTTCCTTGAATTATTTGTTATTCCCCTTGAAATATTCAATCTCCTTGAATCATTGAACATTGAATTTACCCCTAATTATCCATTTCATTCATCATGGATGTTACTATTTCCTAAAATTGATACCATTTTATATAAGATTTCTACTTTGACAGTTATTTTATTTTTTCAGAGAATATTGATAATTACATCTTCTTTATTCATTACAGATATTTTATAATGTATATTAATTATTTTGATTATTCAATTTGATGAATAATTTGGAAAATAAATGATGGGAGGAGACTAAACATTATATAGTTCCTAAATGCATCTATAGGTTCTCATGAGACAAATTATCTGTGCAAATCATAATATTTTAAACCATCATGTGAAATGTCATGACAGTATAGGTTTTCATGTGCCTTAGACATGACGTCCATTAAGAAAGCATTTACATAATTTAGTTTCATTTATTATTCATCCTTGAGATTTTGTGTCAACATAACTATGGATACATTAAATTGTAAATTATTTAGATAGTATGTGTTTTAGTTTCTTACTATACCATATTTCTTTTTTCTTATCTAGTTATTTTAATATCAGGTGTTTTCATTTATTACCATGTCATGTTGTTTATGCACTTCTTTCTCATTTTACTGATTATATGGAATGTGAATTCAGTTTTTCACCATTTCATAATTATTATTCTCATTGATTTATTATTTCATCCACTATATTTTGACATTACTAATCATTTTATCACACCCTTATTATATTTATTTACCTAGGAATCCAAGAAACATACTATGAAAGTTGTGTAGGGATTTACTAACTAGATTAGAGTTATCCTCAAAGCTATTTATTTAGAACGATGAAGAAAAATATGTAATTAGTTTATTATTTTCTCATGTATATATCTATTTTATCAAGACTACTAAACTCTAAGTCCTTTGGGATTTAATTCCTCATAATCATGTCAGTACTATAGTAGTAGACACTAGCTTTGGGCCTTCTGGGGTTAGGTCTCTACAGATCTCCTCTTAGAGACACTAGGGTTAGTATTTTGAGAAGACCATAACCTCTAATATGTGTATATTGAAGTTAAGAAGATAAAAGGGTAGGTTTTGGTCGATCTAAAAGGTTCAAATTGTTTTAAGGAAGTGAGGGAGAAATTTCCCTTTTATAATTTAGGTGGGGAATTTTGGGAAACTACCAAAATATTAAATTAATATTTTTTAATTTTTAATTAAAAAATGTCTTAAAAGTGAGTTATTTAAAACCTAAGGTGAGTATGGGTCTAAATCATCTCAAAAAATAATTTTTAGACATGTTTAAGTCACAATGTTAACCTTATCATTTTTCTTTCTCCCTTAGTTAAACCCCTTAACTCTAACATGACAACTTTTTTTTACTCTTTAGGGATAATATAGTTATTATAATATGATAAACAAACCGAAAATGGATCATTGATGACATATTTAACCTTATTGTTTTTATTTGGACGAATTTATATTTTTATAAATATTATATCATTTAAGAAAATACTATTTATTTTAATGTATCATTTTCTTCATTTTTGATAATATTCAATATTTTTATTTTAAAAAAAATTTCCTAACTTCATGATGACTTCAAACAAAAAATTATAATATATCACTAACAATTCTAAATTATCTATAAAATTCATGTATGACATTAATTATGTCAAATTTTATTTATTTTATTGTTTTTAATATCATTTATTTTTTATTTCCATTATTTAAAAAATTACTATGTGATTATTATAAAATCATTTGATTAAATTATTTCTTCTCTAAAAATTTTAAATAAATTATCACGATGAAGATAATTTATTATCTTTCAAATGAATATGTATAGTTTAATTTATCTTTTCTCTAACCATGTATTAAAAATTTAATACTTATTAAAAACATGAGTATGACATTTTTATCATATCTTTAAATAAAGTATAATAAATGTCTTATTCTCATCCACGTGTCTTAAAGAGAGTGTAATTTCGTTCTAAAGATTATTTTGGTGGAAACCCACTCATTAAATGAAATTTGGACAAGTGTTGGGGTAATTTTATAATATCATTTATACGCATAATTACCTAATTTACCTTTTACTGTGGTAAAAAAATATTACTAAATTATACTATTCATATGACCAAAAGTAAAAGAAACCTATTTACATAATTTGGACCCACTAATTCCACATATAGAATCCATTTTTAATAATTTAAAACTTAGAATTGGTAGTAATTAATTTAAAATTAATCTTGTTGACGGCATGAGAAAACGAGTTATTAAAGTTTAAACCTACAAAAGATTGAAACATTTTTATATATAAATTCATTGTAAAATTTATTACAATAACCTAAATTGTATTAAATGATAAAAATAATTTATTTATACTTTAAAAACATTCAATAATATAATTTAACACTAAATTATTTTGATGAAAAAAAGCTGTTTTCAATTAAAATTTAGTATTTTTCACTATTCATTAAAAACATGAAACTTATCAGAAAAATACCAAAAATTTAACCAAAGTAAAATTTTATATTTATATTTAAAAGATGAAGTTTACATTTTCAAATATAATTAAAAAAAATTTCAAAAATTGGATTTAAAATAGGTTCTCCATTAAAAGACGATAAAACGTTTTTTAAAGAAAATAGGTTTTATGTGTAATGTTGGGTTTGTTATTATCTAATACCTCTCAAATATATTATATGAATATCAAAAATATTTTATATAATATATAAATTATATATTTCATTAATATAATTCTGTAATAGTAATAAATATAATTTATTAGAAGAAAATGACATTGTGTGCAAAAAATAGTTCTTTAAAAAAAATCTCATATATATTCAGTTGGTTACTATATTCATTTGTAATTAATTTAGAACCAATGAATTCATGAATATATTTTCATAAGTTAGTAAATACTATTCATAACCACTAACTTAATTGCTAGGTTATATCTAATTGTATTAAATTATAATATTTTAATAATATATTTTTTTGGTAAAACTCAGTCTTGCATGTAACACAAGCCAACTCATTGTTGAATGTAGCATAAACATATTTTGGTATTGAATACAACATAATCTGTCAAATAAAAAAAATTATTTAAGAAGTGACATACTGTAAAATCATGGGGTGTTACAGGTTATGTATGGACATCGTGCGTTTATGTTAATTCATTTCATCTACAAGGTGAATTTTTTTGAACTTTATTCACTCAATATTTGTAAATTAAATGATTTTAATTCCATGCATTATGTGAAGACCCAACCCCAGAAAAACCAGGAGTCAGAGCCTTCTGAACATGATGTGTCTTTTTAAATCAAAAACATGCATTGATAAAAACACATCACGTCCAATACAGAGGATCGAGTTCAGCTCAGGCTCTGAGAAACCGGTAACTTCAGAAATGTTTCATCTGATTAAAATTGTTACCTGAAAATTTAAAATTCAAAACGTAGGGTGAGAATAAGAATGCTGAGTAAGGGGTTTAAAATAAACAAATGAAACTTTTGAAAGATGTTTTTAAAAACATATCCAAAGATCATTCTCTTATAGAAAACTGTAACACATGTAACACATCATAAAAGTCCACAACTATGATTTTCAAGGAATACATGAATCAATTAGGAAATTTTTAAAAAGGGGAAGTAAAAGATATCCTAAAAAATTATGACGTATGAATTTTTAAGCACAAATTAAACCGTTAAGATTAATACTTAATTAGAGTTGTGCGTGAAGGAAAAAAACTTCAATTTCATATGTTGGTTACTAGTTTACACGAGTCATGTCCCAAACATTTACTTGTGACATCAATAAGAACTTGATACAAACTTAAGGGAAAGAGTAGTGAAAGAATAGGAATATCATATTAAAAAGAACTTGTAACATGACTTGAATATGTGGCTTCAACATTTCATTTAGAAATTAATGAACATATCACCAAGTTTCATCCCCATCGTTTCAATAAAAAAAATTATCATGGTTATTCACCAGGGTATCGTGAATCCTGTCATATATAGAGATTAATTCTTTACAAAATGCATTGGAGTGCTATTAGGGAACACCCTTAATATGTCTTTACTTTCATGTGAGCCACATAAATCAATACTTTACGTAAACGAGATTTTATATTCATGATGTCCCAAACCACCTTGAATAGTTCATTCATAGTTGGTCATATTAGTTGAATTTACATATCTTATTAGAGAGAAAGGCATCTAGATGATTAAAAACCAAGCTAACAATCATATAACCATTATTAAAAGTAAAAAATAAAGGAAGATTATGGCACATACATTGACATGTAAGGTACTGAAATAATAGAAAACTAGAATTTATCACATGCAAGTTTGTTCTTGAAATTCTAAAATTTTATCATCCAATTGATTACAAGGTGAAACAAAAAACACAAGTAGTGTTTTGAGCTTACACATGCTAAAACATTCAATATTGTAAAGCCTTTTCATAATACTGAATAATGTCCATGATAGAAAGCATGAATCTTCACCACATGTAACATCATTTAAACATACGAAAACAAATAATTTACTCTTAAATGTGCATATAAGTATTGTTTAACACCCTATTTCTTATGTTTTTAGAACTCCACCTATACTCGAGACTTAATGTGTAAGGACCTTAACAATTGAAATCAAGGATCACACATCATATAAAATATATGTATGTACCCAAACCCAAACTGAAATATTGGCACACCCATGTGTGTTAATCCCCTATGAATATTAGTTCAACAACATTTTGAATAGGGAAGGTCATGCCCTTAGTCATAAAAATTTGTTTATGAAAATATACAAAATTTAATTTTATTAAAATACGATCTTATATATAACATGTTCAAAATTTATTTATTATTAATATATGAAATTAAGTGTATGTGAATATGTTCAGTGCATGAAAAATTATACACAAACATCGTACATATAACTGAAGTAGAAATGTCATGCCCATTCCTGCATATAACTGATGTATATAAATATAACCAAAAGTATATATTTATTTTTCAAAACAACAAAACGAGGCTAGGTATAATTGTTACATTCTTTAAGCTATTTTAATGCAAGAGAACATGAAGGCCTTGGTTCAACATTTTAGAACGTTTGTACTGAACCGTAAGGTTAAATATATATATATATATATATTTATATATATTTCAAATATATAAGTGAATATATTCTTAAAAGAATCAAAACATGGAAAAACTAAAAACCCTTACATTAATAACTAGGGAAAGGAGGACTTCAGGGAGGTTTGGTCGGGCTTGCTGGAGACTTGAATGGGAGAGAAGAACCGAGAGGTCTTGGTTATTTATATACAAAATCTCACACACTACCTTCCACGCAAAAACGTACCCACATGCATTTCATTCAATGGGTAGTGTCGTGCTTAAAGAAAATGAGGATACATGGGGTTCCCTGGTGGTCAAAGGTGATGAAAACGAGGGGTGTACCATAGAGTAGGGTTACTGGTGCAACCCATCTGTGGAGGAACAAGATGACGCGACTAGGGGAAATGCCAGGAAAAAACGGACGGTCCAGATCGATCCAAACATCGATTAAAGGGATGAGATGTGTCCACTGTTTTAAAATAATTGAGCGGATTAGATTAGATCTAAGTTTCATCGGATGGTCTATGTTCGATGTGATAATTTAAAAACCTCAAACGACCATGATTAGATTGTTCCAAATCGAACGGTTGACAAAAACCGCAGAGAGAGACGTGGTCCCTGAGGGTCGAGCGCGGGATCGGAAACAACAACACAGATCGTGCGTGACGCGATCCATCGGTCCAGATCATGTTTAGCCCAAAAAACTACTTCCCAAATCAAAATGGAGAGCGTTTTCACCTCCCTTATAACCACAGGCCTCCCAACGAGTGCTTAGAAATCCCAAAACACCCATGAAGGGGGGCCCTATACACAGTCTCCCACCCGCAGGCCTTGGCCTACCCAGACCCCGTCGCGGCCTCACGCCCACACTTGTGCAACTATGATCTCTTGCTCTCTCCCAAGCACCCTTTGGGGAACCTCTGCCTGAGATCAGTCTGACCTTGTCTTGGGGTTAAGGGTCAAGCTCAGCCACATCATGTAAGCTTCCTCCTGTGGCCCTAGCCAAAAAGGGCTAGCCCTAGTGGGCCAGTTTTTTTTTTGAAAAAGAAACACTAAAAAAATGTTTTAAGAAGAGGAAAGAATCCATTTATTAAAACTATAAATAATTTTAAATCTTTAAAAATTAATGAAAACAAATTAAACTTGTTTTAGTTAGAAGTATTTCTAAAAATAAAAATACTAAACCCCTTTTTTTATATAAAAAATTAATGAAAAGGAAATTCTAATAAACCTTCATTATAATTTATGTACTAATATCCATGAAAACATAGTTCAATCAAAACATAATTTAAATTGAAAAACATAAAAATAGTTTTTAACATTATTTAAGAAATTAGAATCATTACATTTTATTTGAAAAATACACATAGCATTTTGAATTCCTTAAGTATTTTCCAAATCACATAAGCGTGAAATGAAGTTTAACACCATATCCTTTTAGAGTTCATAAATGATGGTTAAATTATAACCTTATTATAACTCAATTATTTGGAAACTCATTAATATTTAAAGAAGTTCACTTATCCTAACAATATCCAATGACTATTTTTTTATAACTGTTAGCTTCCAATGTTCACTAGAGCAATGGTCGAAAAAAGTGTCCTATAAAACCATACCTTATGGTGTCCTAAAACTCAAAAGGAAGAAGATGGTGCTTCCCATTCCACTGATGCTCATCTTGGTTTTTATGATCACAGTGGTGATGTTTCTGCTTTAGTTGACTCAAAGAATCTCCTTTACATACTGGGTGTCGTGGTGATTGGGGGTCTTCCATTAGTTCTCATAGGGTTTTTAGTCAGTATATTTGGTTACCATGATTACTCTTGTGATTTCGGTGTATTGTAGACACTACGATGTACTTATTTAAATAAAGAGCCTCACATTTATCCTTTAAATTTTTATTCTGTTAAATGGGCTTTAACAAAAGTAAATGCATAATATCATCATTATATGATACCCAAAATTCGAGGCGTTACATTACTCCCCCAATCAAAGAATTGTGTCCCCGAAATTCCTTTCATACAAACTTGTTAAGAGGAATCTCTCAGTTGCTCCTACCATATTCTCCATCATAGAGGATCCTGAGGTGTGTTCAGTGGAACACCCAAATTAATGGTCAACTCCTCTAGTTCTATGATCTAGATACACTTCGGGCAGAAGGGGTTAAACTCATGCACCGAATAGTTGGGCTTCCAAAGGGAGGCTCTAATAGTACAAAGTTTGGAAATGTCCATATGGACCAACATACGAAGAACTTTCTGAATAATGTCTCGATCGAGAACACATAAGTTATGTACGATCAAAATAATGATGTAGATGCTCAATATACAAGAGGGGGGATGAATTGTATTCGTTAAAAATTCCTTTGGAACCTTTAAAGTTGGTTATGAAGAACTAAGCTTTCCTTAAGCAAAGGAAAGGACTAAGTTTAACAAAATTAAACTAAGCTAATTCACAAAACCTCTAACACCAAATGAAAACTTGGAATAAGGAATGATGTTATAAAATTCAAGTCCTATGTACTTTCTTAAAACTGGAAACAGATTCCGAAAGTAGGTTCTGGAAATATGGATCCAGAAATTAAAACTTTACAAAGTTTACAATATGGGATTCTACCTTAAAGAATTATGAATCTAAAATTATCAGAGTACAAGTAAGAAAGTATAAGAAAGTTACACTTTCCTTACAATACAATATGCAGCGAAAACAAACTAGTAGTAAATCTACAAGTAACAAGATATAAGTCTTTTAACCCAAAGAGAAGGGTATCCAACAACCATTGATAAAGGTCCCTTGATTTATACATTCAAGCAAGTCTGTCTACCCACAGCAGGGTAATCCCTCGATACGAATATCAGAATCTCTGTCTTGCTATCCCCGCAAGCCCTCAACTTCAAGGTAGTTAGTAACCTCTCTCTTCCTTATCAAGGAAGCCCTCGAACTTCAAGGTAGTCGGCACCTCTGTCTTCCTATCCCTAGAAGTCCTCGAATGTAATCACCAACATTCGGAGTCGAACCAAGCATTGAGAGTTAATAAGAGCCTATCTCTCTAGAAATCACTTCAACAACATGTATGCACAATGTCAAAGAAGTTCTCTATCTTTTTTTAAGCTCTTTCAAATGAGCTCCTATTTATAGGCTCGGTCAGTCTCCTTTCCAACGGTCATATTTTCCTTGAAAATCGGAGGGACTTGTACATGTGTAACTTAACCAACAGTTAGTTTATAACAGAATAGGCGACATCGTTTTATAACAAACCAAATGTAACAGAATGTATGACATCCTTTTAATTCTAACACAAAAGTTTAGAATGAAGGTTCCGAGTGAAAACAAAATGTCAAAGAGTAGAAAAATTATATAAGTGTAAGCAAAATGAAATTTCGGAGTCTAACAGAAATAATATTCGGAATCTAAATAAATTTGGAGTGTATAAAGATAAGATAATCAGATTCGGTTTCATAGGTGAATTCGGAATGAGAATTCATCATCTGAATTCGTAATTAGAATTCGTCATCAAAATTTGTAATGAGAATTCGTCATCAGAATTCATAATGAGAATCCGTCATCAGAATTCGTAATGAGAATCCGTCATTAGAATTCGTAGTGAGAATCTGTCATTACAATTCGTAATGAGAATCCCTCATCAGAATTCGTATTGAGAATTCGATGTCAAACTTCATGAGAATTCGTATCCAGAATTCCGAGTAGAAATTTATCAGAGTTCGTATCCGGAATTCGGAATGAAAATTTATCACAGTTCTCATCTGGAACTCGAAACCTAAAACAGAATGCTTCATATCAAAGTTTCAAATGATTACGAGAATATATAAATGAATCCGAATCTTATACTTAAGAAATATATGTACGAAAATATGATAAGGATAATTTTCTTTATAAAAGAGATTTTCCTTATAAAGAAATTTTTTTATAAAAGAAATTTTCCTTAAGAAAAGGGTGTTTGTGATCTTCAAAACAATAAATAATGGAAAATTCATAAGGAAAACCTTATTGATTCAACAATCTCCCCCTTTTTGGAAAGCACAAACATCCTTACAAAAAACAATGTTTAATAAGAAAGAAAACATTAAGGCTTATCTCCCTTTGCTTATGGATGTTGGTGAGTACGACTAACTCCCCCTTAGGCTTTAAATCTCTAAGGATCGTATTCTGGATTTCCGAAATGATATTTCAATAAGAACAAGAATCCCTTCTTTAATGAAAAACTCTCCCTTTAGACAAACTCTATTAGAGTTCTTTTTCTTTCTCACCCTTTGTTAATGTTCTTTTTCCTTTTCCCCTTTTGTTAGGGTTCTTTTCCTTCTCCCCCTTTTTGATTTTCAAAAAGAATTTGAAGGAATGGAAAATATAACAAAGTACCTGAAAAATTAGTAGTAACAACAAAAAAGACAAACAAGAACAAAATTCGTTAAGTTTGTAAGTTCAACAACAAGGAAGTTATGATACAATAAAATATCAGATTTGTCTATTTTGGATATTTTTCCTTCGCCATGAGACCCTTACGAATAGTCTTTATCTTCTTCATGACTTTATGATCTTCCTCGGCTTGCTTATCTAACAATACAATTCTTGCACTTTGAGCTTCAATCTTTTCTTCCTGAGCATGAAGTTTTTCTTCCTGAGCCTTCTAGAATTTTTTTTGCCATAACAACCTCTCTTGAAACACAATCCGATGATCCCTTTCATATTTCCAGTTTTGAGAAACAGAATTTAGCTTCCCATTCAGATCTCTGACTTCTTGAATCCGGAAATTCTTTTCATCAGTCAAATTTTCTTAAAAGGATGAAGTAAGTTCATTTATCTTCCGGTCTTCTGTCTCAAAGGCATCATTAAAATTATCTTGGAATTCTTCAAAGAGCCTCATCTCTTCTACAGTCTTCCTTGACCAACTAGTCATTCTCATTAAAGATATTTTGTGGGCATCATAGCCAACAAAGAAAGATTTGAACTGAGCATCTATCTCAGCACATTAGTCCATAACCATGGATATAGATTCTGTTTTCTGATTCAAATCATGTTGGAGAATCTGGAATCTTGAATCAATACATGAAACAGTCAGAATAGTACCTACTAACTTCTTTAGTGACTGAGGAACAAATTCATGCCCCAATGAAGATGACTCCGAATCCGAGACTTTTTTGGAGAAATTTATTCTTCATTATGCTTACCCTTCTTCTTAGAAGAATCACCAGCTTCTCCTCTCTTTACAACCACTGAGCTTAGAGTATCAACAACAATTTGTTTTCCCTTGTCCGTTCTCAGAATGGATTCATGATCTGGAGTTCTCTTTTCACTTTCAGACACTTGAACAACATTGTCTTCATCAACAACAACTTTTTGAGCACCATCCTCTACATTCTCCATTTGAGAAAAATCATTTAGGAGTTGTTCATCCTCTGCCTGATAAGCTACTTCTTCTTCTCCTTTCTCCTCATCCTTCCCTGGAGTGACTAACTTAAATGATTCAGCTTCTGAAGTTCGGAGCGATAAATGTTCTGAAGGTGTCCCCTTATAATCATCTACTTTCTTCAAAACATCTCTGGTCTCACCACTACCTTTAGCAACTGCTTCAACCTCTTCTACTTTCTCGAACTGTTCAATTTCCTCAACATACTTTGCAACTTCTTCTTCCGGAGCGACAAAGTTTCTTCCTGGAGTCTCAGGTAGAGATTCCACAGAGAATGATCATGGAACTGGAATGTTTGCGGAAGTCATCTAATTAAACTTCAACAAAGCCTGAGCTACCTCAACATCAGACATCTTCTTCTTAAGGTTCTTTTCTTTCACTTGTTTTTCTAGCTCATCCGCTTTTCTTTCGTTCAAGGCCTTAGCCTCCCTAGGATCCAAGCCAAACTGAGGCTCCCCTCGCACTCTCTTCTCTTTGATCTCCCTCCACATAGCAACAACCCCATCTGGGTAAGCTTTCTTATTCTTCGGTTTTGGAGGTGCGATATGAACTTCCTTATATTTGGGATTCTCTGATTGAACTACAACTTCCTTCAACTTTCTCTTCTTCATTGGCTTAGAAGATTCAGGTTTAGCAACATTCAGAACCGCTTCTTCTTGAGTAGGTAAATCAACAAACTAACCAGTCTTTTTGTCGAAGGCTACATCCATCCTTTTGAGAGTACCATCACTCACCAACATAATATTACAAACTCTTGGCTTAGACTTGCATGCCTCCTTGAATGAGTCAGGGCACCGAACTATCAATTTTGAGATGATTGAAGGATACATTATAATCTGAGCTCTCAGATTCCCTTTCTTAACATTCTTAATGGTAATGAGAATGTGTTTCATCAGATTAAACTTCCTCATATTTATCAAAAAATCTAGGATGTAGATCTCACTCTTCTTCAGACTATCTTTGTCACCCTTCCTCGGTACGATAAGACCTTGTACCCATAGTTCTAGAATCTGAATATTTATAGATAGAGAAGAAATCTATTGAGCCTTTTTATATGCCATTCCAAGAGTTTCCAAAGCATTTTCCTTGTCGAAGCATCCCTTTGAATCCTGCAAGACATGAGAAATGAACTCGGCTTCACCTTCATTGTTCAGCACTACCAAGCTGGCTGCCTTGGCATAAGAAAGCTTATAAGTCTTGCCATAAGACTTAAATGACAATTTGTCCCTTCCATCTTCCTCATAGAAAGAAACTATCTCATATAATTCTACAAGAAAATCTGAATAAACATCATCTTGATTTCCAGGCTTAGACACAACAACATCTTCCCATCCGTTAAGCTTAATGTTCATGGATATAAGAGAATAATATTTTTTGAAGAAATCAGGATGAAGTAACCTTTCTCTATATACTAACCACTTGGAGATCAGCATAGAGGAAGACATGTCTTGAGAAGCTGCTTCCACAGACATTTGGATCTGAAGACTTTTGAGAGGATCGGAACGGAGTTCACAGAAGTTCGGAACGGCATTAAAATGCAGAGGGAGAGATTCGGGATGTTTGTGCTTGAAAAATCAATGTGGGACGAGTATTTGGTGTCCCCTTTATATAGGCAACGAGAAGACGGTTCAACTTCCTCGGTTGATCGAACAGTTGTAAGAACTGAGATCAGATCTGACGGTTGAAAACCCATTCTCAAGAAAACTTGAATCGGATCTTTTGAGGTTATTATTAGAACAAATATTTAAGAAAACATATAAACCGAAAACAAATTAAGAAAATACCAGCAAGTTAAGTATGATTATGAAAACATGGGTAAGGAAATAATACCTTTCGGATTGGCTTGGGAGGATTATTCGTAATGGTAATATTATAAATGAAAAAACACTAAAAGATTTTAGCAAAAAAAACATTTACAAAAGTTTGACTACGAAAAGCTCATTATGAAAATTTAAAAAAAAAAACTCGTTACAGAAATTCCAGTATGAAATTTTCCATTCCAGAAGTTTTTAATACAAGAATTCTTATTCTAGAAGTTTTCTTATACGAAAATATCCATTCGGGAAAATTTTAGTTCCGGAAGTTCCCATTCCAGAAATTTTAGTTTCGAAAAAAATTTGAAAAACTATCTCAGAAAATTTTGTTTTTCTAACAATCAAATGTTCTCCCCCTATGAAAAGGAGTTTATTATTGTTAGGAGAATTTTTCAACAAGAATTGAATGAAGAATGATTACCTTACGTTTATCGTTCCTAACTTTTGTTTAATATATTCAAATCTATCGGAGGGTAAAGATTTTGTGAAAATATCAGCAAGTTGATCTTGTGTTCCAATAAACTGAAGAATGATATCTCCTTTTTGTGTGTGATCCCTAAGAAAGTGATGCCTAATATCTATGTGTTTTGCACGTGAGTGATGTGCATGGTTCTTACTTAAGGGAATGGCACTTGTGTTATCATACAAAATTAGAGTTTTAGTAAAACTCAAGCCATAGTTTGTGAGTGTGTGTTGCATCCACAACAACCTTCGTTTTCCAACTGAAAATTAATAAAACTCATTTTCAGTAATGCTGAAGTATATTTTCCTTTGATTCAATTCTGGATTTACAGTTTTATCCAAACTGAATCCTCTGATACCAAATGTGAAGACCCATACCTAGAAAAACCAAGAGTCGGGGCCTTTTGAACATGATGTGTTGTTTTAAAATAGAAACATGCACTGATAAACACACATCACGTCCCATACAGAGGATCAAGTTCGGTTCGGGCTCTGGGAAACCAGTAACTTCAGAAATGTTTCATCTGATAAAAGCTTTTACTAGAAAATTTAAAAATCAAAATGTTGGGTGAGCATATTAATTCCCAGTAAAGGGTTTAAAATAAACCAATGATACTTTTGAAATATTTTTTTAAAAACATATCCAAAGAACATTCTCTTGTAGAAAACTATAACTCATGTAACATAACATAAAAGTGATCAACTAATATTTTCAAGGAATACATGAATCAATAAAGACATTTTCAAAAAGGGATAGTAAAAGATATCCTGAACAAGTATGACGTATGAATGTTTAAGAACAAATTAAACTGTTAAGTGTATTTAATAATTAGAGTTGGGAGTGATGGAAAAGAACTTCAATTTCATATGTTGGTTACTATTTTACATGAATCATGCCCCAAACTTTTACTTGTGACATCAATATGAACTTGATATAAACATTAGGGAAAGAGTAGTGAATGAATAGCCATATCATCTAGAAATGAACTTGTAACATGACCTGAATATGTGGCTTCAACATTTCATTTAGACATTCATGAACATATCACTGGGGTCCATCTCCAAGGTGTTAATAAAGAATAATTACCGAGGTTATTCACCTGGGTATCGTGAAGTTTGTAATCTCTAGAGATTAATTATTTACCCAATGCATTGGTACGCTATCAGGGCACACCCTTAATATGTCTTTAGCTTCATTTGAGCCAAATAAATCAATACATTACTTAAATGGGGTTGAATAGTCACGATGTCCCATACCACCTTGAATAGTTCATTCATAGTTGTTCATAGTAGTTGAATTTACATATCTTATAATTGAGACATGCATCTAAATGATTAAAAACCAAGCTAAAATAATATTATTGTTATTAAAAGGAAAGAAGAAAGCCTGATTTTGGAACATACATTGACATATAATGTAATGAAAGATTAGAAAACTAGAATTTATCACATGCAAGTTTGCCCATGAAATTATAAAATTTAATCATCCAATTAATAACAAGGTGAACCAAAAATCTCAAGTAGGGTTTTGACCATGCACAAGCTAAAACATTCAATATCGTTAGGCCTTTGCATAACACTGAATAATGTTCATGATAAAAAGCATGAATCTTCACCATATGAAAAATCATTTAAAAGATAGGGAAACCAAATAAGTTACTCTTAAATGTGGATATAAGTTTTGTTTAACACCCTATTTCTTATGTTTTTAAAACTCCACCTAAACTCAAGACATAATGTGTATGGACCTTAACAACTGATATCAAGGTTCATGAAACATATAAATTATTTCTATGTACCCAAAATCAAACTGAAATATTACAACACCCATTTGTGTTAATCCCCTATGAATACTAGTTTAACAACGTTTTGAATAGAGAAGGGCATGCCCTTAGTAATAAAAATTTGTTTATGAAAACCTACAAAATTTTGTTTATAAAAACCCGATCATATTTATAACATTTTCAAAAAAAATTATTATTTAAATATGAAATTAAGTGTATGTGAATATGGGTAGTGCATGAAAAATTATACAAAAACTTTGTACATATAATCAAAGTAGAAATTTCATGCCCATTCTTTCATATAACCGACGTATATACATATAACAAAAAGTACATATGTATTTTCAAAACAACAAAATGAGGCCAGGTATAATCCTTACATTCTTTAAGCTATTTGAATTCAAGAGAACTCGAAGGCCTAGGTTCAACATTTAAGAATGTTAGGACTGAACTTTAAGGTTAAAAACTATATATATATTTCAAATATATAAGTGTATATATTCTCAAAGATGCAAAACAAGGAAAAAATAAAAACCATTACTTTAGAAACCAGGGAAATGAGGACTTCAGGGAGGGTTGTCCGGGCTCTCTAGAGACTTGAAAGGGAGAGAAGAACTGAGAGGTCTCAGTTATTTATATACAAAATATCACACCCCACCTTGCACATAAAAATGTACCCACTTGCATTGCATTCAATGGGGGTGTCGTGCTTGAAGAAAACGAGGAGACATGGGGGTCCCCCACGGTCAGAGTTGAAGAAAACGAGGGGTCTTCCATAGGGTAGGGTTACTGGCGTAACCCATGAGTGGAGGAAGAAGAAGATGTGGCTAGGGGAAATTCCAGGGAAAAACGAATGGTCCAGATCAATCCCAACATTGATCAAAGGGATGATATGCATCCGTTGTTTTAAAAGAATTGAGCGGCTTAGATTAGATATAAGTTTCATCGGACGGTCTATGTTTGACGCAGAAATTTAAAAACCTTGAATGACCATGATTAGATCATGCCTGATCGAACGGTTGACAAAAACTATGGAGAGAGACGCGATCACAGAGAATCGAGCATGGGACCGGAAACAACGGCCCAGATCACATGCGATGTGATCCAATAGTCCAGCCCACATTTTTTCCAAAAAACTACTTCCCACATCGAAACGGATCGCGGTTTTCACCTCCCTTATAACCTCAGGCCTCCAAATGAGTTCTTAGAAATTACACATCACCCATGAAAGGGTCCCTATACACAGGCTCCCTCACGCATGCCTTGGCCCACCCATACCCCGTCGTAGCCTCATGCCCGCACTGGTGCGCTTATGTGCTCGTGCTCACTCCCGAGCTCCCTTCGAGGAACCTCTACCCGAGCTCGGGCCAGCCTTGGCTGGGGGTGAGGGTCAGTCTCACCAACTTCATGTGACCTGCCTCCCACGACCCTAAAAAAGGGCTGTCCCTTGTGGGCCAATTTTTTTAAAAAAAAAAAGCTACACTAAAAAAATGTTTTTAAAAGAGGAAACAATCCATTTATTAAAAATATATTGAATTTTATATTCTTAAACATTAATGAATAGAAATTAAACTTATTTTAGATAGATTTATTTCTAAAATTAAAAATACCAAACCCCTTTTTTACTCAAAAAGTTACGAAAAGGAATTTTTAATATACCTACATTATAATTTATATACTAGTATCCTCGAAAACATAGTTCAATCATAACATAATTTAGATTGAAAAATATAAAAATATTTTATAAAATTATTTATGAAATGAAAATCATTAAATTGTATTTGAAAAATTCACAAAGTGTTTTGTGTTCGTTAATTCATTTCAAAATCACTTATGGGTGAAACGATGTTTTGCACCATATAATTTTAGAGTTTATAAATGATGGTTTAATTATAACCTCAATCATAACTCAATTATTTGGAAACTAATTAATATTTAAATAAGTTCACTTATCCTAACAAGGTCCAACATCAATTTTTTTATAACCGTTAGCTTCCAATGGTCACTAGAACAATGGTTGAAAAAGTGTCCTATAAAGCCAATCCTTACGGTGTTCTAAAACTCAAAAGGAAGAAGATGGTGCTTCACATTCCACTATTGCACTACATGGTTTTTATGATCGTAGTGGTGATTTTTTTTCTTTAGTTGACTAGAAGGATCTCCTTTACTTACCGGGCCTCGTTGTGGTGATTTGGGGTCTTCCAGTAGTTCTGATAGTGTTTTTAATAGGTATATTTGGTTAGCATGATTACTATTTTGATCTCGGTGTATTGTGGAAACTACAATGTTCTTATTTAAATAAAGCGCCTTTTTTTATCCTTTAAATTTTTGATTGGTTAAAAGGGATTTAACAATAGTAAATGCATAATATCATAATTATATGATACCCAAAATTCGGGGTGTTACACATTTTTTTTACTTGTCATAATATTCATTTTCATTAAATATTTGGTTTTTCTATATGTTGGATTTATGTATTATTTATCTTGAGCTTCTTTTTTTAGTTCATGTGGGCCTTTTATTCGGTTTATACAATGGGAATGTGCCATTAGCCTTGGTTCGCTTTCAAATTTGATCTATGCCATCCTCATACCTGATGTTGATCCATTGATCCTTATGATCCTATGGTTTTCTATTCTTCCCTTTTTTCATTCTTCATGAAACAGATTGGCTTGATATATGGGTGACCCTTGATAGATTATCCTCTGATGTCATATATCCTTATTTTTTGTTTAAGTGGTTATGTTGGGACACTTATCTAGATTTTTCATATCCCTGGTCATATGCTCTAGTATTCCTCTACCCCTACTCGAATGACTCCTCGATTTGGAATTTACCGCTCTACTTGTGGGAGATTTAGTTGGGCGAAAAATCTCCATGGTTTTGGGAGCTCTAGTTTTCCTCGAGGGAGAAGAGTAGTTGAAAGAGCACTGGTGGGATTCCTTGACTTACCATAGAAGAAATATTGATCCAGATAAGTTTTGATCATCTTTATCTACTCTTGGTGAGGAGATCTGATGAGGTCCTAGTGTTCCTTGGTGTTCCATTTACCTAGATGGAAATGAGGATTATATAAGAGTACAATCTCAAGGACCCTAACAACAAGACCTAATTACATAGAGGCTCTATGAAAACACATAGGAGAGATTTTTCCCAAGTAAGGCGCCTTAGTATGGTATTCTTCTTCTTTTATATTGGTTATTTATGCCTTGTATTTTATTATTATTTGGTTCTATGTTGTGTTTGTTGTTTGAGATTTTCCAGGGTGCACAGTATATGATGAATCCTCAACTTGGTTCTACCGTGAGTCCTGGCATTTCAAGAACCTGAACATTGGATATTTTCCTCATGTTCCTTTTTCTTATATGGTTATGTTTCAATATTTATCACATATCTTTTATAATCCCATTTTTTTCATAGTTGAATATTGGTACCCCTACACCATGCATATAGGCCAAATAGATAAATAATGTCAAAAACCTATGGTCCTCTTTCTGATTTGATTACTACTTTATGTCAATCATTTCTATCGATCAACTCACTTATGATTGAGACTGTTATCTGTAATAGGTCATGGTACTTATCAGTATTAATATCAAACTGGTTATATATATTCTTATCAGCATGTTATCTATTCTAAATTTTTACATGAATCGATACTTTTTATTCTCTCGTTCTTTGTTTATGGTTTGTTAGAATCAGCATGTTACACTTTCGATTATGAAAATTCATTACAAGATTTGTATTATTCATGTTTTCTTGATTATTCCTACTATTTATATAATTATAAACATGTTAATATTTTTTTTCTGTAATTTTGAGAAACAAAATTATACCCATACAACTCAATTACTCCATTGAAAGTGGGATACCTCATAGTACAACCCACTATTTTTTTATAGAATATGATAAAAAAATATTTAGTAATGCTGATTTTTGGATCAAATATTATAGTACCATTCATGATGAGATAATTGTGAGATAAAAGTAAAGTAAAAATAAATAAAAAATGAACAATAGATGTAACATAGAAAACCAAAAAAAATAAATATGGATAAAGAACCATAGAAAAATAGAATGGTATCACTATTGTTAAAGAGGTTAAACAGACTCCTGTTCTATTATAAGGAAAATATCCATGTAATTAACTTTTTTGAGTAATGTATAATGATCCTTAAAAAATAGAACACTCAAAATGTTGAAATAAGAAGCTCAATACTTTAGGTGATGATGATAAAATCGTCAAAGCCCTCTGCCTTTTATAGGCAAGGCCCTTACATGATCTTCCTCCTCTATTTAACTCCATGGGTTAGTTTTTTACCAATCCCACTAACCACACTAGTCCCCTTTGAAAAATCAAAGGGGCGAAATTGTTTGTGAGAAACAAATGCCAATATATATCACACATGGATATCTGATTGGGAACCAACAATATTTCCACAAATCTTTTCTATCTTCCAACCATGTTGTTCTTATATCTATGATTATGATTGATGTTTTTTTTACTATATTAACTTAACAAAGTTAATAAACTTCATCATTAAATTAACCTAATTTTCTTTAATATAAATTTTCTGTATATCCACTCTTCCTTCCTCCACCACATCTCGAACAAACTGATATTATACCATAATCTGCTTTATCATGGAATGAAAAGATAGATTCCTTTTAATTTTCAAGGTGCTATGATTGTCACAAAACAATTGGATATACTTCTGTCATTGTCCGGGATCCTCTTGAAACCATCAAATTTAAATCACTTCTTTGAAAGCCTATGTAGTTTTCATGTACTCTACCTTAGTCGTGGATAAATATATAATAGACTACAACTTTGAATTCCAGCTCAAAACTCATCCTATAAACTTAAGCACATAACCCAAAGTGTATTTTCATTGGTCATAATCACCTACAATATCTGAATTTGCGTAGGTTCTAATACTAAAATTTGATCCTCACCAACATAATAAAGCATATGAGATCTACTTGATGTATCTAAGGGACTTCTTTAATATGTTCCAATGCTCCCTTATTTAATTCTCCACATACCAACAAACTTGACCCACTACATGTGCAATTCCTGGTCTCATATAAACCATATATAATACCATACTACCCACCAATGGTGCATAAGTTAATTGAGACACCTCTATCCTCTATACTTCATTGTTATCACTGTTATGATTCATCATAGTGGATAACAAAAAATTAATTGTAATTGGGGTAAATATAGGCTTATAATGTCACATGTGGAAGTATTTAAAGATATTCCTCAAGAAATTCTTTTTTGATAGCTAAATCATACCCTTATTTCTATCTCATTAAATATGTATCCCATGATATTATATTTTGTTCATAATTCCTTCATATCATTCTCCCATGAAATATTTCAACATGTCATCCACATACAATAGAATAATGATAAAATCAATACCATATAAACCCATGAAATATGCACAAGTATCTAAATGAAGTATTTCGTGTCCAATACTCATGATATAGGAATAAAATCTCTTGTACCAACACCTTGGTGCCTCCTTAATACCATAAAATGTTTATCTCAAGCTAAAAACAAATATAATTGTTCCTTATTTTGAAAACATTCGGATTAGAGAATATATATTTATTTATCAAGATCAATATGTAGAAAGGTTCTCTTCAAAGCTAGCTACTCTAGAGTTAAAATATATATTGCCACTTCCCCATAACTATCTGAACAGTCGTTATTCTAACAATGGGAGAAAAATTTCCTTAAAATCAATAACTTGTCCCTATGAATATCCTTGGACCACCTGTTTTGCATGATATCTTTACAATTATTCCTTTTCATCCCAATTGATCTTAAAGAACCCGTTTTTGCTGATAGTCTTCCTTCCATGAGGTAATGGATCAATATCTCAAGTCCTGTTCTTATTAAGGGAATCAAGTTTCTCCTTAATTGCTTCCATCCATGTGGATATTTCTGAAATCCACATCACCTCGAAAAAGATAATATGGATTACCATCCTACATCAATAAATAGTACACAATATTTCTCTTAGTGATAAATTCTATGTGCCATATAGGTTCTCTTTTATCTTGAGTTGATCGTCATAGTACAAAATCAATCATAACTTGATCATCATGATCCTCAAAGGAAATTGGTTCTTCGATGGATTCTTCCTCCACCCCAACTATTTTAGTATATGTTTTCTCTTTCTTCAAGTCCCCATTAATCATCACTTGCACCTTATCTTCTAGACATATAACATCCATGCTGATGATAAGTCTATGGGTAGTGGGGTCCCACATACGATACTCCTTCACACCATCAACATATCCTATGAATATACATTCATTGGATCTCGAATCCAACTTCAATCTTTCCTGATCATTAAACAATACAGATATGTGACCTCCATAAGTATGTAACCAAGAACAATCAGTAGGTTTAACACTCCACGTATTCATTAGTGTTTTCATATCAATCATCACAAAAGTAAATCCATTGATCACATAACATGTGCTCTTCGTTACTTTATCCCATAACTTCTTGAAAATTCCTATAGTCTTCAATTTCTCCATTGTTCTATCCATCAAGGTTACGTGTACCCACTTTTCCACTCCATTATATTGAGGAGTGTAAGACACCATGAATTGTCTCTTGATGCCTTCTCATTGAAAAAAAAGTATCAAAATCCACACTTGAATATTTTCCACCACTATCAATCCTCAAACACTTGATCTTATTTCAAGATTCCATCTTCATCTAGTCTTTGAATGTTTTGAAGACATTATAAACAGTTGATTTCATCTTGATTGGGTACACCTAACATCTCATGGAATAATCATCAATGAATTATACAAAGCACCTTTCTATTCCCAGGGATATAAACTGTTCTTGCCAAATATTGGAAGGGATCAACTCTAAGATATCCTTGCTCCTCATTTTCGACGTCACAAAATTCAACCAATTTTTGTTGCAAATATCATAATTCTCCCAAAATGGAAGGGATACATTTTTAATCTTGGAATAAACTTATGTTTAGTAAGAATCTTCAAGCTTCATTCGAACATAAGACCATGCTTTTAATATCATGACTTCCTCAATGCTTTTGTTGAGGTAGTTAACAAGACAACTATTGTAATGTCTCAGAAATTCCATATAATATTTTTTAATTATATGGAATTATTTTGAGATCGCAAAATCTGACGGTGCGTGATTCTGAGGCTCAGGGTGTCTGGAATGACCCGTCAATGTTTTGTTAAGCTTTAATTAGCTCATGTAAGCAGTTTTCCGGAAAAGGTGGAATAATTCTTAAGCGGTTAATATAATTAGAAATCTGAGGGCATTGATGTGCCCAGAATTGCAGGTTTACCCTAGGCAGGGCTTAATTTTAGTCTGTGCGGGCCTCCTGTGAGAAAAACTGAAAATGGAATAACAGTAAATAAAATTATTAAATAAAATTATTTTATTTTTCAAATGCTTATAACTCATAAATGGTAAATCGAATTAAAAATCTGAGACCACCACTGTGCTCATGAGGGTATGCTCTCTTTTGGATGATACTAACTTTGGCCGGTGCAGGCCACTAGTGAAAGTTACTTTTTGGCCATAAATAAAATTATTAAGTGACAATTATTTTATTGTAAAATCCATAACGTTTTAACAGTAACTCAGATTGGAAATCTGGGAGTACCGTTGGGTTCGTTGCGGAATTCCTAAATTAGGAAAATCCTAATCTCAACCGGCACGGGTTGGGGGTGACTGTTAATAATTTTATGATCTTTTTTGTTGGTACGTTTAGTAAATTCTTGAGCGGTGTTTTCTAACTTTTGACCTGTTGTTCGACTTCAAAATCTGAGGGCATCGTTGAACCCGCTACGCCGGGATTCTCTTGAAAGTGGCATAACTTCAACCGCAGTAGGTCGGGTGAAAAACTTTTTTTTGGACTTTTTAAAGATTAATAAAATAACATGTTTTGTTGTTTTATTTTCTTTCTTTCCTCCCATTGACGAACGACGTTGGCAGGACCGCCGATGTGTCAAGCCAATAAATGGCTTAACTCTTCTTTTCATGAAACCACACCATTGGAAATTCGGGAGGTTCATTAATTAAATGAACCTCATTAATTCCACGAGCTTTATACACTCCTTCTCCTCTCATATTTATATGGATCTTGGGGAGGGGTGTTGGCACAACTTTATAAAATGACAAAGCTCTAGCAAAGCACCACGACGCCAACCACCAGGAGGATGATATAGGTTCCAACAAGCGGTGACGAGCGCCACCGAGTCACCAACCGATGACAATGACAAAGGAGGTTCTGTCGACCATTGTCAGTGGATGTCTCATCCAGGTTGGGGGTTATTTTTGTTTGTGCATTTTTCTTTCCCTCTACAACATGCTTGAAATTATACGAAGAACGTTGTTCAACCGACAAATGGGTTGACCCACAATTCATCCGTCTTTGCGGGAGGTTATTGCGGGGAATCATATGGGGTTAATCTTGTGTTCAATACAACTGTTTATTGATGTCAATTAATATCCTTCATTTTACGAGCTAATGCAGGGGGTGGCGGCCTAACAAACCTGGCCCGAACCCTCCACTATTTTTCTTTCCTTGCACTGCCTTGGAAGATCGCGAACACGTCGACGCATGCCGTAAGAGGAGGGTCACTGCTCGTCAGCCACCTCACCAACCAAACGGCCTCCGGGCTTTTTGGGAATCTGGGTGATCAGGTGGTTATACCCCCCCCCCCATCAGACTGAACTGGGCCACAGCCCACGGAGTGGGCCGCCACCCTCGAGTCGGGGTGTCCTCCTCGCACAGGGCCACCGCCCTCGGACCGGGCTGCCACCCACGGACCGGGCCACCGCCCTTGGGTCGGGCCACCGCCCTCAGACCGGACGGCCTCCCTCGGAGCAGACCGCTGCCCTCGCACCAAGCATCCACCCTCTCACTGGTCCCCCGCCCTTAGAGCGGGCATGCGCCCTCACACAAGGTCACCACCCTCAGACCGAGACGCTGCCCTCTAAGCGGGATGCCTCCCTAGACTGGGTCACCACCCCATGCGGGTCGGGCCTCCCCTTGTGGGATACCCCCCTTGCGGGCCACCCAATTTTGGCAAGGCCGCCCTTACGGGCCACCCCCCTTGCGAGCCGTGGTGGGATTCCCTTGCGGATCACCCCTCATGCGGGTCAGACCAAACATTGGCCCCTCAGGCCGAGTCCACCCTGGCCCAGCCCAGAGCGAGTCGGGTCGGGTCAGTCCGACCAGGTATGACCAGACCCTGGAACACTTAAAAGAGCATATCTTGAAAACTAGAAGTCTATTGGATGAACCACCTATTGTGTGTGGGATCCATGGATCGAGATGGTCCATTTGGTATTCTCCAATTGAGTTTTTTAGATAGTTGGAGTAAGGCTGGGTTGGAACGAACCCGAATCCAACCGGGCCCCCGAAACTAAAACGCATATAACTCACAGACCGGGCATCCGATTGACACGTCGTCTATCGCGTTGGAACCCTTAAGACACAGAGGTCCTTTGAGTTATTACTTTGTGGTTCTTAGTGGTGGTCGAGGAACGACTGATATCTCAAGGGGAATATTCTACGGAACTTGAGTGTATCGGGTGCAATGAAACCTGTGGCATGCTGCAACGTGAAGAAAGAACTTCGTTCTCATGTGGGTCAGATCTTGTCTGGGTCAGTGCTCATCGATCCTCTATGGGTCAACCCATATCGATCCTGTGTGGGTCAGATCCTGTGTGGGTCAATGGGGGTTTGTTACCTATTGATCCTATGTGGGTCAGCAGTAGTTCTTCTTAATAGAATAAGATGATATAGTTTATGACTAATCATCTGTACTTCTATACTTATGTTATACCTGATTATGAGATGAGTCTTTTGCCTGTGTGGTACTTCGTGCTTTGTGGTGTTACCTGTGTGGTACTTCTACCTTTGTGGTATTGTCTTTGTGGTGTTACTTTTGTGGTATTTCTATCTTTGTGGTGTTAATTTCATGGTACTTCTACTTTCGTGGAGATACCTTCATGGTTTTATCTTAGTGGTGTTACCTGTCTTGGAAGGTGGGCCATTCAATGTCTGGGTATGCCCTCCGGGGGTTCACGCCGGCCATCAACTACAGTGGGAGACTCACCACCCTATCCCTCACTGGACACAGATATAAGCTTATCAACTTCCTCGCCCTCCACTCATTCACCACCGGCTTGTGTATGCAGATCTTGTACATCCCATTCGTCAGAGCCTGCGATTTTCCCTTTCATTTTGAATATGAAAATCAGAAGTGTTAAATGGATCAGTGGTGAATGCGGACGAATATACCATAATGGTGTCACCGATGAGAACAACGAACATGGATGAGGTGGGGGTGACAGAATGCCACCTCCTATCATACGAAACATGGAGGCCCCCCACATCGTCCGTGTGGAGGATGGTAATGAAGGTGGGATCATAGTGGGGTCCCATCCCCAGCTTCATCTCTGATCGCTGGAAAGGAGGTTAGTAATTTAGACACACATTTGATTCGTTTCCAATGAAGAAATCCTGAAGGTTGCTGCGTCCCACAACAAGGCGGATTCCCATCACCTCAATGATCGCCACTGACAGACCGCTCATGGCCTCATTGTACTCCCCCCACTACATTCAGCCCCCGACACAAAAGGATCAAGGAATATATGGACCTTTTCGGACTTCTAATCACCAAGAAGTTGAAATTTCAGGCATTTTTCTCGTTTAATTCTCAAAAAATTACATGAAATCTCAAAAATCTGTGCCTAAGGTCTCCATGAATTACTTCTCCATTCTCCCAGTAGCAGCTTCGGTGAGGTGGACGGACAACATCTCTTTCCACTGAAACTGCGTCGTGAACCTCTCGGTGAGGCCGTCGGCATATCTTTGGTGATCCCCGTAGCTCCTCTTCACCATCTACCTCTCATGCGGCAGCAAGTTGAAGAACCTATCCATGCTAGCGTGGGATCAGGAAATGAGTTGCATGTCCATGCTGTGTTCTGGACAAAAAAAACAAAAAAAAAACCAAACCTCATTATTTTAATAAAAAATTGATATAAATGAGTTTTATCATTGAAAAAAATTAAAAACTCCTCATAATTTGATAAAAAATATGCATAAAAATTTTCTCTGTCAAATTCCCCCACACTAAAACCTTACTTGTACTCAAAAATAAAATCTCCACATGGAAATAAAAGATCACCAATGTTACCAAAATTCAAATTCCAGTGCAATAAAATCAAAAAAAAATCAATGTGAAATCAAACATTCAAAAAGCTACATAAAATATCAATTAGATTTTTCATTTTTTAAAGATACAAATAATTCAAATATTTTACATTTTCCCATTGAAAATTAGTGGAACTTCTCATTTCATTCATTCAATCTCCTTCATTTATTATTATTAAACATGCCATGTCATGATTGACCTCACTTTTTATTCTTTTCTCTAATCATTCAGGATACAATTCAAGTATATTTATGCTTATAACATGACAAACATGCTCCATATCCATTGGCTTGTAAATGAACTACTTTCTCCACTTTGTAAAGACAATAAACACATAAAATCCTGAGGACATTCAATTAAGGTTCTATTGACATTGAGGTTTAAGGTTGGTAGGATTTGATGCATTAAAAATTAAATCTCAAGGAGGAGGCTAATCGCTTAACCACTATGCATGATATCAACAGTAAAAATATAATGAAATTATCCCCTACAAAGTAGCAACACCCACTTCCCAAAACTCACTAAAAAGGTTATCATCAAGTAAACATATTGAATGTTTTGTGCACCATCATGAATTTTTTTGCACTTTTTTTTCTTTTTTTTGAAATTTATCATTATATAAAACCTCACATCCATGACATAACCATATAGGATCATAAGATCATTAGTCTGAAAATGGCGATTTTTGTTTTTCCCAAATCACAACCAATTCTTTTTGTATTTTTGTTGGTTATTTTTATCATTTTTTTCATTTTTTAAATCAAGTGTGGAAAACAATAGAGTATAATGAATGATTCCACAACCTTTTACAATTACCACAATAATACCCCCACACTTCTTCCTTATAATATATATCATCCCGTCATCCATGAATCCGATTACCCCCACACTTCAACTTTAAAATATTAAGCATATACTCAGAGGAGGGTAGGAATGGATAATAATGTATTGAAATATGGCTCATTCCTATAAAGGACATTCATGATATCTATGGGAAAAAAGAAGGATTGATGCAATGGTGGTCTTTTAAGAAAAACTATCTTTTTAAAGGAAGCCTCAATCATTTTAAATGTGTTTTTTCACAGTTATAGACACGAAAAGTTTCAATACAAGTTCCGGTCAGTTACATGTCCCAAGATCACTCAAAAAATATGCTCAAGAATAAATAGGAAGCACTTGGTCTAGAATTACTCTTAGGAATTGGAAATATAAAATTGGACAATCACTCATGGCATGACTAATAAATCAATTCACATGATCTTCAGAAATTCAAATCATAAAGGATGGTAGGGAAATTTCATTTACATGAATCAATTAATTCCTTCAAATAATGAGTCATTACTTAAATATCCATGCTACATTTTAAAAATTCAATTATTAATTTCAATAATTTAATCATTTCAACATTGAAATATAAAACATGGCATCTCAGGATTCTTAAGAAACTCATGTGTCCTAGATAAGCCGAGTGAAACATGAATTTAAGTGTGGGCATGAAATTTTTTCTGTAAATCTCAAAACATGTTGTGGGAAAAAATACGGAAAGGTTAAAAGATAAAACAAAAAAATTGAACACCCTTTTCCCATGAAACATGGTCCTTCCCCTTCACTGTCTGGGGCTTCCGTCTACCGTCATGATCCTACAAAATAAAATTACTCAACTAATCACACTTATCATTTCATTTAATCTTAAAATGATAAGAGGGAGGTGTCCGCCTGCTAAATTATTTCAAAGAAAATAAATTTACAGCTAAATTCCTAGAAAGACAGTAAAGATAAATCATAGTATTATCCCCCAAGTGGGACCTGAATTTTAACTACCTCCAAAGATTAGTACCAAATGTTATCCAAATTCTGATGGAGGATGAACCTTCTTTGATTGGAACAACCACATGTCGAATTTCTCAACTTGTGCTTCATTCTTCTGGGTGAGTAATGAACCAGGGATATAGTACACCATATCCCCCCCTTCACAATGAGGTATAGCTTGCATGGTGGGGTAGGATGATGTATGAATCATCCTCCTTCAAGTTTGTTACTTGTGCAACCTCTTCTTCACTGTCCATTGGTTCCTCAAGGAATGTTTTATCAAAAGAATAGTCAATAGGAAAGTCAGAGTGTAATTATATTTTAATAATATTAAAACATGATGTACGAATATTAAATTCATCCCCATCAATGTAGGAATCTTTTATGATGATTTCCTTATAGAAATCCACTATAATCTCTTCATGAACTATCTTCAAAAAATATTCAAAGTGTTCAGGGATCTCCAGATGTTCCTCAACATGTGTACATCATGGATCTTCTTCATCCTCTAAGTCAAAGCTGAGATTGTCAGATTTTGTATAATCTAAACCTCAAGGAGTGATGTAGTATTTAGATTCAATAAAATTATAAGGGTTAGAGTCAATGAATGGTTCAACTCCATGATTCAGTTTAGCTTCAATCTATGCCTCGGTGGTAAGTGCCTCTTAGAGTAGACTCTCTGAGGATGGAGGCAGCTAGTCGGGCTTCTCAATATTGACATCAAATTCCATAACATGGGTGGTTTCTTCCTTCAGTTTTGATGAATATTCTTCTTTTTATTGTATGGGGAGGTCAGTTAGTTCCTCATATTTAATCAAAAATTCATCCAAACTTGTTTGATCTCCCACTTTTAGCTCACCAGGTAAGTTTTCTCCCTTGACTCCTCAGGTTCTTCAATTTCAAATATATGTGGTGAAATTTCTTCCACCACATTCTCAGGTTCTTCCTTTGGCTTAGGAATGGGTTACTTCACTAATGCACGAACATAATCAAATGCTCTATCAGACATTCTGGTTAATTTTTCAATTCCTTCGCTATGTTCATGCACCTATGCTCTTCTAAAATATTTATCTTCATCATGTGGTTGTTTCTGTACCTGTGAGTAATTTTTCCATGCATAATATTCTGAATTTGAATACCTCATGGAAGTATTTTTTTAGTTTTTTTAAACAAATTGAAATCTAACTAAGATGTGAAAATAGAAAAAGGAAATAAACTAATGATTGTCTCCCTGTAAAAAACATTAGTTTTTACACACGCCTTTCACGGGGCATGGACAAAAATAATTATATTTTTCCTAGTGAAACATAGGGGTTGACCAGAGTCATCTCTCTTGAAGAGCATTCTCAATGTAGTTCACTTACTTTATCTAATTCACCTATTATATCTCTTTTTGTGGTTTTTCTTTTTAAATGAAAGTGATGAAAATATTTTTGGGTTTTTCATTATTTAAAATAATGAAATGTGTGTAAAGACCTGTAAATTTCAAGGGAAATTTTTTTTAATTTTTTTTTGGGATTTTATGAGTATGCAGATTCTGATGGCACCTGATTCCAAGGGCCGGTGTGCCCGGCATCAATTTCCGCTTTTTAGCTTGAGTACATTCGGTGAAAAAGCTAGTGGGTTTTCCTAACTTTTGAACTCGTGCTCGTAATTGAAATCTGAGGGCATCGATGAAACCGCAGTGCCGGTAATTGCTTGGGAACACCTTTTCTGGAGTTGCGTTTTCTCGGGTGAGGTTATTAAATAAATGGGATAACTAAAGAGTGAAATAAAATATTGTGCTACAATTTTTATTTCTATTCTAAGTAGTTTAAATGTACACATGGTGGTTGGAGTGGGACCCAATACATCCTAACAACTCTATGTAGGATATTAGTGAAGTGGGTCCCACTTGAGCCCCACCCCTTCAAATCCATTTAACCTCCCTCTGGCGCATTTAATTTGTAACTCACCCACACCCTAATTAAATGGAAGTCAACCCTCAAATTTAATTTGGATTATTAAACGCTCATCAATTAATGTCAATTAATTGATTGTAATCTTTTGATTTTTCGAAAGGGGTTGGCATGAGTAATAAAATAAGGAAAATCCGTATTTTATTATGGGTTGAATCGTTGTGTTGAGAGTGGGGAGCGTTCATCACATTGGAAGAACTTAATCTTTTCGGTGAAGAACATTTATTCCTCGAAGAAGAACGTCGTCACACTGATTTTCAATGAACGATGATGCACCATCCTTCGTTCTTCTTCCCGTGTCAAAGGAAGGGAGATGCAGCTCTTCTTTGGGCGTTCACCGACGACGTGTACGGAGCCTTGTTCCGCGACGCCATCTTCCGCGATGTCCTTTCCCCACGACATCCTTTGTTCGAAAACTCCTTGAGGTTGGGGTTTGAGTTCAAATATTATGGATTAAATTTTCGCTTGCTTGACGAGGATATTTATTCATTTTTTGAGCCGCATGTTATTGTTATAACAGGAGGAGGTCGGACCGCATGAACACGGCTGAACCTCCTCCCTCTTTGTTGTTGTTCTTGTTGTAGCACGAACAAAGGTAGTGCAGTGCAATGCCACATCGAAAGTACATGGAGAATCACTGTGAAGAAGCACGGAGCCATCGCGCCGCGCCGTTGATGCCGAACGAACCCGTGGATGAAGTCGGGCCATAGCGAAGGGGCGTGGTGCTGTCACGCCACGCCAGAGAACCGTGAGGAGACCGCTGCCAGAGCGGGGCCATGGTGGAGGGGTGTGGCGTCATCGCTACGTGCTAGATGGACCAAGGTCGTGGTGGAGTAAGAGAGGGTGGCCAGAGCCACCGGCCACTGGTGCACAGGGGGCGGGACTGGCTGGTCCTGTGCGACAACCTGACCAGCTCTTACGGCCGTCCAGATCCAAAAACCGGGGGTCATAACGACTGACTGGAAAGAGGAAGTGGCCCCCATGTGGGGGTCGATGTTTCAATCATCCCCCCCCTTTCGGGACAGCTCGGACGAGCCGAGCTGTCTGGCCACACAGGCCGCGCCGGCGCTAGGCCAACCGGCCACCCAGGCCGGGCCGGGCCACACAGGTCGGGCCGGTCCGCGCAAGTCGGGCCTGGCCACGCCGGTAGGTCTGGGCCACGCCCACCGTGCCGGCCTAGGCCGCGCCCTAATGGGTCGGACCCGGACCAGGGTTGGGTTGACCTGGTTCGGGCCGACCCAAGGGGTCTTGGGTCTGGTCGGTCCGGGCACAAAACCCCCTATAAACCAGATAGTTCGTTTAAATGACCATAACATGGGCTACGGACCTCTGATCGATACACAGTCAGATGAGATGTGATCCTTGGATTGAGACGGTCATTACGGTGTATTACACTCAAGGATTCAGGGAACATGAGGTACAACCGGGTTGGTTCGAACACAAAACCAATCGGGCCACCGGAGCGGAAACACTTATAACATGAGATCCGGACGTCCGTTTGACTTGCTGTCGACTTTGTTGGATTCCTCTCAGTGAGACGGACCATTTTGGCTTACTACACTCGAGGATTGGATGCAGTTGGAGTGCAGTCGGGTTGGTTTTGTCCTTAAAACCAACTGGGCCCCTGGGACGAAGAAGCCAATAACTCTCAGACTGAGCGTTCGATTGACGCGTCGTCTGTCACGTTGAGTTCCTTTTGTCTAGACAGAACTCTGGGATACATAAAATCTAGACTATGTGTCAGTTGATGTATCGACCCCCCTTGTCTCGTGGAGCGGACCCTCCCAGTAATGAGCATGCTCTGTGTAGGAACCCTAGAGCCGGCAGCGACTGCGACGACGATAACGGCTGCACTGAAATCCACTGGGGGTTTGGCAGTGACGACGACTGCCCTAAAATTCTCCGTGGGTTTGGAATCAATGATTACCATACTGAAATCCACCATGGGTTCTATGGTGATGACTCCTGTTCTTGTATCCTATGTGGGTCCGACAATACTATTGTTCTTGTATCATATGTGGTTCCGACAGTGTTTGGCTCTGTTCTTGTATCCTACGTGGGACTGTCAGAGTAGCTAGTCATGTATTCAATGTGGGTCCTAGTTTAGATAAATCAGTGGCTACATCTGATCATCTCTATCACCTTATGAAGAAGTATACATGTGTGATATGAGTCTTGAATTTCAATCATTATCTTTTATATGATTGACTTGGTTTCCAATGTGGATTGTGTTGTGCTTTACTGTGTGGATTGGGTTGTACTATCCTATGTGGACGTGATCAAACTTGGGCTCGGATGTTGGAGCTGAACTGGGATTGATGACTTAGGTATATGTATGGGTATATACCTAATTAGTTTTGGATGTTACTTCGTGAATTTTTCATTCTTTTGTGGATTATCCCTTGTTGATTCTGGGAGACATTTGTGGGTCTTAGGGTCCCTACTAAGTAGCGTATACTCACCCATGCACGGGCTATGGCTGAAATACGTTGTGTTGGATGCAGCCGAAGGATAGCACTGATCGTGGTTGAGGCATGTGGAGTAGGTCGATAACTGGAGGTGGTCCACTGGGCGGGACATACACGGAGCAGACGACTGGACCCGAGGAGCTGAGGAGGCTATATGTACCCACCCTTTAGGTGGGACTTCTAGTGGACAGCTCAATGTTTCTGCTTTACTTTTAGTTGTTGTACTTTATTTCCAGTTGTACTTTACTTTCAGTTTGGGTTTCTATTCTGGCCCATTTACTTTCTGTACTTACTATTGTACCCAGTTTTACTTCGTGTTTACTTCTCCTGACATACTCGGTGGTGTTTGTTTACTCTATATGGTAATGCCTTCCCTTTTTATCAGAATTTACGCCTTTTGTGCTAGTCTCCATCCCCTGGCCTATGAAAGGCGGGCTTGGGTTAGTCATGACACAGGTCCCGAGGACGGGTCGTGACAAATTGGTATCAGTGGAGTTCAGTTATACCGCAGAACTCTGGGCTCTGATCTTTCTTCTATGTGAACCAATAGTGTTAAGGATATTGAGTGTGTTTATCAGTCTGGGGAGTCCAGTTTTGGTGCGGTGGTTGACTTATCCATACACAAGGACCCTAACTTATGATTTCTGACTCAATAAACGAAAACATTGATTGGTGTTTTAAAATTTTTCATTGTGATTACATTATGTCATCTCACTAGGTATACTATTTTGACCGTGGCGCACCTGTTTCTTTTCCAGATGGCCCCACGACGGCAGCAAGCTAGGGCTCCGAGCTTTGAGTGAGACGACATCCCACTGAGTGATGAGGCCTCTGTGCAGGGCCCTCTTATAGTGGAGGCATCGGCGATACCTCTACCTGCTGAGCCACTGATTCCCCCAACCCCAGCCGCTGAGAGTGCACGTCTCCTTAGTGAACTGCACGAGTTTTAGCATCAGAGATCGCCCAGTTTTTGCGCGGAGATGGACCCTCAGGCAGCCGAGGATTGGCTGGAGGCGGTTGTTCATATTTTGTTGTTTGTGGGGTAACCAGCTGACCTCATCGTGATCCTTGATGTGAGCCTCCTACACGCGGAAGCAGGCATATGGTGGATCTTGATGCTCTAGGTGCACGACGAGGCATCTCATCTCTGGATAGACTTTGAGAGTCTCTTCCGCTTAGAGTTCAACCCAGGCACCCTCCGTGAGGTGTGCATTCAGGAGCTTCTACAACTACGACAGTGCAGCATGACGGTCGCCCAGTACTCGGTGAGATTTACCGATCTCTCGCGCTATTTTTCCGATATAGTACGAGACACATTACTCCGGGCCTGGACCTTTGAGTAGGGAATGAGGCACGAGATCAGGGCATCGATGATATCCCTCAGCATTCTGACGTAGGCAGGAGTACTGGAGCAACCCATTCTCATAGAGAGATTCCTTTCAGAGCCTACACCAGTAGCGAGACCTACCGCAGGGTGGCACGTAGCAGAGTCATCTGCAGCTGGCAGTCGACGGAAGTAACAGTGGTCTAGGAGGACCAGACCATCAGGAGGACGACCTCAGGACACTGGCTCAGATGTGCGGGGAACACGGCATAGAGCCAGCCTTCCGAGGAGCAGACAGTGCTACGCATGCAGCGGGCAGGGCCACATGGCTCGTGACTGGCCGACCCGCCATGTATAGGAGCAATAGACGGATGAGGGGCCACCTAGGCAGAGGTAGAGGGTCATCTGTGGCAGTCAGCATGGAGCAGGCGGATGAGGAAGAGGAGATGGACGAGCAGCAGGTGGTGGGAGACGCTTTGAGGCTTTACCACCACCACCACCAGAAGGTCCACCCCTACAACAAGCAGCTGGCGGGCAGAGACAGGCTCAACTTCATGCAGCGGAGGCCAATGGCCACGGTGCACCAGAGAGGATTCGAGGTACTATCTGTGTCTACTCTAACCTTACTGTAGTTATTATAGACATAGGAGCGAGTCATTATTTTATTGTCACTACCTTTTTTCAGATCTCGGAGATTCTGACGGAGCCGTTGGCTCGATCCTTATGGCTAGAGACACCTACGGGAGCAGACTCAAAGATTACGCACTGGTTCCGGCAGTGTGAGTTTACTCTACGAGGTGAGAGCTTAGGCTGGGATCTTCTTGTAGTGGCGTCGAGGTCTTACGACGTCTTCTTGGGCATGGATTGGTTATCTAAAATCCATGCTCAGATCGACTTTATTAGGCGCAAGGTGTGGTGTGTTCGCACCGATGGGAGCAGGTTCACCTTCACTAGCGAGAAGGGAACCTTTACAGCACATGATGGTCTCACGTAGAGGAGAGGATAGCCCATCACTCATCAGTTGGCTAGCCTCATCCTAGGAGCAGTTGACGTGCGGAGTCCGAGTTTTCCTGTAGTGGTGGATCAGTATGCTGACATTTTTCCTGACGATGTTCCAAGACTACCTCCTCGCAGAGAGGTAGACTTCTATATTGACATGTACCCTGGGACAGCCTTGGTATCCACTCCAGCATATCGGATGGCCCCCGCTGAGATTTGAGAGATATAGGTACAGTTGGAGGACTTACAGGGCAAGGGATTTATCCAACCTAGTGTTTCACCATGGGCTTCCCCGATTTTGTTCGCCAAGAAGGCAGACGAGAGCTTGTGCCTGTGTGTCGACTATCGCCACCTGAACCGGGTGACCATGAGGAACAAGTATCCTCTACCAATTATTGAAGACCTCTTCAATCAGATCAAGGGAGCACAGTGGTTCTCAGAGATAGACCTCAGGTTAGGCTATCATCAGCTCAGAGTTTGGGACGAGGATGTGCAGAAGACACCCTTCAGATGTCGGTATGGCCACTATGAGTTCTTGTTTATGCCATTTGGCGTAACCAATGCTCCAGTGGTGTTCATGAGTCTTATGAACATGATATTTCATCCATACATCGATCGATTTGTCGTGGTCTTCATTAACGACATATTGATATACTCGACCACTGAGGAGGAGGATCCCTACAACTTGTAGGTTGTACTGGACACACTCTGAGAGCACCAGCTTTATGGTAAGCTCTCGATGTGTCAGTTCTGGTTATGTGATGTCCACTTCTTGGGACACGTCATCTCTAAGGTGGGAGTTGTGGTGGACCATGCGACAATCAAGGCAGCACTAGCTTACGAGCCACCCAGGAGCGTGACGGAGGTGCGGAGTTTCTTGGGTCTTGCCGGGTACTACCGGAGATTCGTGCCAGACTTCTCTAGAGTTGTGGCACTGCTATTAGCATTGTGGAAGAAGGGGAAACCCTTTGTGTGGTCAGAAAGATGTCAACAGAGCTTCTAGGAGCTAAGACAGAGATTGACCAGCGCACCTATCTTGAGGCTACCAGAGGAGGGAGTAGGGTATGTAGTCTATTGCGATACATCAGGGACCGGACTCGGATGTGTCCTGATGCAGGAGCAGGCATTGATCACCTATGGATCACGACAGTTGAGGCAACATGAGCATAACTACACTACCCATGACCTGGAGTTAGCAGCAGTGGTCTTCGCTCTGAAGATGAGGAGACACTATCTGATTGGCAAGCGCTTTACAGTCTACTCTGACCACCAGAGACTCAGGTACATCTTCCCGCAGAAGGACATAAATCTGAGACAACGACGATGGCTCGAGTTCCTCCAGGACTATGACTTTTAGATAGTCTATACTCCTGGAATGGGGATCTTAGTAGACGATTCTCTCAGCAGAAGGACGTGCATTCAGCTACTTAGGGAGGCGACGGGGCAGCTAGCCACTTTGCAGATATCCTTAGTGGTTAGAGATGGAGAAACCTTTCTTCAATCACTCACAGTCACTCCTCCACTTCTTCAGCGGGTCAGAGAGGCACAACGTGGGGACGTTGACTATTAGACGTGGCGTGCACATATATTCTCTGGACAAGCACCTGATGGATTTGTATAAGAGGAGAGCATGATGTCCTTTTTAGAGGATGTACCATGGTTCCGGCTTCTTTATAGGAGGAGGTGCTGATGGGTTTTCACACATCACCTATAGCGATACATCTAGGAGTGGCGAAGATGTATCAGGATCCCAGACGACATCACTGGTGGCTTGGTATGAAGAAGGTTGTGGCATAGTTCATATCTCGGTGCCTTACCTGTCAGCAGGTAAAGGTGGAGCACCAGGTACCAGCAGGCTCGGTACAACCCTTGGAGGTCCCAAAGTGGAATTGGGACTGGATATCTATGGATTTTGTGACTGGACTTCCACGTACTTCCAGAGGTCACGACTCCATTTAGGTGACTGTCAACTGACTCACCAAGTCAACCCTCTTCTTACCCATCAGAGAGCAGGGCTCAGTACAGATCTTGGGATGTCTCTTCGTTTAGGATATTGTATGTCTTCATGTTGTTCCATAATCTATCATCTCCGATCAAGATGCTCTCTTTACTTCCCCACTTTCGAAGGGGTTGCAGGAGGCATTCGGGACGCAGCTACATCTGAGAACCACCTCTCTCCCTCAGACGGATGGTCAGATGGAGAGGACTATTCAGACTCTAGAGTACATGCTCTTTGCGTGTGTCCTCGACTTTGGTCATAGTTGGGAGGACCGACTACCCTTGGCGGAGTTTGTGTACAACAACAGCTACCACTCCACCATCGGTATGGAACTATACGAGGAATTATATGAATGAATTGCAGATCACCTCTATGCTGGACAGACCCTAGGGAGTCAGCACTTGTGGGACCAGAGATGGTCCAGGCCATGACATAGAAGGTCCAGGTCATCCAGGAGTGGATGAGGATAGCTCAGAGCAGTCAGATGTCTTATGCTGACAGGAGGCGGAGACCACTAGAGTTCGAGGATGGCAACTACATTTTCTTGTAGGTCTCACCTTGATGTGGATTACGGAGATTTGGATGAGGCGGAAAGTTATCTTCGCACTTCATCGGACAATTCCAGGTTCTCAATCGGATATGCGAGGTGTCTTATCGCCTGGCTCTACCACCTCAGTTGCACCGAGTGCATGACATCTTCCACATATCTCAGTTGAGGAGATATGTGCACGACCCGACGCATATCATAGACCATAGGGAGCTGGACATTGATGATGGGGTGACTTTTGCAGAGGTCCCGGTGGAAATCGAGGATCGATAAGAGCGGGTCCTATGTGGGAGGTCGATTCCGCTAGGGCACATCAGATGTCATCATGGGAACCTCCAGGAGAGCACTTGAGGGTGGGAGGATCAGATGCGCTCTCAGTATCCTCATGTGTTCCCTTAGTTTTGTGTTGTATCTTTACAAGGACTAAAAGACTTGAGGTGGTAGTAATGTAAAGACTCGTAAATTTCGAAGGAATTTTTTTTCTTAATTTTATTTGGTATTTTACGAGTGCGTAGTTTCTGACAGCACCTGATTCGGAGGCCCGGTGTGCCTGGAATCAATTTCTGAAGTTTAGCTCGGGTACGTTTGGTGAACGAGCGAGTGGGTTTTCCTAACTTTTGAACTGGTTCTCGGAATCGAAATCTGAGGGCACTGATGAAACCACAACACCGGTAATATATTGGGAACACCTTTTTTGGAGTTGTGTTTGCTCGGGTGAGGTTATTAGATAAATGGGTTAACAAAAGAATGAAATAATATATTGTGTTACAATTTTTATTTCTATTCTAAGTAGTTTAATCCTACACATGGAGGTTGGAGTGGGACTCACTGCATCCTAACCTCTATATGTAGGATATTAGTGAAGTGGGGCCCACACGATCCCAACCCATTAAAATCCCTTTAACCTCCCTCTCGCGCATTTAATTTGTAACTCACCCACACCCTAATTAAATTGAAAGTCACCCCTCGTATTTAATTTGGATTATTAAATTCTCATCAATTAAAGTCAATTAATTGATTGTAATATTTTGATTTTTCTAAAGGGGTTGGCATTAGCAATAAAAAAAGGCAAAGCCTTATTTTATTATGGGTTGAATTGTTTCATTGAGAGGGGGGATTGTTCTTCACATTGGAAGAACTTCAACATTCTAGCGAAGAACATTTCTACTTCGATGAAGAACGCCGTCACATCGATTTCCGAAGAACGACGACGCGCCATGCTTTGTTCTTCTTCATGTGTCAAAGGAAGGGAGACATCGCACTTCTTCGGGCATTCATCGACGATGTGTACGGAGCCTCATTCCACAACGTCGTCTTCTGTGACGCTTTCTTCCACGACGTCCTTTCCCTGCGACGTCCTTTATTCGAAAACTCCTTGAGGTTGGGGTATGAGTTCAAATATTATGGATTAAATTTGCGCTTGCTTGACGAGGATATTTATTCTTTTTTTGAGCCACCTATTATTGTTATAACGGGAGGAGGTCGGACCGCAGAAACACGGCCAACCCTCCTCCCTCTTTGTTGTTGTTCTTGTTGTAGCATGAACAAAGGCAGCGCAGTGCAACAGCACTGCGCAGGAACATGGAGAATCACGACAAAGAAGTGCGGTGCCGTCGTGCCGCGCCGTTGAGGCCGAACGAACCCACGACTAGAGGTGGGCCGTAGCAAAGGTGAGTGGCGCCGTCGTGCCACGTCGGAGACCCGCGAGGATACCATGGTCGAAGCTGGGCCCCAGCGGAGGGGCGCAGCTCCATCACATCGCGCATATCGGACCAAGGCCACGACGTTTGGCCGCTGTAGAGCAGGAGAGGGTGGCTGGAGCCACCGGCTGCCGGTGCACAGGTGGTGGGACCAGCTGGTCCCCCATGAAACCCTGGCCGGCTGTTACAGCCGGCCAGATCCGTAAACCAGGGGTCGTAATCCCCGGCTGGCAAAAGGAAGTGGACCCCACCTGGGGGCCTTCGTTTCAATCAGGGGGGCAACGCCCCCCCCCCCCCTTCCGTGACAGCTCCATCGAGCTGAGATGTCTGGCCACGTGGGCCGCGCCCGCGCCAGGCCAACTGGCCGCCCAGGCCAAGCCAGGCCGCTCCCTAATGGGCCGGACCCAGACCTGGGTCGAGTCGACCCAGTTCGGGCAGACCCAAGTGGTCTTGGGCTGGGTTAGTTTGGGCCCAAAACCCCCCAAAACCAGACAGTTCTCTTAAATTCCCGTAACATGGGAAACAAACATCTGATCGACGCGCCGTCAAATGTGATTCGATCCTTGGATTGAGACAGTCGTTTCAGTATATTACACTCAAGGTTTCAGAGAACTTGGGGTACAACCGAGTTGGTTCGATCATTAAACTAACCAGCCCTTGGAGCAGAAACGCTTATAACTTGAGCTCTGGACGTCCATTTGATGTTCAATCGACATTGTTGAATTCCTCTCATTGAGACGGACCTTTTGGATTACTCTGCTCGAGGTTTGGATGCAGTTGGAGAGCAGTTGGGTTGGTTTTTACTTAAAAACCAATTGAGCCCCTGGGACAAAAAAGCCAATAACTCTTAGACCGGGCGTCCAGTTGATGCACCGTCTGTCATGTTGAGTTCCTTTTGTAGAGACAGAACATTGGGATACATCAACTCCAAACTATGTGTCAGTTGATGTATCGACCCCCCTTGTCTCTTGGAGAGGACCCTCCCGGAAATGGGCATACTGTGTTTGGGATCCCTAGAGCTGGCTGCGACTGCGACGACGATGACGACTGCACTGAAATCCTCAGTGGGTTCGGCAGCGATGACGACTGTACTGAAATACTCCGTGGGTTCAGCAACGATGATGACCATACTGAAATCCTCCATTGCTTTGATAGTGATGACTACTGTTCTTATATCCTATGTGGGTCTGGCAGTACTACTGTTCTTGTATCCTACGTGGGTCCAGCAGTGTTTGACTCTATTCTTGTATCCTACGTGGGTCTGACAGAGTAGCTGGTCTTTTATCCTACGAGGGTCCGACAGGTTACCTGGTTTAGTATTCTACGTGGGTCCCCTCTTAGATGAATCAGTGGCTACATCTAATCGTCTCTATCACCTTACCAAGAAGTATACCTGTGTGAGCTGAGTCTTGACTTTCAATCATTATCTTAGATATGATTGACTTTCTTTCTTTTGTGGATTGTGTTGTGCTTTCTTATGTGGATTGGGTTGAACTATCCTGTGTGGACGTGATCAAACTTGGGCTCAGATGTAGGAGCCAAACTAGAATTGATGACTTAGGTATATGTATGAGAATATACCTAAGTAGTGTTGGATGTTACATTGTGATTGTATATTTCCTTTGTGGATTATCCTTTGTGGATTCTGGTAGACCTTTGAGGGTCTCGGGGTCCCTACTGTGTAGCGTATACTCACCCCTACACCGGCTATGCCCGCACTACGTTGTGTTGGATGTAGACGACGGACATTGCTGATCATGGTTGAGGCTTGTGAAGCAGGTCAGTACCTGGAGGTGGACCACTGGGCGGGACGTACATGGAGCGGACGACTGGACCCAAGGAGCTGAGGAGGCTATCTGTACCCACCCTTCAGGTGTGACTTCTAGTGGACGGTTCGACGTTGCTGATTTACATTCAGTTTTTGTACTTTCTTTCCAGTTGTACCTTAGTTTTAGTTTGGGTTTGTATTCTGGCCCATTTACTTTCCGCACTTACTATTATACCCAGTTTTACTTAGTGTTTACTTCTGTTGGCTTACTCGGTGGTGTTTGATTAATTTATAATGTAATGCCTTCCCCTTTTTATTGGGATTTACTCCTTTGGTCCTAGTCTCCAGCCCCTGTCCTATGGATGGCAGGCTTGGGGTAGTCACTGCATGGGTCCCGACGATAGGTCGTGACAATGTGAATCACGAATTCTAAATTTATACTAAGATGCAATTCTAAACAGAATGAATTAATAAAAAGGAACTTGGTTTTGGGGGTTGGTTAAATATTCAATCATTATGATCCTTATATGTTTTATTTTTCTTTTATAATCCAAACATGAAATCTCATGTTTTAACTACTATTATTTAATTCTAAATTGTGGAATATCATTGAATGTTTGAGCACTCTCAATTCCACCTCCACCTTTGATCCAAGTTGGTGATACACCATTGTCTAGAATGTGTCATCTTCCAGGATCTAGTTCAATCGAAGCCATTTCATACATTGATTAGCTCAAATCCAACGTGTGAAGAACTAACCAATAGAGAGGGAAAATTTATAAAATAAAATAATAGGGATAGGTTTAGTTGCATGTCATTAGAGTTAGTCACCACATTAAAGACATTCACCTTAAATGTGCATGTTACTCAAATCTATCTACAAACATAAAATTAGACAGTAATGAAAATTCATGATCACCTTCACCACCCCTCGTGCCATGTCTCAGGGTCAGCCTATCATTTCTGAGAGTAATATATTACTCCATGGAGTGGGTGGAAGAGAAGAGAGAGAGAGGGAAAGAAATGAAGAAAATTGGATAGAGAAACACAAAGTCATGGATTAATAAAACTAAAATTTGAATTAAAATTGAAAAATAATACAAAAAAATAAAATAAATTATAAAGAATAAATTAGGTGTGAAAGAGAAGAATAGGTTTCCCATGCCCTGGTGGGATCCCACCTTAGCTGTTGGTGTCGAGCTAATGATTTGGGAAGAAGACGAGGGCCTCCTTTTATAGGCAGAATTCATTCCTCTGAAAGGTTGCACATTTTCGGCATATTAAATTTTCTCTCTCAAATAGCTCCACACTTAAACAATGCTTGTCCTCAAGCATAAAATCTGAACATAGAAATTTGAGGACACCAATGTTACCAGTACTTAAATTCCAATTCATTTAAATCAAACAACTTTCAATTTGAAATAAAAAATTCAAAAAATTTCAAAAATATAAATTTAATTCCCCATTTTTCAAAGAAACAAATAATTCACATCTTTTACTTTTACCATTTGAAAATTGATGGAACTTCAACTTTCATTCATTCAAGCTCCTTGATTCATTATTATTAAACATGCCAAGTCATGATTTACCTCACTTTGGATTATTTTCTCTCATTACTCATTATACAATTCATGTAGAGTTATTATCATATCATGAGAACAATCTCCTTATCCATAGGCTTCTAAATAAACTACTTTCTCCACTTTTTAATTAAAAAATGCACATAAAATCAAGAGGACATGAAATTAAGGTTCTATTGAATCTGAGGTTTAAGGTGGGTAGGATTTGATGCTTTAAAAATTAAGGATCAACAAAGAGGCTAATATATTAAATACTATGCATGATATCAAAAGTAAAAATATAATGAAATTATCCCCTTAATAGTAGAAACACCCACTTCCCAAAACTCATAGAAAATGTTATGATCAAGTAAGCATAATGAATGATTTGTGAACCCCCATGAATATTTTTTTTATTTTGTACTTTATTTTCTTTTTTCGAAAGTTATGATTATATAATAACTCAAATCAATCACCTAACCATATATGCTCATAAGATCCTCAATATAGAAAATGGTGATTTTGGGTTTTCCCAAATCATAACCCATATTTTTCTCTTTTTATTGGTTCTTTTTGTCAATTTTTCATTTTTTTAATTCAAGAGGGGAAAAATAGATTATAATGAGTGATTCCACAACATTTTACAATTACCACAATAAAACCCCTACACTTCTTCCTTACACTATATATCATCCCATCCAACATGATTCTCTTTACCCACACACTTAAACTTTAAAATAACAAGAAAATACTCAGAGGAGGGGAGGAATGGATAAAAATGGATTGAAACTTGGCTCATTCCTATAAAGGTCATTCATGGTCTTTATAGGCTAAAAGAAGGATTGATGTAAAGGTAGTATATTAAGTAAAATTAGCTTTTCAAAGGATACCTCAATCATTTTAAATGTGTTTTTGCACAGTCATAGATTTGGCAAGTTTCAATACATGATACGGTTGGATACATGTCCCAATATTACTCAATAAATATGCTCAAGAATAAATAGGAACTTCTTGGTCTAGAAATATTCTCGGGAATGGGAAATATAACATTAGAAAATCACTCATGGCATGACTAATAAATCAATTCACATGAACTTCAGAAATTCAAAGCTTGAAGGATTGTAGGGAAATTTCATTTAAATGAATCAATTAATTCCTTAAAATCACGAGTCATTACTTTAATATCAATGATTCATTTTAAAAATTCAATTATTAATATCAATCATATAATCATATCAACAATAAATTTAAAACATGGCATTAGAGGATTCCTAAGAAACACATGTAACATCGATAAGTCGAGTAAAACATGAATTCATGTTTGGGCATGAAATTTTATCTTTAATGATCAAAACATGTTGTGGACAAAAATTTGGAGTGTTTAAAAGATAAAACACTAAAATTGAACACCCTTTTCCATGAAACGTGGTTCTTCTCATTCACTGTATGGGGATTCCTTCTACCGTTATGATCCTACAAAACAAAATTACTCAATTAATCACAATGATCATTTCATTTAAGCTCAAAATGAAATGAGGGATGGGGCCACATGCTAAATTATTTCAAACAAAATAAATTGACATCTGAATTCCTACAAAGCATGTAAAGTTAAATCTTGGTATTATCCCCTAAGTCGCCCTAGAATTTTGACTACCTCTTGAGGGAAGTACCGTCTATTATCCAAAGTCTGATGGAGGATGAAGATTCTTTTATTTGAACCACTACATGTGGCTTTTACTAGCTTTTGTTTCATCCTTCTGGGTGAGAAATCATCCAGGGATAGAGTACACAATATCCCCACCCCCTTAAAAATGGGGTATATCTTGCCTGGTGGGGGTAGAATGAAGTATGAATCAACCTCAATCTTGGTTGCTACTTGTGAAACATCTTATTCTTTGTACATTGGTTCATCGAGGCATGCTTCTTCACAAGAATAGTCAATGGGAAATTCAGAGTGTAATTCTATGTTAATAATATTAAAACATGAAGTATCAAGATCAAATTCTTCCCCATCAAAGTAAGAATATTTTTTCAAGGTTTCCTTAAGGAAATACACTAGTATCTCTTCATGAACTTCCATCAATAATTATTCATCATATCTAGGGAGATCTATATGTTCCTCAACATGTGCACATATAGGTTCTTCTTCATCCTCCAAGGAATAGCTGATATTTTCTGATTCTGTATAATCAAAACCACAAGGAGTGATGTATAATTCGAATTCAATAAAATTAGAAGGGATAGAGTCAATGAATGGTTCAACTCCCTGAGTTGGTTTAGCTTCAATCACTCCCTCAGTGGTAAGTACCTCTTGGTGTATACTCTCTGAGGATGGAGTTAGGTAGTCGGGGTCCACAATCATGACATCAAATTCCACCACTTGGGTGGTTTGTTCATTTTGTGGTGTTGAATCTTCTTCTTTGTATTGTATGGGGAGGTCAGGTAGTTCCTCACATTTAATCAATAATTAATCCAAACATTGTTTATCTCCCACTTGTAGATCAGTAGTTACGTCTTCCTCCCTTGCCTCCTTAGTTTCTTCAATTTCAAATATAAGTGGTGAAATTTCTTACACCACATTCTTAGGTTCTTTCTCCAGCATAGGGTTGCGTTGCTCAATTAATGCACGAACGTAATCAAAATCTCTATCAGCCTTTCTGGTTAGTTGTTCAATGTTTTTTTATAAGTTCATGTACCAGATCTCTTATAAAATATTCATCTTTTAAAATATTCATCTTCTTGTTGTTGTTTTTGATTCTCCCTGAAAACAGCTTCAGTTTTAATGCATGCTTCTCTTGGGGTGTGGACCAAAATAATTATATTTTTCTTAGCTCAGCATAGTGGCAGACCATGGTCATCTCTCTTGTGGATCCTTCTCAATATAGTTCACTTTCATTATCTAATTCCACTATTTTATCTCTTTTATTTGGTTTTGTTTATTAAATTATAGTGATTAATATCTTTTTGTGTTTTTTATCATTAAAAATAATGACATGTGAAGCAAGAATTCTAAATTTATACTTAGATGCATGTCTAGATACAATGAATCACTACTATAATTTTACACTTTACTAATGGTTTTAAGCCTTTGGTAAAGGCCTGGAAATCATTGGTATATAGTACATCAATGGTTCCCTCAACAATGGCCATGTAAGGCGTGACAATAGGCCTATACCAATGGTTCTGTGAATACCGTTGGTATTGGTGTCAAAATAGAAGGTATACCAACAGTTTTCTACAAACTGTTGGTATATGTGTAATGCCCCGACCCCAGTTAGCCAGAGTCGGTGCGTTATTGCGTAACATTGGCATGATCACAAAAGATCAAATCTTGAAAGACCGATTAGTTTATTAGCCTTGGAAACACTAGACACATTCATAAGTATCACATTACATCATAAAGTGAAAAAAAACTACAACAACATCTTTTTATTCATATCCCCTCATACTATCCCTACAAGTCATTCACAATATACTTATTCACATCCTGGAAAAATTAAAACATTGGAAGGGGTGAGTTCAGATGCTCAGTAAGGATACCAATATAGCAGAATCTTTCATAAATAAACATAAACATTTAAGTCAGTGTATAACTAAAACAAAAGCCTTCTAAACTTGAACATCAACATAATATGGATTAATTAAAAAGATATAATGCCATTTACTTATTCACATGGATATTCTACTGGTCGAATAATCACATGAAATATCAATGACCACTTTCATAACGATGGAATGCATAATTCCAGACTATCATAACCACATATCCAAGGCCTCGTGCCAAGACTACAAATAAGATTTTGTCAAGGCCTCATGCCAAGACACTAGTTTGTCTCATGAGACCTGCCGATGCATCGAGGAGCTATAGCGGGCTCCACCCATCACTTATTAAGTCTAATGCATTCCTCATACTAATAGGTTTAAACATATCATAAACCATAACATAATCATATCAAATAAAACATGCAAAAAGGAGACATAAAATTTCCACATTTCAATCACAAGACATCAATACAACACATTGATATAATAAAACACTTTAAAAACCATTTTCAATACCAAAATAAAGTAAAATTAAATGTTTGTATTTATTTTTCATTTAAAAAAATGTTGTGGCATGTAGACGAAGCCAAAACTCAAATAATGGTCACGGCGGAGGACAAGTCGTTGTCGCCGCATACGTACGACAAAAAAAACATTCCATTTTGTCTTTTAGTAAAACGCTTCGTATAAAAATATTCCTTTTTAATAAAACATAAAATTCGAAGGGGTCTATACACTGTATAAAAGAAAGTTCTGTATAAAACAAAATATGCCTCAATGAAAGGAGATTGAGATAAAGTCCATTAAAAAGTTCGTTTTTTAAATAAAATAGATCTATTATGTGTATTCACTATATTTACACATAAATAAAGTATAAATACCAGATATGACATAATAATATCATGACATAATTTTAATGTATGAGATTAACCCAAAGAATGGAAATTGGGTTAAGAAGTTCCCTTACCTCGTGTCCGAATTGACTCAACCGTTCTTTAACCTCCTGAATAATAAACTAGAGTTAATTTATAATTTCTTTGGAAATTTTTTCAAGTTTATTATTCTTTTTATATCACTTATTACTTTGTTAGGAACATTATGTAATTATTTAAGTTAATAACAGTCGTTTTGACGATCTTTGGTACTTGAGTCAAAAATAATCTTCTTATAATTACAAGTTGTTCATGTGGTGAAATATCCATTATATACGAGATTATATTCATTATGTAGATATCATATATATTATATATATCCATTATATTCATGCATTTATAATATTACATAACATTTAGAGGTAAGAAATGAAATGCACCGTTCATAGAGACGATAAGTCGTGCGTACGCGTGAACGATACTTTCATTTCTATTTCGTATTTTAAGGGAATGAAAAATAATGATATAAAGTTATATTATAATTCCATTATAATATCATATATAATATCACTTACTCCATGATTTATACATCCCACATATGGCATTAACGATTCAAATCACTTTGAGGGGGCGGTAGTCCACACTTCCTCAAATGAAATTATCGCGTTTACCCATAATGGAAGTCACAAAGGTATGCCATAAATGAAAAATACAGAATAATAAGGAAAACTAAAACATAATATATATCATATATAAAATTAGTGTCATCATAATGTCCACCATGAGAGGTGTTAAGAGAAGATTGAACAATCATCATTTCGTGAGGCAGAAATTCACCAACCACAGAAACAATAAGTTCTTTAACCATTAGACGAAGGTGTGTGTAAGTGTAAATAATATACTTCTCATAAAAAAATCCTAATATATTGAAGATACTGGTTTTGTTACAAAATAAAGTAATAAAAAGAGTTTATGGGGTTGGAGAAGAAAAATAAAACAAAATAACATAAGAGAAGACATTACCTTAAAATCAGGTAACTCTTTTAGATTTGAGCCAAAGACTTCTTTGGGAAGACCTGTGCCCAATGTGAGGCTTCTAGGAGTAATAAGGGGAAGTTTGGAGAGTATTTGGGAAGATTTTGGAGGATCTAAATGGCATTAAGGTGTGAATAAGGTGGTAGAGATGGGGGCCTTTTATAAGAGGAGAGGAGGGGCACTCTTGGAAAGTCATGAAATGTTACTTTATTATATAATGATTTTAAGATTTTAAAGGTCCCACACTTATATATTTCTAGGATAAGGAGATTAGGGTTCGAAATATACTCATCCAATAGGTTTTTTATAGGTGTATGTCTTAGATTTTACATTATCTTTTTATTTTATTTAAATCGTTAATTAATGAGGTAATCGCTACTTCATCATGGTGTCATAAATAATTTAATTTTTTTAATGTCTAAAAATTATAAAAAAATTATCATTATGTAGAAAATAGTTTTAGATTTATAATGAATATTTATCGTCAAAAATATGACTTGTATAACCCCATTTAAAAATTGTTTTAGTAAAACAACTCATGTTTGTGACATTTTTATTTTAACATTAAATAAAACGTTTTTAATGTCATTTTCCTACCAAAGTTGCTCCATGGGGTCCCCAAGTTGACCCATGGATTGTATTGGTCGGCCATGACTCATAAAATAGGGTTATGACATATGTAAAGGTATTTTCATAATTTTATAATATCATTTTTACCTTAAATTTCACTAATTACCTTTAATCGTGATTAATTAAACATAAAAGTTACTATTCATCAAAAAATTATTTTAATCCCATTGAACAACATTTTAATTCCTAATGACAACCATGTATGTTGGATTTTTGAAAATTAAATCACAAAAATAGTAATGTTTCATTTAAACGAAAAATCAGTTTTTTAACTACCACTTAAGGGTTTCACTATTCATCAAAAATTGAAGTTTTTCAGAACAATGCCAAAATTTCACCCTAAGCTATAATTGATATTCCAAATAAAAAAATGATGTCAATTTTAAAAAATTCCAAACATATATGTTGCATTAATTAATTTTATAACTAATTCTAGATGTCACAACAAATAGCGTGTTTTTAAAAAACAATATATATCAAAAGATTGACAATTGTTTATGTCCAATTTCAAAGTGAAATTAATTATAATGACCACCATTGGATATAATGATAAAAATATATTATAATTATTCTTTAAAACCACTCAATAGTATAATTTATCACTATAAATTATTTTGATTAATAAAGTTGTTCTTAAGTATTTTCACTATTCATCGAAAATTGGAAGTTCTTGGAAAATTACAAAAAAATCAACTTAGGATAATTTTGATATTCCGAATCCAAAAATGAAGTACATTTTGAAATATAGAATATATATATTTTCAAAAGGTGGGTATTACTATTAATAATGGCTATTTGTATTGGTCGATGTGTGTTAGAATCTCAAACTTTCGTACAATGCAAGCTATTGCAGTATTGAATGAGAAGCGTATCGTGAAAGCTCAGGCTGTTACATTCTCCCCTCCTTCAACAAATTGCGTTCTCGCAATTTGAAAATGTTCTTCAAAAATAAAAGGTTGGAAATAGAATATACCTTTGTGGAAAACCCACATCGGAAATAGGGTTAATAAAAATAAAACAGTAAAAGAAAGAAATATAAGTACAAAGGTCACCCTAGATAGCCCATACTAGGATTATATGAAAATATGGATATGGAGTAAAAACAAACCATCAAGGTCTAATGGAGAGTTGTAGAAAACAGGATTAGGATAAAGTTAACCACGAGAAAATCACAAACATGTGATTGGTTAAACGGACATTGAATCCCCAGTTAGAAAAGTTAACCGACAATGTTTTTGTTTTAAGTTACATTTCATAAAGTTGAGGAATTTATTTAAGAGATTTACTAAGAATGTTAGGAAATATACTTACTTGTCATGTTGTCTTTCATTCTTTAATAATTTTTTCCCACAAACCCATCTTTCACTCCAAATGGTAACAGAACTCAAAAATATTCTATTTATCCTAATTGTATAAGGTTCCAAATATTACTACATACCATTTAGATTAGGAAAACTATTTTGTAATAACCAGGGACTTCCTGTAGGCTAGTGGTAGCTAATAAAGGCATGTCGCACTATAGTTGTGGGTTCGATTCCTACAGCTTTGTCCGACGCGACGGGTTATCCCCCAACCTGCAGGTTGTCCTTTTCCTAAAATTATAGTATTATAATATTCCAAAAATAATCTTCAAAGATGTCTTAACCATAAACAATACTATCCATGGTTCAACATAATCCATTCCAACCTTTATAGTTATCCAAAATACCTCTGTCCAGACATTCTCTAAAAGGTCTCTAAATTCCAAAATCAATTGTAACATCAGATTCCCCAAACAAAGTAAAGTTTCTCTGGTTGTCACATACTAAAAATATGATTACCTTCATCATATTAAATCCTTAATGAAAAAAAGTACTGCAGTATAATCCTTATATATATATCACATTATCCTTATAACCAGAATATAATCCTTGAGTCCAAAAGCACCAATACATTAATTATTCCACTTCAACTGTAGTAACAACATAATATTTTCCTTGATCCCTTGGCCTTTTCTGAGGTAATTTTCCCTGACACTTAAGACATTCATTTGCACAATGCCCCATTTCCCTACAATTGTAGCATTCAACATTGATAGCCTCTTTCTTTCCCTTGCAATCATGATCCTGGTGACCCTTTTCTCCACATTTATAACAAACTCCCATTCCTTTTAGGCAAGTAATGGGGTGATTCTTCCCACAATTATTGCATAAAGTAAAATATATCTTTCCCTTTTTCCCTTTGTCTGTCTCGTGCTCCATCGTTTTCTTCTTCTCTTGCTTTACTATATTGTCATAAGATTTAGAGAATTCCTTTTCTGTCTTGAGAGAACACAAGACAATATCATCGTACATTGAGAAATATTGTGATACAAAAGCTTGACAGATAAATGGTTTTAACCCATCAAAGAAACGATCAATATTACTTCTTAGGTTACATATATAATCTGTAGATTGTCTTGCTAACCTTGTAATGTTGGCCTCATACTTTGCGACATTCTCATCCTCTTTCTACCTCAGACTCAGAAATTTCCTTTCCATATCTGCTCGAGGGTCATGAGGGAAGTATTTTTCTAAGAAAATCTCTTTGAACTCTCTCCATTCCATTCATGATACTTCTTCATCTTCCTTTGTGTTTGGAATCAGCGACCACCATTGATCAACATCTCTAGTAAGACGGTAAACTGCCATGACAACCTTCTCCCTTTCGCTACTCCCCAAGGCATGGAATATTTTCTCTAAGGAGTTTATCCATTGCTCAGCTACTAATGGATTTGGACCCCCATTAAATTTTGGCGGTTTTTGCCTCATGAAATGATCTAACATTGATCCTCCATGTTGCGGATCAGGGTGCTCCATACGAGTAAGGTTATTATTCATAACCTGTGTGAGTTGTCCCAGTATGGTAATAAGTTGATTAGCACCAGTTGTATCTCCAAACCCACATTAATTATCTTGAGAAGGAGGGAAATCACTACATAGAGTGCGTACATTTATACGGTTTCCATTCCTCCCACTGGGCGCCATTTCTAAACAATGGCATAAACTAGATTAGTTTATGAATCAAAATACATAATTCCATACTTGTAAAATGCATAACCTAAATTGAATGATTTATGGATATTATCCATAATCATAAAATGAAATGTTTTCTTTGAGGAAGTATATACTCATAAGCCTTCATAGTGGTTTGTAAAGAAAATGATAATTATCCTAAGAATATCCCCCGGGAGTTAGAGTGCAACAAGGCCAGTTGTCGTGCCCCAGTTCCCGTTCGAGTATAGATCAATGTGGTGTTTTCAGGTTTTACCCCTAGGTACAACTGTGCCAGAGCCGCCTCTACTTGCTCGTATCCAGACATGGATGTATTGCTCGGAAAACTCACAAAATCTCTACAATACTAAAATTCTAGGAATTTATTCTAAACTAATCATCAAAGTCTATCATTTGGATATGTGCTCTAATCAGAGTTTATCTAAAACTTACTTACAAGGTTAGTACTAAATTGACTCTGATACCAACTGTAATTCCCCGACCCCAGTTACCCAGAGTCGGTGCGTTATTGCGTAACATTGGCATTATCACAAAAGATCAAGTCTCGAAAGACCGATTAGTTTAGTAGCATTGGAAACACTAGATACCTTCATAAGTCTTACATTACATCATAAAGTGAAAACAAAACTACATAAACATCTTGTATTCATATCCCCTCATACTATCCCTGCAGGTCATTCACAATATACTTCTTCACATCCTGAAAAATTAAAACATTGGAAGGGGTGATCTCAGATGCTCAGTAAGGATAACAATATAGAGGAATCTTTTATAAATAAACATAAACATTTAAGGCAATGTATAACTAAAACAAAAGCCTTTTAAACTTGAACTTCGACATAATATGGAAAAATTAAAAAGAGATAACTCCATTTACTGATTCACATTGATATTCTACTGGTCGAATAATCACATGCAATATAAATAACCACTTTCATTATGATAGAATGCATAATGCCAGACTATCATAACCATGTAGCCAAGGCCTCATTCCAAGACTACAAATAATATTTTGTCAAGGCATCATGCCAAGACACTAGTTTGTCTCATGAGACCTACCGATTCATTGAGGAGCTATAGCGGGCTCCACCCGTCACTTATTGAGTCCAATGCATTCCTCATACGAATAGGTTTAAACATATCATAAACCATAATATAATTGTATCAAATAAAACATGCATACAGGAAACATAAAATTTCCACATTTCAATCACAAGATATCAATACAACACATTGATATAATAAAAAACTTTCAAAGCCATTTTCAATACCAAAATAAAGGAAAATTAAAACTTTGTATTTATTTTTCATTTAAAAAAATGTTATGGCTTATAGATGAAGCCGAAACTCAAATAATGGTCACGGCGGTGGAGAAGTCGTTGTCGTTGCATACATAGGACAAAAAAAATTCTATTTTTTCATTTAGTAAAACGCTTCATATTAAAAGATTCCTTTTGAAAAAAACATAAAATTCAAAGAGGTTTATACACCGTATAAAAGAATGTTGTGTATAAAACAAAATATGCCTCAATGAAAGGAGATTGAGATGAAGTCCCTTACAAAAATCATTTTTTAAATAAAATAGATATATTATGTGTATTAACCATATTTACACATAAAGAAACTATAAATACCTGATATGGCATAATAATATCATGACATAATTTTAAAGTAGGAGATTAACCCAAAGAATGGAAATTGGGTTAAGAAGATCCCTTACCTCGTGTCCGACTTGAGTCGACCATTATTTAACCTCATGAATAATAAACTAGAGTTAATTTATAATTTTTTAGAACATTTTTCAAGTTTATTATTCCTTTTATATCACTTATTACCTTCTTATGAAAATTATGTCATTATTTCAGTTAATAACGGTTGTTTGGTCGATCTTTGGTACTTAAGTCAAAAATAATCTTCTTATAATTACAAGTTGTTCATGTGGTAAAATATCCATTATATACAGAATTATATTAATGATGTAGATATCATATATATCATATATATCTAGTATCTTTATTCATTTATAATATTACATAACATTTTGAGGTAAGAAATGAAATGCATCATTCATGGAGACAGTAAGACGTGCGTACGCATGAACGCTACTTTCATTTCTATTGTGTATTTTAATGGAACGAAACATAATGATATAAAGTTATATTATAATTATATTATAATATCATTTATAATATCACTTACTACATCCTTTATACGTCCCCCATATGGCATTAACGATTCAAATAACTTTGAGGGGGCGGCAGTCCGCACTTCCTCAAATGAAATTAGCATGTTTACCCATAATGGAAATCATAATCGTATTCCATAAATGAAAAATACAGAATAATAAGTAAAACAAAAAAATAATATATATCATATATAAAAATAGTGTCATCATAATGGCCACCATGAGAGGTGTTAAAAGAATATTGAACAATCATTGTTTTGTGAGGCAGAAATTCGCCGACCATAGAAACAGTATGTTCTTTAACCATTAGACGAAGGTGTGTGTAAGTGTAAATAAAATAATTCTCATAACAACATCCTATTATAATGAAGATACTTTTTCTGTTACAAAATAAGGGAATAAAAAGATTTTAAGGGGTTGGAGAAGAAATATAAAACAAAATAAAATAAAAGAAGACATTACCTTAAAATCGGGTAACTCTTTTAGATTTGAGCCAAAGGACACCTTGGGAAGACTTCTGCTCAATGTGATGCTTCTAGGAGTAATAAAGGGAAGTTGGGAGAGTATTTTGGCAGAGGTTGGCCGAGCCAAATGGCGTGATGGTGTGAATAACGTGGTAGAGGTGGGGGCCTTTTATAAGAGGAGAGGAGGGGCACTATTGGAAAGTCACAAAATGTTACTTTATTATATAATGAGTTTCAGATTTTAAAGGTCCCACAATTATATATTTCAAGGATAAGGTGATAAGGGTTCGAAATATATTCATCCAATAGGTTTTGGATAGGTTTATGTCTTATATTTTAGATAATCTTCTTATTTTATTTAAATCGTTAATTAATGAGGTAATCGCTGTATCATCATGGTGTCATAAAAAATTTAATATATTTAATGTCTTAAAATTATAAAAAAATTATCATGATGTAGGAAATATTTTTATATTTCTAATTAATATTTATAGTAAAAAATATGACTTGTATTACCCCATTTAAAAATTATTTTAGTAAAACAACTCATGTTTGTGACGTTTTTATTTTAACATTAAATTAAATGTTTTTAATGTCATTTTCCAAAAAAAGTGGCTCCATAGGGTCCCAAAGATTATCCATGGATTGTATTTGTCGGCCATGACTCATCCAATAGTCGTAGGATAAGTTTAATGGTATTTTCATATTTTTATAATATCATTTTTACCTTAAATTTCACTAATTACCGTTAATCGCGATTAATTAAACTTAAAAGTTACTCTTCACCAAAACATTATTTTAATCCCATTGAACAATATTTTACTTCCTAATGACAACCATGTATGTCGGATTTTTGAAAATAAAATCACAGAGGTGGTAATGTTTCATTTAAATGAGAAATCATTTTTTTTTAACTACCACATAGTGGTTTCATTATTCATAAAAAATTGAAGTTTTTCAGAACAATGACAAAATTTCACCCTAAGCTATAATTGATATTCAGAATTAAAAAAGGATTTCCATTTTACAAAATTCCAAAAATATAAGTTGCATTAATTAATTTTATAACTAATTATTGCTGTCACAACAAATAGCGTTTTTTTTAGAAGCAATATATATCAAAAGTTAGACAATTGTTTATGTCCAATTTCAAAGTCCAATTAATTCTAATGACCACCATTGGATAAAATGGTAAAAATATATTCTAATTATAGTTTAAATCCACTCAATAGTATAATTTATCACTATACATTATTTTGATTAAAAAATTTGTTCTTAAGTATTTTTCACTATTCATCAAAAATTGGAAGTTCTCGGAAAACTACAAAAATTTCCACTTAAGATAATTTCGATATTCTAAATCCAAAAATGAAGTCCATTTTGAAATATAAAATATATATAATTTCAAAAAGTTGGTATTACTATTAATAATGGCTATTTTGATTGGTCACTATGTGTTAGAATCTCGAAATTGCGTACAATACAAGCTATTGCATTATTGGAAGAGAAGCATATTGTGAAAGCTTGGGGTCTTACAATATGTGTGTTAAAGTATAACATATAAAAAAAGTTTTTAAACCGTTGGAATATGTGTGATACAATTATACCAACAGTTAGAAATAGTTGGCATAGAGAGGATATGGCAATCCATAAGGCTATACCAATGGTTTTGTTATAACCGATGGTATAAACCTATACCAACAGTTCAAACAATCCATTGATATAGTTATATTATAGTATCTATAACAACAATTTTGAAACCATTGGTATACAGTTGCTCAGCTCCATAGTAGCAGGCCCCTCTCCCCTCTTCAGACCTGCAACAACACAACAACCCCTCTCCAAACCTGCAACAACACCAATAAAAAAATCCCCATCCAAAGTATTCAAAATTTAGAATTCATTCCAGAATTTAGAAATTTAGAAATTTAGAAATTCAAATGCAATAAAACCCATAAGGGAAAATGAATACATGTTATAGGAAATGCAATAACACCCATAATAGTATTGCAAATTTATAATTCATTCCTCACTCAAACCACAACACCAACACACATAAGAGTATTCAAAATTTAGAATTCATTCCTCACTCAAACCACAACAACAAAACACACAAGAGAAAAACCTACATGTTATAGGAAGAACATGGGATGTTTAGTCATGGTCTTAGGTTGATTATCTTAAAATCAATAGAAAAACATGCGTAGAGTGGAAAGGATCATGACACCCATAGATAGAAAATGGTAGTGGTCATGTGCTTAGACCTAGGATGAGTTATAGGAAGCACATGGGATGTTTATATTCCTCTAATGATTATGTATCCATGTATAAATGGTTACTGATGTGTTAGTGGGAACCATCTTACATTATCGACATATGATATGGGTTATCGGAATATCCTACATGTTTTTCATAGAATTTTCAATTAGAATAAGGGGGTATGTGGCTAATTTTAATTTTCTCTCCTGGGTGTGATGTGAGATGAATCCCCGTCTTCGGTAGTGGGTATGAATTTTCAAATAAGTCTTTGGTATTGGGCTCTCAAAGGGACTTTGGTTTGGTCCTAGAACCCCCTGTTTGAGGATGGGATTGAGGTGATCCAGGGGCTATGGTGTCACCATATGTATTCCTCACCATTGGGGTATTTTTATGAGACTTTGAAACTTATTTTTAAAGAATCTATGTGTAGCCTTGTTGACCAATTTGATATATGGTATGCTTGAGTGTTAACAGGTTTCATATGAAATAACAATATGATATTTATTTGATGTATGTTATAAAATAGAATGAACAACCCGTGATTGAGAATTAGAACATGAGTGTTGGTGCTTGTTCATGATGGGATGTCGAGACTCATTCCTAATATAATTCATGTTTTTCTATATATACTATGACCCATTGTGTTTCAATCATTGGCTTGTGAATATTTTCTTCTAATAAAGTATGACCAATAGACCATATTTTGTTTTTTATCCCTTAATTTCATGAATCTATGTGTAGCCTTGTGATGATTTTCTATATGTCAGTTCTTGTTTTCACTTAAATTGTTGTCCATTTCAAATTAAAGTGATACACTTTGAGTGAGACCAGTCACACCGTTCCTCTAATTGAGGTGGGGTTGACTCGTACACGTCACAAATTATCCATGGATCGTTGGTATGAGGGGATGTCTGAGGTGGGGGGGCCTTTTGAGGGGAGCGGGGGGCTATCTGGGGGTGAGGGGGATGTCTGGGGGGGGGGGGGGGGGTCCGGAGTGCATTTTCTACCACCGCGGTCACACAAAACCTCCGATTGACATGTTGTCTGGCTGACCATTTCGAAATTAACCCAATCATTGTTGTTGTCCGATTTCATGGTATTCCGAGGTCGTTCGGCCGGTTTCGACCACCCCACGCACGTTTTTCAAGTGTGCCATCCACCTAAAAAACCACATATTCTATCGTGCCATGCAAACCATGCTTCTGAATGATGTGTCATCTTTTTGTACTCCTCAGGAATAATTATTAGGTTGTTTTCGGGTGATTTCAAGTCATTTTGATGTTGTTCGATATGTATTTGACAGTAAAACACATGTTTTGGCCATTTACGACATGCAGAGTGCGTTTTTAGCCACCGTGGCCACAAAACACCTCCGATTGGTCTGCCGTCTAGCCAAAAATTTCACAATTCACCCACCCTTTGTTTTCGTCTGATTTGATGGCTTTCTGATGTCATTCAGCCCATTTTGACTACCCCGCACATGCTTTTCAAGCGCGTTAAACACCTAAAAAACAAATATTCATCTGTGCCACGGGAACTACACATCCTAATGAAATTTTGTCTCCTCATACACCTCACGATTAATAATTAGGGTGTTTCTGTGTGATTAAAAGTCATTCTGATGTCGTTCATTATGAATGTGATTGTTAAACGCATGTTTTGGCCATTTACGACACGCATAGTACGTTTCCAACCACTGCGGTCACATGGCACCTCCAATTCATGTGTTGTCTAACCAACCATTTCATGATTCATCCACACTTTTTTGTCGTCAGATTTCATGGAATTCTAAGGTTGTTCGGCTGGTTTTGACCACCCTATGCATGCTTTTCAAGCGCGCCAAACACCTATAAAACACATATTCTGTCGTGCCACGCAAACCGCGGGTCCAAATGACGTGCCATCTTTTTGTAAACCTCAAGAATAATAATTTGTGTGTTTTTGTGTGATTTCAATTCATTCTGATATCCTTCGGTATGTATTTGACCGTAAAACACATGTTTTGGCCATTTATGACATGCAAAGTACGTTTTCAGCCACCGCGGTAACACACCACCTCCGATTGAAGTTCTGTCTAGCCGACCACTTCAAAATTCACCACCCATTAGTTTTCTTCCGATTTCATGGGATTCTGAACTCATTCGGCCAGTTTTTACCACCCCATGCACGCTTTTCAAGTGCAACAAACACCTAAAAAAACACATATTATGTCGTGTCGTGCAAAACTTGTGTCTAAATGATGCGATGTCTCCTCATACACCTCATGAATAATAATTAGGGTGTTTTCGTGTGATTTCATGTCATTTCGATTTTCGTTTGGCATGAATTTGATTGTTAAACGCACGTTTTGGCCATTTACGACATGTGGAGTGCGTTTTCGGCCACCGCAGTCACACGACCCCTCTGATTGACATGTCGTCTGGGTGAACATTTCACAATTCAACCACCCATTGTTTTCTCTTAATTTCATGGCATTATGTGGTGATTCGGCCAGTTTTGACCACCCCACGCATGCTTTTCAAGTGTGCCAAACACCTTAAAAACACTTATTCATCCGTTCCATGCAAACTGTAGGTTTGAATGATGTTTCGTCTCCTCATACACCTCAATAATAATAATTAGGGTGATTTGGAACGATTTCAAGCCATTCTTATGTCATTTGGCATGCATTTGACAGTTAAACGCATGTTTTGGCCATTTATGACATGCCGAGTGCATTTTTGGCTAGCGGGGTCACACGACACCTCCGATTAATGTGTCTTCTGGCCGACCATTTCAAATTTCACCCACCCTTTGTTTTCATACGATTTCATGGCATTCTGAGGTCGTTATGCCAATTTTGACCACCCCACGCACATTTTTCAAGCGCGCCAAACACCTAAAAAACCCATATTCAGCCGCACCTTAAAAACTGCATGTCCGAATGATGTGTTGTATCCTCGTACACCTCAATAATAATAATTAGGGTGTTTTCTTGTGATTTTATGTCATTTTGATGTCATTCGGCATGCATTTGAGCACTAAACACATGTTTTGGACATTTACGACATGCAGAGTGCGTTTTCGGCCAGCACGATCACACGACAAGTCCAATTGACATGCTGTTTGGCTGATCATATCACAATTCACCCACCCTTTATTTTCATCCGATTTCATGGCATTCTGAGGTTGTTAGTCTGGATTTACCACCCCATGCATGCTTTTCCAGCGCGCCAAACACCTAAAAAACACATATTTAGCCGTATTGCGCAAACCGCGAGTCCGAATGACATGACATATACTCGTAAACCTCATCAATAACGATTAGGGTGTTTTTGGGTGATTTCAAGTCATTCCAATGTCGTTCGACATTCATTTGACCGTTAAACACATGTTTTTTCCATTTACGACACATGAAGTGTGTTTTCGACCACTGCTGTCACACAACACCTCCGATTGATGTTCCGTCTAGTCAACCATTTCAAAATTCACTGACCCTTTATTTTCTTCTAATTTCATGGAATTCTGACGTCGTTCAGCTGGTTTTGGCCAGCCCACGCATGCTTTCCAAGCGCGCCAAACACCTAAAAAAACACATATTCAGCCATGTTGTGCAAACCATGCATCTGAATGGCATGTCGTCTTCTCTTACACCTCACAAATAATAATTAGGGTGTTTTCGTGTGATTTCAAGTAATTATGATGTCGTTAGTCATGCATTTGACCATTGAACACATGTTTGGGCCATTTACGACACAGGAAGTATGTTTCGGCCATCGCAGTCACACGACACCTCTGGTTGAGGCAGAGTTGACTTGTACCCATCAAAAAATGACCAATTTATTTTTTTCTTAATGTTTAAACACAATCTGAATTCATTTGATTGGTTTTCTATATGTCAGTTGTTGTTTTCACTTAAAATCTGGTCCATTTCAAATAAAAGTGAGACACTTTGAGTGGTACCGGCCACACCATCCATCAGATTGATGCGGGTTTGACTCTTACACATACAAAATGTCCTATGGATCATTGTGCTAAAGTATCAACAGAATCCAAATATGTTTGGTCCATTTTCCGTATGTCAGTTTTTGTTTTCACTTAAAACGTTGTCCATTTCAAATAAAAGTGAGACACTTTGAGTGCTACCGGCCAGACCATGCCTTGGATTGAGGTGGGATTGAGTCTTACACAACACATATGACCAATGGATCGTTTTCCTAATGTATCAACACAATCCAAATATGTTTGGTTAGTTTTCCATATGCCATATGTTTTTACATAAAAGGGTGTCCATTTTAAACAAAAGAGAGACACTTTGAGTGATGCCAGCAACATTGTGCCTTAAATTGAGGCGGGGTTGACTTGTACATGTCACATATGACTCATGGATCATTTTCCAAAAGTATCAACACAATCCGAATGTGTTTTCTCAGTTTTCTGTATGCTAGTTAGGCAAATCGTGCAACAATAGTGTTAATATCTCATAATAAAACTATAGACATTGTGCATGATGTGCATCCCCTGTTGCATGGTTTGGGAAAATCATGCACATTGCTTCTAATATATATCCCTATATGTTTGTTAGATACCCTGTGGGATGGACTTAAATTTTTTACTAACCATGAGGCATCATGTTTTTTATGCCTAACGGGGTTCCGAGCTCCGAACAAGCCCCAGAAGCCCCATAAACCATTATAACATCATTAGGCTTCCATATTTGGTACAAAATAAAGAGTTATACTGAATTCAAAAAAATCAATACCAGAGCGAAAAACCAGGTTGAAAAATAAAGCATTATACATGATTCAAAAATGTAATGGATCAATCTTCCCTTGATCACCATCACCATCAACACTGTCATCATCAGCCTCATCCTCGCCATCATCATTGTCCTCATCGTCATCCTCGTCATCATCCCCATGCTCATCCTCATCCCCATCCTCACCCTATGCCCCATCCTCACCCTCATCCTCATCCTAATCCTCGCCCTCATCCACTTTAGCATCCTCATCATCACCAGGAATTCCATCATCTCAACCGCCACTAGAACTGCCGCCTGGTGCATAGGATAATACACCCATCGACGATATATATGTTTGAAAATCCATGTTGGAATCTAGTGGAAGTTATGAAGGTAAATCTTTGATCAGTTTCATAAATTATTTATCCCTCATTCGAACATGTTCTTCCAACTCTATGACCCTTTTATCAGATTGTCTTGCATTCTCCTTGACATGTTCCAACTTAGTGGTACTAGAATATATACCTGGAGAGGACCAACACCTCATCGAGACTATATTCTTACCAGGTCGGCAGCATAATCGACCAGAGTGCTCATCTCCCAAAACCTGATATAAAGGATCGTGTGGCCCTAAATTGTCAGGCTTTTGGGCATCAAGGGCCTCTAAATCAGCCCTTTTAAAATATTACTAGACTATTAAATTTCAAAATAGATATTAAAATATTAAATAAACAAATGAAAACTTATAATCATTTCTTGTGTCATTTCATTAACCTTAGTTCCATCATTTTCCTTCTACTCGAGCAAAACAATTTTCCCTGAGGGAGACGTCCTTCAATATTCAATTTTTTCTTCTATAATGACAATGAAACAATATAAAGTGCAATTATAATCATAATTTCAATATTCAATAAATTAAATAATTTAAGTAGGAAACAACAAAAAGGGAATGTCCTATAGATAAATTATAAACAACTATATCGTACTAGATGCCTCTCATGATTTGACATAGTAGTATACCCCACAGTGTGGAGGTATTTCTTTGAATAAATGTTTTTTTAGAAGATTCCTAAATAATTTTTAATAATATATATGATAATATTAATTCAAAATATGAAAACTATCATTTGAATACCTCAAATGGGATTAATACATTAAATTTGGTAGTCGCCCATTGGGTAATCATTTTGTAATATTGCTCTATCGGGCAGTCATTCGTAATACGTACTGTCTCCAACTCCGTGCCCACTCTATCAAACTATCCAACATAGAGGTCATGCTTATAACCTCTCCAAATCTCTCCTGGATTCTTCAAATGTGCTAGTCAGGCACCTTCCCCATTAGGGAAGTAAAACCGAAGAAGACACCCAATTGATTAATTCATATAAATACAAAAAAACACTACATTAAATCCAATATATTTTTTACCCATATTTGTGCCCTTGTATTATCCTTGACTTCCTATGGTAGATATCTACAAGAGAGAGGGATGACCGGAATGATGTCAGAGTATTTGGATAGCATCGCTAAAAAACCCTGACATTCCTACCCATATTTATCAATCAATTTTCATTCATCATTTTATTCAACCATCAACTGTGTCTGGCAGTTCCATACTGCACACAAGTGAGTATGCCCCCTCCCCAACCTCATCTCAGTAGATGAATCTGTTTTTAAAGAAAAAAATATCTGTAAAAGTTATAATAAAAATAAATTTTTGAATAATAATTTGTTAGAGTTATATAAATATACATGTGGTAGTCGAATCAATGGGTGTCATTGGATGTGTAGAAGATGAAAGAATATCTTGTACATGTGGGGTTTCCCTCAGTGTACGCTCCTCAACCACATACTATGTCGGGGTAGGAGTTGAAGAAGGTGGAATATAATAGCTCATAGATAATGAACCAGAATAAAATGATGATGGCACAGACGTCTGGCCAACTGGTATTGTAAACATCAGAGGACTAAATATCAGGTGTGTCCCTAAAGACACACTGGGATCAAAATGGGGCGTAAAAGATACATATGTGGTAGGGGCATAGTCCAATCAGGTACAAATAGCGGATCATCTAACTCTCTCACTACAAGCCCTCGTACCACCAGACTCAGTACCGGGATCACCAGATGATCGTCTAACTCTTACACCACACCCTCCTACCACCATCCTCAGTACTGGGAGTAATATCAGGCTCCTCGTCGGATATCTCTCGTCTAGGGGGTCAATCCTGAAAAAAAAATTAACTCAAAATTAAACACATGATATTATAAGTTATTGAAATATATATATTTGAAATAAAATATTGACAACATGGATGAGTGGAGGAACTCCCATTTTTGTCATGTGATGATTGTTTTCTGTCATCTCTTTCTGCCACATCTCTTCAATGGATGTCATTTCCTGGAATGAAAATAAATATGTATGTAATTAGAAATAAATAACTAATGTGTAACCTAGAAAACATAATATAGAAAATAAATTCCGATAAAAAAACATAATGAAATAGAAGATTTATGGTCATTTGAAGGTAAGTACTAAGATACACACTCTTAATGATGTATGTGTATTCATTTAATCATTTCACAATTGATTTTACAGAGGGACCTTCAATAGTTATAGGTATGGATTTGATTAGAAACACCTATAAAAAGGATATCCAGGAATTGGGACATCCCGAATTAGGATTCCACTCATTAGTGACCCGAACCCAGATGTCAACATGGCCTCAAGCACATCTACTAAAATTACAAATGATATTGACTAATAGTGAGAGCCATTGTTGTGTCTGGGGAGACTATTACCTCATTACCTAAGTTGCACAATTTTAATATTATCAATTAAAATGTGGAAGAAAGATAACAATGGGAAAATATTGGAAATGGATGAAAATAACCAAATCAGTAATACCAACTAATAATAGAATCATAAACAGAATTATGGTAATGTATTTTATGTATCATGAATAAAAACATAGTAACAACTATTAGAAATTAGTACTATACAAGAGGCTCAATAAATTCTAAAATTCGACCTAGATTCTTGAGCTACAACCTAATCTTCTGGTTCATCGGTGGAAAGAGTGCAAGTCATGTCAATAACTCGAAATCCATAATCATCAATAAAGGTGCATTTCCTCATCATTGAATCAAACCATTGGTAAAGGGAAATGTTTAACCAATAGTTGCACACAACCGTTGCTAATAGAGGACTTCTAGGCCCCTTTATAGGCATCCCAATTAGAGGCACATGCCTCAGGCCCCATTATGTGTTACACGAATCCCAAATCACTCACTCATGTTCTATAAATAATTCTTGGCACCTCTATGGTCATACCTTTCATTAACCAATTAGTTCGTCAAGTCAAGTGCACCCCATGGGTGGATAATGTTTAGGCTTCTACACTAACAGGTTGTTTATTGCTTGCAAAAAGTTTTAATTTCATAAAATATAGACAAAAACATTTATTTTTAAATTTGGGATTAATAATAATGTATGTCAATGATAAAAAGATTTCTGAATTAAACTTGTGACTTATCTAACATTGTTATGGATGTATACACATGCCATAATGGCTAGTGAAAAGCACCCCACCATAATAAAAGTGAGTGTTGGCCAAGAAAGAGACATAATATACAACATATAGTGAGAACTATATTTAAATGACCATAAAGTTATATTTGTACTGTCATATTAGGATGCCAATTATCACTCATGACTAACCACACCACTATAAACAACACGGCGTGTATGAGTTTTCTCTCTGATCTTAAAAAATCATCACACATTCTTACCATGATGTGAATCATTTGTAATATGGATGATATTAACACAAAATTCCTAGCAATACCAAGCCTTCTCTGAATTGAAAATTTATGGGTGATTTTAACACATAATCCATTTTGAATCAAACTTGATTCCCTGTCAAATCCCAACACACACACCCAAATAAAACAGAAAACAAAAGTCATACACAAACAAATCAAAATATAAATCCAAAACAATAGATATAGAACATTAAAATGAATGTATCACTTACAAATTTTAATTCTAGAACTAAGAAATTTTGAAAATGGATCAGAAAGAAGAATCTCTGGAGTATCTTAAACAGAATCCTGCTTCTCCACTACCCCAAATGAAAACATAAAACCAAAATAGTAGATGCAGTATCACTTACATAATAAAAATATAGAACTGAAAAATCAAAAAGATGGATGGATTTCTGCTATAGGGGAAGGAGAATAGAAATTCTCCCTTCTGTTTAGGGTTGTAGTCCCATGGAATGGAGGAGTTCGAGCATCTGTGAATTTGGGGCAAAACATTCCCAACTGTTTGTAAAAACCATTGCTAAAAGATGATTTAACCCTATTTATACCAATGGTTTAAGAAAACCATTGGTATAGAGTATACTTTTCCCAACAGTTTTGGAAAAATATTGGGAAAAAATGATTTAACTAGCTTTTACCAATATTTTCCTTAAACCGTTGGTAAAAGTACTCTACAGGCATTGGGAAAACCTCTATTTCCAGAAGTTAATTAATATGAAAAAATTTGGTTTTGGGGGTTTGTTAAATGTTCAATCATTATTATAATTTATATGTTTTATTTCAGATTGATAATACAAATATTATTTCTCATGTTTTAACTACTATTATTAATCTATAAATTGTGGAATATCATTGAATGTTTGAGAAGTCTCAATTACACCTCCTCCTTTAATCCATGTTGGTGACACAACTTTGTCTAGAATGTGTCATCTTCCAAGTCCCGATTCAATCCAATCCATTTTATCCATTGATTAGATCAACTCCAACGTGTGAAGAACTAAGAAAATCGAGAAAATGAAGGATGATTAAATAAAATAATAGGGATAGGTTGAGTTTCATGTCATCGGAGGCAGTCACAACATCGGGGAAATTCACCTTACCCATACATGCTACTCAAATCTATCTACAAAATTAAAATTAAACATTAATGAAAATTCATGATCACCTTCACCTCCCCCATGGAATGTCTCAGGGTCAACCTTTCATTTTCGAGAGTAATATTTTACTTGGTGGACTGGGTGGAAGAGAAGAGAGATATAGGTAAAGAAATGAAGAAATGTGGTTGGAGAAACACAAAGACATGGATTAATAAAACGAAAATTTAAATTACAATTGAAAAGTAATAATAAAATAAAATTTAAATAAAATTAAAATAAGAACTAAGGGGGTAATATAGGAGAATCATCATCCCATGCCCTGATGGGATCCCTCCTTAGTTGTTGGTGTCGAGCTGATGATTTGGGAAGGAGTCGAGGGCCTCCCTTTATTGGAAGAATTATGTCCACTAAAATTTTGTGTGTTGTTGGCCCATTAAATGGTCGATTCACATGTGTACAGCTTCATAAAATTTGTTCATAAATATTTTTTCCATTCACCCGCCAACCTTCATCTCATTTATCCATACGATTAAGGAGTTGTGGAATTTTCAATGAATAAGGATTTTTATGGTCGAAATTTCCAACAAGATTCATTCAAATGTATAACGATCAATGGAAACCTTAATGAATTAAAAACTCCCCCAAATTTGTTTTAGAGTTGTTTTGATGTGTATTAGTGCTATCCCTAGTGTAGAAAAAATAAATGGGAGGTGAGGAGAGTGATATGTGCATCTTTTATGGTGGTGGGGTCCACGATGTATGCCCTGAAATGTTTCTATCTTCATTGATTTTTTGGACTAATAGATCTTTTAATCAACTCTAGAACCTGAAGAGAAATTTGAATGAAATAAAATTAGGATTCTAAAAAAATCATGAATTTTGGAATTATATTTTTTATGAAATGAAAAAAATACCCTTGTAGTAAAAATCTTTCAAAAATACAAAATTATGCACTTTTATAAATTTTTATCATAATCATTTTAAAATTCAAATTACACATTATTTTAATAAAACATTGAAATAAACGGGTTTTATCATTGAAAAACATTAAAAGTCCTCATTATTTGATAAAAAATATGAACATAAATTTGCTCTATCAAATACCCTCACACATAAACCATGCTTATCCCCAAGTATAAAATCTCAAAATAGAAATCAGAGGACACCAATATTTCAAATATTTAAATTCCAAGGTAATAAAATTAAAAAAATTCAATGTGAAATCAAACATTCAAAAATCTTCTTAAAATATCAATTTAATTTCCCATTTTTCAAAGAAACAACTAAATCACATATTTTACTTTTACCCGTTGAAAATTGATGGAACTTATCCTCTCATTCATTCAAGAACATTGATTAATTATTATTAAACATGAAAAGTCATGATTTACCTCACTTTTGATTCTTTTCTCTCATCACTCATCATACAATTCATGTAGAGTTATTCTCATATCTTGAGAACATACTCATTATCCATAGGCTTGTAAATGAAATACTTTCTCCACTTTATAAAGACAAAACGCACATAAAATCATGAGGAATTTCAATTAAGGTTCTATTGACTCTAAGGTTTATGGTTGGTAGGATTTCATGCTTTAAAATTTAAGGCTCAAGTAGGAGGATAATCTCTTAAGTAATATGCATGATATCAAAAGTAAAAATATAATGAAATTATCCCCTTCAAAGTAGCAACACCAAATTCTCAAAACTCATAGAAAATGTTATGATCAAGTAATCATAATTAATGATTTGATCACCCTCTTGATTTTTTTTTACTTTTTATTATTTTTTTTGATGTTATGATTATATAAAATCTCACATCCATCATCTAACCACATGCGATCATAAGATCATTTGTCTAGAATATAGTGATTTTTGGTTTTCCCAAATCACAGCCCATTTCTTTCTCTTTTTGTAGTTTCTTTTTGTCATTTCTCTTATTTTTTTAATTCAAGAGGGGAAAAATAAAGTATAATGAATGATTCCACAACCTTTTACAATTACCACAATAACACCCCCACACTTCTTCCTTACAATGTATATTATCACGTCCACCATGATTACCTTTAACCCCACACTTCAACTTTAACATATCATGCATATACTCAAAGGAGGTTAGAAATGGATAAAAATGGCTTGAAACATGGCTCATTCCTATAAAGGCCATTCATGATCTCTATGGGATAAAAAAAGGATTGATTTAAAGGTGGTATTTTAAGGAAAATTGGCTTTCCAAAAGATACCTCAATCATTTTAAATGTGTTTTTGCATAGTCATTGCTTGGATAAGTTTCAATTCAACTTATTGTTGGTTACATGTACCAAGATCATCCAAGAAATATGCTCAAGAATAAATAGGAAGTACATGATCTATAAATCCTCTTGGGAATGAAAAATATAACATTGAAAAATCACTCATGGTATGACTAATAAATCAATTCACATGAATATCATATATTCATTGCATGAAGTATGGTTGAGAAATATCATTTACATGAATCAATTAATTCCTTCAAAACATGAGTCATTACTTCCTTATCCATGCTTCATTTTAAAAATTCAATTATTAATTTTAATCATTTAATCATATCAACATTTAAATCTAAAACATGGAATCATAGGATTCCCAAGAAACTCAAGACTCTTTGATAAGTCAAGTAAAACATGAATTCAAGTGTGGGCATCCAGTTTTATCTTTAAAGATAAAAACATGTTGTGGACAAAAATGTGGAGAGTTTAAAAGATAAAACACTAAAATTGAACACCCTTTTCCATGAAACTTGGTCCTTCCCCTTTACTGTCTAGGGTATCCTTCTACCGTCATGATCCAACAAAATAAAATTACTCAATTAGTCACAATTATCATCGCATTTAATCTCAAAATAAAAGAGAGATGGGGACAAATTCTAAATTATTTCAATGAAAATAAATTGGAATATTAATTCCTAGTTTTCAAGTAAAGAAAAATCTTGGCATTATCCCTCAAGTGGGCCATGAATTTTGACTACCTCTAGAGGTCAGTACCTACTGTAACCAAAATTCTGATGGAGGATAAAGCTTATTTGATTTGAACGACCACATGTGACTTTTCCCAGCTTTTTCTTCATCCTTTTGGGATAGAGTACACCATATCCCCCATTTACAATGAGTTATAACTTGCATGGTGGGGGTAGGATGGATTATGAATCATCCCATTTCATTACTGATACTTTTGCAACCTCTTATTCTCTGTCCATTAGTTACTTAAGGTATGCTTCAACAAAATAATAGTCAATGGGAATGTCAGATTTTAATTCAATTTGAATAATATTAAAAAAATGAAGTATCAAGAAAAAATTCTTCACCATCAAAGAGTCTTTTTTCATGGTTTCCTTAGGGAAATACACTAGAATCTCTTCATGAACTCCCTTCAATAAATATTCAATGTATCTAGGGAGCTTCATATGTTCCTCATCATGTGCACATTGAGGTTCTCCTTCATCCTCCAAGGAATAGTTGAGGTTTTCTAATTCTCTATAATAAAAACCACATGGAGTGATGTAGAATTAATTTTCAATAAAATTGGAAGGGATAGATACAATGAATGGTTCAACGCCCTGATTCGGTTCAGCTTAAATCTCTTCCTTAGTGGAATGTACCACTTGGAGTATACTCTTTGAGGATAGAGGTAGGTAGTCAGGCTCCTCCATCTTGACTTTAAATTCCACCACATGGGTGGTTTCTTTTTTCAGTGGTGCTGAATCTTATTCTTTGTAATGTATCGGTATGTTAGGTAGTTCTGCATATTTAATCAAGAATTTATCCAAACATTGTTGATCTCCCACTTATAGCTCAAAAAATTCGTCTTCCTCCCTTGCTTCCTCTGGTTCTTCATTTTCAAATATAAGTGGTTAAAATTATTCCACCACTTTCTCATGTTCTTCCTCTGGATTAGGGTTGAGTTGCTCTACTAATGCAGGAAAATAATCAAAAGCTATATTAGCCTTTCTGGTTAGTTGTTCATTGCTTTCTCTAAGTTCAGGCATCTGATCTCTTCTAAAATATTCATCTTCTTCTTGTTTTTGTTGCTGCACCTATGAGTAATTTTACCATGAATAATATTCTGAATTTGAATACATCATGGAAGTATTTTTTAGTTTTTTTAAATAAAATTATATATAACTAATATGTGAAAATAGAAAAAGTAAATGAACTAATGATTGGATCCCCAAAAATAGTGTCAGTTTTGGCGCACGTCTGTTGTGGCGTGTAGACAAAAATAATTATATTTTTCCATGTGCAGAATAGTGGCTGACCAGGGTCATCTCTCTTGAAGATCCTTCTTAATGTAGTACACATAATTTATTTAATTCACCTATTCTATCTATTTTTTGTTTTTGTTTATTAGATGAAAGTGATTAAATTTTTTTTGGTTTTTTTATTATTTAAATTAAAGACATGTGAAGAAAGAATTATAAATTTATACTAAGATTCAAGACTAAATAGAATGAATTAATAAGAAAGAACTTGGTTTTGGGGGTTGACTAAATATTCAATCATTAATCTCCTTTATATTTTTTAATTCAGTTTGATAATCCAAATTTGAAATATTATGTTTGAACTAATATTATTTATTTATAAATTGTGTAATATCATTGAATGTTTTTTCACTCTCAATTCCACCTCCTCCTTTAATCAATGTTGGTGACACACCTTTGTCAAGAATGTGTCATCTTCCAGGACCCGGTTCAATTGAATCTTTTTTATCCATTTATTATCCAAACTCCAATGTGTGATAAAATAACCAATTGATAGAGGAAAAAGTATTAAATAAAATAATATGGATAGGTTGAGTTTCATGTTATCGGTGGTAGTCACAACATTAGGGACATTTTAATTACCCGTGCATGCTACTCAAAGATATCTACAAACATAAAATTAAATATTAAAGAAAATTCATGATCACATTCACCACACCTTTGGACATGTATTGGGGTTATCCTCTCATTTCTGATAGTAATAGATTACTTGGTGGAGTGGGTGGAAGAGAAGAGAGAGACTGGGAAAGAAATGAAGAAAAGTGGGTGGAGAAAAACAAAGGCATGGTTTGATAAAACTAAAATTTGAATTACAATTGAAAAATAATACCAACCTAAAATTATAATAAAATAAAATGAATAAATGGGGTGGGAAGAGAGGTGTATCATCATCCCATGCCCCGTTGGGAACCCTCCTAGGCTGTTGGTGTCGAGCTGATGATTTGGGAAGGAGGCGAGAGCCTCCTTTTATAGGAAGAATTATATCCCCTAAAAGTTTGTGCGTTGTTGGAATAATAAATTGTTGATTAACACATGGAATCAGTCATAAAAGTTCTTCCTAAATGTGTTTTCGGTTCAACCTCCACATTTCATCTCATTTAGACATAGTATTAAGGAGGTATAAAATTTTCATTGAATAAGAGTTTTATGGCCGAAATTTCCAGGAAGCTTCCTTCAAATGTATAATGATCAATGGAAACCTTAATGACTTAAAAACTCCCCCAAAATTGTTTTTGAGTCATTAATATTTGTCCTAGTGATATTCCTGGCAGAATAACCTAAATTAGAGGCGAGGATACCAATTTGTGCATCCGTTATGGTGGTGGAGTCCATATTGTCCGCCCGGAAAAGTTTCCAAATTCAATGAATTTTTTGGACTAATAGATCTTCGAATCTGCTCTAGGTCATAAAGATAGAGTTGAAGGAAATAAAATAAGTATTATAACAAAATATTAATCAGTAATTTTTTACTTATAATTTTTAATAAATGACAAAAACACCCTTCTGGTAAAAATCATTCAAAAATAAAAAATTATTCATTTTTCTCAATTTTGCTCATAATCATTATAAAATTCAAATTACCCATTATTTTAATAAAATGTTGAAATAAAGGGGTTTTATCATCAAAATAATTAAATAATACCCATTATTTGATAAAAAATATGCACATAATGTTTCATTGTCAGAGATGTCCTGCCTCCTTGTCTTGTGTTATCATAATATGTCTGCCTAAATTGATTAAATGCTTAAATGGAACTTATTAAACGAGTGGGTATACTTATTAGTTGTTTTCAGATTTCTAAAATGGTTTTTTGGTAATTATGATTAATGGGTGGGTATATCCATTTGATGTGTTAAATGGAAATTGGTGATGAGTGGGTGGGTATAACCATGTGACATGATTAAATGGAAGTGGAGTACATGAGTGGATATACTCATGAGATGTAATGGTTTAAATGAGTAGGTATACTCGTTGAATGGTTTTGAATGTAATTTTTTATATGAGTGGGTAGACTCATATGGTTGAAAATTGTTAAATTTATTGAATGGTTGATGATTTACATAGATTCAAAGGACGGATGTACATGGATTTGGAACGCAGTGGTGGACACCTTGGTTGAGTATTCACTTTGGGTCTTGATTCTATGGAATGTCTCGGGATTTGTTTTCCATTAGATCCAGCTTGATTAGACTCGCATAGGACATTCTGGTACACATGCTCCTAGGACTCCAACCAGTGCCTATACTGAGTTTCTATCAAGATGATACTAGGACTTGATGATGATGCCATGGTCTTCAATACATTGGATTCAGCCCTTCATGGTTTAGACTTCCATATATGGAACGATCGTGGGATATATGATTCTGTTTGTATGACAAGGTCGTGGGTTTTTATTTGGTTTTCATTATAGAGTAAGGTTGTGTGGACATGAAATGGATTTTTTTACGACAAGTTTGTGTTGTTTATTTATATTTCCTATAGGTTCCTTTTTAGGATCTGCCACTTATTGCAGGGAGCCACAAGAGGTTGTTTAGTATAACAAGTTTTCATTGGTTATGTGCCTTGGGATTTCACACTTACATTACTTCTTACTTTACTTGTTTCACATATTTCATAGTGTGGCTTAGAATTTTATAGATCTTTGGGTAAAACCCTTCTGGGATGTTTATCTCACACCATGTTTGGGCCTCCTTGGGGACCCAAACAAATTATATGGTTTTAGGTGGTAGTAGGGGAAAGCACCCTAACACTAGTTGTTTATCATTTCTATAGAGCATAGGTGCATGAGACCCAGATGAGGCTTGTGATGATACTGTGACACTTTTTGATCTTTTTGGATTTTGGATACTTCTATTGTACATTATTTCCATGTATATTTTTAGGTTGTTTTATAGATACATGTATCATTTTCATCATGGTATATGAGACACTTATGGATTGTTATATATTCCTATCTTGCTTATCTATTTTACCTATTGTCTACTTATTTTATATAATTTTGCTATTGAATTTTATTGACTTCCTCTATGATATACTCTGGTAATTAGGGAATAGTATCCCCAATAACTCAACTAGACCCTCACCACTAGTCGGAAGCATCTGGAATTTGAGGAGTTCGCTTGAGGTCATGTAGCCAACTGGGCATGGGGAACTGTTAAGTGGCATCCGAGTTCAGGATGTTACAAAGTGGTATCATAGACAATTTTTTTCTAGTATTATTTACTAGTTGGAGACAATAGATAGGGATATGAAGTAAATTAGAATTTGTTAATGAGCTATGCTCGAGCGTAGCTAACCCATGTATAGGAAAAATCCAAATTACCCTAATTGAAATTGCTATTTTCGGGTTTTGACTATTATAGTTGATTAGGTTTCACCATTAGGAGACACACATGATTTATGCTAATACTATTGATGCAATTGTGGGTTCTATTTTTTTGCAACCTGATGAGATGAGGGTATTCAATCTCATGCATCATATAGTCGCTTGTTAGAAATCACATATCATGAATTATGTAATTCCATTTAAGATGAATTATTTGACACATGCTATTGTGATAGGTGCTCTAATTTTTGTTCCTGATTTTGTGATAGACCTTGTGCAGAGTATATATAAGTGACATCATCTTTCAATTCATAAGGTGTATGGGCCCTTATGAAATTGAAAATGATGAAACTTTTAAATTAAAATTTAAAAGTGAATTTGATGTGTATGGATTATATGGGCATCAACGTTTAGTTCATGAGGTGTTATGGGTCCTCAAGGATCAGAACATGGTGGACCATTGGTCAAATCATGTCAAATAATGACTATTAAATGAAAATAAATGGATAATAGAGACTTGAACTACCCCCAGATTGCGAGTGGTTGAGAGGTAGTGTTTCTAGTTGTGTTGTGGTTTTTCTTCATACAGTCATGTATTTAGGATTAGGTTGTGTGTTATGACTTGTTTATAGGAGGGTTTTGACCTATCCTACGCTTTTGAGATGCGACTTTGATATCATTCGTTTCTGAGGTGAGTGTTTGGCATTGTAGAGGCATGTCACCATGAAGACCTCCAATGGTATGCCAAGAGGGTGGCGATGTCCATGCTTCGAAGATGGTGGTCCATGAGATAATAGTGGATCCACTTTTAATGATTTTTTTGGTACAATAGACTATTTAAGACATAGGTGTTGAGGCATAGTTCCACGAGGGGTTATTTTTCTATATGTAGAATTTTGAAGGAGCATCGTCGCCTACTATAACTATGGCTGAGCTGACATGGGTGTTCTAGCAGCTAATGCATTTCATGTTTTTGGGGGATGATGGTCCACAAGCTTCTCAATTGTGGCTTGAGACCACACTAGCTATCTTCGAGCATATGGAGACACCACTTGAGAGGAGGGTCAAGCTCACCCCTTATATGATACAAGAAGTAGTAAAGTACGGGTGGGATGTTTTGAACTAGGATGAAATGCTACAAGATATGGGTTGGAATGATTTCCATACCTACTTCCTTGACTAAATTTACCCCAAGAGACTATGGGTAGAGTGAGTTAGTGAGTTCATGTGACTAGAGCAGGGCACTATGATGGTTATAGAGTACTCAAAATAATTTATAGAGTTGCATAGTTTTTCACTGATGTACCTTACTGAAGAGCTGTCGATAGCGAGATGCTTTCATGAAGTCCTCTGACATACTATCAAATACCAGGTCAACATGTTTAGGTTCACCACTATCACTGAGATTGTGAATCAGGCACTGATTATAGAGTGGAACCTGAGGGAATTTGAGGATATAGAGTAGGAAAATGTTTCTTCTCAACCTAGTGGTTCTACATCATCAGGAAGGAAGCAACATTTTGATGCTTTACATTAAATAAGCATTAGTTAGGCTATGAGTGCTAGTAGATATATGTTTTTTCACTAGTGTGGAAGGAGAGAACAAATGAAGAATCAGCGTGACTGTGACCCAGTTGAGTGCCAAACTTATAGAGGGATGGGCCACATGAAATGGTTTTGCAGGAATTTCCCTCCAGTTGTGAGTGGTAGGGGGTCGACTCTGATGTCGTGTTCAGGAGTTAGTTTTAAGATCTATGTCAAGCAGGGAGCGAGAGCAATGTATGCCAATCAGGCTGCATAAATAGTGGTCTTTGCTGAGGTAGCCATACACCAATTACTCCTATACATAGAAGGGTCCCTACTCTGAGCAGTGAGGTTGTTTCACAGGGTCGTGGTATAGGTCAATTATATTATGTACAACCTACCCCTGAGGAGTCGGGTTTCATACCGTCTACAGTGAGAGGAATGATCTAAGTAGCCTCTACTATTGCATCTTCTCTTTTGGATATAGGTGTATCTCATAATTTCATATCCGCACCTATGGTGAAAATACTTGGGCTTGTTTTTTGGTATTTTGAAAGAATTTAATGCTAGAAATACTATTGGGAATCAAAATGGATGATGTGATCAGGTGCAGGGAGTACCCCCTCGAGGTTGGTGGGTGTCACTTCATTTGAGATATTTATGTCTTTGAGATGATAGGGTTTAACGTTATTCTTGGGATGGACTGTTTAGTATATTATCAATATTACATTGTCCACTATCGCCTAAGGGTAACTTTCATATCACCAGAGGAAGCAGTGTTTACTCACAAGAGTGAATGGGGTGTCCTGGCAAGCTGAGATGGACTAGATCATCATAAGTCGATCATAATGACAGCCTAGATTACTATTTTTAATTTTTTATGATCAGGGAGTGAGTTAGGTAGACTTTCCTCTAATGGTGGATCATTTTAGGGACATGTTCCCAGATGAATTTTCTAGTTTACCTCTCGAGAGATACATTGAGTTCTCCATTAAACTAGTGTTACGAGCCTCACCAGTATCCATTTCTACTTACTAGGTGGCTACGATGGAGTTGTAAGAAATTAAGTGGAAGCTAGAGTATTTGGAGGAAAAGGTGTTTATCTGACTTTATACTTATCTTTGGGGTTTTCTAGTTCATTATTCAAAAAATGTGGATATAACTCTTAGGCCATTTGGTGGTTAATGTAATTTGAATCAGGTAATAGTTAAAAATTGATACCCCTTTCCACAAATATATGAAATGTTGGATAAGATTCTAGGATCCTGAGTATTCTTGAAAATTGAATGAAGGTTAGGATATCACCAGTTACATATTTGACCCACAGACATAACTCGTAAAACCTTTCATTGTAGGTATTGTCTATATGAGTATCTTGTTATTCCATTCAGTCTCACAAACATGATAGTAGTTTTCATGGTGCTGATGAACCGAGTGTTCCATCCTTAATTGTGACACATCATGTATTGGGATGGGAGTAGTGCTGATGTAGGGGGATTGAGTTTTGGCATATGAGTCTCAATTATTAAGGCCAAGTGAGAGGAATTACCCTATGCATGATCTTGAGCCAGATGCAGTAGTTCATGCATTTCACTATTGGAGACATTATTTATTGGGAGATCATTTTTTTGTTTATATAGATTACAAAATCCTGAAGTATATATTTACTCTGTATTATTTTGATATGGGGAATAAATGTGTGGTGGAGTACCTACAGTCTTTTGACTTCAAGTTTGAATACATTACTGGTAAAGGTAATGTAATGTTCGATGCACCGAGCACATGGATTTAGATACAGATAGTGCAGCAGGCAAGTAGTGTGTGGAAACTTATGGCGTTATTCTCTATGATCTATATGGAGGTGCACAACCGTTAGGGATAGAAATATCTAACATCCATAGTTGTGACCTCTACCCTATTGGATAATGTAAGCATGAGGCAGTTATCAAATTCATAGGGTCTAGTCCTATTGGAGAGTGTTGAAGTTGTGGACCCTCCACCTAGTTGGACCATAGGTGTTGATGAGATCTTACATATACATGGATGTGTTTGGGTTCCAGTGGATATATGCGGGGATATGATGTGGGAGTTTCATTCTTCATCTTGGGCATTACTTCCCGGATTCACAAGATGTACCATGACTTGCATCATCAATACTAATGGCCAAGTATGAAAGGTGAGGTAGCTAGTTATGTTATGAGGTGTTACACCTGTCAGCATGTGAAGGAGGAACATCAACGACCAGCCATGATTTTATAGCTATTACTTATTCCCAAGTGGAATTGAGATGATGTCATAATGGATTACATGAATGGTTTACTAAGGTCGCCTTGAGGTAACGATGGTGTGTGGGTTGTTGTTGACGGGATCAAAAAGGTTGATCATTTATTGCCGATCAAAGATACCTTAGATGTTAATTTTCTTGGAATGTTATATATCCATGAGATAATACAACTTCACAGGTTCTCACACAATATCATTTCAAATAAGGATTCCCACTTTACATCACATTTATTATAGAGTTTTTAGAGGGAACTGGGTACATAGGTGCTTCTGAGCACAGTCCACCACACTCAGACTGATGGCCAATCAGAGTGTATGATACAAGTGCTAAGGAACCTGATGAGAGAATGTGTCCATGATTTTGAGGGATCTTGGGAGAGACACATTCATCTAGATGATTTCTCCGATAATAACAATTATCAGGCAATGATACAAATGACTACTTATGAGGCTTTGTACAGTAGGCTATGCCAATAACCCTTGTGATGGCTAGAGGCAGGTGAGGTTGCCTTACTGGGACTTTATCTCATGAAAGAGAATTCTGAGTAGATTCAGTTGATCCAGAAGCTGATGGCTACTGCACAATGTTGATAGAAGTCTTATTTCGATCACCGTATATGACCTCTAGAGTTTGAGGTCAGGGTTCATGTCATTTTATGTGTTTCACTAAGGTTGGGACATTGAAGGATCATGATACGGGGTAAGGTTTCACCACTATATGTTGGGCCATTCAAGATTCTTGAGAGAGTCATATCAGTAGACTATTAGTTTTAGTTACCTCAGAGGTACTAATCCATGCATGACATCTTCCATGTATCACAACATCACCATTATAATTCAGACCCATCTCATGCTTTTCAACCCAAGGAGGCTGAGCTACAATTTGATGCATCCTTCAAGGAGCATCTAATTTGTATTGTTGATAGTAGCATGAAGGTTATACAAGGATAGTCATTTCCTCTCATATAGGTTCTATGGAAACAAGACCGTTCACAAGACGATACCTAGGAGCGGGTGGCCGACATACGTGCTCAGTAATAGGAGTTTTTTAAATGGATCTTGACAACCCTTTAGAGGGAAATTCAGAGAAGAATCTCTTTAAGGGGGTAATAATGTATGATCCTAGGTTTTTCTTGAGGTATGAATATTTTACATTCTTTTTTGGCTTAGAACCTAAGCTGGGCCATGGTCTGGATGGGTTTTTTTTGGGAAATAATAGGCAAGAAGGTTGTGTACTGGTTGCAAGCCAATTACACGATGTGTAAATAAATTACAAACTGTGTAATCTGGTTTCATAACATGTTCTGGTATTTTTAGGACCTTTCACGATGTGTAAGGGGTTTACCCCCATTAACGGAAAACCGAGAATTATACACCATTTAAGTAAATTACTTATCATGTAATTGCCCAACTATGTTTTTAAAAAATAGAGGCAGGGACTCTATTTTTCGGACAGAAGCCTTTTTTCTCTCTTTTGAAGACTAAAAACTTTCTTATTTAGCATTTCTGATCTAGAACCCATTTCGATTCCATTTCATTCCCTATCATTTTTGTTGGAACCATTATGGTACGATATGGATCCCTTTTTAGCCATTCTTGATTCTTCAGAACAACAGTTGCATTGTTTGGATTTAGGATTTTATGCCCTAATTTCTTGTTCATCATATGTTCTTTAGATTTATTCCCAACCAGGATGAATCGGGGCTTGATACTAGATGATAACTCCGCTAATGAGATAAGGTATGTTATCTATACTTTTATTTTGGCTTTTGATTCTTTATAGATCTATTGACCTTTTTTCTTCCCACTGGACTTTTTAGCGTGGGCCCGATTTTAAATTGTTAATCTAAAATAGATGAGGTAAGACCGGTTTGGGACTCCCTTAGGTTCTTTGGGATAAGTTTGTGGTTGCTGACCCAGCCCAAGGAAACCCATAGGGTGCACCATTCCTTTACATTGGTTTTTAGCATTGATGAACTACCAATGGGGTGTAACCTCGAGTTTTCCTAGATTAAGGAAGATCGGTTGTTCTTAAATGAGGCCGAATTATATACATAGGAGATATCATGCCTCCTTATCTTGTGTTATTATAATATTCTTTCTCTAACTTGATTAATTACATAAATGGAACTTTTCAAATTAGTGGGTATACTCGTTGGCTATTTTTATATTTCTTAAATAGTTTTATTTTTAATTGTGATTAATGGGTGGTTATACCCATGTGATGTGTTATATGGAAATTTGTGATAAGTGGGTGGTTATATCCATGTGACATGATTAAATTAACGTGGAGTACATGAGTGGGTATACTCATGAGATGTAATGGTTTAAATGAGTGGGTATACTCATTGAATTGTTTTTAATGTAATTGATTATATGAGTGGGTAGACTCATATGGTTTGAAATTGTTAAGGGCATGGAATGATTGATGATTTACATAGAATCCATGAATGGATCTTCATGAATCTGGAATGCGGTAGTGGACACCTTCTCTGATTATGCACCTTTGTTCTTTAATCCATGAGATGTCTTAGGCTTTGCTACCCCTTGGATATAGATATCTTGGACTCATGTAGGACATGTTGGTACACATGCTCCTAGGATTCCAATCAGTGCCTATGCCAGGCTTCCATCAAGATTCTCTTAAGACTCAAAGAGGATGCCTTGGTCTTCAGCACCATAGATCCAGCCCTTCGTGATGTACACTTCATTATATGGAATGACTGTGGGGTATATGATTGTTGTTGTATGACAAGGCTGTGGATTTTTGATATAGTTTTTTTTATATGGTAAGGACGTGTAGACATGATATGGATGGTTTTGTGGAAAGGATGTTTTGTTTGTTTATATTGCTTGTATATGCCTTGTCAGGAGACGAAAGTTGCTGCAGGGATCCACAAGAGGTTGTTTAGTATTACTTGATTGTAGTTGTTATATGCCTTGGGCTTTCACACATACATTACTACTTACTTTCACTTGTTTAGCATATTTCATAGTACATCTTAGAATGATATAGATTGTTAGGTGGAAACCTACTAGGATGTTAATCTGAAATCCTATTTGGGCCTCCTTGGGGACCCAAAATGATTACATAGTTTTAGGTGATAGTAGGGGAAAGCTCCCTAAAACTATTTGTTGATCATTGTTTTAGAGCATGGGAGCATTGGAGTAAGATGAGGCTTGCGATGCTACGAGGGAACTTTTCTGTCGTTTTGGATTTTAGATACTTGTATTTTATTATAATTCTATGTACCTATTTTGGATATTTTCTAGATACATGTATCATCTCCATCATGGTATATGAGACAGTTATGGCTTGTTACATATTCTTGTCTTGCTCGTCTATTTTATCTATTTTCTGATTATTGTATGTGCTTCAACTATTTAATGTGATTGACTTCCATTGCGATAAATTATGGTACTGGGGGTATAGTCTCCCAAATGACACACCTTGTCTCTAACTGGTAGTCATAAGCCTCTGGCATTTGGGAAGATGTGCTTGAGGCCATGTAGCCTATCGAGACCCGAAGCTTAACGTACATGGACATTACATTACATTAGCGGAATACATAATGCATAACAAAAACAGACACACAAGGACCGTAATAGTTTAGTGTCTTTGGAAACTTGGAACGTAATCTTCTAATCGCGGTGAAAGGTCTTCAACATCTCCCATAAAGATCTTCCCCCTTTTTTTCTTACCTATAACCATTCATTATATCCTGGGGAAAAGAAAACATAAAAAGGGTGAGCTCAAATGCTCAGTATGGGAAAGCATGGATAAAATAAAACATACCGTATACATTTGAACTTAAAAACACGAACATAATGTTTAAACATCAAAATATTGAGCAATGACATAAAACATGGAAGTACGCAAGGCATAGATCATAATGAAACATTAATAATGATAAAATATCATGGGAATAAAACATGTAACTATGGAAACCATTAAGCACATGATATGATTTCCATAGTAGCCAAGGCATTGCTGCCAAGACCATCTAAGTGGACAAAGTCCCTTTCTGAATCGAGTTCACTCCTCGTTCTAGTCCTTTATTACTGAACCGATTTAACTTTCCGTTCCAGCCATGTATATCTCATGAGATATAAATCTTTACCCAATGCATTGGAGGGAGATATAGTTCCCACCCATCTCATAATGAAATCATTCTTACTTGTGCCAAAAAATAATCATACATCATTCATAATAACCTAATAAATAAAATGTGTTTCATAAACATCATCCCATAATCATATAAAAGAAATGGATATCATTTCATAATAAGAAAAGTGAAACCATGTAAATCATAGAGACATGAAACTTGAAACTTACACATATGAAATAATGTTATCTTAGATGGAAAATGGTTTTGATAAAACACTAGAAATGAATTCTTGAGAAAAATATCCATTCTTCTTCAAAATCATTTTCTTTTCAGAAAAGGGTTTATTGAAAATAATCATGAAAACTTGTAGAATAAGCTTTTTAAAAATGAGGTGTTATGAAACCGTTAAAATCCATTCACGCCGTATAAGTTAAAAATAACATTTTTCTCATACTTTTGACGGAAAAGTCAAAAAGTATCTCTTATGGTAAACAAAAGAAAGATTCCTTCCAATCCTTGTGGTAAAAGTCATAAAAGGATAAAAATGACTTTAAACATACATGTAAGAATACTAAACATTTTATGAAAACAATTTTAGAAAACATGGACATGGATGATAAACATAACCCCAATAAATAATTACAAATAAGCAATCTCGGATAAAAATGAGATTTGAAAAATTATCCCTTACCTTAGGTCCGATTTGCTTCGTAAGTGTCCGAAACTACTGTATAATGATTTAAATAATGGTATTGACTAATTCCAGAATCATACATATTTTTATGATATAATATATGGTTCACTTATGACTTTATTTTACCCGTTCTTTTGTAAATTTCCTGTTAAAGAGCGTTTTGGGTAAAATCGTTTCATTTGTTGTCCGTGTTTTGACTTGTAATTATTCACATGATTACATAGATCATGATTAATTAATTACACAATATAAAACATGATTTATATATAATATATATTCAGAATATACATATATATAATAGATCAGTAAATGGAAAGAAATACACCGTTCATGGAGACGGTAGGTCGTACGTACGCATGATCGTTGTTTTCGTTTCCTTATTGAGTTGAATGGAATTAAGTAGATGACATACATATATATACACATAAATCCAGTATCATTATTATGTCATATATTTCATGATTACTTATTATATATACTTTATAATCATTCATGAATGGTTAACGTGGAGAATGAATCTCATCGTGTCGTGGAGACGGTAGTCCGTACGTACGCACGAGCGATGATATCGTTTTCATGATCGTTGAATTGTATTGGAGTGTATTTATACTATTTCAGAATCAATATCACATTACAATAGTCATATATAGTCATTATTTTCACCATTATACCCATCCAAGTAAGGTGGTGGTGGAAAATAGATTACACCATGGCGTGGAGACGGTATTTCGTACGTATGCACGCGCAGTGATTTCGTTTTCCGTAGGATGGATAGATGGTGAAATAGGGTTGTTTCATAATTATAATAACATATCAGTATATGAGTGATACTGATTTTATTACTTCTTCATGAAAAAACCAAAGAAGAAGAAGTGGAAGAAGAAATAAAGTTGAAAGAATCAGTAATGGACATTACCTCTTCTTTGAAGCGCCTCTTTGAGATCTCCTTTTAGGGCAGTAAAATTGGTATTTGAGGAAGACCAGAACCTCTAGGATGTTTCTACGGAAGTGGAGAAGATAATTTGGCAGGGTTTGGCCGAGATTTAAGGCTCAAAGTGGTGTGAGGAAGAGAGGGAGGAGATGCCCTTTTATATGGGAGGAGAGGGGCACCTTTGGAATAACTAAAAATATTATTTTATTATAAAGCCAAATTCGGTTTTCAATAGCTCCAAATTGATTTATTTCGACAATTAGGTGGGGATGGGTCGAAATCCTCTCATCCAATAGAATTTGGACAAGTTTAGTTTACTATTTTAACCTTATCATTTAGTTTTAACTTTAAGTTAGATAATTTTACTTTTACCGTGTCTTTTTGTGTTCATACACTATAAAGTTAATAAACTTACTATAACAAGCCAAACGAATCCCAAGTTGTTTATTATTAATATATATAACCTTATCTATGTCATTTTTTCGAACATTAGATTTTTAGGAATAAAATAAAAATTAATAATATAATATTTGTTTTGAAAACTATTTTATGTCAATTTTGACACTATTTAGTAATTGATTATTTTGAAAATCATAATAGAATGATTAGTTCAAAAAAAGTTAATTAAATCAGTACTAACATGTCATATTAACCTAGAATATTAGTGGAATTCATAAAAAGTCATAAATTACATTTATTTGGGTATTTATAACATCAATTATGTCAATATTTCATTAATAAGATAATTACTACATCATCTTTGTGTCGTAAATAAATTAACTTATTTAAAGTCTAAAAATTACAAATAAAATATAATTATGTAGGAAATATTTTTAGATTTATAATTAATATTTATAGTCGAATTTATCTTATGTATAACCCTATATTAAAAATGATATACTTATTAAACATTGATTTTAACTATTTTAACCCTTCTTTAAATATATTAGTAATAAATGTCCTAATCTAATCCATGTGGGCCTAAATGGTCATATTTAATTCCTAAGTTTGTTTTTTGGTCTAATTACACTTATCCAATAGAATTAGGACATGTTTTAGGGTAATAATAATATCATTTTTACCCTTAATTACCCTATTTACTTTAAACCGTGGTAAAAAAAAGTAAAAAGATACTATTCACCAAAAATTATTTTCATCTCATTGAACCACATATTACTTACTGACATCAACCGTGTCTCTCGGAATTTTGAAATTCCACTCACAGAAGCGGTAAAATTATGGTTTATGAAAAATTCATTTTTTTAACTACCACTTAGTTGTTTCACTATTCATCAAAAAAATGAAAGTTTCTAGAAAAATACCAAAAATTAGGCCGAAGATATATTTGATATTATGAACTGAAAAATGATGTCTATTTTACCAAATAAAAAATATATCAGTTGCATTACTTAATTTAAAAATTAATTACCGTCGTCAAAACAAATAGCGTGTTCTTAAGAGATAATAACTATCAAAAGATTGACACTTGTTTATGTCTGGTTTAAATGTGAAATTACATCCAATGACCAACATTGTTTTAAATTGTAAAAATATATTCTAAATATACCTTAAAACCACTCATATTAATAATTTATCACTACTAATTATTTCGATTAAAAAGGTTGTTTTTAATTAAAATTTAGTAATTTTCACTATTCATCATAAAATGAATGTTATCCGAAAAGTACCAAAATTTCACCCTAAGCTAATTTAGATATTCCGAATCCAAAAATGAAGTCCATTTTGAATGATAAAAATTAAAAAAGTTCAAAAAGTGGTTATTACTATTCATAACGGCTAGTTTTAATAATATTTTTATAGCATATTGTTGTTTAGTGAAACTCAGTATTGCGTACTACACACGCTATCGAGGAAGGTCGTGATGGCGTGTAATGAATGGAAATTCAAGGATGCGTGTTGTGCAAGCTTCTTTTGGTGTATCATACAACACAAGACATTAATGAAATTAAAAAGAATATTTTTCATAAAATCTCGGGGTGTTACATTCTACCCCCCTTAAAATGAATTTCGCATTTGAAATTCGTCTGGGTTATAAATGGTTTACTACTCAAAAGTTTCTTTAATATAAACCCATATTGTAAAAAGGAATACCAAAAACAATCTTCAGAAACAAAAGAATGAAACGTAACGGTTACCGAAATAAACTAATCACTGGGTTTCCACATAGGTGAAAATATGGATATGGAAGAGAAATCTAACCATCATGTTCTGATGGAGAGTGGTAGATAACATGGCTATGGAAAAGCCAGCAATCACAAATCCATAAATTTGTTATGATCTAAGGTACCATCTGATTCATCAGATATAAGAGCACTAGGACAACATTTTTGGTTTTCAAGATCATTTCCCTAAAGTTGATGAAATTGGAATTAGAAGAAATACTTTCGTGATTTTGGTATAGTCTCACCGTTGGTCATTCTTTGGACAATTTCCACTTCATCACTTAAAGAAATGAAGTTGAATTTGTCATTCGTGATGTGTTAGCAGATCATGTGATAGAATGATGGGTCATTCCATCTGTTTCAAATAAAAGGTTAGGAAAAATTATCAAATATACATAAGTCCATCTATGGTGAGATTAATCATATATGGTTCCTAAAATGGACTTATACATCTTATATTATACTGCATAATATAATAAAACTATTTTCTACTAAACAGAGACTTCTTATAGGATAGTGGTAGGTGATAAAGGCCAGTCGCTCTTCGGTTGTGGGTTCAATTCCCATAGCCTTGTCCAACGTGATGGGTTGTCGCCCGTACTGCATGTTGTCTTTTTTATAAAGCTGTATTACAATAACATCCCATCAATAATATCGAAAAAATTTCTTTCCTAATTTATTTCCAACATAATCCATTCCAATCATTAGGCATATCTAAATTAATTTAGTCCAAGCTCATATTATAAAGAAAATGATTACTTGGAATGTCACATAACAATCACGTGAATGCCATCATTTATCCTCCTTATATCATAAGATATATCTTGTTGGTCAAATTACAAACATGTTAATACCTTAATCATGTATTCTCTTAAAGAATGAATACCCATTGAACCTTTGTGAAAACATGAATGCAGTTAAAAGTTAACACTTTCCACAAACCAAAATCCTCATAATTCTTTATACTCAAACCATGATATCAGTTAGTCCTTATATCAATCATGAGCTCATGAATACAATCAAACATATCATTATCTTTTTATCCCTTCATTATGCGCATTTCATCTGCTTACCAAAAATATCTCAATCACTTTCCATGGTTACCGGTACCATTGAAAACCACAATAGACCAATACATAAATATTCCAATATTATACGATACTATATACAACATTATTTTGGAATCCCATTACATAAACACTTAATCATTCCCCCACATAGTTGTCATATTCAACATCACCAATATTGATCACATGTGACTTCCCTTTTTCCTTTGCCTTAAGTGGTTGCTCATGTCGATCATCACTAACCCTTGGATTAGGGCATTTATTAGCATAATGCCCCATTTCCTTGCACTTGAAGCATTGAATTGTTGGTGGTGCATTCTCTGCAGTATTTTCTTTATTCACATCATTAGAAACCCTTTTTCCATTACTTCGACACTCAACTACTCGATGACCTCCTTTTACACACTTAAAACATTTTCTAGTCCCTTTAAGAAAATCTCCACCATGCTTCATTCCACACATTGAGCATATGGAAACATTCATCTTCTTTTCACCATTATTCTGAGATTTCTCCTTGAAATCCATCTTTCATTTCTTGTCAAAACCATGAGATGGATAAGTAACACCAACATCCATTTATACCTTAATAGCACAACGCACAATTTCTTCATAGCTACTGAAGTCTATTATAGCTAATTCCCTTCGAAGATTTGGTTTTAAGCCACTAAATAATCGATCAACTTTACTTTCAGGTTGGATGATAAAGCCAGATGCATACCTTGAAAGCCTTGTAAAATTCACTCTATATACACCAACAGATTCATTATCCTTTTTCTTTAGTTTAAGAAACTCTTTCTCCATCTTTGTTCGAAGAATACGAGGGAAGTACTTATTGAAAAATAAGTTCTTGAACTCATCCCATTCCACGGACTCAATTTAATTTCTTGGCCTCGTATTCTTGATAATATTCCACCATTGATCAACTTCACCTTCTAGACGATATAATGCTAAGATGACTTTATCATGTTCAGAACATTGAAGAACTGAAAAGATCTTTTCAGTGGTAATGATCCATTGTTCAGCAACAAGTGGATCAGTAGACCCACTAAAAGAAGGTGTACGTTGCTTCATGAAGGACTCAATAGAATATTGTTCCCTTCTCTGCTCATTTGGAAGTCCAGAATGATTCATAGCTTGTGTAAGTATATCAATAAGATTTTGCACTCCATATCCCATAACATTTGTTTGTTCATGAGGACAATCAATGCATTTTCCATTACATTGATCAACAGGGTTCCTTCGGGTTCCAGCCATCGTCTAAAACCCAAAAAGAATAGTGTGAGAGGAAAAAATCACGCTAGGGAAAACAACATAGTAAAGGGGGAGTACCCTCAATATCTAACATCTTAGGTTAAATTCTATGATCGTTAGCGCAATTCTAGGACTATAACCTATATGTATACTTAACCTTAGAGACATCCCTAGACATACCTTAAAAATATCTCTAGGGATCTCCCTAACGTTTTCACATCCTAGTTTCCAAAGGTTGACTAAACCTTTCCTCTGATACCAACTGTAGAGACCTGAAGCTTAACGTACATGGACATTACATTACTTTAGAGGAATACTTAACACATAACAAAAATAGACACATAAGGACTATAATAGTTTAGTGTCTTTCGAAACTTGGAACGTAATCTTATAATCGTGGTGAAAGGTCTTCAACATATCCCATAAAGATCTTCCCCCTTTTTTTCTTACCTAAAACCTTTCTTTATATCCTGGGGAAAAGAAAACATAAAAAGTGTGAGCTCAAATGCTCATTAAGGGTAAGCATGGATAAAATAAAACATACCATATACATTTGAACTTAAAAACATGAACATAATGTTTAAACATCAAAAGCTTGAGCAATGACATAAAACATGAAAGTACGCAAGGAATAGATCATAATGAAACATTAAGAATGATAAAATTGCATGGGAACAAAACATGTAAATGTGGAAACCATTAAGCACATGATATGATTTCGATAGTAGCCAAGGCATTGCTGCCAAGACCATCTTAGTGGACAAAGTCCCTTTCTGAATCGAGTTCACTCCTCGTTCCAGTCCTGTATTACTAAACCAGTTTTACTTGCCATTCTAGCCATGTCTATCTCATGAGATATAAATAATTACCCAATGCATTGGAGGGAGATATAGGTCCCACCCATCTCATAATGAAATCATTCTTACTTGTGCCACAAAATAAACATACATCATTCATAATAATCTAATAAATAAAATGGGTTTCAAAAACATCATCCCATAATCATATAAAAGAAATGGATGTCATTTCATAATAAGAAAATTGAAACCATGTAAATCATAGAGACATGATACATTAAACATACACATATGAAATAATGTTATCTTAGATGGAAAATGGTTTTGATAAAACACGTGAAATTATTTGTTGAGGAAAATATCATTTCTTATTCAAAATCCTTTTCTTTTCAGAAAACGGTTTGTTGAAAATAATCTTGAAAACTTGTAGAGGAAGATTTTTAAAAATGAGGTTTTATGAAACCGTAAAAATCCATTCACGCCGTATAAGTTAAAAATAACATTTTTCTCATACTTTTGTCAGAAAAGTCAAAAAGTTCCTCGTATGGTAAACAAAAGAAAGATTCTTTCCAAACCTTATGGTAAAAGTCATAAAAGGGTAAAAATGACTTTAAACATACATGTAAGAATACTAAACATTTTAGGAAAACGATTTTAGAAAACATGGACGTGGATGATAAACATAACCACAGTAAATAATTACGAATAAGCAATCTCGGATAAAAATGAGATTTGAAAAATTATCCCTTACCTTAGGTCTGATTTGCTTCGTATGTGTCTGAAACTCATGTATAATGATTTTAATAATGTTATTGACATATTACAGAATCATACTTATTTTTATGATATAATATATCATTCACTTATGACTTTATTTTACCCGTTCTTTTGTAAATTCCATGTTAAAGAGCATTTTGGGTAAAATCGTTTCATTTGTCGTTTGTGTTTTGACTTGTAATTATTAATATGATAACATAGATAATGATTACTTAATTCCATAATATAAAACATGATTTATATATAATATATATTCAGAATATACATATATATAATTGATCAGTAAATGGAAAGAAATACACCGTTCATGGAGACGGTAGGCCGTACGTACGCACGAACGATGTTTTTGTTTCCTTATTGAGTTGAATGGAATTAAGTAGATGACATACAAATATATACACATAAATCCAGTATCATTATTATGTTATATATTTCATGATTAATTATTATATATACTTTATAATCATTCATGAATGGTTAACGTGGAGAATGAATCTCATCGCGTCGTGGAGACGGTAGTCCGTACGTACGCACGAGCGATGATATCATTATCTTGATCGTTGAATTGTATTGGAGTGTATTTATACTATTTCAGAATCATTATCACTTTACAATAGTCATATATAGTCATTATTTACACCATTATACCCATCCAAGTACGGTGGTGGTATAAAATAGATTACACCACGGCGTGGAGACGATATTCAGTACGTACGCACGCGCGATGATTTCGTATCTTGTAGGATGGAGAGATGGTTAAATAGGGTTGTTTCATACATATAATAACATATCAGTATATGAGTGATACTGATGTTATTACTTCATAATGAAACAACCTAAGAATAATAAGTTGAAGAAGAAAAAAAGTAGAAAGAATCGGTAACAGACATTACCTTTTCTTTGAAGCGCCTCTTTGAGATATCCTTTTAGGGCACTAAAATTGGTCTTTGGGGAAGACCAGACCTCTAAGATTTTTCTAGGGAAGTGAAGAAGATAATTTGGCAAGTGATGGCCGAGCTTGAAGGCTCAAAGTGGTGTGAGGAAGAGAGGGAGGAGATGCCCTTTTATAAGGGAGGAGAGGGGCACCTTTGGAATAACTAAAAATATTTTTTTATTATAAAGACAAATTCGGTTTTAAATAGCTCAAAATTGATTTATTTCGATAATAATGTGGGGATGGGCCGAAATCCACTCATCCAATAAAATTTGGACAAGTTTAGTTCACTATTTTAACCTTATCATTTAGTTTTAACTTTAAGTTAGATAATTTTACTTTTACCGTGTCTTTTTGTGTTCTTAAACAATAAAGTTAATAAACTTACTATAACAAGCCAAATGAATCCCAAGATGTTTATTATTAATATATATAACCTTGTCTAAGTCATTTGGCCGAACCTTAGATTTTAAGAATAAAATAACAATTAATAATATAATATTTGTTTTAAAAACTATTTTATGTCAATTTTGACACTATTTAGTAACTGATTTTTTTGAAAATCATAACGGAATTATTAGTTAGAAAAAAGTTAATTAAATCAGTACTAACATGTCATATTATTCTAGAAAATTAGTGAAATTCATAAAAAGTCTCAAATTACATTTATTTGGGTATTTATAACATCAATTATGTCAATATTTCATTAATAAGATAATTACTCCATCATCATTGTGTCATAAATAAATTAACTTATTTAAAGTATAAAAATTACAAATAAAATATAATTATGTATGAATTCTTTTTAGATTTCTAATGAATATTTATAGTCGAATTTATCTTATGTATTAACCTATATTAAAAATGATATACTTATTAAACATTGATTTTAACTATTTTAACCCTTCTTTAAATATATTAATAATAAATGTCCTAATCTAATCCAAGTGGGACTAAATGGTCATACTTTATTCATAAGGATGTTTTTGTTCGAATTACACTTATCCAATAGAATTAGGACTTGTGTTAGGGTAATACTAATATCATTTTTACCCTTAATAACCTATTTACTTTAAACCGTGGTAAAAAAAAGTAAAAAGTTACTATTCACCAAAAATTATTTTCATCTCATTGAACCACATTTTACATGATGACATCATCCGTGTCTCTTGGATTTTTGAAATTCCACTCACAGAAGTGGTAAAATTAAGTTTTATGAAAAATTCATTTTTTTTAACTACCACTTAGGGGTTTCACTATTCATCAAAAAAATGAATGTTTCCAGAAAAATACCATAAATTAGGCCTAAGATATATTTGATATTATTAACTAAAAAATGATGTCTATTTTACCAAATTCAAAACATATCAGTTTCATTACTTAATTTAAAAATTAATTCCCGTCATCAAAACAAATAGCGTGTTCTTAAGAGATAATAACTATCAAAAGATTGACACTTGTTTATGTCTGGTTTAAATGTGAAATTACATCCCATGAACAACATTGTATTAAATTGTAAAAATATATTCTAAATATACATTAAAACCACTCATATTAATAATTTATCACTATTAATTATTTTGATTGAAAAGGTTGTTTTTAATTAAAATTTAGAAATTTTCACTATTCATCAGAAAATGAAAGTTATTTGAAAAGTACCAAAATTTCACCCTAAACTAATTTAGATATTCCAAATCCAAAAATGAAGTCCATTTTGAAAGATAAAATTTAAAAAAAAATTAAAAAGTGGTTATTACTACTCATAATGGCTAGTTTTAATAATATTCTAATAGCATTTTGTTGTTTCGTGAAACTCAGTATTGCGTACTACACACGCCATTGAGGAAGGTCACAATTGCGTGTAATTCAAGGCAAGTCAAGGATGCGTCTTGTGCAAGATTCTTTTGGTGTAGCGTACAACACAAGACCTTAATGAAATTAAAAAGAATTTGTTTCATAAAATCTCAGGGTGTTACATAGCCAACCGAGCTTGGGGCACAGTTGAGTGACATCTGGGTTCAGGATGATACATTTTTATAATGATTCAATGGTTTTAATTTCAAAATTCATTTATGTCATATGAAGATAAAATATTATGTTTAGCATGTACATACTATACACATCTAGATGTGAATAAAAAAATTTTATGTAAAAAAATAAATTCCATTGGGTGATAATTCTTGTAGTGAGATAAATTTTTTAAACTAATAAAAAATACTATGGGTGAGAAAATTCATAAAGTGGGATAAAAATTCTAGTGAGAGATATCCAATTGTTTGAGAGGTTAGAGAGATGGTATTTCTTGGTGACTATTATAGCTTTATAATTGATAATAAAATTATATATGTCACTTTTATGGTAATATTCAGTCAAACTATGTTATCTAGAACTATAAAAAAGAGTGGTCTTAGTGAAAGTTTATTAGTGGAAGTTCTAAAAATCATTACTAAAAAAACATTATTAAATATATTTTAAATATAGGGGTGGTTTCAATGAAATCACTACTGATATTTTAAAACAATAACTGACCCTACCCCCTCCACCTAATTCCCTAACCCCCTCGCTCCCTTGGTTGTGCCTCTCCCCGATGCTAGAGACATCCCCTTCCCCTTGGCGGTGCCTCTCCTCGACGTCGACAATCACCCCTCCCTCTCGGCCTCACCTCTCCCCAACACTGGTGACCACCACCACCTCGATCATGACTCTCCCCCGGTGCTAGTGACTCCCTCCCACCCCCTACCCCCACTGATCCCTCCGCCCCACCTCTCCCTGACGTTGATGACCACCCTCCCCCAACATCGATGACCTACCCTTTCCCTCGATCTCACCTCTCCCCAATTCCAGCGACTGCCTCTCACTATCGATCATGCCTCTCCTCCGAGCAAGTGATTATCCCCCTTCTACCCACCCTATCCCCGATACTGGAGACTTCCCCTCCCCCTTGGTCGCACCTCTCCCCAATGTAGGTGACTGCCCCTCACCCTTGACCCCACATCTCCCCAACACTGACCCCCTTCTCTCTGACAACATACCTCTCCCCCCTTCCCCCACTTCCCCCCGACGGCTCAGCCCTCATCCTCGATGGTGACCACCCCTTTTCCCAATCGCATATATGATCCTCGTGACCCCAACCCCACTTTCTACTAGATGATGACCCCCCAATGACCCCGCTGCTCCTTGATGGGGATCCCCAAAGTTGACTCCTCTCCCCCATTTCTCGGAGAGTGAAATCCCCAATCATAAGGTGTAATTTTTTAATATTGTAAGATTGTTTTTTCTGTATCATTATGTATTATATCATATTGTACAGTCAAATTATAAATTTTATCACTTAGGAATCTTATACACATATCTATCAATAATGCCTATTATAAATGGGGATCATGAATCATTTATATGATGAATGCTTGTTTGTATGTGGGGTTATAAATAGTCTGTAACAGTATGATTAATTTATCCCACATGAATTCTTGGTGAGTAATCCTTAGTGAGTTTTGGATAATGGTTCATTTGAGGATAGGAAACAATTTGGTTTTATTGATTATTCACTAAAGTTTTAGTATGATTTTTCCACAATGGCATGAGACTTTATATGTAAGAACAAACTGAGTGTACATGTATGTTAACCATGAATTTATATACTATAATTATATAATTATATGATAAATTATGTTAACAAGCTTAACGAAGTTAATTGATGTTTACATTTAATTGTATTTGTTTGATTAACCATTTATATCTTTATATCAGAATATACTGGGAGAAGAGTGATAATCCAATACCTATAAAATAAAAGTTGGATTACCTTACCTCTAAACACACCTCACTATGACAAGAGTTTGAAAAAAATATTATGTAATTAAAAAATGATCAGTGGATGGTAGAATAAATGTGTATGTCCTGATTGAAAATTCTAGTGATGGTTAAATAGAAATGAAGTATATGATCATTTTATATAGAAACAATTCTCAGCACAATATGTATGTAAGATTTTCATGGTGGATATATTGTTATGGAAATTAAAAACAAAGATAATCCTATCAACAAAACACAAAATGACCCTCCAGAGGGGAATTCAGTTTGAAATTTGATAAATGAAACATTTTTCATTGCAGGATATAATGTCCAAGATTTTAATCGATCAAAAAACCTTAAATTGACCCTATGAATTTTAATCCTTCTAATAAGTTCAACAACCAAAAAAACGAGCTTTATTAAATACTTGACGACATGAAATAAGAACTGTATGAAGGGTGTGATAAGTATTCAATGTTTTCTTTTCTACTTAATATGTATCATATAAACAGTCTCTGTGAAATTATTGTCAAAGAAATGTACATGATTTTAGAGTTTCATCATGATGCATTTAGTGAAGCTATGATCCTTCCATAATTCTATGAGATTAATAAAGTCATAAATAAACATGGACTGTATTATACAACAATACATGAATTCCTTAATGATTTCATTCATTACTAGGGATAAGAGTCTGAAAAAGGAGAATTCATAAGATTTTATAAAAGTAGATGAAAGTCAATGAACAACAATGAGAGTAAAAATCAATGTAACCCCAAGAAAAAAATGAAAACTCCTACAACATTATTTCATTACTATCCTCTGATATGATACTTGAAATGATTATTCCTGGCACCTAATACTATATACGAAATGAAGTGACATGATCAAGATAGTAATGATGGCTTGATGAGACATCCAAATGATTCAACAACATTGAAAATGTTTGATTCATTATATCTATATTTTTCTTCAAATCTTAAGAACTCACGTTTGGGATTGGATTCTAATGGTTTTGACCCCTTTTGTACTTTAGGTACTAATTATAGTATTTGGATAGTTGTTTTGATCCCTTATAATCTACCTCTATAGATTTGTATGAATAAATATTTTTTTTCAATGATTATTTCTAGAAATAAAATGCCTAGAAATGGGATTGATGTATACCTTCAACCTCTAATCAAATAATTGCGAGAATTATGAGATGATGGAATGGAAACATATGACGCTTCAATGAGACAACTATTAAAAATACCTGCTAATTTAGTATAGAAAATTACTAACATTCCTGGATTAGGAAATTTATCTAATTGGAACACTCATTATAGTTTTGTCTTGTCTAGTTTGTAATTTTTTTCATCAACGATTTACTCATAGAAGAAAATGATGTTTTATGTGTCATCATTGATTTCTTTATTTTTTCTCATAAATATAGGTTTAACAAGACACAATTCAATGAATATATTTAACTAAGAAATCCACTAAAAGTGTTATTAGGTTCAGAAATCATGGGATAATTAATGAGTGTCATTGAAGAATTTGGAAAATATAATTATTTTAAAGAAGGGGAAAAGGGTAAAATGTACAATATTTGAAGCATCTAGAACACAAAAACAACGGGTATATTTTTTCAAAATTCCTTATTAGGAGTTTAATTTGATATGTTATAATCTTGACATAATGAATATTGAGAAAAAATTCAGTGGCAATGTAATTTTCACATTGCTTAATGAGAAGGATAAATAAAAGGATCACTATAATGCTCATAATAATTTGGAGTTAATTAATATAAAGCATGATTTTGGGGAAATTGGGAATGGAAAGTATCCTTCGACTATTTTTACAATGAAAAATCAAGATAAAGATGTATTCCTTCAAACATTAAAGAATTTAAAAGTGGAAGATGGATATTCAAGTAATATATCTAGGTGAATTTACTAAAAAATTGAAAGTTACATGGATTGAAAAGTCACAACTCATGTATTTTGATGGAATAGTTGTTTTCATTGGAATTTTGTAATATGTTAACTGAAAAAAAAAACTATTGTACATTTTTCAAAGAGTTTTGTAGAAAGAATCTAAATCCAATTGAGCTTGATAAACGTCAAGAAAGAATTGTTTTGACACTTTTTTTGTAGATGTTATTTCCCCCTACATTATTCACTATGATGATTCATTTTTTTGTTCATTTGGTTGATGAAGCTAAACTTGGCTGACCAGAACATTATCAATTGATGTATCTAATTGAGTGGTACAATGATATTATTTTTATTTTCATTAGTGAAATTAATTTTATTAAATTATTGCATAATTTTTTTTATATGTTTCTTATTTTTTTCATCAGGTACATAGTTCATTTGAAATCATATATGATGAATAAATATCAACCAAAAGGCTCTATTGTTAAAGGATACATATCCAAAGAGTGATTGACCTTGTATTCAAGGTATTTGGATGGGATTGAGACTCAATTCAATCGTGTTTAATTTTTTGATGATATCTCCACTAATTATCATTTTGAAAACTAGTTATCAATATTTCATTTTATTAGATAACAAATTGGAAAGTGGTCAAATTTTACACTAAATGAATTTAAGTTTTTATAAGCACATAGATACATACTGCTCAGTAGTCTTATTACAGATTCATTTGTTGAAGAATTGCGATGTCAAACAAATATGTGATTAAGGGTTAGATCTTTGAATGAGATGGAATTAAAAAAAGTTGTTAATTAGGAGATTTTCAAATATATCACCCATCAGGTAAGTATATACTCATATTAATATTATTGACATGTAGTTATTTTGTCTATGTTAAAAAAACTTTATATATATATATTTCTAGATAATGAATGTTGAAAATCAAGCTGATATATCAAATGCTTTTATGTTTTTTTTGGCTTGAGGTCCTCTAAGAAAGTCGAGATATCGGATGCCTACAATATCCATAGCTTTAGGTTTCATAAAATTTATCAGGAAGAAGACTTAAAAACTCAAAATAGTGGTGCATTTACACTTAAAGAGGTGGGATATCATGGAAATTTGGATGATATAATTGAATTAAACTATCTTGGTTTGTTTTTGGTTGTCTTATTCAAATGGAAGTGGGTAAATATTGATATGGGTATAATGAATGATTCATTACATTTTAATTATATCAACATCTCTCGATTTATCCATACCAATGATCATGTAGAGAATGATCCATTTATCTTGGATTCCTAAATGAAGATAGTTTATTTTGTGGATGATGAAATACATGAAGGTTAGAGTTTTTTACACTTAAAGTAGAGAGACTTATATGATATGAGTGATGAAGATCAATTTTTACTTTTTGACAGTGAACCTAATAAACCAAAAAACATTGAATAAATTTTTACTGACTATATGGAAACAATAGAACATTCAATAGAGGTTAAAAATGAAGCAATTGTCACAATGGAGGTTTATAATAATGAAGATAATGAAGATGAAGATAATTGAATGAATAAATTGGTAATGATAATATATTACAATTTCTCATTGATAATTGGTCCATATATATGTACATTGTTCTATTTTTTCTTTTTTCTTTTTGTAAAAATTTATTAGATTTTAATTTTCTATACATTTAATATATCTGAACCAATTGAATTGCAAGATTGCTGAGAACAAATAAATTTCAAAATCGTTGCTGGTTATCATCTCAGATCACACCACAACTACTGTGATCTTCAGTGGATCTGAGTGATTCGGTTGTAATTGAGACTACCAGTGAGCCTGCCATTCCCCAGATGTTTTTAGTATCCCACCATCCAATTAACCTCCAGCAATGGAGCAGTTGTTCATCCCTTCATCTAGTGGATATCGTTGAGTTACTATTATTGGTATGTTTATCATTGTAAAAAAACTATATATTTTATTAATTGTTTAATTTATTTTTGAAATGGATAAAAATAAAAATAGAAGATATATAAATATGAACATGAAAGATGTATGAGACCTGAAGGAATTCAATATTATCATTCTATTTGATGAGTTTCGGGTGCCTACTGATGATGTTTCCAGAATCTCTGGGTAGATTATTAGGCATCTTATTTGTGATACAATGAGAATTCCTATTGTTTAAAAATATTGGAGGCATATTCCTACAACTTGTTAAAATGAGGGTTTTGATACTTAATTAAAGGTAATTTAATTTAATATTCCTTGAAAACTAATTTATATGTCATGATAAAATTTTGTGATATACATATATAGTATTATGTTTTTTCTTTCAAGATGTTTTTTCATTTGGTTGTCCCAGGCTCTATTTCACGCCCATGCACATTGAAAAAATTAGTAAATAAATGGTGAGATTTTAAATGAATATTATGACATGAGATTAATGAAACATCCTTGAGCTCATGATAGACGTATTCGAAAGTGTGTGAATGAATTTCTCATGTGAAATGGAATTCGTTTGTTGATATTAACAGAGATTCATCTCATGAGGTAATTGCATATTTTAGAGTATCGTAACAACATAAAAAAAATAAAATTATAATTTTTATTAATGTTACTATTTTTTGTAGGAATTATTGAAAAAAATACTATGAATCGTGAGAAATAATTCATTCTTCATATCAGTGTGTCTTAGAGTTTTTTTAGAAAAAGAATAATTTTGGTTTGTATTTTATTCAATATTATTTATATCATTTTATTATATGTAAAAAATTTTCTAACTTGTTTATATTTTTTATAAAGCCTAATGAATTACGTAACTCTATTGGCCATACATTGATGTGGTTTAAATTGCATAGGGAATCTGATGTTAGTTTTGTAAATGACCCTTCCAAAGAGGTTTGAGTAAGTATTTTTCTTTATCATTTCAGGTTATTTCAATACTATAAAAAAAATAATGAAAAATATATTATAACAAAAAAATCCTTAAATCCAATTAAATGGGGTTGGATACATGGATAAAATGATGCCAATTTAGCACTGTTTGATATATCTACCAAACCCCAATTAATTGGGTCTAAGGATTATTTGTTGTCATAATTTATTTTTCAATATTATGTTTTTATAGTAATGAAATAACAAAACATAGTAATAAAAAAAAATTTAGTTAGACAATATTATGATGTTTAAATATTATAAAAAATAATTTTTAATATTTTTGTATTAACAGGTTTAAATTCACGAAATATGGGATGTAAACGCTTTTAAATAATCATCATTTTCCCATAATGATAAAGTTCCAATTGTTTTAGGGAAGGAGAATCCCAAAAATGTAGAGGGGATGGGTTCTAGACCTACTCCATCAGTTGTCATTGGTAGGCAGTCATCATCAGTTACTACTACACCTAATAGGGGTTCATGTAGCGCTATTGATAGGGAATCACAAAGATAAATTGCAAGGTTGAAAGGAAAAGTGTGAGAACATGACTCTTATAAGAAAACATAGGATCAATAGTGAGAAAAAATGGAAAATGATTTAGTTTTTATATTTCAATGGATTATTAGAATGATACCAAAGGAAATTTCTAGCCATATAGCTTATCCTATCAAGGTAAATTCTAAATTTCATAGATCATTCACACAATGTCAAAGAATGCATACAACTTCCTTAAATAAAACTAAAATGACACTTTTATATTAAAAACATGAAATTCGAGTTGTACTGACAACATCTTGCGCCGAATTGACATGTGTTTGATTCCTACACATAAAATATAAATTATATATTATTATCCTTAAGTTTGAAAACAATTCAATCTCATTTTCTTAGTTTTGACACAGTAAATAGTTTGTAACAGTACCAAAGCCTTTAAAAAACATGTGTGTGTGGGGGGGAGGGGGGTCAATAATAGGAATTATATTCCATATCAACATAAAATCATAGTAAAATGATTGTGGATTGATTTTTGAAATGTAGGAATATATGACACATCATTTCGTGTTATAGTTAACCTGAGATGCATGTAAATGTATTTTTAGTGTTTTAAAACACCAAAACATGTGTGTAATGGTTAAAACCATAGATAACGATATCATATTGACATGAAATCATGATTAAACCACAATTTAATTATTTTTGACATGTACTCGTATAAAAAATATAAATTAGACTTGTGGGGCATTCAAAATGCCTCATTAAATAGTTTTTAAAGGTACTAAATCATTTAAAAATGCATGATAGGGGGTCAAAATTAGAAAAATGATGTTTGATTTCCAATAATTTATTGTAAAATAACCATGGATATTTTTTGAAATGTAGGAACCAATAACATGTTATTCTAGGTTACAATTTTCTAGGGATTCTTGTAAATTCATTTTTAGTGTTTTAAACTTCTAAAACATGTGTAAAATATTCCAAACCAAAAAAAACCATATATTGACTTGAAATCACATGAAAACAACCATTGAATTATTTTTGACATTTAATCATAGAAAAAAAATCATTTCGACGAGCAGTGTGGTGGGAATGACTTAGTAAATAAATTTTAAAGGCATCAAAGCCTTTAAAAATGTGTGTCGGGGTGTCACAACTAAGAAAATTTCATCATATTTCCATAAAAGCAGATAGGGAAAAAATTATTGATTTTTGAAATGTAGGACCCGGCGATCTATCATTATGTGTTACACATTTTTTGGAATGGTCATAAGTGAGTTTTTAGTGTTTTAAACCACATAAACTTGCATGTAACAAACAAAAAAATAGAAAAAGACCTCTGATTGACATGAAGTCATGAAAATACCATTGTTTAGTTATTTATGATGAGTATTCATAGATAACACATCAATATGATATGCAATATGGTTGGAATTGATGGTATACTCTTTTTAAAGGTCCCAAAGCCTTTAAAAATGTGTGTTAGAGGGTCAAAACTAGGAAAACATTGTCATATTCCCATAAAATTATATAAAAACGACTATAGATTAATTTTTAAAATGTAGGAACAGATAACATGTCATTTTGATTTATGGTTTTCCTGGGATACCTGTAAACACATTTTTAGTGTTTTAAAAGAGTAAAATTAGAATATAAAGGTGGAAACCATAGAAAAATAACTCATATTGATGGAAAATCATGCTAAATTAACTATTGAGTGATTTTGGATATTTATGCATAGACAACACATCAATATAACATGTGGTGTGGTCATAATGACTCGGTAAATGACTTTTAAAGATATTGAAGCCTTTAAAACATGTATATGGGGGTCAAAACTAGGAAAAATTAGTATATTTTTATGAAATAGAAGTAAAACAACCATAGATTTATTTTTCAATTGATTGAACCAACAGAACATCAATCTGAGTTATTATTTTCTTGGGATGCTCATAAATGTGTTTTTTCTGTTTTAAAACACTAAAATGTATGTGTAACATTCAAAAAAAGAAAAAATGACATCATATTAATGTACAATCATGGTAAATATAGCAATTAGTTATTTCTGACATGTACTGACTAACAAAACATCAATATGATGTGCGATGTAGTTGGAATGGCTCAGTAAACTGTTTTTAAAGGTAACAAAGCCTTTAAAAACATGTGTTGGGGGTTCAAAACCAAGAATAAATCATTCGATTGCCATGAAATCATAATTCAATAACTATAGGTGGATTTTTAAATCTATTAAACGATGAGATGTCATTTTGAGTTACAGTTTTATTAGGATTCCCATAAATTCATTTTTAGTATTTTAAAACACTAAAACATGCAACAATCATATCCATCGAAAAAAACATCATATTTATGTCAAATCATTGGACAGCCACCATTGCTTTATTTTCGAAGTGTATACATAATGTCAATCTAATTTGATGTGTGGTTAGAATGGTTTGGTAAATATTTTTTAACGTTACTGAAGCCTTTAAAAACATGTTTCGAGGGGTCAAAACTAGGAAAATGTTATCATATTTCCATGAAATCATAGAAAAATTACCGCAGATTTATTTTTGAAATATAGGAACCCACATAACATCATCTTATGTTATGGTTTTTGTGGGATGTCTTTAAATGGATTTTTTGTGTTTTAAAACACATAAATGTGTGTGTAATGGTAAAAACCATATAAAATTAATCTATATTGACATGAAATCTTGGAAAAACCAATGCAGAGTTATTTGTGATGTATACACATTGACAACATGTCAATCCGACATGTGGTGTGGTCACAATGGCTTAATAAATTGTTTTTTAAAGGTATCGAAGCCTTTAAAAACATGTGATGGAGGGTCAAAACTAGGAAAAAATCATTTAATTACCATGAAATCAATGTAAAACAACTATATATTGATTTTTAAAATGTAATAGCTAACTAAACATCATTTCAAGATACAGTTTCCTTGGATACCTATAAACACATTTTTGGTGTTTTAAAACACTAAAACATGCATGTAATGGTCAAAACCATAGAAAAAGACATCAAATTGACATGAAATGATGGTATATCTGTATTTTAGTTATTTTTGATGTTTAAACCTAGGAAAAACATCAAAATAACGTGTAGTGTGATCATAATGGATTGGTAAATAGTTCTTAAAGGTACTAAAGCATTTAAAAACATGCATCAGGGGGTCAAAACCAAGAAAACATCATCTAATTTCTATGAAATCATAGTAAAATGAACAAATAATTATTTTTTAAATTTAATAATTGATGACACATCATTTTTACTTACGGTTTTCCTATGATTCTTATACATGATTTTAGCATTTTAAAAAACCAAAATACGCATGTAATAGTCAAAACCATTGATAAAGACTACAGATTGATGTGAAATCGTAGTAAAACCACCCTTAAGTTATTTTGGACATGTAATTGTAGAAAACACGTCAATCAGGTGTGTTTTTTGGTCAAAATGGATTGATAAATATTTTTTAAATGCATCGAAGCCTTTAAAAACATGTATTGGGGGGGGGGTCAAAACTAGGTAAACATCATCAGATTACCATGAAATCAGAGGAAAATGTCCATATATATTTATTTTTGAAATTTAGGAATCTATGTAAAGTCATTTCATGTTAGGTTTTTCCTAGGATACCTGTAAATAAGATTTTAGTGTTTTAAAACACATAAATGTGTAGGTAACAATCAAAACCATAAAAAATTACCTGAAATTGATGTGAAATCAAGGGAAAAACACCATTGTGTTATTTTTGATTTTTAGGTGTAGAAAACACATCAATTAGACATGCACTATGGTCACAATGTCTTAGTAAATAGTTTTTAAAGGTATTGAAGCCTTTAGAAAGCATGCATCGGGGGGTTAAGACTTTGAAAACATCATCAGATTACAATGAAATTAGAGGATAATGACTATCGAATGGTTTTTGAAATGTATGAATTAACAACACATCATTTAGATTTATGGTATTCCTAGGATTCCGATAAACACATTTTTAGTGTTTTAAAACACTAAAACATGCGTGTAATGGTAAAAACCATAGAAAAAACCCTCATATTGACATGAATCCATGGAACAACCACCATTTATTTAGTTTTTAAAAATAGCATATGATTTTATATCAAATTCTTTAAAAAAATATTAGGTAAAATTTAAGCACACTGCACATCGATTTAAAAATCAATTAGAATTTTATATACATAAAACTTTTTAGTTTCAAGTGTTGAATTATATTTTAAATAGGGAAATTTATGTTTTAAAAGTGTTTTTGATGGTATATTATTTTTTTTAAGTTAAACTGTCTTCTGTTTGATTAAAAAATAACAAATTTAATGTGCAACATTATAATTATATTCCATTTATTTTCACTTTTTCATTTCTTTTGTTAAATGTTATGGTTTTTATTATAGGTGGTAGATGTTTACCGAAAGAAGGTGGTTGAACATTTGATTCAAGAAATTATTTATAAGGAAGTGGTGATGGTTCTCAGTTTCTTTGGTATGTTTAAAATTTATCAATGATTCTATTATAATTCAGATTTATTATGTTTAGTTTTAATTTTAGTCTTTTTTATTACAATTGATGAGATTATGTGGTATGTTTCATTTGATGAGATGATGTGGAGGTAGAAGGATGAAACATAGGTCATGGGGTCAGAATATATTCGGCATGGGTTGTTTTTGGACATATTTTATACGTATATATTGATAATTGAGGTATGGGTTGACTGAGGTAATCAGTTGACTGAGGTTATGATGACTATGAATGTATATGTGTATAACTATGTATGTATCTTGTATGATGTATGTATAATGGGTATATTGTTCATTTATGTTTTATTTTATTACATGTCAATATTTTTATATTTATATTTTTTATTAAATATTATTAAAAAGTATATTTTTTAAGAAATATTGATTGGTGATTTTTTAGAACCATTGTTAAAAAAATGAATTTTAATCATAATTAATAGTGGTTAATATTAACTACAAATAAACCTAATATCCACTAACATATTTATCGGTTGTTGGGATCATCTTATCTATTTTATTTTCATGTTTTTTTTAAGAAATCACCATTAAATAAAATGAAAATCATTGCTAAATTATCAAAAAAATCACATAAAAAACCAGCACTAAATGAATCAAACAACTGTGAAATGACTAGAGAGCATGTAATACAGGGAGATTTTAGTAACCACTGCTAAATAATTAGGCAAATGTTTAAAATACATTTACTTGAAGAAAAAACCACTACTAAGAATGGTATTTTTTGTAGTCTAGAGTCTTTTTTAATGGGTTTTTTAATGCCTTCACCTGAAATGTCAGGTTCGAACCGAAGTGCTACAAGACATCAGGTGTGCCTCCATGCACACAAGAGGCTGTTTAGTATTACTGTAGTTGTCTTTTTAGGAGCCAAAACATGTTGTACGGAGCCACAAGAGGATGTTTAGTATTACTTTTTTGTAGTAGTTATATTCCTTGGGCTTTCACACCTACATTACTTCCTACGTTCACCTGTTTAGCATATTTCATAGCACTTCATAGAACTGTATAGATATTTAGTTGGAAATCTACTAGGATGCTTATCTCACATCCTATTTGGGCCTCCTTGGGGACCCAAATCGATTATATAGTTATCGGTGATAGTAGGGGAAATCTTCATATATCTATTTTTTTATCATTGTTTTAGAGCATGGGAGCATAGGACTAAGATGAGGCTTGCGATGCAACGGGGGCACTTTTCGGTCGTTTGGGATTTTAGATACTTGTATTTTATTATATTTCTATGTGCCTATTTTGGATATTTTCTAGATACATGTATCATCTACATCATGGTATATGAGACACTTCTGGCATGTAACATATTCTTGTCTTACTTGTCTATTTTATCTATTGTTTGATTATTGTATCTGCTTCCACTATTTAATGGGATTAACTTCTATTGTGATAAATTATGGAAATGGGGGTATAGTCTCCCAAATGACTCAACTAGTCCTGAACCGCTAGTCATAATCCTATGGAATTTGGGAAGATGTGATTGACGCCATGTAGCCAACCGGGCTGGGGGAACAATTGATTGACATCCGGGTTCGGGATGTTACATTTGTACAACGATTCAATGATTTCATTTCAAAATTCATTGATTTCATATAAAGATATAATATGAATTTGCTCATGTACATACTATATCACATCTAGGTGTGAATAGAATTCCTTAATGTAAAAAATAAATTCATTGCCATGATAATTCTTGTAGTGAGATAAATTCCTTAAACGAATAAAAATTACTATGGGTGAGAAAATTCATAAAGTGGGAAAACAATACTAGTGAATGAAATCCATTTGTTTGAGAGGTAAGTGAAATGTTATTTCTTGGTGATTTTGTAGCTTTAGAATTGATAATAAAATTATATATGTCACTTTTAGGGTAAGATTCTATCAAACTACGTTATCTAGAACTACAAAAAAGAGTGGTCTTAGTGAAATTTTATTAGTGGTAGTTCTATTAATCACTACCAAAAAAACATTATAAAATATATTTTAAATATAGTGGTGGTTTCAAAGAAACCGCTATTAACATTTTTAAAAAATAACTGACCCCAACCCCTTCACCTGATTCCACAACCCCCACTCTACCTTGGTTGTGCCTCTCCCCGATGCTGGTGACTACCCCTCCCCCTTGGCGGTGCCTCTCCTCAATGTCGGCAATCACCCCTCCCTCTCAGCCTCGCCTCTCCCCAACACTAGTGACCACCCCCACCTCGATCATGACTCTCCCCATGCTAGTGACTCCCTCCATCCCACTACCCCCACCAATCCCTTAGCCCGACCTCTCCCTAACGTTGATGACCACCCCTCCCCCTCGACCTTGCACTCCCCCAACATCAGTGACAACCCCTCTCCCTTGATCGCGACTCTCCCCAATTACAGAAACTACCCCTCACTCTCGATCTTGCCTCTCCTTGGCGCCAGTGATTACCCCCCCCCCCCCTCTACCCAACCTATCCCTGACACCGGCGACCGCGCCCTCCCCCTTGGGCAGACCTCTCCCCAATGTAGGTGACCGCCCCTCACCCTCGACCCCACATCTCCCCAACACTCACCCCCCTTCTCTCCAACAACATACCTCTCCCCCTTCCCCCACTTACCCCCGATGACTCAACCCTCATCCTCGAGGGTGACCACCCCTTTTCATACTCTCACATATGATCCTCATGACCCCAACCCCACTTGCTACCTGATGATGACCCCACAATGACCCCCTGCTCCTTGATGGTGATCCCCTATAGCAACGCTCTCCCCCATTTCTCGGAGAGTGCAATCCCCAATCGTAAGTTGTAATTTTTTAATATTTTATGATTGGTTTTCTATATCATTATGTAGTATATCATATTGTACAATCAAATGATAAATTTTATCACTTAGGAATCCTATACACATAAGTATCATTAATGCCTATTATAAATGGGGATCACGAATCATTTATATGATGAATGCTTGTTTGTCTGTGGGGTTAAAAATAATCTGTAACTGCATGATTAATTTATCCCTCATGAATTCTTGGTGAGTAAACCTTTGTGAGTTTTGGATAATGGTTGATTAGTGGATAATAAACACTTTGGTTTTATTGATTATTCACTAAATTTTTAGTATGCTTCTTCCACACTGGTAGGAGACTTTCTAAGTAAGAACGTACTGAGTGTACATGTATGTTCACCATGATTTTATATACTATATTTATTGAATTATAAGATAAATAATGTTACCAAGTCTAATGAAGTTAATTGATGTTTACTTTTAATTGTACTTGTTTGATTAAACATTTATATCTTTATATATGAATATATAGGGAGAAGAGTGAAAATCAAATACATATGGATAAAGTTGTATTACATTACCTCGAAACACACCTCGTTTTGACAAGAGTTTGAAAAATATATATTCTGTAATTAAAAACTGATCACTGAATTGTAGAATAAAATGTGTATGTCCTGATTGAAAATTCAAGTGATGGTTAAATAGAAATGATGTATATGATCATTTTATATAAAAACAAATTTCTACTCAATATGTATGCAATATTTGGCATGGTGAATATATTGTTATGGAAATTCAAAACAAAGATAATACTATCAATGAAACACAAAGTGACCCTCTAGAGGGGAATTCAGTTTGAAATTTGATTAATGAAACATTTGTCTTTCCAGGATATAATGTACAAGATTTCAATAGATCAAAAAAACCTTCTATTGACCCTGAGAATTTTAATCCTTCTAATAAGTTCAACGACAATAAAAATTATCTTTATGAATTAGTTGAAGACATGCAAAAAGAACTGTATGAAGGGTGTGATAAGTATTCAATGTTTTCTTTTCTACTTAAGTTGAATCATATAAACTATCTCTGTGAAATTATTGACAATGAAATGTACATGATTTTAGAGTTTCATCATGATGCATTTAGTGAAGCTGTGATCCTTGCATCATTTTATGAGATTAATAATGTCACAAATAAAGTTGGATAGTATTATTCAAAGATACAGGAATTCCTTAATGATTTCATGCATTACTAGGGAGAAGAGTCTGACAAAGGAGAAATCATAAGATGTCATAAAAGTAGATGAAAGTCAATGAACAACAATGAGAGTATAAATCAATGCAACCCCAAGAAGAAAAAAATGAAAACTCCTTCAACTTTATTTCATTACATTCCTCTGATATGATTCTTGAAAAGATTATTCATGGCCTCTAAGACTACATACAAAATGAAGTGAGATGATCAAGATAGTAATGATGGATTGAAGAGACATCCCAAATATTTAACATCATAGAAAATGTTTGATTCATTATTTCTATATTTTTCTTTAAATCATAAGAATTCTTGTTTGGGATTGGATTTTGATGGTTTTAACCCATTTTGGACTTTAGGTACTAGTTATAGTATTTGGCCAGTTGTGCTGATCCCTTATAATCTGCCTCCATAGATGTGTATGAATAAATATTATTTTTTTATTTCGATGATTATTTCTCGAAATAAAATGCCTAGAAATGGAATTGATGTATACCTTCAACCTCTAGTCAAATAATTGTGAGAATTATGAGATGATGGAATGGAAAAATATAATGCTTCATTGAGAAAACTATTAAAAATACTTGCTAATTTAATGTAGATAATTACTAACATTTCGGGATTAGGAATTTTTTCTAATGGGAACACTCATACTAGTTTGTATTGTCTAGTTTGTAATTTTGTTCCCCAACGATTACCTCATAGATAAAAATGATGTTTTATGTGTAATAATTGATTTATTTATTTCTTCTCATAAATATATGTTTAACAAGACACAATTCAATGAAGACATTAAACTGAGAAATCCACTAAAAGTGTTATTTGGTTCAGAAATAATGGGACAATTAATGAGTGTCATTGAAGTATTTGGAAAATATAATCATTTTAAAGAAGCGGAAAAGGGTAAAGGTACAATATTTGAAGCATCTGGAACAAAAAAATAAAGGGTATATTTTTCAAAATTCCTCATTAGGAGTTTAATTTGATATGTTATAATATTGACATAATGAATATTGAGAAAAAATTCTATGGAAATGTAATTTTCACATTTCTTAATGAGAAGGGTAAATATAACGATCGCCTTAATGCTCTTATGAATTTGGAGTTAATGAATATAAAGCTTGATTTTTTGGAAAATGTGAATGGAAAGTATCCTTCGACTATTTTTACAGTGAAAAATCATGAGAAAGATGCATTCCTTCAAAATTTAAATAATTTACAAGTGGAAGATGGATATTCAAGTAATATATAAAGGTTCATTGACTAAAAAAATTGAATGTTACATGGATTGAAAAGTCACAACTCATGTATTTTGATGGAATAGTTGTTTTCATTGGCATTTTGTAATATGTTAACTGAAAAATAAAATATTGTACCTTTTTCAAAGAGCTTTGTAGAAAAAATCTAAATCCAATTGGGCTTGATAAACTTCAAGAAAGAATTGTTTTGACACTTTTTAATCTGTAGATGTTATTTCCCCTTCATTATTCATTGTTATGATTCATTTGATTGTTCATTTATTTGAAGAAGCTAAACATGGTTGACCAGAATGTTTTCAATTGATGTATCCAATTGAGAGGTATAATGATATTATTTTTATTTTCATTAGTGAATTTAATTTTTTTAAATTATTGCATAATTTTTTTATATGTTTCTTATTTTTTTCATTAGGTACACAGATCACTTGAAATCATATATGATGAATAAATTTCAACCAATAGGGTCTATTACTAAAGGTTACATATCCAAAGAATGATTGACCTTGTTTTGAAGGCATATGGATGGGATTAAGACTAGATTCAATCCGGTTCAATGTTTTGATGATATCTCCACTAATTATCATTTAGAAACCTAGTTATCAATACATCCAATTATTGGATAACTAATTGGAAAGGGGTAAAATTTTACACTGAATGAATTGGAGTTTCTATAAGTACATAGATATATACTGCTCAGTAGTCTTATTACAGATCTATTCATTGAAGAATAGAGATTTCAAACAAATAAGTGATTAAGGGGTAGATCTTGAAATGAGATGGAATTTAAAAAAGATATTAATAAAAATATTGTCAAATGGATCACCCATCAGGTAAGTGTATACTCTAATTAATATTATTGACATGCAGTTTTTTTGTCTATGTTAATACTAAAACATTATATATATTTTTATAGATAATGAATGTTGAAAATCAAGCTGAAATATAAAATGATGTTAAGGTTTTTTTTGGCTCAAGGTCTTCTAAGAAAGTATAAGATTTTAGAAGCCTAAAATATTCATGGATTTTGGTTTCATTGAATTTTTTCAGGAAGAAGAATTACAAACTCAAAATAGTGGTGTATTTACACTTACAGAGGTGGGATATTATGGAAATTTGGATGATACAATAAAATTAATCCTTCATGGTTAGTTTTTGGTTGTCTTATTCTAATGAAAGTGGGTTAATATTGATTTGGGTATAATGAATGATTCATTACATTTTTATTCTATCATCTTCTTTCGATTTAACCAAACCTATGAGCATGTAGATAATGGTCCATTTATCTTGGCTACCAAAGTGAAGATAGTTTATTATGTGGATGATGAAATACATGACGGTTATAGTTTTTTTACACTTAAAGTAGAGAGACGTATATGATATGAGTGATGCATATCAATTGGTACTGTGTGACAGTGAACCTAATCAACCACAAAACATTTAATAATTTTATAGTGACAATATGGAAATAATAAAACATGCAATAGAAGGTGAAAATGGAGCACTCCTCACAATGGAGGTTTATAATAATGACGATAATGAAGATGAAGATAATTGAATGTATAAAATGGTAATGAAAATATATTACAAGTTCTCATTGATAATTGGTTCATACATATATACATTGTTCTAGTTTTTCTTTTTTATTTTTGTAAAAATTTATTAGTTTTTAATTTTCTGTACATTTAATATATTTGAACAAATTGAATTTCAATAATTCTGAAAACAAATAAATTTAAAAATCCTAGCTGGCTATCATCTCGGAACACACCACAACTACCGTAAGCTTCAGTTGATCTGAGTGAATCAGTTATACTTGAGACTACCAGTGAGCCAGCCATTCACCATATGTTTTTAGTATCCCACCATCCAATTCACCTCTAGCTATGGAGCATTTGATCATCCCTTCATCTAGTGGATATTTGTGAGTTACTATTACAGGTATGTATGTCTTTATAATAAAACTATATATTTTATTAATTGTTTAATTCATTTTTCAAATGGATAAAAATAACATTAGAAGATACATTAATATGAACATGAAAGATGTATGAGACCTAATGAAATTCAATATTATCATTACATTTGATGAGTTTGGGATTCCTACTGATGATGTTTCTAGAATCTATGGGCAGATTATTAGGCAGCTTATTTGTGATACAATGAGCATTCCCATTAATTATAAATATTGGAGGAATATTCCTACAACTTGGAAAAAAGAGGTTTTTGATACTTAATTTAAGGTAATTTAAATTAATATTCTTTGATTACTAATTTACATGACATGAATAAAATTTTGTAATATAATTATACAGTGTTATGTTTTTTATTTCTAGATGTTTTTTCATTTGGATGTCCCAGGATCTATTTAACGCCCATGCACTATGAAAAAATTATTATAGAAATGGTGAGATTTTAAATTAATATTATGACATGAGTTTAATGAAATATCTTTGAGCTCATGAAATATGTATGAGAAAGTGTGTGAATGAATTTCTCATGTGAAATGGAATTCGTTTGTCGATATTAACATAGATGCATCTCATGTGGTAATTTAATTATTTAGAGTATCGTAATAACATAAACAAAATAAAATTTTTATTTTTATTAAAGTTGCTATTTTATAGGAATTATTGAAAAAAAAAATATGAATCATGAGAAATAATTCATTCTTCATATCAGTTTGTCTTAGAGTTTTTTTATAAAAAGAATAATTTTGTTTTTTATGTTAATCATTATTATTTATATCATTTTATTATAAGTCAAATTTTTTCTAACTTGTTTATATTTTTTATAAAGGTTATTGAATTAGGTTACTCTCTTGGCCATACATAGATGTGGTTTATAGTGCATTGGGAATCTGATGTCATTTTTGTAAATGACCCTACCAAAGATGTTAGAGTAAGTTTTTTTCATTATCATTTCATGTTATTTAATTACTATAAAAAAATAATAATGAAAAATATATTATAACAAAAAAATCCTTAAACCCAATTAAATGGGGCAGGATACATGGATAAAATGATGCCAATTTAGCACCATTTGATACATCTAGCCAACCCCAATTAATTGGGTTTAAGTTGTATTTTTTGTTATAATTTATTTTTCAATATTATGTTTTTATAGTAATGAAATAATAATACATAGTAATAAAAAATTTATTAATTAGATAATATTATAAAGTTAAAATATTTTAAAAAATAATTGTTAACATTTTTGTATTAACATGTTCAAATTCCAAAAATATGGGATGCGAACCCTTCAAAATAATAATCAGTTTCCTAGAATGATGATGTTCCAATTGTTTTAAGGAAGGAGAATCCAATACATGTATAGGGGATGGGTTCTGGATATACTCCATCAGTTGTCTTTGGTAGGGAGTCATCATTAGTTACTACTACACCTAGTTGGGGTTTGAGTAGTGCTATTGATAGGGAATAAGAAATATGAATTGCAAGGTTGAAAGGAAAAATGTGAGAATAAGACACATATAGGAAAACATAGGATCAATGGTGAGAGAAAATGGAAAATGATTTAGTTTTTATATTTCAATTGATTACTAGAAAATTACCCAAGGAAATTTCTAGCCTTATACCTTATCCTATCAAGGTAAATTCTAAATTTCATAGATCATTGACACATTTTCAAAGAACACATACAACTTCCTTAAATAAAACTAAAATGACTCTTTTATATTGAAAACATGCACTTGGAGCCATACCAACACCATATTGAGCAGGATTGACATGTGTTTTATTCCTACACATAAAAATAAATTATATATTGTTATCCCTATGTTTGAAAATAATTCAACCTCATTTTCTCAGTTTTGACATATTAAATATTTTGAAATTGTACCAAAGCCTTTAAAAACATTTGTGTGTGGGGGAGGGGGTCAAAAATAGGAATAAGATTGCCTATAAAAATAAAATCATAGGAAAATAACTGTGGATTTATTTTTGAAATGTAGGAATAGATGACACATCATTTCGAGTTATACATTACCTCAGATGCTTATAAATGTATTTTTAGTGTCTTAAAACACCAAAACATGTGTGTAATGGTTGGAACCATAGAAAACAGAATCATGAGAAAAACACCATTAAATTATTTTTGACATGTACTCATATAAAAAATATAAATTATACTTGCAGTGCAGTCAAAATGCCTTAGTAAATGGTTTTAAAGGTACTAAATCCTTTAAAAACGTGTGATAGTTGGTCAAAATTAGAAAAATGTTGTTGGATTTCCATGAATTTATAAGAAAATAACCATGGATATTTTTTTGAAATGTAAAAACCAACAACATGTTATTCCAAGTTGTAGTTTTCTAGGGATTCCTGTAAATGCATTTTTAGTGTTTTAAACTACTAAAACATGTGTATAATATTTCAAACCAAAGAAAAAAACCTTAGATTGACTTGAAATCATAATAAAACCGACATTGAATTATTTTTGACACATAACCATAGACAAAAAATCATTCCGGCATGTGGTGTTGTTGGAATGACATAGTAAATTAATTTTAAAGCCATCAAAGCCTTTAAAAATGTGTGTCGGGGTGTCACAACTAGGAAAATTTCATCATATTTCCATAAAACAAGATAGGAAATTTTTTTTATTGATTTTTTAAATGTAGGACCCGACGATATGTCATTGCGTGTTACAAATTTTTTGGAATGTTCATAAGTGGGTTTTTAGAGTTTTATGCCACATAAACATGCATGTAACAATTAAAACAATAGAAAAAGACCTTATATTGACATGAGGTCATGATAAAACAATTTTTTAGTTATTTATGATGTGTATTCATAGATAACACAACACTCTGATATGCAGTGTGGTCAGAATGGATGGTAAAATGTTTTTAAAGGTCCCAAATCCTTTAAAAATGTGTGTCAGAGGGTCAAAACCAGGAAAACATTGTCAGATTCCCATGAAATTAAATAAAAATGACTATAAATTAATTTTTTAAATTTTGGTATTGATAACATGTCATTATGATTTATAGTTTTCCTGTGATGCCTGTAAACACATTTTTAGTGTTTTAAAAGAGTAAAACAAGAATATAATGGTAAAACCAATATAAAATAACTTATATTGATGTTGAATCATGCTAATTTAACTATTGAGTTATTTTTTACATTTACGCATAGACAACACATCAATCTATCATGTGGTGTAGTCAGAATAACATGGTAAATGATTTTTAAAGATATTGAATCCTTAAAAAACATTTATATGGGGGTCAAAACTAGGAAAACATCCGTATATTTCTATGAAATAAATGTAAAACAACCGTAGATTTATTTTTGAAATGATGGAAACAACAGAACATCATTCATAGTTTTTATTTTCCTGGGATGCCTGTAAATGTGTTTTTTGTGTTTTAAAACACTAAAATGTGTGTGTAACATTCAAAAAAGGGAAAATGAACTCATATTAATGTGAAATCAAGGTAAATATACCAATTAGTTATTTTTGACATGTACTCACTAACAAAAAATCAGTATGATGTTCGATGTAGTTGGAATGGCTCAGTAAACTGTTTTTAAAGGTAACAAAGCCTTTAAAAACATGTGGTGGGTTACAAAACCAGGAAAAACTCATTCGCTTGCAATGAAATAATAATTAATTAACCATAGGTGGATTTTTTAAATCTATTAATATATGAGATGTCATTTTGAGTTACTGTTTTATTTGGATTCCAATAAATTCATTTTTATTATTTTAAAACTCTAAAACATAAAACAGTCAAAGCCATAAGAAAAAACATCAGATTTATATCAAATCAAGGGAAAACCACCATTGTTTTATTTTTGAAGTGTATGCGTAATGTTAATCTGATGTGAAGTGTGGTCAGAATGGCTTTGTAAATAGTTTTTAAAGGTACTGAAGCCTTTAAAAACATGTTTCAAGGGGTCAAAACTAGATAAATGTTGTCATATTTCCATGAAATTGTAGAGAAATTAACATAGATTTATTTTTGAAATGTAGGAACTAACATAACATCATTTTATGTTTCGGTTTTCCAGGGATGTATTTAAATGGATTTTTAGTGTTTTAAAACACATAAATGTGTGTGTAATGGTAAGAAGCATAGAAAATTAATCCATATTGACATAAAATCATGGGAAAACCACTGTTGAATTTTTTTTGATGTATACACATTGACAACATGTCAATCCGATAAGTGGTGTGGTCAGAATGTCTTAATAAATAGTTTTTTTAAAGGTATTGAAGCCGTTAAAAACATGTGATGGAGGGTCAATACTAAGAAAAAATCATTGAATTACCCTGAAATCAAAGTAAAACAACCATATATTGAATTTTATAACGTAAGAACTAACAACACATCATTTCAAGTTACAATTTTCCTAGGATACCTATAAACACGTTTTTAGTGTTTTAAAACACTAAAACATGCATGTAATGGTTAAAACCATATAAAAGCCTCAAATTGACATGAAATCATGGTACATCTATATTTTAGTTATTTTTGATGTTTACACATTGAAAAAACATCAATATAACGTGTAGTGTGATCAGAATGGATTGGTAAATTGTTTTTAAAGGTACTGAAGCCTTTAAAAACATGCATCAGGGGGTCAAAACCAAGAAAACATCATCTAATTTCTATGAAATCATAGTAAAATGACCAAATATTTATTTTTTAAATTTAATAATTGATGACACATCATTTTTACTTATGGTTTACCTTTTATTACTATAACATGTTTTTAGTGTTTTAAAAACTAAAATACGCGTGTAATAGTCAAAACCATAGAAAAAGACTACAGATTGATGTGAAATCATATTAAAACCGATGTTATGTTATTTTGTACATGTAATTGTAGAAAACATGTCAATATGGTTAGTTTTGTGGTCGAAATGGATCAATAAATAGTTTTTAAATGTATCAAAGCCTTTAAAACGTGTATTGGGGGGGGTCAAAACTAGGTAAACATCATCAGATTACCATAAAATTAGAGGAAAATGCCCATATATTTATTTTTGAAATTTAGGAATCGAAGTAATGTCATTTTAATTTAGGTTTTTTCTAGGATGCCCATAAATAGGTTTTTAGTGTTTTAAAACACATAAACGTGTAGGTAACAATAAAAACCATAGAAAACAACCTCAAAATGATGCAAAATTAAGGTAACAACACAATTGTGTTAGTTATGATTTTTAAGTGTAGAAAACACATCAATTTGACATGCAGTGTGGTCACAATGGCTCAGTAAACAGTTTTTAAAGGTATTGAATCCTTTAAAAGCACGCATCGGGGGGTTAAGACTTGAAAAACATCATCATATTGCAATGAAATTAGAGGATAATGACTATAGAATGGTTTTTGAAATGTATGAATTAACAACACATCATTCAGATTTATGGTTTTCCTAGGATTCCCATAAACACATTTTTAGTGTTTTAAAACAATAAAACATGCGTGTAATGTTAAAAACCATAGAAAAAACCCTCATATTTACATGAAACCATGGAACAACAACCATTGATTTTGTTTTTAAATATATTATATGACTTTATATCAAATCCATTAAAAAAAATATTAGGTAAAATTTTAGCACATTGCACATCAATTTAAAAATCAATTATAATTTTATTTTCATATCCTTGTTTATTTTCATGTATTGAGTCATATTTTAAATAGGAAAATTTATCTTTTAAAATTGTTTTCCATGGTATATTAAATGTTTTATGTTAAAATTTCTTATATTTGATTAACAAAATAACAAATTTTATGTGCAACATTATAAATATATTCCATTTCTTTTCATTTTTTCATTTATTTTCTTAAATGTTATGGGTTTTTTGGTAGGTGATAGATGTTAACCGAATGAAAGAGGTTGACCATTCGATTGAAGACATTATTTATAAGGCAGTGGTGCTGGTTCTTAGTTTCTTTTTTATGTTTAAATTTTATCAATGATTCTATTGTAATTCTGATTTATTATGTTTAGTTTTAATTTTTGTCTTTTTTATTACAATTGATGAGATAATGTGGTATATTTCAATTGATGAGATTATGTGGAGGTAGAAGGATGAAACATAGGTCATGGGGTTGTAATATATTGGGCATGGGTTGTTGATGGACATATTTTATATGTATATATTGATAATTGATGTATTGGTTGACTGAGGTAATCGCTTGATTGAGGTTATGATGACTATGAATGTATATGTATATAACTATGGATGTATCTTGTATTATGTATGTATGATGGTTTTATTGTGCATTTATGTTTTAGTTTATTACATGTCATAGTTTTTATATTTATATTTTTTTATTAAATATTTTTAAAAAGTATATTTTTTTTAAAATATTGAGATTTATTTTTAAGAACCCCTGTTAAAAAAATGAATTTGAATCATAATTAACAGTGGTTAACATTAACCACCAATAAACCTAACATCCACTGACATATTTATCAGTTTTTAGGTTCATCTTATCTATTTTATTTTCATGTTTTTTTAAAATCACTGTTAAACAAAATGAAAATCATTTCTAAATTCTCAAAGAAATCACATAAAAACGAGCACTAAATGAATCAAACTACTGTGAAATGACTAGAGAACATGAAATACAAGGATATTTTAGTAGCCACTGCTAAATAATTTAGCAAATGTTTAAACTTATTCCACTTGGATAAAAAACCACTACTAAGAACGGTAATTTTTGTTGTATGGAGTCATTATTTAATGGTTTTTGAAATGCCTTCACCTGAAATGTCAGGTTCGAACCGGAGTGCTACAAGACCTCATGTATGCCTCCCCATACACAAGAGGTTTCTAACTAGTAGTGAGGGTCTAATTACATCAGTGGGGAGACTATACCCATATTATCATGTCATAATACAAATAATTCCTAATAAAAAATATTATAGCAATTAGAGTAATTATGTGGAAACATAAAGATGATACACATTTCATACAATAGTAAATGGGATTCTAAAGTGGAAATCCAAACTAGAGTAATAATATGCAGATAAATAAATAAATAAAACATCAGGGTCCTCCAGAGTCAATATCGATATACTACCATCTCCAATCTCATTTTCTCAGCTATCTGCCACAAGTCCCTTTTCCTTAACCAAATTCCTAAACCTAATGTCTGAATGTGCATCAATATTTTTATGGAAGGTGTGAGTAATAAAATTCTAGTAGGACAACACTAATTCATCCTTAAGAAGTGTGATCTTCTTTAACTACTGTATTCGGTGATAATAATAAATTAAAAATAAATCATAAAATCTAAAATCAAATAACGAGTGGTTGTGCATTAACCGAGCTGCTACAACCCCCGAATGTACTTTCTTCAACTCTATGTTGAATGGAAAGTCAATATATAGAATGTAATCAAGATATGGCCATGAGACTAGTGATCATACTTCTTGGAATTGTGTGTACATACTACTCAACATCTACTGAGCTCGAACATTGGAATTCTGCTCCCACATCTCCTCATGGATCTATCCATGCTGCCAAAGGATCAAGAAAAGTGGCACTTTATGATGGTTCTAGGAGTATTTGAAGCATGTGGTTGTAGGAAATATATAAAAATTTCTTTTAATGTTTATATGCTCAAAACCAAGAGTGAGGATCTTGAACACTAAATTCTTAATTAAATTATTTAATGTCATAAAAAATGATGACCTTATCGTAGGAATATTTCAACATTAATGATGTTAATCATATGAAAAAAACATTTCAAATTGCCTTTATTGTGCTATGAGGATCCAAGAATAGAATCCCTCTAGCGAAAATCCACACATGCTCTGTTGATATCCGATAAATGTTAAATGATCTCTATGTGCTAGTGTGGGGAATAAAATGTCTTGTGCTGTTCATTCTTGATCACTCATTCTTTAATAATGAATAAATCTCTCAAACATTTATTTTTCTTGATAGGGGGAGAGATAGAGGAGTAAAAAGAAAATTCATTATTTGAAACAATTATCTATTTTCAATTACCTTCACAATAACCATAACAGGCTATTTATTGGGGTAGATTTTAGGTTGGGATATTTTTTTATTGCATTCAATCCCTTAAAAATTTACTAAAACCTTTAATAAAACTCATTCCACATAATAATAATATTCTTATTACTATTCTATGGTGTGCCCCAACATTAGCATCGAAAAATATTATCTAACCATCTTTTTAATTAACATTATTTATTTGACATGGTCTTGGACTATTCGAACTCTTCTTTTATTTAATAAACACCTAAATAAATAATTAATTTAAATAATTCATTAATCAATATAATTTGGGATCAATAAAACATGAATAAAACTATACCTTAGTCTGGAGAATAATATTTATTCAATTAATTAAATTAAAATTGTATTTAATAATGATCATCAGAAACACTTAGTGATTGACCCTCTAGAATTTTTTAAAATTGGAATCAAGAGAGCTTGCCTAAAGTCCAAAATTACTATCTAAAAATGAGTCAAGGCACCCAAGAGAAATAACTTAATTTTGAAATAATGAAAACAAAAAATGAACACTCACTATATAATATAATCCATTTATCATAATATCTCATCAAGCAGGTTGCACATCGTTGTCACCAACCGATTTTCTTGGTACATATTTCTTTAAATATCTATAATAAACACATCGTTACACCATGTACATTGAATTTAATGTAATGGTCCTATTTTAATCAAATGGATGAGACATCATCTTCCATAAATATAGAAGGGATAAATCCTTCTTTATCTTATTCATTAATGACATGCGAGTAATGAAAAAAAATGTAACCTGACTTACCCTGAATATATGACATCATGGTTTTAAATATAAAATCAAAGTGCATGAGTTATATAATTCATTAATGATAATTTTAAAGTCCAGGTACCATTACACATGAATGCATATAGGAATATATGATCCCACCAAAACATGTGGAATTTCTACTAGTGATTCTTTCTCATAATCTCCCATATTGGTGATTACCAAGTGTGAACTTCATGATACTAAGACTCATCCTCTTATGAGTGATCTCACTTAACTGTCTATGAACTATGTGTCCCATCATAGTACGTTATCCAAGAGAGTAAGATTCTTTAGGAATATCATCATAACACTTCAAGGTTCTAAATATAACAGTGACCTGCTATGACCTTATCAATGTGACATATACTCTAGGACATTATTACATTAGAGTATCACATAACAATAGAAAATATATAATAATATGTTTTATTAATATTCAATATATCGAACATACTTGTAATTAATGTAAAAATAGAAAATCCTAGGACACCAACTCCAAGAAACTCCCATGAGGACTAGATCTAACTACCTACAACATTCAGTCCAATTGAACTCACTTAACAATAATATTTATGGTGACTAATGATTTTTTTACGGGATAGGATATCTTTTCTTCTTTGTAAATAATGCTCACAAAAACGTCCCCACTCTTAAAAAAATCTCTCAATAGATGATACTTCAAAAGTACATGTTTCATCTGTTGATGTGTACTTGGCTCTTTTACGAGAGACTCCACTACAATATTATCACAGTAGAGTGTAATGGAATATTTATTATTATATACCAATTCAAGATCTTGGATGATTTTTTTCATCAATAATTATTATTTAGCAACCTCAGAAGTCACAATTTACTTGTACTCTACTATAAAATCTATGACCATAGCCTTTTTTGAGCCCTTCCAGCTCACAATTCCTCCATTAAAAGTGAATATGTATCTTGTTTGTGACTTCATGTCATCTTTATAAGTTTGAAAACTATAATCTTCTTATCTTTTGATGAAGGTTTCCCCATATCCTCCATAAACTAGGAACATATCCTCAGTACACCTAAAATAATTAATGATAATATTGACTTCCATCTAATAGAGGTCAAATAGATCATCATGATATCTTCTTATTGCACTTGATGCATAGGAAACATCTATCCTAGTACATATCATAATATACATGAATGACCCAATCACTAATGAATATGAAATCCTTTCCATTCTATTTATTTCCCCATGTATCTGATAAAACATTTTCCTGGAAGGATGAATGCCATGTGACATTGGAAACAATCTCTTCTTGGATTTTCCATACTAAATATCTTAAGTATCTTATCAATGTGTGTACTTTGACTTAGACTGAGAAACTTCTTGGATCTATCATGAATGATTTTGATTCAAAATATATATGATATCTCTCACAATTCCTTCATAGAGAAGCATTTATTCAACCACATCTTAAAAAATTGTAAGACTGGTATTTGATTGCCTATAAGTAATATGTTATAAACTTATACTATTAAGAAAATGAATTCAATACCACTAAATTGTTTGTAGACACAAGGATGACACTCATTATTTATGAAACAAAATTCTAATATAGATTCATCAAAATGAATGTTCCATATCCAAGATACTTTATTTAATCCAGAAATATATTATTTTTCAATTTGTGTATATTTTCATCCTTTGTAGTCACACACCCTTAAAGTTGTTTTATATCAATATCTTCCTGATGGTTCCCATTAAGTAAGGTAGTTTTGACATCCATTTCTCAATTCTCATATTCACGGTAAGCCTCAATGTCATGTATAATTCTGATGGATCTCAACATTACAACTGGTGAAAAGGTTTTATCTCAATTAACTTCTTGATGCTATTTTAATCCAGTTACAACTATTCATACCTTATGGGTACTGACATTTCCTTCAATGTCTAGTTTCCTATTGAATACCCACTTGAAACCAATGGGTTATACATCCATTGTAGGATCTACCAAAATACAGACCTGATTTGGGTAGAAGGAATCCATTTTAGAATGGATGGATTGTTTTCACTGGGCAACATCTGTGCCACTTACTACTTCCTTTTAGGATATAGGATCATTATTATAAACTAATAATTATTCACCATCCTTGGTGACAATAAAACTATACCATTCTGGTTCTCTAACCTCTCTTGTACTCCCACACATTACTTGTGTCTCTAGAATAGTTTCTTCTAACATGGGGATTTATAGAACCTGTTCCTATGAAAAGTCTTATGAACCTTGAGTCTCAACTTCGTCTAATTCTATCTCCATCCCACTATCACTTTAATAGATGTTTTCCCTCTCAAGGAATATGGAATGTCTTTCCACTATTACTTTTTTTGTAAGGGTTCATATTAGTAATATGCCATTGTTTCATTGAGTTATCTTATAAAGCCACATTCTACACCTCAATGTTAAAGTTTCTTCCTAAAATATGGCTTAAAAACACTTTCCAAACCAAAATATGCATGTATGAAAACATAGGTTTCTTTTGATTTCATAAATTTTATGGTATACTGAATTACCATGATGATGTTTTTTAAAAAAGTTTTGTATTTGTATAAAACTAATATTTTGAAAAATAATGGTTTTTGAAAAACTGGTGAACGTTTCTAAATTTTCAATGCTAAACATAAATAGGGAGAAAAGTTTTGTTTTAGAGAATGTTGTTTTCTGGATATAGATGATCAGACTGAGCAGCACCACACACAAAGTATCAAACTGTCTTGCACCAATCAGATAAGTTGTTAGAATAATAAATTTGTTGATCGTGCACATCATTGGTCTTAGATCCATTATCACGAAGTTCAAGTTTCATCCGGCTCAGTGTTGGTTATAAATTCAAAATGTTGTTGAAGAGTTTGAACGAAGATAGTGATGTTAGGAGTTAGAAAGTTTTAAACTTTCTAACATTCAGCCAGCCGATGATTTTCTAGTTTTTTATTCTCAAATATAATAAATTTTATATAAAAATTGTGATACAATACTGATGAAGAAAAGGGGGATAATAGGTGAAACCATTCATATAGTGTTTTGGTTGAAAGGAAACAAGGTTTTGAAAGTAATAGAGGTCATAATAATTTCCTTGGTTAGTCAGAAGGTTCTTTTCCAATCTTGAAGTTATCATAAATCATGAAACATTTCCTAATAAAATATTTTGAATAAAAAGATGAATCATATAGATTTTATTAGTTATAGGAATCAAGAAAATGTTTTGCATCATATGTAGAAGTACCGAGCACAGATGTTTTTAGATGTATGAAGGAGTTATAGATAGTGAGGTTTGAATAATTTCATAGTTGTAGAAAGCAGTTTCCATCGTAACGAGAATTCCATTGTTATGAGGATTCTATTAGACTAAAGCTAAGGATGTTCTGCCAGACTAACTATGAAGAGTAAATTCAATCAGACTGACTATGAGGGGGAAATTCAATCATAATGACTTTGAGAAGGAAATTCAATGAAGATTGACTTTGAGAACAAATGTCAATTAGACTAACTCTAAGAAAAAATTCAACTAGACTAACTCTGATGAGGAAAGTCAATTCATAATGAGATGAGTATGTTCCATCATAATGAGTTGTTGAAGTTCCATTGTAATTAACTAAGTAAGTTACATCTTAATCAGCTAATAAAGTTCCAACATACCGAAGAAAATTTAGGAAGTCTGGTAATAATAATTACAAATAAGACTCAATACGATTTCAACAGATTTGTGATGAGTTTAGTGTTCAAAATTCAAATTCAAATATGCATAGATCTTGGTGTTTTTTATTTTAATTATGTAGGAAATGTTTTCCAGTTTCCTTCCTTTGACTTTCTAGGATTACTATTAACAGAAGCATAATACATTTGTACTTTACATCTTTTTGATGTGATTGGAAAAGGTGGAGCACTGTAGAATTTATGTCAAAGTTGTCTTTTTGGACTCAAACCTCATTATATGGTTGGACATCATAATGTTTTGTTTACCGGACTAAGAAACATCTAACTAAGAATTTGATAAGAGTTTGAGTAATATATATTGAGAATGAGTTCATCATAATGTTTCCATTAGACTAAATTCATTGGACTAATTCCATTGAACCCATCCCCATCAGAATGAGATAATCAGGTCTTGTGACATTGGACTGAGGATTCCAGATAGAGAATTTTTGGAGAAGATTCAAGAAAGGATTTATTATTTTATTTGTGCTGAATTTTTTTAATGAAAATTTTAAGGTGATGGGAGTTTGTATAGTAATTTTTACTGAGAAATAGAAGTTATCTAGCGGTAGTGGGCCTGAGTTGTATTCACTTATTCATTATAGAGAATTTATATAGACCCACAGGAGTGGCTATATAAAGGATTTAGTTTAACACACTGAGGACAATCCTTTTAAATCTTACGTGATTTAATTTATTTCCTACATTTTCATTCATTGGTATTTACTGAAAGAAAATAAGGATATAAACTTTAACAGGATTCAAGGGTTATGTTTTTTTGGCCTAGAAGTTTTTGATGCTACTACAATTGGTTTTACACATAATAAGAAAGAATCACCTCTGTTGATTACAAATAAAATAAATATATAAGTTGATGGAAAGGCAATAAATTTTATTCTTATGTCCTTATCAGAAAATCGTTATATGAAGGTGATGGGTTTCAAAACTTCAATGAGTTTGTGGGATAAGCTGTAAAGTATATTCAATGGGAATACTAAATTAAAGGAAGAAAAAATAGTAATTTAGAATAGTATGTATGAAGACATAAGAGTGAGAGATGAAGAATCCATTGATGAATACTTCATGAGATTAAATGAAATTGTTTGTGTAAGATCCTGACCTTTCCTGAAGATGACTTGAGATAAATTTTAGGTATTTATTTTTTTCTTGTTTGAGAATACTTGGGTTGGGTTTTACCATGGGGTGAGTTTGGGAGAATATTTGAGAAAATTGGAAGGGAGATGAGAAATTCATGGTGGGCGTATGGTTTTCCCTAACCATGTGCCCCAACCCATCAAACAATGCAACACTGGACAGAGGAATTTCACGGTTAGCACATAGTTTTTAAAGACAAACACCCTCTTAGGAGAAACTATGCACCCCCATAATAGAGGCGCATGGTTAGGATCATAGTTAGGGGAAACCATTCCCCCTTCCCAACTAACCATACACGACCTTTTAAATAACCCAAAAATTATATTATTAATCACTCAAACCCCCATCTTAACTTTTATTCGGCCCCTATTCGACCCTAGATGATGTTTCATGATTTTGTAGCCTCCTAGATAAATTAAAAGTCATCATGACTGCCATTATTTTTTATTCAATGATTATATCAAATATATTCACCCTTTATAGAAAGAGTATCTCTTCTCACTTGGTTTGTCATTCCTTCTCCTTTCTTTTCCTATTTTAGATAAGGGTTGTTATTCTTATTGTGATTGAATATATTACTTGTTTCTTTTTCTAGATATATTATTGTAGATATATATAGAGACTTAAGAGATCTTTATTTGTTCAATCTTGATTTAGGGTTTTAGATTCAGATATTGTTTTATGTCGTTGTGCTGCTCAAATTTTGGGGATTTCTGTTGGACGACCGCTCGTCAAAGAATTGAGTTAGTTGGTCTACAATCCAAATCTTAAAGTCTTCATATAAATTATGTATATGTTATTTTATAATTTCTATTCGATTTTTTCAAATTTTACTCTTTACTGAATTAATTAATTAGGTGAATTAATTAATTAAGGAAATGTGAAATTAGGGATTTTGGAAATTATAGATTGAGATAATTAATTGTAGAATTAATTGTGAGATTTTGAGATTTGAGGATTGAAACGTTTAATTTTCTGATTAATTATGATCTATTAAGCTTGTGATTGAGATAATTAATGGTGTAATTATTTATGGAATTTCGAGTTTGTGGATATTGATTAACTAATTGAATAATTAATTTATTTGATTGATGTACTCAATTAATTGGGGAATTAATTAAGGGTAATTATGTGATAAACTAATATTTTAATTATTAATGAAAATTTTGGGGTTATTTAATTGTATAATAGACTAATATAATTAAAGTTATTAATTAATTGTAGAATTAATTAATTTACATGATTTGGATAATTAGTTTTTTAATTAATTAATGTTATTTATGTGATTAGTTAATTATTGAATTAAATAATGGAATCTTTGTGTTTAAATAATTGTTGAATTAGTAATTTAATTTATTTGGATGTTTAACTGTTGAATTAATTATGTGTTATGAATGTTATCATGGAAATTTAATTTAGATTTAAATAATGGGAACATTTTTATTCTAATGTGTAAGTTATGAATGGAAACATGGTTATTTAGTTGTGAAATAAATAATGAGAACATGATCATTATAATGTGTACGGTATGAATGGTAACATGGTCATTTAGCTATGAATTAAATAAGGGGAACATGGTCATTCTATTATGTGGTATATGAATGGTAACATGGGAATTTAGGTATGAATTAAATAATGGTATCAATGACATTATGAGATAAGATATTCATCAGACATACTTCAGGAACTAGTATGAGACAAAGTAGGTATTGAATGGTAAAAATGGAATTATGAGATATGAAATCCATTAGACATACTTCAAACTTCAGAATGATCCAAAGAAATCATTAAGGTATGAGTGTCTATGAGATTTCAGGGGTTTAAGTCGTTAAATAAAGATTAATTGATAATGTGATAACTATTTGCTTATGAATTGTAATTATGTATTTATACAAGTGCATACACATTCTATTAACTATATATTGTTTTATACACCATTGGTGGTGTCCTACTAAGCTATACTCACACCCTACTTGGGATGCCTTACTGGTACCCAAATAGACTTTGTGTTTTCTGGATACGTTAAGGGAAAAGCTCATTGTTATATGGATGATATGGGATGGAGCATGGATGGGGGAACTAGAAATGATTCAGCACCCAATTAGAGGTGTCATCAGTGTATTTATTTTGAGTTTAATTTTAGACACTTGACACATACATTGGCATGGCATATTTTCTTCTTTAGTTTTGATACTGTATTTCCACTTTTAGCCATCTCGTGATATCGGTTATTTCAGGTTATGATTAAATGTTATGTAGTTATTGTTTTTTTTTATTCTAGTTTATTTAATATGATAAAAGTGGGTATAGTATCCAAATTATTGATATTTAAGACCCTCACTACTATTTGATATCCTCTAGCATACTGGGAGGCACACCTGGGGTCATGTGACTGACCGACTCAAGGCACTGATGTGTGGCACCTAGGTCAGGACATTACAAAGTGGTATCAGATTCCATTTCTCTTTTCTTTTTTATTTTGTATTACTATTTAGTAAAGGTAGACATGAATCTAGAAAGAGTAGGGCCTTTGATATGATCTCATTCATGGGAGTATCTAACCCATGTATGGGGGAGAACCCAAGTACCCAGGGTGGGATTGTTGTTATTCCTATTTGCTGTTACAGTTGAATATTATTTCAACTTGGGTGACACTCTTGTTGTGTGTTGTGATTATTGATGTTAATTTTTTCTAGTTTTGACTCGTGGACCAGTATGACACAAGATTTGAGTTACATGCATAATTCTAGGAACTTAGGGTCATTGTGACATGCATCATTTTAGGCACACATAGAAAAATGGTTTATGGGTAATTTATTGAACTTGAACTATTTTTCCTTGCTTGTGAAATTTAAATGAAAATGGAACCTATCATGAAATTGAGAAAGATTGTAGAATGATGTAAAATGGGAATAAATGGGTGTCTAAATGAGAAACATTAATAATTTGAATGTGTTTACCCTTGTTATCTAGGACCAGGGATTAATATTATTATGGTTAGTGATAACACCTTAGTTTTAACTATGTGGTAGGGTTTGGGGAAATGACTTATTGGGGAATATTGAATTTTACCTTAAATGTGTTAATTTTTTAAAAGGAGTCCCAAGGTACCTATTTGTAATGGTATAGATATTTCTCTATGATGACGCTTATTAAGAGGATAACATGAGGATATGGCTAGAGATGATCTACTAGTAGTAGGAACTAAGGCACCAATTGTGTCAGGTGAGGAAATCAGGGAGCAGTTCCAAGAGAACTTTTCCCAGTTCATGAAATTCATGGGAAGAGACCCAGGGTGGGTAATGGAATGTTATGGAAGGAACTGTTGGATATGTTTCTAGAGAACTTCTATCCAGATGTACTTATGTAGAAGAGAGTAGATGAGTTCATGAGGTTGACTTGGGGGAGTATTTATGTGATAGACTATGTTGGACACTTTACACATTTGCAACACTTTTCTCTAGTATTTTCAGTGGACGAGATAACTACAGCGAGACATTTTTAGAATGGGATTAAATGTGAGATTAAGTCCCAAGATAACCATTTTCAGTTAAAGGATTTTGCTGAGGTGGTGGATAAGGATCTCATAGATATGGGTAACTTAAAGAGGCTTCTAGTGTAGGAAATTTGGTTCCATTTGGATGATTAGAAGGTATGACTTCTCAGAGTAGGAAGCATTGCTATGAAAACATCAACTAGGGAAGTAGGAAACATAGTACCTAAAAAGAGGGATCAGTTTCACAGGACATTAATTGAGTGATCTATCACTTGTGTGTTATATTAGGAATCTTTTGAAGATTGTTCCCTTAACCACCAATATAGTTACAGTCTTGCAGAAAGATGGTACATCTACAAATGTTCTACAGGACCCAGCACTAGATGAGTATTAAGGGTATAGCTAGTCATAATTAGAGTGTAGGAAGAGGATATTATGAACAATATTATACTTGCATCTGTAGTTCTACTAGACAAGGTTGTAAAGGTAGTGTATGTGGAGCTTCAGGGTAAGAGCACTCATATTAGTAGAGTAGGGGAGCACATGGGACTTAAACTGCATCATGGGGATGTGGGGTAATACTGTTGCATTCTATTCACCCTACACTTGTGGATAACAAGGCTTGACCATTGACAGTGATATGTACTATTTTTATGCTTCTATGATATCTAGTGCCTTATTTTATATCGGTGCCTATCATTCCTTTATTTCTAAAAAACATGTTAATGGTTTGAGACTGGTGATGGAGTTCGTGAGTGGGGGGTTGATGACAATCACACCTCATGGAGTTTGGTCAAGAGAAATTTTTTTTGTTCCAGGGGTGTTGTCTTGAGGTCGAGTAGTATCGATTTCTGTGGGATCCTTATATCATATACATTTCAGGCTTTGAACTAATTATGGGTCTGGAATGGTTAGTATCATATTGTCCCCACATTTATTTTTACCATAAGAGAGTGACCATTACATCTCCTAAGGGTTACAAATATATTCAATGTGGAGAGTGGGATATTGAGGTGTTCTGAGTAGGGCCAATTACTCATCACATAAGAGAAATCACAACCCAGGTTTCTAGTTTATTTATGAATGATGGAGGTGTAAAATGAGATGTATTTCCACACACATTGGATAGGTTTTAGGATGTGTTTACTTAATATTTCTCAATGATTCAACCAGAGAGAGATGTGGAATTTAGCATTGAGCTCATACTGGGGGAAGAGATGATTTCTCTTCCACCATATAGAATGGAACCAGAAGATATTCAAGAGCTCACGACTCAGCTGGAGGAGTTAGAGGATAAGGTATTTATTTATTTGAGTATGTCACCTTAGAGTTCACTATTGTTGTTGGAAAATAATGCTGATATGAGTTTATTCTTATGTGTTTCTTAACGAAAGTTGAACCAGATGACTATGAAGAACCAGTATCTTCTCCCCTGTATCGATGACCTATTTGACCAGTTGAAAGGAGCTTGGCTGTTCTCAAATATTGACTTGAGATTAAGGTGTCGTAAACTGAAAGTTTAGAATTCTGATATACCAAGGGATGAATTTAGAAGCAGGTATGGATTATATGATTTCATCATAATATTTCGTGGGTTAAAAAACACACCAGTAATGTTTATGGACTTAATGAACAAAATATTTAGTCTTTAACTAGATCATTTTTGGTAGTGTTTATGGAAGACATCTTGGTGCACTCCAAGACACATGATTATTATGACCAACGTCTTGATATCATCCTAAGTACACAAAGAGAGCATTGGATATACATCAAGATATCTAAGTACAATTTTTTGGATCGATTGGGTACACTTCTTGGGTAGCATCATCTCAGAGGAATGTGTGTTGGTAATTCTAGAGAAGGTTTTGATAGTGGTTTCTTGAGAGCATCCCAAGATCATGTTTGATATTTATAGATTTCTAGGATTTTCTGAATATTATTATAGGTTCATTTAGGACATTTACCGATTGGAAACATTGCTGAAGGGATTGACCAAAAAAGGGATAATGTTTTATTGGTCATAAGATTGTGATAATTATTTCTATGAGACGAAGAATATTTTTGCATCCGTACCAATATTGATCCTACCTGAGCAAGTTGAGAAGTACACAGTGTATTGTGACACTTATGGGATTGTAATAGGAGTTTTGTTGATGCAAGGAGATCAATTTGTGGTTTATGGGTCTTTGAAGATGAGGCCCCATGAACTGAAATACCCTACATATGACCTCATGTTGGCTATAATGGTTTATGTTTTAAAGTGTTGGGGAAATTATCTACTTGGAAATTTTTTTACGGTGTATATTGATCACAATAGATTAAAGTGCATATTTTCATAGTGATAAATAAATCTTCGATAACATATTTGGGTTGAGTATATGCAACCATTAAATTTTGAGCTAGAATATATGCCTGGAAAGGGGATCATTGATGATGATTCATTGAGTAGGAAGACTCAAACTCAGGTGTTTTAGGAGTCTAGTGCTGACTGAAAGATGATGGATTTACTGGATGAGATACACATTATGGTTTAGGCGAGTTAGGATTAGATGACTCTCGTAATAGTTTCATTGGAGTATACATTTTTCAGAAAGATATAAGACAGAAAGTATGTGGATTTATAATTTTATACCTTGAGAGAAAACCTTGAAGGTGAGGAGTCACCTTCTGATTGGAGCATAGATGAAGACGAGGTCGTCTATTTCAGGAATCAGGTTGTCATACCTAAAAGAAAGTGAGACAAGCTGATGTGTTAGTTTCATTCCTCAAAGTGGGTGGTACATTCAGGTGTGACCAAAATGCACCGTGAACTACAAATATAGTTTTTATGGTTGGAAATGAAAAAGAAAGTATTAGGGTTTGTGACATGATTCTACACCTATCAGTAGGTGAAGGCTGAGCATTAATAACCTATAGGTTTACTACATTCAATGGCCATTATAGAGTGGAAGTGGAACAAAGTGACTAGGGAATTTGTGGTCGTTCTCCCGAGGATGCCTTAGAAGAATAATTCTATTTGGTTTATTATGGATAGAATGAAAAAGGTAGTGAATTTCTTGAATATATTAGAGACATTCTCAGTGGAGTAGTTGGGATATTTGTATGTTTGGGTTCTTGTCTGTCTGCACGAGGTGCCATAGAATATTGATTTAGACTGAAACATGTGTTTTACTTCATGATTATTATATGGACTGTAGAAGGTGCTTGGTATGTTGGTTTTATTGAGTACGAATTTCCACCCACTGACAGATGGGTGGTCAGAGCATATTATACAAGTGCTTGAGGATAAGTTGTGACCTTGTGTTCTAAACATTGGTGGGTCTTGGGAGAATCACCTATCACTAGTGGAGTGCACCCATACCAATAGTTATTGGGAAACTATATAGATGGAACCATATGAAGCTCTTTATAGTAGGCCATGAAGACCACCTATAGTCTGGATGGATGTAAGTAAGTCTAAGTCGTTTGGACCGAGTCTCGTGTAGGACACATTAGAGCATGTATAGTTGATTCAAATGTATATGGATACGACACAAAGTATATATAAGTCATATTATGATAGAAATAAATGACACCTAGATTTTATAGAGGCTGATCATGTATTCATTTGTGTGTTTCCGAGATTCAATCGCTATAGAATACAGAGACATGGCAAGTGGGAACCCAAGTTTGTTGGACCGTTTGAGGTGGTGGAGAGAATCAGGCTACTGGTGTACTGATTGGCTCTTCCACAGAGATACATCACTATGTCTGATGTTTTCTAATTATAAAAACTAGGTCGGTATCACCCCAACCATTCTAATGTGATCGATATGGATGATGTTGATATTGAGAATGATTTTTCCTTTGAAGAGAATCTGATACGTGTGTTGAATCGTAGTGAGAAAGTGTTGTGCGGAAAGACCATCCCTATAGTTTGTGTATTGTGGAAACTTGGGAATGTGTTGGAGGAGACATTGGAAAAGAAAGAAGATATTTGGGATTATTGTACTAATCTTTTTGACTCAGAATCATAGAGATTATTGGGAGTGCAGCTCATAGATAAGATGTTATAAGGTGGTGACATTGTAAGATCCCAACCTTTCATGAAGATGACTTGGTCTTAATTTTAGGTATTTATTTTTTCCTTGATTCAGTGTACTTGGGTTGGGTTTTACCTTGGGGTGTGTTTGGGTGAAAAATTGAGAAAATTTGAAGGGATAAGGGTAGTGCATAGTTGGCTCACGGTTTTCCCTAACCATGCGCCCCTACCTAGAAAACCATGGAACCTTGGATAGAGAGGAATTACATTGTTGACACATGGTTTGTCAATTTGTATAGCATATTATGAGAAACTATGAACCCCCAAAATATATGTTCACAATTAGGTACACATTTAGGAGAATCCATGCTCCCCTGCCTAGCTAACTAAGCATGAATTTTTAAATCACCAAAAATAAGATTTTTAATCACCAAAACCCCCATTTAACTCTTATTTAATCCCCATTTAACCCTAGATAATATTTCATGATTTTGGAGAATCCTACTTGGATTAAAAGACATAAAAACCTTTTTAATTTGTTATTTTAAGCCCGGATAGAAGATCTTCACGCCTCCCTATAAGGGGATCTTACCTCGCTCGGTTTCCTATTCCGTATCATTTATTATCCTATTATAGAAAGTGGGTTTTCTTCTTATTTTGATTGTATATAGAGATGCTTTCGTGGATCTGGATCTAGTATTGTAGATCTATATCTATATTTAAGAGATCTTGATTGATTTGATACTTTTTAGGGTTTTAAATTTGAATCTCATTCTATATATTTGTGCTGCTCAAATTATGATGATTTTCATTGGGTGATCCCTCGTCAACGAATTGAGGTTGGTTGACTATAATTCAAATCTCAATGTATTTATTTAATTAACATGAAAGTAATTGTATAATTTCTATTAGATGTTTATAAATTACATTCTTAATTGAATTAATTAATTTTTTGAATTAATTAATTGAGGAGATCAGAAATTGGGGATTTTGGGAATTATAGATTGAGATAATTAATTTTAGAATTAATTATTAGTTAATAAGATTTTAGGATTTAGGTATTTAATTGTGGAAATAACTATGATCAAACGAGATTGTGATTTAGATAATTAGTTATGGAATTAATTATGTGATTTTTAGTTTGTGGATATTGATTAATTAATTGAATAATTAATTAATGGTATTTACATACTCAATTAATTAGAAAATTAATTAAGGGGATTTATGTGATAAACTAATTATTGAATTAGTAATATAATTAGTGTGGTTGATTAATTATTGAATTTACTATTAGAATTTAAGTGATTATTTAATTTTAGAATTAATTAATGTATTTTATGTTATTAATTATTTTTTGAATTAATTAATGTTATTTATGTGATTATTTAAAATTTGAATTAACTAATGGAATTGTTATGTTTAAAAAATTGTTGAATTAGTAATGGAATTGATGTGGATAATAAATTTTTGAAATAATTATGCGTTAAGAATGGTAACATGGTCATTTAGTTGTGAATTAAATAACGGAAACATGGTCATTATATTGTGTAAGGTATGAATGGTAACATGGCCAATTAGTTGTGAAATAGAGAATGTGAACAAGATTATTCTACTGTGTAAGGTATGAATGGTAACATGGTCATTTAGTTGTGAATTAAAGAATAAAAACATAGACATTCAATTGTGTGATGTATGAATGGTAACATGTGAATTATAACATGAATTAAATAATGATATTAATGGAATTATGAGATATGATATTCCTCAAACATACATTAGACTCTAACATATTTCAGAGTAGGTATTGAATGATAACAATGGAGTTATAAGATATGATATCCCTCAGACATACTTCAGCCTCTGACATGAGTTGAAGCGGGGATTAAGGTATGAGTGTCTACGGGAACCCAAAAGTTTATATATTTAAATAATGATTAATTGATAATGTGATAAATGTTTACATATGTATTGTAATTATTTCTTTATACAACTGCATACACTTTCTATTGATTAGATATTGTCTTAGTTGTCATTAGTTTTGGCATACTATAATGCCTTAGATTTTCTATGCACTATTTTTTTGGATAATATATAGATTATTTGTGAGACTAGGAACTGAGACGTTGTGTGGTTCTGAAGCCGTTATTCCTAAAATACATGTTTGAAATATATTAAATAACATACAGGCACAGTTTTCATGAAAAAGTGTAATAACATCAAAACGGTTACCCTGATCAGAAATATGATGGTACCGTTGAGTTCAAAATGTGAGGTTTAACCTAGGAGTGACTTAACATTAGTCGGTGTGGGTCATTTGTAGAAAAGTCATCACAGGTGTGGAAATGAAAAAAATAATTTAATAAATAATTTTATTTCATTTTTGTTGATGCAGTGATTGATGGACTTTAACTAGGCTATTATGGAGAAATACAAGGGTTAGGTATACAACCCTAGAACCATTGGAGAGCCATTGGAGATATCTTTAGTGAATCCTCTCAGACGAATGACGATAGGATCTTCGATCAATGATCGATGAAAAAAAGTGTCAAAGGAGCTCACCAAAAAACATGACACAACCCCATTCTTCATTAGTGGTCGATTTGAATCAAGGTAGGGAATGTGTATTTATTTTATTCTTCCCCGTTCCTGATTTATACGATGTACATGAATCAATCAATGAAAATATTGATATGTGGTTTGATCATTATGCAAGATGAGTTTATTTTATATGGTTTTGATGGGAGAATATATTTTTAATTTTATTATTCTGATTTTCATTTTAATAATGATGGATCAAGATAAACACGAACATCAATCAAGGTTTTTTACTCCAATATGTTCTTTTTCTTTTCTCCCCCATTCATCATTCGTCATGATCATTCTTGATCAATCGATCATTCTGCACCCATTTCATGGTGCAACGATCCAATATCGCAGATCTAAGATTGGAATAGCCTGAAAGAGGTGTGATTATGGAGATAAAGAAATTTAGATGAAAGAGGATACCTAATTTACCATTCATCAACTCACAACAATGAAAGACAATTTGATTCATTTTTGAGTATATTTGATGGCGTAATGAATTATTCATCATCAAAAAGGATTGGATGAGTTGGGATCTTCAATATCTTGGTGAATCGATCCCCAGATTAAAATCTGGAGGCATTGGATCAAATGCGGGAGTAGATATGGGAATATGAAAAATCATGAAAAACATAATGTTTAATCTGGATCTATACATTGTGTGGGGCCACATGAGCTGCGATTAGGGCCTCCATAGGAAGTTAAATATCACATGGAATGTGACCCCTTTCACATAGCATATGGTATCACCTGGGTCACTCGGCATGTACTTAGGAATCACATGGGATGTTTACATGGGAAGATGTTCACAGGCTAAGCAGTGTACTGGTAATTGAGAAGACATGCATAGGATGGTGACGTGTACTAGCACATGGTTAGAGTAAATTGGATACATACATAATGTTTACTACTACATGGGCACAGTTTGATGAGATGAGCCATTTACACGGGCAAGAATTGGGTTCAAGGGACATGGAGTGTGAGCCCAACTACACACTGTGTACTCTTTTATACATGTCTTGGTGCACTTGTACTCTATATCTTGGAAATTGTTTGTTAGGGTTTGTTACCTTTATCTTTTCCATGAGGGTTAGTATGCAATCATTTTTCACTCCTGGGACAACGATTCCTTCGATAGTAATTCCTATATAGAGTTTTTGGAATCCCTCTAAGAGGCCGAGAGTGAGATCCTCTATTCATATTCATGTCCTAGGTGGAGTTCTTTGTATCAATGTGACCAACACTACATGGGAGTCAATCCTCTACTTAGCGGGTTAATCCAAATTGATTTGTTGGTATCACCCCATGGCCTTGCTAGTGATCCCCATCTGTGTGTTGTATTCTATTCAAACTATTAGCTTTCTCTTTCTCATGAAAAGACCCGATAAGAAGTACCTATTGGATGGATATCATTAATTCTATCAGATTCAGCAGTGTGTTCTCTCGGGTGGGTGCTTTGTGGAATATTCTATATGGAATCACAGACTAGTATAATTTGGTTGTGAATTACCTCTAAAATGTGTGTCTTTGTTGAGTATATCTGGATATTCTTGTGATATGTGTTTGTGAAATATACTTGTGTAGATATGAATGTATTTCCTTTGTTTTATGTGACACACGCCCGTCATAGGGCATGTAATAAGCAATTTTATTTTCCTAGTGAATTATAATGGATGACCAGGTTCATCTCACCTGAAGAACATTCTCATATGTTCACTCACTTAATTTAATTCACCTAAACTAATTCTTTTTAATTGTTTTTTTTAATTTAGGAAGGTTATGAAATTTGAATTAATGAAAATATTAAACTAACATGCAATAAAAAATTTTAATTAGAGAATAATGAACCTGGAATTTATGGATTGGTTTGTGGGTTCCATCATTCTACTTGTAGTTCACTACTACAAAAACGGGAAAGGGAAGTTCCACCTTATATCAGTGCTAAGAAAAAACTTCTAATAAAGAAAACCTGTATCAGCGCTAAAATTTTAGAGCTGCTAACGAGATTATTTATCAGGGATTTTCTAGGGCTAATAGAGGGAGTCTTTATCAGCGCTAGAAAAGCAATGATAATGAAACCCTATATCAGCGCTACAAAAGCGCTGATAAAAAATCGTTTATCAGCTCTAGAAAAGCGCTCCTAAATAATCTCTATTTTAGCGCTAAAATGTTAGCTCTGATACAAAAAGGACTATTATCAGCGCTAAAAAAGCATTCATAAATGAAACCTTTATTTGTGCTAAAATTTTACCATTGGTAAAGGTCGTCTTTATCAGAGCTTTGTTAGCGCTGATAAAACCTTAGTCCATTTTTTAAAAAGTTGGTCGCACAGTGCCCTCATTTTATCGAGACCTAAAGCTCTCGCAGTATTGGAAACCAGCGACTCCCCTCTGCCGCCCGCTGAGTTCACATTGCCGGACCTACGCCACGCTCAAGCTTCTTGTTTCCGGACCTCTTCCACACACTGGGCTTCATGTTTTCATAACTCTGCCACCCTCGAGCTTCTCTTTTCCGGACCTCTGCCGCTCGCAAGGCCCTCGAGCTTCGCATTGTCGGACCTCCGCCACCTGCTGAGCTTTGCCTTGCTGAACCTCCCTTTATGGCATGTTTTCGAAATCATTTTTTAATATTGTTATACTCTTCCATCACATATAACCATATGTTGATTTGGCTGGTTAGACATAATGGATATTTGATATTGTGATGGTTTTAGGCTACTTGATTCATCCTTTTCTTCTTCATGTTTGTCTCTAGGGTAATGCCCCTATCAAAGCACGAGTTTGGTCCAACTTCTTCTAATGGTTCTAGAAATATTATTCTATAAATCATATCAAACTATTAAAACATTGTTAATTGCAGTTTTGGGATGTGATGTTTTCCCATCAATTGTGTTATAGAGTATTTCTTGTTGAATTATTTCATCCCTCGGTTTCATTTCCTCCGGTGGTGATGATTCTGCTTCAACGTAGATTCATGAGTATTCTTCCTACATATTGCGATGGGGTTCTTGGGGGTGATCATCCAATATATTTTTATTACTCCTTATGTATCACCTTTTTTATAATGACTACGGTGGGTTTTTAGGTGATTTGGTATTTTTTTATTTTAGATCCTGGAAAACATTTAATTTGATGGTGGTGTGGATACAAATGTTATATAAATTCTTCCAACAATCACCTTTATGAGAAGGTGTGGTTTGAATTATAGAATATATATTCTTTGATTTAATTATATAATTAGGTTATGGTGGGTTGTAAATGAGTGATGAGGTTCCTAAGGTGATGAATTCTAGTTTGTTATCTTGTTAGTGAAGTTGTTGATGATGATGTTGATTAGGCGCATCACGGTGCAGGTATCATGGTACGATTATCATCATGATTTGAGGAATGATTCAATAGCATATTTTTGTTTGAAATTATAATTTAGTGTTGTTTTATGGGGTATTTTTTATAATTTCACATACTATTTGAACATATGTGGCTGTGACATATTTATTTTATCTTTTATCATTACTCCATTATTCTAGGATTTTTTATTAGTACAGTTTTTTCCTATAAATAAAAATGTGGAATCATTGGGGAATGTTTGAAATAGGTTGATTTTCTTTAAAAGGGATTCTTTATTCATGTAAAATATCTCTTGTGAAATCTTGTATTGGTAGAAATATTGATATTATCATCATCAATGGCGATCAAGGAGTTTACACTATCAGAGTGATGTTTATGATAAATTTAAGGTCCTTCCCACTTGGATTTCAGTTTCACTAGATTCCTCATAGGTATCATCGATTCCCTTAGATAAAACACTTTGTCATCGTAAAGTAAGGAATGAAAGATAACCTTTTACTTTAAGTAAAACACCACCCGGTTCTGATGCATTTCTAGGTCGTCCAATGCTTGAACCCTATTTTCTTCGAGGGGTTACCCCTTCATTCCTTAATGGTATCTAAGTGATTTTTTCTGGAAGTGAACTTGTATGGAATGATGGACAGACCACCAAGCTTTCTAGCCTTGCCACCCCTACCTCCATCTCTATCCTCCCTCGCTGAGGTTACTGACTACTTCTCTGTAGTGGCCAGACCACTTCCTAGCAGTGTTTGTTCTGTCTCCCTTGGCTCTGAGCCTGTCATCCAGCTCCAAATACTTATTGATCCGGAGATAACCCCCTCACCAGCCCCCAAGCATCATTACCCATACTTCCCCTTCCCCTTTGGATCCTCATCTCCCACTCATATGAATCTTACCAACCAGAAGGGATTATTAACATGTTCAAAATCAAGGGAACTCAATGAGAGATCATCCTCCCACTTCAATAAGGCTATGACCTCTAGATCCAATTCCAAGGCCCTATCCTATCCATCATTATTATCTTCATAACTAATTCTCATGGTCTTAGTGCCGATATTAAATTTTACTTCCTCGCCATAGAAATCAAAAATCATAATTTTGTTGTTGTTGTTGTCAAATAAGACAAAAAAACCTATAGAAATCATATAATTCTCCTATAAGATTAAGTTGAATGTATTTCTACACTATGACCCCTCCAATCGAAAAAATGAGTATTCTGGCATAATAAATCTATTGTTGAGACTGTTCAATATTGCAATCAATTCATCGCTACCAAGTTGTCAAACGGTGACACCTCCTTCCTTATGAATTTTTTTTGGAAGCTATGACTCTCTTCAAAGGGAATCTCTATGGAGTGAACAAAATACCTTCGATCATGGCCACCATCCATTGTTTTTAGGGGGTGACATTAATGTCATTTCCAAACCAATAGAAAGGAAATGTAGAAGCCCATTCCAGAGGAAGGCCATCATGGAGTTTGTTTAGTTCATGGTTGGGAAGGGCCTCATTGATCTCAGCTTCTCGGGTGATAGTTTCACCTGGTGAAACAACTGTAGGGGTGATCACCGCTTGTGGAGTCTATTAGATAGGTGTCTATCCAACATGAAATCCAGTAACCTATTCTCAAATACCATGTTTTTTCATCTTTCTTGAGGTATTTTGAACCACTTCCCCCTCTTGGCATCCATATCTTCTTGGCATGATTAACAGGAATGATTTCACTTCCACCAGTAGTGGGTTAACATCCTAGGGTACGAGTACATGGTTTGTGAAATATGGAATGAACCCTGGTAGGAGTATCAGGCCACCTTCAACCTCGGTGACCTGACCTCGAACCCTGAGAGGTGCGTGCTCGCCTTCCTCCTCAAGAACCTTTACTACATGGGACTACTGTCGCATATGAGATCCTTCAGAGTATTTTGATAGATGGAATGACACCTTGGGTTTATTGGATTATTAACACTAGTTTGAGATTTATGTGTGACTATATACTTATTATATTTTCTTATTATTTCTTACACACCACCACTTGAGTTGATTAACCTGATTGAAATCCATATTGGTACTTTGGTTCTGATGTGGATATGGTTTTTTATGTGTTTTTGACATGTGTAAGTGTGGATATATGGGTATATAGGAATGATGATATAGAATGTAGGGCAGAGTCCTAGGAGTGCTAGATGTATCATTCTTGATTATTCTTTTGTTTGTTCTGGGGTGATTTGAGGAAACTATAATGAATCTAATGTAATTATATTTAATGAAGATGAATAAATACTAATGGTTACGCTCTATTAATCTCTATTTTTTTAAGGAATTGTTTCACTTCTACTATATTTGGAAGTCCTGTTTTGTTTACTTGAACCATAAATACTAATATTTGAGATTCAAATAGGATGAAGATGAATAAATATTGGATGGATGCTAATCGTTTGATAATAGAGTTCGAGAACAGAGTGAAAGAGTTCATAAAATTTTCAAAGGATCACGCAATGGATCCTTCTCAAATCCTTTGTCTGTGTTTTCATTATTTTTATTCTAGTATACTTACTCTAGGGGAGTTGGAAGAACATTTTATATGTCAAATAATAGATCAGAGTTATAAATGTTGGAATAATCACGGAGAAAAAGCGAATGTGGCTACTTGCTAAGATAAAGCTGCGTTTTATAGATCATCAGATATAAATACAAATATGTATAATGAAGAAGACCATATGAAGGATTTTATTACAGATGTCAATGATGATGAATATCGTATTGATTAAATGTCAAATATAATTGAAGATGAACTTTGTGATTGCCCAAAATTGTTTGAGACGTTAATGAGTTCTGGCAAGACGCCATTGTATGATGGTTGCACCGAGTATACAATATTGTTAGCTGTACTGATGTTGTATAAATTGAAAGCAAGCAATGGATGGAGTGATGTCAATTTGACAGAACTACTTGCTCTCTTTAATGACATGATCCCTGAAGATAATGAGCTCCCAAGCCAGACATATGACACTAAACGAATACTACGCTCGATGGGTATGATTTCTGAAAGAATACATGTCTGCTCGAATGACTGTATATTTTTTCGCAAGGAGAAAAAATAACTTAAATAATTCCCAAAGTGTGGTGCTTCTTGATACAAGAAAGATGAATCCAATCATACAAAAGGTTTATGGTACTTTCTAATCATTCCATGGTTTAGGTGTCTATATGGAAGTGAAGAAACTGCAAGACAATAGTCATGGAATGCAGATGAAAGAAATAGAGATGGGAAATTATGTCATCTGGACGACTCTCCTTAATGGAAGAAAATTGATGATGAGTATCCTGAATTTGAAAAAGAGCTGAGAAACCTTCATCTTGTATTATCTACAGATGGAGTAAATCCTTTTTCTTTTCAAACCAGTATTCATAGTACATGACCTTTTATGTTGGTAAATTATAACTTGCCACCCTAGTTATGCATGAAACAAAAATTCGTCATGTTATTTATGATTATATCAGGACCAAAACAACCAGGTAACGATATTGATGTTTATTTGGATCCTTTGATTGAGGATTTGAAGTTGTTTTGGGATTCAGGTGTTATGTTGTATGATACTTTTTAAATTGAATACTTCACATTGATAATGATGTTGTATGAGACAATAAATGATTTCCCTGTTTATGGAAATTTTTCAGGTTATAGCATTAAAAGAACTCAAGGGTATCTTGTGTGCGAAGATGATACAGAATCAATTAGGTTGAAACATTAATCGAAATCTGTGTTTTTAGGACATCGTAGATATCTACCTCGTCGGCATAAGTACCGATCTTGGATGACATCATTCAATGGATGTTCAGAACAACGTGCAGCATCATCTCCACTAATAGGTGATCAGCCATTTGAGAAAGTAAAAGATGTGAACACTATTTTTGGTAAACCATTTTTCAAAAACCTTATGAAAATCATTTGGAAAAAGAGAACATTTTTTTGAATTACCATACTAGAATTTTTTTTACGTCAGATATTTTCTTAATGTGATTCATGTTGAAAAAAATGTATGTGACAGTGTTATCAGAACATTGCTAAATGCCCCTGAAAAAAAGGATGGAATTAAAGCAAGGTTGGAAAAGGTTGACATTGGAATACGAGAAGAGTTGGCTCCCATGAAGGGTGAAAATCGAATGTTTCTTCCTCCTACTACTTATACTCTTTCTAGGGAGGAGAGATACCAGTTTTGCAATGTCTTAAATGATGTAAAGGTTCCAGAGGGGTATTCATCAAATATCAAGAACATTGTTTCAATGAATGATTTGAAGTGAAAATGTCTGAAATGACATCATTGCCATGTTTTGATGTAAGATCTAATTCTTATATATTTACTTTGCATTATGACCAAGAATTTTCATCATAAATTAAGAAAACATTATTTCCTTTTCCATGATATATGATGCAAGGGTTTCGACCCGGAGAAATTTCCAGCTATGGAAAAAAAATTCATCATATTATGTGAATTAGAAATGTTCTTCCCACCAATATTCTTTGATTTGATGGTTCATTTGATGATTCTATTGGTGAGAGAGATTCTACTTTGTGGTCCTATGCACTATAGATTGATATATCCTGTTGAACGATATATGAATATTTTGATAGGGTATTTCAAAAATCGAAGTCGACCAGAGGGTTGTATAGTGGAGTGATATATTATTAAGGAAGCCATTGAATTTTGTACCGAATACCTATCTGATGTGGAAAGCATTGGTCTCCCGAAATCTCATCACACAAGAAGAATTGAGGGTGAGTGAATTTCTAGAAGAGTTGTTGTGACAATCATCAGTACAGATTGGGAGCTGGCCCACCTTTATGTTTTGCATAATAATTGGGAGGTTGCTCCATATATTGAAACTCACAATGAAATTCTTAGGCATTTGAATCCATCAGGGGATGAAAAATGGTTATCAAATACTCACAATCACCAGTTTATAAGATGGTTTCGAGACCATATTATTATGCAGTTAGATGAAAATTCGAATTCAATTTCCAAACGACTTTGATGGCTAGCTGCTGGAACAAGTGTGTATGTATTCTCATACAGCGATAATGTAATTAATGGTTATACATTATATACAAATGAACATTATGAAGATAGTACCATGAAAAATAGTGGAGTTACACTAGTGGCTGAAGCGATGCATGTTTCTAGTAGTAAGGATATAAATCTAATTTATGAAAATATGTCATACATTGGAATTATCAAACTAATATTGAAGTTGGATTATACGACATTTCAATTGCTGATTTTTCAGTGAAAATGGGTTGATAACAACAATGGTGTTAAAATAAATGAATGGGGATTTGTGAAAGTTGATTTTAGTAAAGAAGGGTACAAAGATGAATAGTTTATAATGGCATCACAAGCGGTACATGTTTTTTATGTTCCAGATCCCGCAAACCGAATGTGGTCGATTGTTCTGATAGCGTCCAAAACTACTGAAGTTTCCGATGAATATTCAGTGGAGGATGATCCTTTCAGGGGTACGCCGTAATCATTTCAGAGTGGTCCCAATGTAGATGATGTTTTTCCTATTAGAGGAGACCTAAATTTAGGTATTTGGATAATTGATAGAGGTGTCAAATCCCTTAAGCCTTCGAAAAAAACGAAATATAGTTCAATAAAAGAGTTATATTTTTTTGTAATATAGATCTTATTATCTCATGTTATTATATTATCATTATTGAATTTATGTAATATAAATTAACTTTTCAACCACTATTGCAGATAATTACTTCTGCCCATTCTGGTGCTCATAACCTTGAGGCTGAACAAGTCTCCCAAGATACTGTTGCGGCTGCTGCGGCTGCTGCTGCTCCTACTACTGCTCCTGCTGCTCCTACTGTTGCTCCTGCTGCTCCTACTGCTCCTGCTGCAGTGGGTCCTGGGGCTCCTGCTGCTCTTAGTGTTGAGGTCCAACAACCATCAGCACATGTCGTTGATACCATTTCAGATGAACATATAGATGTTGTTTATATTGATGAAATGGTTGGGAATGAAGGATCGTCATCACAGAAAACACAGGTGCGTTATAGTTTGACTGTGTTAGCCAAAGTTCGTAATGGGAAAAGCAAAAGAATCAAATTTGATGTCGGATGTAATGCACAAGGCCAACATGTGAATCCCAACAAGGCTATGTTTATTATTTAAATTGGATTTGTCAGTTGGCAATGCATGCCGATTGACATAGATTCATGGCACCATGTTGTGTTCGGGCTGAAGGCTGTGATCTGGGATGAAATTACGGTAACATTATGAATTTATTTCTTTAATTTACTAGAAAATAAAATAATTAAACAATGTCTTACTCTTCTCAATATCTTACAGAATACATTTATAGTAGACGATTCACACAAGGATTATGTACTAAGGCTTTCAAGAAGGAGTCATCGAGGTTTTCGCACTATTTTAACAAGATGTAACCTGAAATATTCCAAAGGTAAAATAAAATCGCACCCACCCATTGTCTACGCTCACCTGATATTCTAAGAAACATGGGATGCATTTATTGGCCACCATGAGGATGAGGAGTTTTAGGTATATTGTGGGTGATAATACATTGTTTGAGAATACATGTATTCATCACATTGATTGTCAATATTGTATTTATGAAACCGAAACTCTGTCACGAAAATAAGGAACGTGCATCAAAACCAACATACCCATATCGTAAAGCAAGGTTAGGGTATGCTTCACTAGAAAATAAAATGGTACATTGTTTAAATTTACAGAAATATTTTTAGGTGCCAACAAACAACATCATAAATATCTTTTTATGTTTATATATAGATTGATGAATCTAAAACCAAATATACTTCCATCCCATGTCATGTTCTTTGGAAGGAGGTACGTGTGAATAAGGAAGGGAAGATAGTAGATGAGAAAACTCGAAAAGTGTGGGAAATTTGTGTAAGTATGACACGATGATACAAATATTTTTTTTAAATTGATATTACATAAAAATAATTAGGTATTTTCCTATATCCGACAGTCGCAGGAATCAGCTACTCCCGTAGTGGATGCAGACCTATTATAGACGGCTTTGAAGCAGCCAGAAAAATACAGTCGTGTGAGGGGTGTGTGGTTTGGGGTGAAACCCTGAGTATATTTTGCGAAGAAGAAAAAATATATGATATAAATGAAACATTGAAACAAATGAGAGAAAAACTTGCAACACTTGAAGAATGATTGCAATGGCAGGGAGAGTTGATAGAAACTATTATTGGTGGGAATCAAGGAGAAGACACAACTCAGGAACAACCAGCGTGTGAAGATCCCTCCCCACCCCACCATCTTGGAGGCGAGCCATTCCCCTCAAAGAGATGTCTTAGTCGTGGTAATCAATATTATAATAATTGTTCCCATGAAATGTGAATCCGACAAGCACTGATACTTTTCCTATACTGATCTTCTACATGGTGATAAAGATTGTGATTTATATCTGTCAACACCCACCTATCACCTTGTAGCGAGGGCTACAATGTTCAACATCCCAGATGACATGCTGCATAATAGACCACTTCCGAAAGATCATATGAAAGTGACGATTACTGTAGCTCATGATCCAAATGCAGAGATACCTATTCCACTTGATGAAGATGATATTCATACGGTCAAAAAGGCTATTGGGACATTCATTGCATGGTCGTCAGAACTTGTAAGAGTACATGTGGCCAAAGAGGTATTTATTTCTTTTTTTTTCAATCTAATCCTTTAACAATTAATGAAAAAAGGGTCTAAACCAATGAATGTTATTATAGACAGAGAAAGGGAAGGGGGTCACAAATGTCGGCTCAAAACCATCTAAAGGATAGACCAACCGATCCCAAGGAGCTACTGAAAGAAAAATAACACCACATGTTCTCTATTCACATTTACTAGCATTGAAGATTCATGTTGATATGAAGCTAAGAGGTGGTAGTATTAATATAGTGGTTTTCAAAGAGAAAATATACGGCGTGGAAAGTCAAGATTTTGTTGCTGCTGAAAATGTAAATGAGATCCTTGAAAATGGTGGGCTAGGCATCACAGTTGTAAATATATATATATGAGGTACGTTTTTTGGGAATTGATTTTCTAAAAGATGATCTAATCTATAAATTATTACTAAATGCATTTTATATTGTTGATAGATGTATATATGAAAAACAGTTGAAGGATTTTTCACACTATCCAAGATTTTGACTCGTTAGACCTCATACCACATCATCACATCTAATGAAAATAGAGCCATCAAAAAAGAATGAAATAGTGAATGGATTGCTGAAAACATTTGAAAGCAAGATTACAGATGACAGAAACTTATTAATACCAACCATGCAGGGGTAAAACTCTAAGATTAAATCATATATATTATATTTTGAATTAGTTTATTTCTTATTTCTTTTTGTGTTTTAAGGAAACATTGGATGCTAATTGTGGTGAACTTGGATACTCCAAAGATTTATTTTCTGGATTCAAAGCATGGATATTCATCAAACCAACCACACATGATGGAGTTTGTGAATCTATAAGACACTACTTCCTACGTTTTATATCTAAATATCAAGTAATATAATTTATATTATCTTTTCTGGAGGATTCTATTATGATAGGGCGGTGTATAATTATCATCTAAAAAATGAATGAGGACAAGTGCTAAGCATATGGCAGTGAGCAAGTACTACGTCTAGACAAATATCAGGGTATATATAATAAAATTTAACCTTCCAAACACATCTCAAAACAAGTTACTTATTCTCCTAATGATAAATTTTTTTACAGTGTCCAAAACAAAAAAACGATAATGATTGCGATTATTATGTTGGTAAATTTATGAAGGAGATCATTTTTCCTCATGAAACAAGCATCCCTAAAGAGGTATTCTCAAAAACAACTACTAGTTCCCTTAATTTATTTATTAATTATTTATTTTTATATTTTGAAGTACTACTCTGACTCCCGAAAAGACTCGTACTCACAAGATGATATACATATGTTCATAAATGAGTGGGCTGCATACCGGATGACAGATTGTACACAAATAACATGAAGATCTAACTTGGGGACGTGTACAATTGGTGGTCATTTTGGAGAGGGGTTTAGGGGATCAAAAGATGGCATATTATTGTATGTAAATGTTCGTTGGAATATTTTAATTGTTATTAAATAAAAAATCCTTTCTCCAATGAGTAAATTACCCATTTTAATAGATGACATACACCAACAACATGCAAGAATGATGAACCACTCAGAGGGCCTTTCTATTGTTTAAAATGGATAGATTTTTAAGTGAAAACAACAACTAACCTACGGAAATCCGACCAAATGCATTAGGATTATCTTGATCCTTTATGAGAATGATCCATGGGTCCCTTGTGACGTGTAAGAGTCAATCCCACCTCAATTAAAGGCATGGTGTGGCTGGTTCCACTCAAAGGGTCTCTATTTTGTTTAAAATGCACAGATTTTTAACTGAAAACAACAACTGACCTACGGAAATCTGACAAACCACATTTGGATTGTATTGATCCTTTATGAGAAAGATAAACAAGTCCTTTGTGACATGCATGAATCATCTTTTCCTCAATATGAGGCACAGTGTGGTCGATACCACTCAAAGGGTCTCTTTTTTCTTTAAAATGGACACAATTTTATGTGAAAACAACAACTGACCAACATAAATCCAACCAAATGCATTAATATTGTCTTTATCCTTTAACATAATGGTCCACGAGTGTGTTGGGGATGTGTACATGTAATCTCCATATCAATCCGAGGAACGGTGTGGCCAGTACCACTCATAGGGTCTCTCTTCTGTTTAAATTGGAATGATTTTTAAGCGAAAACAACAATTGACCTATGGAAATCCAACCAAACACATTCGGATTGTGTTGAACCATTAAGAGAATGATCCACAGGTGCATTGGGGATGTGCACGAGTCATCCCCGCGTCAATCCGAGGCACGGTGTGGCCGGTACCACTCAAAGGGTTACACTTTTGTTTAAAATAGACATATTTTTAACTGAAAACAACAAATAACCTATGGAAATTCGATCAAACACATTCATATTGTCTTTATCCTTTAGGATAATGATCCATGGGTGCATTGTGGATGTGTACGAGTAATCTCCACCTCAATCCAGGGAACGGTGTGGCCGGTACCAATCAAAAGGTCTCTCTTCGGTTTAAATTGGATAGATTTTTTAGTGAAAACAACAACTAACCTATGAAAATCTGACCAAACACATTCTGATTGTGTTGATCCATTAAGAGAACGATCCGCAGGTGCATTGGGGACATGCACGAGTCATCCCCTCCTCAATCTGAGGCACGGGGTGGTCGATACCACATATAGGGTCTGTCTTCTGTTTAAATTGCACATATTTTTAAGTGAAAACTATAAATGACCTATGGAAATATGATCAAATGCATTTTGATTGTATTTATCCTATAATATAATGATCCAAGGGTGCGTTGGTTATGTGCAGGAGTCATACCTAACTCAATCCGAGGCACGGTGTGGCCGGTACCACTCAAAGGGTCTCACCTTTTCTTAAAATGGACAAATATTTAAGTGAAAACAAAAAACCGACCTACCTAAATTTGACCAAAAACATTTGGATTGTATTGATATATTATTATAATGATCCAATGGTCCTTTGTGACATGTACGAGACATCCCCGCCTCAATATGAGGCACAGTGTGGCCGGTACCCCTCAAAGGATCTCTATTCTATTTAAATAGGACACAATTTTAAGTGAAAACAACAACTGACCTAAGAAAATCTGACCAAACGCATTCAGATCGTCTTGATCCTTTATGAGAACGATACATTGATTTTTTGTGACTTGTTAGAGTCAACCACACCTCAATCCAAGGCACAGTCTGGCCGGTACCACTCAAAGGGTCTCTCTTTTGTTTAAAATGGGCAGATTTTTAAGTGAAAGCAACAACTGACCTAAGTAAATCTGACCAAATGCATTCGGATTGTATTAATATTTTTTGAGAACGATCCAAGGGTCATTTTTGACGTTCATAAGTCATCTTCCCCTCAATCCAAGGAATATTGTGGCCAGTACCACTCAAAGGATCTCTCTTTTCTTTAAAATGGACATAATTTTATGTGAAAACAACAACTCACCTACAGAAATCCAACCATAGGAATTCAGATTGTCTTGCTACTTTAAGAAAACAGTCCACAGGTGCATAGGTAAAGTGTATGAGTAATCCTTGACTCAATCTGTGGCATGGTGTCGCCAGTACCACTCAAAGGATCTCTCTTTTGTTTAAATTGGACATATTTTTAAATGAAAACAACAACTGACCTACGGAAATCTGACCAAACACATTCGGATTTTGTTGATCCTTTAAGAGAATAATCCATTGGTGCATTGGGGACGTGCACGAGTCATCTCCACCTCATTCCAAGGCACAGAGTGGCCGGTACCACTCAAAGGGTCTCTCTTCTCTTTAAAATGGACAAATGTTTAAGTGAAAACAACAACTGACCTACGGAAATTTTACCAAACACATTCAGATTGTCTTGATATTTTAGGAGAATGATACATGAGTCCATTGGGACGTGTAAGAGTCATCCTCACCTCATTAAGAGGAACGGCGTGGTCGTTACCACACAAATGGTCTCTCTTCTGTTTAAATTGGACACAATTTTACGTGAAAACAACAACTGACCTATGAGAATCCAACCAAATGCATTCAGATTGTCTTGATCATTTATGAGAACGATCCATGGGTCCATTATGATGCGTAAGAGTCAACCCTACCTCAATTCGAGGAACTTTCTGGCCGATACCACTAAAAGTTTCTCTCTTTTGTTTATAATAGACAGATTTTTATGTGAAAACTACAACTGACCTACAAAAATCCAACCAAATGCATTTGTATTATCATGATCCTTTATTAGAATGATACATGGGTCCTTTTTGATGTGAACGATTCATCCCCACCTCAATCTGAGGCATGGTGTTGATCGTACCACTCAAAGGGTCTTCCTTTTCTTTAAAAGGGGAAGAATTTTAATTGAAAACAACAACTGACCTACGGAAATCAAACCAAATGCATTCTGATTGCATTGATCCTTTATGATAAAGATCCACAGGTGCATTGGGGATGTGTACGAGTAATCCCCTCCTTAATCCGAGGCACGGTGTGGCCGGTACGACTCAAAGGGTCTCTCTTATTTTTAAATTGGACAGACTTTAAGTGAAATCAACAACTGACCTACGGAAATTTGACCAAACGCATTCCGATTGTGTTTATACGTTAAGAGAACAATCCACATGTGCATTGGGGATGTGCAAAATTCATCCCCACCTCAATCTGAGGCATGATGTGATGGTACCACTCAAAGGGTCACACTTTTGTTTAAAATGGACATATTTTGAAGTGAAAAAAACACATGACCTATGGAAGTTCGACCAAATGCATTTGGATTGTGTTGATCCTTTAGGATAATGATCCAAGAATCCTTTTTGACGTACAAGAGTCATCCCCACCTCAATCCAAGTCATGGTGTGGCCAGTACCACTCAAAGAGTGTCCCTTTTGTTTAAAATGGACAAATTTTTAAGTGAAAACAACAACTGGCCTATGGAAATTCGACCAAACGCATTCAGACTATCTTGATCTTTTAGGGGAACGATCCAAGGGTCCTTTGTGACATGTAAGAGTAATCGCCGCCTCAATCCGAGGCATGGTGTGGCCGGTACAACTCAAATGGTGTCTCTTTTGTATAAATTCGACACAATTTTAAGTGAAAACAACAACTGGCCTATGAAAATGAGACCAAATGCATTCGGATTACCTTGATCCTTTATGAGAACGATCCATGGGACCTTTTTTATGTGTAAGAGTCAACCCCACCAACCCTATAGACCGCCCCCACCCCTCTGGACACCAACCCAACCCATGGACACCCCCACCCCTATGGACACCCCGTACCCCCTAGAAATCCACCTCAACCCCCTAGAAACCCCCACCCCTAGACATGCCCATGGACAGCCCCCCACCTCGAACAACCCCCCCCCCCCCCACAGACACCCCCCACCCCCTGGACAACCACCACCCCCTGGACAACACCACCACCCCTCCTTGACACCACCTTACCACTTTCATATCCCCAACCCCCTAAACACCCCCCCCCCCCCCATGGATGGAAACCCCCACCCTCCCAAACACCATCCCACACCCTTGGACAGCCCCAAAAACCCCCTGGACCCCGCCCCAGACATTCCCCACCCCCTAGAAAGCCCCCCCCCCCAACACCCTGGACACCATCCCACCCCCATTGACACCCTATAGATAGCCCCCCACCCCCCATCTGGACACCCCCCTCCTTGTACACCACCCCACCCCCATGGACAGCCCTACCAACACCCTGGACCGCCCCCACCCCCAGGACACCCCCACCACCTGGACACCCCGATCCCCCTGGACTCCCCCATCCCACTCTCTTGGACACCACCCCACCCCCTTGGATATCCCCACCAACCCCCTGGAATGCCCCCACCCCCCAGACACACCACCCACCTCCTGGAAAGCCCCCCGACACACTGGACACTAGCCCACCCCCCTAGACAGCCCCCCCCCCCACATGGACACCCCCCTGATTAGACACCACCCCACCACCTAGACACCCCCACCCCCACCCCCAGACACCAACACCCTCCTTGGACAGCCCCTAACCTCCTAGACCCCCACCCCCTTGGACACCCCCATCCCCCCAGACACCCCCTACCCCCCCTTGGACAGCCACCCGAAACCCCTGAACAACCTCCCCAACCCCTTGAATTATGAATAAAATTATTTATGTATTTTATTAACTTACGAATTATGTGTTAATGGGGTATGGGTGTACTTGGTTTAATTAGACTATTATTTATGTGTTAATTTTGTATGTGTATACAAGCCGAATTATTTACAGGTGCTGTTTGGGTGTGCTACTGCAGAATTTTTTTTGCAGCAGACATGGCTTTTATAAGTACTTTTTTAGCACTGATAAAGGAAGCCTTTACCAGAGCTAAAAAAGCAGTGATAAAATAATCATTTATCAGCACTCTATTAGCACTGATAAAACTGACATTTATCAGTGCTAAATAGCTCTAATAAAGGCTTCCTTTATCAACACTCTTTTATTGATGCTAAATGTTCCTTTTATCAGCCCTTTTTTAGCTCTGATAAAAGATACATTTATCTGCACTAAGCTTTACATCGCTTTTTAGCGCTGATAATGCCCATTTTGAGCACTGATAAATCACGTTTTTGTAGTAGTGGGTGTTTAAATAATGTTTGATAATTCAATTTTGATATCTCATTCTTGAATTAAAATTCTTTTATTAATTGCTGTGAAATCATGAATGCATTTAGAAATCATAACTTCCCCACCTACATTAATCAAGGTTGATGGAACAACTCAATCGTGAGTGTGACAACTTCCAAGACCTGGCTCTATCGTATGCCATTTCAACCATTGAATGGATCAAATACATCATATTAAGAGCTTGTATTCAGTATAAGGGAGAGAATAGATTTAATAAAATAACACAAATGAGATTGAGTTTAGTTTCCTAGTGGGCTATCACCACACCCGTGCAGGTCACTCTTTCTCATCAAAAAAATTAATAAGACTTAATAATTTTACCGTAGAATAAATAAAATTGACACATACCTCCCCTGAGCCAAGGATTGAGTAAGTATATCGTTTTTTAGGGTAAGAGGTAATGGTGGATAGTATGAGAATAAGAAAAGAAAAAAATAAGGATAAAATTTGTAGATGAAAGGAGGGTGGTTGGGTGGAAAAAAACACAAAAATAAAAACCATGCATGAATTTATTAAAAATATATAAGAAACATTGAAATATAACAATATAAATAAAATAAACAAATTAATAATATGAAAAGAGAAAGATTTGTGAGCGTACTCCCTTAGTGGAGATCTCCACTTGGTTCCTTGGAATAAATATGATGGAAAATGGGATGAGATGAATGGTGGGAGCTCCCCTCCTTTAATAGGATGAAATTGTCCTTCTCAAGTTTTCACATTTTTTGAAATATAAATGGATTTTTAACACATTCCATCCTATATAAAAGTTTTTAATAAAAGTTTTTTTCATTCGACCTCAAAATTAGATATTTATTGGACTCTTCTAGAGGGATTTATGTATTTTTTATTGACAATGTATTTTTTTCTAGATGAATTTTCCAGGAAGCTTCCTTCAATGTATAACATCTCTTTGCCACCATAATGGGAGACATACTCCCTGAAATTTTTTTAGGTAGTGCATATATGTGTCCTACTTCATATCCATTTATAATCAACTCTATTGTAGGTGTATAGAATGATTTATACATCCGTTATTGAGGTGGGGTCCACGATGTCAGCCCAGACAATTTTGAAACCACAATGATTTTTTTTGGCCTTTAGATATTTGAATAAGCCTATATTCTAGAAGAAAAAGTTAAAGGAATTAAAATAATTATTCTAAAAAATAATCATTCAATTTGGAATTATATTTTTATTTAAATGACCAAAATACCCTTGATGTAAAAATCTATCAAAAATCCATAATTTAAGCACATTTCACATTTCAGCTCAAAACACACCATAAATCCAAAATTGATCCATATAAGCTCAAATTGATAAATTAGTAGGGTTAAAACAATTGAAATGAATATAAAAAATGTGAAAATATTAGTTTTACGAGTATATTTTTTGGTTTCGGGGAGTCCTACTAAGTATTGTTATACTCACCCATACATGGGGTTTACCTTCATGTGTCATGTATTGTGTAGAAGATTGAAATTTTGATAGAGTCTTAGGAGGACTAGGACCAGACGGTGCTTAGTGAGACAAAAAAAACCGAGGTGTGTTCCTACAGCTTTCTGAAAGCAGTCCCAATACTTACTTTTTGGTTTTACTTTTGTTTTCAAACTCCTTGGGGTGGGCTTGTATTTGGCCCTACTTACTTTATAATAATTCCTTTTATACTCTAGTTATGCAATTTAGATGTATGAATGCATGGGTTTTCAATTTTTTTACATTTCATCATTTTATAGGCTTGGAGATGTGTGTTTCTGTATAGGTACTTAAGCTAAGGCCCCTCATGTCAGTGATACACCTTCCCAGTGCTAGTCTCTAGCCCCTAGCCTATTTGGGGTGGGATTCGGGTGTCGAGGCATGGGAACCTCTGGGAGGGGGCATGACACCTACTAATTTGTACTCACAGCCTACATGGGATGCATGATCAGTAACTAAATAGAGTTTGTGATTTCTAGAGAGGTTAAGGGAAAATACCTTATGTTAGGTCATTGATATGGGATAGAGCATGGATGAGGGAACCAGACACTTGACATGACCTTCTTGGGGAGTCATCAATGTCTTTATTTTGGGTTTCATTTTAGACACTTGACATGTTTATTGGCATGATATATTTTCATCTATAGTTTATGATATTGTATTTTCATTTTTGGTCATCTGGTGATACTAGTTCTTTTAGGTTATGATTACATGTCATTAATATATTGTTTATTATTTTCTGATGGTGTATTTACTCTGATAAAAGAGGGTAAAGTATCCCCATGATCAATATATCAGAAACTCACTACTAATAAATTGCCTCTCACATATGGGGAGGCATGCCTGAGGTCATGTGACTGACTGATTGGAGGCATTGGTGTGTGGAACCTGGTCTGAGTTGTTACAGTGTTCAACATTAGCAGTTTTGGGGATTTCTTGTAAGATTCTACAATTGTGAAGGAAAATCATCTGAAACTTTCCGGATAGGTTTGATTCTAAAATTTTCTCTTTATAAGATAAATATGATTTATCTCATGATGAATTGCATAAATTTCTTATTACTTATGAAATGAGAAAATATCCAATGTTAAATAAATATGAACGATGAAATAGATTTTGAATCAATGAGAAAGATGATAATTTGAAATGCTGGACATGATTATCCTTGCTACATTGAAGATAAATAGGATGATAAGTTGAATGAAAAAATCATGTCTCTAATATCTAAGAACTATATTAGTGGAAGATAAAATTATGGGGTTAATCTTACTCTTAATTTTTTTTGTTGTGGTGGAATTGGACACTTTACTATGAATTTACCAAAGAAGAAATTTGGTGAGTATCGAGAATATTCTGATGAAACACCTTGATGAAAGATGTGAAACAAAATTTATGAAGAAGAAAATTAATCCAACAAACACAAGAATAAGTATACTGGAAACAAAAAAAATTTGATAAGTAATAAAGTTAAATCATACTAAACTGAATTTTTTTTTCCAAATATGAAAGTAAAAAAAATTTATAAACTTCATTGAAAATTTTTATAAAATAAATGATTCCTCAGATAGTGAACTAGGTGGTGAAGAATCATATAGAGAGTATCGATTCAAAACATAATTTATATTATTTATTAAGAAAAATAGAAATATCACGTAAGAAATTTGAGTAATGAAGAAATATTGCGAAGAAGTTTCTAAAGTAAGAAATTATGTCATCAAGTCTGAGGAAGAATACATTCAAGAGTTCTGATGTTACAAACAAATAATCACTAAACATGGAATGATGGTTGATGCTCTGAATAAGAAATTGGAATATAAGGAAAATGAAGTCAATAAGTTTCAATATAATCTTATTTATTCTATAAATACCTTGAGAAAGATGAATGAAAAATTTAACAAAGCATTAGTAGTAAAATGTAAGACTTATAAATTTGTTGAGAAATCTCAAATAAAGAATTAGGTGAATTCTTCACACACTAAAAATAATGTTTCATATTATTTTTCTATCATTTCAAGTGATAAGAATATTAATAGAAAAGTTTGGGTGGAGAAAGAATGTGATAAACCTGTCACATATACAATATTTTTAACTCACTTAGAAGTAAATATGGTATACACTGAGAGTATGGTAGGGTAAGAAGGATTTATCAACCTCAAATTTTTTTTACAGAGAAATATCATACTTCAATAAAAAAATTATGATTTTATAGATTCTATTGGTACAATAGAATATATGGGCACATGAATTATAATTTTTCGCACAACATATCACTTCCAAAAATAATATTTGAATATATTGGCAGAAATAGTGAAATTATAATGATTAACTTTCCTAACACATAGGACATTAGAAAAAAAAATCACAAGAATTAATAAACATTCCAAAAAAAATCAATTTAAATGTCTGGAAGAAGTTTATGGAAGATGTGATTTGGTGGATATGAGAAGAATCAGGTGAGAAGAATAAAAACATTCAAGGTTCTACTAGAGTGAAGTTGTTAGTATTGTTTTACATTTTTAGAAAAAAAAATTAAGTTTAGTAACCAAGATGAGTTCTTATGAAATTTTATAAGAGAAAAAACCATTATTAAAGTACATCAATTTTTTTGGAATCCCATGTTTACGTAAAATAATAAATTTGGATCGGGGAAAGTTTGATGAGAAATTTGAGGAAGGAACATTTATTATTCACCCAGTATAAGAAGTTACAAATGTTGGAAAAAATGATTATAAAAGTTGATGGAATCATATTATGTGGAAGTTATTGAGAATCAAACTTATTTAACAAAATTTTTTGTGGATTTTGAGGAATAGAAACTAGAATTTTCCAATGAAACTGAAAGTGAAGATTTAGATGAATCGTAGGATGAGGAAGGTGAAGAAGGAGGAGGAACTATGAAATTTCTAACATTAAAAAAAATTGAGACTAAAAATATTCTGGGGAATTATAAGGCTCTAGTTCAGGTTAGAAGAAAGTTGAGATTAGAAAATAAAACATCACTCATCTCAAAATTTGAAATAGAATCAGTCACATAAGCAATTCAATACAAAGAATCGGAGAATTATATGAAAGAAGAGTTGGATCAAATTTAGAAAAATGAAACATATGAACTTTTTTTATGTATGAAATATAAAAAATTTATCAAAATAAATGGGTTTATAGAAACTTTTTTAAGGAATATGGAGAAGTTTCAATAAAACAATCTAGGAATTTTTATAGAGGCTATGGATAGGTGGAAGGCGGAAATTTTGATGATACATTTTCCCCTATTTAATGGTTAGAAACTATTATAATGTTTTGAGTAGTACCTGCACATCTAAATTACAAAGTTTATCAGATAGATATAAATTTAGATTAATTGAAGAAGACGTTTACAATGAGCAACCTTTTGGGTTTCTACTTTATAAGTATGCAAACAATGTTTTTAGATTGAAGAATGATTTATATGGGCTAAAACATGATCCACATTTATGGTATTCTAAGATTGAAAATTGTTTGAGAATGATGATTTGTTAATCACGTGTTAAAGTTATAGAGACTAAACCTAACCCTATGATATAATTAATTGTGAATTATATGAAATATTTTGATTATGACCATGTAATGAACACTATAATTAATCAGTCGATTTATAGTAAATCATGGTTTAGATTCCTTTAGATTCAATGATTGATGCAACCTGGATTATGGATAATTGTTGGGTGAGAAAAAATTTCTGTAAAAAGAACATGGCTAATGGTTTAAAACATGGTGAGTATGACACGATACCTTAGGTTATTGCTTGATTTAGAGTCCCTATTTAATCTATTATTGATTATTGATATCAATGTTGACCATTTGAGAGATAAATGAATGTTTATTTGAAAGAAAAGAGGTAATTTTCATAATTAACCACTGATATTTAAGATGTGATATTATGATAACCATACTATTATGACTTTTTGAGTTGTTGATGAAATGATTATATATAGGGATATCCTAGTAGTGTTTAAATTATTATATAGTTGTCTTGGCCCAGTGATACATTCTAAAATTATTATATATAAGGATTTTCATGGAGGACGAAATGCATATATAGTAGGCAATTCCCACTGATACTTGCTGAAATGCTTATATACCAGGCTACACCCAGGGACCCATTCTGAAATGCATTTATATAGGGTGATGATCGGATGATGAAATTATTATACAATGAGAGCTACATGATTGTTTGATTTTTTCAGGGTATATGGATATAGATGGAATGGTTGTGTTACATGCTCAGAGACATTTCATCACGGTTTTGAAATAGGTTAATTGATAAATTATATTAATTAGTTAAATAATACACCTATTTATCACTTTATTTATTATAATTAATGTCAAAATGATTGTGTTTAGGGATGGTGGTGTCAACCTACTGAGTTTTACTCACACACTATATGGGAATCATTTGGTACTTGAGCAGATTACCTGGATGCAGGTTTGGACACGGGAAAGGGACATTATTATTGATTCTTTTATTTCTTGCTAGATGAGATGGATTTTGGAGATGAGTTTAACATGGGGATCGGGACCAGAACCTTTTGGGATTATTTAATTTGAGTATATCATTTTGTTTGTATTGGTTTCAGTTTTACATTAAGATACATCTTAGGTTGTCATTACATTATTCATCATTATAGGTTCCTCCTTTTATTTTCCTAGCTGTATGATATACTATTTCCACTATTTCTATGTTACTCTAATTTATTTACTATGGTTTAGTTCCACTATGTTTTACCAGGGGGTAGTATCTCCCCACAATAAATATCACAACCTCGCTACTATTCAATAGCCTCTGGAATATGGGGATGCATGCTTGATTTCTAATAACCAAATCATTTTGACCATGTGAGAGAGTACTAGATCGGGGGTCATTACAAAGTGGTATTAGAAAATCAGCTTGTTATTTTCTATTTCTTTATTTTTTTTGGAAAAAGTAGAATGGAGACTAGGATCTAGTGGGACTTGGTAATGAGCTTATTCATTAGAGTAGCTAACCCATATAGGGGGGAAATTTTGAGTTCCATGGATGGGATTATTGTTTATGTTTTTCTCTTGTTATAATTAACGTTATTTCACCTTGGTTGTTTTACATGTTGTGTGATGTTAATATTTTGTGATGTTTTTGTTTATTGATATTTACACTCGTGGACCAGTATGGTAAGATATGAGTCTGCATGCATCATGATAGACACATAGGGATATATATATATATATAGACATGCATTGTTCATGATAGGGACATGTTTATTGCATGTTATATATACTTTCCAATATGAATTGTGAAATAATATATCTATTATATTTGATAAATGGAATGAAATAAACTATTATTTCATCATAAAACACTTATAATCAATGGTTATAGAGACCTAGAGGAATGTTTCTCTACATTCATCTCCTCTTGAGGTTGACTTTATTTTTAGCCAAAGTTTATAAGAGTGTTTTTTTCTTGTAGATAAAATGACTCATCATCATCTTCGAGTTCAGTTCTAAGAGAGTGGAAATCACTTATCTCCTAATGTAGATGAACTGGAGCTTGTTATGGATCTTGAGGATCAAAGCGATGTTCATCATCACAATAACTTCTTAAGGGTCATGCAATCCATGGAAATGGAGAATATTTTCATCGTGCCTTTTATTTACGAGTTGATGAGAGAGATTCAACTACAACATCCACCGATGTTCACTAGGGAGGGAGGCTCCTAGGTAACTGAGTTCTATATTGATCCAGTCTATACAATCATCAAGCATCTTGAGACACCCACATATAGGAGGGAGAATCTTGTTGTGAATATTCTCAGTGGACCTACCAAAAAATGGTGGGATATTCTAGAGCAGGATGGGAAGGATGAGGAGTTATCTTGGAAGGAATATGAGGTGAATTTATTGAGCCACTTCTATCCATATATGTTGAGGGATGAGAATATCATTATTTCATACATCTGATATAGGATAGAATATAAGCAATGGACTATGTTGAACATTTCACCAACCTTCAATGCTTTGTGCCATATTTAGCTATTGATGAGATCTCTAAGCAGAAACATTTTTAGGATGGTATTCAATATGAGGTTAGGTCATAGGTGAATGTTTTTATTCTGAGTAGCGTTTTATATTTGATGAATCATGAACTCATCACAGCAAATAATCTGAGAAAGGACCCAAGAGGTAGCCAGGCTATTTAAACTGGGTAAACTATGATCACTTATTTTGGTGGCAAAAAGTGATTCTATTACAATTGTTTCCAAGGAAATGACATGAAGAACAGTTAGGGTTGTGGAAATACATCTTAGGATCGTACTCCATTAATTGTAGTGCATCAGTGTAGAAACTTAAACAACAAAAACCATAGTTTTCATACACCAGTTTGGAGTGCCATGTTTGCATCATGATGGGCCATCTTAATATGTTTTTTTAGAACTTCTCATAGTATAGTAATGGTAGGGGAGTAAGATAGGTACTAGAGTCTAGGAAGGACTCAAATATGCCTCATCAGATAGGTAGCTAGAGTCCTATACTACGTTTAGGTTGAGGCAGGAGATGTGGATCCCCATTGTAATGACATAATGTTTATTAGTAAAATTTGTTTCTGAATAAATGTGTGTTGTATTATATTATATATTATACACATAAAAAATATAGAGAAACCAATAAAAAACTATATTAATAAATATTGTTACATTAATCAGCAATGAAGCCAATTAAATTTCCAAACATTACAACTGGAAAAAAAGTATAAAATAGAAAATCTAAAATGTGAAAATATGGATCGACCTAGTCTACTAGAATTATTGGCCCCACTAACAACACTATATAAAAGAAACAAAATAACAGTAAACCAAGAAAATTTATCTAATATGGAAATATATAACCTCAATAGGAATTGATTTGAATATTGAAACAAATAATTTAGTGGAATATATATAATGTAATGTGACTGTTGGAATAGTAATGGGACAGTTGGAATAGTAACCTGATCGTTGGGAATAGTAACCTTACCATTGGAATAGTGATTTTACCAAAAAAATATTAAATTATGATATAAATAACCTTTATCATGATTAATTTATGTAAATAAAAATATTATAATTCAATAAAATAAATATCATGATTAAAACCCTCAAATAAAATAAAGCATATTTTTTATAAACTGTATTTTATTGTATTTTGTAAAAATCATTATTTTCGTCTTTAAAATTCTATTTTTCCTATTTTAGATATTTATTTTTATTAAATTAATATCACTTTTGAAATGTTCATTTTCAAATTTTCCTAGAGTGATTTTTTGGTAATTTTCTGAAATACTTCAATTTTTAGGTGTATAATAAAAATATAGTTTTTCACATATTCGATGTATCTTAAATTACATAATTCATGTTGTAATAATGACATAATCCTTTATAGAAATTTATTTTCTGCCATTATATATTTAATTTCATAAATGATTCATTAAAATACAATAAGTTTATGAATTAGAATTATAAAGGGGATTTATAGTCTTAAACCCATTATATTATGTTTATATAGGATTTATTTTGTGAAAAAATCACTATTACATGTTTTTCCTCTGATATATTATTTTATTAAATATTTTATTCTAAAAATACCCCTCTCTTAAAGTATAAATAGTCTATCTCCTTTACCATGGAAACACACTCCTCTCAAACATTCCAAAGTACAATATCTTCTGAAATACCCCCTCTAAATCCCCTTACATTACTTAGGGACATTTTGGAGCAATCCAACTCTAATCACCAAGGGTGTTATAGCGTCTTACAAGAGAAGCTACATTGAGGAGAGGGTAAGTCTCTATTAACATTTTCCTTTTTTATTATTCTCTTTATTATTTTTACCAATTAATTTAAAAACCATATACTAAAAAACTAATTATTCAATAATTTTAAATTATATTATTTATGATAACATGATATATTTGTCATGTTTATGACAAAAATAAATGAAATACTTCACTTTCCCTCTCATTTAACAACATCCCGTTAAAGGTTGATTAACCACCTACGGAGACATTTCTAAGATAATTATTATAACCACCTTCATGGATGGTTATTATTAATTATATAAAATATATAAATAATTAATTACATTTATTATAATCTACTGGATTTAATCCTACTTTTCTATTAATGACTCTGAATGAAAATTGAGAAATCAATGTGAATGAAGAAATTCTTACGAAATTCATGATATCAAAACACTTCAATTTCATCAATAGAAATTAATAAATATAACAAAATGATTATAATTGATAAATAATTTTATAAATGTATATAAGTAACATATTTATTAGTTTTTTTATAAATATAAGTTTGTTATTCAAGAGGCGAAAAAGTGACGAAATAAAGAAAGAATTAAGGTAAGGGGCTTCTTGAACCCAACTCTTTTTCATTTGGTTATCCATATTTCATCACATATTTGGAAGAAATATTCCTCTAATGTTCCTTAAATATAATTTCATTATTCCCCCCTCTTCCTTTTTGGAATATACATTTTTTTATTTGATTTTATGGAAAATACAAAGATTTTCCAAAATAAATCTTCTTTCCAAAACACGTATTTGACTCCTACTGAGTTTTTTATTCTCAACTAAAGAATTATTATTCTTATAGAAAATATGTTTTTCCATTTTTAATTTTGGAACACAATGTTTATTTATGAAATCATAATTTTTGAAATCCTCATTAAACCCATTTTTTTCCATGGGTTATTTCATGGAATAATTGTTACACATTCTATGTGACATGCATGATTACGTAAATATTATGATGTGATGACTCGACCTATATTATATAGCCCTCCAATTCATGGGGTAATGTGTTTTATCTCATGAGAAATTTTTATTATATGTGAAGATGATGCTATATTTTTTTATAGTAAAGATGTTATGATTATTCACATATGTTATGTGTTAACATTATGCTAGCATTATTCACAACTATATGTGGCATTTGACCACTATGACATGATGTTTCATTTTATGCATTTCCACATTCGATGAATTTATCACATTTTTACCTCATGATATTGATAATGATCCTAGGCCTATGATATGATGGTTATGCTCAACGATGTTATATTGATTCAAGTTCCTTATTCATCCTCTTACAGGGCTTTTTTCTTACCCCTTTCATTAATGTATATCCTTAGGTAATTGCATGTACTATGGATAATGTGATATTTTAGAAGGATAATGAAGAAGGATTTAAATACATTTTTATGTTTTATTATGTACATGTTATTTATGAGACTAATTTTTCTAAGACATAAACATTTGGATCCTAGATTTGTAACTCTACTATGTTTTCTATCATTAAAATGATTTAATTGTTATGTATGAAAAATTAGGGTCACTATAGTTGGTATCTAATAATGTTTTTGTTAATTTGGGAATTATGATTAGAAAACAAGAGTAAAAACAATTAATATAAGTCTATGTATAGGTAAAACATCCTAGAAGACTATATTTAGAAAATTAGAGACATAGTGATCCCATAAGATATTCTTTTAGTGTTAATTTAATAAAAGAATAAATTACTCATTATTTATTGACTTATGTTTCGTTATAACATTTTCTATTCTAGAATATGGCAGGAACCAGGAGAAACTCGGCCTAAAACCTGTGTGAGTAACAATGAAACAATTATCCAAATGCGATCCCCAATTCCATGAGAGTTTGAGTTCAAAAATTTGTGGAAATTATTACCTAGTTTTCTCGAGATATGAATAATAACATGAACTATGTGGAATGTCCATATTCAACCAAGAAGGATAAATTACCCATTGAGTCCATAACGCAAAAATGACCATCAATGTTTAGTGGAACTTTCAATCCACTTGATGTGGAATAGTGGGTTAACTCGACAAAGAAGATCTTTTCTATGATCCATTTCTCTAATAAGGAGATGGTGACTCTTACAATTAATCATTTATATGTAGAAGATATCCAATAACATGAATTGATAAAGAACAAAAATCTAAAGGATTAAATTAAAGAGATGGAGTGGGAATAATTTATGAAAATATTTATTACAAATAATTCCCTTCAACTCTTCAAAAAAAAAGATTCAAAGAGAATTCATATAGCTAAAGAAAAAGGAAGGTGAAGTTGTCACAACTTAGGATGAAAATTTGATAAGGTTTTAAATGTATTCCTTGGGATTTCTATCAATAATGATAGAAAAATAGATATGTTTTTTATTGATTAAAAAAATACACATTCGAAACGATCTAGAAATACAAGAATTTGGGAGTTTTGATGCTGTTGTTAAATGTGCTCTTAAAGTAGATATGGAGTACAATGAATGGTCCCATGGTTATGGAAATAATAAGAAAAGAATGGGGATTCAAGATTTTGGGTCAAATGACAAATGAGGAAATAGGATCCAACTACCCACATGTAAAAAATGTGGGAAGAAGCATCATGTTAACTCCCTCAAAGGGATGGGGAAATTCTTAATGTGTGGGAGATAAGGACCCCAAGTTAATGAATATTCAAGATACATGAAGAAGCATGCCAACATGATAGAGGAAAGGAAGGAACATCCTAATGCACCACCCATGGTTCAATGCTTCAATTATAGGGACCAAGGGTGTTAAACAAGCATGTGCACTAATCCACATGTCCTTGAGGGAAACCAGTGTCAGCAATCACCAAATTCTAAGGAGTACTAGAAATCTTATATCATCCCTACTAATAAAGTGGAGTGTAAAAATGAATTCATACAAGGTATGATTCCTATTCACTAAATAATAGAAAAAGTGTTATTTGATTCTAGTTCTACTTATTCATTTATATCCTAAAAGTATTCTAGAACTATTGAATTGAAGCCCTGATACCTTTAAGTGGAGATATCCATAAAAAACATAGTGGTGTAATCATTACAACCCAAGTGTTAGGCTCTTCTCCTATAATCATATTTGGGATGATTCTTCTAGAAAATATTATTATATTTCCCTTATTGAAATTTGATGCTATATTGGACATGTATTGGCATTCAATATATATAGAAGAAATAAACTATTGGAAAAAATATATATTTTTATTCTGAACTATCCCATGAACCTCTAAAAATGCAAGGAATATCATGAATCTTCTTTGGAAAATCCATCAACAGTGTGGGTGATGATACCCAGTAGAGAAGCACACTATTCCCAAATAGTTGAGTCAAAGGAAGATATTAACCTGGAAGAAATTACAATTGTTAGGGAATACATTGATGTATTTCTCAAAGAGTTACTTGGAATCCTCTGATCTTGAGGTAGAGTTCCAAATAGATCTCATACCCAGAGCCACTCCTATATCAAAATTACCATATAGGATGGCCTTGATTGAAATGGATGAGTTAAAGAAGTATCTACAAGAGCATTTGAAAAAATGGTTCAGACGCCCGAGTACATCACCTAGGGGTGCACCAATTCTCTTTGACAAGAAGAAATATAGATCAAAACAGGTGTATATCAACTACCAAGATATCAACAAGATCACCATAAATAAAAATTATCCTAAACCAAGGATTGATGACTTTTGAATAAACTACGAGGAGTGAAATAATTCTCAATGGTTTATCTTTTTTATGGATATCATCAACTAAAGTTGAAGAAAGAAGATATTTTAAAGACTACATTCCTTAAATGGTATGGGCACTATGAGTTTATATTAATTCCCTTCAGTCTTACTAATTTTCCTACAATCATTATGGATTTGATGAATATATTATTTAGATACCACCTCAAAAATATTTTGGTAGTGTTTATCGATTATATTTTCATTTATCCCAAGATTAAGTAGGAACGTGAAGAGAATCTAATGATTGTGTTGGTGATATTAAGGAAGGAGAAAAAGTATTCTAAATTCAAAAATTTGACTTTTGGATGCAAGAAGTCACATTATTGGGGAACGTGATCACAAGTGATGAAATTAATGTGGACCCTTAAAAGTCAAAGTCAATTGAAGAATAACCTAGACGCACTAGTGTCATAGAAATCAAAAATTTTATAGATTAGCTAGTTACTATTTACATTTTGTGATAAATTTATCATTGTCTTTTATCCAACTAACTAATTTACCAAAAAATGGGGTAAATTATTTATGGATGAAAGACATGAGGAATGCTTTATGGAGATCAAGAAGAGGCTAATCACTATTCTTGTACTATAATTTCCCAGTCAAGATAATTGTATCCCTAAGAGGGGGAGTGAGTGAATCAGTGTTAATTATGTAATAACCTTAGAATCCTATTAGATATTTCTTTCCCTATGGAAAAAAATAAAACACACATCTATAGGAACACATGAATTTATAAGTATCACTATTCAACAAGAATAGCTACATACTTTCTATGATTTTGAAATGATCTAATACCACACAATCTGTTAGAAAATAATCCTTTTGTGTGGAATACAATGAGTAGGATATTCTATTTCAGTCATGTAGCTCTATATAAACAATTCAATAGTGAATGTGATCCTTCTATAAGAAATGATGAAAAAAAGTTGTAACAACACATGATATGGTGATCCTTTATCAAATTCCACAAATTTATTATTTTTAAAAAAACCTTCAATTTCTTACCTAGAAGTTGGTAAGAAATTTTTTAAATTTTGTTAAAAAACTTAGTCTGATTTCCCAATCAAATTATCCTAGTCTGATTATACCAGTTTTATTTCTCAATATGAAAAATATTTGACTTTTTCAAAATACGGTTGAGAAAATTATGAATCACTTCTTCTTCAATCCAAAAATCCCAATATGATTTTCTCTGTCCGATGATTCATCCCAGTACAATGGCCAGTTGAATACAACAAAACAAAATATGGAAACCTCTTCCTTTCTCTAGAGATATGTATTCTCTATTCTTCTATGTTAATAGTTCATTTGTCAAAAGTAAAAAGTACTTTCCCTTTTATTCTCACCCAAAAAATGGTTTGGGTGGGATTCCTAAAAAATTTCCCACTCAATCAGATTTTCTGAATCTACACGTTCATTTGAATTTTGTGTTCATATTAACTTCATAATATCTTCTAAACACTTATTTAACATTCTCAAATCTTCTCACAACTTCAACTATAGTTTAGAATTTATGTAAACATCATTCTAATTCTGATTTCCTATTTCAATTTGTTATTACGACTTGTTTCATTATGATGAAAACAAATTTAAAACAATATATTATTCTTTTTATCTTCTCTTGACCCACTTGAATCGTAAACAAATTAATTCAAACTATTTTAAATGGTTTACTAAATTATTGACATAGCTATTAATTTCTTCTTTACATTGGCCACCACATAATTTTCCTTTTCTTTTCATTCATTAGTTTAAAAAAATTATTCCTCCGATGATTTTTATGGCATACGGAGTATGGACCGGTATCACGAGCTTCAACATCAACAAATTAGTTCTCTTCTGAATATGATACCAATAAATTTTTATAATAAACAATTCTACCTCTAATTTATATGATGACATACTAAATTTTATGGATCAACATTAGTAACTTATTTATTTTTTGAATACGATTCTCAAAAACTTCTTTCTTAAAGGATTTAAATCTTTAAGATTTTGGTCGGACCGAAATCTAGAACCTTCATTATGACTATACTACCCTACCTTTAAACAAATATGTATCCAGAAATATCATTACAATGATCTTTAGACCAGAACAATTAAAATACATAAACTTTCTTCTTTCATAAACTTTTAACAAATATCATGACATTATTTATGGATTTTATTACTTTGAAGATCAACTTTATCATCATATCACTTACTAAGTAAGGTGTGCAACTTACCTATCATTCATAGACATATTTATTTCCTACTCATCATGAATATGATAGGCATGATTAAAATCAGAATGAATATGATCGGAATAATATTTTTCTCCCATTTCTTTCATCAAGCTTTCATCACAAGTTTTACAACTTACTTATGATTTATGAGAACTCCATGATCAGAAAAAAAACATAACATTTTCATCATAGTTAGTAAAACTAAAATTATTCCCCATTATGATCAAACATTACATTCCAGACTTTGGCTGAGTTTGATGATCCTCTACATTAAGAAAACATATTCCCAATGTGAGGGAATTTCTTAACGATTGTGAGTCTAATTTTATTGAATATGATGGTCAATCCAATATTTATCAATTACAAAGTGAGGTGAATTATTTTCTTCTTAAACTCCCTTGAAAACAAATGGAAATATCTGACTATTATATTCATCCATATCATCTTGGTCCTAAGAATATCCCACTTTGGATTTTTTTTGTCAACGATGGTTCATAAATCACTGATCTTTTTATCCTCAGGCTATGTATTATTTATCAAAAATTATAAGACTATGTGTGCTAAATCATTGTAGGAAACAAGAATTATTGACATAAAATTCATGATGTCCAAAAGTAGTGATAATGAAAAATTTCCTCATCTTTTTTTCCTCAACTTTTAAACCTCTATAGAATACAAAAATAATTTTTTCCAACAACCACTCCAACAAACAGTTAGAATAGTTTGCACACTTAGAATGATGAATTCACAATTTACCCATAAATCTCTCTATTTACATGATTCCAAAATTATATATTTATAAAACAATCCCCCCCTTGAAAACACTTTCCGAAGATAAGATGAGAGAGGGAACTAAAACACATACCTCAACCCTGATGAGAAAGTGGTTAGATGGCCTTGTTCAAGCTAAATATAAAGAATACTTCCTTGGGTAAAGGTTTTGTGAAGATGTTAGCAGCTTGTTCCAATTTATGAACATACTCCAAACTCAAATCATTATTCTATAGATGATATCTGATGAAATAATTGTTCATATCAACATGTTTTGAATGAGAACGTTTAACTGGATTCTTGGAAAGGTTGATTTAACATTGATTATCACAACCCAAGATAAAGGGTAGATTCAATTAAACAAGTTAGTATAATAACTGTTTCTTCATCCACATAAGTTGGGGAGCAGATTGTATAGTAGAAAAATATTCATATTCAGTTGTAATGAGTGTTACTGAATTCTATTTCTTTATATTCCAAAAAACATAACTTTTACCTAGAAATAAAACTCCACCTGATGTGGATCTTCTATCATCAACATTTACTTCCCAATCAGCTTATGAATAACCAAAAAAATCCATACATTCTAAGATATCACACCTAATTTCGAAATTGTTTGGGCCTTTGATGTATTTGAAGATTTTTTTCTAGAAAGTAAATTTGATTATTTAAGATCACTATAAAATATTTCAAATAAGGAAACATAATAAACAATATTGTGTCTTACGGTAGTAAAATAAAAAAAAATCCAATCAACTTTGGAACTCTTTCTGATAAACTTTCTTGTCTTATCCATCTTTACTCAACTTTGTTCACACTAATATTGAGGTGTAAACTAGTTTTGAATTTATATACTAAACTTTTTATGAATTTCTTTAGCATACTTTTCTTGAGAAATAAAAATGTGTTTCTTTTATTATAAAATTTGTAACCCAATAAAGTATTTCATTTCTCCCAACATGGAAATATCAAAGAACTTTTTCATTTATTTAGAAAACATTTTACATGATCTTTCATTATTCATAGTAAAGACAATGTCATTAATATAAACAATTATGATAAAGGAAAACTCTTGAAATTCGTTTATGAAAATATTTTTATCAACTCTTCCTTTCTTAAAACTCATATTCCTTAAGAAAGTATCTAGTTTGGAATATTATGCCCTCATTGATTTCTTTAGTGCATAAAAGGATTTATTAAATATGCGCATACAACTTTCCTCATTCCCAACAAAAAATCCACAAGGTTGTTCAATGTAAATTTCCTCATTAATATCAACAGTTATAATAGCAGACATTACACCCATTTGAAAAATTTTGTAACTCCATTGGGTAGAAATAAAAAGAAAAATTATGAGTGTTTCTAACCTTTCCACCAGAGAAAAAGGTTCATCAAAATCAACACATTCAATTTTAGATTAACCTTTACGTACTAATATTTCATTTTTTGTTATCACTTCACCTTATTCAGTCATTCTGTTCTGGGAATCCCACTTGTACCAATAACATTTTTGTTATCTGGATTAGGTATGCGCTCCTAGGAATCATTATTTTATATCAGGTCTAAATCTTCATTCATGGATTGAACCCATTCTAGATACTCAAAATCTTATTTCACATCATTTAGCCCAATTTTTGAATACAAATAAGTATGTGTAATTGAATGTGTTGTTCTTATTGTTTGATCCTTTTTATGTTGATCACCAATAATGTTCTGAGTTTCCACTAGCTTTCTCATCTTGGGATGAGATTTTAGAGATTCTTCTTCACCAGTTGAAATAGCTGAGTCTGATTCTTGTTTTTGAGTAGGATTTCAATTGGATGTGTCCTTATCAGAAATGTTGACAAAACTGCCTTAATCCTAATCAAATTTATTATATGTTTGATAATATTTATCCTTAATATATTTTTCAATAAATTTCCAATTATTAGAATAAAAAATTATTTTTATTTCTTTGTTGAAACATCTATATCATCTTCCTTCTAGAGCATAACCAAGAAAAATTCCATCTTCACCTTTCTCCTCAAACTTTCCCAGATTTCCACCTTTCTTCTTTATAATGCATGGACTCCTGAAAACTCTTAAGTGTTACAAACATGTAGTTTTTATATAAAAAAAATTGTTTAGATTCATATATAAACTTGTCCTACAGAAACATCAGTTTTGAATATAAACAATAGTACTCATTGGTTGCCTCCAATACGAATGAGAATGACCGTGTTCACGTATCATAGTTCTCCCCATTTCCCCCAGACATCTATTCTTCCATTCATCAACCCCATTTTGTTGAGGTGTGTATAGTGAAATATACTGATGAAAAATTCCATTCTTCTCAGGATATATTTCAAATTATTCATTCTTATAATCATCACCATTATTAGTTTTCAACTTTTTCACTGAATACTCACTTTTCTTCGAAGCTTTTCTCTTAAAACCTTTAAACATTCTAAGAGTATATGATTTATTTTTCATATTAATAACACAAGTAATTTGATTAAATTCATCAATGAAAGTGATAATGTAATAATAATCATTTTTTTATTGATTTCTCATTGGTCCATAGATGTCGGAATGAATAAGTTCCAATGGTTTTTTTGAACAAATCTCAACTTTCTTATACACACACCATGTAATTTTTCCCGTATGAAAAATAGTGCAACAAAAATATCTTATTCATTGAAAATAAAGAATATATTGAACACAATATCACTTTCATAACTTACTATTTTTTATTTGACACATGTTTCCCATCCTTTTATGCCATAATTAATTTTCTTCTACCATACCCATGTAACAAGAGTTTTGTACCTCACCAACTTGAAATAAGTTTCCCTTTGTATGTTGGCCTCATATAAATATCTTTTCATACTTATCAATTTTCACAAAAAAATACATCTTTCCCAAAGTTAACTTTGTTACCGTCATCACAGAATTGAGGAACACTCAAAAAGATATGTTTCATCTCATAAATATATAAAGATTTCTTATATTTAAAATTTTCTTTCCCAATTATAGTTGATCAAACACCATTCATTATTATTGTTTAATCCTTGTTGAATGCCATAACTACCTCTTTTAAGTCTTTTAAATTATTCAAAAAAATTAAGTCTCCTTTCATGTGTGAGGAACACCCGCTCTCAAGAATCCATGGTTTTTCACCTTTAAATGATTTGAGGGTAGTTTTAGCAACAATAGATTTTTCTTTCTTCACCTTCGTCTTATGAGAAATCTTAAGAAAATTATATTGGGCCGGTAACAAAAAAATAAAACCCTTAGAAAGATTACCTAGTTGTTCACATCTTTCAAAAATAGTTTCTTGGGGTTGGAACCTATTTTTATTTTTTACACCATCATTATTAGGTTTCTTTAGAATTTATTTTTCATACTTATTCTTTTGAGAATATTGAATCCCCCTAAACCTATGACTTTCATAACCTATGGAATAGTAGTAATGTTGTTGGTTTAACCAAAACATATTTTTTTATTTTTGATTCCATCACAATACTTTTAGTAACCATAGAAAGAATATTTTCCTCTATAGCTTCCATACTGACAAGAGTTGTGAATATGTTGAAATGCACTGTGTTGCATTTGTTGTCAATGAGGCATGATGTTGTCATGGAATGAATTGATGTCAAGGAATGTCAAGATGTGAATGACAAAGGATGTGATGGTGATGGTGTTGAATGGAGAATGGCCATGGTACTAAGATGCATGTCACTTAGGAGATTCACTAAGTGACATAGGATGTTGTGGTTGAAACATTCTCTATGGAAATCAGACGATTGTAGAACTGATCTTAATGTTTCAATACTTGTATCAAGATGATACTAAGTGACAAAACTTGAATAATGATGATGGAGCATCATTAAATCTGACGATTGTTGAGCTGTTCCTTAAGTGTAAAGAACTTGTATCAAGATGATACAAAGTCACAACATGATTAAAAGACCATGCATTGTAGTGACAATGCATGAGGAGTTGAAAGTGATCCATCCATAAGCTCTAAGTGGATGAAGTGGATTTAATGAAGTCCATGCACTATCACTTAGTGCATGTGAATTTGAAGTTGATCCAACTTGATCTATGATTGGATCAATGAAGAACATTGAAGAAATATTTGATTCAGGAGTTCGGTTGAAGATGAAAAACATTCGTGAATTCCATTCCTAAGTAATGAATAAATGTTGAAGAGAATTTGAGGAATTCAAATGAAGAAGAAGATGAGAATAAATGAAGAGGAAGAATGGCTTGGAAGAAGTGGCATTCGGCATTTGAACTTGGGTTACTTTGTTTTTATACAAAGTCCCTAAGTCTCTACTTTAGCAAAAAATTAGCCACCAAGGGCCAGCCTTAAGGGTTCAACCCCAAGGCACATGTGGGAATCGGGGTCACCACGCCCAAGGGGGATCCAATGGGGCCAGCCCAAGAGGAGGTCGTGGCCGTGTATAAGCCCCGAGGCCATGCGGTGATGAAGCCTGCGCAGCGTGAGCGCAAGGAGCGCGCCAGTGTTGTGCATAGTGGGCGCCAGTGGCGCGCCCGAGTGGCAGGGGTGGGCGCAAGAGCGCTTCCACAGAGAACACAGTGCGGGGCGGCACCGTGGAGGGATAGGATTCAATTGAGCCGGCTGGGGGAGCGCGAGTTTGATAAACCGCGAGAAACAAGAAAGCCGTTTCGATGTGGGACGCGGAAAAATTCCCAGGAGCGGATCCTGGCCGCACAATTGATCGCGCGCCAGATCTCGGCTGCACATCTCATCGTGCCGCTCCCGTTCAGATCCAGGCCGTTGATGATCATCTAAATCGTCGATCCGACGGCTCCCCGTCCATCCTCAACCTCAAGCCAGGCCGAAGCCTCCCCGCGTGCCTCCGACAAACCAGGCGCCATCCGAGCATGGATTTTGAGATCCCGGCCACTATTACTGAAGCCAAAGGCTCCATTGAGCTCGTCTAGACCTACTGAACCGATCCATGCTTAAAAATACACTTGCATGAAATGTTTGGAGAGTTTTGGTATGCGGACGAGGCAAGACGAAGTTGCCGAGGTTTGGGTGTTTATGCTTGCATGTTTTGGATCGAAGGAAGGTCGTGCATGCGTTCTAAGTCTCATGCACGTAGAGGAAATTAAAAATGAGTTAAGCCGTGTGAAACAGAGGAGAAACAAGATTTTGGAAATCTTGAAAACCTGAGATATTCGGGAGTTTGAATTTATATCCACGCGGATTGAATGAGACGCCTCTGCCTATATAAAGTGAGGCCGAGACCTCTGGAAGCTTTCTGATACTTTGTTGAAAATTCGAAGTCCCGTGAGTGCTCTCTGCCTCACGAAGAAAGAATCCTCGCGCAAATTACTTGCGCGGCTGTTGTCCCGAAGCCACCCGAGGCTCTGAAAGTGTTCCTTGCGTGCAACTCCTTTGCGCGTCAAGAAGATGGAGGTGAAGTGTTCCCTGCGCGCCTTCCCTTTGCACGGCAGGAAGTACTCGGGGCAGTAGCACTTGTGTGCCCCGTGGTTGAGGTGCCTTGCACCCGAGGCCTTGCACGGCTCTTGTGCCTTGTGCACCCAAGTTCTTACACGGAAGAAGAGAAGTTGGCCGTGGCTCAAGCATACCCTTGCGCGCCTACTTTGAGATCAAGTGAAGAAGACCACCTACGGGCAGTGGGTGTGTGCCAAGTGGAGAAGAGGACCCGAGGCTTTCATGCCTTGTGTGTGCACCTAGTGAATACACATTTTGTGTGTGCAAAATTGAAGAACAACCTAAGGGTTAAGGGTGTGCAACAAGAAGTGAGAAGAGGCCCAAGTCAAGTGTGTGGAAAACAAAGAACAATTTTTGTGTACTTGAACAAGTAACAAAGAAGGCCGAACCTAGGTGTGTACAAAGTGTACGCATTTAGAAGTTGAAGGAAGAGGACATCCACACTAAAGTATAACACACTATTAAGTGTGTAATCAAAGGAAATAAAGTATGTGAAGTTCAGAGAAGGTGTGTGCTTAAAGGATTATACCCTTTGTTGGTTTACTACACCAAGAAGAAAAGAAGGGGAGTTCATGCTTGCATGCATGCACGTGCACACGTGAACAAAGATAAATCAGGTTGTGTGCACTTGAGAAGTCCAATACCAGAAGATCTTGAAGAATCAGAGTTTCCATGCATTCAGTGCATGAAGTTGATGTGCTGTGAGACTGAGCCAGACTGAAGTTAAAGAGATTTGTTGTCTGAGTTTTCAGTAGATTGAGAAGAGCCTGATCAACAGAAGTGATCAGAAGTTGCTGAGCAAGACCAACAGACCTTTTCAGAGGATGTTGAGGATTCTTGAAGAGAGAAAGGCCAGGTCATCCTGAGAAGAAGGAGATAAAGCCTGAGCAAGACGAGAAGACCTGATCAACTCAAGTGATCAGAGGTACAGAGCAAGGCCATCAGTCTTTATCCCAGGCTGCTGAAGATACTTGAAGATCTGAACAAGAAGAAGAGCTACTCGTGTGACTCGAGGAGCCAGGAGAAGCCCCCTTTGAGACTCAGGGTGGAAGAAGTCTTCAGTGGGATTCTGGAGCAGGCCAGTGGGACTCTGGTAACACTGTGGGACGTAGTATAAAGACCCTCCTGTGGGACTCAGGAGAGATACAGTGGGACCCTGTATTGACCATTGTAATACTAACCGATTATAATGGAGAAACCATGTTGGGGTGTATAACCAACATGGCAAGGACGTAGGCCTTTGGTGCCGAACCTTGTAAATCCTTGTGTCCTGTGCCTTTTCATTACTGCATCATTCGGGAAAGGTTGAGAGATACAAGAAGAGTGGATCGAGGCCTTAACAAGCCATAGAGGTTTAATTGATAAAGAATAAATTAGTAAAAAGTTTTAAAGGATCACTGATTCACCCCCTCCCCCTCTCAGTGATTCACACTGATCTGGGCACTTCAATTGGTATCAGAGGGAAGGTTACCTCTAAAAGATCCAAGTGAGTCTTTATGAATTACAGATTTGAGGAAATTAGTAACCAGCCTCAAATGGAGATATCTTCCAAGACTCAGAAAAATAGAAAGAAGAAACAGGCCAAGAAGATGAAGAAAGCCTGTCCTAGCTGTGATGAAGTTGGAATAATGAATGATATTCAAAATGCAATCGAATATCTTTAGAAGACAGTCCCCAAGGAAGTGGCAATGTGTATAGCTACAAGCATCCTTGATCTTCAAGAAGAAAAATTACAGCTAGAAGAAGAAGCCAATACAATGGAAGATCAGTTGGCTAAAAGGGTTGGCATAACCAACACTCTCAGAAAGCTGGTGAAGGCTAAAGATGAAACCGTTTCTCTTTGCAATGAAAGATATGAAGACACTGCTGAAGAATTGCAAAGAAGCCTTTCTGAGAAAGAATTCTTTATGATAATGGTCAAAGAAGTTTTCCATGCACTGGAAAAATTGCACAGAGTGTCAATGAATGTCAGAGATGCTCAACTTGAAGACAAAGTCAAAATGGTGAAGGAGATTGACAATTCATTGCTAGAATTGAAGAAAGTGCATGAAGACCAGTTAGAACAGCTGAAAGAAAATTGGGAAGGAAGGCCAAGAACTATTGAGGATGAGAAGAACTCCCTCAATATGAAATGCTTCGAACTAGAGGTGATATTGAAAAATCTGCAATCACCCAAAGCTGAATCCTCCCAGTCAGCTAAAAGAAGAAATGTTGCCACTCAAGTGAGCTTTGAGAAGGATGATTCTAAAAGAAAGACATCCTCTAATAAAAGGGAAACATCTTCTAGAAAGAAGGTACCATCCATACCATCTTGTACTGATGCTTCTAATTGTGTTTCCACAAAAAGTGCAGGATGGAAAAATAATTCCAAACAAGTATAGATGAAGAAAATGAAGAAGCAGAGCTCTCCTGAAACAACACAGCAGCTCCAGAAAAGTACCCTAAAATCAGAAGGACTGAAGAAGTCAAGATTTGTGGGTCAATGTTGGTGTTGTAATAAGTATGGGCACTGTGAAAAGGATTGTTGGTACAATCCACTGAATGCCAAAGCACAGAGGAAGCCCATGCCTAGGGGGAGCAATCCAGAAGAAAAGAAGCAGCATCCACAGGTCCAGAGACATCTGTTTACTGCAAATAGATTTGGATTACTTGACAAAATCTGGGATGATTTCAAAAGTGGTCAAAAATATACATGTCAATCTCCAACTGTATCCAGAGCTCAAAAGAAGAAAAGATCACAGAACCTGGCTCAGAAAGAATCCTTGGGAAGCAAGCAGAAGAAAGCTGAAGATGCTCCCAAGAAGGTTTTGAAAAAGGAAAAGAAGTCCTTGGAATCTAAATCCAAGAAGGGTGATTCATCCAGAAGGACCACCAAGAAAACATGCTTCTACTGTGGAAAGAAAGGTCATACCATGGATCTTTATGAACAAGCCATTAAACTGAATAGAAGCAGACTGGACTCAAAAAGACAATCAATCCAGAAGAAGCAGAAGGGATTGATTGAAAACAAGTTGCCTAAGAAAGGTAGCTTGAAAACATCAAAGGAACCATGTGGGATATCCAGAACTGAGGCCACACTTCCATGTGACTTACTAGTCATATGGCCAAATTAGTTGCAACTTGCCAAAGATCTGCAAAGAGCTGAAGATGAAGTTCTGGCAATTGCTAAGGCAAAAGGGAAGAAGAATATTTCACATGAAGATTTATTGAGATCCACACCAGCACAAACATCATTGAAGATCAAATGTGCAAGTGTGAAGAATGGTGAAAATGGTACATCTCGGTTGAGAGAATCTTCTCAACCTTGTTGTTCACATTGATGAACCAAGGAGGTTCCATCTTATTCCCTTATACTTCTGGTATTTACATGTTCTAACATTGCAGAGAATTGAAGATGATGATCATTCTCATCTGGATAGTGGTTTGGAAAGAATGGAGTGCACCCCTTGAGGGGGAGCCAATCTGGAGAAGATGGTATTCTAAGATTTAATATCATCTTGAGAAAAGCTGAAGGTATTCCAATCATACTTTCATCCCTTGTTTCATAATTGTATTCATCATGACAATTAAGGGGGAGTATTGATTGAAGACAAATGGTTGAAAGGGGGAGCTTTATCTTTGCACCGGAACATTCTAATGAGTTTTGTGAAGTATGTGCAGGATTTAACAATTCATTGTTATATCTGAAAAATTTCAAGCCCCTTAAAGCATGATCTCACATGTATAGTGAATGTTGGACAGCATTGAGTACCTTGGTTACATCACTCTTGTTTTCTACACCGGGTTAGCCCAAGTAGACTTAGAGTTGATTTACTAAAGGTTCTTTTCTAAAGAGAACATGTGACATCATCCCTCTCTAAGTGTTTTTCAAAAAAATACTTTTCAAAGGGAGGAAGAGATTTTTGAAAGAGAACCACACCACACCGTTGCATTTGGTTGCCAATAAGGGGGAGAAATATTGGCACACATATTGACCCATTCATATGTGCAGAAGTAGTGTATTGACAACAAATACAAAGGGGGAGATTGAAATGCACTGTGTTGCATTTGTTGTCAATGAGGAATGATGTTGTCATGGAATGAATGGATGTCAAGGAATGTCAAGATGTGAATGACAAAGGATGTGATGGTGATGGTGTTGAATGGAGAATGGCCATGGTACTAAGATGCATGTCACTTTGGAGATTCACTAAGTGACATAGGATGTTGTGGTTGAAACATTCTCTATGGAAATCATACGATTGTAGAACTGATCTTAATGTTTCAATACTTGTATCAAGATGATACTAAGTGACAACACTTGAAGAATGATGATGGAGCATCATTAAATCTGACGATTGTTGAGCTGTTCCTTAAGTGTAAAGAACTTGTATCAAGATGATACAAAGTCACAACATGATTAAAAGACCATGCATTGTAGTGACAATGCATGAGGAGTTGAAAGTGATCCATCCATAAGCTCTAAGTGGATGAAGTGGATTTAATGAAGTCCATGCACTATCACTTAGTGCATGTGAATTTGAAGTTGATCCAACTTGATCTCTGATTGGATCAATGAAGAACATTGAAGAAATATTTGATTCAGGAGTTTGGTTGAAGATGAAAAACCTTCGTGAATTCCATTCCTAAGTAATGAATAAATGTTGAAGAGAATTTGAGGAATTCAAATGAAGAAGAAGATGAGAAGAAATGAAGAGGAAGAATGGCTTAGAAGAAGTGGCATTTGGCATTTGAACTTGGGTTACTTTGTTTTTATACAAAGTCCCTAAGTCTCTACTTAAGCAAAAAATTAGCCACCAAGGGCCAGCCTCAAGGGTTCAACCCCAAGGCACATGTGGGACTCGGGGTCGCCACGCCCAAGGGGGATCCCATGGGGCCAGCCCAAGAGGAGGTCGGGGCCGTGTATAAGCCCCAAGGCCACGCGGTGATGAAGCCCGCGCAGTGTGAGCGCGAGGAGCGCGCCAGTGTTGTGCATAGTGGGCGCCAGTGGCACGCCCGAGTGGTAGGGGTGGGCGCAAGAGTGCGCCCGCAGAGAACACGGTGCGGGGCGGCACCGTGGAGGGAGAGGATTCAATTGATCCGGCTAGGGGAGCGCGAGTTTGATAAACCGCGAGAAACAAGCAAGCCGTTTCGATGTGGGACGCGGAAAAATTCCCAGGAGCGGATCCTGGTCGCACGATTGATCGCACGCCAGATCTCGGCCGCACATCTCATCGCGCCGCTCCCGTTCAGATCCAGGCCGTTGATGATCATCTAAATCGTCGATCCGACGGCTCCCCGTCCATCCTCAACCTCAAGCCAGGCCGAAGCCTCCCCGTGTGCCTCCGACAAACCAGGCGCCATCCGAGCATGGATTTTGAGATCCCGGCCACCATTGCCGAAGCCGAAGGCTCCATTGAGCTCGTCTAGACCTACTGAACTGATCCATTCTGAAAAATACACTTGCATGCAATGTTTGGAGTGTTTTGGTATCCGGCCGAGGCAAGACGAAGTTGGCGAGGTTTGGGTGTTTATGATTGCATGTTTTGGATCGAAGGAAGGTCGTGCATGCGTTCTAAGTCGCATGCACGTAGAGGAAATTAAAAATTAGTTAATCCACGTGAAACAGAGGAGAAACAAGATTTTGGAAATCTTGAAAACCCGAGATATTCGGGAGTTTGAATTTATATCCACACGGATTGAACGAGACGGCTCTGCCTATATAAAGTGAGGCCGAGACCTCTGGAAGCCTGCTGATCCTTTGTTGAAAATTCGAAGTCCCATGAGTGCTCTCTTCCTCACGAAGAAAGAAGCCCCGCGCAAATTACTTGCGCGGCTGTTGTCCCGAAGCCACCTGAGGCTTTGAAGGTGTTCCTTGCATGAAAATCCTTTGCGCGTCAAGAAGAAGGAGGTGAAGTGTTCCCTGCGCGCCTTCCCTTTGCGCGGCAGGAAGTACCCGGGGCAGTAGCACTTGCGCGCCCCGTGGTTGAGGTGCCTTGCACCCGAGGCCTTGCACGGATCTTGTGCCTTGTGCACCCGAGTGCTTGCGCGGCAGAAGAGAAGTTGGTCGCGGCTCAAGCATACCCTTGCGCGCCTCCTTTGAGATCAAGTGAAGAAGACCACCTACGGACAGTGGGTGTGTGCCAAGTGGAGAAGAGGACCCGAGGCTTTCATGCGTTGTGCGTGCACCAAGTGAAGACACATTTTGTGTGTGAAAAATTGAAGAACAACCTACGGGTTAAGGGTGTGCAAAAAGAAGTGGGAAGAGGCCCAAGTCAAATGTGTGCAAAACAAAGAACAATTTATGTGTACTTGAACAAGTAACAAAGAAGGCCGAACCTAGGTGTGTACAATGTGTACTCATTTAGAAGTTGAAGGAAGAGGACATCCACACTAAAGTATAACACACTTTTAAGTGTGTAATCAAAAGAAATAAAGTGTGTGATGTTCAGATAAGGTGTGTGCTTATAGGATTATACCCTTTGTTGGTTTACTGCACCAAGAAGAAAAGAAGGGGAGTGCATGCTTTCATGCATGCACATGCACACGTGAACAAAGCTAAATCAGGCTGTGTGCACTTGAGAAGTCCAAGACTAGAAGATCTTGAAGAATCAGAGTTTCCATGCATTCAGTGCATGAAGTTGATGTGATGTGAGACTGAGCCAGACTGAAGTTAAAGAGATTTGTTGTCTGAGTTTTCAGTAGATTGAGAAGAGCCTGATCAACAGAAGTGATCAGAAGTTGCTGAGCAAGACCAACAGACCTTTTCAGAGGCTGTTGAGGATTCTTGAAGAGAGAAAGGTCAGGTCATACTGAGAAGAAGGAGATAAAGCCTGAGCAAGACGAGAAGACCTGATCAACTCAAGTGATCAGAGGTACAGAGCAAGGCCAGCTGTCTTTATCCTAGGCTGCTGAAGATACTTGAAGAGCTGAACAAGAAGAAGAGCTACTCGTGTGACTCGAGGAGCCAGGAGAAGCCCCCTGTGAGGCTCAGGGTGGAAGAAGTCTTCAGTGGGATTCTGGAGCAGGCCAGTGGGACTCTGGTAACACTGTGGGACGCAGTATAAAGACCCTCCTGTGGGACTCAGGAGAGATACAGTGGGACTCTGTATCGACTATTGTAATACTAACCGATTATAATGGAGAAACCATGTTGGGGTGTATAACCAACATGGCAGGACGTAGGCCTTTGGTGTCAAACCTTGTAAATCCTTGTGTCATGTGCCTTTTCATTACTGCATCATTTGGGAAAGGTTGAGAGATACAAGAAGAGTGGATCGAGGCCTTAACAAGCCATAGAGGTATAATTGATAAAGAATCAATTAGTAAAAAGTTTTAAAGGATCACTAATTCACCCCCTCCCCCTCTCAGTGATTCACACTGATCTGGGCACTTCATATGTTTCTTAGCAACATTCTTATCTGAATTTTGTTGACCACCAACCTTTCTATTATCAATTAGAATATTCTTTTTTAGCTTATTTCCCTTTTTTACCTTTACATAACTAGTAATAATAGAAACATTTATATATTTATAATTTTTAGAAACATTTTTAGACTCAGGTTTTTCAAAAAAATATGAATACTCAACATTGTTAATCTTATCCACATACATAATTTTCTAATATTTCTTATTTCTAGAAATAATTCTATCTTTCCTATAAACTTTTGATGGTTACCTTTTTTATCCTTATCATGTTTTTCCTTATGAAAACTTCCACCAATTTCATGTATAGAATTTATGTAAAATATAATTTTATTTTCTTCTTTACAATGCCTTTACTGGACATGTTCTAACTATTATTTTTATGCCTTTAACTTAAATTCCATATTTTCATTATGATTATTTTCTTCCTTAAGATATTTTTTCAAATCACTAATATCCAGTTACATCTTTTTATTCTCTTCTAAAAAAATTTCATTAAATTTTTATGAGGATCATTCATCATCTAACTTCTTGTTTTGTTTTTCAAGTCTTCTAATATTTCTCAAATATATTTCAAATCTTATTTTAAAAGAAATTTATGTTGAGTTTCTTCTTAATCAAAACTGCTGATTCTGAATTCTTCATCATTCATTATTACACTAAAAGTATTCTTACCAATAAGCACAGTATAAATTTTGGATTTAGCGTTACTATCTTCTTATTTTTTATCTTTAGATAAGAAAATACACCTTTTAGATACTAAGAATTTCTTACCCTTCCCTATGGAATAAAATTTTACTTTCCACCATATTTCTTCCATGACCTTCTTGGCCTTATTTCTTCATCATCACCATCTTTTTCATTCTTTCTTTGTGGAATTTTTTTCTAAAGTTCCCAATGAATCCATATTTAAAACATTTCAAGGGATAATTCCCTTATATTTACCTACACCTCTTCTCAAATTTTTAGAAAAAAAGGATAAAATATTATCAAGATTTTTACATACCACATTTTCAGAATCAAAATAACCACCATCTTCTTCAATAATAATCTACTTTTAATTCTATTTCTTCGCAGTATTGAACCAAATTTCTATATCAAATTTTATTTTTATTTTCATATCTTTATACCTCATTATTTTATATGTGATGATAGTTCTATGAAAATCATCTATAGATAATTTTTTATGATATCTATCTTCTAATTAATAAACTTTAGCATAAAACTTTTCAGGAATAATTCATAATATATTTTAAATAACTATAGAATACTCGAACTTTTAATTATGTCATCTGATAGTGTTGTTGATGTTATATAACCTGGTAAATAAGTCCCCAATAGATTCATACCCACCCATTTTCAAGTCTTCATATTTCAGCCTCTATATTTGTAATTTTTCTTCTTCACTTTTGTATTGCCTTCACATATGTTTTTCAGCTTATCCCATATACCTTTATCTATGGCAACACCCTTCAGCCTTAAAAATTCACTTTTAGAAAGTGATGATAGTAAATAATTCTTATCCCTTATATCACCCTCAAGATTATAATTATTAATAGATTAAGATGAACTTTATCAACAATAAGAGGAAAAACATTTATCGATTCTTCAAGAAAGTCATATCTAATAGACATAAGATGGGGAAACATTTTATCTTTCTAGATATGATAATTCTTACCATCGAATACAAGTATTCTTTTATTGTTGACAAAATTTAAATTATCCATAAAATTCTCTTCAAAACATCAACAATTAATAAATTAAGGGAACCTGTCTCTGATACTAATTGTAATTACCCAGTCAAGATAATTGTATCACTGAGTTTGGGTGGGGTGAATTAGTGATATTTTTTTTATATTTCTTTATTTATTATCAAAAAATTTCTTCCTATTAAGTATTTTTTTCCTATTGAAAATTATTAAAATCCACATTTATAAGAACACAAGAATTTACAAGTTTTATTATTCAACAAGAATATCTACATCCTTGTTATTGTTTGAAAATGATCTAATACCACACAATCCACTAGAATACAATTATTTTGTTTGGAATACATTTAGTAGGATATGCCCTTTCACTTGTGTGTCACTATGTAAACAATTCAATAGTGCATATTATCCTTCCAGAAAAAATGATGTAATACAAATTTTTGAGACAAAACAAGTTATGATTCTTCTTTATCAACATTCCAAAATGTGTTATTTTTTATAAAAAATATTTACTTTCTTACCTAGAAGTTGGTAAGAACTTTTATGGACTTTGTTATAAAACTCAGTCCGATTCTCCTAGTCTAATTTATAAATAAGATAAATATATGACTTTGTTAGAATATATTTGATAAAATTATGAACCATTTCTTCTTCAATCTAGAAATCAAAATACAATTTTTCCAGTCTGATGATTCATCCCAATACGATGACTAGATGAATACAATCTTGTCTCTTCTCATATGCTTCTTCTATATGAAATACTTCTTCAACAAAATTCAATCAGAAAACCTCTTATTCTCTCAAAATCATTTCCTTGTCTCTTATTCATCATGAATAGTACATATATCATAAATTACAAAGTAATTTCTCACTTATACTCACCCCAAAAATGGTTTTGGTGGGATTCCTGAAAATATTTCCTCTCAATTACATTTTACGAATCTATATGTTCCTTTGAATTTCAGGTGCATCTTTCCTTCATAAAATATTCTCAACACTTCTCTAACCATCATTAATCTTCAAATAGATTTATCTATACATTATAATTTCTTTAAAAACATTAGTCTGATTCTAATTTCCCATTTTGATTTGTCATTATTATCTGCCTCATTACGATGAAGACAAATGTAAAATAATATATTCTTGACCCACTTGAATGATAAACAATGTAATTAAACCTATTTTATATGGTTGGCTAACTTATTGATAAATCTCAGAATTTATTCATCATATTTCCCACCACATACTATTAATTTTCTATACATTAATAAATTTCAAACAATTCTTCCTCTGATGATTATGATGGCATACCGAGTCTGATCGACTGGTATCAGCAGCTTCAACTTCAACAACTTCTTTCTCTTCTAAATATGATAGCGGTCAATTTTTATCACAAAAAATTCAACATTTGATGAATATGATGAGCCACTAAATCCAATGGATGAACATTAAGAGCTTATTTATTTTTTGAATTTGATGCTTGCTAACTTCTTTCTTATAGGATATAATTTTTTTTGGCATTTAGTTTAACTAAGAACTAGCACCTTCATTATGATAATCCTCCTTGGTCATTAAAAAATTATTCAACCAAAAATATCATTATGATGATCTTGAGACTAGAATGATTCAAATTCATCAAATTTATTCTTTCATAATATTTTAGAAAGTACCCTTAATTCCTTCATGACTTTGATTATGTTGAATAACAGCTTCATCATCATATAACCTACCATGTAAAGTGATGCTACTTACCAATATTTTATCAACATCTTTCTTTCCTTCTCATCCTGAATACGATTGGTAAGATTATGATCAAACTGAATATGATTGGTAGAATCTTCTTCTTCTCTTTATTTAATCAATATTTCATCACTAGTTTTATAACATACTAATGATTGATGAGAACTCCAAGATCAGCAAAGTATAATTATATTTCCAATGATGTCAGGAAGACTATGATTTTTCCCCATTACAGTTAAACCTTTCATTCTAGACATAGGGTGAGTATAATTATCCTCTTCATCCCGAAAACATGTTCCCAATACAATGGGATTTCTTAACCATTGTGAGTATTGTTTTCTTGAATACGACGGTCAGTATGATTTTTACCAAATCAAAAGTGAGGTGATTTATTTTCTTCTTAAAATTCCTTGAAAACAAAAAATTATACCTAAATAGCATAGTCATCCTTATCATCGTGGTCATAACATGTACTCACACTACCAATATTTGAAGAAGGTTTTGTGATATATATTGATGATTCAATGAAAGTCTTGGGTTGTGTACTCAGGTTGAATGATAAAGTGATATCCAATTCCTCATGATAGTTAAAGATCCATGAGAAGAACTACCTGGCGCTTGATATAGAGTTAGAAGATATGATCTTTGATCTAAATATTTGTCTCCACTATCTTTATGGTGAGAAGTTTGACATATATACCAATCATAAGAGTCTAATGTATATATTCACATAGATGTATATCAATATGCATCAAATAAAATGGTCTAATCTAATAATGGTGTATGATTTCTCTTTTCACTACAATCCGAGAAAGTAGAATAAGGTAGATGATGCTCTTAATAGAAAAAAAACATACAACTATATCCATGATGAAAATTGAGAGACCTTATCTTCTTGTATATTAAAAGTATATATCTTGAAATCATAACGATATAGAATACATCCTACCTCAAACAAATGATTTCCCAACCATATATCAGAGAGAAGATCAAGGAGACATAAAGGGATGATCTGGAGCTAAAAAAAGTTGAAATAAAAAAAGGAAGGCGATCTACATGTGTTCCAAATTGATGAGGATGGTGTAATTTAGTTTTTAATGAGGCTTTGTGTTCCATAATCACCTGAGATAAAGACCATGCTATTGTATAATGCACATAGCCTATCTTTCTACACCACCCCAGAAGTACCAATATGTACCATGATCTTTGAGAACACTTTTGATGGGACTACTTGAAGAAGGAGATTACGAAATATATATCAAGGTGTTTTGTATGACATCACGTTAAAGTAGATAGAAAAAATTCCAAAGGGATGATGAAACCATTTCTTATAACCATGTGGAAATGGGTGAATATCACCATGGGCCTTATCACCAGTCTCCCAAAAACAACAACATAAATATACGATATGGTTTGTGGTGGATATACTCACCATGACTGACCACTTTATCACTATTTGGGTAGATTTCTCACTTGAATAAATTTCCATGATATATTTGAAGGAAATGGTGAGGTTTTATGGGGTTCCACTTTCGATCATATTTGATTCTGATCCAAGGTTCACCTCTAAATTCTATAGAAGCATTCAATAATATTTTTGTACTAAATTAAATTTTATCATGACCTATCACCCCCAAACTGATAGAAAATCTAAAGGGACTGTACAAACACTTGAGGACATTCTAAGATCACACTTTATGGAATTTAAAGGAGGATGGGATCAATATATCCCATTGGTTGAGTTCTCATATAAAAAAACTTCCAATCGAGTATCTAAATGGATCTATATGAATCATTGAATATAAATCATTGTAGAACTGAAAATTTTTTGGGATGAAGTTGTTGAATGAAAGATAAATGGTCCTAATATTGTTAAAGTGATGACAAAGAAGTTTTTATCCATACAAAAACATATAAAAGCTACCTAGAGTCGGTAAAAGATCTATACTGACTACTAACGAAGGGACTTTAATTTCGATCTTAGAGAAAAATTTTAGCATTGAATATAACCATGGTATAGATTCCAACACTTTGTAATGAAAGGGAAGTTTTAGCCCGAGGAATATTGGCCCCTTTGAGATCCTTAATCGCTTGGGATTAGTGATATATCAACTTTAATTTCTACAAAGTATGGATCAAGTTCATGATTTTTCCAAAACCAATTTTATGGAAATAATTTTGACATTAACCATCCATTATTGAGTTTGGTTGGTTTTTTATGACTTTTTGTTAGGTAAAAATGTGGGTAAACCTAACATGTTTTCAAAATACCAAGTGATTCCTTTTCCTCCCTTATAAAAAGTCACAACCTCTCCTTATTCCTCACACCTCTCAAAAAAATTAGTTTCAGCCAATATCTGCCCATATAGATTCCCAAAATCCTTACCCTAGACCTTGAATCCTACCATTGGTTTGAAATCCTTACAAGGAATCCTTTTCGTACAATCCAAAAGTAGTTACCAGATTAAGAGGTAACATCTTCTCTCAAGATTTTTAGTTTTATTTCCATTATCCAACCCCTCATATCTTATTATTTGATTCTTGTATAAAAAACCATATCCTCAATATAATAATATGTTTTATTCTAAGGGTAATACCTACATATAAACATACATACATTATATTGGTAATGAACATATTGTGTCTGTGTATAGTGAAATACTGCCTCACAAAACGACGATTGTTCATTTCACTTTACCAACATTCATAGTTGGCCATTATGATGGAAAATATATTTTTATATGATATAAATGATATTTGTTAATTATTTATTATAATTTAATCCTTTTATAATACACACCATTAATAATTTCCATTTGTCAATAATATGATAACATCGTTTGAGGAAATGTGGACTACTACCCCCTCAAAGCAATGTGATTCATTCACATGATCCATGGAATGAATAAAGAATGATTATAATTAAAAATATTTAAAATAAACAACCTCTATATGATATAAATAAAATAATTACCATTTTGGAAATATACTATATATACCTATATCAATTTATTTATTACCCTTTCACACACTTAAAAAGTGACAACACCGTTCATAGATGTGTGGACTACTGCCTCCTCGACAGGATGTGATTCGTTTTACAACACAATAATTATATATATAAGTTTATATGATTATGTAATATTGTATTTATGTTATATTAGTCATTATGGAAATATTTTGTGTTACTTATCTTTTTTCCATAACTATCATTGAAAAATAAGAACGTCACTCATGCATGCGTACGACCTACCTTCACCATGATTGTAATGTTGGTTCATTTTTCATTACCATATTTAATAATTATTTTTATAGGTATAATTAATGAACAAATATGATAATTATTTCATGATTATTATTCTATAGATGTCATATAATGACCCCTTTGACAATAGTATACCTACCAATGTTGTTTTTGACGCATAATCCGAATTTGGTGTAAACAACCGGTGTAAATAAAATTGTTTAAGTAGTAGTATACAACATAGTATAAAGTGAAATAAAAGTAATTTTAAAAATTAAAAATATTCTCAAGAAATTAGAAAATTAACATAAGTTTATTATATAGGAATTCAAAGGACGTTCACCCAAAATGAAACTCATGGCAAGGTATTTACATCTAACATTTTAAATCTATGAGTTAAATGTCATGTTCACTATTTAATTATTTTGTGTGGAGTATCTACTACCCATTTTGATATATTATATCATTAATTATTTTAACATTATGGTATTTAAAATATTCTTTCAATATTATTACTTCATCAGGATTATGATTTAAATTGTTTTAGAGTGTTATGGGACACTTTGTGATGTTTAAAGATTATTTCTCTTTTGACTAGGGCTAATGATCTTTCAATGAAATTTCCATTATAGGATATTATATATCCATTTTTCAATAAATAAATTAATTATTATCTTGTTATTCAGGACCATTTTCAAGTATAAATAACATTTTTTCCACTCTTTGGTACTCAAAATTTTTTAGAAAATGTTTTAAAAAAACTCAAATTTAATTTTCTCTTTATTCAGAGAACCTGTTTTCTTCTAAAACCCATTTTTTAACAAAAAAATTCAAAAATGTTTTTGAAATGATTTGGTAAAGGAATTTTATCCCTTTTTTTCTTTTACCGTTGTTTCCAAAGGAATCTTCTCATCAATTTATGAACAATTCATTTTTTTAACTTTGAACAATGAAAAAAGAATGTTCTTTTACATGATATGAAAAGTATAGATTTAACCACCGTGATTTATTTTAATATTACTTTTCATGTATAAAAAGTTAATTTTTAAAGAAAATGTTTTTAAAATTTATTTTCAAAGAAAAAATTTTCCGAATGGTTTTTCATAATAAAATGCTCTTTTCCTCAATGATTTTTTTAAATTATCATTTTATAGTATTTATATTCACCAAAAAAATAACCATTTATTTTTACTCCACTTGAGATTTAATTATTGATAACATATTTATTCTTCATCTGGGTGGCTTGTTATTTATTTTCCAAGGATAGTATTCACATTCACTTATTTGAATCATTTGTTATTCCCCTTGAAATATTCAATATTCTATTATCATTGAACATTTAATTTCCCCTAATTATCCATTTCCTTCATCATGTTTATTACTATTACCTAAACCCTAAACCATTTTACATACAATGTTTACTTTGATATTTATTTTATTATTTGGGAAAATATTGATAATTTGATATCCTTTATTCAATATAGATATTTGAAAAGGAATATTATTTATTATGATTATTCAATATGAGGAATGATTTGGACAGGCCATGATGGGAGGAGCCGAAAATTTATATAGGTCCTCAATGAATCGATAGGTTCTCATGAGAAAAATTTGATTCAAAAATTAGAATTGTTTAAACATTCTTGTGAAATTTATTGATGTTATAGGTTTTCATGTGCCTAAAACATGATGTCTATTAAGAAATAATTTCCCTCGTTTAGTTTTAGTTATTATTCATCCATGATATTTTACATCGACATATCCATGGATACATTTCATTTTTAGTTATTTATTTAGAATGTGTTTCAGTTTCTTACCTTTCCATATTTAATTTTCCTTTATCTAGTTATTTCAATGGAATGTGTTTTCAGTTATTACCTTTCCATAATATTTATGAACATCCTTCACATTTTATTGATTATATAGTGAACTTCCTTCTTTGTTTATTGATTATATGGAATGTGAGTTCAGTTATTCACCCCATCATAATTATTATTCTCATTGATTCATTATGTAACACCCCGAGCTTCCATGATACGCTTCTCATTCAATAATTCAATAGCTTGCATTGTACGCAACTTCGAGTTTTAAAACACCGCGACTATTCAAAGTAGACGTTATGAATAGTAATAACCACTTTTTAAAATTATAGAAATTTTATATTTCAAAATGGACTTCATTTTTGTATTCGTAATATCGAAATTATCCTAAGTTGAATTTTTTGTAACTTTCTGAGAACTTCCGATTTTTTTTATGAATAGTGAAAAATACTAAAAACAACTTTTTTAATCAAAATAATTTATTGTGAGAAATTATACTATTTATTGGTTTTAAAGTATAATTAGAATATATTTTTACCATTTTATCCAATGGTGGTCATTAGAATTAATTTAACATTGAAATTGGAGATAAACAATTGCCAATCTTTTGATATAAATTGTTTCTTCAAACACGCTATTTGTTGTGACAGCGGGAATTAATTATGAAATTAATTAATGCAACTTATATGTTTGGAATTTTGTAAAATAGACATCATTTTTGAATTCAGAATATCAATTATAGCTTAGGGTGAAATTTTGGCCTTGTTCTGAAAAACTTCAATTTTTGATGAATAGTGAAACCACTAAGTGGTAGTTAAATAAATGATTTTTCGTTTAAATGAAATATTACCACTTCTGTGATTTGATTTTCAAAAATCCGACATACATGGTTGTAATTAAGAAGTAAAATGTGGTTCAATGAGATCAAAATAATTTTTTGGTGAATAGTAACTTTTAAGTTCTTAATCGCGATTAGAGGTAATTAGTATAGTTTAAGGTAAAAATAATATTTTAATAATATGAGATGAGCTTGACACTTGTCCTACTCCTATTCGATGATTCATGGCCGACCAAGACAACCCATGGGTCAACTTGGGGACCCCATGGAGCCACTTTGGTTGGAAAATGACATTAATATATATTTATTTAATGTTAAAATTAAATTGACACAAACATGAGTTGTTTTACTAAAACAGTTCTTAAGTAGGGTTACACAAGTCCACATTTTGACTATAAATATTCATTAGAAAGATAAAAGTATTTTCTACATCATAGTATTTTTTTTATAATTTTTAGACATTAAATAAATTAAATTATTTATGACATCATTATGATGCAGCGATGACCTCATTATTTTACGATTTAAATAAAATGAGAAGATAATGCAAAATCCAAGGCTTACACTTGTCCAACGACTATTGTATGAGGAGATATCGAAACCTTATCACCATATCCTAGAAGTATATAAGTTTGGGACCTTTAGAATCCGAAAAGAATTGTGAAATAATGTAACATTTCCATCTTTCAAAAAGAGCCCCTCCTCTCCACTTATAAAAGGCCCCCACATCTCCCACCTTATTCACACCATCAAGCCATTTGGCTCGGCCAACCTCTACCCAAATACTCTCCCAACATTCCTCCCTTACTCCTAGAAGCCTCAATTTGGGCAGAACTCTTCTCAAGGAAGCCTTTGGCTCAAATCAAAAAGAGTTACCCGATTTTTAGGTAATGTCTTCTCTAATGTTGTTTTGTTTTGTTTTTCTTCTCCAACCCCCTAAACTATTTTTATTAATTTATTTTGTAACAACACCAATATCCTCAATATTCTAGGATGTTGTTATAATATGGATTCGAGCTACACTTACACACACATACATCTAATGGTTAAAGAACATACAGTTTCTGTGGATGGCGAATTTCTGTCTCACGAAACGATGATTGTTCAACACTCATATAACACCTTCAAAGGTGGCCATTAAGATGTAACTATATTTATATATGATATATAATATGTTTATGTTTTACTTATGCTTCTGTATTTCTCATTTATGGCATACTTTATGATTTCCATTATGGGTAAAACGTGATAATTTCATTTTAGGAAGTGCGGACTACCGCCCCCTAAAAGTGATTTGAATCGTTAATGACATATGTGTGATGCATAAAGGATGGAGTAAATGGTATTATACACTATATTATACTGGAATTATATTATACATTTATATCATTATGATTTCGTTCCATTAAATATGAAATTGAAATGAAAGTAGCGTTCATGCGTACGTACGGCTTACCGTCTCCATGAACGGTGCATTTCATTTCTTACCTCTAAATGTTACGTGACATTAGGAATGAATGTATATACTGTATATATGATATATATGATATCTACATCATGAATATAATTCTGGATATAATGGATATTTCATCACATGAGCAACTTGTAATTATAAGATATTTATTTTTGACTCAAGTACCAAAGATCGACAAAACGACCGTTATTAACTTAAATGATTAAATAATGTTCATAACATGGTAATAAGGGATATAAAAGGAATAATGAAAATGAAAAAGGTTCTTAAGTAAATAGAAATTAACTCTAGTTTATTATTCAGGAGGTTAAAGAACGGTCGAGTCAGGACAAGACGCAAGGTAAGGGAACTTCTTAACCCTACTTCAATTCTTTGGGTTAATCTCCTACTTTCAAATTACGTCATGATATTATTATGTCCTATCTTGTATTTGTACATTATTTATGTGTATCTATAGTGAATACACATAATAGATCTATTTTATTTGTAAGGGAATTTCTTAACCCAACTTCCATTTTTTGGGTTAATCTCCTACATTCAAATTATGTCATGATATTATTATGTCCTATTTTGTATTTTTACATTCTTTATGTGTACCTATAGTGAATACACATAAAATATCTATTTTATTTTAAAAATGATCTTTTTAAGGACTTTGTCTCAATCTCCTTTCATTGAGGCATATTTGGTTTTATACACAACTTTCTTTTATACGGTGTATAAACCCCTTTGACTTTTAAGTTTATTCAAAAGGAATCTTTTTTATACGAAGAGTTTTGCTAAACGATAAAAGGGAATGTTTTTCTTTCCATACTTATGCGGAGACAACAACTTCTCCGCCGCTGTGACCATTATTTGAGTTTCGGCTTCCTCTACAAGCCATCATTTTTTTAATTAAAAATAAATACAAAGTTTTAACTTTCTTTTATTTTGGTATTGAAAATGGTTTTGAAAGCGATGTTATTATATCAATGTGTTGTATTAATATCTTGTGATTGAAATATGGAAATGTTATGTTTCCTTTATGCATGTTTTATGTGATACGATTATGTTATGGTTTATGATATGTTTAAACCTATTCAAATGAGGAATGTATTGGACTTAATAAGTGACGGGTGGAGCCCGCTATAGCTCCTCGATGCATCGGTAGGTCTCATGAGACAACTAGAAGTGGAATTGGCCGAGGCCCTTTCCCAATTTGATTTATGGTATTGGCCGAGGCCTTAATCATTTTAGACGTCTTGGCCGAGGCCTTGAAAAAGTGTTTCAGAATGTCTGGCATTATACATTCCCTCATTATGAAAGTGGTTATTGATATTGCATGTGATTATTCGACCAGTAGAATATCCATGTGAAGAAGTTAATGGCATTATCTCATTTTACTTTTTCCATATTATGTTGATGTTCAAGTTTAAAAGGCTTTTGTTTTAGTTATACATTGCCTTAAATTTTTATGTTTATTAATGAAAGCTTCCGCAATATTGTTATCCTTACTGAGCATCTGATCTCACCCCTTTCAATGTTTTAATATTTTCCAGGATGAGAAGAAGTATTTTATGAATGACCTGCAGGGATAGTCAGAAGAGGATATGAGTGTGGACTATGGAGACTTTGTTATTGTAGTTTTTCACTTTATGATGTATTGTATGGTTTACGAATGTATCTAGTGTTTCCAAGGCTACTAAACTAATCGGTCTTTCAAGACTTGATCTTTTGTGATCATGCCAATGTTACGAACTAATGCACCGACTCTGGGTAGCTGGGGTCGGGGCGTTACAGTTGGTATCAGATGCAGTTTAGTACTAACCTTGGAAGCTAGATTTATATAAACTCTGATTAGAGCACATAGCCCAAAGATAGACTTTGAGGATTAGTATAGAAGAACTTCCTAGAATTTTGGTATTATAGAGATGTTATGAGTTTTCCGAGCAATACATCCCTGTCTGGATACAAGCAGGTAGAGGCGGCTCTGGCACAGATGTACCTAGGGGTAAAACCTGAAAACACCGCTTTGAGCTAGACTCGAACGTGAACTGGTGCACGACAACGGGCCTTGTTGCACTCTTGGTTACGACACTCCCGGGGGATATTCTTAGGATAATTCTCATTTTATTTACAAACCACTATGAAGGGTTATGAGTACATACTTCCTCAAAGAAAACATTTCTTTTTATGATTATGGATTATATCCATAAATAGTTCAATTTATGTAAAGTTTTTAACAAGTATGGAATTATGTATTTTTATTCATAGACTAATCTAGTTTATGCCATTGTTTAGAAATGGCGCCTAGTGGAAGGAATGGAAACCATATCAATGCACGAACTCCGTGTAGGGATTGCCCTCCTGCTCAAGATAATTATTGTGGATCTGGAGATACAACTGGTGCTGATCAACTTATTACCATACTGGGACAACTCACTCAGGTTATGAATAATAACCTTACTCGTATGGAGCACCCTGATCCGCAACGTGGAGGATCAATGCTAGAACGTTTCATGAGGCAACAACCACCAACCTTCAATGGGAGTACAAATACTATATTAGCTGAGCAATGGATAAATTCCTTAGAGAAAATATTCCATGCCTTGGGGAGTAGTGAAAGGGAGAAGGTTGTCATGGCAGTTTACCGCCTCACTGGAGATGCCGATCAGTGGTGGTCGCTGATTCAAAACACAAAGGAAGATGATGACGTATCAAATATGGAATGGAGGGAGTTCAAAGAGCTTTTCGTAGAAAAATACTTTCCTCGTGACCATCGAGCAGATATGGAAAGGCAATTTCTGAGTTTGAGGCAGAAGGAGGATGAGAATGTCGCAAAGTATGAGGCTAACTTTACAAGGTTAGCGAGGTATGCTGCCAATTATATACGTAACCCAAGGAGTAAGATTGATCGTTTCTTTGATGGGTTAAAACCATTTCTCCATCGAGCTTTAGTATCACAATCCTTCTCATCATACGAAGATATTGTCTCGTGTGCTATCAAGACAGAAAAGGAATTCTCTAAGTCTTATGACAACAAAGTAAAGCAAGAGAAGAAGAGAACGGTGGAACAAGAGACAGATAAAGGGAAAAAGGGAAAGAAGGATTTTCCATTATGTGATAATTGTGAGAAGAATCACCCTGGTACTTTCCTAAAAGGAATGTGAGTTTGTTATAAATGTGGAGAAAAGGGTCACCAGGCTCGTGATTGCAAGGGAAAGAAAGAGGCTGTCAAAGTTGAATGCTACAATTGTAGGGAAACAGGGCATTATGCAAATGAATGTCCTAAGCGTCAAGGAAACATATCTCAGAAAAGGCCAAGGGATCAAGGCCAATCTTATGCTGTGACTACAGTTGAAGCGGAATAATTAATGTATTGGTTCTTTTGGACTCAAGGATTATATTCAGGTTATAAGAATAATGTGATATATATATATGGATTGTACTACAGTACTTGTTGATTTCAGTAAGGTTTTAATATGATTAAGGTAATCATATTTTTAGTATGTGACAATAAGAGAAACTTTTCTTTGTTTTGGGAATCTGATGATACAATTGATTTTGGAATTTAGAGACCTTTTAGAGAAAGTCTGGACGGAGGTATTTTGGATAACTATTAAGGTTGGAATGGATTAAGTTGAACCATGGATAGTATTGTTTAAGGTTAAAGAATTTCTGAAGATTATTTTTGGAATATTATAATACTATAGTTTTAGGAAAAGGACAACCTGCAGGGTGGGGAATAACCCGTCACGTCGGACAAAGCTGCAGGAATCGAACCCACAACCATAGTGCGACAAGCCTTTATTTCCTACCACTAGCCTACAGGAAGTCCCTGGTTATTACAAAATAATTTTACTAATCTAAATGGTATGAGTTATTATTTGGAACCTTATACAATTAGGATAAGTATAATATTTTTGAGTTCTATTATCTTTTTGAGTGAAAGATGAGTTGAAGGTTGAAACTCTAATTGTCAAGCATAAATATATATATACCTATCTCTTATTCAATGAATAAATTATTTCTTAAACTTTAAAACAAAAAAATTTGTTATCCTAATACCTTATGTCTTGTTGAACTGATGATATTTTAAATCAACATAGATTGAAGGCTTTGAGGCCCTCAATTTGACAGTTGATTGTGATTGATGATCTCAATCACTCCCTACTAATATTTACGTTTTTCCTCCAATTATATGCCTCTAATTTCCACCAATGTTCTCCTAATCAAGATGGGTGGTGACTTTTTCATTTCCCTTTCCCTCTTATTAAGGCTAAATTTTATTAATCTTATTTCCGATGTGGGTTTTCCTCAAAGGTATTTTCTATTTTCAACCTTTTATTTTCCAAGAAAAAAATTTCAAATTGTGAGGACGCAATTTATTGAAGGAGGGGAGAATGTAACACCCCGATCTTCCATGATACGCTTCTCATTCAATAATGAAATAGCTTGCATTGTACGCAACTTCGAGTTTTAAAACACCGCGACTAATCAAAGTAGACGTTATGAATAGTAATAACCACTTTTTCAAATTATAGAAATTTTATATTTCAAAATGGACTTCATTTTTGTATTCGTAATATCGAAATTATCCTAAGTTGAATTTTTTGTAACTTTCTGAGAACTTCCGATTTTTTTTATGAATAGTGAAAAATACTTAAAACAACTTTTTTAATCAAAATAATTTATTGTGAGAAATTATACTATTTAGTGGTTTTAAAGTATAATTAGAATATATTTTTACCATTTTATCCAATGGTGGTCATTAGAATTAATTTAACATTGAAATTGGACATAAACAATTGCCAATCTTTTGATATAAATTGTTTCTTCAAACACGCTATTTGTTGTGACAGTGGGAATTAATTATAAAATTAATTAATGCAACATATATGTTTGGAATTTTGTAAAATAGACATCATTTTTTGAATTCAGAATATCAATTATAGCTTAGGGTGAAATTTTGGCCTTGTTCTGAAAAACTTCAATTTTTGATGAATAGTGAAACCACTAAGTGGTAGTTAAATAACTGATTTTTCGTTTAAACGAAATATTACCACTTCTGTGATTTGATTTTCAAAAATCCAATATACATGGTTTTCATTAATATGTAAAATGTGGTTCAATGAGATCAAAATAATTTTTTGGTGAATAGTAACTTTTAAGTTCTTAATCGCGATTAGAGGTAATTAGTGTAGTTTAAGGTAAAAATAATGTTTTAATAATATGAGATGAGCTTGAAACTTGTCATACTCTTATTGGACGAGTCATGGCCGACCAAGACAACCCATGGGTCAACTTGGGGACCCCATGGAGCCACTTTGGTTGGAAAATGACATTAATATATATTTATTTAATGTTAAAATTAAATTGACACAAACATGAGTTGTTTTACTAAAACAGTTCTTAAGTGGGGATACACAAGTCCACATTTTGACTATAAATATTCATTAGAAAGCTAAAAGGATTTTCTACATCATAGTATTTTTTTTATAATTTTTAGACATTAAATAAATTAAATTATTTATGACATCATTATGATGCAGTGATGACCTCATTATTTAACGATTTAAATAAAATGAGAAGATAATGCAAATTCAAAGGCTTACACTTGTCCAAAGCCTATTGTATGAGGAGATTTCCAAACCTTATCACCATAGCCTAGAAATATATAAGTGTGGGACCTTTAGAATCCGAAAAGCATTGTGAAATAATGTAACATTTCAATCTTTCCAAAAGAGCCCCTCCTCTCCACTTATAAAAGGCCCCCACCTCTCCCACCTTATTCACACCTTCAAGACATTTGTCTTGGCCAAACTCTGCCCAAATACTCTCCCAACATTCCTCCCTTACTCCTAGAAGCCTCACTTTGGGCAGAACTCTTCTCAAGGAAGCCTTTGGCGCAAATCAAAAAGAGTTACCCGATTTTTAGGTAATGTCTTCTCTAATGTTGTTTTGTTTTTTTTTCTTCTCCAACCCCCTAAACTATTTTTATTCATTTCTTTTGTAACAACACCAGTATCCTCAATATACTAGGATGTTGTTATAAGATGGATTCGAGCTACACTTACACACACATACATCTAATGGTTAAAGAACATACAGTTTCTGTGGATGGCGAATTTCTGCCTCACGAAACGATGATTGTACAACACTCATATAACACCTTCAAAGGTGGCCATTAAGATGTCACTATATTTATATATGATATATAATATATTTATGTTTTACTTATGCTTCTGTATTTCTCATTTATGGCATACTTTATGATTTCCATTATGGGTAAAACGTGATAATTTCATTTTAGGAAGTGCGGACTACCGCCCCCTAAAAGTGATTTGAATCGTTAATGCCATATGTGGGATGTATAAAGTATGGAGTAAATGGTATTATACACTATATTATACTGGAATTATATTATACATATATATCATTATGATTTCGTTCCATTAAATATGAAATTGAAATGAAAGTAGCGTTCATGCGTACGTACGGCTTACCGTCTCCATGAACGGTGCATTTCATTTCTTACCTCTAAATGTTAAGTGACATTATGAATGAATGTATATACTGTATATATGATATATATGATATCTACATCATGAATATAATTCTTGATATAATGGATATTTCATCACATGAGCAACTTGTAATTATAAGAAGTTTATTTTTGACTCAAGTACCAAAGATCGACAAAACGACCGTTATTAACTTAAATGATTAAATAATGTTCATAACATGGTAATAAGGGATATAAAAGGAATAATGAACATGAAAAAGGTTCTTAAGTAAATAGAAATTAACTCTAGTTTATTATTCCGGAGGTTAAAGAACGGTCGAGTCAGGACAAGACGCAAGGTAAGGGAACTTCTTAACCCAACTTCAATTCTTTGGGTTAATCTCCTACTTTCAAATTACGTTATGATATTATTATGTCCTATCTTGTATTTGTACTTTCTTTATGTGTATCTATAGTGAATACACATAATAGATCTATTTTATTTTTAAGGGAATTTCTTAACCCAACGTCCATTCTTTGGGTTAATCTCCTACATTCAAATTATGTCATGATATTATTATGTCCTATTTTGTATTTTTACATTCTTTATGTGTACCTATAGTGAATACACATAAAAGATCTATTTTATTTTAAAAATGATCTTTTTAAGGACTTTGTCTCAATCTCCTTTCATTGAGGCATATTTGGTTTTATACACAACTTTCTTTTATACGGTGTATAAACCCATTTGACTTTTAAGTTTATTCAAAAGGAATCTTTTTTATACGAAGAGTTTTGCTAAACGACAAAAGGGAATGTTTTTCTTTCCATACTTATGCGGCGACAACGACTTCTCCGCCGCTATGACCATTATTTGAGTTTCGGATTCCTCAACAAGCCATCATTTTTTTAATGAAAAATAAATACAATGTTTTAACTTTCTTTTATTTTGGTATTGAATATGGTTTTGAAAGCATTTTTATTATATCAATGTGTTGTATTAATATCTTGTGATTGAAATATGGAAATGTTATGTTTCCTTTATGCATGTTTTATGTGATACGATTATGTTATGGTTTATGATATGTTTAAACCTATTCATATGAGGAATGTATTGGACTTAATAAGTGACGGGTGGAGCCCGCTATAGCTCCTCGATGCATCGGTAGGTCTCATGAGACAACTAGACGTGGAATTGGCCGAGGCCCTTTCCCAATTTGATTTATGGTTTTGGCCGAGGCCTTAATCATTTTAGACGTCTTGGCTGAGGCCTTGACAAAGTGTTTCAGAATGTCTGGCATTATACATACCCTCATTATGAAAGTGGTTATTGATATTGCATGTGATTATTCGACCAGTAGAATATCCATGTGAAGAAGTGAATGGCATTATCTCATTTTACTTTTGCCATATTATGTTGATGTTCAAGTTTAAAAGGCTTTTGTTTTAGTTATACATTGCCTTAAATTTTTATGTTTATTTATGAAAGCTTCCGCAATATTGTTATCCTTACTGAGCATCTGAGCTCACCCCTTTCAATGTTTTAATATTTTCCAGGATGAGAAGAAGTATTTTATGAATGACCTGCAGGGATATTCAGAAGAGGATATGAGTGTGGACTATGGAGACTTTGTTATTGTAGTTTTTCACTTTATGATGTAATGTAACGTTTACGAATGTATCTAGTGTTTCCAAGGCTACTAAACTAATTGGTCTTTCGAGACTTGATCTTTTGTGATCATGCCAATGTTACGAACTAATGCACCGACTCTGGGTAGCTGGGGTCGGGGCGTTACACATTATTACTTCTGCTATATTTTTCCCTTACTAGGAATTTGAGATCATCCTTTTTATGTTTATTTCCCTAGGATTCCAAGAAGCACACTTTTAAATATATACATGTATTTACTATATGGATTAGATTTATCCATGAAGCTATTTATTTAGAAATAATAAAAAATTATGTTTTAATTAGTGTATTCTTTTCACATGTACATATCTCATTTACCAAGAATACTAAACTCTCAATCCTTTGGGATTTAATTCCTTGTAATATTTCCAATATAATAGTAGTAGACACTGACTCTGGGCCTTCTAGGGTCAGGTTACTACTATTTGTATCAGAGGAAGTTTAGTATCATCCTTGGGAACTAGATTTAGGAAAACATAGGTTAGATAACATATACCTAAGGTAGAATTTGAGGATAAGTATAGAATAAAATCCTATAATTTTACTAAGGTAGTGATTATGTGGTTCTTTCTAGAAATACATCCATGTCTGGATAATACATGTGTATGTGGTTTTGATACATATGAAGCTAGGATTAATAACTATGACAAGGTATTTTGAGCATAACTTGGGGTAACTCGATATACAACAACGGGACTTACTGCACAACTGCTTTGACATTCCTGGGGGATATGTTTAGGATAATTTATATTTTCTTTAAAAACCTCCATGAAGGATTTTGACAATGAATAACCTAGGTTAATACTAGGGTGTTTAGATTGAAAACAGGGTATCATGATTTAAAAATCCTATAAATGATATTATGGATAAAAGCTAGACTAAGAAAAGATCTATGAGATAATAAGTGGGTGAAGTATTTATGTATTAGGGTTGTATTTAAATAATTAGTAAAATGTTTATTTTGTGATTTACCTAATTTAAAGGACATCCATCATATTTATTTTAGGAATTATATTAATTTTTTTTAGAAAAGGATGACCTATAAGCTGGGTGATAACCAATCAAATCTGGAAAGGCTGTGGGTCTTAAACCCATGACCAAAGGATGATAAGGGTTTCATTCCGACCACTTACCTATGAAATTTCTTGGTTATTTTTTCATTGTTTTTAGTTAAATAATTTGATGAATAAATGTTAATGATAAACCAGTAGTTTCACTTTTGAGGATTATATATTAATCTATTAACCATATTGGTTTTGTAAGATAGTTAAAGAAAATAATTATAATTTTCACTCTTTTATAGGCCTCTCAATCCTTTAAATTTTTCTTTTAGTGCTTCGGGCATAGAAAATCGTTATTGGTAACAATTTTCTAGGAGTAAAGGAATGAATTAGAATTTTATCAAAGCAATACCAAAATTTAGGATTTTTCATATGAAATTGAATCCTATCATGTAAGAATATTTCATTATATTCTTAAGTAGTAAAATAATTACCCAAAATTTGGAAAATGTCTTAAAAATAATTTTGTTTCCTAATATCTTAATTTCTATTGAATCTGTGGTCTTCTAAATCATCACAGATTTACGGCTTTGAGGTCCTCAACTTTCCAATGATCATTCACTTGTTTGTGGTTGATGACCCCATTCACTCCTTATAAATATTTACATTTTTCCTACAAGTATGTATCTCAACTTTACATTGATGTTATTCTATTGGAGACATAGTTACATGGTAGTACATGTGACCTATATACGTTTTATTCTCACTTTTATAGAGGATGACTTATAAACCCTTCTCAGGATGTGGGATTTCAAACATAGGATGTATCAAACAGTTTATCGCCATGATGGAGTTTACATTTCAAGGATGTAATTTAAATAAGGTGGAGAGAATATGACAAACTGAAAATCTAAAGTAAGAACCTTTTATTAGATAGCATGTATTACATGCGACACCAAAAATGTATGGTAATATAATATATTGATACTTTATAAAATATTTACTATTTAAAATAGATTCTATGTATTTCAATACATGCAACACTGAGTTACCTTGTGTTTCCTAGAAGATAGGCCTTCCTTGATAGATTATGTTACATTAAAGAGTGACCTTCCTTGATATCTTGTGTTACATTCAAAAATAACCTTCCTTGATAGCTTCCATTACACGTAAGACCGAATTTCACCAAATAATAATGTATTATTAAAATATTATTATTTAATATAATATGATATAACCTTGCCGTCATGTTAGCAGTTATAAATACTATTGATTAACTTATGAAAATTTATGGTTTATATAAATATAAAATAAATTCATTGGTTACCAACTAATGATAAATTAAAATAAGAAACAATTCGATAAAAAATGAAATATTATTATATATATACATCCAAAAAAGTTTTGTCATAAAAAACATAGTTATCTAAAATTAATGAATGATTTTAATGAAATATATATGTTTTATATTTAAAAAATATTTTTTATATTAATACATTATGTTTGATATTCATAAGATAAGAATAATCCCTATTTTACATATAAAACCTATATTATTATAAAGGCAATTTTACCACCTTTTAATAGAGAACTCATTTTAAATTATAATTTTGACACATTAATTGATCTAATATGTAAAAATAAACTTAATCTTTGAAATATAAATATAATAATTATTTTAGGGTGAATGTTTTATATTTTTCTGAAACATTTCATAATCAATGAATAGTTAAAAATACTAAATTTTAGTTCAAAACTTCTTTTTTATCTTATTTATTTATAAGGTTAACTTATATTTCTAATTGGTTTTTAAGTTTAATTAGATAATATTTTTATAAATTAATACAATGTATATCATTGTAATAAATTTTAATATTATATTTATTATAAAAAATAGCAAACATTTATACCTTTTTACCTTAAAAACATGCATTCCTCTCACATCTTCGGGATTAAATTTAAATTAATTACTACCACTTCTGTGATTTGAATTTGTAAAAATGGATTCCATATTTGGAATAAAAATAATTTATAATTTCTAATAAGACCAAATTAGTTTTTTATAAAAATATTAGTGAAAGTAATTTAAATTAATTACAATTATTAAGGTAAAATTAAGCTTAATAAAGGACTAAACCTTTAACATAAGGGTCCAAATGACCAAGAAACTTCTCCAAAACCCCTTTTATGGAAATAATTGTGACATTAGACTTCAATTGTTGAATATTGTTGGTTTTTGATGAAATTGTTTGGTTAAAACATGGGTACACCTAACTTTATTTCAAAAGACAAAGTGAGTTATTTTCCTCCCTTTTAAAAGGCCGCCACCTCTCTCCATTCTTGACACATCTCAAAACACATATATTTGAGACAAATATTCCCATATAGCTTCCCCAAATCCCTCCAATAGAACTTTAAGACTCCATTTTAGTATAAATACTTCTAAGTAATCCTTTTGGTAAAAACCAAAAGTAGTTGCCCAATTAAGAGGTAATGTCTTCTCTCAAGCTTTCTAGTTTTATTTCCATTCACCAACCCCTCAAATACTCTTATTATATTATTATATAACAACAAACTTATCATTAATAAACTAGTATTTTGTTATGCTAATGTTTATACCTAAACTTACACACACTTCCTTCTAATGGGTAACAAACATATTGTTTTTGTGTACGACAAACTACTGCCTCACGAAATGATGATTGTTCATTTTCCTTTACCGACATTCATGGTTGGAAATTATGATGGAAACTCTATTTAAATATGTTATTTATGATATTTATTATTTCATTATACTTTAATTTTTTTATAACACATATCTTTAATACTTTCCATTTTTTAATACGATAACGTTGTTTGAGGAAGTGTGGATTACTGCCCCCTCAAAGCGATGTGATTTGTTCACACGATCCATGGAATGTATAAATGATGATTATAATTAAAAATATGTGACATAAAAAAACTTTATATTATATTAATGAAATAATTACCTTTCTGTATATATACTATATATATATATATCATTTTCTTTATTACCCTTTCACACACTTAAAAAGTTATAATGTCGTTCGTGGAAATGTGGACTACCATCTCCTCAACACGATGTGATTCATCTTACATCACAATAATTCTATATAAAAGTATATATGATTTAATAATATGTTATTTATGATATAATGATCATTTTGGAAAGATATTGTGTTACTTACCTTCTCCCCATAACAATCATTGAAACATAACAGCATTACTGATGCGTATGTACAACCTACCATCTCCATGATTGTAACATTGGTTTGTTTTTCATAACCATATTTAATGATTTATTTTAAATGCATAATTAATGAAAAAAATTATAATTATTTCATGATTATTATTTTTGTGATGTTATATAATGACCCCTTTAACCATAGTTGACCTACCAATGTTGTTTTTTGACACATAATCCAAATTTTTCAAGTAGTTGTATAAAACATAGTAAAAAGTGAAATAAAATTAATTATAAACTTGAAAAAGTTTCTCAATAAATTATAAAATTAAAATAAGTTTATTATAGAATAATTGAATGGATGTTCACCCAAAAGGAAACTCAAGGTAATGGATTCTCATCTCGCTTTTTACATCTGTGAGATAAATGTCATATTCAAAATTTGAGTATTTTGTGTAGTGTATATACTACCCATTTTGATATATAATATCATGAATTATTTTATCGTCATTGTATTTGAAAATTCCATTCAGTATTATTCTTTTATGAGGCTTATGATTTAAAAATTTTCAAAGTTGTATGGGACACCATGGGATGTTTAAAGATTAATTTCATCAATAATATTACTATTGATCTTGCAATGTAACTTCCATTAGAGGAAATTGTATAATTTTTTTTCAACAATCACTTTCATTATTATCTTGTTATTCAGGACGATTTCCATGTATAAGTACCATTTTTACACTCTTTGGTAATGAAAATGTTTTAGAATGTTTTTAAGAAATCCCAACTTTATTTATCTCTTTAGTTGGAGAACCTGTTTTCTTTTAAAATCATGTTTTAATAAAATTTTTTGGAAAATATTTTTAAAATGATTTGGTAAAGAAATTTTTATCCTTTTTGTCTTTTACCATTGTTTTCAAAGGAATCTTCTTTTGTCTTTTCAAACAATGTATTTTTCTATCCTTTAATCGTGAAAATAGAATGTTCTTTTACCTCGCACGATAAGTACGGATTTACCTATCGTAATTTCTTTGAAGCTTTCCTTTCATCTCTAAAAGGTTACTTTATAATGAAATTTTTTTCAAAAGTGACTTTAAAGAACATTTTTTCCAAAAGTTTTTCATAATCATAGGATATTTTTTCAAATTTTTTAAAAGATTGTTTTATAGTATTTCTATTCTTCATCATCAACAGAAACTACTACAAAATTAGGTTTACCCAATACTAGGGATTTAACTACGCTAGCTAAAAATGATGCTAAAGACCCCCTTTGTCAACTCTAAAAAATATTATTAAAGGAGGTCTTTAATAATGATAAAAAAACATTATTAAAGAGGGACCATTATCAGCACTTTTAAAAAAGAAATGATAAATTGTATCTTTTAACAGCACTTGTAAAAAAACACTATTAAAGGGGCGTCCTTATCAGCGGTTTTTTAGAAGCACTAATAAAGACACCACTTTATCAACACTTTTTTAGTAGCACTGATAATGGTAAACTTAAAAAAAATTCATTAACAATAGTATATTAAGATATAAATATATTCATATTGATATAAATATAATATATATATTTTAAAATATGTTTTAGATAAGGTAAATAGAATTTTAAACTTAATATATTAGATATTTTGTGAAAATAAATTAAAAAATAAATAAAAAATATTTTTAATTAATAATTTTATTATTATTTCTGATTAATAATCATTTAATATCAATTTGAAGATTGAAAATCAAACAAATAATAAAATATCTAAAATAAGTTGAAAACGTAACTCAAACTTCAAACAATGATAAATTTTGATCTAGGTGTCCATTTATGATATACCACATATCAAATAAATTTTGTTGATGAGATCTACACCCTTAGTGACAATGGTAAACCTCTATCACATGTTTAAAGGCCAAAAAAATCTCATAAGATCTCAAAAATAGAGTTTTTAGACGGGGTAACCTGATTTTTTGACATTTGATGGATTTTCGACCTATTTAAAGGGGGTCTTATTGCCTTTTTTAGTGGTGACTAATTTTATTCCTCGATATTACATTTATATTGAAATTATGGTTTTTAAATTTTATGATTTTTCATAATTTAATGTTATTTATAATTAAATATATTCATGTTTCCTATGTTTTCTTAAAATAAATCACTCTTATAAATACATATATATACATATTTTTGAAAAAATGTATATTCTAATATATGAAAATAAATTCATATTCTAAAGAAATATTTAAAATAATATCTAGCCATTTTTACGTTATATATACATATAGATATGTGTGTATTAATAAATGGATATATATTTATATCTATTCGATTGTATATAATTGAATATAAAATATAATATATTTAAATAAATATAATTATATATATATCACACACACACATATATATATTGTATAAATGTTTTTTCAAATAATTATATAAATATATGTAAATATATAAATATATATATATAAACAGAAATATCATTAAATAGACATCAAAACAACATAGTGCAGTGGTAAAGGTGTTCCATCTTCGAAGGAGAGGTGTAGGGTTTGAATCCATGAAGATGCGCATAATGATAGAAATTCACAATGTGATGATAAAAGGTGGTGGGGTGAAAAGCAGTGATAATGGTGTGGTGGAGCACTATTAAACGGTTCATGGAAGTGCTGATAAATGGGGTCAAGCTCATAGGTATCGAAAAAAATATAATTTTACCCCCTTTAAAAGTGCTTCCTTTATCATCATTAAAAAGTGTTATTAAAGCCCCCCTTTAAAATCACTAAAAAAATATTGTTAAAGGACCCTTTTAACAGTGTTTTTTTATCATTGTTAAAGGTGGACTTTAACAGTGCTTTTTAAGCACTAATAATGTTTTGAACTTTTAACCACGCTCATAATGTCAGTGTTTTATTAGAATTTATAAAGGACAATTCTAGCACTTTTAAAGGCATATTTTTTAGTAGTGAACCCTTTATTTTTACTCCATTTAACATTTTTTTGTCTTGATATCATCAAAATTCTTCCTTTGAATGGATTATTATTGATTTTTCCAAGGATAGTATTCAAATTCAATTTCATGAATTATTTGTTATTCCCCTTGAAATATTAAATCTCCTTTGATCATTGAACATTGAATTTACCCCTAATTATCAATTTCATTCATCATGGATGTTATTATTTACTATACCAGATACCATTTTACATATGATGTCTACTATGATAGTTATTTTATTATTTCAGAAAATATTGACAATTTCGTCTTCTTTATTCAATACAAATATTTGATAAGGAATATTGGTTTTTTATTAAACAATTTAAGGAATAATTTGGAATATAAATGCTGGGAGGAGACTAAACATTATATAGTTCCTAAATTCATTGATAGGTTCTCATGAGTCAAATTATTTTTGAAAATAAGAATATTTTAAACGTCATGTGAAAGGTCTTGACGATATAGGTTTTCATGTGAATTGGACATGACATCCATTAAGAAATCATTTACCTAATTTAGTTTCATTTATTATTCATCCATGATATTTTGTGTCAACATATCTATGGATACATTTGATTTTTAATTATTTATATAGTATGTGTTTTAGTTTCTTACCTTACCATTTTTCTTTTTTCTTGTCTAGTTATTTTAATGTCATGTGTTTTCATTTATTACCTTGTCATGTTGTTTATGAACCTCTTTCTTAGTTTATTGATTATATGTCATGTGAATTCAATTATTCACCACCAACATCACCATCATAATTTTATTACTAGTCCAAAAGGTTACAAGAAAAGAGAACATCCAGGACCTATGGAGGCCGAATGTAATGCAAGCCAATGGAACTAGCCGGAATCAAGTTCACCCCGTCATGTTTAAGTAAGAAAGCATCAGAATGGAAACTACACAGGGTACCATGAGCAGCCCGGGAGGCCAAATAGTCTGCCACTTTGTTCCCCTCCCACCAAGTGTGGGTGACCAAAATGTTGCCGCTTAGAAGGGCCTTACATTGCTGAATGATGTAAGAGATTGGCCAGGGGATGGAGCCTTTACCAAGTAAAGCATCATTGACAATCATAGAATCAGTCTCCACCTGGGAAACAGAAATTTCACCTTCCCTGCAGATGGATAGACCTGAGAGAACAGCTCTAGCCTCCGCTCGAACAGAATTGCCACTCACAAAGTGAGATGTTAATGCTAGGAGGACACTTCCCCTAGCATCACAAACCACCACACCGCAACGCATGTCCCCCAAGTCACATGACCCATCCATGATTAGCTTAAGGATGAACTCAGGAGGAACTCATTGAACCCAAAGTCCACTTGAAATAAAGGGAAGAACTGTAGCCACATGGACACCCAACAAGCGAATGGACCAGCCTCCTTCCAGTTACTAGAATGGAAAATCAGCTCAACCATAATGCACTGAAATCTTCCAACAATATACCTACAAGTGTAACTAATCCCCTCGAACCTGGATCGGTTCCTAGCTTTCCATAAGCACTAGCAGCCCACGTTAAAGATTAACGAGTGTGATATATTTTCCAAATCTGAACCCTCAGACCCCTAAAACAAGCGCTCTAGGAAGACCTCAATGCTGCACACCTACGGAGAGTATTCTATAAACACCCCAGAGGTACTCCAAACCATGCGGTCCCAAACCCCTTAAAAAATAAGGCTCGTGTTCTCTTCTTTTCTGTCCAAACAACACTGACAATCGGAGGCCATGGAGATACTTAGGCATTTGACGTTGGAATCAGACGCTACAAAATTGTTCTGAATTCTCTATGAGATAAAGTTGGGTTTAGCATGGATTTTTTTTCACCAGATGATCTCATTCCATATATTATACAGATCATGGGAGACGGTCATCCTAATATAGTCCTTCGAGTTAAATTTCTCTGAGACAGATGGGGTAAAAACACACCTATCCTGCTCCAAGGTAATGAGAATGGAGTCAAACTGTTCCTGCTAAGACATATTCAAAATTGATCTAAAAAATGCTGGATAGTAGACTGATTCCTTGAAGGAGATCATTGGAGGAGGACACCCGGGAAAGGCAAGCATGTTACCCGACCAGTTATGTAACCAGTAAAGTATGTTGCCTTCACCAATGATCAATTGAGAATGAGGATGGAGGTTAGAAATGATACTACACACAGAGGACCATATAGAAAACCCAATTGTGGAAGGAGAATCAGAACTGGTTCAGTACTTTTGGGACATAAGATTCCCCAACAAGGTATGCTCCTCGATAATCTCCCAAGCGAGCCTCGCATGCATGAACTGGATTGTGACAACCAAGATAATGACATTGGTCCCTCCCTCATAAATTGTCCTTCCATCTTCCTCCATGAGACCCAATTTCTCTTCCCCGATGAATGGGAATCCCTGATGAAATGATCAAGGATCATATAAATGGATTGTATGATACCCTTCGACACAGTAGAGGCGGTAAGAGCATGCACTGGAATTGCCGATAGAACGCTGTTGACCAGAGAGATGTGGCCGGTGAAGCATAAGAAGTGTTTTTTTCAGTTGAGAATACGGCCAATGTTTTGTGCATCACATTGTCGAAGTCCCTGATACAATGTCTGCCTGGAGACACAGTGGTGCTGAGATACTTTATGGGGAAGACTCCACACTGCATGTTCAAACTAATACTCAGATCACGTACTCTTCTTTCATAGCATGAATCAGAAACATAAAAGTTTCTCTTCTCTCTATTGATGATCTGGCCACTCCAAGAGCAATATTCCTCTAATAATTTGATAATTCCTTGGACAGAGCTCTTCCCTGCATTCATGAAGATAACTGTATCATCAGGAAATATAAAGTGAGACATGGAATGGTTCCTAAACTTCCTACCAAAGGGGATGATGACCACATCATAAATAACCTTATTGATCAACCTACTAAGGGTATCTTGCATGATAATATAGATACTTGGAGACAAAGGTTCACCTTGCCGTAGACCTCGGACGGCCTTGAAAAAGCCATGAGTACGCCCCATGAATGAAACAACCATCCATGAGGAGCTAAATCATCTGAAGATGAGGTCAGAGGCCCAAGATGAAAAACCCATCATTGTAAGGACCCTATTGATAAAACCCCACTCCATCCCATCGTACGACTTGATCATGTCCAACATAATGACCGCGTTGGAACCTCAATATTTGAAGTTATGATCTTTTAGCATTTATTGCACCAGGGCCATCGCACCCTAAATGGAATGTTCCATCATAAAACCATGTTCCTCTATGGAAATCCACCTAGGAAGAAGTCTGGACAACTGCCTATTGAGGATAGATGAAAAGATTTTCTAAGGGAAATTGCACATGCTTATAGGACAATAATGTGGAGAGAGGAAGGATATTTGATCTTTGGGAGAAGCACGGGGGTCGTAACTGAGGCGATCTGAGTAAGGCCACCGTCATGGAAGAAGTCCTGGATGGTGTGGATGATATCACTCCTAACAACCTCCCCTGATCCCCTGTAGAAGGATCCAGGGAACCCATCGAGACCAGTTGCACTCTCTGGATCCAGGCTCAACATGGCCTCATGAATATCTTCCACCTCGGGAATACCTTCCAGTATGCTATTTTCCTGGTCAGACACGAGTCTTGGAATCCCCTCCCATAACGAGGCTTCCCTAGAGGGATACCCTTGGGCCATGAACTCCGACGGACCAGCAACAAGATCCTTAAAATGAGAAAGATCCAATCCCCTTACCACCTCTCTGTCATCTATGAAAGATCCATCCTCTAGATCCATGTTTGGTTTGATAGCACGCCTCCTCTCCCGAATTCACACATGGAAAAATCTGGTATTCTTGTCCCTTTCCTTGAGCCATTTGACCCATGAGCTTTCCCATGCCTTCCGATCCTATGAGAGAACCATGACCTCCATGTTTCTTATTTTCTCTACAAGTTCTCGAAAAACAGAGTTGTCCCAGAGCTCCTCAAGGCTAGCCTCAAGCCGATCGACTTCAAGCTTGAGCACATCAAACTCCTGATCCAATGAAGGAAGGGACTAAGCCCAGATTTGATGTTCCTACTCGAGGCACCATAACATGGAATGAAAATCCATCCAGGAGTGGCCCTGAGACGGTTCAGCCCAGATTTTCCTAACTATCCAACGATAGCTAGGGAAACTCAACCACTGGCTAGAGAAGTGGAACCTCTCCAGCAAAACCTCCCTCCTGCACAAGGATAACAATAGTAGGGAGTGATCAGAGATGCTATGAGTCAAGTGAGACACCTTTTCATTTGGAAACAAGTAAATTACGTGGATTTTGGCGACACAATGGTCGAGTATAATCTAGCTTCAACTGTCACCCTTTTGGTTGTTGCACCAAGTAAAGGGCTCTCCTGAATAGCCTAAGTCTGACAACACTTTGTGATCCATGAATTGAGGGAAGGACATTCTAGCCCTTCTTTGAAATTTCCCGTGACCCTTATTCTCATCTAGGAGGTAAAAAATGTTAAAATCCCCCCCCCCCCCCACCCAGGTCTTCTCTCCAAGATCGAAAGCATTCAACATGAACCACAAAACTTCCCTTCTTTGAGCGTTGTAGCTTCCATAGACAAAGGATGAAAAAAGAGAGTCCCCGCCAAAAGTAATTTTCATAGTGATGTATTGGACTCCCGCAAAGACCATGTCCACATTAACTTCCCTATGGCAGAAAATCCATATATGTTTGTTAATCGGGTTCGCATGCATGGAAGCATGCATTTTCACCTTACGAGTGAACTCAAAAATCTTTGTAGGGTCCTGTTTCTGTTCGTGGATCACTGCCATATTGGAATTTTGTCTTTTATATTTTGAGGCTATGAAATTTGTTTTCACCCTTTCCCCAACATCTTGGGCGTTCCAGATGAGAATTGGAATCGTTGCAACAATAGTGGCCCGGATTTGGCCCCAGGCACTGTGGTCTCTTCCAAGAGGAGTGAAGGACATTCCATATCCAACATCTTCTTTAAAATAAACCTTTTATGCACCCCTGGACTCATATTGGAGAGATCTGAGGATTTTGAGAGGAAGCTAGAAGAGGAATTAGGGGATTTTAACTTCACCTCACAGGGTGACAACCCAGCATGGGGACCCAGTTCCACTGGAACATGAGTCCCATACGTAACATAGGACGAAGAACTGGCACTTGGAACCAAGGAGGATGACTTTGCGAGAACCCGGTCATTGAAGGCTTTGGGAGCCCTGCTTGGTCTCCTCCTGGGACTAGGGAAAGAATCCAAAGAAAGGAGGCCAACTCCCTGAACCCCATCAACCTTGGCCCACATCACATGGCGAGAAGCCAGAGATGACAAGGAAATGGGCCAGAAAGAAGCAGTCAGGGCCCTCAAGGAGGACCGCAAGAAGAATTCCAGCAACACCCCTATGAGAAGCAACTTAGGAGAAGCCCACGACCGCTCAAGAGACACCAAAGAACCCGACCAAATTCCACTTGGATTTGGGGAAACCAGATCTAGAAAAGGGAGCGCCTCCAAGCAAGGGGATGGTGAAATGGTCTGCAGCAGAGGACATTCCACTGTGGTGAGGGAAGGAGAGACAGATGCCAGGCAAGAGGGAGAGGGTGTGCGGTGGGAGGGAGAAACAGGAGAAAAGGAGACATCTGAGAAATAATGCTGAACTCAGGTAGAACCGGACCCCTCACAAGGATGAGGGAACCGAGCCCCATGAATTGAGCCACTGGAACGAGGAGGGGGACACCGAGGTGATGTTTCTTGCAGCTCGGGGCCGAATGACCCTGGAGAAGACACGACGAGCAAAACCTGGGAAACAATGGGTAAAAAATGTCCTGGGACTAGTCTGCGAAATCCTGCACCTTGAGATAGAGGTTCTCCGGGATCAGTAGAGAGAGATCAAGATCAACGCAGATCCGAGCCACCAGAGTTTCCTCCCCGTGGAGGGTGCACTTATCCACATAGAGAAAACCCCCCAAATAATTAGCAATGGCCTTGAGGAAGGTTCCATTCAGGAAAGGAAGAGGTAGCCCTAGAAGGCTGATCTAAACCACAGCTCACGAGCTTCCTTTCACTCTATGCACCCCCATAGACCAGCGCGAAAGATTGAAATGCCATCGACCCATCACCTGAGGGGCTTTTCACCAAGCCTGAATGAAATCCTCCTCAGAGGCAAGAACCATAATGAACGACTTCTGATGAATCACAGAGATGCGAACCACCGCTTGCAAACCCCAGGAGTCCATAATCCACTTCATAGTCAAGAGGGGAGGAATCCTCACACCAATCCTCACCACAAGAGTCCATTTCAAACCAACTGAAGCAGCGGTGAACGCGGAGGCAGGGGAGACCAGCGACAGGTGAGAACCCTCCCTTAACATCGAATGAGAAAACAGATCAATATCCTGGAAACAAGAAAGAGCAGCGCTAGAGGCCTCCCTGCAGAGAGCCTCTTGAAGGACACCACTGGGCGCTGCTGACGAGGAAAAGATCTTGGGGACCCTTAGGGGGAAGGGGAGGAGATTGCAGCCAGAGGCCCCAAGCCTGGATCGACTTTCAGAGCCAAGGCCGCCGAAGGTCCGGGGGAGGAAGAAGAAACAGTCGAAATGATTCAAAAACCACGAGCATGTGGGGCACGTTCTTTGGGAAGGCTATTTCCTTCAAAATTCACATTTCAATCATTCACCATTTTATAATTATTACTCTCATTGATTCATAATTTCTTCCACTATATTTGGACTTTACTAATAATTTTATCTCACCCTTATTATATTTCTTTACCTAGGAATTTAGGAATCATACTATGAATGATATGTAGGGATTTACTAACTAGATTAGAGTTATCCTCAAAGATATTTATTTAGAAAGAAGAAGAAAAATATGTAGTAATTAGGTTATTATTTTCTCAAATATATATCTATTTTATCAAGACTACTAAACTCTCAGTCCTTTGGGATTTAATTACTTGTAATCATGTCATTGCAACAGTAGTAGACACCATCTTTGGGCCTTCTTGGGTTGGGTCTCTACAGATCTCATCTTAGAGACGCTTGGGATAGTATTTTGAGAATACTAGAACCTCTAATATGTGTATATGGAAGTTAAGAATATAAATGGGTAGGGTTTGGTTGATCTAGAAGATTCAAATTTGTGTAAGGAAGTGAGGTAGAAAGTTCCCTTTTATAATTTAGGTGGGGCTTTTTAGGAAACTACCAAAATATTAAATTAATATATACTATTTTTTAATTAAAAATGTATTAAAAGTGATTTATTTAAAAACTAAGATGATTATTGGTCTTAATCCTCTCAAAAAATATTTTCTAGACATGTTTAGGTCACAATGTTAACCTTATCTTTTTTCTTTAACCCTTAGTTAAACCCTTTAACTCTTACCATGTCAAATGTTTTTACTCTTTAGGGATAATATAGTTACTATAAAATGATAAACGAACCCCAAATGGATAATTGATTACATTTATAACCTTATTGTAGTTATTTGACCGAATTTATATTTTTATGAATTTTATATCATTTAATAAAATATTATTTATTTTAAAGTATATTTTTTTTCATTTTTGATACTATTCAATATTCTTCTTTTTAAAAAATATCCTAACATCCTGATAACTTCGAACCAAAACATATAATATATCACTAAAATATCTAAATTATCTATAAAATTCATGGATGTCATTAATTATGTCAAATTTAATATATTTTAATGTCTTAAAATCATTTATTTTTTATTTCCATTAATTAAACAATTACTACGTCATTATTATTAAAGCATTTAATTAAATTAATTCTTGTCAAAAAACTTTAAAAAAATTATCATGATGAAGATAAATTTATTATCTTTAAAATGAATATGTATAGTCTAATTTATCTTTTCTATAATCATGTATTAAAAATGTAATACTCATTAAAAACACGAGTATGTCATTTTTAACATATTTTTAAATAAAATATAATAAATGTCTTATTCTCATCCAAGTGGCTTAAAAAGAGTATAATTTTAGCCTAATGATGATTTTGGTAGAAAACCACTCATTAAATGAAATTAGGAAATGTGTTGGGGGTAATTTTATAATATCATTTATATCCATAATTACCTAATTTACCCTTAACTATGGTAATTAAAATATTACTAAATTTTAATATTCATATGAACAAAAATAAAAGAAAAGTATTTACATAATTTGGACCCACTAATTCCAATTATAGAATCCATTTTTCATAATTCATAACCTATAATTTGTAGAAATTAATTTAAAATTAATCTTGTTGATGGCATGAGAAAACGAGTTATTAAAGTTTAAACCTGCAAAAGATAGAAACCTTTTTATATCTAAATTCATTGTAAAATTGATTACAATAACCTAAATTATATTAAAGGATAAAAATAATATATTTATACTTCAAAAACATTCAATAATATAATTTAACACTATAAATTATTTTGACGAAAAAAAGTTGTTTTCAATTAAAATTTAGTATTTTTCACTATTCATCAGAACTTGAAACTTATCAGAAAAATACCAAACATTTAACTAACGTAAAATTTTATATTTAAATTTAAAATATGAAGCTTATTTTTTTAAATAGGACTCATAAAATTGTCAAAAATTGGATTTAAAATAGGTTCTCCATTAAAGGATGATAAAACCGTTTTTATAAAAAAATAGGTTTTATGTGTAATGTTGGGTTTGTTATTATTTATACCTCCCTTATATATTATATTAATATCAAAAAAAAATTAATTAATATATAATATATATATTTCATTAATATCATTCTATAATAGTAATTTATTTAATTTATTATAATAAAATGAATATGTGAGCATAAGAAAAGTTCTTTAAATAAACATCACATGTATATTCAGATGGTAACTATATTCATTTTAAATTAAGTTAGAACCAATGAATTATTCCATATATTTTCATAAGTTAGGTAATACTATTCATAGCCACTAACTTAAGGGATAAGTTATATTTAATTATATTAAATAATAATATTTTAATAATATATTGTTGTTTGGTAAAACTCAGTCTTGCATGTAATGCATGCCAACTCATTGTTGTGTGTAGCATAAACATATTTTTGTATTAAATACAACATAATCTATCAAAGAAAATTAATTTATTTAAGAATTTACATACTGTAAAATCTTGGGGTGTTACAGGTGATGTAGGGACATCAGGTGTTTATGTTAATGCATTTCATCTACAAGGTGGAGATTTTTTAACATTATTAACACAATATTGTAAATTAAATGATTTTAATTCCATACATTATGTGAAGGCCCGACCCCAGAAAAACTAGGAGTCAGTGCCTTCTGAAAATGATGTGTCAGTTTAAAATAAAAAAAAAAATTCACTGATAAAGACACATCATGTCCCATACAGAGGATCAAGTTCGGTTCGGGATCTGGGAAACCGGTAACTTCATATGATAATAGTTTTTACCTGAAAATTTAAAATTCAAAACGTAGGGTGAGAATAAGAATGCCCAGTAATGGGTTTAAAATAAACCAATGAAACTTTTGAAAGCATTTTTTAAAAAAAATATCCAAATAAAATTCTTTTATTGAAAACTGTAACACATGTAACATAACATAAAAGTGCTCAGCAAAGATTTTCAAGGAATACATGAATCAATTAGGACATTTTCAAAAAGGGGTAGTAAATGATATCTTGAACAAGTATGACGTTTGAATGCTTAACAACAATTTAAACTGTTAAGAGTAATACTTAATTAGAGTTGCGCGTGAAGGAAAAAAATTCAATTTCAAATGTTGGTTACTATTTTACATGAATCATGACCCAAACTTTTACTTGTGACATCAACAAGAACTTGATAAAAAGATAAGGGCAAGAGTATTGAACGAATAGGCATATCATCTTGAAAAAGAACATGTAACATGACTTGAATATGTGGCTTCAACATTTAATTTATAAATTCATGAACATTTCACTGAGGTTCAATGCCATGGTGTCAATAAATATAAATTACCGAGGTTATTCACCAGGGAATCATGAAGATTTTAACCTCTAGAGATTAATTCTTTTCCCAATGCATTGGAGTGCTATCAGGGTGCACCATTAATATGTCCTTACAATCATGTGAGCCAAATAAATCAATACGTTACTTAAAGAGGGTTTTATATTCAATATGTCCCATACCACCTTGAATAGTTCATTCATAGTTGGTCATAGTAGTTGAATTTACATATCTTATAAGTGATAAAGGAATCTAGATGATTAAAAACCAAGCTAACAATCATTTGGCCATTATTAAAAGGAAAGAAGAAAGGCAGATTAGGGCACATACATTGACATCTAATGTACTAAAAGAAGAAAAAACTAGAATTTATCACATGCATGTTTTTTCTTGAAATTCTAAAATTTTATCATCCAATTGATTACAAGGTGAACCAAAAATCTCAAGTAGGGTTTTGAGCTTGCACATGCTAAAACATTCAAAATTAGTAAGCCTTTGCATAATAATGAATAATGTCCATGATAGAAAGCATGAATCTTCACCATAAGCAACATCATTTAAAACATATGAAAAAAATAAGTTACTCTTAAATGTGGATATATGTTTTTTTTAACTCCCTATTTTGTATGTTTTTAAAACTCCACCTAAACTCGAGACATAATGTGTAAGGACCTTAACAACTAAAATCAAGGTTCCCGAAACATATAAAATATATGTATGTTCCCGAAATCAAACTGAAATATTGGCACACCCATGTCTGTTAATCCCCTATGAATATTAGTTCAACAACATTTTGAATAGGGCAGGTCATTCCCTTAGTCATAAAAATTTGATTATGAAAACCTACAAAAATAATTTTATAAAAAACCGATCATATATATAAAATTTTCAAAATTTATTTATTATTTCAATATGAAATTAAGTGTATGTGAATATGAGCAGGGCATGACCAATTATACACAGAGTTCATAAATATAACCAAAGTAGATAAGTCATTCCCATTCCTACATATAACTAACATATATACATATAACCAAAAGTATATATGTACTTTCAAAATAACAAAACGAGGCTAGGTATAATCCTTACATTCTTTAAGATATTTGAATGAAAGTGAACCTGAAGGCCCTGGTTCCACATTTAAGAACGTTTGGACTGAACTGTATGGTTAAAAAAATATTTTTTTCGAATATAAAAGTGTGTATATTCTCAAAGAATAAAAAAAGGAAAAACTAAAAACCCTTAATTTAAAAACCAGGGAAATGAGGACTTCAGGGAGGGTTGGTCGGGCACGCTGGAGACTTGAACGTAAGAGAAGAATGGAGAGGTCTTGATTATTTATATACAAAACCTCACACACCAACTTCCATGCAAAAACATACCCACTTGCATTACATTCAATGGGGGGGTCGTGCTTGAAGAAAACGAGGACACATGGGGGGTCCCAAGTGGTCATAGGTGATGAAAACGAGAGGTCTGCCATAGGGTAGGGATACTGGTGTAACCCATGCATGTAGGAAGAAGATGACATAGCTAGGGGAAATTTCGGGAAAAACAGACGGGCCAGATTGATCCCAACGTCGAACCAAGGGATTCGATGCGTCCGCTATTTTACATTAATTGAGCGGCTTAGATTAGATCTAAGTTTCATCAGACGGTCTATGTTCAACGCGACAATTTAAAAACCTCGAATGGCCACAATTAGATCATTCTGTATCGAACAGTTGAAAAACTTTGTAGGGAGAGACACAATCGATGAGGGTCGAGCGCATGATTAGAAACAATGGACCAGATCACGCTCGACGCGATCCAATGTTACAGATCACGTTTTTCCCAAAAAACTACTTCCCACTTCCAAATGATGAGTGGTTTCTACGTCCCATATAACCCAGAGCCTCCCAACGAGTTCTCAGAAATCACACAACACCCACGAAGGGACCCCTATACACGGGCTCCCGCCCATAGGCCTTGGCCTACCTAGACCCCGCTGCGGCCTCACTCTTGCGCTGGTGCGCCTATGTGCTCTTGCTCGCTCCTAAGTGCACTTCGAGGAACCTCTTCCCGTGCTCGGGTTGGACATGGCTTGGGGATGAGGGTCATGCTCAGCCACTTCATGTGATATTCCTCCCTTGGCCCTAGCCAAAAAGGGCTGGCCCTAGTGGGCCAATTTTTTTTTGGAAAAAGATACACTAAAAAAAGTTTTAAGAAGTGGAAACAATCCATTTATTAAAACAATACAGAATTTTATATTCTTAAACATTAATTAATACAAATTAAACTAGTTTTAGTTCTAAGTACTTCTAAAATTAAAAATACTAAACCCCTTTTTTAAACTCAAAAAGACATGAAAATGAAATTTTAATAGTCCTAAATTATATTTATATACTAGTATCCATGAAAATATAGGTCAATCAAAACATAATTTAATTTAAAAAACTTAAACATAGTTTATAACTTTATTTAAGAAATTAAAATTGTTACATTGTATTTGAAAAATTTGCAATGTTTTTTGAATTACTTAATTATTTTCAAAATCACTTAAGGGTGAAATGAAGTTTTACACCATATCCTTTTAGTGTTTATAAATGATGGTTTATTTATAACCTTAATCATAACTCAATTATTTGGAAACTAATTGATATTTAAATAAGTTCGTTTATCCTAACAAGTTCCAACAACTATTTTTTTTATAATCGTTAGCTTCCAATGGTCACTAGAGCAATGGTTGAAAAAAGTGTCCAATAAAACCAAACCATACGGTGTCCTAAAACTCAGAAACAAGAAGATGGTGATTCCCATTCCTCTAATGATCGTCATGGTTTTTATTATCATAGTGGTGATGTTTTTTACAGTATTTGACTTGAAAGGCCTCCTTTACTTACTGGGCCTTGTTGTGGTGATTGAGGGTCTTCCAGTAGTTCTGATAGGGTTTTTAACAGGTATATTTGGTTATCAAGATTACTCTTTTGATCTCGGTGTATTATAGACACTATGATGTTCTTATTTAAATAAAGAGCCTTATGTTTATCCTTTAAATTTGTGTTATGTTAAAAGGGATTTAACAAATTTAGATGCATAATATCATCATTATATGATACCCAGAATTTGTGGTGTTACATTACTCCCCCCATCTATGAATTGTATCCCTGCAATTCCTTTCATACAAACATTCTACGAGGAAGCTATCAGTTGTTCCTACCATATCCCTCATCATAGAGGATCCTTGGGTGCATTCAACAGAACACCCAAATTGATGCTCAACTCTTGTAGTTCTCTGATCCAGACACTTTTTGGGCAGAAGGGGTTGAACTCATGCACTGCACACTTGGTCTTCCAGAGGGAGGCTCAAATGGTACAACGTTTGGAAATGTCCATATGGACCAAAGTACGATGAACTTGCCGAATTATGTTTCGATCGAGAACATACAAGTTATAGACATTGTCGTACAGGCTAACGCTAAGGAGTTGGTACATGTAGGTCACATAAACATTTCCCTCTAAAGCACCCTCTTGAAATTTTACTATGGCCGTGTAGTTCCGGCCTAGGGTGAAACACTGGGAGAGCCATTCGTGGTATTTTCCTCCCCGCTTACGCTTAGCCAATTATGTTGAGCCTATGCGGTAGTAGAAGGGAGCATTCTATTGGCAGGTGTAGAGAATCCCCAAACTATTTGTCACCTCAATCAATTGCTTTCACGTTCCTCGCAGTTTTGCAAAGGGATCATACTCATCTTCAGAGGTTTTGATTGCAATTATATACAGTATCTTAGTAGGAAGAGATAACGTGTGGGTTTGTCCTTCCATCTGAACGTTTAAAATGAAAGTTCAATCACATGAAATACATCCAAAAGTATAAACAATGTAAACACATAAGAAAGAAGAGATAATAAAATTTGTCATTTATATAACTATTGGTGCACAATGTAAAACGGGGGTAATGGTTTCCTTAGTTCTCTAAAACATGAATTAAAAAGACATGTTCGAAACTCTCTATCTCCCTAAACTATATGCAACCCGAGAAATCAGGTTTGATGTCGTGGGAGAACTTATTGTATCTCCATAGTATGACATGTGGGGTGTACAACTGTGAGACATCCCTAGGTACTTTTTATCTATACACAGAACGAGAGGCTTTGAATACAAGGATGCCAAAGTCCATCATTTGACCAAAATGGCCATAGGAGAAGACTTGACACAGTTATGCTACGTGGAGATCTCCCTCTACAGCAGCCTCTTGGAAAGCTGTGAGGGACGAGACACCTTCCGCTGCGGTGAAGCATCTAAAAAGACCCTCATAGTACATCCCCCATCGTGTGTATGATTCAAACTGGGCTTGCATCATAAAGATATAATCCAGACCCGCTTGTCGGTGGAGTTGAAGTACTCGTGGAGAGTTGGACACATCATAGAGATGTCTGCACGACATATGAATATGGGCATAGTTTATAAAATCTTCATGGATGGATATGGAAATTATGAATTCTAAGGCCTCATTGGGAAAAGGAAAAAGATTAGTACATTCGTTTTCCATCTGAAAATTATGAAAACTCAATTTTAGTAATGCTGAAGTATATTTTTATTTGTTTCAGTTATGGATTTCCAGAGTTATCCAAACCGAATCCTCTAATACCAACTGTGAAGAACTGACCCCATAAAAACTAACAGTTGGTGCCTTCTGAACATGATGTGTCATTTTAAAATAGAAACATGCACTGGTAAACACACATCACGTCCCATACAAAGGATTGAGTTCGGTTTGGGCTATGGGAAACTAGTAACTTCAGAAATGTTTCATCTGATAAAAGATGTTACCTGAAGATTTAAAATTCAAAACGTAGGGTGATCATAAGAATGCCCAGTAAGGGGTTTAAAATAAACCAATGAAACATTAGAAAGAATTTTTTTAAAAACATATCCAAATAAAATTATCTAATAGAAAACTATAACACATGTATCATAACATAAAAGTTCTCAACTAATATTTTCAGAGAATACATTAATCAATTAGGACATTTTCAAAAGGGGGTAGTAAAATATAACCTGAACAAGTATGACGTATGAATTTTTATAAACAAATTAAACCATTAAGAGTAATACTTTATCAGAGTTGCGCGTGAATGAAAAAAACTTCAATTTTATATGTTGATTACTATTTTACAAGAATCATGCCCCAAACTTTTACTTGTGACATCAATATGAACTTGATAAAAACATAAGGGCAAGAGTAGTGAAATAATAGGCATATCATAATGAAAAGAACTTATAACATGACTTGAATATGTCGATTCAACATTTCATTTAGACATTCATGAACATATCACTGAGGTCCATCCCCAATGATTCAATAAAGAAAAATTACTGAGGTTATTCACCAGGGTATCGTGAAGCTTGTAATCTCTAGAGATTAATTCTTTACCCAATGCATTGGAGCGCTATCAGGGCATACCCTTAATTTGTATTTACTTTCATGTGAGCGAAATAAATCAATACTTTACTTAAACGGGGTTGTATATTCAAGATTTCCCATACCACATTGAATAGTTCATTCATAGTTGGTCATAGTAGTTGAATTTACATATCTTATAAGTGAGACATGCATCTAGATGATTAAAATCCAAGTTAAAAATCATATGACCATTTTAAAAAGGAAAGAAGAAAGGCATATTATGGCACATACCTTGTAATATAAGGTATTGAAAGAATTGAAAACTAGAATCTATCACCTGCAAGTTTGTTCTTGAAATTCTAAACTTTTATCGTCCTATTAATTACAAGGTGAACCAAAAATCTCAAGTAGGGTCTTGAGCTTTCACATGCTAAAACATTCAATATTGTTAATACTTTTCATAATAATGAATAATTTCCATGATAGAAAGAATGAATCTTCACCAAAAGCAACATCATTTAAAAGATAGGGAAAACAAATAAGTTACTCTTAAATGTGGATAGGCATTTTGTTTAACACCCTGTTTCTTATGTTTTTAAAACTCCACCTAAACTCATGACTTAATGTGTAAGGACCATAACAACTAAAATCAAGGTTCATGCGACATATAAAATATATGTATGTACCTGAACTCATACTGATATATTAGCACACCCATTTTTGTTAATCCCCTATGAATATTAGTTCAACAACTTTCTGAATAGTGCAGGTCATTCCCGTAGTCATAAATATTTGATTATTAAAACCTACAAAAAAAATAATTTTATAAAAACCCGATCATATATATTACATCATAAAAATTTATTTATTATTTAAAAATGAAATTAAGTGTATCTAAATATCTTCAGTGCATGAAAAATTATACACAAACTTCATACATATAATCAAAGTAGAAAGGTCATGCCCATTCCGGAATATAACCGACGTATATACATATAACCAAAAGTATATATGTATTTTCAAAACAACAAAACGAGGCTAGGTATAATCCTTACATTCTTTAAGTTATTTGAATGCAAGAGAACCCGAAGGCCTAGGTTAAACATTTAAGAATGTTTGGACTGAACCGTAATGTTAATATATATAAATATATTTATCGAATATATAAGTTTATATATTCTCAAAGAATAAAAACATGGAGAAAATAAAATACCTTACTTTAAAAACTAGGGAAATGAGGACTTTAGGGAGGGTTGGCTGGGCTCGCTAGAGACTTGAATGGGAGAGAAGAACCGGGAGGTCTCAGTTGTTTATATACAAAATCTCACACACCACCTTCTATGAAAAAACGTACCCACTTGCATTACATTCAATGGGGGTGTCGTGCTTGAAGAAAACGAGGAGACATGGGGGTCCTCGGCATTCAGAGGTGAAGAAAACAAGGGGTGTGCAATATGGTAGGTAAACTGGTGTAACCCATGCATGGAGGAAGAAGAAGACGTGGATAGGGAAAATTCTGGGGAAAACTGATGGTCCAGATCGATCCCAACATCGATCCAAGGGATAAGATGCATCTGTAGTTTTAAAAGAATTGGGCAGCTTGGATTAGATCTAAGTCTCATTGGACGGTCTATGATCGACTTGGAAATTGAAAAACCTATAAAGACCATGATTTGATCATGCCGGATAGAACGGTTGACAAAAACCACAGAGAGAGATGTGGTCGCTGAGGGATGAGAGTGGGATTAGAAACAACGGCCCAGATCGTGTGCGACACGATCCAATGGTCCAGATCGTGTTTTGCCCAAAAAACTGCTTCCCACATCAAAACGGAGAGCGGTTTTCACCTCCCTTTTAACCCATGGCTTCCCAATGAGTACTCAGAAATCACACATCACCCACAAATGGGGACCTATACACGGGCTCCCGCCCTCATGCCTTGGCCTACCCAGACCCCGTCGTGGCCTCACGCCCACACAGGTGCACCTATGCGCTTCTGCTAGCTCCCGGGCGCTCTTTGGGGATCCTCTGCCTGAGGTTGTGCTGGCCTTGGCTTTGGGCTCTGGGTTAGGCTCATCCACTTCGTGTGAGCTGCCTCCCTTAGCCATAGACAAAAAGGGCTGGCTGTAGTGGGGGATTTTTTTTTGAAAAAGCTACACTAAAAAAACATTTTAAGAAGAGGAAACAATCCATTTATTAAAACTATATATAATTTTATATTATTAAACATTAATGAATACAAATTAAACTTTTTTAGTAAGAAGTATTTCTAAAATTAAAAATACTAAACCCCTTTTTCATCTCAAAAATTTACGAAAAGGAAATTTTAATAATCCTATATTATAATTTATATACCAGTATCCTCGAAAACATAGTTCAATCAAAACATAATTTAAGTTGAAAAACATAAACATAGTTTATTACATTATTTAAGAAATGAAAATCGTTACATTGTATTTGAAAAATTCGCAAATTGAATTAATTCCTTAATTCTTTTCAAAATCACTTAAGGGTGAACCGATGTTTTACACCATATCCTTTTAGAGTTTAGAAATGATGGTTTAATTATAACATTAATCATAACTCAATTATTTGGAAACTAACTAATATTTCAATTAGTTCACTTATCTTAAAAAGGTCCAACATCAATTTTTTTTATAGCCGTTAGCTTCCAATGGTCACTAGTGAAATAGTCGAAAAAGTTTCCTATAAAGACAAACCTTACGGTGTTCTAAAACTCAAAAGAAATAAGATGGTGCTTCCTATTCTACTGATGCTCAGCATGGTTTTTATGATCGCAGTGGTGATGTTTTTTGATTTAGTTGACTTGAAGGATCTCCTTTACTTACTGGGCCTCATTGTGGTGATTGTGGGTCTTCCAGCAGTTCTGATATGGTTTTTTAAAGGTATATTTGGTTAGAATGATTACTCTTTTGATCTCGATGTATTATAGACACTATGGTGCTCTTATTTAAATAAAAAAGCCTTCTTTTTATCCTCTAATTTTTTGTTTGGTTAAAAGGGCTTTAACAAAAGTAAATTTCTAATATCATTATTATAAGATACCCAAAATTTGGGGTCTTACTCATTGTTTTTTTAATTTCCATAATATTCATTTTCAAATTATTTTTGGTATTTTTATATGATGGATTTATGTATTATTGAGCTTGAGCTTCTTTTATTAATTCATGTGGTCCTTTTGTTCGGTTTATACATTGGGAATGTTCCATTAGCCTTGGTCTACTTTCCCATTTGATCTATTTCATCCTCATAACTGATGTTGATCCATTGATCCTTATGATCCTATGGTTTTCTATTCCTCCCTTTTTTTATTCTTTGTGAAATGGATTGGATTGATCTATGGGTGACCCATTATAGACTATCCTATTATGTAATATGTGCTTATTTTGTTGTTTAAGTGGTTATGTTGGGACACTTATCTAGATTTATCATATCCCTGGTTATATGCTCTTGTATTCCTCTACCCCTACTAGAATGACTCCTTGATTTGGAATCTACCTCTCCACTTTTGGAAAATTTAGTTGGGCGAAAAATCTCCATGGTTTTGGGAGCTCAAGTTTTCCTTGAGGGAGAAGAGTAGATGAAGGAGCACGGGTGGGATTCCTTGACTTACCAAACAAGAAATAATGATCTAGATAAGTTTTGATCATCTTCACCTATACTTGGTGAGGAGCTCTGATGAGTTCCTAGTGTTCTGTGGTGTTCATTTTACCTAGATGGAAATGACGATTATATAGGAGTACAATCTCAATGACCCTAACAACAAGACCTAATTACATAGAGGCTCTATGAAAAAACATAAGAGATATTTATCCCTATTAAGGGGCCTTAGTATGATATTCTTCTTCTTTTCTTTATATTATCTATGACTTGTATTTCATTATTCGTTGGTTATATGTTGTGTGTGTTGTTTGTGTTTTTCCATGGTGCACATTATATGATGAATCCCCAACTTGGTTATAATGTGAGTCCTGACATTTCAAGAACATGAACTTTGAATATTTTCCTCATGTTCCTTTTTCTTATATGGTTATGTTTCACTATTTATCAAATATCTTTTATAATCCCATTTTTTCAAAGTTGAATCGTGTTACCCATGCACCATGCATATAGGCCAAATAGATAAATAATGTTTCCACCAATCATTTCTATATTCCAACTATTTTTCTCTTATATCTATGACTACGATTTAGGATTTTTACTATATTAACTTAACAAAGTTAATAAACTTCATCATAAAATTATCCTAATTTTCTTCAACATAAATCTTCTGGATATCCACTCTTCCTTCCTCCCCCACATCTCAAACAAAGGGATATTGTAACATAATTTGATTTATCTTGGAATGAAAACATAGATTCATTTTAATTTTCAAGGTGCTATGATTGTTATAAAACAATTGGATATACTTCTTTCATTGTCTGGGATCCTCTGGAAACCTTCAAATCTAAATCACTTCTTTTCAAGCCTATGTAGTTTTTATGTACTCTAAATTAGTCGTGGATAAATATATAATAGAATACAACTTTGAATTCTAGCTCAAAACTCACCCTATAAAATTAAACACATAACCCAAAGTGTATTTTTGTTGGTCATAGTCACCTACAAAATCGGAATCTGTGTAGTCTCTAATAGGGAAATTTGATTATCAATAACATAATACAACATATGAGATCTCCTTGATGTATCTAAGGGTCTTCTTTAATATGTTCCAATTCTCCCTTATTTAATTCTCCACATACCAACTAAATTTCCCCCCTAAATGTGCAATTTCTGGTCTCATAAAAACCATAGATAATATCATACTACCCACTATTGGTGCATAATGTAATTGAGACATCCCTATCCTCTATACTTCACTGTTATCACTATTAGGATTCATCATAGAGGATACCATAAAAATAATAGTAAGTGGGTTAAATATAGGCTTATAATGTCGCATGTGGAAGTATTTCAAGATATTCCTCAAGAAATTCTTTTTTGATAGCTAAATAATACCCTTATTTCTATCTCATTAAATCTGTATCCCAATATATTATTTTTTTGTCGTAATTCCTTCATATCATACTCCCATGAAAAATATCAACATGTCATCCTCATACAATAGAAGAATGATAAAATCATTACCATCTGAACCCATGAAATATGCACAAGTATCTGAATGATGTATTTTGTGTCCAAATCTCATGACATAGGAATAAAATCTCCTGTACCAATACCTTGGTTCCTGCTTAATACCATTAAAAGTTTTTCTCAACCTAAAAACCAAGTTCAATTTTTCTTATTTTGAAAAACATTCCGATTAGAAAATATATATTAATTTTTCAACATCACCATGTAGAAAAGTTCTCTTCACATCTAGCTACTCTATAGTCAAACTATATATTGCACACATCCCCATAACTATCTGAACAATCGTTATTCTAACAATGGTTGAAAATATGTCCTTGAAATCAAAAACTTCTCCCAATGCAAATCCTTTGACCACCAGTCTTGCATGATATCTTTACAATTATTCCTTTTCTTCCCAATTGATATTAAAGAACCTATTTTTACTGATATTCTTCCTTCCATGATGTAATAAATCAATATCCCAAGTCTTGTTATTGTGAAGGGCATCAAGTTGCTTTTGAATAGCTTCCATCCATGTGGATATTTCTGAACTCCACATAACCTCCAAAAAAATAATATGGATCACCATCCTCCATCAATTAGTAGTACAAAATATTTCTCCCAATGATAAATTATGAGTGCCATATTGGTTCTCTTATATCTTGAGTTGATCGTCATAGTCCAAAATCAATCCTAACTTGATCATCGTGCTCCTAAAAGGAAATTGGTTTTTCTTATGTATTCTTCCTCCACCCCAACTATTATAGTATATGTGTTCTCTTTCTTCAAGTCCCCATTAATTATCACTTCCTCTTTATCTTCTAGACATATAACATTTATGTTGATGATAAGTCTATGGGTAGTGGGGTCCCACATACAATACCCCTTTACACCATCAACGTATCCTAAGAATATACATTCATTGGATCTCGAATCCAACTTCAATCTCTCCTGATCATTAAACAATACAGATACATGACCTCCATAAGTATGTAACCAAGCATAGTCATTAGGTTTAACACTCCACATATTCATTACTGTTTTCATATCAATCATCACAAAAGTAAATCTATTGATCACATAACATGTGCTCTTCATTACATTATCCCATAACTTCTTGAAAATTCCTACAGTCATAAATATCTCCCTTGTTCTATCCAACAAGGTTATGTTCACCCACATTTCCACTCCATTTTTTGAGGAGTGTATGACACCATGAATTGTCTCTTGATGCCTTCTCATAGAAAAAAAATTATCAATGTCCAGACTTGAATATTTTCAACCACATTCAATCCTCAAACACATGATCTTCTTTCAAGATTCCATCTTCATCCAGGCTTTTAATGTTTTGATGACTTTAAAAACACTTGATTTCATCTTGATTGGGTACACCTAACATCTCATGGAATAATCATAAATGAATTATACAAAGAACCTTTCTCTTCCCAGGGATATAAATAGTGCTTGCCACATATTGGAATGGATCAACTCTAAGACATCCTTGCTCCTCATTGCTGACATCACAAAATTCAACCAATGTTGGTTGAAAAATAATAATACTCCCAAAATGGAAAGTATACCTTTGTTATCTAGGAAGAAACTAATGTTCAATAAGAATCTTCAAGCTTCATTCGAACATAAGACCATGCTTTTGATACCATGACTTCCTCAATTATTTTGTTGAGGTAGTTAACAGGACAATTATTGTAATGTCTCAGAAATTCCATATAATTTTTTTAATTATATGTAATTATATTGAGATCGAAAAATTTGACGGCATGCGATTCTGAGGCCCAGGGTGCCCATAATGATCCTTATATATTTTGTTATGCTTTAATTAGTGCACGTAAGCATTTTTCCTAAAAAAGTAGAATAATTCTTAAATTGTTACTCGAAATAAAAATCTGAGGTCATTTTTGCACTTAGAATGGCGGGTTTACCCTAGGCGCGACTTATGTTTAGTCAGTGCGGGACTCCTGTGAGAAAACCTGAAAATGGAATAACCATAAATAAAATAAATAAATAAAATTGTTTTATTTTTTAAATTCTTATACCTCATGAATGGTAACTCAGATTAAAAATCTGAGACCACCGCTGAGCTTGTGAGGGTAATCTCTCTTTAGGAAGATTCTAACTTTGGCTGGTGCAGGCCACCGGTGAAAGATAGTTTTTGGCTGTGAATAAAATAATTAAGTGAAAATTATTTTATTGTAATATCCATAACCATTAAATAGTAACTCGGATTGGAAATCTGATAGTACCATTGTGTTTGTTGGGGCATGTTTCAAATAGGAAGATCCTAACCTCAACCGGCATGGGTTGAGGGTGACTGTTAATAATTTTCTGAACTTTTTTTGGGTACGTTTACTAAATGCGTGAGCAGAATTTTCTAACATTTGAACTATTGTTTGGATTAAAAATATGAGGGCATCGACGAACCCACGACATTGGGATTTGCGTAAATGAGGCATAACATCGACCGCATTAGGTCGGGTGAAAAATTTATTTTTGCAACACCTCAGAAGACCGTGAACACGTCGATGCATGCCGCAAGAGAAGAGTCACGACTCGTCAGCCACGACAAACAGAGGAGCCAGTCAGCATGATGGCCAACCACAGGAAGGAAGGAGACACGACCGTCGCACCACCGATGAATGGATGTTGTTGCGGAGGCCGAACCCACCTACGGAGGGTTCCGCAGCGCCCACATGGCGTTGTCGCCTAACAAACTGAATGGCCTCCGGGCCTTTCAGGAATCCGGGTGACTAGGGGGTTACACTCCCCCCCCCCGCATCGGACTGAACTGGGCGGCAGCCCTCCGAGCAGGACGCCTCCCTCGAGTCGGGGCACTGCCCTAACACCGGGTCGCAGCCCTAAGACCAGGCTGCCGCCCTTAGATCGGGCCACGTCCCTCGGACCAAACTTCCTCCCTCAGAGTGGGTCGCCGCCCTCACACCGGGACACCACCCTCGCAGTGGGATCCCACCCTCACACAGGGCCGGTGCCCATAGACCGGGTGACCGCCCTCAAAGCATACCACCTCCCTAGACCGGGTCTCCTTCCCACGTAGGTCGGGCCGCCCCTTTGTGGGCCGCCCCCTTGCGGGATGCCCCCCCTGCAGGCCACCCTATTCTAGTCGGGCCGGCCTTGCACGCCGCGGTGGGCTGCCCTTGCGGGCAGCCCCTCTTGAGGCTCAGACCATACATTGTCCCATCAAGCTGAGTCCTCCCAGACCCAGCCCAGAGCAAGTGGGGCCAGGTCAGTTCGACCAGGTTAGACCGGACCCAAGGCCAACCGGACCCCGAAACACTTAAAAGAGCATATCATGAGAACTGGATGTCTGTTTGATGAACTGTCTACAGTGTTTGGATCCTTGGATTCAGATGGTCCTTTTGGTATTCTCCAATTGAGTTTTTTAGAAAGTTGAAGTAAGGCCAGGTTGGATCCAACCTGAATCCAACCGGTTCCCCGAAGCTATAATTCTTACAACTCACAGACCGGGCGTCTGATTGACGCATCTTCTATTGCATTGAAACCTTCACGACATGGCGGTCCATTGAGTTATTCCTTTTTGGAGCATAGTGGTGGTCGAGGTACGACCGATCTCTCAAGGGGAGGAATCTACGGAACATGAGAATACCGGGTGCAAGGAAACATGTGGCAGGCTGCAACGTGAAGAAAGAACATCGATCCTATGTGGGTCAGATCCTGTGTGGGTCAGTGCTCAGCGATTCTGTGTGGGTCAACACAAAGAGATCCTATGTGGGTTAGATCATGTGTTTGTCAGCAAGGGTTAGTTACCTATCGATCCTGTGTGGGTCAGCAGTAGTGCTTCATAACAGAATAAGATTCTATATTTTATGACTAATCATCTATTCTTCCGTACATAAGTTATATCTGATTGTGAGATGAATCTTTTTCATGTGTGGTACTTCTTTCTTTCTGGTGTTATTTGTGTGGTACTAATACCTTTGTGGTATTGTCTTTGTGGTGTTACATGTGGGGTATTTATCTCTTTGTGGTGTTACTTGTGTGGTACTTCTACCTTCATGGAGTAACCTTCGTGGTTTTATCTTCGTGGTGTTACCTGTGTGGTACCTCTACCTTCGTGTTTTATTCCATTTTCTTTCAGTTGTATTGTACTACCAGTCTTACTTGTACTTTTACAGTTGGGATTGTATTACGGCCCCTTTATACTTTCATCCCTCTTTTATGACAGCAGTTTACTTTGTGGTTGCATCTTATTGTGTTATAGTCTGTGTGGTTGCATCTTGTTTTGTTGATGGACTGTGTGTCTATAGAGGTTAAAAAAGAAATGTGTTCTGTTTTAAGGAACACACATTTTCGGTGCTAGTTGTCAGCCTCTGGCCTATGGAAGACAGGTCTGAGTAGTCACGACATGGGCCCCGAGGGACGGGTCATGACAACTATCTCCACCTCCTTGTGTGCTTCACCATAAATAACACACAGATTGTTTTAGATCTTCATTTTCTTCATCACCACAAGCACACCCTTCCCAATCTTCCCCACTCCATTGTTAGTGTGATTCTTACACCTGGTGTCATCAAATCCACCCAAAGAAAATATGTTAATCTTCAGGATCATCGCATGGCGTACTCCTTAGGTAGTTTAATTTATACCTTCATGCATCTTTATTTTGTTGGTATTGACTCCAAAGATCATCAAGGTGTGATTGTTCCCCATGTAAACAAGCCTTTTCAAGATATGTTCATACTGATCAAACCATTCCCTTTGAGCCATGTTTCTATTGAATCAATTATCCATGCGTTGTTGAGATGATATCTACCGCCATCCATCACTGAAGTTTTGCTGACTAGTATTTCTCCATTTCCATAAGTACTCGTCATATTTCATTGAGAGTTGTTTCCACCACTCTTATTGTTCCAACTATTCTTTTTGGTGTGCAACTTCTTTCCACAACCGTAACATGTGATTTTTTATTCTTCTTGATTTGGACCTTCCATGATTTTGGCTCCCACTTAGAATCATGATCCATCGTCCTTCCTCTCTCTATTAACAAAGTATTCGATTGGTGCAATGTTTTTTATCTGTAACTTTTCTCTTGCATTGTCTTTTTTCTTCAGGAACCATAGATGCAACTTTGTTGAGCATAAAAATGTCCATCGTGATATTGTTGGTATGGTTTATGATAAACTGATCATAGGGATTTGTAAATCTTTAGAACAGAATACTAGCACATTCAATGTCCCTAATTTTGTAGCCCAGTGTCATGAGTTGAGCAAATAGGGTATTGACGGTGTTGATGTGATCTGTCACTATGGATGACTCTTCATTCGAATGTTGATGCTTTATAGAGCTATCGACCTTTTTGATTCCATCAATAATTTTCGGCGTGGTCCCAATTTTAAAGTGTTAATCTAAAATAGATGTGGTAGGACCTGTTAGGGATGACATTATGTTCTATGAGATAGGTTGGTTGTTGTTTCCCCAACCCAAGGCCACCCATGGAACACGTAGTGCTTTTGCTATGATCTTGACCATTGAAGAACTACCCAAGGGGTGAGACCTCAAGTTTTCATAGTTTAAAGAATCTTGGTTGTACCTAAATGAGGCTGAATTACTTGCACAAGAGAATAACGCAAGCCAGTCGTAGGGCGTGGAGAAAAAAAAATAAAATTTTTCCTAGAGCATCACAATAGATAATCAGGGTCATCTCTCTTAAGGAGCCTTCTCATTGTAGTCCACTTACATTATCTAATTCACATATTCTATCCCTTTTTGTGGTTTTTTATATTAAATGAAAGTGATGAACATATTTTTGGGTTTTTTATTATTTAAAATAAGGACATGTGAAGCAATAATTCTAAATTTATACTAAGATATACGTCTAAATATAATAAATTAATAAGAAAGAACTTGGTTTTGGGGGTTGGTTTAATGTTCAATCATTATTCTCCTTTATAGGTTTTATTTCAGTTTGATAATCCAAACATGAAATCTCATTTTTGAGCTACTATTATTTATTTATAAATTGTGTAATATCATTGAATGTTTGAGCACTCTCAATTCCATCTCCTCCATTAATCCAATTTGGTGACACACCTTTTTCTAGAATGTCTCGCATTCCAGGTCCTAGTGCAATCAATGATGTTTCATCCATTTATTAGCTCAACTGAAACATGTGAAGAACAAACCAATGGATAGAGGTAAAAAAGGTTAAATAAAATAATAAGTATTGTTTGAGTTGCATGTCATCGGAGAGTGTCACAAGATCGGGGACATTCGCCTTACCCGTGATGCTACTCAAATCTATCTACAAACATAAAATTAAATAGTAATGAAAATTCATGATCACCTCCACCTCCCCTCATGCCATGTCCTGGGGTTATCCTCTAATTTCCGAGAGTAAGAGATTACTTGGTAGAGTGAGTGGAAAGAGAGAGAGAGAGAGAGAGAGAGAGGGAGAGAAATGAAGAAAAGTGGATGGAGAAACACAAAGGCATGGATTAATAATACTAAAATTTGAATTAAAATTGAAAAATAATACCAAACTAAAATTAAAATAAAATAAAAATATTAAATGATGGGGGAAGAGAGGAGAAGCAGCAGCCCGTGCCCTGATGGGATCCCTTCTTAGCTATGGGTGTCGAGCTGATGATTTGGGAAGCATTCAAGGGCCTCCTTTTATAGAGTACACCATATCCCTTCCCTTCACAATGAGGTATAGCATGCATGGTGGGGTAGGATGAAGTATGAATCATCCTCATTCTAGGTTAATACTTGTTCAACCTCTTCTCCTCTATCCATTGTTTCCTCATGGTATGCTTTATCAAAATAATAGTCAATAGGAAAGTCGAAGAGTAATTCTATTTGAAAAATATTAAAACATGAAGTATCAAGATCAAATTATTCCCCATCAATGTAAGAATATTTTATCATGATTTCCATAGGTAAATCCACTATAATCTCTTCATGAACTTCCTTAAATAAATATTCAACATGTCCAGGGAGCTCCATATGTTTCTCAACATGTGCACATCCTGGTTCTTCTTCGTCCTCCATGGCATAGCTGTGATTGTCAGATTCTGTATAATCAAAACCACAAGGAGTGATGTAGAATTCAGATTCAATAAAATTAGAAGGGATAGAGTCAATTAATGGTTGATCTACCTGAGTCGGTTCAGCTTTAATTTCTACCTTAGTGGTAAGTGCCTCTTGGAGTAGACTCTCTGATAATGGAGGCAGGTAGTCATGCTCCTCCATCATGACTTCAAGTTCCACCACTTGGGTGGTTTCATCTTTCAGTGGTGATGAATCTTATTATTTTTATTGTAAGGGGAGGTCAAGTGGTTCCTCACATTTAATCAAGAATTCATCCAAACTTTTTTTATCTCCCACTTTTAGCTCACCGGGTAAGTCTTCCTCCCGTGACTCCTAATGTTCTTCAATTTCAAATATAAGTGGTGAAATTTCATCCACCACTTTCTCAGGTTATTCCTTTGGATTAGGTTTGGGTTACTCCATTAATACACCAACATAATCAAAAGTTCTATCAGCCTTTCTGGTTAATTTTTCAATGCTTTCTCTAAGTTCATGCACCTAAGCTCTTCTAAAATAGTTAACTTCTTCTTCTTATTGTTGATGCGCCTGTAAGTAATTTTTCCATGCATAATATTCTTAATTTTAATACATCATGGAAGTCTTTTTTTAGTTTTTTAAAAGAAATGAAATCTAAATAAGATGGGAAAATAGAAAATGTAAATAAACTAATGATTGTCTCCTTATAAACAACATTAGTTTTGATGCATGCCTGTCGCAGGGCGTAGACAAAAATAATTATATTTTTCCAAGTGCAATATAGTGGATGACCAGAGTCATCTCTCTTGAAGATCCTTCTCAATATATTTCACTTACATTTTCTAATTCACCTCTTATATCACTTTTCTTTTGATTTTCCCATTAAATGTAAGTGATGACAATATTTTTGGGTTTTTTATTATTTAAAATAATGACATGTGAATCAAAAATTTTAAATTTATACTAAGATTCAAGTCTAAACAGAATGAATTAATAAAAAAGAACATGGTTTTGGGGGTTGGTTAAAAGTTCAATCATTATGATCCTTCATATGTTTTATTTCAGTTTGATAATCCAAACATGAAATCTCATGTTTTCACTACTATTATTTAATTATAAATTGTGGAATATCATTGAATGGTTGAGCACTCTCAATTCCACCTCCTCCTTTAATCCAAGTTGGTGACACACATTTGTCTAAAATGTTTCATCTTCCAGGACCCAGTTCAATTGAATCCCTTTCATACATTGATTATCTCAAATCCAATGTGTCAGGAAATAACCAATGGAGAGAGGGAAAAATGATTAAATAAAATAATATGGACAGGTTTATGAGAGTTCGTTATTACTCAGTGGAGTGGGTGGAAAAGAAGAGAGAAAGAGGGAAATAAATAAAGAAAAGTGGATGGAGAAACACACATGCATGGATTACTAAAACTAAAATTTGAATTAAAATTGAAAAATAATTCAAAAATAAAATTAAAATAAAATATAAAGAATAAATTAGGGGGAAAGAGGAGAAGAAGTGGCATGTTCCCTGGTGGGATCCCTCCTAAGCTATGGGTGTCGAGCTGATGATTCGGGAAGAAGGTGACGACCTCCTTTTATAGGCAGAATTCATTCCTCTGAATGATTGCACATAGTTGGCCTACTAAATGTTGGATTAATGTGTGGAACCATTCATAATAGTTATTCAATAATGTGGTTTCCATTCACCCTCCAAATTTCAGTTCATTTAGCGACAAGATTAAAGAGTTATGAATTTTCATTGAATAAGACTTTTATTGCTGAAATTTCCAGGAAGTTGTCCTCAAATTTATAATGATCAATAGAAACCTAAATGACTTCAAAATCCCCCCAATTTTTCTTTAATGTCGGTATTATGTGTTCTAGTGCTATCCTAGGTTGAGTCACCTAAATATGAGGTGAGGAGACTGTTTTTTTTCATCCATTATAGTGGTGGGGAATATTCTATTTGCCTAGAAAAGTTTCCATCTTCAATTAATTTTTTGGACTAATAGATATTTGAATAAACTCTATGTCCTTAAGAAAAATTTGAATGAAATAAAATAAAGATTCTAAGAAAAAGAATCTTGAATTTTGGAATTATATTTTTTAAAAAAGGAGAAAAATACCTTTGTAGTAAAAATCTGTCAAAATTCCAAAATTAGGCACTTTTCTCAATTTTTCTCATAATCCTTCTAAAATTCAAATTACCCATTGTTTTAATAAAACATTGAAATGAATTTGTTTTTTCATTGAATAAAATTAAAAAATCCTCATTATTTGATCAAAAATATGCACATAAATTTGCTCCCTCAATTACCCCCAAACATAAACCATGCTTGTCCTCAAGAATAAAACCCCGATATATAAATTAGAGGACACCAATGTTACCAATATTCAAATTCCATTTCAATTAAATAGAAAAAAATCAATGTGAAGTCAAACGTTAGGAAAAATTTAAAAAATATCAATTTAATTTCCCATTTTTCAAAGAAATAAATAATTCATATATTTTAATTTTTTACATTTGAAAATTGTTGGAACATATCCTTTCATTAATTCAAGCTCCTTGATTCATTATTATTAAACATGCCAAGTCATGATTTACCACACTTTTGATTATTTTCTCTCATTACTCATTATACAATTCAAGTTAAGTTATGTTCATATCATGAGAACATGCTCTTTATCCATAGGCGTGTAAATAAACTACATTCTTTACTTTGTAAAGACAAAACGCACATAAAATCGCAAGGAATTGAAATTGAGGTTCTATTGACACAGAGGTTTAAGGTTGGTAGGATTTGATTCTTTAAAAATTAATGCTCCAGGAGGAGGCTAATATATTAAGTAATATTCATGATATTAAAAGTAAAAATATAATGAAATTATCCCATTCATAGTAGCAACACCCAGTTCCCAAAACTCAAAGAATATGTTATGATCAATTAAGAAAAATGAATGATTTGTGCACTCTATTGAATATTTTATTTTATTTTATACTTTATTTTATTGATTATAAAGTTATGACTATATCATACCTCACATAAATCACCTAACCATATACGCTCATAAGATCGTTGGTCTAGAAAATGTTGATTTTGGGTTTTCCCAAACCATAACCCATTTTTTTCTTTTTTTGTTTGTTCTTTTTGTCATTTTTGTCATTTTTTTAATTCAAGATGGAAAAAATAGAGTAAAATGAGTGATTCCAAAAAAATTTACAATTACCTAAATAAAACCCCTACACTTATTCCTTACAATGTATATCATCTCGTCCACCATGGTTCTCTTTACCCCCACACTTCAACTTTAAACTATCAAGAAAATACTCAGTGGAAAATAGAAATGGATAAAAATGGATTGAAACATGACTCATTCCAATTAAGGTCATTCATGGTCTCCATGTGATAAAAGAAGGATTGATGTAAGGTAGTTTTTTTAACGAAAATTATCTATTCAAAGGATTCCTCAATAATTTTCAATGTGTTTTTGCACAGTCATAGATTTGACAAGTTTTAATACAAGTTATGGTTGGTTACATGTCCCATGATTACTCTGGAAATATGCTCAAGAATAAAAAGGAAGTACTTTGTCTAGAAATATTATCGGGAATGGGAAATATAACATTAGACAATCACTCATGGAATAACTAATAAATCAATTCACATGAACTTCAGAAATTCAAATCATGAAGAATGGTTGGAAAATTTCATTAAAATGAGTCAATTAATTCCTTTAAATCCTAATTCATTACTTAAATATCCTTGATTCATTTTAAAAATTCAATTATTAATTTCAATCATCTAATCATATAAACATTGAAATCTAAAACATGGCATCATATGATTCCTTAGAAACTCATGTATCCTAAAAAAGTCAAGTAAAACATGAATTCATGTTTGGACATGCAATTTTATATTTAAAACACAAAACATGATGTGGACAAAAATGTGAAGAGTTTAAAAGATAAAACACTAAAATTGATCACCCTATTTCCACGAAACATGGTCCTTCCCATTCGCTATCTGGGCCTTCCTTCTACTGTTATGATCCGGCAAAATAAAATTACTCAATTAATCATAATGATCATTTCATTTAACTCAAAATGAAAAGAAGGAGGGGCCACATGCTAAATTGTTTCATAGAAAATAAATTGACATCTGAATTCGTAGAATGAATGTAAACATAAATCTTGGTATTATATCCTAATATGGCCCAGAATTTTGACAACCTCTAGAGGGAAATACCAGCTGTTATCCAAAGTCTGATAGTGGATGAAGCTTCTTTTGTATTCACCACTACATGTGGCTTTTCCCAGCTTGTGCTTCATCCTTCAGGGTGAGTAATGATATAGGGATAGATTACACCATATCCCCACCACCTTAACAATGAGGTATATCTTGCATGGTGGGGGTAGGATGAAGTATGAATCATCCTCCTTCTTGGTTACTACTTGTGAAACCTCTTATTCTCTTTCCATTGGTTCCTTAAGGCATGCTTCATCAAACTAATAGTCAATGGGAAATTCAATGTGTAATTCTATTTGAATAATATTAAAACATGAAGTATCCATATGCACATCTAGGTTCTTCTTCATCCTCCAAGGCATAGCAGAGATTTTCTAATTCTGTATAATCAAAACCACATGGAGTGATGTAGAATTTAGATTCAATATAATTAGAAGGGATAGAGTCAATGAATGGTTCAACTCCCTGAGTTGGTTCAGCTTCAATCTCTGCCTCAGTGGTAAGTGCCTCTGGGTGTAGACTCCCTGAGGTTGGAGGCAGTTAGTTAGGCTCCACCATCTTGACTTCAAATTCCACCACATGGGTCATTTCTTCCTTTTGTGGTGTTGAATATTCTTATTTTTATTGTATGGGGAGGTCAGGTATTCCCCACATCTAATAAATAATTAATCCAAACATTTTTGATCTCCCACTTATATCTCAGTAGGTACATCTTCTTCCCTTTCCTCCTTAGGTTTTTCAATTTCAAATATAAGTGGGGAAATTTAATCCACTACTTTCTTAGGTTCTTTCTCCAGAATAGGGTTGGGTTGCTCTATTAATGCACGAAAATAATCGAAATCTCTTTCAAAATTTCTGCTTAGTTTTTTATTTCTTTTTATATGTTCATGCACCTGAGCTCTTCTAAAATATTTATATTCTTCTTATTGTTTTTACTGCACCTATGAGTAATTTTTCCATGCATAATATTCTAATTTTGAATACATATTGGAAATATTTTTTTAGTTTTTTAAATGAAATGAAATATAAATAAGATGTGAAAATAGAAAATGAAAATGAACTAATGGTTGGCTCCCCAAAAACAGCTTCAGTTTTGGCGCACGCCTGTCTTTGGGTGTGGAAAAAAATAATTATATTTTTCCTAGTGCAGCACAGTGGCAGACCATGGTCATCATTCTTGAGGATTCTTCTTAATGTAGTTCACTTTATTTATCTAATTCACATATTCTATCTCTTTTTGTGGTTTTTTATTAAATAATAGTGATTAAAATCTTTTTGGGTTTTTTATTATTAAAAATAATGACATGTGAAGCATGAATTCTAAATTTTTACTAACATGCAAGTCTAGATAGAATGAATCACTACTGGAATTTTACACATTACCAACGGTTGTAAACCACTGGTAAAGGCCTGGAATCCATTCGTATATAGTATATCAATGGTTCCCTCAACCGTGGCCAAGTAAGGCGTGCCAATAGGCCTATACCAATAGTTCTGTAAAAACCGTTGGTATAGGTGTCAAAATAGAAGGTATACCAACGGTTTGCTACAAATTGTTGTTATATGTGTGTTAAAGTATAACATATACCAAAGGTTTGTAAACCATTGGTATATCTGTGTTACACTTATACCAATAGTTATAAACTGTTTCAATAAAGGGGATATGGAAACAGATAAGACTATACCAACGGTTTTGTTATAACCATTTGTATAAACCTACACCAAATGTTATAACAAACCGTTGGTATAGTTATATTATAGTATCTATTCCAACGGTTTTGAAACCGTTAGTATACAATTGCTTAGGCCCACAGCAGCAGGCCCGTCTCCCCTCTCCAGACCTGCAACAACACAACAACCCCTCTCCAGACCTGCAACAACACCAATAAAAAATCATCATCCAAAGTATTCAAAATTTAGAATTCATTCCAGAATTTTGAAATTTTGAAATATAGAAATTCAAATGCAATAACACCCACAAGAGAAAAAGCCTACATATTATAGGAAATGCAATGACACCCATAAGAGTATTCCAAAATTAGAATTCATTCCTCACTAAAACCACAACACCAACACACATAAGTGTCTTCAAAATTTAGAATTTATTCCTCACTCAAACCACAACACCAATACACACAAGAGAAAAAACCCTCATGTTATAGGAAGATCATGGGATGTTTTATCATGGTCTTAGGTTGAGTATCTTAAAACCAAAAGAAAAACTTAGGTAGAGTTTCAAGGATCATGACACCCATAATATAGACAATGGTAGTGGTCATGTGATTAGACCTAGGATGAGTTATAGGAAGCATGTGGGATGTTCATATTTCTCTAATGATTATGTATCCATGTATAAATGGTTCCTGAAGTGTTAGTGGGAAAATTGGCAAATATCATGATATAAGATGGGTTACCGGAATAGCCTACATGTTTTTCATAAACTTTTCAATTAGAATAAGGGGGTATGCGGCTAATTGTAATTTTCTCTCCTGGGTGTGATGTGAGATGAATCCCCATATTGGGTAGTGGGTATGAATATTCAATTAAGTATTTGGTATTGGGTTCCGAAATGGACTTTGGTTTTGTCCTAGAACCCACTTTTTGAGGATGGGATTGAGGTGATCCATGGGGATCTGGTGTCACCATATGTATTCCTCACCATTGGGGTATTTTAATGAGTCTTTGAAACTTATTTTACAAGAATCTATGTGTAGCCTTGTTGACCAATTTGTTATATGGTATGCTTGAGTGTTCATAGGTTTCATATGAAATAACTATATGATATTTATTTGTTCTATGTTATTGTATATAATGAACGAACCATGATTGAGAAATAGAACATGAGTGTTGGTTCATGTTCATGATGGGATGTCGAGACTCATTCCTAATATAATTCATGTTTCTCTATATATAATGTGACTCATTGTGTTTCAATCTATGCCTGGTGAATATGTTCTTCTAATAATGTATAACCAATAGAGTATATTTTTTTTATTTCTTAATTTCAAGAATATATGTGTAGAATTGTGAAGATTTTCTGTATGTCAATTGTTGTTTTCACTTAAAATGTTGTCCATTTCAAACAAAAGTGACACACTTTGTGTGATACTAGTCACACCGTGCATCAGATTGAGGTGGGGTTGACTCGTACTCTCCACAAATGATCCATGGATCATTGGGTTGTGGGGGGTTGTCTGAGGGGAGTGTGGGGCTATTCAGGGATGAGGGGGTTGTCTGGGTGGGGGGGGGGGGGGGGGGCTGTCCGGAGTGAGTTTTTGACCACAGCGGTCACATAACACCTCTGATTTACGTGTCGTCAAGCTAACCATTTCACAATTAACCCACTCTTTGTTGTCATCCGATTTCATGGTATTCTGAGGTCGTTCGGCTAGTTTTGACCACCCCACGCACGTTTTTCAAGTGCGCCAAACACCTAAAAAACACATAATATACCATGTCACGCAAACCACACGTCCAAATGATGTGTCGTCTTTTCGTACACCTCGATAATAATAATTAGGGTGTTTTCATGTGATTTCATGTCATTCTGATGACGTTCGGTACGTATTTGACCGTAAAACACATGTTTTGTCCATTTACGACGTGCTGAGTGTGTTTTCAGCCACCGTGGTCACACGACACCTCTGATTGGAATTGCGTCTAGATGACCATTCTACAATTTACCCACCCTTTGTTGTCGTCCAATTTTCGGAAATTCTGAGGTCGTTCACCCGATTTTGACTACCCCACGCATGCTTTTCAAGCACGCCAGACACCTAAAAGACACATATTTAGTCATGCCACAGAAACCGCTCATCCGAATGATGTGTTGTATCCTCATACACCTCACGAATAATAAGAAGGTGTTTGTGTGTGATTTCAAGTCATTCTGATGTCGTTCGGTATGCATTTGACCATTAAACACGTATTTTGGCCATTTACAACACGCAGAGTACATTTTCGGCCACTACGGTCACACGACATCTCCGATTGATGTGTCGTCTAGCCTACCATTTCACAATTCACCCACCCTTTGTTTTCGTCTGATTTCATGGCATTCTGAGGTTTTTCAACTAGTTTTGACCACCCTACGCATGCTTTTCAAGCGTGCCAACACCTAAATAAACATATTCAGCCGTGCTATGAAAACCGCGGGTCTGAATGACATGGAGTCCTTTCTTACACCTCAAGAATAATAATTAAGATGTTTTCATGTGATTTCAAGTCATTTTGATATCGTTCGGTATGTTTTTGACCATAAAACACATGTTTTAGCCATTTACGACACACAAAGTGCATTTTCGACCACCGTGGTCACACAACACCTCTGATTATTGTGTCGTCTGGCCAACCATTTTAAAATTCACCCACCCTTTGTTTTTGTCCAGTTTCATAGCATTTTGAGGTCATTCGGCCAGTTTTGACCACCCCACGCACGCTTTTCAAGCATGCCAAACACCTAAAACACACATATTCAGTAGTGTCATGCAAAACGCACATCTGAATGATGTGTCGTCTCCTCATACACCTCATGAATAATAATTAGGGTGTTTTCATGTGATTTCAAGCCATTTAGATGTCATTAGGTGTGCATTTGACCGTTAAACGCATGTTTTGGACATTTACGAAACGTGGAGTGCATTTTCATCCACCGTGGTCACACAAAACCTCTGATTTATGTTCCATCTGGCCGAAAATTTCAAAATTCACCCACCCTTTGTTTTCATCTGATTTCATGGAATTTTGAGGTCGTTCGTACATTTTTGACCACCCCACACACCATTTTTAATCACGCCAAACACCTAAAAACACATTTTCAGCCAATCCGTGCAAACCAAGCATCCAAATGATGTGTCGTCTTCTCATACACCTCAATAATATTAATTAGGGTGTCTTTTTATGAATTCAAATCATTATAATATCATTTGGCATGCATTTGACTACTAAACACATGTTTTGGCCATTTAAGACACGCAGAGTGCATTTTTGGCTAGCGCGGTCAGACGACACCTCTGATTATTGTGTCGTTTGGCCGACAATTTAAAAATTCACCCACCCTTTGTTTTCGTCTGATTTAATGACATTCTGAGGTTGTTCAACCAATTTTGACCACCCCACGCATGCTTTTCAAACACACCAAACACCTAAAAAACACATATTCTGTCGTGTCGTGCAAACCACGCATCTAAATGATGTCTCGTCTCTTCATAAACATCAAAAAAATAATTAGGGTGTTTTCATATGATTTTAAGTCATTCCGATGTTGTTCGGCATACATTTGACTGTTAAACACATGTTTTGGCCATTTACGACATGCAGAGTGCGTTTTTGGCAAGTGCGGTCACACGGCACCACCGATTGATGTGTTGTATGGCTGATCATTTCACAATTCACCCACTATTCATTATTGTCTATATTCATGGCATTCTGAGGTTGTTCGTCTAGTTTTGACCACCCCATGCATGCTTTTCAAGCACACCAAACACCTAAAAAACACGTATTCAGTTGTGTCGCGCAAACCGCGCATCTGAATGACATGATGTCTCCTAGTACACCTTGAAAATAATAATTAGGGTGTTTTCGTGTGATTTCAAGTCAATATGATGTCATTCGGGATGAAATTGATAGTTAAACACATGTTTTGGCCATTTACGACATGAGGAGTGCGTTTCGGCCACCGCGGTCACACGACACCTCTGATTGATGTGTCGTCTAGCCGACCATTTCACAATTCACCAACCATTTGTTGTCATCAGATTTCATGGAATTCCAAGGTCGTTCAGCCTGTTTTGACAACCCCACACACGCTTTTCGAGCACACCAAACACCTAAAAACACATATTCAACCATGACATGAAAACTGTGCATCTGAATTGCATTTCGTCTCCTCATACACATCACAAATAAAAATTAGTGTGTTTTCATGTGATTTCAAGTCATTCTGATGTCGTTAGGCATGCATGTGACCGTTAAACGCATGTTTTGGCCATTTACGACACACAGAGTGCGTTTTTGGCCAGCACGGTCACACGACACCTCTGATTGACGTGTTGTCTGACTGACCATTTCATAATTCACCCACCCCTTTTTTCAGCCGATTTCATACCATTCTGAGGTCGTTTGGCCAGTTTTGACCACCCCACACACGCTTTTAAGCACGCCAAACACCTAAAAAACACACATTCCGTCATTCCACATAAACCGCACGTCCAAATGACGTTTCGTCTCTTCTAACACTTCCAAAATAATAATTAGGGTATTTTCATGTGATTTCAAGTCATTCTGATGTCTTTCAGCATGCATTTGACCGTTAAACACATGTTTTGGCCATTTATGACATGCGATGTGCATTTTTGTCCATCATGGTCACATGACACCTATGATTGAGGTGGAGATGACTTGTACCTGTCACAAATGACCAATGTATCATTGTACTAAATTATCAACACAGTCCGAATGTGTTTGATCAGTTTTCCATATGTCAGTTTTTGTTTTCACTTAAAATATGGTCCATTTCAAATTAATGTGAGACACATTGAGTGGTATCGTCCACATAGTGCATCAGATTGATGTGGGGTTGACTCCTCCACATCAGAAACGTCCCATGGATCGTTTTTAAAATGTATCAATAGAATCTGAATACGTTTGGTCCATTTTCTGTATGTTAGTTTTTGTTTTCACTTAAAACGTTGTCCATTTCAAATAAAAGTGAGACACATTGAGTGGTATCGGCCACATCATGCCTCGGATTGAGGTGGGATTGATTCGTAAATTTCACATATGATGCATGGATCATTTTCCAAAATTATCAACACAATCCAAAAACGTTTGTTTTGTTTTCCATATGCCATTTGTTTTTACTTAAAAGGGTGTCCATTTTAAATAAAATAGAGACACTTTGACTGATACTAGCCACACCGTGCCTCAGATTGAGGCGATTTTGACTTGTACATGTCACATATGACACATGGTTCGTTTTCCTAAAGTATCAAAACAATACGAATGCGTTTGGTCGGTTTTCCGTATGACAGTTAGGCAAATCGCGCAACAATAGTGATAATATCTTATACTAAAACTATAGAAATTGTGCATGATGTGAATCCCCTGGTGCATGGTTATGGAAAGTCATCCACATTGCTTATAACATATGTTCCTATAGGTTGGTAGATACCCTATGGGATGGACCTAAATTTTTTACTAACCGTGTGGCATAGTGTTTTTTTACGCCGACCGGGGTTCCGAGCACCGAACAAGCCGCAGAAGCCACATAAACCATTATAATATAATTAGGCTTCCATATTTGGTAAAAAATAATGATTTATACTGAATTCAAAAATATCAATACCAGTGTGAAAAACCAGGTTAAAAAATAAAAAGTTATACAAAATTAAAAAATGTAATGGATCAATCTGCCACTGATCACTATCACCATCACCACTGTCATCATCAACCTCATCCTCTCCTCCATCTTTGTCCTCATCGTCATTGTCCCCATGCTCATCCTCTACCCTATCTTCTCCCTCGGCCCCATCCTCACCCTCGTCATCATCCTCATCCTCACCCTCCTCCTCTTCAGCAACCTCGCCATCACCAGGAATGTCATCATCTCGAATGCCACTAGAACTATCACCTGGTGCATATGATAATGCACCCATCGACAACATATATGTCTAAAAAGCCGTGTTGGACTCTGGTGGAAGTGATGAAGATAATGCTTTGATTAGTTTCATAAATTCTTTCTCCCTCATTTGTACTTTGTAACGACCCAAAGTTTCATTAATTGAAAATCCCTCTTGATCGAGTTAAATGTCTCCTTATGAAAAATGTTTTTATAAGATGTCAAATTGTTTGGTTTTATGTTAAGATTTGTGACCGTTACTTTTATAGTCATTGAATAGTGATCATATGAGTAGTATAATTATATGGCTTTAACGAACCCAATTTTACTCAGACAAAGGAAGAAATGGCCTCATCCAGTAGAATTTCCCCATACGATGCCCATTTGTCGGAGCTCAGAAAAGAGGTGGCGTCTTTGGGCTTCGCCCTTGACCAAGCCCAAGCTGAGCTTCATTATGTCAAGCTCGAACAGGACCGTCTATGGGAAAAATGGATGTTGATAGAGATTACCACTCGAGCGATGTTATCTGAGCCGCCCCAAGAGTCTGTCACCATCGCACACCTTACCCTTAGGTCTTATGCGGCTATTTTAAGGGGTTATGTAACAAATAAGTAGTACCATGTTCATGTACATTATTTTTGTATATAATAATGAATATAATTTCTAGTCATTTTTGATACATTGTAAATAGTTTTTAAGGTACAAACGGTGTTTTTAGTAATTATTTAATTAAGAATTGTATTTTATTAAATTATAGGATTTTTTTGAATTAAATTATATTTTTATAAAATATTATTATTAATATTAAATTAATTTCTTATTAAATATAATTGATCTTATGATTTTATGAATGCAATTAAAATTTTTTATTACGGTTTGAAAGCCATTTCTGTCAAAGCCCATGAATTTTTTATAAATATCAGTTTTTATTTTAAAAGTGAATATGCACATATTTAGAAAATTATTTAGATAAAATAAATATTATTTTTGGAATCAAGACGTCGAAATTATCCAACGGTGAATTTTTCATAATTTTCTGAGACACTCAAATTTTTGGGTAAAAATTAAATACCATTTAAATATATAATGTGTTTTATGTCATCATAATGACCCAATGGTGATGCAATAAAATACCATAATCATTATGTTCGGCCAATATATATTTTATCATTAAAATAATGTGATTTTGGGTTTGTTTGACTTACTTTTCAAAGCATTAATGGAGCCCTCCAGACATATTCAACACTTTGCCTTTTTAAATTAATTTCCATGGGAGTGTGACTCACCTCCACATAAGAAACCCTAATTTTTTAATAAGTTAGGACCATGGCCTTGTAAAATATTTTTTTCCTCTTTCCTTTTCCAGAAACCATGGGAAAATACCATGGGATGGTCTGTGGTTTGGATTATTTTAATATAAGGGGTCCCAAACCTAAATAATAAAGAATTCTCTCACCTTTCCTAAATAAACCCACCCAAGCTCCCTTTTCCTCCTCACTCAAAGCCCTTGGAGTTCGTCCAACCTCTGACCTACTCTCTCTAGAATCCTCTCAAGGTGCCCCAAGCTCCCAAGAAGCCTCTCACAATGTAATGACCCAAAATTTTGAATAAATCTTATTTCCTAAATTTTATGTGTTATTTTATTTTATTTTTATACTCAACAAAAATGATTCATTTGATAACATGAGTATAATTAAAATGAGACCGTTGGGTTTAGACGGTTATATGACCATTGGTCAATATGACCGCTAGAAACTAAACGTTTTTATTATTGTTTCTAAATACAAGTAATCTTGGTTAATTATTATAGAATGAACATTCGATGGCCTCACCCAGTAGTCTTGGACCGATCGAAGCCCATCTAACAGAACTTGGGAAAGAGGTATCACCACTAGGCTTTTCTATGGACCAAACCCAAGCCGAACTTCATCGTGTGAAGCTAGAACGGAATCTCCTTTGCAAGAAGTTCAAACTAATAGAAATTACTACTCGTGCAATGTTGGCTGAGCCTCCCTCAGATTCTCTGACCTTAGCACACCTTACACTTAGGTCCTATGCTGTTGTGATAAGGGTCTATGTTAGGAGACCGTAACTGACTTGTGTAATCCTTTTTTATAAATAAAAATTGTGATTTCTTCTTTTGATGATGTTTATGAATTTTTAAATGACTAGATAAATATAGTATGCATATTTTTGATGAATTTTAGAAAAAATATATTTTAAAAATGTTTATGTAAATATTATATAATTAAAAATGTGTAATGATTTTCAAAAAATGGTCTTCTACAATTATGTTCAGTACAAATTTTAGAGTCTAATAAGATCAACTTGATTATTGATGAATAGTAAATTATGAATAGTGATTTTATGATTAGGATTAGTAATGTGTCCAAATGGTTTAGTAATCTCACTTAAAGAAAGTATTAATATAATCTAGGTACCTTGATTAAGTAATGTGATTCAATAAAATGGTTAAATAATGGTTTCATAAATTATTATTCAAGTATTAGTTTTTTTGAGTGAATAGTGTTTTTAATTAAAAATTAAATTAAAAATATTTAAAAAATTATTTTTATAAAATGGATTTCATTTTCGAACTCAGAGCACCGATATTATGTTATGGTAATTTTTGGGGTTTTTTCTGAAAAAATGAATTTTCTGTGAATAGTGTATTTATTTAATAAAATTAAATTAAAAATATATATAAAAATATTTTTATGAAATGGAGTTCATTTTTTGAAATCAGAGCATTGATATTTTATTATGGATTAATTTTGGGAACTTTCTGAGAAAGTTGAATTTTCAGTGAATATTAAAAATACAGTTTTAGGGTTTCGGTATGTTTAATGACATCATAACTGTGTCATGATGATATCATGAGATATTTTAAGGGATGGTCTAACAAAGGTGATGAATTATTGTATGGGTGCCCCATGTGGCCTAACATCATGGGAAATATCTTGGGAGAGCACATGGTTTTGAGAAAACCACTTTTGAGGTGTCCCTTGGCCATTAATGCCTTGTCCCCTCACTTTCCCTATAAATACCAATCCATCCTCTCATCCATTTAGACTCGCCACTCCCCACATACGATGTTCTGGTCTCATTACCTTCCAAGGAGTCCTCCCAAGGTTCCCTCAAGCCCTCAAGGTCCCAACCATTGAGTTTTAAGAGTTATGTTTTAAGGTAAGGGATCTGATCTCTCTCATTCTTTTCAAGAAATATCTTTTATGTAATTTATATTATGCTCCATGTTCTTATGTTAAAGGGTGTTCTTTTATACACCTCTTACTTGCCTTTTCATGTTCACATAATGTGATATCCCCTCTTACTCTCATTATTTCGTTTTATGAAGTTTTAAGTGGCGCCATTAAGCTGCCGAAATATTTGTAACGGATTCTTTCTCCCTTCTCATTTTTCAAGATCTATTTTCATGTAAATTATTTCATGTTCCTTTTTATTATGTTGGGGTATGATCTCAAAATTTATCATACTGATATTTTATGATCATATTATGAGATACCCCATTTGATCTCTTCAATTCAGTATTTTGAAGTTTTAAGTGGCGCCGTTAGGCTGCCGAATTTCTAAGTGGTTCTTCACCCTTCTCGTTTTGAAGATCTACATTCATGACAATTCTTTCAAGTTCCTTTTTGTAATGTTGGGGTATGATATCTATATATATCATACTGATATTTTATGACCATATTATGAGATACCCCATTTGATCTCTTCAATTCAGTATTTTGAGGTTTAAGTGGCATCGTTAGGCTGCTGAATTTTTAAGTGGTCCTTGCACCTTTCTCCCTTTTCAATGTTTTAATTCCATGTCAAGTTTTTCAAGTTCCTTTTTATTATTTTGGGGTATGATATCTATATCTATCATAATGATCTTTAATGTTCATATGATGAGATACCCTATTTGATCTCTCAATTCATTTTTGGTTGATGTTTATGTAACGTCGTTAGGCTGCCGAATTTTCAGAAGAGAAATCTTATTTTTTTTCTTCCTTTCATGTTCTTCATTTCATATGGTACATTTTCAAATTTCATTACCATGTTCTTAAATCCGTTATATTATATTCCTCTACTGTTTTATGGGTCATTTATGAATGTTTGACCCATGTCCCCTCTCTTTTCATTGTTTTCTAAAAACCTTTTAACATAGCCATTATGCAGCAGAATTTTCGTCTCAAAATGCCTCTCTCTTTCCTCAAAATTATTTTATGTTATAAATTGAATAATCAAAGATCTTATTTCTACAGGGGTATTCACATATATACCAAAATTTTCTATTTTAAATTCTAGAATTTACATACATGAAACCCTCTTTCTCTTTTCGTGGGTTTAAAGTGACGTAACGATCACGTCTTTAATGCAGTTTTTTAAACGTTATGATTATGAAATGAAACCCATTTATTTAATTCTATATGTGTCATTTATGAAATGTTTGATGATTATATATGTGTCTCACATGATAATAAAGGCAAATTTAAGGGTGCGCCCTGATAGCGCTCCAATGGATTGGGTAATGATGTAACCACTAGATATTACAATTTTCACGATACCTTGGTGAATAACCTTGGTAATTTTCAAATGACACCTTGGGGATGGACCTTGGTGATATTTTCATGATTTTCTATGTTAAATGTTGTAGCCACATCTTCAAGTTATGAAAAATGTAATTTTTATTATGATATATCTCATGATTTCTTTCTCATGCCTTAATGTTAATTTCATGACCTTATTGAAGTTTCTCAAGTTCACATGTAAAATGTTTCTCTTGTTTCCCTTACTGAGCCTTCTGCTCACCCTTTCTTTTGATGTATGTCCCCAGGTTATGTGATGCAGTAATGAACCTAGGATGAAAATGAGGAGAAGCCTTTCAAGTGTTTATGAAGAATGTTTTATGTTTTCATGTTTTAAGTCCCTGGTTTCCAAGACACTATACCTTAAAGATCCTCCGTTTTGTAAATTATAATGAAAGTTAATGTGATAAAAAGGCGGGATGCTATACACAAACCTCTCTCTAGCCTTTGGAAGCACATTTCCAAGTAAGGTTTTTCTTCCTTTCTCATTTTTGTCAATTTTCTTTAAGTTGTATTGCCCATTTAGTTTCAATTATGAATGTTCGGGTATTGCTTTGCACCTCCCCCATACTGCCCTCTTATTTTTTGAATGATGGGAGAACCCTTTCTCTCTCATTAAATTCCTCCCATGTACACCCGTTACTATGCCGAAATTCCGAAAGGAACTTCTCTCTCTTCTTTTACATTCAAGAAATACTTTTGTATCATTAATCTAAATTCCATATCAATTGTTGGTACATGTATATATATGACCTCCTTACTTTCCATTACATGTAAATATGATGAGGAACCCCTTTCTCTCTCATCAACCTTTTTTCTGAATTCTTATGTCACGCTGTTACGCTGCCGAAATCACACCGATTTTCTAAGCCAATGTCTTTGTGTAGTAAATACCATGCCCATTCCTCCATCAAGTGTATTCACCTTTATGCACATTTACATTTTGATTGTAAAGTTTCATGTATTTATTCCACATTCATTTATCGTGGAATAAATGATTATGTTTTATGAATCCATGTTTTATGATCTATGTGGCACACTTATGCATGAAATGAAATGTTTAAGAAGGGTGCACCCTGATAGCGCTCCAATGCATTGGGTAAAGTATAGTATCATGATACGTCAAGTGAAATGAGTGTTGACTCATGCTAATTCATGTGCAACGAGGGTTTACTCGTGCTTCATGTGCAGTGAGGGTTTACTCATTTTCTATGTGCAATGAGACTTGGATCATGCTAATTCAATGTTAAGTGTTGTTTCCACATTTCCATGTTATGATTATCACGCTTTATCATGCCTTTATGTTAATGTTTCTATTATGCTCTATTGATATGCCCATTGCCTAACATGTATTTTACTCCTCATGTCATTCCATGTGTACTCCCATACTGGGCTTTATAGCTCACCTTTTTCTTATGCATGTCCTCAGGTTATACCATGCAATGCTAAGTATGAAGGAATGTAGTGGTCAGGTATAGGAAGTTTTCAATAAAGATGTTTTATTTTCATGTTTTATGTTTTGATGTAATGATCCTAAGCCCCAAAGACACTGAACCTCTCGATCTTATTTGTTGTATCAAGTGAAGTATTATGTAATAAAGCATGTTTAAGTTGCAATAAAAAGCAGGGTTGCCATAGTTGGTATCAAAGGATAGGTTTAGGTATTTTTAGGATTAAGAAAACCCTAGTAAAGCCTTAGATACAAGACTAAGTATAACAAAAACATCCCTATGTTTTGGTAAGTATTGAGTAAGTGGTTTATCAAGGAAATACATCCCTGTTTGGATACGAGTAGGTAGAGGCGGCTCTGGCACAGATGTATCCTAGGGGTAAAACCCGAAAACACCGCCTTGAGCAAGACTCGAATGGGAACTGGTGCACGACAATGGGCCTTGCTGCACCTTTGGGTAAGAAACTCCCGGGGGATATGCTTTGATAAATTCACAAGCTTAGTATGAACCCTTATTAAGGAAAAAATTCCCCTAAGAATATATGTTAGAAGGTAGATCATGAAAATCCTGGATTTAATCCTATAGACTCATGAGTTAAAGTGATTAAATTTTATTTATAAGTCATCAACATTTGTCTTTGGATTACCCTTTATGTGTTACCCCAAACATTCATTTTATTCCAGCCAATGGCCGGTAATAGGAGAACTCGAGATAACAACCGTTGTGAAGATCAGTGTGATGATTGTACTAATGAGATGCCCAATCCAATGGGAGCGGGAATTGTGAACTTTGTCACGTTTCTCTCTCAGCTAACTCAAGTTTTGAATAGAAACACAGGTCAAGAAGAACGTTCAACCCCCCTGAGAAAGAAAAAGTCACTATCAAGAGCTTCATGAGGCAAAGGCCTCCTACTTTTAGTGGATCATATGATCCCACGATCGATGAGAAATGGATCAACTACATTGAAAAGATATTATCCATCCTCTAATGTTATGAACAAGAGAAGGTTCTCCTTGCGGCTTATCGTATGGTGCGTGAAGCTGATCAATGGTGGACGTTGATCAAAAATACGAATCCTGAGGAGGAAATCGAGGCTTTGGAATGGAAGGAATTACAGAATATTTTTTTCGATAAATATTTTCCGTGCACCCTCCGTCTTAAGATGGAAAGGGACTTCCTTTCCGTCAAACAGAAAGATGAAGAATCTATGGGAGCGTACGAGGAAAACTTTACAAGGATTGCACGATACGCTTCCGGCTTTGTCGTTACCCTCGAATGCAAGGTTGATCGCTACTTTGGTGGGCTGAAGCCTAGTTTGCAGAAAGCATTAGTGATCCGTGACTTTGACAGTTATGAGGAAATTGTCCGATGTGCCCCCAAGGTTGAAATGGAGATCGGAGAATCACATGGGTATCATCGGGACATGAAGTGTATGGTGGACTTCAATGCTGGTGGTCCGATGGATAAATCCAACGGCGCTAAGAAGTTCCAGCACCCCACTTGCCAAAAGTGCGGAAAGAAGCACCCTGGAAATTGCCTTAGGGGGACGAGAAAATGCTTTAGGTGTGGAAGAGAAGGGCACCTAGCTATTATCTGTCAGCAAGAAGGACCTGCGGCTGCGACAGAGTAGAGGAACACTCCGTTCGAACCTCAACGCATTGTTAAATGCTACAAATGCAAAGAACCAGGTCATTTTGCAAATCATTGCCCTAATCCAAGGGTTTTCGGAGGCAAACAACAACCTCCAAGACAGCAAGGAAGAGCTTTTTCCATCACTTCTGCCGAAGTAAACCCCGAAAATGAAGTGGTGATAGGTACACTAGTTATTCATTCAAGAATAGCGAACGTACTTTTTGATTCAGGTTCTACGCATTCTTTTATATCCCAAAAGTTTATTGGAACAATCCTAGCACCACCACAAATCATGGAAGTAAAGATGTCGGTGAGTGCGGAAAATGGGGAAATCATTGCATCCCATGAGTATAAGTCCTCCCCTGTTACAATCTGTGGATTGAATTTCCCGGCGAACCTCATCATACTCCCTCTGGTGGAATTTGATGTAATTCTTGGCATGGATTGGCTTTCCTTATATAGAGCCAACATAAATTGTCGGGAGAGGTAAATCACACTCCATATAGAGAATCGACCCCTGATTATTTACAAGTGTCAGGAGGAAGATGAATCTCCATTAGCTCCATCATCTCAAGCATGGATATTACTGCCTTATGAGCAAGCATATCTGGCTCAGATGATTGAGTCCAAGGAAGAAACCACCCTTGAAGAAATGCCTATTGTGAGGGAATTAACGGAAGTGTTTCCTGAGGAACTTCCTGGTCTTCCTCCAAGAAGAGATGGTGAGTTCTCAATTGAACTTGTACCTGGGGCGCTACCATTATCCATGACTCTATATAGAATGGCTGTTGTTGACCTTGAAGAGCTGAAGAAACAACTACAAGAGAATCTGGATAAAGGGTTTATACGCCCAAGTGCATCACCATGGGGTGCACCAGTCCTCTTCGTCAAGAAGAAGGATGGGTCAATGAGGCTTTGCATCGATTATCGTGAACTTAACAAAATCACGATAAAGAACAAGTATCATATCCCAAGAATCGATGACTTGTTTGATTAGCTGTGTGGAGCATAATACTTCTCCAAGGTGGACTTGCGGTCAGGATATTATCATGTAAGGGTGAAGAAGGAAGATATCCCCAAGACTACTTTTCGTACAAGGTACGGGAACTATGAATTCCTAGTAATGCCATTGGGACTCTCCAATGCTCCAGAAATATTCATGGACTTGATGAATAGAGTCTTTAGAGATTACCTTGAAAAATTTGTGGTAGTCTTTATAGATGATATTCTAATATATACCAAAACCAAGGAGGACCATGAGGAGAATTTAAAAACTGTACTAGAGACTCTGCGCAAGGAGAAGCTCTATGCAAAGTACAACAAGTGTGAGTTTTGGTTGAAGGAAGTCTCATTCTTGGGCCATATCATCACAAGCAATGGGATATCTATGGACCCCCCAAAACAGATGCAATTGAGGGATGGCCGAGGCCAACAGCGGTAACTGATATCCGTAGCTTCATGGGGTTAGCTGGATATTATTGACGATTTGTGAGAAATTTCTCACGATTGTCCAACCCTCTTACCAAGCTAACTCGAAAGGGAGTAAAGTTTTCTTGGAGTGATGAATGCGAAGAAAGCTTCAAGGAGTTGAAAAGGAGGCATATCACTGCACCCATGCTCACTTTACCCACAAGTGGGGAACTTTTTGTGGTATTCAGTGATGCCTCAAAGAATGGCTTAGGATGTGTGCTGATGCAGAATGATAAAGTGATATCCTATGCCTAAAGGCAGTTGAAAATCCATGAGCGAAACTATCCAATGCATGATCTGGAGTTGGCGGCGGTGATCTTTGCCTTGAAAATCTAGCGGCATTATCTCTATGGAGAGAAATGTGAGATATATACTGACCACAGGAGTCTTAAATATATATTCACACAGAAAGAGCTTAATATGCGCCAGAGAAGATGGATAGAGCTCATCATGGATTATGACTGTTCAATACATTACCACCCTGGGAAAGCGAACAAGGTGGCAGATGCCCTATGTAGAAAGGATCCAGCTATTCTATCAATGATGAGAATTGAGAAGGATCCAATATTCATAGACTTGATGAAGATGGATGTGGGAATCATAATGAAGGGAACATCATCAATCCTTTCACAAATGATTGCTCAACCATCTCTTTTGGAAAGGTAAAAAGATGCTCAAAAGGATGATGTGGGAATTCAAGAAAAAGTGGAAGCTACAAAAAAGGGGAAATCCTCAGAGTTTAATGTTAATGAAGAAGGAACTGCGCGGTTTGGGAAAAGACTATGTGTTCCATCAAGTATGGAGATGAAGAAGGAACTTTTGGATGATGCACATAGTTCAACTTTCTCTATTCACCCAGGGAGCACAATGATGTATTGAGATCTCCGAGAAAACTTTTGGTGGGATAATATGAAGAATGAGAACGCTGAATATACATCAAAGTGACTGGTGTGTCAGCAAGTGAAGGCAGAGATGAAGAATTCTAAGGGGATGATGCAACCATTTCCCATACCAGAATGGAAATGGGAGAACATCACAATGGACTTTGTCACCAGACATCCAAGGACATCCAAAGGCAACAATGCAATCTGGGTTGTTGTGGATCGTCTTACAAAGACTACACACTTCATTGCTATTCGAGAGGATTTATCTTTGGATCAACTGGCACAGATATATATCAGGGAAGTGGTACGGTTTCATGGAGTACCACTATTTATTGTTTCTGACCGAGATCCAAGATTCACCTATATGTTTTGGAAGAGTCTTCAACATGCTCTGAATACGGAACTGAACTTCTGTACGACCTATCATCCTCAGACTGATGGACAATCCGAGCAGACTATCCAAACACTTGAGGATATGTTGAGAGCGTGCTCAAAAAACATTAAAGGATGATGGGATCAACATCTTCCTCTGGTTGAGTTCTCTTATAATAATAGATTCCACTCGAGCATCCAAATGGCACCATATGAAGCCCTTTATGGGAAAAGGTGTAGAACACCGACATGTTGGGATGAGGTCAGTGAACGTAAGCTGCTTGGACCAGAAATGGTCGAAGAAATGGTGGAGAAGGTGATAACCATTCAGCAACATATCAAGGCAGCCCAAAGTTGACAGAAGAGTTATGCAGATAATCGTCAACGAGACCTTGAGTTTAATGTCGGAGACATGGTGTTTTTATGCATATCTCAGTGGAAGAAGGTCATGAGGTTTGGAAATAAAGGGAAGTTAAGTCCAAGGTACATCGTCCCCTTCGAGATTATTGATCGTGTTGGGGATGTGGCCTATCGACTAGCACTTCCACCTACTATGGAAAAGGTGCATGATGTCTTTCATGTATCCCTCTTAAGGAAGTAAATACCGGACCCTTCATAATTACTCTCTTCTGAGGTGGTACAATTGGAAGATGGTCTTTCTTATGAGGAGCAACCAATGAAGATCTTAGATCGTAGAGAAAATGTTCTACGAAATAAGACAATGCCCATCGTCAAGGTGTTGTGGAGAAACCACAAGTTTGAAGAAGTAACATGGAAGTCAGAGGATATGATGAAGTTGAGTTACCCACATTTGTTTTAGTGTGGGAAAAGGAAAATTTCGAGGGTGAAATTTCTTAAGGGGGGAATATTGTAACGACCAAAAGTTTCATTAATAGAAAATCCCTCTTGATCCAGTTAAATGTCTCCTTAGGAAAAATGTTTTAATAAGATGTCAACTTCTTTGGTTTTATGATAAGATTTGTGACCGTTACATTTATAGTCGTTTAATAGTGATCACCTGAGTAGTATAAATATATGGATTTAATGAACCCAATTTTACTCAGACAAAGGAAGCGATGGCCTCATCCAGTAGAATTGCCCCGTACGAAGCCCATTTGTTGGAGCTCGGAAAAGTGGTGGCGTCTTTGGGTTTCTCCCTTGACCAAGCCCAAGATGAGCTTTATTATGTCATGCTCGAACGAGACCGTCTACAGGAAATGTGGAAGTTGATAGAGATTACCACTCGAGCTATGTTATCCGAGCCGCCCCAAGAGTCTGGAACCATCGCACACCTTACCCTTAGGTCTTATGCGGCTATTTTAAGGGGTTATGTAACAAATAAGTATTACCATGTTCATGTACATTATTTTTGTATCTAATAAGGAATATAATTTCTAGTCATTTTTGATACATTGTAAATAGTTTTTAAGGTACAAATGTTGTTTTTAGTTATTATTTAAATAATAATTTTATTATGTTAAATTAAAGGATTTTTTTAAATTAAATAATATTTTAATAAAATATTATTATTAATATTAAATTAATTTTTTATTAAATATAAATGATCTTATGATTTTATGTATGTAATTAAATTTTTTTTAAGGATTGAAAGCCATTTCTGTCAAAACCCGTGAATTTTTTATAAATGTCGGTTTTTATTTTAAAAGTGAAAATTCACATATTTAAAGAAATATTTAGAAAAAATAAATTTTATTTTTGGAATCAGGACGTCGAAATTTTCCAATGGTGAATTTTTCATAATTTTCTGAGAGAGTCAAATTTTTGGGTAAAAAAAAATACCATTTAAATATATAATGTGTTTTATGACATCATAATGACCCAATGGTGATGAAATAAAATACCATAATCCTTATTTTCGGCCAATATATATTTTATCATTAAAATAATGTGATTTTGGGTTTGTTTGACTTACTTTTCAAAGCATTAATGGAGCCCTCAAGACTTATTCAACACTTTTCCTTTTTAAATTAATTTCCATGGGAGTGTGACTCACCTCCACATAAGCAACCCTAATTTTTTAATAAGTTCAGACCTTGTCCATGTAAAATATTATTTTCCACTTTCCTTTTCCAGAAACCATGGGAAAATACCATGGGATGGTTTGTGGTTTAGATTATTTTAATATAAGGGGTCCCAAACCTAAATAATAAAGAATTCCCACACCTTTCCTATATAAACCCACCCAATCTCCCATTTCCTCCTAACTCAAAGCCCTTGGAGTTCGTCCAACCTTTGCCCTACTCTCTCTACAATCCTCTAAAGGTTCCCCAAGCTCCCAAGAAGCCTCTCACAAGCCTCTCTCTAGCCTTTGGAAGCACACTTCCATGTAAGGGTTTTTCTTCCTTTCTCATTTTTGTCAAATTTATTTAAGTTGTATTGCCCTTTTAATTTCAATTATGAATGTTGGGGTATGGCTTCAAACCTCCCCCATACTGCCCTCTTGTTGTTTGAATGATGGGAGAACCCTTTCTCTCTCATTAAATGCCTCCCATGTACACCTGTTACTGTGCCGAAATTCCGAAAGGAACTTCTCTCTCTTCTTTTACATTCAAGCAATACTTTTGTATCATGAATCTAAATTCCATTTAAATTGTTGGGACATGTATATATATGACCTCCTTACTGTCCATTACATGTAAATATGATGAGGAACCCATTTCTCTCTCATCAACCATTTTTATGAATTCTTATGTCACGCCATTACGCTGCCGAAATCACACCGATTTTCTAAGCCAATGTCTTTGTGTAGTGAATACCATGCCCATTCCTCCATAAATGGTATTCACCTTTATGAACATTTACATTTTGATTGTAATGTTTCATGTATGAATTCCACATTCTTTTATCATGGAATAAATGATTATGTTTTATGAATCCATGTTTTATGATCTTTGTGGAAAACTTATGCATGAAATGAAATGTTTAAGAAGGGTGCGCCCTGATAGCGCTCCAATGCATTGGGTAAAGATTAGTATCATGATACTTCAAGTGTAATGAGTGTTGAATCATTATAATTCACGTGAAAATAGGGTTTACTCATGCTTCATGTGCAATGAGGGTTTACTCATGCTCCATGTGCAATGAGCCTTGGCTCATGCTAATTCAATGTTAAGTGTTGTTGCCAAATTTCAATGTTATGATTATCATGCATTATCATGCCTTTATATTCATGTTTCTCTAATGATCAATTGATATTCCCATTTCCTAAAATGTATTGTACTCCTCATGTTATTCCATGTGTACTCCCTTACTGGGCTTTATAGCTCACCCTTTTCTTATGCATGTCCTTAGGTTATCCAATGCAATGCTAAGTACGAAGGAATGTAGTGGTCATGTAAAGGAAGTTTTCAATAAAGATGCTGTATTTTCATGTTTTATGTTTTTATGTAATGATCCTAATCTCCAAAGACACTAAAACTCTCGATATTATTTGTTGTATCAAGTGAAGTTTTATGTAATAAAGCATGTTTAAGTTGTAATAAAAATCAGGGTTTCCATATACGTGTTCTTCGAACTCTGTGACCCTTTTATCAGACTGTCTTGCATGATACTTGACATGTTTCAACTCGGTGGTACTAGAATTGATACATGGAGAGGACCAATACCTTGTCGGGAAAATATTCTTACTAGGTCGACAACATAATTGACCAGAGTGCTCATCTCCCAAAACCTGATATAAATGATCGTGTGGCCCTAAATTGTCAAGATTCTGGGCATCAAGGGCCTCTAAATCAGCTTGTTCAATATATTAATAGATTATTAAATTTCAAAATAGATATTAAACTTTTAAATAAACAAATTAAAACTTACAATATTTTATTTTGTCGGTTCATTAACCGCAGTTCCATCTTTTTTTCATCTATTCCACCGAAAAAAATTTCTTGAGGGAGACGACCTATAATATTCCATTTTTTTCTTCTGTAATGTCATTGAAACAATATAAAGTGCAAGTATAATCATATATTCAAAATTCAATAAATCACATAATTTATGTAGGAAACAATAAAAAGGGAAAGTCCTAAATAAAAATTATAAACAACTATACAGTACTAGCTGCCTTTCATGATCTGACGTAGTAGTACATCCCAAAGTGTGGAGCTATTGCTTTGAATCAATGTTTTTTTGTTTCTTTTTCATAACATTACTAAATAATGATTAATAATAAATAATATAATTTTAATGATAAATATGAAAATTTTCATTTAAATACCTCAAATGGGTTTAATACCTTAAATTTGGTAGTCGCCCAATGGTTAATCATTTGACGGTATTGATCTATCGGGTAGTCATCCATGATAGGTACTGTCTCCAACTCTATTCCCACTCTATCACACTATCCAACATTCAAACCATGCTTATAACCTCTCCAAAGCTCTCCTAGCTCCTTTAAACGTGCTAGTCATGCACCTTCGCCATCAGAGAAGTTAAACTGAAGCTGAAACCCAATAGATTAATTCATATAAATACAAAAAAAAATACTACATTAAATCCAATATATTTTTACCCATATATGTTCCCACACATTATCCTTCACTTCGTGTGGCAGATGTCTCTATGAGAGAGGGATGAACAGACTGATATCGGAGTATTTGTCTAGCATCGCCAAAAGACCATGACATTCGTGCCCAGATTTATCAATAATTTTCCAACCATCATTGTATTCAACCATCAACTGTGTCTGGTGGTTCTATATCGCATGCAAGCAAGTACCCCCCCTCCCCGCCTCCTATCAGTAGATCAATATGTTTTTAATGAAAAAATTATCAGTACAAGTTATAATAAAAATAAAGTTTGGTACAAATTTTTTTAGTGTTATATAAATATACCTGTGGTAGTCGGATCAATGGGCGTCACTGGATGTGCAGAAGTTGAAGGAATATCCCTTACATGTGGAGTGTCCCTCAGTGTACGCTCCTCAGATATATACTGTGTCGGAGTAGGAGTCGAAGAAGGTGGAATATAATAGCTCGAAGATAATGAACTAGTAGAAAAAGATGATGGCACAGACGTCAGGCCAACTAGTAGTGTAATAATCAGAGGCCTAAATATCCCGTGTGTCCCTAAAGACACACCGGGATCAAAATGGGGCGTAGAATATACATCTGTGGTAAGGACATAGTCCAATAGGGTATGACCATTGGATCGTATAACTCTCACATCACAAGCCCTCGTACCACCGACCTCAGTACCGGGATCACTAGATGATTGTCTAACTCTGACACCACCCCAGTCCTACCACCAGCCGATGTACTGTGAGTAATATCAGGCTCCTCGTCGGATATCTCTCGTCTAGGGGTCGATCTTGAGAAATTTTTTTACACAAAAGTAAACACATGATATTATAAGTTATTGAAATATATATATTTGAAATAAAAAACTCAAAACATGTATGAGTGGAGGAATGCACATCTGTGTCATGCGACCATTATTTTCTGTCATCTTTTTCCACCACATCTCTTCAATGGGTGTTATTTCCTGCAATGAAAACAAATATGGAAGTAATTAGAAACCAATAACTACTGTGTAACCCAAAAACATAATATATAAAATCCATTCTGATAAAAAACACAATGAAACATAAGATTTATGGTGGTTTTAAGGTAAGTACTAGGATACACACTCTGAATGATGTAGGTGTATTCATTGAATCATGTCCCAATTGATTATGAAGAGGGACCTTCAGTAGTTATAGGTAGGGATTTGATTAGAAACACCTATAAAAAGGATATCCGGGAATTGTGATGTCCCAAACCAGGATGCCACTCATTAGTAACCCAAACCCAGATGGCCACATGGCCTCAAGCACATCTACCAAAATTCCAAATGTTATTGACTAGTAGTGAGAGCCAATGCTATGTCTAGGGGAGATTATTCCCTCATTACCTAAGTTTCCCAATTTTAATATTATTAGTTAAAAAGTGGAAGAATGATAAAAGTGGAAAAATATTGGAAATGGATGAAAATAACCAAATCAGTAATACCAAATAATAATAGAATCATAAATCAACTGATGGTAATGTATGTCATGTATCAAGAAGAAAAAAAAAGTTACAATTATTAGAAAGTAGTATTATACAAGAGGCTCAATAAATTCTAAAATTAAACCAAGCTTTTTGAGCTACAACCCAATCATCTTGTTCATCGATGGAAAGAGTGTGTGTCATGTCAATAACTCAAAATTCACAATCATTAATAAAGTTTCATTTCCTCGTCATTGAATAAAAACATTAATAAAGGGAAGAGTTTTACCAATGGTTTCACACAACTGTTGGTAAAAGAGGACTTCAAGGACGCTTTATAGGCATCCCAAATAGAGGCACATGCCTGAGGCCCCATTATGTGTTACATGAATCCCAAATCATTCACTCATGTTCAATAAGTCATTTGTGGCGCCTCTATATTCATACCATTCATTACCTAATTAGTTCCTCAAGTCAAGCACACCCCATGGGTGGATAATGTTTAGGCTTCTACAGTAATAGGTTGTTCATGGCTTGTAAAAAGGTTTAATTTCATAATGTATAGACAAAAACATTTATTTTTAAATTTGAGAATAATAATAATGTATGTCAATGATAACAAGATTACTAAATTAATCTTGTGACTTATCTAACATTGTAATGGAAGTATACACATGCCAACATGGCTAGTGAAAAGCACCACACCATCATAAAAGTGAGTATTTTCCAATAAAGAGTCATAATATACAACATACGGTGATAACCATATTTAATTGACCCTAATGTTATATTAGTACATTCATCATAGGAATCCAATTATCACTCATCACTAACCATGCCACTATAAACAACCTATAGTGTATGAGTTTTCTCTCTTATCTTAACATAAACATCACACATTCTTACCGTGATGTGAATAATGTAGAATATGGACGATATTAACATAAAATTCCTAGAAAAACCAAGCCTTCTAAGAACTAAAAATTTATGGATGATATTAACACATAATTCATTTTGAATCAAATTTGATTCACTGTCAAAGCCCAAAACACACACCCAAATCAAACATAAATCAAAAGTAATATGCACCCAAATAAAAATAGAAAACCAAAAGAGTAGAAGTAGAAAATTTAAATGAAATTATCACTAAAAAATTAGATGTGTAGAAGTAATAAATTTTTAAAATGGATGGGAATGAAGAATTTCCAGAGTATGGTAAAAAGAATCCAGCTTCTCAACATCACCCAAATGAAAACATAATACCAAAATAGTAGATGTAGTGTCACTTAAATAATACAAGTGAAGAACTGATAAATCATAATGATAGAAGGATGTCGGCCATAGGGGAAGAAAAATCCCAATTCTCCCTTCGGTTTAGGGTTGCAATCACGCAGAAAGGGGGATTTTAAGCATCTATATATTTGGGGAAAAACTTTGGCGACGATTTTTAAAAACCATTGGTAAAGGATGATTTAAACCTCTACATACCAATGGTTTAATAAAACCATTGGTATAGAGTATACTTTTCTCAATGACTTTGAAAAACTATTGGGAAAAGATTATTTAACCGGCTTTTACCAACAGTTTCATTAAACCGTTGTTAAAAGTACTCTACAGGCGTTGGGAAAACCTCCCTTTCCAGAAGTGAATTTATATGAAAGAATTGGTTTTGGGGATTTGTTAAATGTTCAATCATTATTATCCTTTATATGTTTTATTTCAGTTTGATAATAAAAACATTAAATATCATGTTTTAACTACTATTCAATATTTATAAATTGTGGAATATCATTGAATGTTTGAGAACTCTCAATTCCACCTCCTCCTTTAATCCAAGTTAGTGACACGCTATTGTCTAGAATGTGTCATATTCAAAGAAATGATTCAATCAAAGGTGTTTCATCCATTGATTATATCAACTCCAACCTGTGAAGAACTAAACAATAGAGACAAGGAAAAATGATTAAATAAAAGAATAGGGATAGGATGTGTGGCATGTCATCTGAGGCAGTCACAACCTCAGGGACATTAAACTTACCCATGCATTCTACTTAAATCTATATAAAAACATAAAATTAAACAATAAATAAATATCATGATCACTTTCACCTCCCCCTGGACAAGTCTCATGGTCAACCACTCATTTTCGATAGAAATATATTACTTGGTGGAGTGGGTCGAAGAGAAGAGAGAGAGAGGTAAAGAAATGAAGAAAAGTGGATAGAGAAACACAAAGAAATGGATTAATAAATCTAAAATTTTAATTACAATTGAAAACTAATAAAAAATTAAAATTAAAATAAAATTAAAATAAGAAATAAGTGGCGAAAAGAGGAGAAGCATCGGCCCATGCCTTGATGGTATCCCTCCTTAGTTGTGGGTGTCGAGGTGATGATTTGGGAATGAGTCGTGGGCCTCCTTTTATAGGAAGAATTATATCCTTAGAAATTTTGCGTGTTGTTGTCCCATTAAATGGTCGATTCACATGTGGATCCCCTCATAATTATTTTCATAAATATTTTTTCCATTCACCCTCCAACCTTCATTTAATTTATCCATAGGATTAAGGAGTTATGGAATTTTCATGGAATAATGATTTTTATGGATGAAATTTCCCAGAATATTTCGTCAAATGTATAACAATCAATGGAAACCTTAATGACTTAAAAACTCCCCCAAATTTGTTTTAGAGTTGTTCAGATGTGTACTAGTGTTATCCCTAGTGTAATAACCTAATTGAAAGGTGAGGAGACTGATTTGTGAATCTGTTACGGTGGTGGGGTCCATAGTGTTCGCCCAGAAAAGTTTCCAACTTTAATTATTATTTTTGGACTAATATATATTTGAATAAACTCTAGGACCTGAAGAGAAAGTTGAATAAAATAAAATTAGGATTCAAAAAAATTCACGAATTTTGGAAATATATTTTTTACTAAATGACAAAAATACCCTTGCGGTAAAAATCTTTCAAAAATCCAAAATTATGCACTTTTATCAATTTTTCTCATAATCATTTTAAAATTAAAATTACCCATTATTTTAAAAAAACATTGAAATACATGGGTTTTATCATGGAAAAACATTAAAAATCTTGATTATTTGATTAAAAATAAGCACATAAATTTGCTTTGTCAAAAACCCTCACACTTAAACCATGATGTCCCCATGTATAATATCTAAAAATGGAAATCAGAGGACACCAATATTACCGATATTTAAATTCCAAGGTAATAAAATAAAAAAATTCAATGTGAAATCAAACATTCAAAAATCTGCATAAAATATCAATTTAATTTCCCATTTTTCAAAGAAACAAATAATTCACATATTTTACTTTTACACTTTGAAAATTGATGGAACTTATCCTTTAATTCAATCAAAATCCTTGATTAATTATTATTAAACATGAAAATTCATGATTTGCCTCACTTTTGATTCGTTTCTCTCATCACTCATGATAAAATTCAAGTAGAGTTATTCTCATTTCACGAAAACATGCTCCTTGTCCATAGGCTTCTGAATGAACTACAATCTCCACTTTGTAAAGAAAAAATGCACATAATATCATGATGACTTTTAGTTAAGGTTATATTTACTCTGAGGGTTAAGGTTGGTATGATTTGATGATTTAAAAATTAAGGCTCAAGCACGAGGCTAATCTCTTAAGTACTATTCATGACATCAAAAGTAAAAATATAATGAAATTATCCCCTTCAAAGTAGCAACACCTAATTCCCAAAACTCAAAGAAAAGGTTATGATCAAGTAAGCATAATGAATGGTTTGTGCACCCTGTTGATTTTTTTTCACTTTTTATACCTTTTTCGAAAGTTATGATTATATCAAATCTCACATCCATAATCTAACCACATAAGATCATAATATCATAGGTCTAGAAAATTGTGATTTTTGGTTTTCCCAAATCCCATCCCATTTTTTCCTCTTTTTGTTAGTTATTTTTGTCATTTTTGTTATTTTTTTTAATTCAAGAGGGGAAAAAATAGAGTATAATGAGTGATTCCGCAACATTATACAGTTAACACAACAATACCCCCACAATTATTCCTTACAATGTATGTTATCCCATCCACCATGATTCCCTTTAACCCCACATCTCATCTTTGAAATATCCAGCAAATACTCAAAGGAGGGTAAGAATGGATAAAAATGGCTTGAAACAAGGATCATTCCTATAAAGGTCATTCATGGTATATATGGGATAAAATAAGGATTGATGTAAAGTTGGCCTTTTAAGGAAAATTGAATTTCCAAAATATGCTTCAATAATTTTAAATGTTTTTTTCATAGTCATAGATTTGATAAGTTTCAATAAAACTTATTGTCGGTTACATGTCCCAAGATCATCAAAGAAATATTCCCAAGATAAAATGGTTAGTACATGGTCTATAAATCCCCTTGGGAATGGAAAATATAACATTGGAAAATAACTCATGGCATGACTAATAAATCAATTTACATGAACTTCAGAAATTCAATTCATGAAGGATGGTTGAGAAATTTCATTAACATGAATCAATTAATTCATTCAAATGATGAGTCATTACTTCAATATCTATACTTCATTTTAAAAATTCAATTATTCATTTCAATAATTTATCATATCAACATTGAAATCTAAAACAGGGAATCACAGGATTCCTAAGAAACTCATGTCTCTTTGATAAGTCAAGTAAAACCTGAATTCAAGTGTGGGCATACAATTTTATACTAAGAGTCATGTCTAAATAGAATGAATTAATAAGAAAAAACTTGGTTTTGGGGGTCGGTTAAATATTAAATCATTATTCTCCTTTATATGTTTTATTTCAGTTTGATAATCCAAACACGAAATCTCATGTTTGAACAACTATTATTTATTTATAAATTGTGGAATATCATTGAATGTCTGAGGACACTCAATTGCACCTCCTCCTTTAATCCATGTTGCTGACACACCTTTGTCTAGAATGTGTAATCTTCCAGGACCCGGTTCAATTGAATTTGTTTCATCCATTGATTATCTCAACTACAATTTGTGAAGAACTAACCGATTGAGAGGGGGAATTTTTTTAAATAAAATAATATGGATAGGCTGAGTTGCATGTTATCAGTGGTAGTCACAACATCAGGGATAGTCGACTTACCCGTGCATACTACTCAAATATATTTATAGACATAAAATTAAACATTAACGAAAATTCATGATCACCATCACCTCCCATTTGGCTAAGTATTGGGGTTATCCTCTCGTTTCTGAGAGTAATAGATTACTTGTTGCAGTGGGTGGAAGTGAAGAGAGAGATACAGAATGAATTGAAGAAAAATGGATGGAGAAACCCAAAGGCATGGATTGATAAAAATAAAATTACAATTACAATTGAAAAATATTACCAAAGTAAAATTAAAATAAAATAAAATAAAGAAATGGGGTGGGAATATAGTTGTTGCATCATCCCATGCCTCATTGGGAACCCTCCTTGGCTGTTGGTGCCGAGCACATGATTTGGGAAAGAGGCAAGAGCCTCCTTTTATTGGAAGAATTCTATCCCCTAAAATTTTGCACATTTTTGGCATAATAAATGGTCGTTTAACACATGGACTCCTTCATAAAAGTTGTTCCTATATGAATTTTCCGTTCAACCTCTACATTTCAGCTCATTTAGATATCTTATTAAGGAGTTATGAAATTTTCATTGAATAAAACTTTTTATGGACGAAATTTCTAAGAAGCTTCCTTAAAATGTATAACGATCAATGGAAAGCTTAATGACTTCAAAACTCCCCTGAAATTGTTTTAGAATCATTCCTATGTGTCCTTGTGATATCTCAGGTATAATAACCCAAATTAGAGGTGAGGAGACTGATTTGTGCATCCGTTACAGTAGTGAGGTCCGGGCTATCTGCCCGGAAAAGTTTCCAAATTCAATGAATTTGTTGGACTAATAGATCTTCGAATAAGCTCTAGATCATAAATATAAAGGTGAAGAAAATAAAATCAGTATTATAAAAAAATTATTCAGTAATTGTTTATTTATATTTTTTAATAAATGACAAAAACACCCTTGTTGTAAAAATATGTCAAAAATCCAAAAGTATGCACTTTTCACAATTTTTCTCATAATCATTCTAAAACTCAAATTACACATTAATAAAATATTGAAATACATGGTTTTTATCCTTAAAAAAATAAAAAAAGCCTCATTATTTGATAAAAAATATACACATAAAGTTTCTTTGTCAGAGATGTCATGTCTCCTTGTCTTGTGTTATCATAATATGTCGTGCCAAAATTGATTAAATGCTTAAATTGAAATTGTTAAAATAGTGGGTATACTTGTTAGTTGTTTTTAGATTCCTTAAATGGTTTTTTGGTATTTATGATTAATGGGTGGGTATATCCATGTGATGTGTTAAATGGAAATTGGTGATAAGTGGGTTGGTATAACCATGTGACATGATTAAATAGAAGTGGAGTAAATGAGTGGATATACTCATGAGATTTAATTGTTTAAATGAGTAGGTATACTCATTGAAAGGTTTTGAATGTAATTGTTTATATGAGTTGGTAGACTCATATGGCTGGAAATTGTTAAATATATGGAATGGATGATGATTTACATAGATTCCAAGGACGGGTCTCAATGGATTTGGAATGCAGTAGTGGACACCTTGGTTGAGTATTCACATTGGGTCTTGATTCTGTGTGATGTCTTGGGATTTTTTTCCATTAGATCAGGCTTGATTGGACTTTCATAGGACATTCTGGTACACATGCTCCTAGGACTCCAACCAGTGCCTATACTGAGTTTCTATCATGATGAAACTAGGACATGAGGATGATGAATTGGTTTTCAATACATTGGATTCAGCCCTTCATGGTATACACATCATTATATGGCACGATCGTGGGATATATGAATGTGGTTGTATGACAAGGTCATGGGTTTTTGATATGGTTTTCTTTATATAGTAGGGTTGTGTGGACATGATATGGATTGTTTTACGATAAGGTTGTGTTGTTTGTTTATACTTCCTCTAGGTTCCTTGTTAGGAGCTACAACTTGTTGCAGGGAGCCACAAGTGGCTGTTCGGTATAACTTGTTTGCATTGGCTATATGGCTTGGCTTTCACACATACATTACTGCTTACCTGTACTTGTATCACATATTTCATAATGCAGCTTAGAATTGTATAGATATTTGGGTGGAAACCTACTGGGATGTTTATCTCACACCTTTTATGGACCTCCATGGGGACCTAAACAAATTATATGGTTTCAGGAGATAGTATGGGAAATCCCCCTAACACTATTTGTTTTCATTTCTTTGTAGAATGGCAGCATGATACCCGGCTGAGGCTTGCGACGCTACAATGAAATATTTTGATCTTTTTGGATTTTTGATACATGTATTGTACTTTATTTCCATGTATATTTTTTGGTTGTTTTCTAGATACATGTATCATCTGCATCATGGTATATGAGACACTCATGGCTTGTTATATATACATGTCTTGCTTATCAATTTTACATATTGTCCGCTTATTGTATTTACTTCTGCTATTTAATTTTATTGAATTCCACTATGATATACTATGGTAATGAGGGAATAGTCTCCCCAATAACTCAACTAGGCCTTCACCACTTTTTGGAAGCATATGGAATTTGAGGAGTGTGCTTGAGGCCATGTAGCCAACCGAACAAGTGACACTATTGTGTGGAAACAATGTTCTGGACATTACAAATTGGTATCAGAGAAAATTTCTTTTCTGGTATGATTAACTATTTTGAGAAAATAGACATGGATATGAATGAAAATGGACTTTGTTAGTGTGCTATGCTCGAGCGTAGCTAACCCATGTACAAGAAAAATCCAAATTACCCTAAATGAAATTTCTATTTTCTGATTTTGACTATTACAGTTGATTTGATTTCACCATTAGGTGAAACATAGGATTTATGCTGATAATATTGATGCCATTGTAGGTTTATATTTTTCAACCTGATGAGATAAGAGTATTCCATATCATGGATCATATAGTCTCTTGTTATAAATCACATATCATGCATTATTTCATTCCATTTAAGATGAATTATTTGACGTATTCTATTGTGATCAGTGCTCTAATAGTTGTTCCTGATTTTGTGATAGACATTGCACATAGGATAGGGAAGTGACATCATCTTTCAATTAATAATGTGTATGGGACCTTATAAAATAGAAAATGGTGTACCTTTTATATTAAAATTTTAATGTGAATTTGATGTGTATGGATTATAAGGGCATCAAATTTTGGTTCATGAGGTGTTATGTGACCTCAATGATCATAACTTGGTGAACCAGTGGTTAAATCATGCCAAATAATGACTGTTAAATGAAAATAAATGGAAAATAGAGACTTGAACTTCATGCGGATTTTGAGTGGGTGAGAGGTAGTGCTTCTAGTTGTGTTGTGGTTGTTTTTTATACAGTCATGGATTTAGTATTAGGTTGTGTGCTATGACTTGTTTTTAGGAGGGTTTTGACTTTTTCTACGCTTTTGAGATGCGACATTGATATCATTCCTTTCTGAGGCGATTGTTCGGCATTGTAGAGGCATGTCACCATGAAGACCTATAATGGTATTCCAAGAGGGTGGCGATGACCATGCTTCGAAGGTGGTGGGCCATGAGATACTAGTGGATCCTCTTTTAGTGATTTTTGTGGTACAATAGACTATTTCAAACATAGGTGCTGAGGCATAGTTCCACAAGGTGTTATTTTGCTATATGAAGACTTTTCAAGCAGCACCGTAGCCTACCATGACTAGGTCCGTGCTGACATGGATGTTCTAGCAGCAACAACCATTCACGTTTTTGGGGGATGATGGTCCACAAGCTTCTGTTTTGTGGCTTGAGACCACACTAGCTATCTTCGAGCATCTGGAGACACCTCTTGAGAGGAGGGTCAAGCTCAACCCTTATATGATACATGGTGTAGTAAAGTACTAGTGGGATTTTCTGAACCAGGATGAAAGGCTACGAGATATGGGTTGGACTGATTTCCAGACCTACTTCCATGACTACTTTTACCCCAAGACACTATGGGAAGAGTGAGCTAGTGAGTTCGTGTGTCTAGATCAGGGGACCGTGATGGTTATAGAGTACTCAACATACTTTACAGAGTTGCATAGTTTTGCACTGATGTACCTTATTGATGAGTTGTCGAGAGAGAGATGATTTGAGGAATGCCTCAGACATACTATCAAATCTTAGGTCAACGTGTTCAGGTTGACCTCTATCAATAAGATTGTGAATCATGCATTGATTATAGAGTGGAACATGATGAAATTTTAGGATATACAATAGGGATATGTTTCTTCTCAAACTAGTAGTTCTATATCTTCTGGAAGAAAGAACCATTTTGATGCTTCCCATGAGATGAGAATCAGTTAGGCTTAGAGTGCTAGTAGCTCAGTGTTTTTTCAGTAGTGTGGAAGGAGAGGACACATGAAGAATCAGCGTGACTGCGACCCTATCGAGTGCCGAGCTTATGGAGGGATGGGTCACACGCAATGGTTTTGTATGACCTTCCCTCGAGTTTTGAGTGGTAGGGGGTCAGCTCCGATGTCAGGTTTTGGAGTAGGTTTCTATGATCAAGGTCAAGTAGGGAGCTAGAGTAATGTAGGCCGATCAGGCTTCAGAAATAGTGGTCTTTGCTGAGGTTCCCATACACCAATTACTCTTATACATCAAAGGGGACCTACTCTGAGTAGTGAGGATGTTTCACATGGTAATGGTATAGGTCAATTATATTATGTACAACCAACCCCTAAGGAGCAGGGTTTCATACCATCTACAGTGAGAGTAATGATCTAAGTAGCCTCTACTATTGCATCTTCTCTTTTTAATACAAGTGTATCTCATAGTTTCATATTTACACCTATGGTGAAAATATTTAGTCTTGTTGTGTGGAATTTTGAAAGCGTTTTAATGCTAGAAGTACTATTGGGAATCAGAATGGAAGATATGCTCTAGTGTAGGGAGTACCCCCTTGAGGTTGGTGGGTGTCACTTCATTTGAGATATTTATGTCTTTGAGATGATAGGGTTTATTGCCATTCTTGGGATGGACTGTTTAGTATATTATCAATCTTACATTGTCTACTATCGCCTAAGGGTAACTTTCACATCAACAGAGGATGCAGTGTTTACTCACAATGGTGAATGCGGTGTCTAGGTGAGTTGAGATGGACTAGATCACCATGAGTTAGAAAAAATGACAGCCTAGATTTCTATTTTGTACTTTAGATGATCACGAAGTGAGTAAGGAAGACTTTCCTCTAATGGTGGATCATATTAGGGACATGTTCCTAGATGAATTTTCTAGTTTACCGCTCGAGTGATAGGTTGAGTTCTCCATTGAACTAGTGTTAGGAGCTGCACTTGTATCCATTTCTACTTAATAGGTGGCTACGATGGAGTTGTAAGAAATTAAGTGGAATCTAACGTATTTGGAGGCAAAGAGGTTTATCCGACCTAATACTTCTCTATGGGGTTTTACAGTTCTTTTTAAAAAAAATTAGGATATAACTATTAGGCTATTTGGGGATTATTGTAATTTGAATCAGCTAATGGTTAAAAATTGATATCCCTTTAGACAAATAGACGAAATGTTTGAAAGGATTCTTGAATCTCGAGTATTATTGAAAACTGAAATATGGTTAGGATATCACCAGGTACATATTTGACCCACAGACATACCTCATACAACAATTCATTGTAGGTATGGTTTTTATGAGTATCTGGTTATTACATTCAGTCTCACAAACACGATAGTAGTTTTCATGGTGCTGATGAACTGAGTGTTCCATCCTTAATTGTGACACATCAAGTATTGGTATGGGAGTAGTGCTGATGTAGTGGGATAGAGTTTTGGCATATGAGTCTCAGTTTCTAATGCCACATGAGAGGAATTACCCTATGCATGATCTTGAGCTAGATGCAGTTCTTCATGCTTTTCACTATTGGAGACATTATTTATTGGGAGATCATTTTTTGGTGTATACAGACTACAAAATTCTCAAGTATAAATTTACTCAGTATTATTTTAATATAAGGAAAAAAAGGTTTGTGGAGTACCTACAGTCTTTTGACTTCAAGCTTGAATACATGGTTGGTAAAGGTAATGTAATGTTCGATGCACTGAGCACATAGACTCAAATACAGATAGTGCAGCAGGTAAGTAGCGAGTGGAAACATATCGCATTATTCTATGAGATCTATATAGAGGTGCACAATAGTTAGGGATAGACATATCTAACATCCATAGTTGTGACCTCTACCCTATTTTATAAATAAAGGATGAGGCAGTTATTGAATTCAGAGGGTCTAGTCCTATGGGAGTGTGGAAGGTGAGGACCCTCCTCCTAGTTAGACCGTAGGTGTTGATGAGATCTCACATATCCATGGAAGTGTTTGGGATCCAGTGTATATACGTGGGGATATGATGTGGGAGTTTCATACTCCATCTTTGGAACTACATCCCAGAGTCAGCAAGATGTATCGTGACTTGCAACATCAATTCTAATGTCCAAGTATGAAAAGTGAGGTATCTAGTTTTGTTACGAGGTGTTACACCTATCAGCATGTGAAAGAGGAACATCAATGACCAGCCATGATTTTATATCATTTAATTATTCCAACTTGGAAATGATATGATGTAATAATGGATTTCATGACTAGTTTACTAAGGTCTCCCTGAGGTAATGATGCTGCGTGGGTTGTTGTTGACGGGATAAAAAAGGTTGATCATTTGTTATCGATCAAGGATTCCTTCGATGTTAATGTTCTTGGAAGGTTGTATATCCATGAGATAATACAACATCATAGGTTCTCATGCAATATAATTTCAAATAGGTGTTCCCACTTTACATCTCGTTTCCTATAGAGTTTTCAGGGGGCACTAGGTGCATAGGTGCTTCTGAGCACAGTCCACCACCCTTTGACTGATGTCCAATCAGAGTGTATTATACAAGTTCTAGAGAACAGGATGATATAATGTGTCCTAGATTTTGGGTGATCTTGGGAGAGACACATTCATCTAGATGTGTTCTCTTATAATAATAATTATCAGGAAACGATACAGATGTGTCCTTACGAGGCTTTGTACGGTAGGCTATGCCAATCACCCTTGTGATGGCTAGAGGCAGGTGAGGTAGCTTTACTGGGACCTTGTCTCATGAAAAATAATTATGAGTAGATCTAGTTGATTCAAAAGTATACGGCTACTGCACAATCTTGATAGAAATCTTATGTCAATTACCGTATATGACCTCTATAGTTTAAGGTCAAGGATCAGGTCTTTTTATGTGTTTCACTAAGGTTGGGACATAGAAGGACCATGATATGGGGTAAGCTTTCTCCACTATATGTTGGGACATTCATGATTCTTGAGAGAGTAAGATCAGAAGGCTATTAGTTTTAGTTTCCTTAGAGGTACTGAGCCATACATGACGTCTTCCACATATCACAACTATGCCATTATAATTTGGACCCATCTAACGCTTTTCAACCTGAGGAGGATGAGCTACAATTTGATTCATCCTTCAAGGATCATCTAATTAGTATTGTTGATAGAATAATTAAGGTTATACAAGGCTAGTCAGTTCCTCTAGTACAGGTTCTATGGAAGTAAGACTATTCACATGACGATACTTAAGAGCGGGAGGCTGACATACGTGCTCAGTGAAAAGAGTTTTTTCCAATGGACTTGACTACCCTTGAGAGGGATATTCAGGGAATATTTGAATTAAGGGGGGAAGATTGTAAGATCCTAGGTTTTTCATGAGGTATGAATCTTTTACATTATTTTTTGGATTAGACCCTAAGCTGGGCCATGGGATGGTTGGGTTGTTTCTGGGAAATAATAGGCAAGAAAGTTGTGTACCGGTTGCAGGCCAATTACACGATGTGTAATAGGATTACACACTGTGTAATCCGATTTCATAACATGTAATGGTTTTTCTAGGACCTTTCATAATGTGTAAGGGTTTTACCCCATTAATGGAAAACCGAGCATTACACACCATGTAATGAAATTACTTGTCATGTAATTTCCTGACTATGTTTTTTAAAAATAGAGGTAGGGACCTCTATTTGTTGGATGAAAGCCTTTTTTCTTTCTTTTGAAGCCTAAAAACTTTCTTATCTAGATTTTCAGATCTAGCGCCCATTTGGATTCCATTTCATTCCCTGTCATTTTTGTTGGAACCACGACAGTATGATATTGATTCCTTTTTAGCCATTCTTGATTCTTTAGAACAACAGTTGCATTGTTTGGATTTAGGTTTTTATGCCCTAATTTCTTATTCTTTAGATTTATTCCCAACCAGGATGAATTAGGACTTGATACTATATTAGAACTCCACTAATGAGATAAGGTAGGTGGTCTATACTTTTCGTTCATCTTTAATTCTTTATAGAGCTATTGACCTTTTTTCTGCCCGCTGGACATTTTAGCGTGAGCCCGATTTTAAAGTGTTAAATCTGAAATAGAAGAGGTAGGACCTGTTTGGGACTCCCTTAGGTTCTTTGAGATACGTTTTTGATTCCTAACCCATCCAAAGGACACCCATGGGGTGCACCATGCCTTTAATTTGGTTTTTACCATTGATGATCTACCCATGGGGTGTGACCTCGAGTTTTCCTAGTTTAAGGATGCTCGGTTGTACTTAAATGAGGCCAAATAACATACATAGGAGATATCCTTCCACCTTACCTTGTGTTATTATAATATTCCATACCTAACTTGATTAAATATGTAAATGGAACTTTTCAAATGAGTGGGTATACACATTGGATATTTTTAGATTGCTTAAATAGTTTTGTTGGTAATTGTGATTAATGGTGGATATACCGATGTGATGTGTTAAATGGAAATTGGTGATAAGTTGGTGGGTATATCCATGTGACATGATTAAATGAAAGTGGAGTACATGAGTGGGTATAGTCATGAGATGTAATGGTTTAAATGAGTGGTTATAATCATTGAATTATTTTGAATGTAATTGTTTATATGAGTGGGTAGACTCATATGGTTTGAAATTGTTAAAGGCATAGAATGATTAATTATTTTCATAGATTCCATGAATGGGTCTCCATGGATCTAGAATGCAGTAGTGGACACCTTGGCTGATTATGCACCTTTGGTCTTTATTACATGAGATTCCTTAGGCTTTGTAACCCCTTGGATTCAGCTATAATGGACTCACATAGGACATATTGGTACACATGCTCCTAGGATTCCAACCAGTTCCTATGCCATGTTTCCATCGAGATTCTCCTGAGAATCAAAGAGGATGCCTTGGTCTTCATCACCAAAGATCCGGCCCTTCATGATCTACACATCATTATACGGCATGACTGTGGGATATATGATTGTGGTTGTACGACAAGGTAGTGGGGTTTTGATATATTTTTTTATATGATAAGGACATTTGGACATGATATGGATGGTTATCTGGAAAGGCTATATTGTTTGTTTATATAACTTGTAGATGCCTTGTTAGGAGATGGAACTTGTTGCAGGAAGCAACAAGAGGTTGTTTAGTATTACTTGTTTGCAGTAGTTACATGCCTTGGGCTTTCACACTTACATTACTACATACTTTCACATGTTTAGAATATTTCATATTACTTCTTAGAACTGTATAGATATTTAGGTGGGAACCTACTGGGATGTTTATCTCATGTCCTATTTGGGCCTCCTTGGGGACCCAAACAAATTATATAGTTATAGGTGATAGTAGGGGAAATCTACGGAAAACTATTTTTTGGTCATTGTTTTAGAGCATGGGATCATAGGAAAAAAATGAGGCTTGCGATGCTACGGGGGCACTTATCGGTCATTTTGAATTTTTGATACTTGTATTTTATTATATTTCTATGTACCTATTTTGGAAATTTTCTAGATATATGTTTCATCTGCATCATGGTATATGAGAAACTTCTATCTTTTTACATATTCGTGTCTTTCTTGTATGCTTAATCTATTTTCAGCTTATTGTATCTACATCCACTATTTAATGTGATTGACATCCATTGTGATTAATTATGGTAATGTGGGTATAGTCTCCCAAATGACTCACCTAGTCCCTAACTGCTAGTCCTAAGCCTCTGGAATTTGGGAAGATATGCTTGAGGCCATGTAGCCAACCAGGCTTGGGGTACAGTTGAGTGACATCCAGGTTCAGGATGTTACATTTGTACAATGATTCAATGATTTCATTTCAAAATTCATTGATGTCATATGAAGATATAATATGATGTTGTGAATGTATGTACTATATCATATTTATGTTAAATAATGGGACAACCACCATTATTTTATTTTTGAAGTGTATGTGTAATGTCAATCTGATGTGAAGTCTGGTCAGAATGGCTTGGTAAATAGTTTTTAATGGTACCGAAGCCTTTAAAAACACATTTTGGGGGGTAATAATCCGGAAAATGATGTCATATTTCCATGAAATCATAGAAAAATTACCATTGATTTATTTTTGAAATGTAGGAATAGACATAACATAATTTTAAGTTACAGTTTTTCGAGGATGACATTAAATGGATTTTTAGTGTTTTAAAACACATAAATCTATGTGTAATGGTAAAACCCATAGAAAAGTAATCCACATTGACATGAAATCAAGGGAAACCCACTGTTGAGTTAGTTTTGATGTATAAACATTGACAACATGTCAATCCGACCAGTGTTGTGGCCAGAAGGGCTTAATAAATAGTTTTTTAAAGGTATCAAAGCCTTTAAAAACATGTGATGGGGGGTCAAAAAAAGGGAAAAGTCATCGAATTACCATGAAATAAAAGTAAAACAACTATATATTGATTTTTGAAATGTATGATCTAAGGAAACATCATTTCAAGCTACAGTTTTCCTAGGATACATATAAACACATTTTCAGTGTTTTAAAACACTAAAACATGCATGTAATGGTCAAAACCGTAGAATTTGACCTCAAATTGACATGAAATCATGGTAAATCTATATTTCAGTTATTTTTTATGTTTACACATAGAAAAACATCAATATAATGTGTAGTGTGATCACAATAGGTCAGTAAATAGTTTTTAAATGTTCTAAGCCTTTAAAAACAAGGATCATGGGGTCAAAACCAAGAAAACATCAAATAACTTCTATGAAATCGTAGTAAAATGACCAAATAATTATTTTTTAAATTTAATAATTGATGACACATTATTTTTACTTATGGTTTGCCTATGTTTTCTATAACATATTTTTAGTGTTTTGAAAAACTAAAATATGTGTTTAATAGTCAAAACAATAGAAAAGGACTACAGATTGATGTGAAATCATGGTAAAACCACCATTAAGTTACTTTAGAAATTTAATTGTAGAAAACATGTCAATCCGGTTTGTTTTGTGGTCAAAATGGATTGATAAATAGTTTTTAAATGTATCAAAGCCTTTAAAAATGTGTTTGGGGGGGGGGGGAAACTAGTTAAACATCCTCAGATTACCATAAAATCAGAAGAAAATGACCATATATTTCTTTTTGCAATTTAGGAATCGAAGTAATGTCATTTCAAGTTAGTTTTTTCCTAGGATGCCCGTAAATAGGTTTTTAGTGTTATAAAACACGTAAAGGTGTAGGTAACCATCACAAATACAGAAAAAAACCTCAAATTGATGTGAAATCAAGGGAAAAACACCATTGTGTTATTATTGATTTTTAAGTTTAGAAAACACATCAATTTGGTGTTCAGTGTGGTCACAATGGCTTAGTAAACAGTTTTTAAAGGTATTGAAGCCTTTAAAAGCTTGCATCAGAGGGTTAAGACTTAGAAAACTCATTGGATTGCAATGAAATTAGTGGATAATGACTATAGAATGGTTTTTAAAATTTATGAATTAACTATGCATCATTCAGATTTATAGTTCTCCTAGGATCCCCATAAACACATTTTTAGTGTTTTAAAACACTAGAACATGCGTATAATGGTAAAAACCATAGAAAAAACACTTATATTGAAATGAAACCATGGAAAAAACATGCGTAATTGTTATGGTTTTTATTATAGGTGATAGATGTTAACCGAAGAAAAGAGGTTGACCATTCGAATCAAGACATTATTTATAAGGCAGTTGTGATGGTTCTTAGTTTCTTTGGTATGTTTAAATTTTTTCAATGATTCTATTGTAATTATGATTTATTATGTTTAGTTTTAATTTCTCTCTCTTTTATTACAATTGATGAGATTATGTGGTATGTTTCAATTTATGAGATGATGTGGAGGTATTAGGATGAAACATATGTCATGGGGTCGGAATATATTGGGCATGGGTTATTTTTGGACATATTTTATATGTATATATTGATAAATGAGGTATGGGTTGACTGAGGTAATCAGTTGACTGAGGTTATGATGACTATGAATGTATATGTACATAACTATGGATGTATCTTGTATTATGTATGTATGATGGATTTATTGTGAATTTATGTAATAGTTTATTACATGTGAAAGTTTTTATATTTATATTTTTTATTAAATATTTTTAAAAATTATATTATTAAAAATAATATTGAGAGCTTATTTTTAAGAACCACTTTATAAAAATGAATTTGAATCATAATTAACAGTGGATAATATTAACTACCAATAAACCTAACATCCAATGACATATTTATCGGTTGTTAGGTACATATTCTCTATTTTATTTTCGGGTTTTTTTTTAAAAATCACCGTTATATAAAATGAAAATCATTTCTAAATTCTCAAAAACAAAAATCACATAAAAACCCAGCTCTAAATGAATCAAACTACTATGAAATGACTATCTAACATGAAATGTAAGGATATTTTAGTAACCACCACTAAATAATTAGGAAAAGTTTTAAACTACATCCACTATAAGAAAAAACCACTACTCAGAAAATTATTTTTTTTAGCAAGGAGCCTTTTTTTAAAGGATTTCGTAATGCCTTCACCTTAAATGTCGGGTTCAAACTGGAGTACTACTAGACATCATGTCTTCCTCCCCGCACACAAGATGTTTATGACTAGTAGTGAGGGTCTAAGTCCATCAGTGGGGATACTATACCCATAGTATCAAGTCATAATACAAATAATACATAATAAACAATTTAATAGCAACTAGAGTAATAATGTTGAATCATAAAGATGAGACACATGTCATACAATAAAAAATGGGCTTCTAAAGTGGAAATACAAACTAGAGTAATAATAGGGAGATAAATAAATAAATAAAACATCAGGTCCTCCAGAGTCCATCTCGATATACTACCATCCCCATTCTCATTTTCACAGCCATCATCCACAGGTCCCTTTTCCTTATCCAAATCCCTATACATAAAGTCTGAATGTGCATCGATATTTTTATGTAAGGTGTGAGTAATAAAATTCAGTAGGAGACCACTAATTCATCCGTAACAAGTGTGAGAATCATTAACTAGTGTATTTGGTGATAATAATAAATTAAAAATAAATAATAAAATCTAAAATCACATAGTGAGTATTTGTGCGTTAACCAAGCTGCTACAACCCCCGACTGTACTTGTTGTAACTCCATGTTGAATGGAAAGTCAATATATCGAAAGTAATCAAGATATGGCGACAAGACTAGTGACCATACTTATTGTAATTGTGTGTACATACTACTCGACATCCCCTGAGCTCGAACATTAGACTTCTGCTCCCACAACTCCTCTTGGATCTATCAATACTGCCAAAGGATCTAGAAAAGTGGAACCTTATGATAGTTCCAGGAGTAGACGATCATGTGGTGGTGGGAAATATATTAAAATTTCTTTTAATGTTTATATGCCCAAAACCAAGAGTGAGGAGCTTGGACATCAAATTTTTAATTAATTTATTTAACGTCATAACAAATGATTGCATTATCTTATGAATATTTCGTCATTAATGATGTTAATCATAGGAAAAGACCCTTTCAAATTTCCTTCATTGTGATATGAGGGTCCAAGAATAGAATCCCTCTAGCGAAAATCCACACATGCTCCGTTGATATTCGATAAATGTTAAATGATCTCTTTGTGCTAGTGTGGGGAAAAAATGTATTGAATTGTTCATTCCTGATCACTCATTCTTTAATCTTGAATAAATATCTCAAACATTTATTTTTCTTGATAGGGAGAGATATAGAGGAGTTAAAAGAAAAATCATTATTTGAAACAATTACATATTTTCAATTACCTTCACAAACCCATAATAGTCTATTTATTGAGGAAGATTTTATGTTAGGATATTTTTTTATTGCATTCTAGCCCTTAAAAAATACTAAAACCTTTAACAAACCTCATTCCATAAATTAATAGTATTCTTATTTTTATTCTATGGTGTGCTCCAACTTGAGCATTGAAAAATATTATTTAACCATGTTTTTAATTAATATTATTTATTAGACAAGGTCTTGGTCTATTAAAACTATTCTTTTATTTATTAAACACCTAAATATATATTTAATTTAAATATTTCATTAGTAAATATATATTTTTGATCAATAGAACATAAATAAAATTATACCTCAGTCTTGAGAATAATATTTATTCAATTAATTAAATTCAAATTTTATTTAATCAAGATCATCAGAAACACTTAGTGTTTGACCCTCTATGATTATTTCTAATTGGAATCAAGAGAGCTTCCCTAATGTCCAAAATTACTATCTAAAAATTAGTCAAGGCACCCAAGAGAAATAACTTAATTTTGAAATGATGAACACCAAAAATGAACACACAATATATAATATAATCCATTTATCATAATATCACATCAAGAAGATTGCACATCTATGTCACAAACCTATTTTCATGGTTCATCTTTATTTAAGTATATAAAATATACACATCGTTACACCATGTACAAGGAATTTAATGCAATGGTTCTATTTCAATCAAATGGATGAGATATTAGCTTCCATAAATATAGAAGGGATAAATCCTTCTTTAACTTATTCATTAATGACATGCGAGTCATGACATGAACAATGTAACCTATCTTACCATGAATATATATCTTCATGGTTTTCATCGCAAAATCTAAGTGCATGAGTTATAAAATTCATTAATGATAATTTTAATGTCCAAGTACCATTACACATGCTCGCATATAGAAGTATTTGATGACACCAAAACATGTGGAATTCCTACCAGTGATTCATTCTCATAATCTCCCTTATTCGTGATTACCAATTGAGAACTTCATGATACTAAGACTCATCCTCTTATGAGTGATATCACTTAACATTCTATGAACTATGAGTCCCATCATAGTACATTATCCAAGAGAAGAGCATTCCTTAAGAATATCATCATAACACTTCAAGGTTCTCAACATAATAGAGAACTGATATGACCCTATTAATGTGACATATACTCTAGGACATTATTACATTAGAGTCTTACAGAACAATGGAAAATATGTAATAATATGTTTTATTAATATTCAACACATCGAACATACTTTTAATTATAGTACAAATAGCTAATCCTAGGACACCAACTCCAAGAAACTCCCATGAGGACTAGATCCAACTACCTATAACTTTTAGTCCAATTGTACTCACTTAATAATCATATTTATGGCGAGTAATGATTTTATTCTAGGGGTATGATATATTTTCTTCTTTGGAAATACTACTCACTAAAACCTCACCTCGCTTAAAAAAATCCCTTAAGAGATGATACTTCCAAAGTACATGCTTCGTCCATTGATGTGTACTTGGCTCTTTTACGAGAGACACCACAATAATATTATCACAATAGAGTGTAATAGTATATTTAATATTATATACCAATTCAAGATCTTGGATGATATTTTGCATCCATAATTCTTATTTAGCTACCACAGAAGTCACAATATACTTGGACTCTTCTGTAAAATCTATGACCATAGACTTTTCTGAGCTCTTCCAGCACTCAATACCTCCATTCAAAGTGATTATGTATCTCTTTTGTGAATTCATGTCATCTTGAAAAGTTTGAAAACTATTATTTTCATATCTTTTGATGACTGGTTCCCCATATCCTCCATAAACTATGAACATATCCTCAGTACAGCTCAAATAATTAAAGATACTATTGACTGCCATCTAATAGTGGTCAACTGGATCATCTTGATATCTTATAAGTGCACTTGATGCAAAGGAAGCTTCTATCATAGTACATATCATAATATACATGAATTTCCCAATCACTGATGCATATGTAATCCTTTCCATTCTATTTATTTCCCCATGTATCTGAGGAAAAATTTTCCTGTAAGGATGAATGCCATGTGACATTGGAAACAATCCCCTCTTGGATTTTTCCATACCAAATCTCTAATGTATCTTATCAATGTATGTAATTTGAATTAGTCTGAGCAACTTCTTGGATCTGTCATAATAGATCTTGATTTGAAATATATATGATGTCTCACCCAAGTCCTTCATAGAGAAGCATTTATTCAACCACATCTTAAAAAACTGTAAGACTGGTATTTGATTTCCTATAAGTAATATGTCATCAATATATACTATAAAGAAAATGAATGAAATCCCACTAAATTGTTTGTAGACACAAGGATCACACTCATTCTTTATGAAACCACATTCTATTATAGATTCATCAAAATGAATGTTCCATATCCTAGATACTTGATTTAATCCACAAATGGATTATTTTTCAATTTGTATATATTTTCATCCTTTGGAGTCACAAACCCTTCAGGTTGTTTTATATCAACATCTTCCTGATGGATCCCATTAAGTAAGGCAGTTTTGACATCCATTTCTCAAATCCCATAGTCACAGTATGCCTCAATTTCAAGTATAATTATGATGGATCTCAACATTACAACTGGTTAAAAGGTTTTATCTCAGTTAATTTCTTGATGCTATTTCAATACATTTACAACTATTCATACTATATAGGTACTGACTTTTCCTTCAATATCTAGTTTCTTATTGAATACCCACTTGCAACCAATGGGTTTTACATACGTTGTTGTGTCTACCAAAATACAGACTTGATTTTGGAAGATAGAATCCATTTTAGAATTGATGGATTATTTTCACATGGAAACATCTATGCCACTTAATTATTCCTTTTAGGTTATAATATCATTATTATAAACTAATAAGTAGTCACTATTCATGGTGACAAGAAAACCATATCATTATGGTTCTCTACCCTCTCTTGTACTCCCACCCACTACTTGTGTCTCTAGATTAGTTTCTTCTTACATGGGGATTTATTGAACCTGTTCCTATGACAAGCCTCATGTACCTTGAGTCTCAACTTCATCTAATTCTATCTCCATCCCACTATAAATTTTAGAGATGTTTTCCCTCTCAAGTAATCTATAATTTCTTTCCACTATTATTATTTTTCTAAGGGTTCATATTGGTAATATCCCATTGTTTCTTTGAGTTATCCTATAAATTCACATTCTAAACATCAAGGTTAATGTTTCTTCCTAAAATAGGCCATAAAAACACTTTACAAACCAAAAAATACAATAATGATAACATAGGTTTCATTTCATTTCATAAATGGTATGGTATACTGAATAACCTTGGTGATGTTTTTTTTAAAAAAAGTTTTGTATTTGTAATGAACTAATCTTTTGAAAAATAATGATTTTTGAAAAACTCGTGAAAGTTTTTAAACATTCAAACCTAAACATAAATAAAAAAGTTTTGTTTTAGAGAAATTTGTTTTCTAGACACAGATAATCAGACAAGGCAGAACCAAACACAAAGTATCAAACTGTGTAGCACTGATTGGATAAGCTGTAAGAATAATAATGTTTTTGATCAGAAACATCATTGGTCTTAGATCCAATAGCATGAAGTTCATGTTTAATTCGACTCAGTGTTGGTTATAATGTCAGAATGTTGTTGACGAGTTTGAATGAAGATGGTCATTGTAGGAGTTAGAAAGCTTTAAACTTTCTAACCTTTTGTCAGATGATGATTTTATAGTTTTTAATTCTCAAATATCATAAATTGTCTATAATAATTGTGATACAATACTTATGAAGAAATGGGGGAGAATATGTGAAACCATTCATATTGTGTTTTGGTTGAAAAGAAACAAGGTTTTGAAAGTAATAGAAGTCATAACAATTTCCTATGTAAGTCAGAAAGAGTTTTTCCAATCTTGAAGTTATCATAAATCATGAAAATTCTCATGAAAAAAGATTTTGGAGAAATTGAGGAATCCTAAATATTTTCTTAGATATAGGAATCAAGAAAATGTTTGCATCAGATTTAGAAGTAATGAGCACAAAATTTTTTAGAAGTATGAATGAGTTATAGCTAGTGAGGTTTAAAGAATTTCAAAGTTGCAGAATGGTGTTTCCATTGTAATGAGAATTCCATTGTTATGAAGATTCTATAAGACTAAAGCTAAGGATGTTCCATCAGACTAACTATGAGGAGGAAATTCAATCAGACTGACTCTGAAGAGGAAATTCAATCATAATAACTTTTAGAAGGAAATTCAATCAAGATTTCCTTTGAGAACAAAAGTCAATTAGACCAACTCTATGAAAAAATTCAACCAGACTAACTAGGATGAGGAATGTCAATTCAGAATGAGATGAGGAAGTTCCCTCATATGAGTTGAGGAAGTTCCATCTTAATGAGATAAGTAAGATACATCATAATGAGATAATAATGTTCCATCATACTGAATAAAATTTAGGAAGTCTGATGATTATAATTAGAAATAAAACTCAATAAGATTTCAACATATTTGTGAAGTGTTTAAGTGGTCAAAATTCAATTACAAGTATGCGTAGATCTTGATGTTTTTTAATTTAATTAATTAGGAAATGTTTTCCAGTTTCTTGACTTTGTCTTTCTGGGATTCCTGTTAACAGAATCACAATACATTCGTACATTACATCTTTTTTATGTGATTGGAAAAGGTGGAGCACTTTAAGATTCATGTCAAAGTTCTCTTTTTGGACTGATACCTCCTTATAATGATGGACATATTTATGTTTTATTTACCGGACTAAGGAATATCTGACTGAGAATTTGAGAAGAGTTTGAGTAATATATATTGAGAATTAGTTCTTCGTAATGTTTCCATCAGACTAAATTCATTGGACTAACTCCATTGAAACCATCCACATCGGAATGAGAGAATCAGGCCTTGCCACAGCAGACTAAGGATTCCAAAAAGAGAATTTGTGGTGAAGATTCTAGAAAGACTTTATTATTTAATTTTGGCTCAATTGTTTGTAATGAAATTTTTATGGTGATGGGAGTGAGTATAATAATTTCAAATAAGACATAGAAGCTATCTAGCAGGAGTTGGCACAAGTTCTATTCACTTATTCATTATAGAGAATTTATATAGGCCCACAAGAGTGGCTATGTAAAGGATGTAGGTTCTCACACTGAGGAAAAACCCTTTAAATATAACGTGATTTACCTGATTTCCTACATTTCCATGCATGTGTATTTACTAAAAGAAAATAAGGATATAAACATTAAAGGTTTCAAGGGTTATGTTTTTTAAAAGCATTGCAACTTATAAAAGTGACCAAATGATTGAAACCCCTTTTATGTTGTTATTTAATCCTTTGAAACTTTAATTGGTATCATAGGGAAGGTTACCTTATTTAATCCGTATCATGGATAATATCATTTCTATAAATAGTAGAGTAATTATTACATTTGATGGAAAAATTTATTATGGATGGAGAAATTAGAAGATTCTTTGTCTCCTATATTTTTTCCTAGAAGTTTTTGATGCTAATACAATTGGTTTTACACCTATTATGAAATATTCTCCTATGTTTTTTACTAATAAAATAAATATAGGTGTTGATTGAAAGGTTATAAATTATATTCTTATATCCTTATCAGAAAATGGTTATATGAAGGTGATGGGTTTCAGAACATCAATGTGTATGTGGGATATGATGGAAACTATATTCAATGGGAATACTATTGTGAAGGAAGAGAAGATAGAAATTTTGTATAGTAAGTATTATTACATTAGAATTAGTGATGAAGAATCCATTGATTAATACTATATGAGAGTAAATGAAATTTTTTGTGTAAGATGTCGACCTTTCCTGAAGATGACTCAAGATTAATTTCAGTTATTTATTTTTTTCTTGTTTGAGTATACATGGGTTGGGTTTTACCATGGGGTTTGTTTGGGAGAAAATTTGAGAAAATTGGAAGGGAGAAGAGAAATTCATGTTTGGCCCATGGTTTTCCCTAACCATGTTCCCAACCCATCAAACCGTGCAACACTAGATAAAGGAATTTCACGGTTAGCAGACGATTTTTAAAACCATGCACCCTCTTAGGAGAAACTGTGCACCCCCATAATAGAGGTGCATGGTTAGGCTCGTAGTTAGGGGAAACCATACACCCCTTCCCAATTAACCATGCACTACCTTTTAAATAACCCAAAAATTATATTTTTAATCAGTCAAAACCCCATTTTAACTTTTTTTCGACCCCTATTCAACCCTAGATGATATTTCATGATTTTGGAGCCTCCTAGATGGATTAAAAGTCTTCATGACCTCCATTATTTGTGATTCAAAGACTATATCAAAAATTTTAACCCTTCTTAGTAAGAGGAACTCATCTCACTTGGTTTCTCATTCCTTCTCCATTCTTCTCCTATTTTAGATAGGGTTTGTTATTTTTATTTTGATTGGATATATACCTTATTATTTTGATCTAGATATATTATTATAGATATATATATATATATAGATTTAAGAGATATTTATTTGTTCAATCTTGATTTAGGGTTTTAGATTTAGATCCTGTTCTATGTCGTTGTGTTGCTCAAATTTTGGGGATTTCTGTTGGACGACCGCTTTTCAACGAATCGAGTTAGTTGGTATATAATCCAAATCCAAAAGACTTTATTTAAATTCTGTATATGTTATTATTAAAATTTCTATTAGAATTTTGGAAATTGTGTTTCTGACTAAATTAATTAATTTGGTGAATTAATTAATTCAGGAAATGTGAAATTGGGGATTTTGGAAATTATAGATTGAGATAATTAATTGTAGAATTAATTGTGAGATATTCATATTTGAGTATTGAAATAATTAATTTTATGATTAATTATGATCTATTAAACTTGTTATTTAGATAATTAATTGTGTAATTAGTTATGGAATTTTCAGTTTTTCGATATTTATTAATTAATTGAAGAATTAATTATTGGGATTGATGTACTCAATTAAATGGGGAATTAGTTAAGGGTATTATTGTGATAAACTAATAGTTGAATTAGTATTGAAATTTGTGGGGTTCGTTAAATGTTTAATCAACTAATATAATTTATGTTATTAATTAATTGTAGAATTAATTAATTTAAATGATGTGGTTAATTAATTTTTGAACTAATTGATGTTATTTATGTGATTAGTTAATTATTGAATTAAATAATGGAATATTTGTGTTTAAATATTTTTTGAATTATTAATTGAATTTATTTGGATGTTTAGCTATTGAATTAATTATGTGTTATGAATGCTAACATGGCAATTTAGTTTAGAATTAAATAATGGGAACATGTTCATTCTAATGTGTAAGTTATGACTGGTAACATAGTTATTTAGTTGTGAAATAAAGAATGGGGACATGATCATTATAATGTGTAAGGTATGAATGGTATCATGGTAATTTATCTGTGAATTAAATAATGGGAACATGGTCATTCTATTGTGTGATTTATTAATGGTAACATGGGAACTCATGTTTGAATTAAAAAATGGTATGAATGACATTATGAGATAAGATATTCATCGGACATACGTCAGGACCCAGTATGAGAAAAAGTAGGTATTGAATGGTAAAAATAGAATTATGATATATGAAATCCATTATACATATTTCAGGCTTCAGAATGAGCCAAAGCAAGCATTAAGTTACGAGTGTCTATTAGAGTTCGGGGGTTTATGTTGTTAAATAAATAATAGTTGATAATGTGATAACTATTTACATATGAATTGAAATTATGTATTTATACAACTACATACACTTTCTATTAACTATATATTGTTTTATACACTATTGGTGGTGGCTTACTGAGCTGTACTCACACCCAAAATGGGCTGCCTTATTAGTACCCAAATAGACTTTTTGTTTTTTAGATACATTAAGGGAGAAATCTCATTGATATAAGGATGATATGGGATAGAGCATGGATGAGGGAACTAGAAATGATTCGGGACCCAATTAGGGGTGTCATCAGTGTATTTATTTTGTGTTTAATTTTAGACACTTGACACGTACATTGGATGGAATATTTTCTTCTTTAGTTTTGATATTGTATTTCCACTTTTATCCATCTCGTGATACCGATTATTTCAGGTTATGATTACATGTTATTTAGTTATTGTTTCGTATTTTCTTCTAGTGTATTGAATCTAATAAAAGGGGGTATAGTCTCCCCATTATCGATATTTCAGACCCTCACTTCTATTCGGTATCCTCTAGAATATGGGGAGGCACACCTGGGGTCATGTGACTGACCGACTCGAGGCACCGATGTGTGGCACCTGGGTTAGGACATTACAAAGTGGTATCGGAGTCCATTTTTCTTTTCTTTCTTATTTTGTATTACTACTTGGTAAAGGTAGACATGAAACTAGAAATAGTCAGGAATTGGTTATGATCTCATGAAAGGGAGTAGCTAACCCATATATGGTGGAGAAACCAAGTACCCAGGGTGGGATTTTTTGTTGATACCCGAAGCTTGACGTACATGGACATTACATTACATTTGCGGAATACTTAGTACATAACAAAAACACACACTAAAGGATCGTAATAGTTTAGTGTCTTTGGAAACTCGGAACGTAATCTTATAATCGTGGTGAAAGTTCTTCAATATCTCCCATAAAGGTCATCCCTTTTTTCTACCTAAAACCTTTCTTTATATCCTGGGGAAAAGAAAACATAAAAGGGTGAGCTCAGATGATCAGTAAGGGTAAACAAAAGAAAAATCAATCACATCATATACATAGCTTTTGGAAATCTTAACCTGCAAAAGAGCTCATAATATCATAACATGGGATATATCATAGAAGTGAAATGTAATCCCAATAATCATAACTAAAAACATGAAACTTTGTGGAATACACACATAATCATAGAAAATCATTTCTTGTTAGTCAAGACTCATTTCCAAGACTATCTTAGTGGACAAAGTCCCTTTCTGAATCGAGTAACCCTCGTTTCAGTCCTGTTTCACTGAACCGGTATAACCTACCATTTCAGCCATGTCTATCTCATGAGATATAAAATCTTTACCCAATGCATTGGAGGGAGATATAGGTCCCACCCATCTCATAATGATACCATTCTTATGTGTGCCACAAAATCATAAATCATACATCATTTCATAACCCATGTAATAAAAATGGGATTCTTAAAACAACATGACATCATAAAACCATTCATATAAGATAAAGGAGTTCATAAACATAATTCCATCACAACATAGTCAAATCAATGTAAAAATATGGATAGAAACATAACCCTTTATTTTCTTAGATGGAAAATAATTTTGATAAAACACTTGAAATGAATTCTTGAGGAAAATATCCTTTCTTCTTCAAAATCAATTTCTTTTCACAAAACATCATGCAATTTTAAAAGAAAGAGATTTTATTAAAAATAGTCATGAAATCTTTTGGAGGAAGCTTCATGAAAATAAGGCTTTATAAAACAGTAGAAATCCGTTCGTGCCGTATAAGTTAAAAAAAACATTCTTCGTACTTTTGTCGGAAAAGTCAAAAAGTACCTCGTATGACAAAAGATTCCTTTCATAGATATTACTAAAAACTCACCGAAGGGTAAAAATGGATTTAAACAATTGTAGGTGGATGGAAATAATATTACATATTGATGAAACATGGATGTGGATGATAAAATACACCCCAGTAAATACTTATTAATAAACAATCTCGGATAAAAATGAGATTGTGATATTTCCCTTACCTTAGGTCCAATTTGCTTCGTATGTGTCCGAACCTCCTGTATATTGATTTAAATAATGTCATTGACTTATTACAGAATCATATTCATTGTTATGATATCATATATGGTTCAATTATGTCATTATATTACCCGTTCTTTTGTAAATTCCATGTTAAAGAAGCGTTTTGGGTAAAATCGTTTCATTTATCGTAGGTGTTTTGAATTGTTGTTCTTGACATTATTATTACTTATATCATGATTTACTTACTTCCAGAATATAAAATATGACTTATATATCATATATATTCAGTATATATATATATATAATAGATAGATAAATAAAATGAAAAACACCGTTCATGGAGACGGTAGTCCGTACGTACGCATGAACGCTGTTTTTCTTTCCTTATTGTCTTGAAATGGAAGTAAGTAGATGACATACATATGTATATATATACATAAATACAGTAGCTTTATAATGTCATATATTTCATTATTATTTCTTATATATACATTATAATCATTCTTAAATGGTTAACATGGAGAATGAATCTCATCGCGTCGTGGAGACGGTAGTCCGTACGTACGCACGAGCGATGATATCATTTCTATAAATATTGAATTGAATTGGAGTGGATTATACAATATATCAGAATCAATATGATGTTGTAATAACTATGTATAGTTATTCTTTACACCGTTATACCCATCCATGTAAGGTGGTGGTGGAAAATAGATTACACCACGGCGTGGAGACGGTATTCCGTACGTACGCACGCACAGTGATTTCTTTTTCCGTAGGATGGATAGATGGTGAAATAGGGTTGTTTCATACTTATAATAACATATCAGTATATGAGTGATACTGATGTTATTACTTCATAATGAAACAACCTAATAAGAAGAAATGGAATAAGAAATAAAGATGAAAGAATTGGTAACGGTAATTACCTCTTCTTTGAAGCGCTTATTTGAGACCTCCTCTTAGGGCAATAAAATTGGTCTTTGAGGAAGACCAGAACCTCTAGGATGTTTCTAGGGAAGTGGAGAAGAGATTTTGGCAGGGGTTGGCCGAGCTTGAGTGCTCAAATTGGTGTGAGGAGGAGGGGGAGGAGGTGTCCTTTTATAAGGGAGGAGAGGGGCACCTTAGGAATATCTCAAAATATTATTTTATATTAAAGTCAAAATCGGTTTATAATGGTTCCAAAGGGTCTTATTTCGAAGATAAAGTGGGGATGGGTCGAAAGCCTATCAACCAATAGGATTTAGACAAGTTTAGGTTATTATTTTAACCTTATCAATTAGATTTAACTCTAAGTTAAATAATTTAACTTTTACCGTGTCTTTTTTTTTTCTTTCACTATATGGTTAATACACTTACTATAACATGCCAAACGAACCCCAAATTGTTTATTATTAATATATATATCCTTATCTAAGTCATTTGGCCGAACCTTAGATTTTTAGGAATAAAATAACAATTAATAATATAATATTTGATTTAAAAACTATTTTGTGTCAATTTTGACACTATTTGATATATGATTTTTTTTGAAAGTCATAACAGAATTATATGTTCGAACCAAGTTGATTAAATCAACACTAATACATCATAGTAACCTAGAAAATTAGTTTAATTCATAAAAAGTCTTAAATTACATTCATTTGAGCATTTATAACATCAATTATGTTAATATTTCCTTAAAAGGGTAATTACTGCATCATCGTTGTGTCATAAATAAATTAATTTATTTAAAGTCTAAAAAATTATAAATAAAATATCATTATGTAGGAAATCTTTTTAGATTTCTAATGAATATTTATAGTCGAATTTATCTTATGTATAACCCCATATTAAAAATGTTGTAGTAAATAAACTTTGATTTTAACTCTTTTAACTCTTCATTGAATTAAATAATAATAAATGTCCTAATCTAATCCAAGTGGGCCTAAATGGTCATATTATATTCATAAGGTTGTTTTTGGCCGAATTACACTTATCCAATAGAATTAGGACATGTGTTAGGGTAATATTAATATCATTCTTACCCTTAATTACCCTATTTACTTTTAACCGTGGTAAATAAAAGTAAAAAGTTACTATTCACCAAAAATTATTTTCATCTCATTGAACCACATTTTACTTACTGACATCAACCGTGTCTCTCGGATTTTTGAAATTCCATTCACAGAAGTGGTAAAATTAAGTTTTATGTAAAATTCAGTTTTTTAACTACCACTTAGTAGTTTCACTATTCATCAAAAAATGAAGGTTTTCAGAAAAATGCCAAAATTTCATCCTAAGCTATATTTCATATTCCGAATTCAAAAATGAAGTCTATTTTACCAAATTCATAACATAGAAGTTTCATTAATTAATTTTATAATTAAATCCCGCTGTTTAAAACAAATAGCGTGTTTTTAAGAAACAATATCTATCAAAAGATTGACACTTGTTTATGTCTGGTTTAAATGTGCAATTACATCCAATGACCAACATTGTATTAAATTGTAAAAATATATTCTAAATATACTTTAAAACTACTCCAATTAATAATTTATCACTATTAATTATTTCGATTAAAAAAGTTGTTTTTTAATTATAATTTAGTAATTTTCACTATTCATCAGAATATGAAAGTTATCCGAAATGTACCAAAATTTCACCTTAGGCTAAATTCGATACTCTGAATCCAAAAATGAAGTTCATTTTGAAAAATAAGATTTACAGAATTTTAAAAAGTGGTTATTACTATTCATACCGGCTAGTTTTAATAATATTTTAATAGCATATCGTTGTTTAGTGAAACTCGGTATTGCGTATTACACACGCTATCGAGGAAGGTCGCGATTGCGTGTAATGCAAGGCAAGTCAAGGATGCGTGTTGTGCAAGCTCCTTTTGGTGTAGCGTACAACACAATACATTAAAAAGAATATTTTTTTTAAATCTTGGGCTGTTACATTCTACCCCCCTTAAAATGAATTTCGCCCTCGAAATTCGTCGGGGTTATAAATTGTTTACTATTTGAAAGTTTCTTTGATAGAAACCCACATCGTAAAAAGGAATACCAAAACTTGGCTTTAAAAACTAAAGTATGAAATGTAACGATTACCCAAATAAACTAATCACTGGGTTTCCACATCGGTGAAAATATGGATATGGAAGAGAAATCTAACCATCATGTTCTGATGGAGAGTGGTAGAGAACATGGCTATGGAAAAGCCAACAATCACAAAGCCATAAATTTGTGACGATCTAAGGTACCATCTGATTCATCAGATATAAGATCACTAGGTCAACATTTTTGGTTTTCAAGATCATTTCCCTAAAGTTGAAAATTTGAATTGGAATAAATACTTTCTTTATTTTGGTACAATCTCACTATTGTTCGTGCCTAGAACAATTTCCACTTCATCTCTTAAATAAATGAAGTTGAATTTGTTATTCGTGAAGTGTTAGCAGATCATGTGATAGAATGACGGGTCATTCCATCTGTCTCAAACAAAAGGTTAGCAAAAATTATATACATAAGTCGATCTGTAGTGAGATTAATCATATATAGTTCCTAAAATGGACTTATACTTCATATATCATACTGCTTAATATAATAAAACTAGTTTCTACTAAACAGGGACTTCATGTAGGCCAGTGGTAGGCGATAGAGGCCAGTCGCACTTCGGTTGTGGGTTCGATTCCCATGGCCTTGTCCGAAGCGATGGGCTGTCGCCCGTCCTGCAGGTTCTCCTTTTTCTAAAACTATATTACTATAACATCCCATAAATAATATCGAAAAAACTTCTATCCTTAAACAATACTAACTTATGTCCAACATAATCCATTCCAATCTTTAGTCCTATCCATAATACTGCAGTCCATTCTCATAACATAGTGAAAACGATTACCAGATATTTAATACCATCGTTGATCCCCATATATCATAATATATGTTTTGTTGGTCACATTCCAAATATTCAAAGGCCTTAATCACGTATTCTCTTGAATACCCATTGAACCTTAGTGAAAACATGAATGCTGTCAAAAGTTAATTATATATACTCAAACCATGATATCACTTAGTCCTTCTATCAATCATGATCTCATGAATACAATCAAACATCTCATTATCTTCTTATCCTTTCATTATGCACTTATCATCTACTTTCCAAAATATTTGAATCACTTTTCATAGTTATTGGTACCTTAAAATTATTGAAAACCACAATAGACCAATACTTAAATATTTCAATACACCATAAAAGTACCTCAACAACATTATTCTTGAATACCAAAACACTTCAGTCCATCCACATCAATGATTATCCTGGAATAAGTCCTTCCTTGATTTAGAAGTAACTTTTTAGGTCAGGGCATTGAGTTGGGTAATGCCAATGTTCTCCACAAATAAGACATTGAACTCCATAACAGTCTGTCACTCTATGACCCTTTTCTCCACACAGATAACATCGGTCCCTCCATTTGAGGTATTCTTCAAGGTTCTTCTTCCCTTCTTTAGAAATCTCAATCTTCCTTTCTTTATTCTCCTCAACATGCGAACATGCATAATAGTCTATCTTCCTATTCTTTGAAGAATTAGGCATACCACTAAATTTCACCTTGTTAGTCATATATCGCGATGATTGATTCGGCATAATCACAACATCTTTCTCTCTAGGCATTACACAATTTTGTTGCTCATAGTCACCAATTTGTCCATTGGATTCAATGTTAACTGAATTCCTTTTGGTTCCCTCCATTAACTAAAACACAAAAATAATTTTGTGAGAATCAAAAATCATGCTAGAGAAAACAACATAGTAAAGGGAAAGTATCCTCAATACCTAACTTCTTAGGTTTAATCTAATATCATTACCATAGTTCTAGGAATATATCCTATACGTATACTTATCGTTAGGGACATCCCTAGACATACCTTAGAAATATCTCTAGGGATCTCACTAACGTTTTCACATCCTAGTTTCCAAAGGTTGACTAAACCTTTCCTCTGATACCAACTGTAGAGACCCGAAGCTTGACGTACATGGACATTACATTACATTTTCGGAATACTTAGTACATAACAAAAACACACACTAAAGGATCGTAATAGTTTAGTGTCTTTGGAAACTCGGAACGTAATCTTCTAATCGTGGTGAAAGTTCTTCAATATCTCCCATAAAGGTCATCCCTTTTTTCTACCTAAAACCTTTCTTTATATCCTGGGGAAAAGAAAACATAAAAGGGTGAGCTCAGATGCTCAATAAGGGTAAACAAAAGAAAAATCAATCACATCATATACATAGCTTTTGGAAATCTTAACCTGCAAAAGAGCTCATAATATCATAACATGGGATATATCGTAGAAGTGAAATGTAATCCCAATAATCATAACTTAAAACATGAAACTTTGTGGAATACACACATAATCATAGAAAATCATTTCTTGTTAGTCAAGACTCATTGCCAAGACTATCTTAGTGGACAAAGTCCCTTTCTGAATCGAGTAACCCTCGTTTCAGTCCGGTTTCACTGAACCGGTATAACCTACCATTTCAGCCATGTCTATCTCATGAGATATAAAATCTTTACCCAATGCATTGGAGGGAGATATAGGTCCCACCCATCTCATAATGATACCATTCTTATGTGTGCCACAAAATCATAAATCATACATCATTTCATAACCCATGTAATAAAAATGTGATTCTTAAAACAACATGACATCATAAAACCATTCATATAAGATAAAAGAATTCATAAACATAATTCCATCACAACATAGTCAAATCAATGTAAAAATATGGATAGAAACAGAACCCTTTATTATCTTAGATGGAAAATAATTTTGATAAAACACTTGAAATGAATTCTTGAGGAAAATATCCTTTCTTCTTCAAAATCAATTTCTTTTCACAAAACATCATGCAATTTTAAAAGAAATAGATTTTATTAAAAATAGTCATGAAATCTTTTGGAGGAAGCTTCATGAAAATAAGGCTTTATAAAACAGTAGAAATCCGTTCGTGCCGTATAAGTTAAAAAAAACATTCTTCGTACTTTTGTCGGAAAAGTAAAAAAGTACCTCGTATGACAAAAGATTCCTTTCATAGATATTACTAAAAACTCATCGAAGGGTAAAAATGGATTTAAACAATTGTAGGTGGATGGAAATAATATTACATATTGATGAAACATGGATGTGGATGATAAAATACACCCCAGTAAATACTTATTAATAAACAATCTCGGATAAAAATGAGATTGTGATATTTCCCTTACCTTAGGTCCAATTTGCTTCGTATGTGTCCGAACCTCCTGTATAATGATTTAAATAATGTCATTGACTTATTAAAGAATCATATTCATTGTTATGATATCATATATGGTTCACTTATGACATTATATTACCCGTTCTTTTGTAAATTCCATGTTAAAGAAGCGTTTTGGGTAAAATCGTTTCATTTATCGTAGGTGTTTTGAATTGTTGTTCTTGACATTATTATTACTTATATCATGATTTACTTACTTCCAGAATATAAAATATGATTTATATATCATATATATTCAGTATATATATATATAATAGATAGATAAATAAAATGAAAAACACCGTTCATGGAGACGGTAGTCCGTACGTACGCATGAACGCTGTTTTTCTTTCCTTATTGTCTTGAAATGGAAGTAAGTAGATGACATACATATGTATATATATACATAAATACAGTAGCTTTATAATGTCATATATTTCATTATTATTTCTTATATATACATTATAATCATTCTTAAATGTTTAACATGGAGAATGAATCTCATCGCGTCGTGGAGACGGTAGTCCGTACGTACGCACGAGCGATGATATCATTTCTATAAATATTGAATTGAATTGGAGTGGATTATACAATATATCAGAATCAATATGATGTTGTAATAACTATGTATAGTTATTCTTTACACCTTTATACCCATCCATGTAAGGTGGTGGCGGAAAATAGATTACACCACGGCGTGGAGACGGTATTCCGTACGTACGCACGCGCAGTGATTTCTTTTTCCGTAGGATGGATAGATGGTGAAATAGGGTTGTTTCATACTTATAATAACATATCAGTATATGAGTGATACTGATGTTATTACTTCATAATGAAACAACCTAAGAAGAAGAAATGGAATAAGAAATAAAGATGAAAGAATTGGTAACGGTAATTACCTCTTCTTTGAAGCGCTTCTTTGAGACCTCCTCTTAGGGCACTAAAATTGGTCTTTAAGGAAGACCAGAACCTCTAGGATGTTTCTAGGGAAGTGGAGAAGAGATTTTGTCAGGGTTTGGCCGAGCTTGAGTGCTCAAATTGGTGTGAGGAGGAGGGGGAGGAGGTGTCCTTTTATAAGGGAGGAGAGGGGCACCTTAGGAATATCTCAAAATATTATTTTATATTAAAGTCAAAATAGGTTTATAATGGTTCCAAAGGGTCTTATTTCTAAGATAAAGTGGGGATGGGTCGAAATCCTATCAACCAATAGGATTTAGACAAGTTTAGGTTATTATTTTAACCTTATCAATTAGATTTAACTCTAAGTTAAATAATTTAACTTTTACCGTGTCTTTTTGTTTTCTTTCACTATATGGTTAATACACTTACTATAACCTGCCAAACGAACCCCAAATTGTGTATTATTAATATATATATCCTTATCTAAGTCATTTGGCCGAACCTTAGATTTTTAGGAATAAAATAACAATTAATAATATAATATTTGATTTAAAAACTATTTTGTGTCAATTTTGACACTATTTGATATATGATTTTTTTTGAAAGTCATAACAGAATTATATGTTCGAACCAAGTTGATTAAATCAACACTAATACATCATAGTAACCTAGAAAATTAGTTTAATTCATAAAAAGTCTTAAATTACATTCATTTGAGCATTTATAACATCAATTATGTTAATATTTCCTTAAAAGGGTAATTACTGCATCATCGTTGTGTCATAAATAAATTAATTTATTTAAAGTCTAAAAAATTATAAATAAAATATCATTATGTAGGAAATCTTTTTAGATTTCTAATGAATATTTATAGTCGAATTTATCTTATGTATAACCCCATATTAAAAATGTTTTAGTAAATAAACTTTGATTTTAACTCTTTTAACTCTTCTTTGAATTAAATAATAATAAATGTCCTAATCTAATCCAAGTGGGCCTAAATGGTCATATTATATTAATAAGGTTGTTTTTGGCCGAATTAAACTTATCCAATAGAATTAGGACATGTGTTAGGGTAATATTAATATCATTCTTACCCTTAATTACCCTATTTACTTTTAACCGTGGTAAATAAAAGTAAAAAGTTACTATTCACCAAAAATTACTTTCATCTCATTGAACCACATTTTACTTACTGACATCAACCGTGTCTCTCGGATTTTTGAAATTCCATTCACAGAAGCGGTAAAATTAAGTTTTATGAAAAATTCAGTTTTTTAACTACCACTTAGTAGTTTCACTATTCATCAAAAAATGAAGGTTTTCAGAAAAATGCCAAAATTTCATCCTAAGCTATATTTCATATTCCGAATTCAAAAATGAAGTCTATTTTACCAAATTCATAACATAGAAGTTGCATTAATTAATTTTATAATTAAATCCCGCTGTTTAAAACAAATAGCGTGTTTTTAAGAAACAATATCTATCAAAAGATTGACACTTGTTTATGTCTGGTTTAAATGTGCAATTACATCCAATGACCAACATTGTATTAAATTGTAAAAATATATTCTAAATATACTTTAAAACTACTCCAATTAATAATTTATCACTATTAATTATTTCGATTAAAAAAGTTATTTTTTTATTATAATTTAGTAATTTTCACTATTCATCAGAATATGAAAGTTATCCGAAATGTACCAAAATTTCACCTTAGGCTAAATTCAATACTCCGAATCCAAAAATGAAGTTCATTTTGAAAAATAAGATTTACAGAATTTTAAAAAGTGGTTATTACTATTCATACCGGCTAGTTTTAATAATATTTTAATAGCATATCGTTGTTTAGTGAAACTCGGTATTGCGTATTACACACGCTATCGAGGAAGGTCGCGATTGCGTGTAATGCAAGGCAAGTCAAGGATGCGTGTTGTGCAAGCTCCTTTTGGTGTAGCGTACAACACAATACATTAAAAAGAATATTTTTTTTATTAAATCTTGGGCTGTTACATTGTTGTTATTCCTATTTGCTGTTACAGTTGAATATTATTTCAACATGGGTGACACACATGTTGTGTGTTCTGATTGTTGATGTTAATTTTTTCTAAGTGTTTACTCGTGGACCAGTATGACACAAGATTTTAGTTACATGCATCATTATAGGAACTTAGGGTTATTTTGACATGCATCATTTTAGGCACACATAGAAAAATTGGTTATGTGTAAGTTATTGAACTTGAACTGTTTTTCCTTGCGTGTCAAATTGAAATGAAAATGGAACCTAACATGAAATTGAGAAAGATTGTAGAATGATGTAAGATGAGAATAAATGGGTGTCTAAATGAGAAACATGAATAATTAGAATGTGTTTAACCTTGTTATCTAGGAACAATGAGTAATATTATTAAGGGTAGTGATAACACCTCAGTTTTGACTATGCGGTTGGGTTTGGGGAAATGACTAGTTGTGGAATATTGTATTTTACCTTAAATGTATTAATTTTGTTAAAGGTGTCTTAAGGTACATATTTGTAGTGGTATAGAAATTTCTCTATGACAACGCTTATTAAGAGGATAACATGAGGATATGGAAAGAGATGATCTACCAGTAGTAGGAACTAAGGCATCAATTGTGTCAGGTGAGGAATTCAGGGAGTAGTTCCAAGAGAACATTTCCCACTTTATGAAATTCATGCGAAGAGACCCAGGGCAGGTTATGAAGAGTATGTTTGATCTAAAAATGGAGTAAGAAATTAAGCACCCTCCTACTTTTATTGGAGAGGGTGGACCTGAGAGAGATGATTTCTAGGTTGAATCCATTGATACTATAATTGACGACTTTGAGACTCCTGTAGAGAGGATGGTAATATTGGCTATTTACATGATATGAGGATAAGTGAATCATTGGTGGTATTTTCAGGCATGGACTGTTTAGGATAATGGTATGTTATGGAAGGAATTGTTGGATAAGTTTCTTGAGAACTTCTATCCAGAGATACGAACGTAGGAGAGAGTAGCTGAGTTCATGAGGTTTACATGGGGGAGTATTTATGTGATATACTATATTGGAAACTTTACACATTTGAAACACTTTTCTCTAGAATTGGTAAAGAATGAGATAACTACAGTGAGACATTTTTAGGATAGGCTTAAATGTGAGATTATGTCCCAAGTTAACCATTTCCAGTTAAAGTAGTTTGCTGAGGTGGTGGATAAGGATCTCATAGATATGTGTAACTTGAAGAGGCTTCCAGTGTAGGAAAGGTGGTTCCATTTTCAAGATTAGATGGTACGACTTCTGAGAGTAGGAAGCATTTCTATGAAAACATCAACCAGGGCAATGGGAATCAGAGTACCTAAAAAGAGGGATCAGTTGCATAGAACCTTAATCAAGTGATCTATCACTAGTGTGGTAGATTAGGAAACTTTTGAAGATAGTTACCTCAACCACCCATATAGTTACAGTCTTGCAGAATGATAGGATATCTACAAAAGTTCTACAGGACCCAACGATAGATGAGTAGTAAGGGTATAGCTAGTCAGAATCAGAGTGTAAGAAGCGGATATTCTGCACTATATCAGTCTTGCATCTGGATTTCTACTGGACAAGGTGGTAAAGGTAGTGTATGTGGAGCTTTAGGGTAAGAGTGAACATATTAGTAGTGTAGTGCAGCACATAGGACTTAGACTGCATCACAGGGAAGTGGGGTATGACCGTTGCATTCTATTCACCCTCACATGTGGATATCAAGGCTAGACCATTGACAGTAAGAGGTACTATATTTATAGCTTCAATGATATCTAGTTCCTTATATGATATCGGTGACTATCATTCCGTTATTTCTACAAAACATGTTAATGGTTTGAGCCTGGTGATGGAGTTTGTGAGTGTGGTGTTGATTACAAACACACCTCATGGAGTTCGGTCAAGAGACATTTTTTGTGCAAGGGGTGTTCCCTTGAGGTCGAGTAGTATCGATTTCTATGGGATATTTATATCATAGACATGTCAAGCTTTGAACTAATTATGGGTATGGACTAGTTAGTATCAAATTATCCCCAAATTGATTTTTACCATAAGAGAGTGTCTGTTACATCTCCTAAGGGTTACAAATATATTCACTGTGGATAGTGGGGTATCGAGGCATTCCGAGTAGGGACAATTACTCATCAAATAAGAGAGATCACAACCCAGGTTTCTAGTTTATTTCTAGATGATGGAGGTGTAAAATTAGATGTCTTTCCACACTTAGTGGTTAGGTTTTAGGATGTGTTTACTTAATATTTCTCAAGGATTTCACCTGAGAGAGATGTGGGATTTAGCATTGAGCTCATACAGGGGGAAGAGATGATTTCTATTCCACCATATAGAATGGCACTGAAAGATATTCAATAGCTCAAGACTCAGCTGAAGGAGTTAGTGGATAAGTTATTTAATTATCTGACTATGTCACCTTGGGGTTCACTAGTGTTGTCTGCAAAGAAGGTCTGATAAGCTTTTTTTCTTATGTGATGATTACCAAAAGATGAACCAGATGAATGTGAAGAACAAGTATCCTATCCCCCGTATAGATGACCTATTTGACCAATTGTTATGAGCTTATGTGTTCTCAAAGATTGACTTGAGATTAGGGTATTATAAACTAAAATTTCAGACTTCTAATATACCAAGGGATGAATTTAGAAGCAACAATGGACTATATGATTTCATCATAATATTTCTTGGGTTGACGAACACACCAGTAATGTTTTTGGACTTAATGAAAAAAATCTTTAATCTGTACCTAGATCAGTTTGTGGTTGTGTTTGTGGAAGACATCTTGGTGCACTCCAAGACACATGATTATTATGACCAATATCTTGATATCATCCTAATTACACCAAGGGATAATTGGCTATACATAAAGATATCTAAGTACAATTTTTTGGATCGATCAGGTACACATCTTGGGTAACAACATATCAGAGGAATGTGTGTTGGTATATCTAGAGATGGTTCAGATTGTGGTTTCTTGAGAGCATCCCAAGAGCATGTTTAATATCCATCGATTTCTAGGATTTTATGAATATTATTATAGGTTCATTCAGGATATTTACCGATTAAAAACATTTTTGATGGGGATTGACCAAAAAGGGATAATGTTTTATTAGTTATAAGATTGTGATAACTCTTTCTAGGCAATGACGAAGATTTTGGAATCAGTGACAATATTGATCCTACTCGAGCAAGGTGAGAAGTACACAGTGTATTGTGACGCTTCTAGGATTGTAATTGGAGTTGTGTTGATGCAAGGAGAACAATTTTTGGTTTATGGGTCTTTAAAGATGAGGCCCCATGAATCGAACTACCCTACATATGACCTCAAGTTGGCTATAATGGTTTATGTTTTAAAGTGTTGGGGAAATTATCTATTGGGAAATTTTTTACTATGTATATTGATCATAAGAGATTAAAGTACATATTTTCATAGTGAGACTTGAATATTCGATAACAGAGATGGGTTGAGTTATTGCAGCCATTCAATTTTGAGCCAGCATATATGATTGGAAATGGAAACATTGATGATGATGCTTTGAGCAGGACGACTCAAACTCAGGTGGTTCAGGAGTCTAATGTTGACTGGAATATGATGGATATAATAGATGAGATACACATTTTGGTTTAGGACAGTTAGGATTAGATGACTCTCATAATAGTTACATTAGAGTATACATTTTTGAGATAGATCTAAGATAGGAATTATGTGGATTTATAATGTTTTACCTTGAGGGAATACCTTGAAGGTGGTGAGTCACCTTCTGATTGGAGAATATATGAGGATGATGTCATCTATGTCTGGAATAATGTTGTCATACCTAAATGAATGTGAGACAAGCTGCTGTATGTGTTTCATGCCTCATAGTGGGTGGTACATCCAGGTGTGACCAAAATGCACCGTGAACTACAAATATAGTTTTGATGGTTGGAAATGAAAAAGAAAATAGTAAGGTTTGTGACACGATACTAAACCTATCAGTAGGTGATGGCCGATAAATAATGACCTATAGGTTTACTACAGTCATTGGCCATTATATAATGGAAGTCGAACAAAGTGACCATGGAATTTGTGGTGGTTCTCCCAAGGATGACTTAGAAGAATAATTCTATTTGGGTTATTGTGGATAGACTGAAATAGGTATTGAATTTATTGAATATATGGGATACTTTCTCAGTGGAGAAGTTGGGATATTTGTATGTTTGGTTGATAGTCTGTATGCACGAGGTGCCATAGAATATTGTTTCAGACTTAAAGTTGTTTTTTACTTCATGATTATTATAGGGATTACAGAAGGTTCTTGGTATATAGGTTTTATTCAGTATGAATTTCCACCCACTAATAGATGGGTGGTCAGAGAATACTATAAAAGTTCTTGATGATATGTTGTGAGCTTGTGTTCTAAACTTCAGTGGGTCTTGGTAGAATCACCTAGAACTAGTGGAGTTCACCCATACCAATAGTTATTGGGAAACTATATAGATGGAACCATATGATTCTATTTATAGTAGGCCATGAAGACCACCTTTAGTCTGAATGGAGGTAATTGAGTCTAAGTTTATTGGACCGAGTCTCGTGTAGGACACATTAGAGCATGTACAGTTGATTCAGAAATATATGGATATGAGCCATAGTTGATAAGATTCATACGTTGATAGAAATAAATGACACCTAGAGTTTACAAATGTAACAACCCAATGTTTTTCAATGGAAAATTCCCTTCTTATATTTATGTCATAAAAACACAAAATAATGAACTACTTAGTGATAATTAACCTTTAAACATAAGTTTGTCACTTCTATGTTTTGAATTTTGAAAATCTGACATTCACGTTTGTGTTCAAGACAATTTTTGGAGTCTCATGAAACAAAAATAATTTTTGGTGAATAGTAACCTACCCTTATGAGTAGTAACATACCCTTATTAATAGAAATATGACCCTTATGAATAGTAAATAAGAGTAACATTACCTATGAATAATAAAATAACATTTAGACATCATAGAAAGTGTTACTTTGACCTTAGTAAACGTTTTTGGTATTTTATAAAGTCAAAATAATTAATTATAATTAATTAATAAATTTAAAAGAATATTTATTCCCCTGGAATTTATTCATAAAGTATAGAATCAATTTCTAATAGTTTTTAGATAATTTTATAAGACCCTACGAAATTTTTGAAAGAACTATAAAATCAGTTTTAATCTTAAAAACTTTTTTTAGTAAATTATGATTTTATTTATATATTAAATTAATAATATTTATAAAATTATTTTTGAAAAATAGACTTCATTTTTGGATTCTAAACGTCGAAAAATGGTTGGGGTAAATTTTTGGGATTTTTCTGAGATACTTGAATTTTTGATGAATAGTGGAATCCGATAATTCACAATAAAAGCTAAATAATGTTTTAATTGAGTCATCGATGATGTTATGCTGATGTAAGCCCACTTGGTTGGGGATTACATTATAAAATTACTATTATTATTCATCCATGACTCACTATTTATTTTCTTTGGTGAAAATAATAAACTAATCAATTTTATATTAAGGAAACCCCTCTCCCCTCCACTATAAAAGCCACCCTTCACTCCCTCTTTTCCTCACACCTCTCAAGCACCAAGATTTCTCTAAACTCTACCCAAACTCTTTCCCTAGCTCATCCCCCACGTCTAAAAGTGTCTGGTCTCATCAAAAGACCATGCCTAGCTTCCTTAAAGAGGATCTTAAGGGGGGGATTCTAAAGGTAATTTCTTTCTCTCTTCTCCTTTAATTTCCTTTCAAGTTCAAGTTCCTTTCTTAATCTCTCTTTATCTATATTCATCCAAATTGTTCATTAAATACAGTATTATATATATATTGTAATATTATGATTCTAATGTTATATTATATCACCCCACACCCTTTCCCTCTTCTTTTTATTTTATTAAAGAGAACGTTGTTCATGTGGTGATAATTTATCACCTTCAAAAACAACCTGCTCTCTTCTTCCATTTCTACCTTCAATCTGGTCATGAAACCATTTTTATGGTTGAACCAGAATATTTTATATGTATTATGTTCAATTTTAAGTTCTGGAAATAACCTAGGGCCATATTACTACGTTAAATGTGAAAACGAGTTCGTTGTGATCCAAAAACCGCACAAATTAACCCAAATAATCTTCATTTTATTCTTATCTAATGATTCGTCCACATGGATCTAATATAACTCATTATAAAATAATTAAAGCTTATGTAATATCATTAATTAAATGTAATATCATTTCAGTATGTTTACCCATGATCTACCCAAACATCAATTTAAGAATACAAGTGGACCGCTCAAGAAAACCATAAAAACGAACATCCCCGAACAATGTTTTTAAACTCTATAAGTCATACAAAGGAACATAATATGAAATAATGAAACCATAATGAACCCTATTAATGTATAAAAGGTTCTGTAATTTCTATGTAATGAATATAATGTCATTATATAGGACATTAAAGATAAGGAGGCATTCGAGTACAAGGTAAGAGGAAATCTCGAACCCAATTTTCTTCCTTCGGGTTCTCCCTCTTTCACTCCATTTTTGATATGGTTACTCCTAAAAGATCATTTTTTCATCATTAAAATTACTTTTCTGGGATATACATGTTTGTAACTGGTCTTTATGTCCATCAAAATGTTTTCCAAAAGAACTATTCTTTTAAGATCCCACCTTTTACCTCTCATTCATGGTTGATGGTTCTTGTATCACGTATGTTGTTCCCTTTTTCATTTGGGAACCCAAAGCTTATGAATGTGTTATTATGAGATGAAACCCGTTACTTTCCATGGGTTATTTATGTACATGTTTGATATGTGTTCTTTGTGGCAAGCATGATAATGATAATGTTATGACGTGACGGGTGCGCCCGGAATTATATAGCGCAATATGAATGTTTAAATGTGACGGGTGTGCCCGGAATTATATAGCGCTCCAATGCATTGGGTAAAGTGATGAATCTCATGAGTAAATTTGAAATGATGTGTGAACATGATTCTAGCTTTTTTGACAAGTATGTGTGGTAGTTAACCACTATGACATGATGTTTCATTTTTATGCATTGCCACATTTCAAGTCTTTTACTTATGCTCCTCTCATGATCATGATCTTTTGCCTATGTTATGATTATGATCACCCCATGATATATTATTCTTATCTATCCTCTTACTGGGCTTTTAGTTCACCCCTTTTGATGTATATCCTCAGGTGGCTACATGTACTAAGGAGAGGACAAGTGCCACTAAGAAGCAATAGAAGAAGAAATTAAAGGAATGTTTACGCTTAAAGTTGTATTTGTTATGTATGGTCCTAGTTTTCCCAAGACACTAACCCTCTAGATCCTCCATGTGAAATACTATTGTGTTGTTTATATTTGAAATGATGTAATAGTATAGTAAGAAAAGGCTGGGTCGCTATAGTTGGTATCAGAGGAAAGGTTTAGTTAATTTGGGAATTAGGATTAGTAAACCCTAGAGAAAACCTCTAGCATGAGACTAAGTACAAATATGCACACAAGGATATCTTCCTAGGGATCCCATATGTTATGTTTTTGGTATAATTGTTTAAATGAATATGTTATTCATGACTTTTTTACTTATGTTTTGTTCTATCCTTTTTTATTTTAGAAAATGGTGGGAACCAGGAGAGGTAATAAAGGAGAAGTACCCTCACCTGTTTGTGTAAAGTGAAATTTCGAGGGCGAAATTTTTTAAGGGGGGAAGAATGTAATGACCCAATGTTTTTCAATGGAAAATTCTCTTCTTATATTTATGTCATAAAAACACAAAATAATGAACTACTAACTGATAATTAACCTTTAAACATAAGTTTTTCACTTCTATGTTTGGAATTTTGAAAATCTGACATTCACGTTTGTGTTCAAGACAATTTTTAGTGTCTAATGAAACAAAAATAACTTTTTGGTGAATTTTAACCTACCCTTATGAATAGTAACCTACACTTATGAATAGTAATATGACCCTTATGTATAGTAAATAAGAGTAACATTACCTATGAATAATAAAATAATATTTAGACATTATAGAAACTGATAATTTGACCTTAGTAAACGTTTTTGGTATTTTATAATGTCAAAATAATTAATTATAATTAATTAATTAATTTAAAATAATATTTATTTCCCTGTAATGTATTCATAAAGTATTTAATCAATTTCTAATAGTTTTTAGATAATTTTATAACACCCTACGTAATTTTTGAAAGAACTATAAAATCAGTTTTAATCTTAAAAACTTTTTTTTAGTAAATTATGATTTTATTTAAATATTAAATTAATAATATTTATAAAAGTATTTTTCAAAAATGGACTTCTTTTTTGATTCTACACGTCGAAAAATGGTTGGGGTAAGTTTTTGGGATTTTTCTGAGATACTTGAATTTTTGACGAATAGTGGAATCCGATAATTCACAATAAAAGCTAAATAATGTATTAATTGAGTCATCGATGATGTTCTGCTGATGTAAGACCACTTGGTTCGGGATTACATTATAAAATTACTATTATTTTTCATCCAAGACTCACTATTCCTTGTCTTTGGTGAAATTAATTAACAAATCAATTTTATATTAAGGAAACCCCTCTCCCATCCACTATAAAAGCCACCCTTCACTCCCTCTTTTCCTCACACCTCTCAAGCACCAAGACTTCTCTAAACTCAACCCAAAATCCTTCCCTAGATCATTCCCCACATCCAAAATCTGCTGGTCGCATCAAAAGACCAAGCCTAGCTTCCTTAAGGAGGATCTCAAGAGGAGGATTCCAAAGGTAAATTTTCTCTCTCTTCTCCTTTAATTTCCTTTCAAGTTCATGTTCCTTTCTTGATCTCTCTCTATCTATCTTCATCCAAATTGTTCTGTAAATCCAGTATTATATATATAACGTAATATTAGGATTCTAATGTTATATTATATCACCCCACACCCTTTCCCTCTTCCTTTTATTTTATTAAAGAGAACGTTGTTCATGTGGTGATAATTTATCACCTTCAAAAATAACATGCTCTCTTCTTCCATTTCTACCTTCAATCTGGTCATGAAACCATTTTTATGGTTGAACCAGAATATTTTATATGTATTATGATCTATTTTACGTTCTGGAAATAACCTAGGGCCATATTACTAAGTTAAATGTTTAAACGAGTTCGTTGTGATCCAAAAACCGCACAAATTAACCCAAATAATCTTCATTTAATTCTTATCTAATGATTCATCCACATGGATCTAATATAAATCATTATAAAATCATTAAAGCTTCTGTAATATCATTAATTAAATGTAATATCAGTTCCGGATGTTTAACCATTATCTACCCAAACATCAATTTAAGAATACAAGTGGACCGCTCAAGAAAACCATAAAAATGAACATCCCCAAACAATGTTTTTAAACTCTATAAGTCATCCAAAGGAACATAATATGAAATAATGAAACCATAACAAACCCTATTAATGTATAAAAGGTTATGGAATTTCTAATTAATGAATATAATGTCATTATAAAGGACATTAAAGATAAAGAGGCATTCGAGTACAAGGTAAGGGGAAATCTCGAACCTAATTTTCTTCCTTCGTGTTCCCCCTCTTTCACTCCATTTTTGATATGGTTACTCCTAAAAGATCATTTTTTCATCATTTTCATTACTTTTCTTGGATATACATGTCTATCACTGGTCTTTATGTCCATCAAAATGTTTTCCAAAAGAACTCTTCTTTCAAGATCTCACCTTTTACCTCTCATTCAAGGTTGATGGTTCTTGTATCAAGTATGTTGTTTCCTTTTTATTTTGGGAACCCAAAGCTTATGAATGCGTTATTATGAGATGAAACCCATTCCTTTACATGGTTTATTTATGTACATGTTTGATATGTGTTCTATGTGGAAAGCATGATAATGATAATGTTATGATGTGACGGGTGCCCCCAGAATTATATAGCGCAATATGAATGTTTAAATGTGACGGGTGTGCCCAGAATTATATAGCGCTCCAATGCATTGGGTAAAGTGATGAATCTCATGAGTAAATGTGAAATGATGTGTGAACATGATGCTAGCTTTGTTCACATGTATGTGTGGTAGTTAACCACTATGACATGATGTTTCATTTTTATGCATTGCCACATTTCAAGTCTTTTACTTATGCTCCTCTCATGATCATGATCTTTTGCCTATGTTATGATTATTCTCACCCCATGATGTATTATTCTTATCTATCCTCTTACTGGGCTTTTATCTCACCACTTTTGATGTATATCCTCAAGTGGCTACATGAACTAAGGAGAGGACAAATGCCACTAAGAAGCAATAGAAGAAGAAATTAAATGAATGTTTATGCTTAAATTTGTATTTGTTATGTATGGTCCTAGTTTTCCCAAGAAACTAAACCTCTAGATCCTCCATGTGTAATACTATTATGTTGTTTATCTTTGAAATGTTGTAATAGTACAGTAAGAAAAGGCTAGGTCGCTATAACAAATATTGATCATGTATTCATTTGGGTGTTTCCAAGACTCAATAACTATAGAATACAGAGACAGGGAATCTGGTCACCCATATTTGTTGGACCGTTTGAGGTGGTGGAGAGAATTAGGCTAGTGGTGTACCGATTGGATCTTCCATAGAGATACAATGCTATGTATGATTTTTTATAAGTGTCAAAACTAGGTTGGTATCACCCCAACACATCTAATGTGATCAATATGTATGATGTTGAGATTGAGATAGATTTTAACTGTGAAGAGCATCTAATACGTGTGTTGAATCGTAGTGAGAATGTTTTGCGGGGAATGACAATGCCTATAGTTTGTGTATTGTAGAAAAATGGTAATGTGTGGGAGGATACATGGGAAAGGAAAGATGATATGTGGGATCATTTTCCTAATCTTTTGGACTCAGAATCGTAGAGATTATTGGGAGTATAGCTCAAGGATAAGATGTTATAAGGGGGTGAGATTGTAAGATCCTGACCATTCCGGAAGATGACATGGTCTTAATATCAGGTATTTATTTTTGCCTTGTTTTAGTGTACTTGGTGTGGGTATTACATTGGGGTGTGTTTGGGTGAAAATTTGAGAAAATTTAAAGGGAGAAGGGTAGTGCATAGTTGGCTCACGGTTTTCCCTAATCGTGCGCCCCGACCCATCAAACCATAAAACCTTTGACAGAGAGGAATTACATGGTTCACAAATGCTTTGTCAATCTGTAGTACCTATTATGAGAAAATATGAACCCCCATAATAAAGGTTTATATTTAGGTACACAATTAGGAGAAACCGTGCTCCCCTACCCTACTAACTATGCATGAATTTTTAAATCACCAAAAAATAGATTCTTAATCACCAAACCCCTATTTAACTCCTATTTGATCCCCATTTATCCCTAGATAATATTTCATGATTTTGGAGAATCCTATATTGATTAAAAGACTTTAAAACTTTTGTAAGTTGTTATTTTAGGCCTGGATTGAAGATCTTCGCCCCTCCCTGTAAGAGTATCTTACCTCACTTGGTTTCCTATTCCTTATCCTTTATTGTCCTATTCTAGAAAGGGGGTTTTCTTCCTATTTCGATTAGATATAGACATGTTTTTGTTGATCTGGATCTAGTATTTTAGATCTATATCTATAGTTAAGATATCTTGATTGATTTGATCTTGATTTATGATTTTAAATTTGAATCTCATTCTATATAATTGTGCTGCTCAAATTATGAGTATTTTCGTTGGTTGATCGCTCATCAACGAATTGAGGTAGGTTGTCTATAATTCAAATCTCAAAGTATTTATTTAAATTACATATATATAATTGTATAATTTCTATTAGATGTTCAGAAATTATATTCTTAATTGAATTAATTAATTCAGGAGATCAGAAATTGGGGATTTTGGGAATTATAGATTGAGATAATTAATTTTAGAAATAATTATGAGTTATTAAGATTTTAGGAGTGAGATATTTAATTGTGGAAATAATTATAATCTATTGAAAATGTGATTTATATAGTTAATTATGGAATTAAATATGTAATTTTTAGTTAGTGGATATTCATTAATTAATTGAATAATTAATTAATGGGATTCACGTACTCAATTAATTAGAAAATTAATTAAGGGGATTAATGTGATAAACTAATTATTGAATTAGTAAAAAAATTGTTGCGGTTGATTAATTATTGAATTTACTAATATAATTTAAATGATTAATTAATTTTAGAATTAATTTATTTATTTTATGTGATAAATTATTTTTTGAATTAATTAATTTTATTTATGTGATTAGTTAAATTTTGAATTAACTAATGGAATTGTTATGTTTAACTAATTGTGGAATTATTAATGGAATTGATGTGGATAATTAATTGTTAAATTAATTATGTGTTAAGAATGGTTACATAGTTATTTAGTTATGAATTAAATAATGGGAACATGGTCATTATAATGTGTAAGGTATGAATGGTAACATGGACATTTAGTCGAGAAATAGAGAATGTGAAGAATATTATTCTAATGTGTAAGGATTGAATGGTAACGTGGTCCTTTAGTTGTGAATTTCATAATAGAAACATGGACATTCTATTGTGGTGTGTATGAATGGTAACATGTGAATTAAAATATGAATTAAATAATGATATCAATGGAATTATGAGATATGATATTCCTCATACACACTTTAGGCTCCAACATATTTTAGATTAGGTATTGAATGATAATATTAGAATTATATGATATGATATCCCTTAGACATACTTCAGCCTCTAACATGAGTTGAAGCGAAGATTGAGGTATGAGTGTCTATGGGAACCCAAAGGTTTATACAATTAAATAATGATTAATTGATAATGTGATAAATTTTTACTTATACATTGTAATTATTTCTTTATACAACTATATACACATGCAATTGATTATATATTATTTTAGTTTTCATTAGTTGTGGCATACTATAATGCTTTGGATTTTCCATGAACTATTTTTTTGGATACTATATAGATTATTTGTGAGACCAGGAACTGAGACTTTGTGTTATTCTTAGGCCGTTGTTCCTAAAATAAATGTTTGAAATATATTAAATAGCATGCACGCACAGTTTTTATGAAAAAGTGTAATAACTTATAAACAGGTACCCTGATTAAAATATGATGGTACCGTTGTGTTCAGAGTGTGAGGTTTACCCTAGGCATGACTTAGCATTAGTCAGTGTCTGTCATTTGTAGAAAAGTCATCACAGGCCTAAAAATGAAAAAATAATTTAATAAATAATTTTTTATTATTTTTTTTGATGCAGTGATTGATGGACATTAAATAGACTATTATGGAGAAATACTAGGGTTAGCTGTACAACCCTGGAACCATTGGAGAGCCATTGGAGATAGCTTCAATGAATCCTCTCAGACTAATGGTGATAGGATCTTCGATCAACGATCGATGCAAAAAAGATTCAATGGATCTCACCAAAAAAACACGACACAACCCCATTATTCATTAGTGATCAATTTGAATCAAGGTAGGGCATGTATTTTTATTTTATTCTTCCGCATTCTTGATTTATATAATGAACATGATTCAATCAATGAAGATATTGATCTGTGGTATGATCATTATGCAGGATGAGTTTTTTTATGAGGTTTTGATGGGAGAATATATTTTTACTTTTATTATTCACATTTTCATTCTAATAATTATGGGTCAAGATAAACATGATCATCGATCAAGGTTTTTTACTCCAATATGTTCTTATTCTTTTCTCCCCCCATTCATCGTTCGTCACTAGTATTCTCGATCAATCAATCATTGAGCACCCATTTCATGGTGCAAAGATTCGATATCACAGATCTAAGATTGGAATAGCCTGACAGAGGTGTGATGAGGGATATAAATCAATTTAGATGACAGAGGATACCCAATTTACCATTCTTCAGCAGACAACAAAGAATGCCAATTTGATTCATTTTTTGTGTAGATTTGATGGTGTAATTCATTATTCATCAACAAAAAGGATAAGATGAGTTGGGATCTTCAATCTCATGGTGAAACGATCACCAGATCAAAATATGGAGGCATTGGATCAAATGCGGGAGTAGATATGGGATTCTGAAAAATCCTGAACAACACAACCTTTAATCTGGATCTATACTTTGTGTGGGGACACATGAGGTGCGACTAGGGTTTCCATAGAAAGTTAAATATCACATGGAATGTGACTGATTTCACATAGCATGTGGTTTCAACTAGGTTACTTGGCATGTACTCAGGAATCACATGGGCTATTTAGATGAGAAGATGTTCACAGGCTAAGCTGTGTACTGGTACTTGAGAATACATGCATAGGATGGTGATGTGTACTAGCACATGGTTAGAGTAAATGGGATATGTACATGGTGTGTACTACTACATGGACACAATTTTATGAGATGAACCATTTACACTGGAAAGACCCAGGTTCAAGGGACATGGAGTGTGACCCCTACTACACACTGTGTACTCATTTATACATGTCTTCGAGCCCTTGTACTCTATATCTTGGAAAAATTCTGTTAGGGTTTTTTACCTTTATCTTTTCCATGAGTGTTAGTATGCAATCATTTTTTACTCCTGGTACAACGATGCCTTTAGGATTAATTCCTAGATAGAGTTGTTGGAATCCCTCTGAGAGGCCCAGAGTGAGAACCCCTATTCATATTCAAGTACTATGTGGAGTTCTTGGTATTGGCGTGACTAACACTACATGGGAGTCAATCCCCTACTTAGTGGATTAATCCAGATTGATTTGTTGGTATAGTGATCCTCATCTTTGGATTGTATTCTATTCAAACTATTAGCATTCTCTTTCTCATGAAGAGACCCGATAAGAAGTATCTATTGGACGGACATCATCATTGCTATCAGATTCAGGAGTGTGTTCTCTCAGGTTAGTGCTTTGTGGAATATTCCATATGGAATCATAGAATAACATAATATGGTTGTGACTAACCTCTAGAATGTGTGTCTTTGTTGAGTGCATCTTAAAATTCTTATTATATGTGTTGTTGAAACATACCTGTGTAGAGATGAATGTGTTTCCTTTGTTTTCTGTGACGCACACCTATCATAGGGCATGTAAAAAGAAATTTAATTTTCCTAGTGTAGTATAATGGATGACCAGGTTCATCTCACTTGAAGAACATTCTCATATGTTCACTCACATAATTTATTTCACCTAAACTAATTCTTTTTAATTGTTTTTTTAATTTAGGAAGTTTATGAAATTTAAATTAACGAAAATATTAAACTAACATGCAATGAAAAAATTTAATTAGTGAATAAAGAACATGGAATTTATTGGTAGGTATGTGGGTTCCATCATTCTCTTTGTTGGTGTTTAAATAAAGTTATATTATTCGATTTTGAGATCTCATTCCTGAATCACTATTCTTTTATTAATTGGTGTGAAATCATGAATGCATTTAGCAATCTTAACTTCCCCTCCTACATTAATAAAGGTTGATGGAACAACTCAATCGTGAGTGTGAAAACTTCCAAGACCTGGCTCTATCGTATGCCATTTCAACCACTAAATGGCTCAAATCCATCGTATTAAGAGATTATATCCAGTATAAGGGAGGGATTAGATTTAATAAAGTAATATAAATGAATTCGAGTTTAGTTTCCTAGTGGGCTATCCCCACACCCGTGCACGTCACTCTTTCTCATCAAAAACTTAATAAAACACAAGAATTTCACCGTAGAATAAATGAAATTGACAGATACCTCCCCTGAGCGAAGGATTGAGTAAGTAAATCATTTTTTAGGGTAAGAGTTAATAGTGGATAGTATGAGAATAATAAAAGAATAAAATAAGGACAAAATATGGAGAATAAAGAAGGGTGTTTGGGTGGAAGAAAACACAAAAATAAAAACCATGCATGAATTTATTAAAAATAGAAATTACAATTGAAATATAAAAAAATAAAGAAAATAAACAAATTAATAATATGACAAGGGAAATATTTGTGAATGTCCTCCCTCAGTAGAGATCTCCCCTTGGTTCCCAGTAATAAATGTCATGGAAAATGGGATGAGATGAGAGGTGGGAGCTCCCCTCATTTTTTACGAAGAAATTGTCCTCCAAAAGTTTGCACATTTTTTGGCAATAGAAATGGATTATTAAAACATTCCATCGTTCATAAAAGTTTTTAATAAAATACTTTTTCGTTCAACCTCAAAATTTCATATTTATTGGACTCATCTAGAGGGATTTGTGTATTTTTTATTGACAATGTATTTTCTTCTAGATGAATTTTCCATGAAGTTTTGCTTCATTGTATAACATCTCTTTGCAACCATAATAGGAGAAAAACTCTATGAAATTTATTTAGGTAGTGCATATATGTGTCCTACTTCATATCAATTTCTAATCAACTCCATTGTAGGGGTGTAGCCTGATTTATACATCCGTTACAAAGGTGGGGTCCACGCTGTCAGCCCGGACAATTTCCAAACATCAATTATTTTTTCGGGCCATTAGATATCCGTATAAGCCTCTAGTCTAGAAGAAAAATATAAAGGAATTAAAATATGTAATCTAAAAAATAATCATTCAATTTGGAATTATATTTTAATTTAAATGACCAAAATACCCTTGATGTAAAAATCTGTCAAAAATCCAGAATTTAAGCACATTTCACATTTTTGCTCAAAACACACCATATATCCAAAATAGATCTATATAAGCTCAAATTGATAAATTAGGAGGGTTAAAACAAATGAAATTCATATAAAAAATTTAGAAAATTTTAGTTTTATCTGTATATTTTTTATTTTCGGGGTGTCCTTCTAAGTATTGTTATACTCACCCATACATGGGGTTTTCCTTCATGTGTCGTGACTTGTGTAGAAGTTTGAAATTTTGATAGAGTTTTAGGAGGACCGGGACCAGACATTGCTTAGTGAGACCAGAAAACCCGAGGTGTGTTCTTACAGCTTTCTGAAAGCAGTCCCAATACATACTTCTAGGTTGTACTTTTGTTTTCAAACTCATTGTGGTGGGCTTGTTTTTGGCCCTAATTACTTAATATTACTTCCTTTTCTACTCTGGTTATGCAATTTAGATATATGAATGCATGGGTTTTCAGTTGTTTTCACATTTAATAATTTTATAGGCTTGGAGATGTGTGTTTCTGTACAGGTACTTAAGCTAAGGCATCTCATGTCAGTGATACACCTTCTTAGTTCTAGTCACTATCCCCTAGCCTATTTCAGGTGGGATTAGGGAGTCGCGGCATGGGCCCCTCTAGGAGGGGGCATGACACCTACTGAGTTGTACTATCAACCTACTTGGGTTGCCTGATTAGTACCTGATTAGAGTTTGTGCTTTCTAGAGAGGTTAATAGAAAATACCATGTGATAGAACATTGATATGGGATGGAGCATGGATGAGGGAACCAGACCCTATTCGGGACCTGCTTGGGGGAGTCATCAATGTCTTCATTTTGGGATTCATTTTAGATACTTTACATGTACATTGGCATGAAATATTTTCTTCTTTAATTTTTGATATTGTATTTTCATTTTTGGTCATATTTTCATACTGGTTTTTTAGGTTATGATTACATGTTATTAATATATTGTTTATTATTGTTTCATTGTGTATTTACTATGATAAATGAGGGTAACGTCTCCCCATGATCAATATATCAGACCCTCACTAATAATCAACAACCTCTGACATATGGGGAGGCATCCCTGAGGTTATGTGACTGACTGATTGGAGTCACTGGTGTGTGAACCTAGTCCGAGATGTTACAGTTTTCAACATTAGAGGTTTTGCAGCTGTCTTGTAAGAATCTACAATTGTGAAGAAAATCATGTGAAACTTTCCAGATAGGTTTGATTCTAAAAGTTTCTCTTTACAAGATAAATATTATTTATCTCTTGATGAATTGATTAAATTTATTATTACTTATGAAATGAGAAAATCTCCAATGTTAAAAAAATATGAAATATTTAATATATTTTGAATCAATGAGAAAGATGATAACTCAATATGTTGGACATTATGATCCTTGCTACTTTGAAGATAAAGAGGATGATAAGTTGAATGAAAAAATCACATCCCTTATATCTAAGAACTATTGTAGAGGAATATGAAATTATGGTGGTAAACTTACTCTTAAATGTTTTGATTGTGGTGGAATTGAACACTTTACTACAAATTCACCTAAGAATAAAGTTGTTGAGTATCAAGAATATTTTTATGAAACACCTTTATGAATGAAGTGAAACAAAAGTCATGAATAATAAAATTCATCCAACAAACACAATAGTAATTCTAGTAGAAAAAAAAATATGATAAGTAATAAAGTTGAATCATACTCAAATTAAAACAATTCTTCAAAATATAAATATTAAAAAAAAATTTAACCTTCGTTGCAAAATTTTAGAAAATAAAAGATTCATTAGGTAGTGAAAAAGGTGGTGAAAAATCATATAGTGAGTATCAACTCAATACATAACTTATATTATGTATTGAGAAAAATAGAAATCTCAAGTAAGAAATTAGAGTAATGAATAAATATTGTGAAGAAGATTCTAAAGTAAGAAATTATGTCATCAAGTATGAGGAAGAATACATTCAAAAGTTCTTATGTTACAAAATAATAATAAAAAAACAAGGAAGGATGGTTGAAGATCTCCATAAGAAATTGGAATATAAGGAAAAATATGTCAATAAGTTTCAATATAAACCACTTGATTCTATAAATACCTTGAGAAATATGTATCAAAACTTTAACAAATCTTTATTAGTAATATATAAGACTTACAAATTTTTTGAGAAATATGAAATAAAGAATTAGGTGAATTCATCACACACCAAAAATAATGTTTTATCTGATTTTTCTAACATTTCAAGTGAAAAGAAAATTAATAGGAAATGTTGGGTGGAGAAATAATGTGATAAACCTATGACATATACAAAATTTTAAAACTCACTTAGAAGGAAACATTGTATACACCCAGAGTATGTTAGGGTTGGAAGGAATTATAATCCTCAATTTTTTTTACAAAGAAAGATCATACATCAATAAAAATATTAAGATTTGATAAATTCTATTGGTGTTATAGAATATATGGGAACATGAATTTTAATTTTTGGCATAACATATCACTTCCCAAAATAATATTTGAATAGAGTGGAAGAAATATTGAAATTGGAATGAGTAACTATCCTAACACATAGGAAGATAAAAAAGAAAAATCACAAGAAGTTAGAAACATTCCAAAAAATCAATTTAAATATCTGGAAGAAGTTTATGGAAGATATTATTTGGCTTTTCATCATCTTAAAAGATGTATGAAACTCCTTCTAGAATAAGTTTCTTATGGGAGATAAAGAAAAAGAAGCTAGGATGAAGAATGTTGAGGAAATATTTTTTTGTTGAGACTACCTTGAATGAAAGTAAAAAGAAAAAACCATGGATACTTGATAATGGTTGTTCTTCATGCATGATAGGTGATTTAAAAACCTTGAAACATGTTTAAAATCATGAAAGATGGTATATTACCTTTGGGAATAATAGTTCTTCAAAAATAAGAGGAATCAAAATGACTGAGAATAAAGAAGAAAATTTGAAATCTTAAGAATTTATATTTATTGATGTGCTAAAACATAATTTACTTAGTGTAATTCAACTTTTTGGTGATGAAAAAGAAGTGATTTTCAGAAAATATTCATGTGTTATCAAAAGTGTGAAACATTGAAAAGTTATCACAAAAGGAGAAAGAACTAGTGGACATCTTTTTCAAGTTAGAGAATTTAAAAACCCATGTTATCTAAGTGCCAATGATGAGAATAAGTTATGATGCCAAAGACTTGTACAACATGGTAATAGGAGAATGAAAAAAATTTCTAATATTTATTAGGTACAAAATTTTCCAAAATTGAAAATAAGAGAGGAATATTTTTGTGTTACATGTTAAAAAGGAAACATGACTAATAAAAGTCATAAGAATGTTGAGATTCCATCTACCGGGCCTCTTAAACTTATTCATTCCAATTTATGTTGGTCAATGAGACATCAATAAAAAATGGATATTTATACTTTATCAATTCTAATGGTGATTTCAATTAAATGAGAAACATGATGTTTTTGACACACAACTCAGAGCCAATAGAAATTTTCATGTTTTTTAAAAAGGAAGTTGAGAAAAATATAGGGGTTTATATAAAGAAATTTTGAATGGATAATGGCATTGAGTTTAAATGAAATACTTTCGAAAAATATCTTAGCGACCATGGTATTAAATATTAGGATAGTTATCTATACACCCCACAACAAAATGGAGTAGTATAAAGGAAGAATATAGGTTTGGTGGGAATGAGAAGAATCATGTGAGAAGAATAAAAACATTCAAAGTTCTACTAGAGTGAAGTTTTTAGTATTATTTTACATGTTTTTTAAAAAAATTAAGTTTGGAAAACAACATGACTTCTTATGAAATTTTATATGAGAAAAAACCTTTATTGAAGTATATCAATGTTTTTGGAATCATGTGTTTAGTTAAAATAATAAATTTGGATCGGGGAAAGTTTCATGAGAAAGGTGAGGAAAGAAGTTTTATTTTTCACCCAATGGGAGAAGTTACAAATGTAAAAAGTTTTTAGTTATCTTTATTTTATTAATATGAAGTTGTCTTTATCAGATAATGGGGGGGGGGAGGAAAATAAAATTTATAGAAAAATAAAAGTGAGAAAATATAAAAGTTGGGGGGATTATATCTTAGCATGGCCATACAATTTTCTTCTCACCAAGGGATGGATTTTTTTTCAAAAAAATACCTTTTATATTAGTGTGGTGTCTAAACACTCCATTAATAAAGTATGTGTTTTGGTAAAATTCAAAAAACATGAGTTGTTTACAAATGTTTAATTGTGAAAATTTTCTTATAGTTGTAAAAGTTAATAGTGAGTGTTATAAAAAAATCTGAATGGGGAGATTGGAGGACCTGTGTGATGTTTTTTTAATAAATTTTTGTATTTGTTGATAACTAATATTTTATAAAAAAAATATTTCTGAAAAACAAGTGAATGTTTCTGAATGTTTGAACCCAAACATAAAGGGGGAGAAAGTTTTATTTTTGAGGAAGTTGTTTTATAGACACATAGGATTGAACTGAGAAACACCAGATGGAAAGTATCAAACTGATCACCACCAATCATAGAATTCATCAAAATGTTAGAGTTTTTTATCATACACACCATATGTATCAGATCCTTTGACATGAAGTTGAATATTCATTAGACTCAATGTTGGTTAGAATGTTAGAATGTCGCTGAAGAGGTTGAATGAAGAAAGTGATGTCAGGAGTTAGAAATTTATTAAACATTCTAACCTTCAATGAAATATTCCTATTCTAATTTTTAATTATCAAATATCACAAGTTTTCTGTATCACATGTGATTTGATCCTTATGAAGAAAATGGGGATAATAGGTGAAACCAATCATATTGAGTTTTGGGTGTAAATAAAGATGGTGTTGAAAGATAGGGAAGTCGTAATACATTCCAATATAATACATATAGTACTTTAATAATATTGAAGTTCTCATAAATCAGGAAAACTATAATGATAAAAGATTTTTATGAAATAGAGGAATCATAATGATTGTATTGATTCTAGGAATCGAGAAAAAAAATTTCATCTGATCCATAAATACTGAGCATGGAAGTTTTCAGAAGTCTGAATGAGTTATAGTTGATGAGGGTTGAAGTATTTCAAAGTGCTATATTGGAGTTTCCATTATATATAAAATTCCATCATAGTGATAATTCCATCATTATGAGGATTCCATTGGATTGAAGCTGAGGAAGCTCTATGAGGTATGATCAGAGGAGGAAAGTTAATTAAACTGACTCAGAGGAAGAAATTCAATCAAAATAACTCTAAGAAGGAAATTCCAACAAGACCAACTCTGAGAAGGAAAGTCAATCACACTGAATCTGAGAAAGAAAGTTAATTAGACTACCTCTAATGAGGCAATTCAATTTATAATGATATGAAGAAGTTTCATCATGATGAGATGAGGAAATTCCATCATAATAATTTGAGTAATTTCTATTATACTGGATAAATGTTAGGATGTCTAAGAATAATTATTATAAAGAATACATAAGAAGATTTCCTAATATTTGTGAAGAGTTTAAGTGGTCAAACATTAAATTAAAATATGTATAGATAGTGGATTTTTTTTAATTTGAGTAAGTGGGAAAAGTTTTTTAGTTTCTTAAAATTGTCTTTTTGGGATGCCTATAAATAGAAGAAATGTCTATTCATGATTTTCAACTTTTTTAAGTGAGTTGAAAAAGAAGAGAATAATAGAATTCATGTCAAATTTATCTTTCCATATTGTAATCTCATTATAAATTTGGACATCTAAATTTTATTTATTGGACTGAGAAATGTCAGACTGATCATTTGAGAAGAGTTTGAGTAATGCATGTTGAGAATGGATTCATCAGACTGAGTCCATCAGACTGAATTCATCAGATTCAGTCCATCTGACCTAGCCCTATCATAGGGAGAGAATCAGACCCAACCACATCATAATGAGGATTCTGAGGTGAGAATTTGTGGTGTAGTTTGAACAATGTATTTTTCTTTGGTTTTATCACATTTTTTTGTAAGAATAATTATAAATCAATAGGAGTATGTATAATAATTAAAATTAGGATATATATAATGTGTCTAATGGGAGTTGGCACAATTTGTATTCACTTATTCATTTTAGATAATTTATATAGACCAATATGAGTGTCTATGAAAATGATATAGGTTCTCACACTGAGTTCGAACCTTGTAAATATCATGTTCTTTACTTTTTTTGCTAATTTTTCATACATTAGTATTTACTAAAAGATGATAAGGATATAAACATTAACAAGTTTTAGGGATTAAAATTTTCAAAATTATTGAAACGTATAATAGTGAACATCAAATTCAACCCCACTTCTGAGTTATTACTCAATCCTTTGGAACTTCATATACTATTTATAACTTTATTTGAAACTTTTTTTTAATATTTGTGCTACTTTTTTGTAATTAAAATCCCTAAAAGAATAATGGAATACTCTAATGACTCATCATTGATCTCACCATGTCCAACATGATGTGGTTCCTCCTTTCACATACATCATTACACTGATGTGTATAAGGAGGAGTGAGTTAATATAGGATCCCAAACTCCTATAAGTAATCAATTAATTTTTGATTGAGATATTCTCCACAAATTTCAAAGTAGATTTTCATAATCATATTACCAATTTGCTTCCAATATTCCTTCTTTTATTTCTTGAATTTATCAAAATAACATGACTTATACCTCATTATGTAGACGTATTCATTTCTACTAAAATCATTGGTAAAATTTATGAAGTATGAGAACCCACCCCAACCTCAATAGGAAGTGGCCCACACCCATATGTATGAACTAATTCAAGAATCTCTTTAGAACATTAACCTTTTCTAATAAATGGGGATTTATTCATTAGACCATATAATTAAGTGTGACACATACCAATTGGATTTAGTTCAAAAGAATCTAAATATCCATTTTGGTATAACTTAGTCAAGCCTTTTTCATTTAAATGACCAGGCCAATGATGCCATAATTTGGTGTGGCACGAGTTATCTGAATTAGTATTATTATCAATTTCCATTACTTGGTTTGTATAATAAGATATTTGTTTTTGTTATTTTAGTTCACCTTACCATAACAAATGTTTTCTTATAAAAGAAGAAACATTCATTTACAAATATTAAAAGAAATCCATCTATATCAAGTTTAGATATATAAATAATGTTTTTTGTAATGGATGAAACATATTAACAAACTTTCAAAACCAATATCATTTTTATATCCCATATTTTTCTAGGTATGTTCCACTCTAAGGTTTTCATTGAACATATTTTGTTAGGTTTTCCTTTGAAATTAAGCTTTAGTGACAAAGTCTTATCGGATGATAGAGATCCTTTTTTGAAGAAAATAACCTTAATTTTAGGCATGTATGTCAATTTAAATTTATGGATTCCATGTATAAATATGTTAAATGGGATAAATAGGGTTTTCTATGAGTTTTGAAGGATCATAGGTGGTTTGGTCTCCTTTATAGAAGCTAGTATAAAAACAATTCAATGAAAAATTATATTTTGTGTACATGTTGCATGACATGTAACTATTTATAGATGAATTTCATGAACTAGTTTATGATGTGATGTGGTTACATGTCATGAACCTAATTCAAATCATGTAAATGTTGATCAAAATAAATATTATCCCAGGGAAAAAGGTTTTTCCAACATAACGTAAAAATGAGTAAATACATGACATGAAAGGATTAAACATCATGTATTCCTCATAACCAGTAGTTTTAAGTGTGTCATGAACTTATGACTCTAATTATTTTTTATTATAGCCTCTACTCTCTCGCTCCTAGGGTGAACTATAGGAAATTTTGAATTATCTTCCCCACTTCCAGATGTCCCATTTTCACATTCGATCCTTGGTGAGTTTATTAACTTTGGTTTCCCTCTTCTCACATGTCATTACATTTCATTGTAGTGTACATCTTTTGAACACGGGTTTTGTTTTGGGAGTTGATCTTGTTTTGGGTTAATCTAGGTTCTTCTTGTGATCCTCTATGACTTCTTCTTTAATGGATTTTTTCCTTAGAAGCGTTATGTTAATCACATTTTAAAGGTATGGAGACAAAACCAAACCCTATGGTATATTTAATTGTGAATTATATGAAATATTTTGATTATGACCATGTAATGTGCACTATAATTAATCAGTTGATTTGTAGTAAATCATGGATTGGATTCCTTTAGATTCAATGGCTGATGCAACCAGGATTATGGATACATGTTGGGTGAGAAAACATTTGATTAAAAAAAACTTGGCTAATGGTTTAAATCATGATGAGTATGACATGTCACCATATGTTATTACTTGATATAGAATACCTAGGTAATCTATTATTGATTATTGATATGAATGTTGAGCATTTGAGAGATAAATGAATGTTTATTTAAAAGAAAAATGGAAATTTTCACAATTAACCATTGAGATTTATGATGTCATATCATTATTTCAATACTATTATGACTTTTTGAGTTGGTGATGAAATGATTGTATATATGGATATTCTCGTAATGTTTAAATTATTATATTGTAGGCTTGGCCCAGTGATACATGCTAAAATTATTATATAAATGTATTTTCTTGGAGGATGAAATGCTTATATAGTAGGCAATTATTAGTGATACGTGCTGAAATGCTAATATACCAAGCTACACCCATGGACACATGCTGAAATGCATTTATATAGGGTGGTGATCGGAGGATGAAATTACAATACAAAGAGAGATACTTGATTATTTGATTTTTCCATGGTATATTGATATAAATGGAATGGTTGTCTTACATGCTCATAGACATTTCATCATGGTTTTGAAATAGGTTAATTGATATATTATATAAATTATTTTATTAATACATATATTTATCACTTTATTGCATATAATTATTATCAGGCTGGTTGTGTTTTGGGATGTTGGTGACGATCTTCTGAGTTTTATTCACACCTATTTTGGAACAATTTGGTACATGAGCAGATTACGTGGATGCAGGTTTGGAAAAGGGGAAGGGACATTATTGTTGATTCTATTGTTTATTGCTGGATGTGATGGATTTTGGAGATGGGTCTGACATGGGGATCAGGACCAAATCCTTTTGGTATTATTTAATGTGAGTATATTATTTTGTTTTTATTGGTTTCAGTTTTACTTTTAGATATATCTTAGCTTGTGATTACATTATTCATCATTATAGGTTCCTCCTTTTATTATCATAGCTTTATGATATACTATTTCTGCTATTTCTCTGTTATTCTAATTTTTAAAACTATGGTTTAGTTCCACTATGTTTTACCAGGGGGTATTGTCTCCCCACTATAAATATCATAGCCTTGCTAATAGTCAATAGCCTCTAGAATATGGGGATTCATGCTTGACGTATAATAACCAAATAAGTTTAACCATGTGAGAGAGTATCAGATTGGGGGGACATTACAATGTGGTATTAGAGGATCAGCATGTTATTTTCTATTGCTTTATTTTTTGGAAAAAGTAGAAAGGAGACTGGGATCTATCGGGACATGGTAATGAACATATTCATTAGAGTAGCTAAGCCATATAAGGAGGGAAAATTGAGTTCCAAGGATGGGATTATTGATTATTTTGTTCTCTTGTTATAATTTATGTTATTACACCTTGGTTGATTTACATGCTGTGTGATGTTATTATTTTGTGATGTTATTGTTTGTTGATATTTACACTCATGGACTAGTATGGTGAGATATGAGTTTGTGTGAATCATGATAGGCACCTAGGGAAATAATAAATATATATATATTTACATGACTTTTTCATGACAGGGACATGTTTATTGCATGTGTTATATACATTCCAATATGAATTGTGAAATAATATATCTATTGTATTTGATAAATGGAATGAAATAAAATATTATTTAATTATAAAACACTTATAATCCATTGTTAGAGAGACTCAGAGTAATGGTTCTCTACTATCATCCCCTCTTGAGGTTGAATTTATTTTTAGCCAATGTTTATAGGAGTGTGTTTTTCTTGTAGATAAAATTACTCCTCATCCTCTTTGAGTTGAGTTCTACGAGACTGGAAATCAGTTATCTGCTAATGTAGATGAACTGGGGATTCATGTAGCTCTTGAGGATCAAATGGATGTTCATCATCACAACAACTTCTTTAGGGTCACGTAATCCCTAGAAAAGGAGACTATTTTCATCTTTCCTTTGCTGTATGAGTTGATGAGAGAGATTCAGCTAAAACATCCACCTATGTTCACTGGGGAGGGAGGATCCCTGGTAGCTGAGTTCTATATTGAGTCAATCTATAAAATCATCAAGCATCTTGAGACACCCATATATAGGATGTATAATCTTGTTGTGTATATGCTTAGTGGACCTACCAAACATTGGTGGGATATTCTAGAGCAGGATGGGAAGGAGGAGAATTTATCATGGAAGGAATTCAAGGTGAATTTATTGAGCCACTTATATACAAAGATGCTGAGAGATTAGAAGGATATTTAGTTCATTCATCTGATATAGGATAGAATATTAGTGAGGGACTATGGTGAACATTTCACCAACCTTCAATGCTTTGTGCCATATTTAGCTATTGATGAGATCTCTAGGGAGAAACATTTTCAGGATGGTATTCACTATGAGGTTAGATCATAGGTGTATGTGTTTATTCTGAGTAGCTTTTTAGATTTGATGAATCATGAACTCATCACATCAAAGAATCTGAGATAGGACCCAAGAGGTAGCCTTGCTATTTCCCCAGGATAAACTATGATCACTTATTTTGGTGGAAAGAAGTGATTCTATGACAGTTTTTTCCAAGGAAATAACATGAAGACCAGTTAGTGTAGTGGGAATCCATATTAGGATCATATTCCATTGTAGTGCATTAGTGTATAATGATAAACCACACGAAACCTTAGTTTTCATACACCACTTTGGAGTGCCATGTTTGTGGAAGGATGGGCCAACTTCCTATGTTTTTTTAGAACGTCTCATAGTATAATTGTGGTAGGGGAGTAAGATAGGTACTAGAGTCTAGGAAGGACTAAACTACTCCTCATCAGATAAGTAGCTAGACTTCTATAATACGTTTAGGATGAGGTGGGTGATTTGGTACCAGGATGTAATGACATAATGATTATTAGTCAAATTTGTTTCTTGAATAAATGCGTGTTGTATTATATTATATATTATACACATAAAAAATATAGAGAAACAAATAAAAAACAATATTAATAAATATTGATACATTAATCAGCAATGAATCCAATTAAATTTCAAAACATTACAACTGGACAAAAAGTATAAAATAGAAAACCTAAAATGAGATAATATGGATCGACCACATCTACTAGAATTATTGGCCCCACTACTAACACTATATAAAAGAAACAAAATTATAGTAATCAAAATTATTCAAAATGTAAATATAGAACACTTAGATGAATTGATTTGAATATTGAATGAAATATTATAGTGGTATATATATATGGTAATGTGACTATTGGAATAGTAATGTGACTGTTGGAATAGTAACCAGATCATTGGAAATATTAACCTGACCATTGGAAGAGTGATTTTACAAAAAAAATAATAAATTATGATATAAATAACATTTATCATGATTAATTTACGTAAATAAAAATATTATAATTCAATAAAATAAATATCAAGATTAAAAACCTCAATGAAAATAAAGCATATTTTTAATAAACTATATTTTGATGTATTTTGTAAAAATCATTATTTTCCTATTAAAAATTATATTTTAGATATTTTAGATATTAATTTTTGTGAAATTAATATCATTTTTGAAATGATCATTTTCAAATTTTCCTTGGGTGAGTTTTTAGTAATTTTCTGAAATACTTCAATTTTTAAGTGAATAGTAAAAATATAGTTTTTCACATAATCGATGTATCTTAAGTTACATAATTCATGATGTAATAATGGAATAATCTTTTATAGAAATTTATTTTCGTCCATTATATATTTAATTTCAAAAATGAGTCATTAAAATACAATAAAAATAATTTTCAAATCTAAAAATCACATTCCAAAACCTAAATTCAAAAGTGATCCCTTAAAATATCAATTTCTTTTTTTTCCTCACTTTTATTTTTGATAAGTTAATGAATTAGAATTTTAAAGAGGATTTAAAGTCTTAAACCCATTATATTATATTTATTTTGTTAAAAATGCACTATTACATGTTTTTCCTTTGATATATTATTTTATTAAATATTTTATTCTAAAAATACCCAGCACATAAAATATAAACAATCCCTCTCCCTTCCCTTGGAAACACACTCCTCTCAAACATTCCAAAGTATAATATCTTCCCAAATACTCCCTCTAAATCCCCATACATTACTTAGGGAAATATTGGAGCAATCCAACTCTAATCACCAAGGGTGTTATAACATCTTACAAGAGAAGCTACATTGAGGAGAGAGTAAGTCTCTATTAACTTTTCCCTTGTTTCTTATTATCTTTTTTTATTTTTACCAATAAATTTAAATACCATATAATATAAAACTAATGATTCAATAATTAAAAATTATATTATTTATGTCAACATGATGTAATTGGCATATTTATGACAAAAATAAATGCAATACTTCTCTATCCCTCTATTTTAATAATGTCCCGTCAAAGGTTGATTAACCACCTATGGAGACATTTCATAAGACAATTCTTATAACCACCTTCATGGTTGGATATTATTAATTATATATAATATATAAACAATTAATTACATTTATTATAATCTACTGGAGTTAATCGTACTTTTCTATAAATGACTCTGAATGAAAATTGAGAAAACAAAGTGAAACAAGAAATTTTTAGGAGAATCATGATATCAAAACACTTCAATTTCATAAATAGAAATTAATAAATATAGTAAAATGATTATAATTGATAAATAGTTGTATAAATGGATATAATTAAAATATTTATTATTTTTTAAATAAATATATGTTTATTATTCAAGAGGCGCAAAAGTGACGAGATAAAGAAGGAATTAAGGTAAGGGGATTCTTGAACCCAACTCTTTTTCATTGGGTTATCCATATTTCATTACATTTTTTCATAAATAGTACTCTATTATTCCATAAATATAATTTCATTATTCCTCCCTCTTCTTTTTTTGTATATACATGTTTTTATTTGATTTTATGGAAAATACAATGATTTTCCAAAATAACTCTTCTTTCCAAAACACATCTTTGACTCCTATTGAGTAGTTTATTCTTAACTAAAGAATGATGGTTCTTATAGAAAATATTTTTTTCAATTTTTCATTTTAGATCTTGAAGTTTATTTAAAAATAATAATTTTCAAAATCCTCATGAAACCCATTCCTTTCCATGGGTTATTTCATGAAATGATTGTTACACATTCTATGTGACATGCATGATTATGTAAATATTTTGATATGATGACTAGACCAAAATTTTATATCCCTCTGATGCATTGGGTAATGTGTTGTATCTCATGAGATAATGTTTATTATATGCGAACATGATGCTAGATTTGTTTACAGTGATTATGTTATGATTATTCACATGTGTTATGTGATAACATGATGCTAGCTTTATTCACAATTATATGTGTAATTTGACCAATATAACATGATGTTTCATTTTTTTTCATTTCCACATTCTATGAATTTATCACATTTTTACCTCATGATATTGATAATGATCCTAGTCTTATGATATGATGATTATGCTCACCCATGTTATATTGATTCATGTTTTTTATTCTTCCTCTTACATGGATTTTATCTTACCCCTTTCATTGATGTATATCCTTAGGTAATTGTATCTAATAAGGATAATGTGAGATTTTATAAGGATAAAGAAAAATGAATTAAATAAATTTTTATGTTTTATTATGTACAAGTTATTTATGAGCTTAATTTTTCTAAGACAAAAACCTTTGGATCCTAGATTTGTAACTCTATTATGTTGTTTATCTTTAAAATGATGTAGTATTTATGTATGAAAAATTAGGGTCACTATAGTTGGTATATAATAATTAATTATTTGATTTGGGAATTATGATTAGAAAACAAGATTAAAAACTATTAGTATATGTCTATATATAGGTAAAACATCCTAGAAGACTATTTTTAGAAAAGTATAGACATAGTGATCCCATAAGATATTCCTTTAGTGTTAAATTCATAAAAAAATAAATTACTCATGAGTTATTGACATATGTTTTGATCTTACATTTTCTATTGTAGAAAATGGTAGGATCTTGGAGAAACTAGGACTAAAACCTTTTTGAGTGACATTGAATCAATTATCCAAATAAGATCCCCAATTCCATGGGAGGTTGAGTTAAAACATTGTGAAAATGATTACCTAGTTGTCTCAAGATATGAATAATAGCATGAACTATGTGGAATTTCCATATTCACCCAATAAGGATCAATTATCCATTGAGTCCTTAATGTAAATATAAACATCGATGTTTAGTGGAACTTCCAATCCACTTGATGTGGAATAGTGGGTTAACTCAATAAAGAAGATCTTTTCTATGATCCATTTCTCTAATAAGGAGATGTCGACTCTTGCAATTTTTCATTTATATGGAGAATCTATTCAATAGAAGGAATTAATAAAGAACAAAAATCTAAAGGATTAAATGGAAGGAATGGTGTGGGAAGAATTTAAGAAAATATTTCTTACAAATCATTTCCATTAAACTCTTCAAAAAAAAGATTGAAAGGGAATTAATATAGCGAAAGAAAAAGGAAGGTGAAGTTTTCACAGCTTATAATGAAAACATCATAAGGTTTTAAATGTATTCATTGGGTTTTTTATCAATAATGATAGAAAAATAGATATGTTCTTTATTGTTTTAAAAATACACCTTCGAAATGTTCATGAAATATACTAATTTGGGAGTTTTGAAGATGTGGTTAAATGTGATCTTAAAGTAGATATGGAGTTCAATGAATGGTACCATGGTTGTGGAGATAATAATATAAGAATGGGGTTTCAATTTTGTGGGTCAAATGACAAATGAGGAAATAGGATCCAACTACCCACATGTAAAAAATGTGGGAAGAAGCATCATGTTAATTGCCTCAAAGGGATATGGAAATTCTTCTAGTGTGGGAGAGAAGAACACCATGCTAATGAATATTGAAGATACATGATGAAGCTAACCTACACGATAGAGGAAATTAAGGAACATCCTAATGCACCACCCATGGTTCAATGCTTCAATGCAAGAAATTGAAATAAACCATATGTCCTTGAGGGTAACCGATGTCAGAAATCACCAAAGTCAAAGGAGCAAGGGAAAGTTTATATCATCACTACTAATGAAGTGGAGTGTGAAAATGAATTCATACAAGGTATGAATCCTATTCACTAAATAATAGTAAATGTATTATTTGATTCTGGTTCTACTTATTCATTTATTTCCTAAAAGTTTTCTAGATCTATTGAATTGAAGCCCTGATACCTTTAAGTGGAGATATCCATAAAAAACATAGTGGTGTAATCATTACAACCCAAGTGTTGGACTCTTATCCTATAATCATATTTTGGATGATTCTTCGTTAAAATCTTATTATATTTCCCTTTTTTAAATTTTATTCTATATTGGACATGTATTGGATTTCATTATATATATAAGAAATCAACTATTGGAAAAAATTTATTTTTATATTCTGAACTGTACCATGATCCTCTAAAAATGCAAGGAAGATCAGGAGTCTTTTTTGGAAAATCCATCAACAGTGTGGGTGTTGATACCCTGTAGAGAAGAATACCATGCCCAAATAGTTGAGTCAAAGGAAGGTATTAACCTGGAGGAAATTTCCATTGTTAGGAAATAAAGTGATGTATTTCTCAAAGAGTTACTTAGAATCCCCTTACCGTGAGGTAGTGTTCTCAATAGTTTTCATACCCAGAGCCACTCCAATATCAAAATCTCCATATATGATATCCTTGATTGAAATGGAGGAGTTAAAGAAGTATCTACAAGGGCATTTGGAAAAATGATTCATACGCCCTAGTACATCACCTAGTGGTGCACCAATTCTCTTTTTCAAGAAGAAAGATAGATCAAAACAGGTGTATATCAATTACCAATATATCAACAAGATCACCATAAAAAAAATTATCCTCAACCAAGGATTTATGACTTGTTCAATCAACTACAATGAGTTAAATAATTCTCAAAGGTGTATCTTTTTTATGGATACCATAAACTAAGGTTGAAGAAGGAAGATATTCAAAAGACTACTTTCTTTACAAAGTATGGGCACTATGAGTTCATAGTAATTCCCTTTTGAATTACTAATTTTCTTACAATATTTAAGGATTTTATGAATATAATATTTAGAGACTACCTCAACAAATTTATGGTAGTGTTTATCGATTATATTCTCATTTATTCCATGATTAAGTAGGAACATGAAGAGAATCTAATTATTGTGTTGGTGATATTAAGGAAGGAGAAAAGGTATTCTAAGTTCAGAAAGTGTGCCTTTCTGATGAAAGAAGTCACATTATTGGGGAACATGATCAAACGTGATGGAATTTATGTGGACCCTTCAAAGAAAAAGTCAATTGAAGTAAATCGTAAACCCACTAGTGACATAGAAATCTATAGTTTTATAGATTAGCTGGTTACTATTTAAATTTTGTGATAAATTTATCATTATTTTTTATCCAACTAACTAATTTACCATAAAATGGGGTAAATTATTTATGGATAAAAGATATGAGGAAAGCTTTAAGGTGATCAAGAAGAGGCTAATCACTATTCTTGTACTGTAATTTCCCAGTCAAGATAATTGTATCACTGAGAGGGGGAGAGAGTGAATCAGTGATATATTTTTCTTTTATATTTCCTTAATTATGTAATAACCTTAGAATCCTGTTAAATATTTCTTTCCCTATTGAAAACTATTAAAACAAAAATCTATTGGAACACATAAATTTATAAGTATCACTATTCAACAAGATTAGGTACATCCTTTCTATGATTTTGTAATTATCTAATACCACACAATATGTTTGAAAATAATCCTTTTGTGTGGAATAAAATGAGTAGGATATTCCATTTCACTCATGTAGCTCCATATAAACAATTCAATAGTGAATGTGATTATTCTATAACAAATGATGAAATATAAAGTTTTGTAAAAACACATGATATGGTGATTCTTTATCAACTTTCACAAATGTGTTATTTAAAAAAACATCTTCAATTTTTACCTGGAAGAAGGTAAAAATATTTCTAAATTTTGTTACAAAACTCATTCTGATTTCCCAATCTAATTATCCCAGTTCGATTATCCCAGTTTTATTTCCCAATATGAAATATATATGTCTTTTTTAGAATACGGTTGTGAAAATTCTGAACCACTTCTTCTTCAATCCAAAAATCCCAATACGATTTTCCATGTTCAATGATGCAGTCCAATATGATGACTAGTTGTATACAACAAAACAAAATAAGGAAACCCTTTCTTTTCTCTAGAGCTATGTCTTCTCTATTCTTTTCTGTGAGTATTAAATATGTCATAAGTACAAAGTACATTCCCTTTAATAATCACCCAAAAAATGGTTTGGGTGGGATTCCTAAAAAATTCCCCACTCAATCAATGTTTCTAAATCTACACATTCCTTTGAATTTTGGGGTCATATTAACTTCATAATCTCTTCTCAACACTTATTTAACATTCTAAAATATTCTCACTACTTCAACTATACTTTAGAATTTCGGTAAACATCATTCTAATTTGTATTTCCCATTTCAATTTGTTCTTATTACTTACTTCATTGTGATGAATAGAAATTTAAAACAGTATATTATTCTTTATCTCTTCTCTTTATCAACATGATTTATAAAAAAAGTAATTCAAAGTATATTAAATGGTTAATTAAATTATTGATATAGGTATTAATTTCTTCTTAATATTGGAGACCACATATTGTTCCTTTTCTTTTCATTCATCAGTTCCAAAAATTATTCCTCCAATGATTATTATGGCATACCTAGTATGGACCGGTATCACCAGCTTCAACATTAAAAAATTAGTTCTCTTCTGAATATGATACCAATCAATTTTTATAACAAACAATTCTTCCTCTAATTAATATGATGAAATACTGAATTTGATGGATCAACATTAGTAACTTCTTTATTTTTTAAATACGATTCTCCAAAACTTCTTTCTTTAAGGATTTAAATCTTTTAGATTTTGGTCTGACCGAAAACTAGAACCTTTATTATGACTATACTACCCTGCCTTTAAACAAATATATATCCACAAATATCATTATGATGATCATTAAATGAGAATTATTAAAATACATAAACTTTCTTCTTTCAAAAACATTTAACAAGTATCATGACTTTCTTTATGACTTTTATTACATTGAAGATCAACTTTAGCATCATCTCCCTTACCAAGTAAAGTGTTGTAACTTCCCTATGATTTATAAACATATTAATTTCTTACTCATCTTGAATACTATTGGAATAATTACAATCAGACTGAATATGATTGGAATAATACTTTTCTCCCATTTCATTCATCAAGATTTCATCACATGTTTTACAAATGACTTATGATTTTTGAGAAATCCATGATTAGAAAAGAAACATCACATTTTCATCAATGTAAGGCAGACTCAAATTATTCCGCATTATGATCAAACATTTCATTCCAAACTTTGGCTGCATTTGATGATCCCCTTTATCCAAAAAACATATTCCCAATGTGATGGAATTTCTTAACCATTGTGTGTCTGATTTTATTGAATATGATGGTCAGTCCAGTTTTTATCAATTACAATGTGAGGTAATTTATTTTCATCGTAAACTCTTTTGACAACAAATTAAAATACCTGAAAATGATATTCATATTTATCATCTTTATAACATCCTCTAATGATAAAGAGTTAAATGACTAAATGAAATGACTCATGTCAACAACGTGCACCTTACTTTTCGGGAGCATGTCTGATTAGAACTCCATAGTTAACCGTGCTTGGCTTGGAGTAGTGATGAGGATGGGTGACCTCCTGGGATGTTTCTCAGGGTGTGTGTGAGTGAGGACAAAGCACACTGGAAAGGACATGTGTTGGCCTGTGGGGACTGTCATTAGTCAGATGACCCGTTCAGACATGTGGGTGGACCCTAGGGTGGTCCCCATGTGTCTGCGGGGCAACTGGTGGTACCTGGTAGGCCAGGACCTGACGGCCATGTTAAGGCGGGGTGTCTGTGCTATCAGTGGGACCCAGTTGTCACATTTGGTATCAGAGGAGGAACCCAGCCTTAAGTGCACGGTGCACTGCCTGGGTTGAGATGTAGGGCCCACAACGAGGGCGTTGTGCTCTAAAGGGTGGGTGATTGTAACATCCTCAAATGATAAAGAGTTAAATGACTAAATGACATGACTCATGTCAACAAGGTGCACCTTACTTTTTGGGATCCTGTCTGATTAGAACTCCACAGTTAACCGTGCTTGGCTTGGAGTAGTGATGAGGATGGGTGACCTCCTGGGAAGATTCTTAGGGTGTGTGTGAGTGAGGTCAAGGCACACTGGAAAGGACATTTGTTGGCATGTGGGGACTGTCATTAGTCAGATGACACGTTCAGATATGTGGGTGGACCATGGGGTGGGCCCCACGTGTCTGCGGGAAAACTGGTGGTACCTGGTAGGTCAGGACCTGATGGCCATGTTAAGGCGGGGTGTCTGTGCTGTCACTGGGACCCAGTTGTCACAATCTTTGTCCTAACAATCTCTCACTTTGGATTTTTTTGTCAACCAAGGTTCATAAATCACTGAACTTTTTATCCTCACTCTATGTATTACTTATCAATAATTATAAGACTACATGTGATAAATCATTGTAGGAAACAATAATTATTGACATAAAATTCATGATATCCAAAATTAGTGATTATGAAAATTTTCCTCATCTTTTCTTCCTCAAACATTAAACCTCCATAGAATACACAAAAAAACTGTTTCCAATAACCATTCCAACAAACAGTTAGAATAGTTCACACACTTACAATGATGAATTCACAATTTACCTACAACTCTCCCTATTTACATGCTTCCATAATGATAGATTTAAAAAACAATTCAACCCTTTGAAAACACTTTCTAAAGATAAGATGAGAGAGAGAACAAAAACCATACCTCAATCTTCATGAGAATGAGGTTAAATGACCTTTTTCAAAGCTCAATTTAGAGAATTCTTCCTTGGGAAATGGTTTTGTGAAAATGCCGACAACTTGTTCCGATTTAGGAATATAATCCAACTTCAAATCATTATTCTAAACATGATATTTGATGAAATAATTGTTGATATCAATATGTTTTGAATGATAATGTTTTAACAGATTCTTGGAAAGGTTGATTTCACTTTGATTATCATAACCCAAGATAAAGGGTAACTTCAATTCAATAAATTTGTATTCTAATTGATTCTTCATCCACATTAGTTGGGTAGAAGATTGTGTAGTAGAAAAATATTCAGATTCAGTTGTAATGAGATTCACTGAATTATATTTCTTTATATTCCAAAAAACAAAACTTTTACCTAGAAATAAAACTATAACTGTTGTGGATCTTCTATCATCAACATTTACTACCCAATCAACATCTGAATACCTAAAAAAATGAATACTTTCTAAGCGATCATACCAGATTTTGAAATTTTTTGGGCATTTAAGGTATTTGAGGATTCTTTTTCTAGAAAGTAAATTTGATTATTTAGGATCACTATAAAATCATTCACATAAGGTAACATAATAAACAATATTGGGTACTATGGTAGTAAAATATAAAAAAATTCCAATAAACATGGGAAACTCTATCTAATCAACTTTCTTTTCTTCTATATCTTAACTCAACTTGGTTCCCATTGATATTGATGTGTAAACTTATTTCGAATTTTCTTTACTGAAATTTTTAATAATTTCATTAGCATACTTTTCTGGAGAAAGAAAAATATGTTTCTTCTTTTATAAAATTTGTATCCCAATAAAATATTTTATTTCTCCCAACATGGAAATCTCAAAAAACTTTTTCATTTATTTAGAAATATTTTCACAAGATCTTTCATTATTCCTAGTAAAGATAATGTCATTAATATAAAAAATTATAATGAAGGAAAACTCATGAATTTATTTAATGTAAATATTGTTATCAACTCTTCCTTTCTTAAAAATCATATTCATTAAGAATGTATACATTTTGGAATACTATTCCCTCATAGATTTGTATAGTGCATACAAGGATTTGTTAAATATGCACATATAACATTCCTCTTTCCCAAAAACAATTACATAAGGTTGTTCAATGTAAACTTCCTCATCAAGATCAATATTTAAAATTGTAGACTTTAACACCATTTGAAAAATTTTATAACTCCATTATATAGAAATAACAAAAAAAATTATGATTGTTTCTAACCTTTCCACTAGAGAAAAAGTTTCATCGAAATCAACACCTTCAATTTTTGAGTATCCTTTACATACTAATCTTTCCTTATTTGTTATCACTTCACCTTATTCATTCATTTTGTTCTGGGAAACCCACTTTGTACAAATAAAATTTTAGTTATCTGGATTAGGTACGAGTTCCTATGAATCATTCTTCTCTATTCGGTCCAACTCTTCATTAATGGACTGAACCCATTCTAGATACTCAAATTCTTATTCCACACTATTCGGCCCAATTTTTGTATACAAAGAAGTATGTATAATAGAATTTGTAGTTCATATTGTTTAAAACATTTTATGTTGATCACCAATAATATTCTAAGTTTCCACTAGCTTCCTCATATTGGGATGAGATTTTAGTGATTATTCTTCATCACTTGAAATAGGTGAGTCTGATTATTGTTATTGTGTAGGATTAAAATTGGATGTATCCTTATTAGAAATGTTGACAAAACATTGTTAATACTGCTCAACATCCTTATCTTTTTATTATATTTATCCTTAATATATTATTAAATAATATTTGAATTATTAGAATAAAAAATTCTTTCAATTTATTTGTTGAAACATCTATATCCTCTTCCTTCTATAGCATAACCAAAAAAATTACATCTTCACCTTTCTGCTCAATCTTTCCCATATTTCCACCATTCTTCTTTATAATGCATGGAATCCTGAAAAATATTATATGTATCAAACAAGTAGTTTTTATATGAATTTTTTTTATGGAGTCATATACAAACATGGCCTATAGAAACATCGGTTTTGAATATAAACAACAGTTCTCATGGGTTTCCTCCAATAAGAATGAGAAAGACCTTGTTCAAGTAACATTGTTCTCTCCATTTCCACCAAACATCTATTCTTCCATTCATCAATCCCATTTTGTTGAGGTGTGTATAGGTAATTATAGTGATGAAAAATTTGAATTCTTCTCAGGATGTCTATCAAATTATTCATTTTTATAAACATAACCATTATTAGTTTTCAACTTTTTCACTGAATACTTACTTTTCTTCTTATATTTTCTCCTGAAACCTTTAAATGTTCTCAGAGAATATGACTTATGTTTCATATTCATAACACAAGTAATGTGATTAAATTCATCAATGAAATTGATGAAGTAATTTTCATCAATTTTTGATTGTTTTCTCATTGGTCCATATATGTCATAATGAATAAGTTCCAAGGGTTGTTTTGAACGACTATCAACTTTCTTATACACGTAAATTGTAATTTTTCACTTATGAAAAATAGTGCAACAAAAATCTCTTATTCATTGAAAATCAAGAATATCTTGAACACAATATCTCTTTCATAGCTTCCTCTTTTTTATTTGACACATGTTTCCCATCCTTTTATGCCATAATTAAGTTTCTTCTAACATACCCATGTAACAAGAGTTTTGTACCTCACCAACATGAAATAAGTTTCACTTCATATGTTAGCCTCTTGTAACTATCTTTTCATCGTTATCAATTTTCACAAAAAAAATTAAATCTTTCTCGAAGGTAACTTTATTACATTCATCACATAATTGTAAAACACTCAACAAGTTTTGTTTCAACTCATCAATATATAAATATTTCATTGATTTAATCTTTTCTTTCCCAATTATAGTTGATCCAACACCATTGATTATTAATTTTTCATCCTTGTTGAATGTCATAGTAACCTCTTTAAAGTCTTATAAATTATTCAAAAAAATTTAATCTTATTTCATGTGTGAGGAACACCCGCTATCAAGAATACAAGGTCATTCACCATTAAATTATTTGAGTGTAGTTTTAACAACAAGTGATTTTTCTTTCTTCACCTCCATCTTAGCAGAAATGTTATGAAAATTATATTTTTCCTGTAACAAAAAAATAAAACACATAGCAAGATTACATGGTTGTTCACATCTTTTAAAAATTGTTTCTTAGTGTCGAAACCTATTTTTAATTTTTACACCATCATTATAAATTTTCTTTAGAACTTTGTTTTTATAATCATTCTTTTGAGACGATTGACTCCCCCTAAACCAATGACATTCATAACCTATGGAATAGTAGTAATGTTGTTGGTTGAACCAACACATATTTGTTTTATTAATGATTCCATCACAATAATAGTAGTAACCATAGAATGAATATTTTCCTCTATAGCTTCCATACTGAGTGGAGTTAGGAATATGTTTCATAGAAACCTTCTTATCTGAATTTTGTTGACCACCAACCTTTCTGTTATCAATCAGAATCTTATTTTTTAGCTTATTTCTCATTATATCCTTGTCATAACTAGAAATAATAGAATCAATTACATATTCATAATTTTTAGAAACATTTTTAGACTCAGGTTTTTCAAAAACTTATAAATTCTCAACTTTGTTAATCTTAGCCACATACATAATTTACTATGCTTTCTTATTTCCAGAAATAATTCTATCATTCCTATAAACTTTTGATGGTTACTTTTTTTATCCACATCATGTTTTTCCTTATGAAAACATTCCCCAACTTCATATATAGAATTATTAGAAAATATATTTTTATTTACATATTTATAATGTTTTTACTTGACAAGTTCTAAAAATTATTTTTATGCCTTTAAATTCAATTCCAGATGTTCATTACGATTCATTTCTTCCTTACGATTTTTTTTCAAATCACTAATATTCAGTTGCATCTTTTTCTTCTCATCTAAAAAAATTTCATGAATTTTTTATGAGGAACATTCATCTTCAAACTTCTTTTTTTGTTTAACAAGACTTCTAATATTTCACAAATATATTTCAAATATCATTTTAAATGAAATTTATGTTGAATTTATTCTTATTCAAAACAACAGATTCTGAATTATTCATCATTAATTGTTACACTAAAAGTATTATAACCAACATGCTCAGTAGAATTTTTGGATTTAGCTTTACTATATTATTATTCTTTATCTTTAGATAAGAAAAGGCACCTTTTAGATTTTGAGAATTTTTTACCCTTCCCTATGGAATACAATTTTCATTTCCACCCTGTTTCTTCCATGACCTTCATGGCCTTATTTCTTCTTCATCACCATCTTTTTCTTTCATTCTTTGTGTAATTTTTTTGTAAAGTGCCCAATGAATCCATATTCAAAACATTTCAAGGGAAAATTACCTTTGTATTTACCTATAATTCTTCTCACATTTTTATAAAAGAAGGATAAAATATCATCAAGATTTTTACAAACCTCATTTTTAGAATCAAAATAATCACCTTCTTCTTCAATAATAATTTTCTTTTAATTCTCTTTCTCTGCAGTCTTGAATGGAATTTCTCTATAAAATTTTATTTTTATTTTCATATCTTTATACCTTATTATTTTATATGTGATGAGAGTTCTTTGGAAATCATCTATAGATAATTTTTTATGATATGTATCTTCTAATTAATAAACTTTAGCATCAAACTTGTCTGGAATAATTCTTATTATCTTTTCAATAAGTATAGAATCCTTGAACTTTTAACTAATACATCTGATAGTGTTGATGATGTTATTTAACCTGGTAAATAAGTCCCTAATAGATTCATACCCACCCATTTCAAGTCTTCATACTTCTTCCTCTACATTTATAATTTTTCTTCTTCACTTTTGTGTTGCCTTCATATATATTTTTCAGCTTATTCCATATACCATTAGCTATGGAAACACCCTTCACCCTTAAAAATTCACTTTTTATAAAGTGATGATAGTAAATAATTCTTTTCCCTTCCATCACTCTCAAGATTATTCTTATCAATATATTAATATGAACTTTATCATCAATATGAGGAAATACATTCTTGGCATCTTCATGAAAATCATATCTAATAGACATATGATTGGGAAACATTATATCTTTATAGATATGATAATTCATACCATCAAAACTAGGATTCCTTTATTGTTGACACAATTTAAATTATCCATCAACTTCTCTTCAAAACATCAACAAAGAATAAATGAAGGTAACCTGTCTTTGAAACTAATTGTAATTGCCCAGTTAAGATAATTGTATCCCTGAGAGGGGGAGGGGTGAATTAGTGATGTATTTTTCTTTTATATTTCCTTACTTATTAAAAAACATTTTCCACCTGTTAAATATTTCTTTTCCTATTGAAAATAATTAAAACCCACATTTATATGAACATAAGAATTTTCAAGGTTTATTATTCAAAAAGAATATCTGCATCCTTGGTATTGTTTGCAAATGATCTACTACCACACAATACACTAGAATACAATCATTTTGTGTGGAATACATTGAGTAGGATATTCCCTTTCATTTGTGTTTAATTATGTACACAATTCAATAGTGCATATTATTCTTCAAGAACCAATGATGTAATACAAATTTTTGTAACAAACCAAGTTATGATGCTTCTTTATTAACTTTCACAAATGTGTTCTTTTTTATGAAAAATATTTATTTCTCACCTAAAAGTTGGTAAGATCTTTTATGGGATTTTTTATAAAACTAAGTCTGATTCTCCTTGTCTAACTGATCAATAAGAAAAATATATGACTTTGTTACAATATATTTGAGAAAATTCTGAACCATTTCTTCTACAATGTAGAAACCCCAATACAATTTTTCCAGTCTGATGATTCAGCCAAATACTATGACCAGTTGAATACAATCTTGTCTCTCCTAATATGATTCTTCTATCCAAAATACTTCTTCAAGAAAATTCAATCAGGAAACCTCTTATTCTCTCTAAATCTCTGTCGTGTCTCTTATTCACCATGAATAGTACATCTATCATACATTTTACAAATCTATATGTTCCATTGAATTTCAGGTGCATCTTGCCTTCATAAACTCTTCTCAACACCTCTCGAACCATCATGAAACTTCAAATAGCTTTATCTATACTTTATACTTTCTTTAAAAACATTAGTCTGATTCTAATTTTCCATTCTGATTTTTCATTATGATCTGCCTCATTATGATGAAGACAAATGTAAAATAATATATTTTTCTTTATCTCTTCTCTTGACCCACTTGAATGATAAAAAAAGTAGTTAAACATATTTTCAATGGTTGACTACATTATTGATAAATCTCTAAATTAATTCTTCATATTGGCCACCACATACTTTACATTTTCTTTACATTCATTAGTTTCAAACAATTTTTCCTCTGATGATTATGATGGCATACCGAGTCCGATGGACCGGTATCAGCAGCTTCAACTTCAACAACTTCTTTCTCTTCTAAATATGATACCGGTCAATTTTGATCACAAAAAATTCAACCTTTGATGAATATGATTACATACTAAATGCAATGGACAAACATTAAGAGCTTATTTCATTTTTGAATATGATGCTTGCTAACTTCTTTCTTTGATGATTTAAATCTTTTTGGAATTTAGATTAACTAAAAACTATCAACTTCATTACGATCATTCTCTTTGGCCATTAAACAGTTATTCATCCAGAAATATCATTATGATGATCTTAAGACTGGAATGATTCAAATTCATCAAATTTATTATTTCGTAAACTTTTAGAAAGTACCCTTAATTCCTTCATGGCTTTGATTATGTTGAATATCAGCTTCGTCATCATATAACCTACCAAGTAAAGTGTAGCTACTTACATATATTTTATCAACATCTTTCTTTCCTTCTCAACCTGAATACGATTGGTATGATTATGATCAAAATGAATATGATTGGTAGAATATTTTTATTCTCTTTTTTTCATCAATAATTCATCCCTAGTTTTATAACTTACTAATTATTTATGAGAACTCCATGATCAGCAAATAGATATTTCATTTTCATCGAAGTCAGGAAGACTCTGATTTTTTCCCATTATAAATAAACCTTTCATTCCAGACTTAGGGTGAGTATAGTGATCCTCTTCATCCCGAAAACATATTCCTGATACAATGGACTTTCTTAACCATTGTAGGTCTTATTTTAATGAATACGACGGTTAGTTTGATTATCCAAATAAAAAGTGAGGTTATTTATTTTCTTCTTAAATATCCTTGAAAACAAAAAAATACCTAAATATGATAGTCATCTTTATCATCTTGGTCTGAGCATGTACTCACACTACCAATAAGTGGAGTTGGTTTTGTGATATATAGTGATGATTCAATTAATGTCTTGGGTTTTGTACTCACGTATAATGATAATGTGATATCCTATTCTTCATGACAATTAAATATCCAAGAGAAGAACTACCTGGCGCATGATCTAGAGTTAGAAGATATGATCTTTGCTCAAAATATTTGGTCGCACTATCTTTATGGGGAGAATTTTGACATATATACTGATCATAAGAGTCTAAAGAATATATTCACATAGAAGTATATCAATATGCATTAAAGAAAATGGTTTGATCTAATCATGGAGTATGATTTCTCTATTTACTACAATTCTAGAAAGGAGAATAAGGTAGTTGATACTCTTAACAGAAATAAATATGCTAATATATCAATGATTCAAATTGAGAGAGACCTTATCTTCTTGTATATGAAAAGTATATATCTTGAAATCATAACGATATGGAATAAATCTTACCTCTCCCAAATGATTTCCCAACCATTTATCTAAGAGAAGATCAAGGAGACATAAAGGGATGATCTGGAGCAAAAAAAAGTTGAAATCAATAAAGGAAGGGGAGATACATGAGTTCCAAACTTATGATGATGGTGTAATTTATTTTTTAATGAGGCTTTGTGTTCCTTCATCACCTGAGATAAAGATCATGCTATTTTATGATGCACATAGCCTATCTTTCTACACCACCCCAGAAGTACCAATATGTACCATGATATTTGAGAACACTTTTGATGGGACAACATGAAGAAGGAGATTACGGAGTATGTATCAAGGTGTTTGGTATTCCATCAAGTTAAAGTAGAGTGACAAAATTTAAAAGGGATGATGAAACCATTTCTTATAACCATGTGGAAATGGGTGAATATCACCATGGACTTTATCACCAGTCTCCCAAAAACATCCACAGAAAAAATACGATATGGATTGTGCTGGATCGACTCACCAAGACTAACCACTTTATCACTATTTGGGAAGATTTCTCACATGAAAAAATTTCCAAGATATATGTGAAGGAAATGGTGAGGTTTCATGGGGTTCCACTTTCGATCATATTTGATTATGATCCACAGATCACCTCTAAATTCTATAGAAGCATTCAATAAGATTTTAGTACTAAATTAAATTTTAGCATGAACTATCACCCCCAAACTGATATAAAATCTAAAAGGAATATTCAAACATTTGAGAACATGATAAGATCATGATTGATGGAATTTAAAGGATGATGTGATCAACATATCCCGCTGGTTTATTTGTCATATAAAAACAACATCCACTCGAGTATTTAAATGGTTCTATATGAATCATTGAATGAAAATAAGTGTAGAACTCAAAACTTTTTGGGATGAATTTGTGGAATGAAAGATACATGGACCTAATCTTGTTAAAGTGATGACAATGAACTTTCAATCCATACAAAAACATATAAAATCTACCTAGAGTCTGTAAAAGAGATATACTAACTACTACCAAATAGACTTTAATTTTGACGTTAGATAAAAAGTTTTACTTTGAATATAACCATGGAAGAGATTCATACACTTTGTAAAGAAAGGGAAGTTTTAGCCTTAGGAATATTGACCCCTTTGAGATCCTTGATCGCATAAGATTAGTGACATATCAACTTTCATTTCCACAGAGTATGGATCAAGTTCATGATTTGTCCAAAACCAATTTTATGGAAATAATTAGGCCATTAACCTTCCATTATTGAGTTTGTTTGGTTTCTTATGACTTTTTTTAGGTAAAAATGTGGGTAAACCTAACTTGTTTTCAAAATACCAAATGAGTCCTTTTCCTCCCTTATAAAAAGTCACAACCTCTCCTCATTCCTCACACCTCTCTAAAAAATTAGTTTCAACCAATATTTGCCCATATATATTCCCAAAATCCCTTCCCTAGACCTTGAATCCTTCCTTTGGATAGAAATCCTTACAAGGAATCCTTTTGGTACAAACCAAAAGTAGTTACCCGATTAAGAGGTAACATCTTATCTCAATATTTTTAGTTTTTTTTCTATTATCCAACCCCTCATATCTTCTTATTTGATTATTGTATAAAAAACCATATCCTTAATATAATTGTATGTTTCATTCTAAGGGTTTGACGTACACTTACACATAATTACATTTAATGGGTAATGAACATATTGTGTCTGTGTATAGTGAAATACTGCCTCAAAAAACGATGATTGTTCATTTTACTTTAACAACATTCAATGTTGGACATTATGATGGAGAATATATTTTTATATAATATAAATGATTTTCATTAAATCTTTATTCTTATTTAATCATTTCATAATACAAACCATTAATAATTTCCCTTTTTCATTAATATGATAACATCGATTGAGGAACTGTGGACTACCTCCCCCTCAAAGTGATGTGATTCATTCACACGATCCATGGAATGTATAAGAGAATGATTACAATTAAAAATATGTGAAATAAAAAACCGCTATATGATATAAATAAAATTATTACCTTTTTGGAAATATACACTATATATATATATCAATTTCATTATTACCCTTTCACACACCTAAAAAGTGATAACGTCATTCATAGATGTGTAGACTAATACCTCCTCAACACAATGTGATTCTTTTTACACCAGAATAATTATATATATAGGTATATATGATTAAATAATATATTATTTATGTTATATTTGTCATTCTGAAAATATTTTGTGTTACTTACCTTCTTTCCATAACGATCGTTGAAAAATAAGAACGTCACTCTTGCGTACGTACGACCTACTATCACCATGATTGTAATGTTGGTTCATTTTTCATAAGCATATTTAATAATTTATTTTAAAGGTATAATTAATGAGTGAATATGATAATTATTTCATTATTATTATTCATATAATGACCCATTTGACAATAGTTGACCTACCAATGTTGTTTTGGACACATAATCAGAATTGGGTGTAAACAGCCGATGTAAACAGAATTGTTTAAGTAGTTGTATACAACATAGTATAAAGTGAAATAAAAGGAATGTTAAACATGAAACATGTTCTCATGAAATTTGAAAACTAACAGAAGTTTATTATACAGGAAGTCAAAGGACGTTCACCCAAAATGAAACTCAAGGTATGGTATTTACATATCACTTTTTACATCTATGATATTAATGCCATGTTCAACATTTAATTATTTTTTGTGGTGTATCTACTACCCATTTTCATATATTATATCATTAACTATATTATCTTTATGGTATTTAAAATATTCATCCCATATTATTCCTTCTTCAGGCTTATTATTTAAATTCTTTTAGAGTGGTATGGGACACATTGTGATGTTTAAAGATTATTTTCCTTATGACTAGTACTAATGATATTTCAATGGAATTTATATTCTAGGATATTATATATCCATTTTTTCAATAAAAACTTTCATTATTATCTAGTTATTCATGACCATTTTCAAGTATTAGTTTTATTGTTTCCACTCTTTAGTACTCAAAATGTTTTAGAAAATGTTTTTATGAAAACTAAACTTTATTTCTCTCTTAAGTCAGAGAACCTATTTTCTTCTAAAACCAATGTTTTAATAAAAAAAATTCAAATGTATTTAAAATGATTTGGTAATGAAATTTTTACCTTTTTTTCTTTTACCATTGTTTTCAATGGAATATTCTTATCACTCTATGAACAAATCATTTTTTTAACCTTTAACAATGAAAAAATAATATTCTTTTACCTCACATGAAAAGTACAGATTTACCCACCATCATTTATTTGAATATTCCTTTTCATGTATAAAAGGTTAATTTTTATAGAAAATGTTTTTAAAAGTGAATTTCATAGAAAAAAATTTCCAAAAGGTTTTTTATAAAAAAAGGATATTTTCCTCATGGATTTTTTTAAATATCATTTTACAATATTTTTATTCATCAATAACAAAAACCATTTATTTTTACTCCACTTGAGATTTCGTTATTGATACCATCCTTATTCTTCCTCTGGGTGGCTTATTATTGATTTTTCCAAGGATAGTATTCACATTCACTTCTTTGAATCATTTGTTACTCCCCTTGAAATATTCAATCTTCTATGAACATTGAAGATTTAATTTCCCCCTAATTATCAATTTCATTCATCATGTATATTACTATTACCTAAACCCTATAACATTTTACATACAATGTCTACTTTGATAGTTATTTTATTTTTTGGGAAAATATTGATAATTCCATATCCTTTATTCAATAAAGTTATTTGATAAGGAATATTATTTATTTTGATTATTCGATATGAGGAATGATTTGGACATGCAATGACGGGAGGAGCCCGAAATTTATACAGGTCCTCAATGAATCGATATGTTCTCATGAGAAAAATTAGTTTCACAAATTAGAATTTTTTTAACCGTCTTGTGAAAGGTATTGATGGTTTATGTTTTCATGTGCCTCAAACATCATGTCTATTAAGAAATCATTTACCTAGATTATTTTTAGTTATTATTCATCCATGATATTTTACATCGACATATCTATGGATAAATTTCATATTCAATTATTTAGATAAAATGTGTTTCACTTTCTTACCTTGCCATATTTATTTTTCCTTATTTAGTTATTTCTATGGAATGTGTTTTTAGTTATTACCTTTCCATAATATTTATGAACTTCTTTGTCATTTTATTATTATATAGTGAACTTCCTTCTCAGTTTATTGATTATATAGAATGTGATTTCAGTAATTCACCACATCATAATTATTATTCTCATTGATTCATCATTACTTCTACTATATTTTTCCCTTACTGAGAATTTAAGCTCATCCTTTTTATGTTTATTTCCCTAGGAATCCAAGAAGCGTACTTTGAAATATATACAATGATTTACTAGATGAATTAGATTTATCCTTGAAGATATTTATTCAGAAAGAATAAAAATTTATGTTTTAAATAGTTTATTCTTTTCTCATGTTTGTATCTCGTTTACCAAGAATACTATAGTCTCGATCCTTCATGATTTAACACCTTGTAATATTTCCAATATAATAGTAGTAGACACCGACTCTGGGCCTTCTGGGGTCAGGTTACCATTGTTGGTATCAGAGGAAGTTTAGTACCATCCTTGGGAACTAGATTTAGGAAATCATAGGTTTGAGAACATAGACCTAAGGTAGAATTTGATGATATATATAGAATAAAATCCAAGAATTTTGGAAAGATAGACATTATGCGTCTCTTTTTAGAAATACATACATGTATGGATACAACAAGTGTATGTGGTTTAGATACATATGTAGCTAGGATTAATAACTATGACAGTGATTTTTGAGCCTAACTTGGGGAAACCTGGTATACAACAACGTACCTTATTGCACAACTGCTTTGAAACTCCTAGGGGATATGTTTAGGATAATTTACATTTTCTTTAAAACCCACCATGAAGGATTTTGACATTGAATAACCTAGGTTAAAACTACGGTGTTTAGATTGAAAATAGGGTATCATGATTTAAAAATCCTATTAATTATATTATGGATTAAACTCTAGACTAAGTAAATATATATGTGGAAATAAGTGGATGATGTATTTATGTATTAGGGTTTTATTGAAAAATTTAGTTACAAGTCTATTTTTTGATTAACCTAATTTAAAGGATATCCATCATATTTATTTTAGGAATTATATAATTTTTTTTTAGAAAAGGATGACCTATATGTTTGGTGATAACCAATCAAATATGCCAAGGTTGCGGGTCTTAAACCCATGACCAAAGGATGAAAAGGGTTTCTTTCCAACCACAAACCTATAAAATTTCTTGGTTAATTTTTCATTGTTTTTAGTTAAACAATTTGATGAATAAAAGTTAATGATAAACCAGTAGTTTCACTTGTGAGTATTGGATATTAATCTACTAACCATATTGGGTTTGGAAGATAGTTAAAGAAAATAGTTTGAATTTTCACTCTTTTACAAGCCTCATGATCCTTTAAATGTTTCTTTTAGTGCTTCGGTCATAAAAAAATCATTATTGGTAATTAATATCTAGGAGTAAAGGAATGAATTATAATTTGATCAAATAACAACCAAAATATAGGATTTTTCATATGAAATTGAAACCTATCATGTAAAAATATTTCATTATATTCTTAAGTAGTAAAATAATTACCCAATATTAGAAAAATTTCTTAAAAATAAATTGTTTTCCAAATATCTTAATTTCTGTTGAATCTGTGGTCTTATATATCATTAATGATTTATGGCTTTGAGGTCCTCAACTTTCCATTGATCATTCACTTGTTTTTTATTAATGACCTCTTTCACTCCTTATAAATATTTACATTTTTCCTGCAAGTACGTATCTCTACTTTACACTAGTAATCTCCTACTTAGAGACCTTGTTACATGGTAGTCCATGTGAACTATGTACTTTCTATTCTCTCTTTTATAGAGGATGACTTATAAACCCTTTTCATTATGTGGGATTTAAAACATTGGATGTATCAAACAATCTATCACCATGATCATGTTTAAATTGCAAGGATGTAATTTAAATAAGGTGGGAAGTGTGATGAACTGAAAATCTAAAGTAAGAACCTTTTATTCGATATTGTGTATGACATGCGACACCGAACATGTAAGGTAATATAATATCTAGATACATTATAAAATATTTACTATTTAAAAGAGATTCAATGTATTTTAATACATGAAACACCGAGTTAGCTTGTGTTGCATGCAAGAGAGGCCTACCATGATAGATTATATTACATGCAAGAGTGGACTTCCTTGATAGCTTGTGTTACATGAAAAAATAACCTTCCTTGATAGCTTCCATTACACGCAAGATCGATTTTCACCAAATAATAATGTATTATTAAAATATTATTATTTTATATAATACGATATAACCTAGCCGTTATGTGAGAAGTTATAAATAGTATTAACTAACTTATGAAAATTTATGGTTTATATAAATATAAAATCAATTCATTGGTTACCAACTAATGATAAATGAAAATAGGAACAAATTGGATATAAAAAGGAAATATTACTATTTATATACATCCAAAGGAGTTTTGTCTTAATAAACATAGTTAATTAGAATTAATGAAATATTTTTATGAAATATATATGTTATATATTAAATAAAATATTTTTTATATTAATCCATTATGTTTGATATGCATAATATAAGAATAAAGACTATTTTACATATAAAACCTATATTTTTATAAAAGAAATTTACCACCATTTAATAAAGAACCCATTTTAAATTATAATTTTGACATTGATTTAATATGTAAAAATAAACTTATTCTTTGAAATATAAAAATATCAATTATTTTAGGGTGAATTTTTTATATTTTTGTGAAACATTTCTTATTTAATGAATAGTTAAAAATACTGAATTTTAGTTCAAAACTTCATTTTTATCTAATTTATTTATATGGTTAAGTTATATTTTTAGTTGGTTTTAGAGTTTAATTAGATAATATTTTTATAAATTAATAAAATTTATGTCATTGGAATAAATTTTAATTTTAAATTGATTATAAAAAAATAGAAAACATTCAAACCTTTTTACCTTAAAAACATGCATTATCGTCCCATCTTCGGGATTAAATTTAAATTAATTTCAAAAACTTCTGTGATTTGAATTTGAAAAAATGAATTCCATATTTGGGATAAAAATAATTTCTAATTTATAATAAGACCGAATTTGTTTTTTATAAAAATATTACTGAAATTAATTAAAATTAATTATAATTATTAAGGTAAAATTAATCTTAGGAAAGGACCAAACCTTTATCTTAAGGGGCCAAATGACCTAGAAACTTCTCCAAAACCCATATTATGGAAATAATTAGGACATTAGCCTTCCATTATTGAGTTTGGTTGGTTTTTATGAAATTGTTTTGTTTAAAACATGGGTACACCTAACTTGGTTTCAAATGACCAAGTGAGTCATTTTCCACCCTTATAAAAGGCCGCTGCCTCTCCCCATTCTTGACACATCTCAAAACACTTAGATTTGAAACATATATTCCTATATAGCATCCCAAAATCCCTCCACTAGAACATTAAGCCTCCATTTTAGTATAATTCCTTCAACAGAATCCTTTTGGTAGAAACCAAAAGTAGTTACCTGATTAAGAGGTAATGTCTTCTCTCAAGCTTTCTAGTTTTATTTCCATTCTACAAACCCTCATATATTATTATTATATTATTATATAACAACACAATTATCCTTAATATACTTGTATTTTTTATGATAAATTTTATACCTACAGTCACACACACTTCAATCTAATGTGTAACGAACATATTATTTCTGTGTATGACAAACTACTGCCTCATGAAATGATGATTGTTTATTTTCCTTTACCAACATTCATAGTTGGAAATGATTATGGAATATATTTTTATATATGATATTTATGATATTTATTATTTCTATATACTTATTTAGTTTTTTTATAACACATACCTTTAATAATTTCCATTTATTTAATATGATAACTTTATTTGAGGAAGTGTGGATTACTGCCCCCTCAAAGCGATGAGATTTGTTCACATGATCCATGGAATGTATAAATGGTTATTATAATTAAAAGTATGTGACATGAAAAAACATTATATAATATTGATAAAATGATTACCTTTATGTATATATACTATATATATATATCATTTTTTTAATTACCCTTTCACACACTTAAAAAGTGATTACGTCATTTGTGGTCAAGTGGACTACTGACTCCTCAACACGCTGTGATTCATTTTACATCACAATAATTCTATATAAAAGTATATATGATTTAATAATATGTTATTTATGATATAATGATAATTTGGGAAAGATATGGTGTTACATACCTTCTCTCCATAACAATCATTGAAAAATAAGAGCATTGCTCATGCGTACGTACAACCTACCATATCCATGATTGTAAGTTTGGTTTGTTTTTCATAACCATATTTAATGATTTTTTTAAATGCATAATTAATTAAAAAGATATGATAATTATTTCATGATTGTTATGTTTGAGATGTTATATAATGACCCCTTTAACCATAGTTGACCTACCAATGTTTTTTGACACATAATCCAAATTTTTTCTAAACACCCAACGTAAAAAGAATTTTTCATGTAGTTGTATAAAACATAGTAAAAAGTGAAATAAAAATAATTATAAAACTGAAAACGTTTCTCAATAAATTAGAAAATTTAAATAGTTTATTATAAAATAATTGAAAGGATGTTTACCCAAAAATAAACTCAAGGTAATTGATTCTCATCTCACTTTGTACATCTATGAGATAAATGTCATATTAAAAATTTGATTATTTTGTGTGGTGTATATACTACCCATTTTGATATATAATATCATGAATTATTTTATCGTTATTGTATTAGAAAATTCCATTCAATATTATTCCTTCATGAGGCTTATGATTTAAAAAAATTCAAAGTTGTATGGGACACCTTGGGATGTTTAATGAATATTTTCCTCAAGAAAAGTACTAATGATATTCTAATGGAACTTCCATTAGAGGAAATTGTATAACAATTTTCCAAAAAACCATTTCATTATTATCTAGTTATTCGTTACTATTTTCAAGTATTAGTACCATTTTTAAATGCTTTGTTACATAATATGTTTTACAATTTTTTATGAAAACCCAACTTTATTTATCTCTTTAGTTGGAGAACCTGTTTTCTTTTAAAAATCATGTTTTAATAAAATGTTTCCAAAAATATTTTTAAAATGATTTGGTAATGAAATTTTTGTCCTTTTTGTCTTTTACCATTTTTTTGAAAGTAATATTCTTTTCTCTTTTCAAACAATGTATTTTTCTAAACTTTAACCATGAAAATAAAATGTTCTTTTCCCTTGCATGACAAGTACGAATTTACCTATCATTATTTCATTGAAGCTTCCCTTTCATGTCTAAAAGGTTACTTTATAAAGAAATTTTTTTCAAAAGTGATTTTCAATGAAAAATTTTCCCAAATGGTTTTCATAATCATAGGATATTTTCTCTAATTTTTTTAATGATCATTTTATTGTATTTCAATTCATCAGCCTGAACAGAAACTACTATAAAACTAGGTTTATCCAATATTAGGGCTTTAACAGCGCAACCTAAAAATGATGTTAAATACCCCCTTTGTTAGTGATAAAAACATTATTAAAGTAGGTCTTTAATAATGATAAAAAAATATTGTTAAAGGGGGGCCTTTATCAGCACTTTTAAAAAAGAACTGATAAATGGGATCTTTTAACAGCACTTGTAAAAAACACTTTTAAAGGGGGGTCCTTATCAGTGCTTTTTTAGAAGCGTTGATAATGAACCCTAGTTATCAACAATTTTTTAGTAGCACTGATAAAGGTATACTTAAAAAAATTCATTAATAAAAATATATAAATATATTTATATATTTATATTGATTTAAATATAATATATATTTTTAAATTTATGTTTTAGATAGGGTAAATAGAAATTTACACTTAATATAAAAGATATTTTGTGAAAATGGATTACAAAATAAATAAATAAATATTTTTTATTAATAACATTCTTATTATTTCTGATTAATAATCATTTAATATCAATTTTTAGATAGAAAAATATAATAATAAAATATATAAAATATGTGGAAAATGTAACTCAATCTTCAAAGAGTGATAACTTTTGATCTGGGTGTCCATTTATGCTCTACCACATATCAAATCAAATTTTATGATGAGATCTACACCCTTAGTGATAATGTTAAACCTCTATCACATTTTAAAAGGCCATAAAATCTGATAAGATCTCAAAAATAGTGTTTTTAGTCTGGGTACCATGATTTTTGGACATTCGATGGATTTTCAACCTATTTTAAGGGGGGTTTATTGCCTTTTTGGTGGTGACTAATTTTATTACTATGTATTACAGTTATATTGATATTATGGTTTTGAAATTTTATCATTTTTCACAATTTAAGGTTATTTATAAATAAATATATGCATATTTCTTATGTTTACTTATAATAAATAACTGATATAAATAAACATATCAGTATATTAATGTAAAAATTTATATTCTAATATATGCAAATAAATACATATTCTAAAGATATATTTAAAATAATATCTAGCCATTTTTACATTATATATACATATGCATATGTGTATATTAATAAAGAGATATACATTTATATTCTATTCTATTATATATAAATTAATATAATATATAATATATTTAAATAAATATAATTATATATATATCACACACACACATATATATATTGTATAAATGTATTTTAAAATAATTATATATATATATATAAACAGAAATATCATTAAATAGAAATCAAAACAACATAGTATAGTGGTAAAGGAGTTCCATCTTCGAAGGAGAGGTGTAGGGTTTGAATCCATGAAGATGCACATAAGGATTGAAATTCACAAAGTGATGATAAAAGGTGGTGGGGTGAAAAGCACTGATAAGGGGGGGGGGGGGTGGAGCGCTATTAAAGGGTTCATGGAAGTGCTGATAAAGGGGGTCAAGATCATATGTGTCCAAAAAAACATAATTTTACCCTCTTTAATACTGATGCCTTTATAATCACTAAAAAAGTGTTATTAAAGGCCCCCTTTAACATCACTAAAAAAGTGTTGTTAAAGGACCCATTTAAAAATGATTTTTATCATTGTTAAAGGGGGACATTAATAGTGATTTTTAATCACTGATAATGGTTTGAACTTTTAACCACACTTATATTGTCAGTGTTTTATTAGAATTCATAAACCAGATACCATTTTATATATGGTGTCTACTTTGAAAATTATTTTATTTTTTCGGAAAATATAGTTAATTTCAACTTATTTATTCAATACAGAAATTTGATAAGGTATATTATTTATTTAGATTGTTCAATTTGAGGAATAATTAGGAAAATAAATGATGGGAGGAGACTAAACGTTATATAGATCCAAAATGAATCGATAGGTTCTCATGAGACAACTTATTTCTGAAAATCAGAATATTTTAAACCGTCATGTGAAATGTCTCGATGATATAGGTTTTCATGTGCCTTAGAAATTCCATCCATTAAGAAATCATTTACCTAATTTATTTTCATTTATTATTCATCCATGAGATTTTGTGTCAACATATCTTTGGATATATTTCATTGTTAATTATTTATATATGATGTGTTTTAGTTTCTTACCTTGCCATATTTATTTTTTCTTATCTAGTTATTTTAATTTCATGTGTTTCCATTTATTACCTTATCATGTTGTTTATGCACCTCTATCTCATTTTATTGATTATATGGCATGTGAATTCAGTTATTCACCATTTCATAATTATTATTCTCATTGATTCGTTATTTCTTCCACTATATTTTGACCATACTACTAATTTTATCTCACCCTTATCATATTTATTTACCTAGGAATCCATGAAACATACTATGAAATATATGTAGGGATTTACTAACTATATTAGAGTTATCCTCAAAGTTATTTATTTAGAAATAAGATGAATAATATGTTGTAATTAGTTTATTATTTTCTCATGTATATAAATATTTTATCAAGACTACTAAACTCCCAGTCATTTGGGATTTAATTCCTTATAATCATGTCAATGAAATAGTAGTAGACACCAGCTTTGGGCCTTCTAGGGTTGGGTCTCTACAGATCTCCTCTTATAGATGCTAGGGTTAGTCTTTTAAGAAGACCAGAACCTCTAATATGTGTATATGGAAGTTAAGAAGATTAGTGGGTAGGGTTTGGTCGATCTAGAAGGTTCAAATTGGTGGAAGGAAGTGAGGGAGAAACTTTCCCCTTATAATTTAGGTTGGTAATTTTAGAGAACTCCAAAAATATTAAATTAATATAAATTATTTTTTAATTAAAAATGTCTTAAAAGTGAGTTATTTAAAGTATCATTTTTTTCATTTTTGAAACTATTCAATATTTGTCTTTTTAAAAAATATCCTAACTTCATGATATCATTAAACCAAAACTTATAATATATCACTAACATTTATAAATTATCTATAAAATTCATGGATGTCATTAATTATGTAAAATTTTATTTATTTTAATGTTTTTAATATCATTTATTTTTTATTTCCATTAATTAAACAATTACGATGTCATTATTATGAAAGCATTTAGTTAAATTGTTTCTTCTCTAAAAATTTTAAATAAATTATCTTGATGAATAAAAAATTATTATCCTTCTAATGAATATGTATAGTCTAAATTATCTTTTCTATAACCATGTATTAAAAATGTAAAACATATTAAAAACATGAGTATGACATTTTTAACTTATCTTTAAATAAAATATAATAAATGTATTATTCTCATCCAACTGACTTAAAAAGAGTATAGTTTCGGTCTAATGATGATTATGGTAGAAAACTACTCATTAAATGAAATTAGAACAAGTGTTGGGGTAATTTTATAATATAATTTATATCCATAATTACCTAATTTACCCTTAATTGTGGTAATTTAAATATTACTAAATTTTACTATTCATATGACCAAAAATAAAAGAAACCTATTAACATAATTTGGACCCAATAATTCCAAATATATAATCCATTTTTCATAATTCAAAAAATAGAATTTGTAGTAATTAATTTAAAATTAATCTTGTTGACGGCGTGAGAAAACAAGTTATTCAAGTTTAAACCTGCAAAAGATTGAAACATTTTTATATCTAAATTCATTGTAAAATTGACTAAAATTACCTAAATTTTATTCAATGATAAAAATAATCTATTTATACTTTAAAAACATTCAATTATATAATTTAACACTATAAATTATTTTGAAGAAAAAAAGTTGTTTTCAATTAAAATTTAGTATTTTTCACTATTCATCAAAACATGAAACTTATTATAAAAATACCAATATTTTAACTAAAGTAAAATTTTATATTTATATTTAAATGATTAAGTTTATTATTTCAAATATAATTAATAAAATTTTCAAAAATTGGATTTAAAATAGGTTCTCCATTAAAAGACGAAAAAACTGTTTTTATAAAAAAAATAGGTTTTATGTGTAATATTGGGTTTGATATTATCTTATACCTCTCAAATATATTATATGAATATCAAAAATATTTTATTTAATATATAAAATATATATTTCATTAATATCATTCTATAATGGTAATTAATTTAATTTATTTGAATAAAATTACTTTGTGAGCATAAAATTAGTTCTTTAAAAAAACATCCCATATATATTTAGTTGGTTACTATATTCATTTTTAATTAATTTAAAACCAATGAATCTAGCCATATATTTTCATAAGTTAGTTAATACTATTCATAACCACTAACATAATGGCTAGGTTATATCTAATTATATTAAATAATAATATTTTAATAATATATATTTGTTTGGTAAAACTCAGTCTTGCATGTAACAAAAGCCAATTCATTGTTGTGTGTAGCATAAACATATTTTTGTATTGAATACAACATAATCTATCAAGAAAATGAATATATTTAAGAATTTGTATACTATAAAATCTTGGGGTGTCACAGGTAATGTTGGGACATCACGTGTTTATGTTAATGCATTTCATCTACAAGGTGGAGATTTTTTATCATTATTTACTCAATATTGTAAATTAAATGAATTTAATTCCATGAATTATGTGAAGAACCAGCCCCAAAAAAACCAGGATTCGGTGCCTTCTGAACATGATGTGTCATTTTAAAACAAAAACATGTACTAATTAACGCACATCACGTCCCATACAGAGCATCGAGTTTGGTTCGGGCTCTGGGAAACTGGTAACTTCAGAAATGTTTCATTTGATAAAAGTTGTTACCTGAAAATTTAAAATTCAAAACCTAGGATGAGAATAAGAATGCCCAGTAAAGGGTTTAAAATAAACCAATGAATATTTTGAAATAATTTTTTAAAAACATATCCCAACAACATTCTATTATAGAAAACTGTAACACATGTAACATAACATAAAAGTGATCAACTATGATTTTCAAGAAATTCATGAATCAATTAGGACATTTTCAAAAAGGGGTAGTAAAAGATATCCTGAACAAGTCTAACGTATGAATGTTTAAGAAAAAATTAAACCGTTAAGATTAATACTTAATCAGAGTTGCGTGTGAAGGAAAAATACTTCAATTTCATATGTTGGTTACTATTTTACATGTTCATGACCCAAAATTTTACTTATGACATCAATAAGAACTTGATAAAAACATAAGGGAAAGAGTAGTGACAGAATATGAATATCATCTTGAAAATAACTTGTAACATGACTTGAATATGTGGCTTCAACATTTCATTTAGACATTCATGAACATATCACTGAGGATCATCCCCAAGGTCTCAATAAATAAAAATTACCGAGGTTATTCACCAGGGTATCGTGAAGCTTGTCATCTCTAGAGATTAATTATTTACCCAATGCAATGGAGCACTATCAGGGGGCACACTTAAAATGTATTAGCATTCATTTTATCTACATAAATTGATACTTTACTTAAATGGGGTTTTACATTCAAGATGTCCAATAACACCTTGAATAGTTCATTCATAGGTGGTCATAGTAGTTGAATTTACATATCTTATAAGTGAGAAAGGAATCTAGATGATTAAAAACCAATATAACAATCATTTATCCGTTATTAAAATGAAATAATAAAGGAAAATTATGGCACATACATTGACATCTAAGGTACTGAAATAATAGAAAACTAGAATTTATCACATGCAAGTTTGTTCTTGATATCCTAAAATTTTATCATCCAATTGATTACAAGGTGAACCAAAAATATCATGTAGGGTTTTGAGCTTGCACATGCTAAAAAATTAAATAATGTTATGCCTTTTCATAATACTGAATAACGTCCATGACAGAAATCATGAATCTTCACCATATGAAATATCATTTAAAACATACGGAAAACAAATAAGTTACTCTTAAATGTGGATAAAAGTTTTGTTTAACACCCTATTTCTTATGTTTTTAAAACTCCCCCTAAATTCGAGACTTAATGTGTATGGACCATAACAACTGAAATCAAGGTTCACGACACATATAAAATATATGTATGTACCCTAACTCAAACTAAAATATTGGCACACCCATGTCTGTTAATCCCCTATGAATATTAGTTCAACAACATTTTGAATAGGGCATGTCATGCCCTTAGTCAGAATTTTTTTTTATGAAAACCTATAAAAAAATAATTTTATAAAAACCCGATCATATATATAACATTTTCAAAATTTATTTATCATTTAGATATCAAATTAAGTGTATGGGAATATGTGCAGTGCATGAACAATTATACACAAACATCATACATATATTCGAAGTAGAATTGTCCTGCCCATTCCTGCATATAACTGATGTATATACATATAATAAAGAGTATATATGTATTTTCCAAAAAACAAAATGAGGCCAGGTATAATCCTTACATTTTTTAAGCTATTTGAATGCAAGATAACCCGAAGGCCTTGGTTCAACAATTAAGAATGTTTGGACAAAACCCTAATGTTAAAAAAATATATATATATTTTTGAATATATAAGTATATATATTCTCAAAGAAGAAAAACAAGCCAAAAATAAAAACCATTACTTTAAAAACCAAGGAAAGGAGGACTTCAAGGAGGGTTGCCAACCTCGCTCGAGACTTGAATGAGAGAGAATAACTAAGAGGTGTCGTTTATTTTTATACAAAATCTCACACACCACATTCTACGCAAAAAACGTACCCACTTACATTGCATTAAATGGGGGTTGTCGTGCTTGAAGAAAACGAGGAGACATGGGGGTCATCGGCTGTCAGAGGTGAAGAAAATGAGGGGTGTTCCATAGTGTATGGTTACTGCTGTATCAAATGCATGGAGGAAGAAGACAAAAAGGGTATGAGAAATTCCAGGAAAAAACGGACGGTCCAGATCAATCCCAACATCGATCCAAGGGATGAGATGCGTCCGCTGTTTTAAAATAATTGAGCGGATTAGATTAGATATAAGTTTCATCGTACGGTCTATGTTTGACACAAAAATTTAAAAACCTCGAATGGCCATGATTAGACCATGCCAGATCGAATGGTAACAAGAACCATGGAGAGAGATGCGGTCGTTGAGGGTCAAGCGCGGGATCGGAAACAATGGACCAGATCGCGCGCGACGCTTTCCAATGGTCCAGATTGCGTTTCTCCCAAAAAACTACTTCCCATATCAAAACAGACAGTGTTTTCACCTCCATTATGACCCTCGGCCTCCCAACGTGTGCTCAAAAATCACACAACACCCACAAAGGGGGCCCTATACACTGGCTCCCACCTGCAGGCCTTCGCATACCCAGACCCCGCCGTGACCTCACACCCACAATGGTGCGCCTATGCACTCTTGCTCGCTCCCGAGCACCCTTTGTGGATCCTCTTCCCGAGCTCAGGCCGACAATTTCTTGGGGATGAGGGTCAAGCTCATCAACTTCATGTGACTTGCCTCCCTCGACCCTAGCGAAAACCGGCTGGCCCTAGTGGGCCAATTTTTTTTAAAAAGCTACACTAAAAAATGTTTTAAGAAGAGGAAAGAATCCATTTAATAAAACTATACAGAATTTTATATTCTTAAAATTTAATTAATACAAATTAAACTTGTTTTTGTTAGAAGTATTTCTAAAATTAAAAATACTAAAACACTTTTTTAACTCAAAAAGTTATGAAAAGGAAATTTTAATAAACTTACATTATAATATATATACTAGTATCCACGTAATCATAGTTCAATCAAAATATAATTTAATTTTAAAATCTTAAACATATTTTATAACATTATTTAAGAAATGAAAATAGTTACATTGTATTTGAAAAAATCTCAAACTGTTATGAATTCCTTAATTGTTTTCAAAATCACGTAAGGGTGAAATGATGTTTTACACCATATCCTTTTAGAGTTCATAAATGATGTTTTAATTACAACCATTTTCATGACACAATTATTTGGAAACTAATTAATATTTAAGTAAGTTCACTTATCCTAACAAGGTCCAACAACTATTTTTTCTATAACTGTTATCTTCCAACAGTCACTAGAGCAACTGTCAAAAAAAGTGTCCTATAAAACGAAACCTTACAGTGTCCTAAAAATCAAAAGGAAGAAGATGGTTCTTCCCATTCTGCTGATGCACAACATGGTTTTTATGATCACAGTGGTGATGGTTTTTTCTTTAGTTGACTCGAAGGATCTCCTTTACATAATCGGCCTTGTTGTGATGATTGGGGGTCTTCCAGTATTTCTGATAGGGTTTTTAAAAGTTACACTTGGTCAGCATGAATACTCTTTTGATCTTGGTGTATTGTATAAACTACAGTGTTCTTATTTAAATAAAGAGCCTTATGTTTAAACATTAAGTTTTTGTTCTGTTAAAAGGTATTTAACAAAAGTAAATGAAAAATATCATCATTATATGATACAGAAAATTCGGGATGTTACATTACTCCCCTCATCAAATAATTGTGTCCCCGTAATTCCTTTCATACAAACATGCTAAGAGGAAGATATCAGTTGTTCCTACCATATACCCCATCGTAGAGGATCTTCAAGTGCATTCAGCGGACCACCGAAATTGATTCTCAACTCCTCTAGTTCTCTAATCCAGTTACACTTCGGGAAAAAGGGGTTGAACTCATGCACCGAACACTCGGGTTTCTAGAGGGAGGCTCGAATGGTACAAAGTATGGAAATGTTCATATGGACCAACGTACAAATAACTTTTCAAATTATATCTCGATTGAGATCATCTATGTTATAGACATTTTCGTACAGCTAACTCTGAGGAGTTGGTACATGTAGGTCGCATAAAAGTTTCCCCTTAAAGAAGCCTCTTGAAATTTTACTCTGGCCATGTTGTTCCAACCTAGGGTGAAACACAGGAAGATCCCTTCGTGGTATTTTCCACTCTGCTTATGCTCGACCAATTGTTCTAAGCTTATGCGGTAGTAGGTGGGAGCATTCCCTTGACAAGTGCGGAGAATCCCCGGATTGTTTGTAACCTCAAACAATTTATTGCACATTCCTCATAGGTTTGTGAAGGGATGATACTCATCTTCAGAGGTTTTGATTTCAATAATATCCAATATCTCAGTAAGAAGAGATAACATGTGGGTTTTTCCTTCCATATATAAGTTTAAGATGAGAGTTCAATCACTTGATTTCCATCCAAAAGTATAAACAATGTAAAGACATAATAAATAAGAGATAACAAAATATATTCTTTATATAACTACTGGTGCACAATGTAAATCGGGGCTAATGGTTTCCCCAGTTTCCTAACACACGAATTCCCAAGACAAGCGTGAAACTCTCAATCTCCCTAAACTATATGCAACCCAAGCAATAATGTTCGATGCCGTGGGAGCACTTCTGGTATCTCCATAGTCTGACATGTGGGGTGTACAACTGTGAGACATCTCTATGTACTTGTTGTCTGTACACAAAACAAGAGGCTTTGTATTCAAGGATTCCAAAGTCCATCATTTGACCAAAATAGCCATAAGACAACACTTGACACAAGTATGATGCGTGGAGATCTCCCTCTGCAGCAGCCTCTTGGAAATTCGTGAGGGAAGAGATGCCTTCTGCTGCGGTGAAGCATATAAAATGTCCCTCATAGTACTTCCCCCATCGTGTGTAAGATGGAAACTGGGCTTGCATTATAAAGATGTAATCCGGATCCTTTCTTCGGTGGAGTTGAAGTACACAGGGAGAGTTTGGAGACATCATAGAGATGTTTGCACACATACGGATATGGGAATAGTTTATAAAATATTCATGGATGGCTATGGAAATTGTGGTTTCTAAAGCCTCATGGGGAAGAGACAAGAGATTACTACCTTAGTTTTTCATCTAAAAATTATGAAACATAATTTTTAGTAATGCTGAAGTTTATTTTTCTTTGTTTCAGTTCTCCCATTGCAGAGTTTTCCAAATCGAATCCTCTGATACCAACTGTGAAGACCCAACCCCAAAAGAACCAGGAGTCGGTGCCTTATGAACATGATGTGTCGTTTTAAAATAGAAACATGCACTGATAAACACACATCACATCCCATACAGAAGATCAAGTTTAGTTTGGGCTCTGGTAAACTAGTAACTTCAGAAATGTTTCATCTGATAAAACCTATTACCTGAAAATTTAAAATTCAAAACCTAGGGTTAGCATAAGAATTCCTAGTAGGGGGTTTAAAATAAAACAATGAAACTTTTGAATGACTTTTTCAAAAACATAAACAAAGAACATTCCCTTATAGAAAACTGTAACACATGTAACATCACATAAAAGTGGTCAACTAATATATTCAAGGAATATATGAATCAATTAGGAAATTTTCAATAAGGGGTAGTAAAAGATATCCTGAACAAGTATTGTAACGACCCATAATTTTGAATAAATCTTGTTTCCTAATTTTGTGTGTTATTTTTTTTAATACTCAACAATTTTTTTTTCATTTGATAATATGAGTATAATTAAAATCAGACCATTGGGTTTTGGACTGTTATATGACCATTGGTCAATATGACCGTTGGAAACTAAACGTTTTGATTATTGGCTCTAAAGACAAGTAATCTTGGTTAATTAATATAGAAAGAAGATTCGATGGCCTCACCCTGTAGTCTTGGACCGATCGAAGCCCATCTAACAGAACTTGGGAAGGAGGTAGCACCACTGGGCTTTGCTCTGGACCAAACCCAAGCTGAACTTCATCGTTTGAAGCTAGAGCGGAATCGCCTTTGCGAAAATTTCAAACTGATAGAAATTACTACTCGTGCGATGTTGGTCGAGCCTCCCTCAGATTCTCTCACCTTCGCACACCTTACACTTAGGTCCTATGATGGTGTGATAAGGGGCTATGTAAGGAGACCGTAACTGCCTTGTGTAATACTTTGTTTTAAATAAAAATTGGGATTTCTTCTTATGATGAAGTTTATGAATTTTCTAATGTCCGGATAAATACAGTGTGCATATTTTTAATGAATTTTAGAAAAAGGATATTTTAAAAATGATTATGTAAACCTTAAATAATTAAAAATGTGTAATGATTTTCGAAAAATGGTCTTCTACAATTATGTTCAGTACGAAATTTAGAGTCTAATAATATCAACTTAATTTTTGATGAATAGTAAATTATGAATGGTGATTTTATGGTTAGGATTAGTAATGTGACCAAATGGATTAGTAATCTCACTTAAAGAAAGTATTTATATAATCTAGGCACCTTGATTAGTAGTGTGATTCAATAAAATGGGTAAATAACGGTTTCATAAATTATTATTCAAGTATTAGTTTTTTCGGTTGAATAGTGTTTTTTAATTAAAAATTAAATTAAAAATATTTAGAAAATTATTTTTATAAAATGGATTTCATTTTTGAACTCAGAGCATCGATATTATGTTCAGGTAAATTTTGGGGTTTTTTATGAAAAAAATAAATTTTCGGTGAATAGTGTAATTATTTTAAAAATAGATTAAAAATATTTAGTAAAGTATTTTTATAAAATGGAGTTCATTTTTGAAATCAGAGCATTGATATTTGATTAAGGTGAAATTTTGGGATCTTTCCGAGAAAGTTGAATTTTCAGTGAATAGTAAAAATACAGTTTTAGGGTTTCGGTATGTTTAATGACATCATAACTGTGTCATGATCATTTCATGAGATGTTTTAAGGATTGTCCGGCCAAGGGTGATGAATAATTGTTTTGGGGGCCCCATGTGGCCAAACTCCATGGTAAATGCCAAGGGAGAGCACATGGTTTTGAGAAAAACACTTTTGAGGTGTCCCTTGGTCATTAATGCATTGTCCCCTCACTTTCCCTATAAATACCAACCCATCCCCTCATCCATTTCGACTACCCACTCTCCCCAACGAATTTATTGTCTCATTACCTCCCAAGGAGTCCTTCCAATGTGCCCTAATCCCTCAAGGCCCAAACCTTTGAGTTTTAGGAGTTACGTTTTAAGGTAAGGGATCTGATCTCTCTCTTTCTTTTCAAGAAATCTCTTTTATGTAATTTCTTTTATGCTCCATTTTCTTATGTTAAAGGGTGTTCTTTTAAACTCCTATTACTTCCCTTTTAATGTTCACATAATGAGATGTCCTCTCTTACTCTCATTATTTCGTTTTATGATGTTTTAAGTGGCGTCGTTAGGCTGCCAAAATATTTGTAACGGATTCTTTCTACCTTCTATTTTTTTCAAGATCTATTTTCATGTAAAGTATTTAAAGTTCCTTTTTTTATTTTGGGGTATGATATATAAATTTATCATACTGATATTTTATGATCATATGATGAGATACCCCATTTGATCTCTTCAATTCAGTATTTTGAAGTTTTAAGTGGCGCCATTAGGCTGCCGAATTTTGAATTGGTTCTTCACCCTTCTCGATTTGAAGTTCTACTTTCATGTCAATTATTTCATGTTACTTTTTAATTATGTTTGGGTATGATCTATATATCTATCATACTGAACTATTATTTTCATATGATGAGGGACCCTTTTTGAACTTTTCAATTCATTTTTGTTGAAGTTTAAGTGACGTCGTTAGGTTGCTGAATTTTCATAAGAGAAATCTAATTTTTGTCTTCCTTCCATGTTCTTCATTTAAATTGGTATGTCCTTCAAATTTAATTACCATGTTAATATATCCTTATTATTATGTCCCTATACTGTTTTATGGGTCATTTATGAATGTTTTACCCATGTCCCCTCTCATTTCAATGTTTTCTAAAACCCTGAAACATAGTCGTTATGCTGCAGAATTTTCGTCTCAAAATGCCTCTCTCCCTTTTGTCAAATTTTTTTTATAAAGTGAATACTCAAAGCTCTTATTTCTATAGGTATATTCACATATATATCAAAAGGTTCTATTTTAAATTCTAGGATTTACATACATGAAACCCGCTTTCCCTTTCCGTGGGTTTAAAGTGACATAAACATCATGTCTTTAAAGCAGTTTTTAAAACATTATGATTACGAAATGAAACCCATTTATTTTATGCTATATGGGTTGTTTTTGGAATGATTTATGATGATATGTGTGGCTCACATGATAATAAATACATTTCAAGGGTGCGCCCAGATAGCGCTCCAATGCATTGGGAAAGACTTAATCTCTAGAGATGACCATTTTTAACGACACCTTGGTGAATAACCTTGGAAATTTTAACGAAACCTTGGGGATGGAACTTGGTGAATCGAAACGATTTTCAATATTAAATGTTGTAGCCACATCTTCATGTTATGAAAAATGTTATTTTTATTATGATTTATCTCATGATTTCTTTCTCATGCATTACAGTTCTTTTCATGTCCTTATTGAAGTATCTCAAGTTCACATGTAAAATGTTTCTCTTGTTTCCCTTACTGGGCCTTCTGCTCACCCTTTCTTTTGATGTATGTCCCCAGGTTATGAGATGCAGTAATTAACGTAGGATGAACTTAAGGAGAAGCCTTTAAAGTGTTTAAGAAGAGTGTTTTTTGTTCTTTTCATGTATTATGTTCCTTGTTTCCAAGACACTAAACCTTAAAGATCCTCAGTTCCGTGTAAGGGAATGAAAGTTATATTATAAAAAGACGGGATTGTATATTTGGTATCAAAGGATGGTTTAGTTATTTGTGGAAATTAGGATATGAAAACATTAGGAAGATTCCTATAGAAATGTTTATATATAGGAAATCTTCATGGTATTTTGGTGAGTATTGAGTAATGGGTTTCCAAGCAAATACATCCCTGTCTGGATACGAGCTGGTAGAGGTGGCTCTGGCACATATGTACATAGGGGTAAAACCCGAAGACACCACTTTGAGCTAGACTCGAACGGGAACTGGTACACGACAACAGGCCTTGCTGCACTCTTGGTTACGACACTCCCAGTGGGTATGCTTTGGTAAATTCATAAGCTTAGTATGAACCATTATTTAAGGAACAAAGATAAAATAAAATAAAGATTCACATAAGGATATATGATAATGGATAACCTAGTTTGAAATATAGGGGATCACAAGTTAGGGTATACTTTTCTTCTACAAGTTATCCTTATATGCGTTAAGTTCCTTTTCATGATTATTGGCTAAGTATTATAGCCCCTAATTGTACTTTTTCTTCATAGTTAATGGCCAGAAATGGAAGAACATGTCCCAACAACCAATGTGATAAGAAATGTGATGATTGCCATATTAATATGAAAGAGGTGATTAGGTGATTAAAAGATGATTATTATTTTGGAATACGTTCACTATTTTGGGGACCCTATATGATCGAGATAAATAGATTACTACGTTATTTTCATTGAGAAGTAAGGTTGACTTATATTTTGAAGAATCGATGAATTTAAGGTGGACTTATAGTAATTTAGGTTACTTATGGGAATGATTAACCTATCTTGGGTAAAATATGTTTAGGTTAGCTACTTTTGTCATAAGATGTTAGGAGTGGTTGATGTAGTTTGGAGATGAACATTGAAGTTAATTTTGGAAGACTAAGTTATCAAATCCCTCTTGTATTTGGGTTTCAATCTTAATTTCGTTTATTTTGAGGAATTTTAATGACTGTTATTTATGGAATGGTCTATGATGAACTTTGGGTAGTACCATGGAACTTTGAAGATTTAAAAGTAGTTTCCATTCCTATGGGATTCTTTTTTTTGAAGAGTTGTTTTACCTTACCCTTTCTATTTTTTGGATAATGTTTAAAGATAGATGAAATAGATAGTTAATCTTTTGTAGATTATGTGATTCTCTAGAAGATGATTCTTGTGTTTTGATGAGACCAAGTTGTTTTGAATGATCATCGTTTGGGGAAACGATTAGTATTGGAAGAATCTTAATAAAGGATGAAACTCTACATGAAGGTAGGTATATTTTCTTATGTTTTTGTCCTATTTAGTAAATGAATTCCTCAAAATTATGAAACGGAACGTAAAAAAACGTTGTTGGTTTACGTTTCCTACTAGGTAATCAAAGCCCGTATACACACATCATATGATTGGGATTTTCTTATGCTTAACTTTCTCCTAATCATGTTTTCTATCACTCTCCCTCAGAACATGACCCTTTGTTTTCTCCTCCATGTCCATGTTTTCCTACATGGAATCCTAGTGTGGGTTAACTCGGATGACCTTTGTACTTCCCTTTCTTTCTTTTAATGTAATAGTTTTACTGACTACTTTTCTGATGTGGGACATTCAATGAAATTTCAAAACCCAATTTTAAAAATTGCGAGGGCGCAATTTCTTAAAGGGGGAAGATTGTAACGACCCGAAATTTTAAATAAATCTTGTTTCTTAATTTTGTGTGTTATTTTATTTTTTTTATACTCAACAAATTTTTTTTCATTTGATAATATGAGTGTAATTAAAATGTGACCGTTGGGTTTTTGACTATTATATAACCATTGGTCAATATGACCGCTGGAAACCAAACATTTTGATTATAGTCTCTAAATACAAGTAATCTTGGTTAATTTATATAGAAAAAAGATTCGATGGCCTCACCCAGTAGTCTTGGACCGATCGAAGCCCCTCTAACAGAACATGGGAAGGAGGTAGCACCACTGGGCTTTGCTCTGAACCAAACCCAATATGAACTTCATCGTGTGAAGCAAGAAAGGAATCACCTTTGCGAAAAGTTCAAACTGATAGAAATTACTACTCGTGTGATGTTGGCCAAGCCTCCCTCAGATTCTCTCACCTTATCACACCTTACACTTAGGTCCTATGCTGGTGTGATAAGGGGCTATGTAAGGAGATCGTAACTGCCTTGTGTAATCCTTTGTTTTAAATAAAAAGTGGGAATTCTTCTTATGATGAAGTTTATGAATTTTCTAATGTCCGGATAAATACAGTGTGCATATTTTTAATGAATTTTAGAAAAAGGATATTTTAAAAATGATTATGTAAACCATTAATAATTAAAAATGTATAATGATTTTCGAAAAATGGTCTTCTACAATTATGTTCAATACGAAATTTAGAGTCTAATAATATCAACTTAAATTTTGATGAATAGTAAATTATGAATAGTGATTATATGCTTAGGTTTAGTAATGCGACCAAATGGATTAGTAATCTCACTTAATGAAAGTATTAATATAATCTAGGCACCTTGATTAAGTTGTGTGATTCAATAAAATGGATAACGAACGGTTTCATAAATTATTATTCAAGTATTAGTTTTTTCGTTGAATAGTGTTTTTTAATTAAAAATTAAATTACAAATATTTAGAAAATTATTTTTAAAAAATGGATTTCATTTTTGAACTCAGAGCATCGATATTATGTTAAGGTAAATTTTGGGGTTTTTTTCTGAAAAAAATGAATTTTCGGTGAATAGTGTAATTATTTAAAAAATAGATTAAAAATATCTAGAAAATTATTTTTATAAAATGGAGTTCATTTTTGAAATCAGAGCATAGATATTTTATTAAGGTGAAATTTTGGGATCTTTCTGAGAGAGTTGAATTTTCAGTGAATAGTAAAAATACAGTTTTAGGGTTTCGGTATGTTTAATGACATCAGAACTGTGTCATGATGATGTCATGAAATATTTTAAGGTTTTGCCGGCCGAGGGTGATGAATAATTGTTTTGGGGACCCCATGTGGCCAAAATCCATGGTAAATGCCAAGGGAGAGCACATGTTTTGAGAAAAGCACTTTTGAGGTGTCCCATGGCCATTAATGCCTTGTCCCCTCACTTTCCCTATAAATACCAAGCCATCCTCTTATCCATTTCAACTCCCCACTCTCCTCCAATGAATTTCTGGTCTCATTACCTCCCAATAAGTCCTTCCAATATGCCCCCAAGCCCTCAAGGCCCAAACCTTTGAGTTTGAAGAGTTACGTTTTAAGGTAAGGGATCTGATCTCTCTCTTTCTTTTCAAGAAATCTCTTTTATGTAATTTCTTTTATGCTCAATGTTATTATGTTAAAGGGTGTTCTTTTATACTCCTATTACTTCCCTTTTTATGTTCACATAATTAGAGATCCCCTCTTACTCTCATTATTTTGTTTTATGAATTTTTAAGTGGCGCCATTAGGCTGCTGAAATTTTTGTAACAGATTCTTTCTCCCTTCTCTTTTTTTTTCAAGATCTATTTTCATGTAAAGTATTTCAAGTTCCTTTTTATTATTTTGGGGTATGATATCTAAATTTATCATACTTATCTTTTATGATCATATTATGAGAGACCCCATTTGATCTCTTCAATTCAATAATTTGATGTTTTAAGTGGCGCTGTTAGGCTGCCGAATTTTTAAGTGGTTCTTCACCCTTCTCGATTTGAAGTTCTACTTTCATGTCAATTATTTCAAGTTCCTTTTTAATTATGTTGGGGTATGATCTCTATATATATCTTACTGAACTCTTATTTTCATATGATGAGGGACCCTATTTGATCTTTTTAAATTCATTTTTGTTGAAGTTTAAGTGACGCAGTTAGGCTACTGAATTTTCATTTGAGAAATCTAATTTTTGTCTTCCTTCCATGTTTTTCATTTCAAATGGTATGTCTTTAAAATTTCATTACCATGTTTATATATCCTTATTAGTCTATCCCTCTACTGTTTTATGGGTAATTTATTATTGTTTTACCCATGTCCCCTCTCTTTTCAATTTTTTCTAAAACCCCGAAACATAGCCGTTATGCTGCCGAATTTTCGTCTCAAAATGCCACTCTCTCTTTTATCAAAATAATTTTTCTGTTATAAAGTGAATACTCAAAGCACTTATTTATACAGGGGTATTCACATATATATCAAAATGTTCTATTTTAAATTCTGGGATTTTCATACATGAAACCCGCTTTCCCTTTTCTGTGGGTTTAAAGTGACATACACATCATGTCTTTAAAGTAGTTTTTAAAACGTTATGATTACGAAATGAAACCCATTTCTTTTATGATATATGGGTTGTTTATGGAATGATTGATGATGATATGTGTGGATCACAAGATAATAAAGATATGTCAAGGGTTCACCCAGATAGCGCTCCAATGCATTGCGTAAAGACATAATCTCTAGAGATGACCATTTTTAACGACACCTTGGTGAATAACCTTGGTAATTTTAACGACACCTTGGGGATGGACCTTGGTGAAAGGAAATGATTGTCAACATTAAATGTTGTAGCCACATCTTCAAGTTATGAAAAAATTTATTTTTATTATGATGTAACTCATGATTTCTTTCTCATGCATTAAAGTTCTTTTCATGTCCTTATTGAAGTATCTCAAGTTCAATGTAAAATGTTTCTCTTGTTTCCCTTACTAGGCCTTCTGCTCACCCTTTCTTTTGATGTATGTCCCTATGTTATGAGATGCAGTAATGAACCTAGGTTGAACTTAAGGAGAAGCCTTTAAAGTGTTTAAGAAGAGTGTTTTTTGTTCTTTTCATGTATTACGTTCCTTGTTTCCAAGACACTAAACCTTAAAGATCCTCAGTTCCGTGTAAGGGAATGACAGTTATGTTATAAAAAGACGGGATGCTATAAGTATGATGTATGAATGTTTAAGCACAAATTAAACTATTGAGAGTAATACTTAGTCATATTTTCATGTGATGGAAAAAACTTAAATATCATTTTTTGGTTACTATTTTACATGAATCATGCCTCAAACTTTTACTTATGACATCAATATGAACTTGATAAAAACATAAGTGCTAGAGTAGTGAAAGAATTGGTATATCATCTTGAAAAGGACATGTAACATGACTTGAATATGTGGCTTCAACATTTCATTTATACATTCATTAACATATCACTGAGGTCTATCCCTTAGGTGCCAATAAATAAAAATTACCGAGGTTATTCACCATGGTATGGTGAAGCTTGTAATCTCTAGAGATTAATTCTTTACCCAATTCATTAATGCGCTATCAGGGCACAACCTTAATATGTATTTACTTTCATGTGATCCACATAAATCAATAATTTACTTAAACGAGGATGTATATTCAAGATGTCCCATAACACCTTGAATTGTTCATTCATAGTTTGTCATAGTAGTCAAATTTACATATCTTATATGTGAGATAGGCATCTAGATGATTAAAAACTAAGCTAACAATCATTTGGTAATTATTAAAAGGAATGGAGAAAGGCATATCATGGCACATACATTTATATTTAAGGTTATAAAATAATAGAAAACTAGAATTAATCACATGCATGTTTGTTGTTGAAATTCTAAAAGTTTATCATCCAATTAATTACAAGGTGATCCAAAAATCTCAAGTAGGATTTTGAGATTCCACATGCTAAAACATTCAATATTGTTAAGCCTTTTCATAATACTAAATAACGTCCATGATAGAAATAATGAATCTTCACCATAAGCAACATCATTTAAATGATATGGAAAAAAAATAAGTTACTCTTAAATGTGGATATAATTTTTTTTCAACACCCTTTTTCTTATGTTTTTAAAACTCCACCTAAACTAAAGAATTAATGTGTAAGGACCTTAACAATTGAAATCAAGGATCATGCAACATATAAAATATATGTATGTAACAGAACTTAGATAGAAAGATTGGCACACCCACTTTTGTTAATCCCCTATGAAAATTAGTTCGACAACGTTTTGAATTGGGCAGGTCATCCCGTTAGTCATTAATTTTTTTTATGAAAACCTACAGAAAATAATTTTATAAAAACTCGATCATATATATAACATTTTCAAAATTTATTTATTATTTAAATATGAAATTAAGTGTATGTAAATTTGTGATGTGCATGAAAAACTATTCACAAACATTGTACATATAATCAAAGTAGGAAGGTCATGCCCATTCCTACATATAACCAACATATATACATATAACCAAAAGTATATATGTATTTTCAAAACAACAAAATGAGGCTAGGTATAATCATTACATTCTTTAAGCTGTTTGAATCCAAGAGAACCTGAAGGCCTTGAATCAACATTTAAGAATGTTTGGACTAAACGGTAAGGTTATATATATATATATATATATTCGAAAATATAAGTGTATATATTCTCAATGAAGCTAAACAAGGAAAAAATAAAAACCTTTACTTTAAAAACTATGGAAATGAGGACTTCAGAGAGGGTTGGTCAGGCTCGCTGGAGACTTGAATGGGAGAGATGAACCAAGAGGTCTCAGTTATTTATATACAAAATCTCACACACAACCTTGCAAGACAAAAATGTACCTAGTCGAATTGCATTCAATGGGGGGGTGTCATGCATGAAGAAAATGAGGAGACATGGGGGTCCCCGGCGGTCAGAGGGGAAGAAAACGAGGGGTGCGCCATAGGGTAGGGTTACTGGTGTAACCCATATGCAGAGGAAAAAGAAAATGTGGCTAGGGGAAATGCCAGAAAAAACAGACGGTCCAGATTGATCCCAACATCGATCCAAGGGATGAGATGCGTCCATTGTTTTAAAATAATTGAGTTTCTTAGATTAGATCTAAGTTTCATAGGACGGTCTAAGTTCGACGCTGAAATTTAAAAACCTCAAATGACCAGGATTAGATTATGTCGGATTGAACAGTTGACAAGGACTGCGGAGAGAGACGTTGTCGCTGAGGGTCGAGCATAGGATCAGAAACAATGGGCCATATTGCGTGTGGTGCGATCCAACGGTCCAGATCATGTTTCGCTCAAAAAACTACTTCCCATATTGAAAGAGAGAGTGTTTTTAGCCTCCCTTATAACCTCAGGCCTCCCAAAGTGTGCTCAAAAATCACACAGCACCCACAAAGGGGGCCCTATAAACAGCTCCCGCCAGCAAGGCTTGGCCTACCCAGACCACGACATGGCCACACGCCCGCACTGGTCTACCTATGTGCTCCTGGTCTCTCCTAGGCACCCTTCGGGGAACCTCTAATTGAGCTCAGGTCGGCCTTGGGTTGGGGATGAGGGTCAGGCTTAGCCACTTCGTGTGACCTTCCACCCTCGACCCTAGCCAAAAAGGGCTGGCCCTAGTGGACCAATTTTTTTTTAAAAGCTACACTAAAAAACGTTTTAGTAAGAGGAAACAATCTATTTAGTAAAACTATATAAAATTTTATATTCGTAAAAATTAATGAATACAAATTAAACATGTTTTAGTTTAAAGTATTTCTATAATTAAAAATACTAATCCCCTTTTTTAACTCAAAAAGTTACGAAAAGGAAATTTTAATAAATCTATATTATTATTTATATTCTAGTATCCTCAAAAACGTAGTTCAATCAAAACATACTTTAATTTGAAAAACTTAAACATCGTTTATAAAATTATTTAAGAAATGAAAATTGTTACATTGTATTTAAAAAATTCGCAAAGTGTTTTGAATAACTTTATTATTTTCAAAATCACTTAAGGGTGAAATGAAGTTTTACACCATATGCTTTTAGAGTTCATAAATGAAGGTTTAATTATAACCTTAATCATAACTCAATTATTTGGAAACTAATTAATATTTATATAAGTTCACTTATCCTTACAAGGTCCAACGACTATTTTTTTATAACTGTTAGCTTCCAATGGTCACTAGAGAAATGGTCGAATAAGTGTCCTATAAAACCAAATCGTACGGTGTCCTAAAACTCAAAAGGGAGAAGATGGTTCTTCCCATTCTGCTGATGCTCAGCATGGTTTTTATGATCACAATGGTGATGTTTTTTGATTTAGTTGACTCGAATGATCTTATTTACTTACTGGGCCTCTTTGTGGTGATTGGGGGTCTTCCAGTAGTGCTGATAGCATTTTTATAGGTATATTTAGTTAGCATGATTACTCTATTTATATTGGTGTGTTGTAGGCAGTACAATGTTTTTATTTAAATAAAGAGCCATATGTAGATCCTTTAAATTTTTGTTTGGTTAAAAGGTATTTAACAAAATTAAATACATAATATCATCATTATATAATACCCAAAATTTGGGGTGTTACACATTGTTTTTTTACCTGTTATAATATTCATTTTCATTTAATTAATGGTATTTTTATATGTTGGATTTAGTTATTATTGATCTTGAGATTCTTTTATTAGTTCATGTGGGCCTTTTGTTATGTTTATACATTGGGCATGTGCCATTAGCCGTGGTCCACTTTCCCATTTGATCTATTTCATCCTCATACTTTATGTTGATCCATTGATCCTTATGATCCTATGGTTTTCTATTCCGCCTTTTTTTCATTCTTCATGAAACAGATTGGCTTGATCTATGGGTGACCCTTGATAGCTTATCCTATGATGTCATATGTCCTTATTTTATTTTTTAAGTGGTTATGTTGGGACACTTATCTAAATTTTCTGTATCCTTGGTTATATGATCTAGTATTCTTCTACCCTTGCTAGAATGACTCCTTGATTTGGAATCTACCTCTCTACTTGTGGGAGATTTAGTTGGATGAAAAATCCCCCTGGTTTTGGGTGCTCTAGTTTTCCTCGATAGAGAAGAGTAGATGAAGGAGCACTGGTGGGATTCTATGACTTACCAAAGAAGAAATAGTGATCTAGATAAATTTTGATCATCTTCATATATTCTTGGTGAGGAGCTCTGATGAGGTCCTAGTGTTCCTTGGTGTTCCTTTTACCAAGATGGAAATGACGATTAAATGGGAGTACAATCTCGATGACCCTAACAACAAGACCTAATTACATAGAGTCTATATGAAAACACATAAGAGAGATTTATCCCTATTTAGAGGCCTTAATATGGTATTATTCTTCTTTTCTATTGGTTATTTATTCCTTGTATTTTATTATTCTTTGGTTATATGTTGCATGTGTTGTTTGAGTTTTTCCATGGTTCACAATATTTGATGAATCCCCAATGTGGTTCTACTGTGAGTCCTGACATTTCAAGAACCTGAACTTTGGATATTTTCCTCATGTGCCTTTTTCTTTTACGGTTATGTTTCACTATTTAAAACATATAATTTATAATATCATTTTTTCATAGTGTAATCTTGGTACCCCTCCACCATTCATATAGGCCAAATAGATAAATAATGTCAAAAACCTATGGTCCTCTTTTTGATTTGATTACTACTTTATGTCAATCATTTCTATTGATCATCTTGATTATGGTTGTGTTTGTTATCTCTAATTCTTCTTTGTACTTATCAGTATTAATATCAAACTAGTTATATATATTCTCATTATCATGTTATATATTGTAAATTTTTACATGAATTGGTACTTTTTATTCTCTCGTTATTTGTTTATGGTTTGTTAGAATCAGCATGTTACCCTTCCGATTATGGGAAATCATTACAAGATTTGTATTATTCATGTTTTCTTGATTCTTCTTACTATTTATATAATTATAAACCTGTTAAATTTTTTTTCTTTAATTTTGAGAAACAAAATAATACCCATACAACTCAATTACTCTATTGAAAGTGGTCTTCCTCATATCACAACCGACAATTTTTTTATAGAATCTGATAAAAAAAAATTAGTAAGGCTACTATAGGATCAAATAATATTGTCCCTTTCATGATGTGATAATTGTGAGATAAAAGTAAAGTTAAAATGAAGAAAAATGAACAATAGTGTAACATAGAAAACCCCACAAATAAAGAGGGGTAAAAAACAATAGAAAAATAGAATGGTATCACAACGGTAAAAGAGGTTAAACACACTCTATTTCTATTATAAGGAAAATATTAATGTAATTAACTCTCTTGAGTAATGTATAATGCACCTCACAAAATAAAACACTCAAAATGTTGAAATAGGAAGCTCAATACTTGAGGTGATGATGCTAAAACTGTTAAAGTGCTTTGCCATTTATTGGAAAGGACTTTAATTGATCTTCCTCATCTGTTTAACTCCATGGGTTAGTTTTTCCACCCATCCCACTAACCACACTATCCCCATTTAAAAAATCAATGGGGTGAAACTATTTGTGAGAAACAAATGCCAATATATATCACACTTGGATATCTGATTGGGAACCAATAATATTTCCACAAATCATTTCTATCTTCCAACCATGTGGCTCTTATATCTATGATTATGATTGAGGATTATTACTATATTAACTTAACATATTTAATAAACATCATAATATAATTAACCTAATTTTCTTCAATATAAATTTTATGCATATCCACTCTTCCTTCCTCCGCCACATATGGAACAAAGTGATATTGTACCATAATGTTCTTTATCTTGGAATGAAAAGATAGATTCTTTTTAATTTTAAAGGTGCTATGACTGTCACAAAACAATTAGATATACATTTGTCATTGTCTGGGATCCTCTGGAAACCTTCACATCTAAATCACTTCTTTCCAATACTATGTAGTTTTCATGTACTCTACCTTCGTCGTGGATAAATATATAACAGACTACAACTTTGAATTCTAGCTCAAAACTCATCCTATAAAAGGAAACACATAACCCAAAGTGTATTTTCATTTGTCATATTCACCGACAAAATCTGAATCTGCGTAGGCTCTAATAGTGAAATTTGATCCTTAATAACATAATACAACATATGATATCTCCTTGATGTATCTAAGGGTCTTCATAAATATGTTCTAATTATCCCATATTTAATTCTCCACATACTAACTAACTTCTCCCACTACATGTTCAATTTCTGGTCTCATATAAATCATAGATCCTATCATACTACCCACTGCGGGTGCATAAGGTAATTGAGACATCTCCATCATCTATACTTCACTGTTATCACCGTTAATATTCATCATAAGGGATAACATAAAATTAATTGTATGTGGGGGTAAATATAGGCTTATAATGTCGCATGTGGAAGTATTTCAAGATATTGTCCAAGAAATTCTTTTTTTTATAGCTAAATCATACCCTTATTTCTATCTCATTAAATATGTATCCCAAGATATTATTTTTTTGGTCATAATTCCTTCATTTCATACTCCCATGAAAAATATCAACATGTCATCCAAATACAATAAATGAATGATAAGATCATTACCTTCTGAACCCAAGAGATATGCACAAGTATCTGAATAAAGTATGTTGTGTACAATACTCATGATATAGGAATAAAATCTCTTGTACCAGCACCTTGGTTCCTGTTTAATACCATAAAATGTTTTTATTAACCTAAAAACCACGTTCACTTTTACTTATTTTGAAAAACATTCCGATTAGAGAATATATATTTATTTATCAAGATCACTATGTTGAAAATTTCTCTTCACATCTAGCTAATCTAGAGTTAAACTATATATTGCACATATCCCCATAAGTATCTGAACAATCATTATTCTAACATTGGGAGAAAATATTTCCTTGAAATCAATAACTTCTCTCTATGCATATCCTTTGAACACCAGTCTTGCATGATTGCTTTAAAATTATTCCTTTTCATCAAAATTTATCTTAAAGAAGCTATTTTTACTAATAGTCTTCCTTCCATGAGGTAATGGATCAAAATATTAATTCATTTTCTTGTGAAGGGCACCAAGTTCCTATTAAATTGCTTCCATCCATGTGGATATTCCTGAACTCCACATAATCTCCAAAAAAATTATATAGATTACCTTCATCCATTAATAATTAGTACACAATATTTCTCTCAGTGATAAATTCTAAGTGCCATATTGGTTCTCTTTTATCTTGAGTTGATCGTCATAGTCCAAAATCAATCATAACTTGATCATCATGGTCCTCAATGGAAATTGGTTCTTCTATGTATTCTTACTCCACCCCAACTATTATAGTATATGTGTTCTCTTTCTTCAAGTCTCTATAAATCATTACTTGAACCTCATCTTCTAGAAATAGAGCATCCATGCTGATGATAAGTCTATGGGTAGTGGGGTCCCACATACAATACCCCTTCACACCATCAATGTATCCTAAGAATATACAGTCATTGGATCTCGAATCCAACTTCAATCTTTCCTGATCATTAAACAATACAGATACAAGACCTCCTTAAGAATGTAACCAAGCATAGTCAGTGGGTTTATCACTCCACATATTCATTAGTGTTTTCATATCAATCGTCACAAAAGTAAATCGAATGATCACATAACATGCCCTGTTCATTACTTTTTTCCATAACATCATGAAAATTCCTACAGTCTTCTATATCTCCCTTGTTCTATCCAACAAGGTTATGTTCACCCACTTTACCACTCCATTTTGTTGAGGAGTGTATGACACCATGAATTGTCTCTTATGCCTTCTCATTGAAAAAAAAGTATCAAAATCCTCACTTGAATATTTTCCACCACTGTCAATCCTCAAACACTTGTTCTTCTTTCAAGATTACATCTTCATACATGCTTTGAATGTTTTGAAGAATTTAAAAACACTTGATTTCATTTGGATCGGGTACACCTAACATCTCATGGAATAATCATCAATGAATTAGACAAAGCACCTTTCTCTTCCCAGGGATATAAATAGTGATTTCCATATTTTGGAATGGATCAACTCTAAGATATCCTTTCTCCTCAATGCCGGTGTCACAAAATTCAACCAATTTTTCTTGAAAAAATCATAATGATCCTAAAATGGAAATGATTCCTTTGTAATATAGGAAGAAACTTATGTTCAGTAAGAATATTCAAGATTCATTCGAACATAAGACTATGATTTCAATAACATGGCATCCTCAATTCTTTTGTTGAGGTAGTTAATAGGACAACTATTGAAATTTCTTGTAAATTCAATATAATGTTTTTAAATATATGGAATTATTTCAAGACCGCAAAATCTAACGGTGCGTGATTCTGAGGCCCAATGTGCCCAGAATGATCCATCGAAGTTGTGTTTAGCTTTAATTAGTGCATGTAAGCTGTTCTCTTGAAAAAGTGGAATATTTCATAAATGGTTACACGATTTAAAAATCTGAAGGCATTATTGTGATCAGAATGGAAGGTTTACCCTAGGCACTACTTATGTTTTGTCGGTCCGGGCCTCCTATGAGAAAACATAAAAATGGCATAATTGTAAATAAAATAATAAAATAAAATAATTTTATTTTTCAAATGATTATAACTCACGAACGGTGACATGGATTAAAAATCTAAGACCACCACTGAGCTCATGAAGGTATTATCTCTTTAGGAAGATATTAACTTTGGCCGGTAGGGGCCACCAGTGAAAGTTAGTTTTTTTCCGTAAATAAAATAATTAAGTGAAAATGATTTTATTGTTAAATCCATAACTTTTAAATGGTAACTCAGATTGGAAATCTGTGAGTATCTTTGGGTTCGTTGGGGCATGTTTCAATTAGAAAAATCCTAACCTAAAACAGTGCGGGTTGAGGGTGACTGTTAATAATTTTCCAATCTTTTTTTGGGTACATTTAGTAAATGCATGAGGGGTGTTTTCTATCTTTTGAACTTTTATTCGGCTTAAAATCTGAGGGCATCATTGAACCCGCAACGCCGGGATTCAATTAAGAGGGGTATAACTTCGACCGCAGTAGGTCAGGTGAAAAAGATATTTTTGTGGACTTTTGAAATATTAATAAAATAACATGTTTTGTTATTTTATTTTCTTTATTTCCTCCAATGGACGGACGATGCTGGCGGGACTGACGATGTGTCAAGCCAGCAAATAACTTAACTCATTTTTTCTTGTAACCACGCCGTTGGAAATTCGGGAGGTTCATTAATTAAATGAACCTCAATAATTCCCCGAGCGTTATACACTCCTTCTCATCTCCTATTTTTATGAAGCTCATGGAGGGGTGTTGGAACGGATTCAAAAAACGATGATGCTCTGGAAATGTACCACGATGCCAACCACCAGGAGGACGAGACTGGTTCAAACAAGCGGTGACGAGCGCCACCGAGTCATGAACCAATGACAACGATAAAGGAGGATCTGTCGATCGTCATCAGTGGATGTCTCTTCTAGGTAGAAGGTTATTTTCATTTGTGCGTTTTTGTTTCCCTCTTCTACATTCTAGATATTATACGAAGAACATAGGTCAACCGACTAACGGGTTGACCAGCGATTCATCCGTTTTTGCAGGAGGTTATTGCGGGGAATCTTGTGGGTTTAATCATGTGTTCAATACAACTATTTATTGAACTACATTAATATCCTTCATATTACGAGCTAATGCAGACGGTGCGAGCCTACCAAACCTGGCCCGTAGCCTCTGATATCTTGATTTCCTTGTAGCACCTCGGAAGGCCGTGAACATGTCAACGCATGCCGCAAGAGGAGGGTCATGAATAGTTAGCCACGACGAATGGAGGATGTGGACAGCACGATGGCCGATCACGAGAGGGAAGGCGACGCGACCGCCACGCCGCTGATGAATGGAAGCTGCGGCAAAGGCTGATCCCACCATCGGAGGGATCTGCAGTGCCAACACGGCACCACCGCCTCACCAACCGAACGGCCTCCGGGCCTTTCGAGAATCCCGGTGACAGGGGGGTTACACTCCCCCCCCCCGCATTGGACTGAACTAGGCCGCAACCCTCAGAGCGGGTTGCCGCCCTCGAGTTGGGGTGGTGCCCTCAAACCAGGCCGCCACCCTCAGACCGAGCCACCGCCATCCAATTGGGTTGCCGCCCTCGGACCGAACTGCCTCCCTCGGAGTGGGCCACCACCCTCACACCGGGCCCCCACCCTCGCACCGGGCCCCCACCCTCGCACCGGGCTCCCGCCCTTGGAGCGAGGTGACGCCCTCACACTGGGCCGCCACCCTCAGACCAGGCCACCACCCTTAAAGCGGGCTGCCTCCCCAGAACGGGTCGCCACCCCATGCGGGTTGGGCTGCCCCTTTGCCGGCCACCCCCTTGCAGGCCACCCTATTCTGGCCGATCCGCCCCCTTTGTGGGTCAGACCAAACATCGCCCCATCGGGGCGAGTCCACCCCACCCATCGGGCTGAGTCCACCCTGACCCAGCCCAGAGCAAGTCGGGTCGGGTCGGTTCGGGGAGATCAGATCGGACCCAGGCCCAACCGGACCCTGGAACACTTAAAGGAGCATATCTTGTGAACTGGACAACTGTTTGACAAACCATCTACAGCGTTGGGAACCTTGGATCGCGACAGTCCTTTTGGTATTCTCCAATTGAGTTTTTTAGATAGTTGATGTATGGACGGGTTGGATCGAACTCGAATCCAACCGGGCCCTCGAAGCTAAAACGCTTATAAGTCATAGACCATGCATACAATTGACGCGTCATCTATCACGTTAGAACCCTTAAGACATAGAGGTCCTTTGAGTAATTCCTTTGTGGAGCTTAGTGGCGGCTGAGGTGCGAACAATATCACGAGGGGCAGATTCTACGGAACTTGACTGTACCGGCACTACTACAAAAATGGGATTTATCTGCACTAAAAAGGCACTATAAAGCACGGTGATGATATTGGGGGGGGGGGTCCCCTTTATCAGTACTTTTTTATCGTTGATAAAGGAAGCTTTTATCAGTGCTAAAAAAGCACTTATAAATGTACATTTTATCAGTTCTATGAGAGCGTTGATAAAGGATTCCTTTATTAGCACTCTATTAGTGCTGATAAATGATTATTTTGTCCGTGTTTTTTAGCACTGATAAAGGCTTCTTTTATCAGCACTAAAAAAGAACTGATAAAAGCCATGTCTACTGGAAAAAAATTTCTACAGCAGCACACCCAAATAGCACCTTCAAATAATTCAGCATCTCAATAAGAATACCCATACTAAACTAACACATAAATCAAAAGATAATTACACCAAGTATACCCATATACCATTAACACATAATTCATAAGTTAATTAAATACATAAAAAGTTCTATTCAGAATTCAAGGGGTTGGGGAGGTTGTTCGGGGGTTTCGAGTGGCTGTCCAAGGGGGGTAGGGGGTGTCTGGGGGGATGGGGGTGTCCCAGGGGGGTGGGGGCCGTCCAGGAGGTTGGGGGGTTGTCCAAGGAGGGTGGTGGTGTCCAGGGGGTGGGGGTGTCTAGGTGGTGGGGTGGTGTCCAAGAGGGGGGTTTCCAGGTGAGGGGGGTTGTCCAGGGGGTGGGCTGGTGTCTAGGGTGTCAGGGGGGGGGGGCTTTTAAGAGGTGGGTGGGGTGTCCGGTGGGGGGGGGGGGGGGTCCAGGGGGTTAGTGAGGATGTCCAAGGGGAGTGGGGTGGTGTCCAGGAGGGTGGGATGGGGGAGTCTTGGGGGATCGGGGTGTCCAGGGGGGTGGGGGTGTCTAGGGGGGTGTCCATGGGGGTGGGCTAGTGTCTAGGGTGTCAGGGGGGGCTTTCTAGGGGGGATATATGAGGGGGGTCCAGGGGGTTGGTGGGGCTGTCCAAGGGGGGTGGGATGGTGTTTGGGAGGGTGGGGATTGTCGTCCATAGGTGGGGGTGTCCAGGGGGTGGGGGTATGTAGGTGGTAAGGTGGTGTCAAGCAGGGGTGGGGTGTCGTCCAGGGGGTGGTGGTTGTCCAATGGGTGGGGGTGTGGGGGGGGGGGGGGGGGTTGGGGGATGTCCATGGTGGGGGGGAATCCATGGGCGTGTCCAGGGAGGGTGGGGTGTCCAGGGGGTTGAGGGGGAATTCAAGGGGGTTGAGGGGGCTTTCTAGGCGGTGGGGGTGTCCAGAGTGGTGGGGGTATCCAGGAGGTGGGTTGGTGTCCAGGGGGGTGGGGGTGGTCCAGGGAGTTGGTGGGGTAGACTCTAACATGTCACAAAGGATCCATGAATCATTTTCATACATGATCAATACAATTCAAATGCGTTTGGACATATTTTTGTAGGTTAGTTGTTGTTTCCACTTAATATTGTGTCCATTTTAAATGAAAGAGAGACCCTTTGAGTGGTATCGGCCACACTGTGCCTTAGATTGATGTGGGGATGACTCATAAATGTCACAAAGGACGTTTGGATCATACTTCTAAAAGATCAAGACAATCTGAATGTGTTTGGTCAAATTTTCGTAGGTTGGTTGTTGTTTTCACTTAAAAATTTGTCCTTTTCAAATACATGTGAGTCCCTTTGAGTGGTACTAGACACACCGTGCCTTTGATTGAGGCGGTGATGACTCATGCTCATAAAAAAAACTCGCTGATTTTCCCCATAAAGGATCAAGACAATCCTAATGCATTTGTTTGAATTTCCGTCGTTCAGTTGTTGTTTTCACTTAAAAATATGTCCATTTATAAAAAAGTGAGATCTTTTGAGTGATACCGCCCACAACGTGCCTCGTATTGAAGTAGGGTTGACTCGTGCATGTCCCCAACGCAACCTTGTATCGTTCTCTAAAAGGATCAACAAAATCTGATTGTGTTTTGTCATATTTCTGTAGGTCAGTTGCTGTTTTCACTTAAAAATAGGTCCAATTTAAACAGAAGAGAGACCCTTTGAGAGGTACCGGCCACACTGTTCCTCGAATTGAGATGGTGATGCCTCTTGAACAACCCCAATGCACTTGTGGATCGTTCTATTAAAGGATCAAAACAATCCGAATGAATTTGGTCTGAATTCTGTAGGTCAGATGTTGTTTTCACTTAAAAAATTGTCCAGTTCAAACAAAAGAGAGACCCTTTGAGTGGTACCAGCCACACCGTTCCTCAGATTGATGCGGGGATGACTCATGCACGTCACAAAGGACCCATGGATCATTCTCAAAATTTATCAAGACAACCCGAATGTGTTTGGTCGGATTTCCGTAGGTCCGTTGTTGTTTTCACTTAAAAATATGTCCATTTTAAACAAATGAGAGACCCTTTGTGTGGTACCGGCCACACCATGCCTCAGATTGAGGTAGGGTTTACTCTTACATATCGGAAAGGTCCCATGGATTGTTTTTATAAAGGATCAAGACATTCCAAATGTGTTTTTTCATATTTTCGTAGGTCAGTTGTTGTTTTCACTTAAAATTGTGTCCAATTTAAACAGAAGAGAGACCCTTTGAGTGGTACCCGCCACATCGTGCCTCGTATTTAGGTAGGTATGACTCTTACATGTCAAAATGGAACCTTGGATCATTCTCTTAAAATATCAAGTCAATCCTAATGTGTTTGGTTGAATTTCCATAGGTTAGATGTTGTTTTCACTTAAAACTTTTTCCATTTCAAACAAAAGTGAAACAGATTGAGTGGTACCGGTCACATCGTGCCACGGATTGAGGCAAGGATGACTCCTTCACATCCCCAATGCACTCGTGGATCTTTATATTAAAGGATCAAGACAATCCAAATGTTTATGGTTGAATTTCTGTAGGTCAGTTGTTGTTTTCACATAAAAATTTGTCCATTTCAAACAAAAGTGAGACCCTATGACTGGTACTAGCAACATCGTGCCATAGATTGAGGTGGGGATGACTTTTGCATGACCCAAATGACCCTTGGATCATTCTAATAAAGGGTAAAGACAATAAAAATGTGTTTGGTCGAATTTCTGTTGGTCAGTTGTTGTTTTCACTTAAGAATATGTCCATTTTAAACAAAAGTGAGATCCTTTGACTGGTACCGGCCACAATGTGCCAAGGATTGAAGAGGGGATGGCTCATGCACATCCCCAATGCACCCATGGATCATTATCTTAATGTATCAACCCAATTTGAATGTGTTTGGTTGGATTTCCATAGGTCAATTGTTGTTTTCACTTAAAAATCGGTCCAATTTAAAGTGAAGAGAGACCCTTTGTGTGGTAACGGCCACACCGTGCCTCGTATTGAGGCGGTAATGACTTTTTCACGTCCCCAACACACCCATGGATCGTTATCTTAAAGTATCAAGACAATCTGAATGCGTTTGGAAGGATTTCCATTGGTCAGTTGTAGTTTTCACTTAAAATTGTGTCCATTATAAAGAAAAGAGAGACCCTTTGAGTGGTATCGGCCACACCGTTCCCAGGATTGAGGCGGGGATGACTCTTTCATGTCAAAAAGGACTCATGGATCATTCTCATAATGTATCAAGACAATCTAAATTTGTTTGGTCAGATTTCTGTAGGTCAGCTGTTGTTTTCACTTAAAATTGTGTCCATTTAAAAAAAAGGCTCTTTGAGTGGTACCCATCACACTGTGCCTCAGATTGAGGTAGGGATGACTCATGAACGTCACAAAGGACTCGTGTATCATTCTCATAAAGGATCAAGATAATATTAATGCGTTTGGTCAGATTTTTGTCGGTCAGTTGTTGTTTTCACATAAAAATATGTCCATTTTAAACAGAAGAGAGACCCTTTCAGTGGTACCCGCCACACTGTGCCTTGGATTGAGGTGGGGTTTATTCTTACACATCAAGAAGGACCCATGGATATTTCTCATAATGTATCAAGTCAATAAAAATGTGTTTGGTCAGAGGTTCATAGGTTAGTTGTTGTTTTCCCTTAAAATTGTTTCCAATTTAAACAGAAGAGAGACCCTTTGAGTGGTACCAGACACACTGTGCCTTGGATTGAGATGGGGTTGACTATTACACATCAAAAATGACCCTTTTATCATACTCCTAAATGATCAAGACAATCCAAATTTGTTTGGTCAAATTTCTGTAGGTCAGTTTTTTTTCACTTAAAATTGTGTCCAATTTAAACAGAAGAGAGACCCTTTGAGTGGTACCGGCCGCACCGTGCCTCGTATTGAGGCGGGGATGACTTTTACATGTTACAAAGGACCTGTGGATCATTCTCCTAAATGATCAAGAAAATCTGAATGCCTTTGGTCAAATTTCCGTAGGTCAGTTTTTGTTTTTAGTTAAAAATTTATCCATTTCAAACAAAAGTGAGACCCTTTGAGTGGAACCGGCCAAACTGTTCCTCAGATTGAGGCAGGGATGACTCTTAAATGTCCCCAACTCACCCGTGGATCATTCTCCTAAATTATCAACACAATCCTAATGTGTTTGGTCGGATTTCCATAGATCAGTTGTTGTTTTCACTTAAAAATATGTCCAATTTAAACACAACTGAAATCCTTTGAGTGGTACCGGCCACACCGTGCCTCGGATTATGGTGAGGATGACTCACGCACGTCCCCAATGCACCATTGGATCGTTCTTTTAAAGTATCAACACAATCCTAATGCATTATATTAGATTTCCGTAGGTCAGTTGTTGTTTTCACTTAAAATCGGTCCGATTTAAACAGAAGAGAGACCATTTTAGTGGTACCGGCCACACCATGCCTCAGATTGAGGCAGGTATGACTCTTTCACATCCCCAACTCACCCATGGATTGTTCTTTTAATGGATAAAGACAATCCAAATGAATTTGGTCAGATTTCCCTAGGTCAGTTGTTGTTTTCACTAAAAATTGTGTCCATTACAAACAAAGAAGAGATCCTTTGAGTTGTACCGGCCACACCATGCCTCAGATTGAGGTGGGGATGACACTTTCACGTCAGAAAGGAACCTTGTATCATTCTCATAAACGATCAATACAATCCGAATGTGATTGGTCATATTTTTGTAGGACATTTGATGTTTTCACTTAAAAATCTGTCCATTTTAAACCGAAAAGAGACCATTTGAGTTGTATTGGCCACACCATGACTCGGATTGAGGTTTGAATGACTCATGCATGTCCCCAACGCACTTGTGGATCATTCTATTAAAGTATCAAGACAATACAAATGTTTTTGGTCGAATTTCCGTAGGTCAGTTTTTGTTTTCACTTAAAATTGTGTCCATTTCAAACAAAAAAAAGACCCTTTGAGTGGTACCGACCACACCGTGCCTCAGATTGAGGCAGGGATGACTTGTGTACATCACATAAGACTCGTGGATTGTTCTCCTAAAGTATAAATACAATCTGAATGCATTTGGACATATCATTGTAGTTCAGTAGTTGTTTTCAATTAAAAATATGTCCTTTTTAAACAAAAGTGATATCATTTGAGTGGTACCGGACACACCATGCCTCTGATTGAGGTACGAATGACTCATGCACGTCTCCAATGCACCTGTGGATCGTTCTCATAATGTATCAACACAATTCGAACGTGTTTTGTCAGATTTCCGTAGGTCATTTGTTGCTTTCACTTAAATATCTGTCCAATTAAAACAGAAGAGAGACCCTTTGGGTGGTACCGGACACACCGTGCCTCGGATTGAGGCGGGGATGACTCATGCATGACCCCAATGTACCCATGGATTGTTCTCGTAAAGGATCAAGACAATCCAAATGTGTTTGTTCTGATTTCTGTAGTTCAGTTGTTGTTTTCACTTAAAAGTCTGTCCATTTTAAACAAAAGAAAGCCCTTTGAGTGGTTCATCATTCTTGCATGTTGTTGGTGTATATCATCTATTAAAATGGGAAATTGACCCATTAGAGAAAGGGTTTTTTATTTAAAAAAATTACAATATTCCAACGAACATTTGCATACAACAATGTGTCAACTTTTGATCCCATAAACCCCTCTCAAAAATTACCACCAATTGTACATGTCCCCAAGTCAGATCTTCATGTTAATTGAGTAAAATATGTCATCAGGTATGTGGCCCACTCATTTCTGAACATATCTATATCATCTTGTGAGTATGAGGCTTTTCGGCAGTCAGAGTAGTACTGAAAAATATAAAAATAAAGAATCAATAAATAAATTAAATGAACTAGTATTTTTTTGATAATTCTTTTTTAGGGATGCTTGATTCTTGATGAAAAATGTTCTCCTTCATAAATTTACAAACATAATAACCACAATAATTATTGTTTGTTTGTTTTGGGAACTGCAATAAAATTTATCATTAGAAGAATAAACAACTTCTATTGAGATGTGTTTGGATAGTGAAATTTAATTATATATACCGTTATATTTTTCCAGACATAGTACTTTCTCACCTCCTTATGCTTAGCCCCTGTCCCCATTCCTTTTTTTTAGACAATAATTATACATTGCCCTATTATAATAGAATCCGTAGTAAAAGATAATATAAATTATATTACTTGATGTTTAGAACTAAAACGTAAGATGTAGTGTCTTACAGATTCACAAACTCCATCATGTGTTGTCGATTTTATGGAAATCCTTACTTTGAATCCAGAAAATAAATCTTTGGAGTATCCAAATTCACCGCAATTAGCATCCAATGTTGCCTAAAAACACAAATAGGAATAAGTAATAAAAGAAGTCAAAATAGAGTTGATATGATTTAATCGTAGAGTTTTACCCCTGCATGGTTGGTATTAATAAGATTTTGTCATCTGTAATCTTTCATTCAAATGTTTTCAGCAAGCCGTTAACTATTTAATTCATTTTTTAGGGCTCAATTTTCATCAGATGTGATGATGTGGTATGAGGACTAACGAGTCCAAATCTTGTCTCATGTGAAAATTCCATCAACTGTTTTTCATATATACGTCTGTCAACAATATAAAATGCATTTATTCATAATTTTCACATTATATCAGCTTTTAGAAAATAAATTCACGGAAACGTACCTCATATATACATTTACAACTATGATGCCTAGCCAACCTTTTTCAAGGTTCTTATTTACATTTCCAGCAGCAACGAAATATTTACATTCCACACCGTATATATTCTCTTCGAAAACCACTATATGACTTCTACCACCTCTTAGCTTCGTATCTACATGAGTCTTCAATGCTAGTAAATGTGGATAGAGAACATGTGGTGTTATTGTGCTTTCAGTAGCTCCTTGGGATCGGTTGGTCAATCCTTTAGATGGTTTTGAGCCAATGTTTGATACCCATTTCCCTTTCTCTATCTATAATAACATTCATTGGTTCAGCCCCTTTTTTCATTAATTGTTAAAGGATTATCTTGGAAAAGAAGGAAATAAAAACCTCTTTGGCCGCATTTACTCTTATAAGTTGTGACAGCTATATAATGAATGTCCTAATATCCGTTTCGACTGTATGAATATCATTATCACCAAGTGGAATAGATAGCTCTTCATTTGGCTCACGAGCTACAGTAATCATCACTTATAGAAGATCTTTCGGAAGTGGTCTATTATGCAGCGTGTCATCTGGGATGTTGAACATAATAGCTCTCAATACAAGGTGATAGGTGGGTTTTGACAGATATAAATCACAATCATTATCACCCTGTAAAAGATCAGTATAGGAAAAGTATCAGTATTTGTCCGATTCACATTTCATGGGAACAATTATTATAATATTGATTACCATGGCTAAGATATCTCTTTGAGGGGAATGGCTCGCCTCAAAGCTGGTGGGGGTGGGGTGGGATCTTCACGTGATGGTTGTTCCTGTGTTGTGTCTTCTCCTTTCTTCCCACCCATAAAAGTTTCTATCAACTCTCCCTGCCATTGCAATCATTCTTCAAGGGTTGGTAGTTTTTCTCTCATTGGTTTCAATGATTCATCTCATTCATCTGTTTTTACCTTCTTCTCAAAATATACTTGGGGTGTCATCCCAAACCCCGCACCCCTCACACGACCGTACTTTTCGTGCTGCTTCAAAGCCTTCGATAATAGGTTTACATCCACTACAGGAGTAGCTGATTCTTGTGACTGTCAGATATAGGAAAATAACTAATTATTTTTATGTAATAGAAATTTAAAACAAATCTTTTTATCATCGTGACATACTTACACAAATTTCCCACACTTTTTTTGTGTTCTCATCTACTAGATTCCCTTCCTTATTCACACGTACCTCCTTCCAAAGCACATGACATGGGATGAGAGTATATTTGGTTTTAGACTCATCAATCTACATATAAACATAGAAAGATAATTATGATATTGTTTGTTGGCACCTAACAATATTTCTTTAAATTTAAAATAATAACCATTTTCTTTTCTAGTGAAGCGTACACCATCCTTGCTTTATGATAGGGGTTTGTTGGTTTTGATGCAAGTTCCTTATTTTCTTTACAGAGTTTCTTTTTCATAAATTAAATATTGACAATCAATGTGATGAATACACGTATCCTCAAACAATGTATTATCACCCAAAATGTACCTGAAACTTCTCATCCCCATGGCAGCCAATAAATGCATCCCATGCTTCTTGGGAGATTAGGTGAGCGTAGACAATGGGTGGGTGTGGGTTTATTTTACCTTTGGAATATTCCAAGTGACATCTTGTTAAAATAGTGCAAAAACCTCGATGACTCCTTCCAGCAAGCCTTAGTACATAATCCTTATATGAATCATCTACTATAAATGTATTCTAGAAGATAATGAGAACAGTAAGACATTGTTTAATTATTTTATTTGCAAGTAAATTAAAGAAATAAATTAATAATGTTACCGTAATTTCTTCCCAGATCACAGCCTTCAGCCCGGACACAACATGGTGCCATAAATCTATGTCAATTGACACGCATTTCCGATTGACAACTCCAATGTAAATAATAAACATTTCCTTGTTGGGATTCACATGTTGGCCTCGAGGATTCCATCCAATGTCAAATTTGATGTCTCTTCTTTTCTCCTAAAGAACTTTGGCTAACACCATCAAACTACGATGGACCTTTGTTTTCTTTGACGTCAATCCTTCATTCCCAACCATTTCATCGATATCAACATCATCTATATGTTCATATTAAATGGTTGAAAAGTCATGTGCTGATGGTTGTTGGAACTCAACACTAGGAGCAGCAGGAGCCGCAACAGTAGGAGCAGTAGGAGCAGTAGGACCAGTAGCTGGAGCAGTAGGAGCAGCAGTAGCCACAGTAGCAGCCATAGCAGCCACAACAGTATTTTGAGAGACTTGTTCAACCTCAAGGATAGGAGAACCAGAATGTGAAGAAGTCATTATCTACATAAGTGGTTTAATAGTTAATTTAGATTACATAAATTCAGTAATGATAATATAATAACATGAAATAACAAGATATTTATTACAAACAAAATATAACTTGTTTATTGAACTCTCTTACTTTTTTTCAAAAGCTAAAGGGATTTGACACCTATATCAATTATCCCAATCCCTTAATTTCAATCTCTTATAACATACAAAACATCATCATCATTGGAACTACTCCGAAATGATTACGACGTACCACTGAAAGGATCTTCGTCAACTGAATTTTCATCAGAACCTTCAGTAGTTTAGTACGGAAATAGAACAATTGACCACTTTCGTGTTGCGGGATCTGGAACATAAAAAACATGTACCTCTTGTGATTCCATTATAAACTATTCGTCTTTGTACCCTTATTTAATAAAATCAACATTTACAAATCCCAATTGATCAATTTTAACACCATTGTTGTCATTAACCAATTTTCAATGAAAAATCAATAATTGGAATGTTGTACAATCAAACTTCCATATTATATTGATAATGCCAAAGTATGACATATTTGCATAAATTGGATTTATATTCTTACTACTAGAAACATGCATCGCATCAGCCACTAGTGTAACTCCACTATTTGGCATGGTACTATCTTCATCATGTTCATTTTTATAGAATGTATAATCATTAATTACATAACCACTATGAGATAATACATACACAGTTGGTCCAGCAGCTAGCCATCGAAGTCATTCTGAAATTTAATTCAAATTTTCATCCAACTGCTTAAAAATATGGTCCCAAAACCATCCTATAAACTGGTGATTATGTGTATTTGATAACCATTTTTATTCCCTTGAAGGATTCAACTACCCAAGAATTTCATTATGAGTTTCAATATATGGAGAAACCTCCATAATGTTATGCAAAACATAAAGGTGGGCCTGTTCGCGATCTGTAATGCTGATTGTCACAATAACTCTTCTAGAAATTCCCTCACCCTTAATGCATCAAGTGTGATGAGATTTCAGGAGACAAATGCTTTCCACATCAGATAGGTATTTGGTACAAAATTTAATGTCTTCCTCAACAATATATAGCTCCACTATACAACCCTCAAGCCGAATTCAATTTTTGACATACCCTATCAAAATCTACATATACCGTTTAATAGGATACATCCATCAGTAGTGCACCGGACCACAAAGTCAAATCTCTCCAACCAGGTGAATCATCAAATGAACCATCATATCAAAGAATGTTGGCAAGAAGAACATTTCTAATTAACATAATATGATGACAGTTTCTTTTTTCCATAGTTGTCAATTTCACTGGGTCTAAAACTTTTCTACATATATCTTTGAAAAAGAAACATATTTTTCTTAACATATGACGAACATTCTTGGGAATAATGAAAAGTAAAGCTATATGAATTAGATGTTACATCAAAACATGGAAGTCATGTGATTTCAAACCTTTTAACTTCAAATCATTCGTTGACACAATGTTCTTGATATTTGATGAATACCCCTCTAGAACCATTACACCATTTAAGAAGTTGGAAAACTAGAATCTCTCCTCCATAGAAAGAGTATAAGTAGATGGAGGAAGAAACATTTGATTTTCACCCTTCACAGGATTCAAATCTTCTTGTATTACCATGTCAACCATGTCCAACCATGCTTTAATTCCATCATTTATTTTTACAGGGGCATTGAGCATAGTTTCGATAACATTGTCACATATATTTTTTCCCACATGCATCACATTAAGAAAATGTCTGACATAAAAACAATTCCAGTATGGTAAATCAAAAAAATGATCTCATCTTCCAACTGATTTTCATAAGGTTTTTCAAAAATTCTTTACCAAAAATAGTGTTCACATCTCTTACTTTCTGAAATAGCTGATCACCTATTAATGGAGACGGTGCTGTACATTGTTCTGAACTACCATGGAATGATGTCATCCAAGATCAGTACTTATGCCGATGAGGTAGAAATCTACGATGTCTGAAAAACACATATTTAGATGAATGTTTCAACCTAATTGATCATGTATCTTCTTCGCCCAAGGGACACCCATGAGTTCCTTTAATGATATAGCCTGACAAATTTTCATAAGCAGGGAAATAATTTATTGTCCCATACAACATCACTCTCAACGTGATGTATTCAATTTATAAGCATAATACAACATAACACATGAATCCCACAATAACTTCAAATCCTCAATCAAAGGAGCCAAATAAACATCAATATCGTTACCTAGTTGTTTTGGTGCAGATATAAGCATAGATAACAGGATGAATTTCTACTTCATGCATATCCAGGGTGGAAAGTTATAATTTACCAACATAACAGGCCATGTACTATGAGTGCTCGTTTGAAATCCAAAAGGATTTACTCCATCTGTAGATAACGCAAGAAGAAGGTTTCATGGCTCTTTCCCAAATTCAGAATACTCATGATCAATTTTCTTCTATTGAGGAGAGTTGGTCGGATGATGTAATTTCCCATCTTTATTTATTTTATCTGCATGCCATGATAATTGTCTTGCAGTTTCTTCAATTCCATATAGACTCATAAACCTTGGAATGATTGGAATATACCATACAACATTCGTAGGATTGTATTCATCTTTCTTGTATCGAGAAGCACCACACATTGGGAATTCTGTAAGTTATTTTTTCTTCTTGAGAAACAATATACATTCTTTCAAGCAGGCATGTATTGTTTCAGAAATCATACCCATCAAGCGTAGCATTCGTTTAGCTTCATATGTCCAGCTTGGGAGCTCCTTATCATTAGGGAGCTTGTCATTCAAGAGAGAAATTAGTTTTGTAATACTGAAATCCCTCCATCTATTTCATGCTTTCAACTTATACAACATCAGTATTGCTGAAAATGTTGTATATTTGGTGCAACCAGCATACAATGGAGTCTTTTCACAACTCTTTAACTTCTCAAACAATTTTGGGCAATCACTGAGTTCATCTTCAATTGTCTTTGTCATTTCCTCAAAACAATCGTCATCATCATTGACATCTGTATTCACATCCTCCATACGGTCTTCTTCATTATCCATATTTATATTCATATTTGATGATCCATAAAATGCAGTTTTATCCCAGCCAGCAGCTACATTCCCCTTTCTCAGTGTTTATTCCATCATTTATAACTCTGATCTATTCTGTGACATATCAAATGTTCTTTCAACTACTCTAGAGTAAGTAGTCTAGAATAACAACAATGTAAACATGAACAAAGGATTTGAGAAGGATCATTTGCATGATCCTTTGAAAATTTGATGAACTCTTTCACTCTGTTCTCGTACTCTATTGTCAAACGATTAGCATCCATCCAATCTTTATTCATCTTCATCCTATCTGAATCTCAAATATTATTATTTATGTATCAAGAATAGAAAAAAAGTCTTCTAAATACAATATAAGAGAACCAATTCCTTATAAAAATAGTGATTAATAGAGCATAACCATTAGTATTTATTCATCTTCGTTAAATATAATTACTTTAGATTCATTATAGTTTCCTCAAATCACCACAGAACAAACACTAGAATAATCAATAATGATACATCTATTAGCGGTTTTTTCATAGCACTAATATAATATGGTGCTTCCCTTGCCCATTTTTTGTAGTAGTGCGGGTGTAAGGAAACCTGTGGCAGGATGCAACGTGAATAAAGAACCTCGATCCTATGCGGGTCAGCATCTATCTATCCTGTGTGGGTCAGATCCTGTGTGGGTCAGTGCTCAACGATCCTGTGTGGGTTAGTGCATATCGGTCATGTGTGGGTCATATCCTCTGTGGGTCCGCGGGGGTTAGTTACCTATTGATCCTGTGTGGGTCAGTAGTAGTTCTTCTTAATATAATAAGATTACATTATTTATGACTAATCATATGTACTTATGTACTTAAGTTATACCTGATTATGAGATGAGTCTTTTGCCTGTGTGGTACTTCTTTCTTTGTGGTGTTACCATTGTGGTATATATACCTTTGTGGTATTGTCTTTGTGGTGTTACATGTGTGGTATTTCTATCTTTTTGGTGTTTCTTGCATGGTACTTCTATCTTCGTGGTGTTACCTTCGTGGTTTTTTCGTCGTGGTGTTACTTGTGTGCTACTTCTACCTTCGTGTTATAATCCATTTTCTATCAGTTGTATTGTACTAGCATTCGTACTTGTACTTTTATAGTTGGGCTTGTATTCCGGCCCCTTTTTACTTTCAGCACTCTTTTACTATAGCAGTTTACTTTGTGGTTCAATCTTATTGTGTTCTAGTCGGTGTGGTTGCATCTTGTTTGGTTCTTGGACTGTGTGTCTGTAGAGGTTTAAAAAGAAATGTGTTCCCGTTTAAGGGACACACCTTTCTGGTGCTAGTTGTCCGCCTCTGGCCTATGGGATACAGGTTTAGGGTTGTCACGATGTGGGCACTGAGGGACGAGTTCTGACTACTATCTCCACCTCCTAGTGTGATTCACCATAAAGAAAGCACAGAATCTTTAAGATCTTCTCTATCTTCATCACCACAAGCACACCCTTCACAATCTTACTCACTCCATTGTTAGTGTGAGTCTTACACCTGATGTCATGAAATCCACCCGAAGAAAATATGTTAATCTTCAGGATCTTCGCATGGTGTAATCTTTAGGTGGTTTGAATTATACCATCATTCATCTTCAGTTTGTTGGTATTGAGTCCAAAGATCTTCAATGTGTGATTGTTCCCCATGTAAACAAGTCCTTTTGAGATATTATCATACTGATCAAACCATTTCCTTTGATCCATGTTTCTATTGAATCAATGATCCATGCGTTGTTGAGATGATGTCTACATCCATCCATCATTGAAGTTTCACTAACTAGTTTGTCTCCATTTCCATAAGTACTCGTCATATTTCACTGATTTGTTTCCACCGCTCTTATTGTTCCAACTATTCTTTTTGGCGTGCCCATAATTTTAACTCAATCACACCCATTATTTTACATCATGTTTCATTTAACTCATGGATGAGCTAGGCAATAGGATCGCTCTTCCCAGATGGATGCATCACCTATAACCAGAACACAAATGTACTCACATGAAAAAAAAACTTGACATATATCTCATCCTATATATTTTCAATTACTTCTTTAATACAATTTAAATGATACCTAGGACCTCATATATAGTAACCACTCATTTTAACCTCTATATAATCCAATAGATACAACAAACCTATCCCAATATCTAACCACTGATACCCCAAACAAAAACATGTCACTTATTAATGGCACAACTACCCACTAGCTCTACTAACCCACAACATAATGTTATGATTAATCCTCATCAAAACCCTAATAAATTATTTTTACACAACCTAAAACATATAAAATGTTTCTCACTAAATTCCCCATTAAACCCATAACCATATCCAAGAAATCACAATACCAAAACCGAGGTCCAACCACAGCTACAATGTGAAGTATCCACAACATAAAATTATTTGTTTTGAATTTCTCGATCTCGAATTTTGCCACCATCAAGACATTCTATCGGTCTAGAACCTCCTATGTTTCACAATGATGTATTTAATAGTAGTTTCAATCACAGAACATAATCATATTTATGATAATTATTAATACCTAAAAAAACGAAATTCAGCAGACCAACACAATGGAAGTGTGTTTTAATAAAAATGATAAATAGTACTCCATAGCATTTAGAGAAGTAAAATTTGGACCATAACATAGTACTCCATAACATACTTGATTGACCAAAACTTTATTTTACAAAAAAGATTCATTTTCATGTCACAAACCAATCGGAGAAATCCTGGAGGGTACGGGTGTCCACGTGGTAGTGTTTTCAGATGATGTCATGGAAGGTGGGCCATTGGAAGTCTGGGTACGCCCTTCGGGGGTTTCCGCTGGCCAGCATCTGTGGTAGGGGACTCACCAACCTGTCCCTCGTCGGACACAGAAATAAGCTTATCGACTTCCTCACCCTCCGCTCATTCACCACCACCCTATATACGCAGCTCTTATACATACCATTCGTCAGAGCCTGTGATTTTCCCTATCATTATGACTATGAAAATCAGAATTGGTGAATGCGGATGCGTATACCATAAAGGTGTCGCCGACTAGAACAACGAACGTGGCTGGAGCGGGGGCGATAGAATTACACCTCCCATCGTATGAAACTTGGAGGCCGCCCACGTCGTCCTGGTGGAGGATGGTAATGGAGGTCGGATCGCAGTGGGGTCCCATCCCCAGCATCTACTCCGATCACCGGCAAGGAGGGTATTAATTTAGAAACACATTCAATTCGTTTCCAATGAAGAAATCCCGATGGTAGATGTGTCCCACCCCAAGGATAACGCCCATCACCTCCATGGTCATCCCCGAAAGACCACTCATGGCCTCGCTGTACTCCTCCCACTCCTTTCTACCCCTGAGATAAAAGGATCATTGAATATATGGACATTTTCTGACATCTAATCACGACAATGTTGAAATGTCAGGAATTTTTCTCATTTAATTCACAAAAAATTACTCGAAAATATCGAAAATCCGTGCCCAAGGTCTGCACGAAGTACTTCTCCACGCTCCCGGCGGCGGCTTCGGTGAAGTGGAAGGACAACATCTCTTTCCATAGAAACTACATCATGAACCTTTCGGTGAGCCCATCGGTGTATCTTTGGTGATCCCTGGAGCTCCTCTTTTCCCTCTACTTATCCTATGGTGGCAAGCTAAAAAACCGCTCAATGTCGGCTTGGGCTCAAGAAATGAGCTGCGGGTCCACGACATGATTCCAGAACAGAAACACCCCGTGCCTCTGGAACGCCTCGTCCACGTGGTAGTGTTTTCGAATAATCACATGCAATATCACTAACCACTTTCATAATGATGGAATTCATAATTCCAGATTATCATAACCACATAGCCAAGACCTCATGCCAATACTACAAATAAGATTTTGGCAAGGCCTCGTGCAAAGATATTAGTTTGTCTCATGAGACCTACCGATGCATGGAGGACCTATAGTGGGCTCCACCCACCACATATTAACTACAATGCATTCCTCATATGAACAGGTTTAAACATAACATAAACATTCGTATTAAAACTAGCATACGAAATGTCAATACTTTCTCCATAAACCATGAATGGTATAAAAATAACACATCCATAGTCAAACATATCACAAAACCTTCAACACAATATGGAATATTTGTATCATTATAAATCAACTTCAAAACAAGTTTTAAATCCATTAAAGAATTTTGACATAGATGAAAATGATTAGTAAAACTCTTTGAGAGAAATACATATTTTTCATGAAAACATCTAAAAGTCACACAAATTAAAAAAGAATTCATTTATATACATTTTTGAATCAAATTGACCCATACCACTTTGAAACTTTTGAATGAATTAACACTTTAAAACATTCATGTCTATATAAATAAATCATTAAAAACCATTTTGAAGACATGGACATTAAAGGGAAAGATTTGGAAGAATAAGTATTTAAAACATTTGAAATGATGTTTTATTAAAAAGTCCCTAAAAATAATTCATTTGAAAACTATTTCATAAAACATTTACATCGATAATAAATATTTCCCAGTAGATACTTACATTAAAACAACCTCAGATAATAAATACACTGTGAAATTAACCCTTACCAATTTGGTAAGTTATGAATCATATACCCTATGAAAGAGGTATCATACAATGAATATATAAATAAACATAAATTATAATGTATTACAAAAATAATTCAATTATAGGCAGTACATACACCACACAAAAGGTAATAGTGGCAATATGGAATGAATCTCACGGGAATAAGGAGTGAGATGAAAACCCCTTACCTTGTACTTTTACATGGTTGACGGTAGGTTAACCTCCTGTATAATGGTGAAATAATTTTTATTTAATTATAAAATAATCTTATATATTAATATGATATCATATATGATCTTTTAACATTGCTTTGTTAATAAAATCTTATTATTATCGTCGTTTTGGGTGTTAACTTACTTGTTTTCTTTTATATAAGTTGTGTTTGTTATGGATAGGTTTTATCATACCCATATCCAGAATTATATTAAGTCCTTAAATATTATTTTTAATCATCCAATAAAATTTAGTCTTGAATGGATACGATAGGGAATGAATCTCAACACGTTCTTGGATATTGTAATCCGTACGTACAAATGAGCAACAATATCATTCTTTTGATATTAAAATAATATATAATTGGATGGTATATCATATGGAATGAAAAATTAACATGCTATATTTCTTATTTACATGAATTATACATCATTATTATACCCATCTAAATAATTGTATATTGAATATCTATTACAGCACAACGTGGAGATGGTATGTCGTACATGCGCACGTATGGTGACATGTCATTTAAGGGATGGATAGAATAATGAATTTGTTTGTTCCGTAATTATAATAACATCAAAGTATATAGAAGGTACTGGAGTTATTATTTTTTAATGGATATAACAAGGAATGAATATGTTGAAGAAGAAAGGAACTTTAAAAAGGATGGTGAAAACGTTACCTTTTCTTCGGGTTCTTCCTTTTGATTTGATCAAAAGGGATCCTTAGGATGGATTTATGATCAAACTAAGGCCTCTAGGATGAAGTGAGGGAAGTTGTAAGGTTATTTGGGTGGGTTTTGGCCGAACCAAATGGCTTTGAAGGTGTGAGTTAATGATAAGGGGGAGTGGCCTTTAATAAGAGGGGTGAGGGGCTCTTTAAGAAAAACATAATGTATTATTTTATAATAAAATAATATTCGGTTTATAATAGATAAAAAGTAGGTTATTCAATGTATAAGGTGTGTATGGGTTTAAATCCTTTCAACCAATAGATTTTAGACAGGTTTGGGTCATTATATTATCCTTATCCTTTAGTTTTAACTTTTGGTTAATTAGTTTAACACTTACCAGGTCGCATTGTATTTTTATAATATATAGTTAATAAATTTACTTTATACATCCAAGATACCCCCAAGTGGTCCATTAATTATACACCAATAATTATATAAGTCCTTTGGTAGAGCCTTATATTTTTAGGAAAAATATATAAATTAATAGTATAATATTTGTTTTAAAAACTCAGTTATGTCAATTTTGACACTACAAAATAATTGATTTTTTTAAAGTCATAAAAACATTTTTAATTCGAAAAATTCCTTTAAGAAATCATAAATGTCATATTTACCAATTAAATTCGTGTATGTCATCAAAACATTCAAATTATATTTATTTTAACATTTATAATACCAATTATTTGATACATTCATTAATAAGGAAAATAATGCATCATTATTGTGTCATAAATAATATTAATTATTATATGTATAAAAATAATAAATAAAATACCATTATGGAGGAAATATTTTTATCTTTCTAATTAATATTTATACTCGAAAATCCAATGTATATAGCCCTATGTAAAAATTGTTTTTATAAATGATATATGCTTTTGTCATTTTGGTATTTATTTTAACTTAATTAATATAAAGTGTCATTATCACTTACAAGTGGATCCATGGGGTCCCAAAATCAAACGAAAGATGCCCATGGTCAGTCATGTATCAACCAATTGGGTTAAAACACGTTTTAGGGTAATTTATCTTTATTATAATATTATTGTTTTACCCTTATTTACCAGATTTACCATTTAATCATGGTAAATAAAATATTAACCGAAATAATTATTCAAAATGTCTAAAAATAAAAGTTACCTATTGACACAATTTGGACATCCTGATTCCAAATATGGAGTCCATTTTTCAAAATTCAAAACACATAAGTGCTAGAAATTAATTTAAAATTAATTCCCGATGTCAAAACAAAAAGCATGTTTTTCGGAGATAATAACTATCAAAAGATTGACACTTGTTTATGTCCGATTTAAGTGTGAAATTATTTCCAATGACCAAAATTGTATTAAATGGTAAAAATATATTCTAAATATACTTTAAAACCACTCAAATTCATAATTTATCACTATTAATTATTTCGATTAAAAAAGTTATTTTTAATAAAAATTTAGTGATTTTCACTATTCATCAAATTATAAAAGTTATCCAAAAAGTACCAAAATTTTATCCTACGATAATTTCGATATTCTGAATCCAAAAAAAAGTCCATTTTGAATTATAAAATGTATAAATTTCAAAAAAAATTGTATTACTCTTCATAAGGGCTAGTTTGATTGGTTGTGCTGTGTGTTAGAACTTGCAGTTACGTACAACACATGCTACAGTATTATTCAAAGAGAAGCGTACAAAGGAATCTTGGGGTATAAAATTATAAATTTTTAATGTTACCATTCTAAGGAATATATTTATTTAGTCAAATTGAATATATAAAAGTTTTAAAATGTTGGTTTTAAAAAGGGTTCACCATTAAAAGTCAGTAAAAGTGCATTTTTTAAAAATACTTCTTTTATTTTAAAAAAATGAATTTGTTCATAAATTATGACTAGGGAAATCATTATATGAATTCTAAAATTATAAGGATTATATAAAGTTCAAAATTCAGTTAATACTATTCATAAACTCTTTTGAACGGCTAGTATGGTAAGTCATGGTGCGCATGAACTCGGTGTTTCCTTTAGTGCATGTTACTGAATTATTTTGAAAAAAATAACACACTATGAAATCTTGGGGTGTTACATAATTCGAGTAAAACATGAATTCAAGTTTGGGAATGCAATTTTATCTTTAATGCTCAAAACATGTTGTGGAAAAAAATGCGGAGAGTTTAAAAGTTAAAAAACTAAAACTGAACACCTTTTTCCCATGAAACATGGTCCTTCCCGTTCACTGTCTAGGGCTTCCCTCTACCGTTATGATCCTACAAAATAAAATTACTAAATTAATCACAATGATCATATCATTTAAGCTAAAAATGAAAAGATATAGGGGGACACATGCTAAATTATTTCAAAGAAAATAAATTGACATCTGAATTCCTATAAAGAAAGTAAAGATAAATCTTGGTATTATCCCCTAAGTAGGCCTTGAATTTTGAATACCACTAGAGGGAAATACCGGCTGTTATCCAGAGTTTGATGGAGGATGAAGTTCCATTTATTTGAACCACTACATGTGGCCTTTCCAAGCTTGTGCTTTATCCTTCAGGTTTAGTAATGATCTATGGGTAGAGTACACCATATCCCCACCCCCTTAACAATGAGGTATATCTTGCATGGTGGGGGTCAGATGATGTATGAATCATTCTCCTTCTTGGTTGATAATTGTGAAACCTCTTATTCTCTGTCCATGGGTTCCTTGATGCTTGCTTCATGAAAAGAATAGTCAATGGGAAAGTCAGAGTGTAATTCTATTTGAATAATATTAAAACATGAAGTATCAAGATCAAATTCTTCCCCATCAATGTAAGCATATTTTATCACGGTTTCTGTAGAGACCCAAAGATTGACGTATATGGACATTACATTACTTTTGCGAAATACTTAAAACATGAAAAAAAATAGACACCCAAGGACCGTATTAGTTTAGTGTCTTTGGAAACTCGGAACGAAGTCTTCTAATCATGGTGAATGATCTTCAAAATCTCCCATTAAAATCTTCCCCTTTTTGGTATTCTTACCTAAAACCATTCATTATGACCTAGGGAAAAGAAAACCTATAGTTGGTGAGGTCAAATGCTCAGTAAGTGTAAACATAGAGTACATAAAACAATCCATAAACATTTGAATGCAAAAACATGAACATAAAATCTAAACTTAAAAATGTTGAGCAAAGACATAAATCATGGAATTACGTAATGCATGTATCATTATGGAACATCAATCTTGATAAAATAGCATAGGAATAAATCTTGTAATTGTGGAAACCATTCAACACTTGTTATGATTTCCATAGTAGCCAAGGCATTACTGGTAAGACCATTTTATTGGAAAAAGTCCCTTTCTGAATCGAGTTCACTCCTCCTTCTAGTCCAGTATCACTGAACTGGATTAACATACTGTTCCAGCCATGTCTATCTCATGAGATATAAATCTTTACACCATGCATTGGAGGTAGATATAGGTCCCACCCATCTCATAATAAAATCATTCTTACTTGTGCCACAAAATAAACTTAAAACATTAATCATAACCAAATTAATAAATTGGGTTTCATAAACATCATCACATCATCACATAATCCAATTAAAACAAATGGATATTTCATCATAAGAAATGTAAAACCATATAAATCATAGATACATTATAATATTGTGCGTTGTAGGACCATAAGATTGCGTGTTGTTGGACCATTAAATGGTGGATTCACGTGTCGACCCCTTCATAAAAGTTGTTCATAAATTTGTTGTCCGTTCATCATCCAAATTTTAGTTCATTTAGCCACTTGGTTAAGGAGTTCTGTAATATTCATTGAATAAGACTTCTTTATGTCATAAATTTCCCATAAGCTTTCTTCAAATGTGTAATGATCCATGGAAACCTTAATGACTTCAAAACTCCCCCAAATTTGTTTTACAGTCTCTCTTATGTGTCCTCATGGTATCCCCCTAATTTTTCATAGCTGAGACTATCAAATTCTGTATAATAAAAACTAGAAGGAGTGATTTAGAATTCAGATTCAAAAAAATTAGAAGGGATAGAGTCAATGAATGGTTCAACTCCCTGAGTCGGTTCAACTTCAATCTCTGCCTCAATGGTAAGTTCCTATTGGAGTAGAATCTCTGAGGATGGAGGCAGGTAGTCGGCCACCTCCATCTTGCCTTCAAATTCCACCACTTGGGTGGTTTCTTCCTTCAGTGGTGATAAATGTTCTTCTTTTTAATGTATGGGGAGGTCAGTTAGTTCCTCACATTTAATCAATAATTCGTCCAAACTTTTTTGATCTCCCACTTGTAGCTCACAAGGTAGGTCTTCCTCCCTTGACTCCTCAAGTTCTTCAATTTCAAATATAAGTGGTGAAATTTCTTCAACCACTTTCTTAGGTTCTTCCATCAGCTTAGGTTTGGGTTACTCCATTAATGCATGAACATAATCAAAAGCTCTATCATCCTTTCTGGTTAATTGTTCAATTCTTTCTCGAAGTTCATGAACCTAAGATCTTCTAAAATATTCATCTTCTTGTTGTTGTTGTTACTCCACTTGTGAGTAATTTTTCCATGCATAATATTCTGAATTTGAATACATCATGGAAGTATTTTTTTAATTTTTTAAATGAAATCAAATCTTACTAAGATTTAAAAATAGAAAAAGTAAATAAACCAACGATTGTCTCCTTGGCAACAATGTCAATTTGGACGCACACCTGTTGCGGGGCGTGGAGAAAAATAATAATATTTTTCCTAGTGCAACATAGGGGTTGACCAAGGTGATATATCTTGAAGATCCTTCTCAATGTAGTTCAATTACTTTATATAATTCACCTATTATATCTATTTTTTTGGTTTTATTTATTAAATGAATGTGATGAATATATTTTTGGGTTTTTTATTATTTAAAATAATGACATGTGAATCAAGAATTATAAATTTATAATATAATGCAAGTATAAACAAAATGAATTAATAATAAAGAACATGGTTATGGGGGTTGGTTAAATGTTCAATAATTATGATGATTTATATGTTTTATTTTAGTTTGAAAATCATAACATTAAATCTCATGTTTGAACTACTATTCATTAATTATAAATTGTGAAATATCATGTAATGTTTGTGCACTCTCAATTCCACCTCCTCCTTTAATCCATGTTGGTGACACACCTTTGTCTATAATGAGTCATCTTCCAGGACCCAGTTCAATAGAAGCTGTTTCATACATTAATTAGATCAAATACAATGTGTGATGAAGTAACCAATGGAGTGAGGAAAAATTGATTAAATAAAATAATAGGGATAGGATGAGTTGCATTTCATTGGTGGCAGTCACAACATCAGAGATATTCACCTTACCTGTGCATGCGACACAAATCTATCTGCAAACTTAAAATTAAACATTAATGAAAATTCATGATCACCTTCACCTCCCCCCGGGCCATGTCTCGGGGTCAGCCTCTCATTTCTGAGAGTAAGATATTACACAGTGGAGTGGGTGGAAGAGAAGAGAGAGAGAGGGAAATAAATGAAGAAAAGTGGATGGGGATACACAAATCCATGGATTAATAAAACTAAAATTTGATTTAAAATTGAAAAATAATACAATAATAAAATTAAAATAAAATATAAAGAATAATTTTTGGGCGAAAGAGGAGAAGAAGTGGCCCATGCCCTGGTGGGATCCCTCCTTAGCTGTGGATGTCAAGCTGATGTTTTGGGAAGAAGGCGAGGGCCTCCTTTTATAGGCAGAATTCATTCCTCTTAATGTTTTAACATTTTTGGCATATTAAATGTTAGATTAATGTGTGGAACCCTTCACAAAACTTATTGAATAATATGGTTTCCATTCATCCTCCAAATTTCAGCTCATTTAGCCACAAGGATGAAGGAGTTATGGAATTTTCATTGAATATAACTTTTTATGGCCAATATTTCCAGGAAGCTATCTTCAAATTTATAACGATCAATAGAAACCTTAATGACTTAAAAATCACCCAAAATTTGTTTTAAAGTCGGTCCTATGTGTCCATGTTCTATACTAGGTGGAATCACTAAAATAGGAGGTGATGTGACTGATTTTTTCATCTGTTATAGTGGTGGGGTCATTTCTATTTGCCTAGAAAAATTTCCAACTTCAAAGAATTTTTTTGACTAATAGATCTTTGAATCAACTCTATGTCCTTACGATAAAGTTTAATGAAATAAAATCATGATTATAAGAAAAAGAATCATGAATTTTGGAATTATATTATTTTAAAAATGAAAAAAATACCTTTGTAGTAATAATCTGTCAAAAATCCAAAATTATGCACTTTTCTAAATTTTGTTCATAATCATTCTAAAATTAAAATTACCCATTATTTTAATAAAAATTTGAAATACATGGTTTTTATCATTAAATAAAATTAAAAATCCTCATTATTTGATAAAAAATATGCACATAAATTTTCTCTCTCAAATACCCCCACACTTAAACCATGCTTGTCCTCAAGCATAAAACCTCAACATAGAAATTAAATGACACCAATGTTACCAATATTCAAATTCTAATTCAATTAAATAAAAAAATTTCAATGTGAAATCAAACGTTCAAAAATTTGAAAAAATATAAATTTAATTTCCCATTTTTCAAAGAAACAAATAATTCACATATTTTTATTTTACCATTTGAAAATTGATGGAACTTATCCTTTCATCAATTCAAGATCCTTGATTAATTATTATTAAACATTCCAAGTCATGATTTACAACACTTTTGATTATTTTCTCTCATTACTCATTATACAATTCAATTAGATTTATGCTCATATCATGAGAACATGCTCCATATCCAAAGGCTTATAAATAAACTACTTTCTCCACTTTGTATAGACAAAATGCACATAAAATCACGAAGACTTGAAATTAAGGTTCTATAGACATTGAGGTGTAAGGTTATTAGTATTTGATGATTTAAAAATTTAGGATCAAGGAGGATGCTAATATATTAACAACTATGCATGATATCAAAAGTAAAAATATAATGAAATTATCCACTTCATAGTAGAAACACCTACATCCCAAAACTCAACGAAAACTTTATGATCAAGTTAGCATAATGAATGATTTTTGAAACCTCTTGATTTTTTTTAATTTTGTACATTATTTACATTTTTAGAAAGTTTTGACTATAACTGACCTCACATCAATCTCCTAACCATATACTCTCATTAGATCGTCGGTTTAGAAAATAGTGATTTTGGGTTTTCCCAAATCATAACCCATTTTTTTCTCTCTTTGTTGGTTCTTTTTGTCATTTTTTGATTTTTTGTAATTCAATAGGGGAAAAAATAGAGTATAATTAGTGATTCCACATCATCTTACTATTATGAAAATAAAAACCCTACACTTCTTCCTTACAATGTATATCATCCCATCCACCATGATTCTCATTACCCACACACATCAACGTTAAAATACCATGAAAATACTCAGAGGAGGGTAGGAGTAGATAAAAATTTCTTGAAACATGACTCATTCCTATAAAGGTCATTCATGGGCTCTTTGTGCTAAAAAAGGATTGATGTAAAGGTAGAATTTTAAGGAAAATTAGCTTTTCAATTGATGCCTCAATCATTTTAAATGTGTTTTTGTATAGTCATAGATTTGACAAGTTTCAATACATTAATGGCTGGTTACGTGTCCCAAGATTCCTCAATAAATATGCTCAAGAATAAATAGGAATTACATGGTCTAGAAATCTTCTCGGGAATGGGAAATATAACATTTGACAATCACTCATGGCATGACTAATAAATCAATTCACATGAACTTTAGAAATTAAAAGCATGATGGATGGTAGGTAAATTTCATTTAAATGAATCAATTAATTCCTTCAAATCTTGAATCATTACTTCAATATCCATGTTTCATTTTAAAAAATCAATTATTAACTTCAATCATTTAATCATATCAACATTGAAATCTAAAACATGGAATCACAAGATTCCTAAGAAACTCATCTCTACAAGATAATTCGAATGAGAAATGAATTCAAGTTTGGGAATGCAATTTTATCTTTAAATCTCAAAACATGTTGTAGTCAAAAATGTGGAGAGTTTAAAAGATAAAACACTAAAATTGAACACACTTTTCCCATGAAACATGGTCCTTCCCATTCATTGTCTTGGGCTTCCTTCTATTGTTATGATCCTATAAAAGAAAATTACTCAATTAATCCAAATGATCATTTCATTTAAAGCTAAAAACGAAAATATGGATGGGGCCACATGATAAATTATTTCAATGAAATTAAATTGACATCTGAATTCCTCGAAAGCAAGTAAAGATAAATCTTGGTATTATCCCCTATGTCTGCCTTGAATTTTGACTACCTCTAGAGGGCAATACCGGCTATTATCCAAAGTCTGATGGAAGGTGATGCTTCTTTGATTTGAACCACTACATGTGTCTTTTCCCAGCTTGTTCTTCATCCTTCTGGGTTAGTAATGATCCAGGGATAGAGTAAACCATATCCCAAACCCCTTGTCAATGAGGTATATCTTGCATGGTGGGGGTATGATGATGTATGAATCATCCTCCTTCTTGGTTGCTACTTGTGAAACCTCTTATTCTCTATCCATTGGTTCCTCGTGGCATGCTTTATCAAAAGAATAGTCAATGGGAAAGTCAGAGTGTAATTCTATTTGAATAATATTAAAACATGAAGTATTAAGATCCAATTATTCCCCATCAAAGTAAGCAGATTTTATCATGGTTTCTATAGGGAACTCCACTAGTATCTCTTAATGCACATCATTCAATAAATATTCAATATATCTATGGAGATCCATATAGTCCTCAACATGTGCACATCTTGGTTCTTTTTCATCTTCCAAGGCATAGCTGAGAGTTTCTGATTCTGTATAATCAAAACCACAAGGAGTGATGTAAATTAAGATTCAATAAAATTATAAGGGATAGAGTCAATGAATAGTTCAACACCCTGAGTTGTTTCAGCTTCAATCTCTTCCTCAGTGGTAAGTGCCTCTTGGTGTAGACTCTCTGAGGATGGAGGCAGGTAGTTGGGCTACACCATCTTGACTTAAAATTCCACCATTTGGGTGGTTTCTTCTTTTTGTGGTGTTGAATATTCTTCTTTGTATTGTATGGGGAGGTCAGGTAGTTCCTCACATTTAATCAATAATTAATCCAAACTTTTTTGATCTCCCACTTGTTGCTCAGTAGGTACGTCTTCCTCCCATTCCTCCTTAGGTTCTTCAATTTCAAATATAATTGGTGAAATTTCTTACACCACTTTCTCAGGTTCATTCTCCATGTTATGGTTGGGTTGGTCAATTAATGCACGAACAAAATCAAAATCTCAATCGGCCTTTCTGGTTAGTAGTTCAATGCATTTTCTAAGTTCATTCACCTCAGCTCTTCTAAAATATTCATCTTCTACTTCTTGTTGTTGCTGCACCTATGAGTAATTTTTCCATGCAAAATATTCTGATTTTGAATACATCTTGGAATTATTTTTTAGTTTTTTAAATTAAATGAAATCTAAATTAGATTTTAAAATTGAAAAATAAAATGAACTAATGATTGTCTCCCCGAAAACAACTTCAGTTTTGACGAACGCATGTCGTGTGGTGTGGAAAAAATAATTATATTTTTCCTAGTGCAGCACAGCGGTAGACCATGGTCGCCTCTCTTGAGGATCCTTCTCAATGTAGTTCACTTTCTTTATCTAATTCAAATATTCTATCTCCTTTTGTGGTTTTGTATATTAAATGATAATGATTAAAATATTTTTGGTTTTTTATTATTAAAAATAATGACATTTTAAGCAAGAATTCTAAATTTATACTAAAATTCCAGTCTAGATAGAATGAATCACTACTGGAATTTTACACTTTACCCATGGTTGTAAACCATTGGTAAAAACCTAGAAACCATTGGTATATAGTATATCAACGGTTCCCTCAACCGTGGCCAAGTAAGGCATTACAATAAGCCTATACCAACGGTTCTATGAAAACCATTGGTATAGGTGACAAAATAGAAGGAATACCAACAGTTTGCTATAAATTATTGGTATATGTGTGTTAAAGTATAACATATACCAAAGGTTTTTAAACCGTTGGTATAGAGGGGATATGTAAACCCATAAGGCTATACCAACGATTTTGTTATAGTGGTTGGTATAAACCTATACCAAGGGTTATAACAAACCATTGGTATAATTATATTATAATATCTATACCAATGGTTCTGAAACCGTTGGTATACAATTGCTCAACACCATAGTAGCAGGCCTCTCTCCCCTCTCCAGACCTACAACAACAAAGTAACCACTCTCCAGACCTGCAACAACACCCACAAAAAATCCCATCCAATGTATTCAAAATTTAGAATTCATTACAGAATTTAAAAATTTAGAAATTTAGAAATTAAAATACAATAACACCCATTAGAGAAAAATCCTACATGTTATAGGAAATGCAATAACACCTATAATGGTATTCAAAATTTATAATTCATTCCCCACTCATTCCACAACACCAACGCACATAAGAGTATTCAAAATTTAGAATTCATTCCTCACTCAAACCACAACACCAATACACACAAGAGAAAAAACCTACATGTTATAGGTGGAACATTGGATGTTTTGTAATGGTCTTGGGTTGAGTATCTTGAAACCAACCAAAAAACATGGGTAGATTGGTAAGGATCATGACACCCATAAGATAGACAATGGTAGTGGTCATGTGCTCAGACTTAGGATGAGTTATAGGAAGCACATGGGATGCTTATATTCCTGTAATGATTATGTATCCATGTATAAATGGTTCCTGATGTGTTAGTGGGAAACATTGGCCCATCTCGACATATGAGATTTGTTACCGGAATAACCTACATGTTTTTCATAGACTTTTCAATTTGAATAAAGGGGTATGTGGCTAATTGTAATTTTCTCTCCTGGGTGTGATGTGAGATGAATCCCCATCTTGGGTAGTGGGTATGAATATTCAATTAAGTCATTGGTATTGGCTTCACAAAGGGACTTTGGATTGGTCCTAGAACCCACTGTCTGAGGATGTGATTGGGGTTATCCATGGGGATATGGTGTCACCATATGTATTCCTCACCATTGGGGTATTTTTATGAGATTTGAATCTTATTTTTCAAGAATCTATTTGTAGCCTTGTTGACCAATTTGTTATATGGTATGCTTGAGTGTTCATAGGTTTCATATAAAATAACTATATAATATTTATTTCTTGTATGTTATTATATAGAATGAACGACCCGTGATTGAGAATTTGAACATGAGTGTTGGTGCATGTTCATGATGGGATGTCGAGACTCATTCCTAATATAATTCATGTTTTTCTATATATACTATGACCCATTGTGTTTCTATCTATGACTTGTGAATATTTTCTTCTAATAACGTATGACCAATAGACCATATTTTATTTTTTATCCCTTAATTTCAAGAATATATGTGTAGGCTTGTGAAAATTTCCATATTTCAGTTGTTGTTTTTACATAAAATGTTGTCCATTTCAAAAAAAAAGAGACACACTTTGAGTGATACCAGTCACATTGTGCCTCGAATTGTGGTGTGGTTGACTCGTACCCCTCACAAATGATCCATGGATAGTTGGGTGGGGGCTGTTCGGGGGGGGGGGGGGGGGGGGGCTGTCCGAAGTGTGTTTTCGGCCACCGCTGTCACACAATGCATCTGATTGACATGTTGTCTACCTGACCATTTCATAATTAACCCACTCTTTGTTTTCGTCCTATTTTAGGGTATTACGAGGTCGTTCGGCCAGTTTCGACCACCCCACACATGTTTTTCAAGCTCGCCAAACACCTAAAAACACATATTCTATCGTGCCATGCAAACTGCGCGTCCTAATGACGTTACGTCTTTTCTTACACGTAACAAATAATAATTATAGTGTTTTCGTGTGATTTCAAGTCATTCTGATGTCGTTCGGTATGTATTTGACCGTAAAACACATGTTTTCACCATTTACGAAGCGTAAATGCATTTTCAGCCATTGTGGTCACACGACACCTCCGACTGGCATTCTTTCTAGCCAACCATTTCACAATTCACCCACCATTTTTTATTGTCCGATTTTATGGAATTCCGAGGTCGGTCAGCCGATTTTAACTACCCCATGCACACTTTTCAAGCGCGCCAAACACCTAAAAAATACATATTCAGTCGTGCCACACAAACTGTGCATCCGAATGATGTGTTTTCTCCTCATACACCTCAAGAATAATAATTAGGGTGTTTTTGTGTGATTTCAAGTTATTACGACATTGTTTAGTATGCATTTGACCATTAAACACATGTTTTGGCCATTTACGACACACAAAGTTTGTTTTCGGCCCCCACAGTCACATGACACCTCCGATTGATGTGACGTCTAGCCTACCATTTAAAAATTCACCCAAAATTTGTCTTCGTCTGATTTCATGGAATTCCGAGGTCGTTAGGCTGGTTTTGACCACCCTACGCACGCTTTTCAAGCGCGTCAACACCTAAAAAACACATATTCGGCCGTGTCGTGCAAACTGCAAGTCCAAATGACGTTCCGTCTTTTAATACACCTCAAGAATAATAATTAGGGTGTTTTTGTGTGATTTCAAGTCATTCCAATATCATTTGGTATGTATTTGACCATAAAACACATGTTTTGGCCATTTACGACACGCAAAATGCATTTTCGGCCACCGCGATCACACGACACCTCTGATTGGCGTTCTGTCTGGCCGACCATTTCACAATTCACCCACCGTTTCTTGTCATCGTATTTAATAGAATTCTGAAGCCGTTCGGTCAGTTTTAACCAACCCACACACGTTTTTTCAACCGCGCCAAACACCTAAAAAAAATATTCAGTTGTGTCACACAAAATGCGCATCTGAATGACGTTTTTTCTCCTCAATCACCTACCGAATAATAATTAGGGTATTTTCATGTGATTTAAAGTCATTTCAATTTTTTTGGCCTGAATTTGACCATTAAACGCATGTTTTGGCCATTTACGACACGTGGAGTGCCTTTTCGGCCACCACAGTCACACGACACCTCTGATTGACAAGCCATTTGGATGAAAATTTCACAATTCACCCACCCTTTATTGTTGTCTAATTTCATGACATTATGAGGTCGTTCGGCCATTTTTGACCACCACACACACCCTTTTCAAGCACGCCAAACACCTAAAAAACAGATATTCAGCCGTTCTGCGTAAACCGCACGTCCGAATGAAGTTTCATCTCTTCATAAACCTCAAGAATAATAACTAGGGTGTTTCCATATGATTTAAAGTCATTATGATGTCATTCGGTATGCATTTGATAGTTAAACACATGTTTTGGCCATTTATGACATGCGGAGAGCGTTTTTGGCTAGCGCGGTCACACGACACCTCTGATTAATGTGACGTTTGGATGAACATTTCAAAATTCACCCACCCTTTGTTGTTGTCTGATTTCATGGAATTCTGACGTCGTTCGACCAATTTTGACCACCCCACACATGCTTTTCAAGCTCACCAAACACCTAAAAAACAAATATTCAGCTGTGCCACACAAACCACGCATCTAAATGATATGTCATCTCCTCGAACACCTCACGAATAATATTTAGGGTGTTTTAGTGTGATTTGAAGTCATTTTGATGTCATTTGGCAAGCATTTGACCGTTAAACACATGTTTTGGCCATTTAGGACATACAAAGTGTGTTTTCTGCCAGTGCCGTCAGACAACTCCTCCGACTGATGTGCTTTCTAGCCGATCATTTCACAATTCCCCCACCCTTTGTTGTCGTCTGATTTCATGGCATTCCAAGGTCGTTCAGCTGGTTTTGACCACCCCATGCACGCTTTTAAAGCACGCCAAATACATAAAAAACATATATTCAGCCATGTCGTGCAAATGGTGCGTACGAATGACATGTCGTCTCCTCGTACACCTCATGAATAATAATCAGGGTGTTTTCGTGTGATTTCAAGTCATTCAGATATCGTTTGGCATGCATTTGACCGTTAAACGCATGTTTTCGCCAAGTGCATTTTCAGCCAGCACTGTCACACGACACCTATGATCGACGTGCCATCTTTTTGACCATTTCACAATTCACCCACCCTTTTTTTGTCTAGTTTCATGGCATTTTGAGATCGTTTGATCGTTTTTGACCACCCCACGCATGCTTTTCAAGCACGCTAAACACCTAAAAAACACATATTTTGTCGTGTCGCACAAACTGCACATCTGAATGATATTTTCTCTCCTCTTACACCTCACGAATAATAATTAGGATATTTTAGTGTGATTTCATGTAATTCTGATGTCTTTCGCCATGAATTTGAACATTAAACGCATGTTTTGGCCATTTACGACACGCAGAGTGCGTTTTCGGCCATCGCGGTCACACGACACCTCTAGTAGAGGTGGAGAAGACTTGTACCCATCACAAATGACCAATGTATCATTTTCCTAAAGTATCAACACAATCTGAATGAGTTTGATCAGTTTTTTGTATGTCAGTTGTTGTTTTCACTTAAAATCCGGTCCATTTCAAATAAAAGTGAGACACTTTGAGTTATACCGGCCACACCGTGCATCAGATTGATGCGGGGTTGACTCTTACAAATCAAAAATTTCCCATGGATTGTTGTTCTAAAGTATCAACATAATTCGAATACGTTTGGTCCATTTTCTGTATGTTAGTTTTTGTTTTCACTTAAAATGTTGTCCATTACAAATAAAAGTGAGATACTTTGAGTGGTACCGGCCACACCGGGCCTCATATTGAGATGAGATGGAGTCGTACACATCACATATGACCAATTGATCATTTTCCTAAAGTATCAACAGAATCCAAATATGTTTGGTCAGTTTTCTGTATGCTAGTTATTTTTACTCAAAAGGGTGTCCATTTTAAACCAAAGGAATACACTTTGAGCGATACCAGCCACACTATGCCTCATATTGAGGCATAGTTGACTCGTACATGTCACATATGAGTCATGGATAATTTTCATCGAGTATCAAATTAATCTGAATGCGTTTGGTCAGTTTTCCGTATGCTATTTAGGCAAATCATGCAACAACAGTGATAATATCTTATACTAAAACTGTAGACATTGTGCATGATGTGCATCCGTTGGTCCATGGTTAGGGAAAATCATGCAAATTGATTCTAATATATATCCCTAAATGGTTGGTAGATACCCTGTTGTATGCACTTAAATGTTTTACTAACCGTGAGGCATAGTGTTGTTCTACACCGACCGGGGTTCCAAGCTCCGAACAAGCCCCCAAAGGCCCATAAACAATTATACCTCACTAGGCTTCCATATTTGGTCAAAAATAAAGAGTTATATTGAATTTTAAAATATCAATACCAGAGTGAAAACCAGGTTAAAAAATAAAGAGTTATACAGAATTCAAAAATGTAATGGATCTATCTGCCCCTGATCACCATCACCATCACCACTGTCATCATCAGCCTCATCCTTGCCACCATCTATGTCATTGTCGTCATCCTCATCATCGTCGCCATGCGCATCCTCATCCCCATCATCACCCTCAACCCCATCCTCTCCCTCCTTCTCATCCTCATCCTCATCCTCGCCCTCATCCTCTTCAGCATCCTCACCATCACCAGGAATGTCATCATCTCAGCCGCCACTAGAACTGTTGCCTAGGGCATAGGATAATGCACCCATCGGTGACATATATGTCTGACAAGCCACACTGGCCTCTGGTGGAAGTGATGAAGATAAAGCTTTGATTAGTTTCATAAATTCTTTCTCCCTCATTTGAACCAGTTCTTCCAACTCTGTAACCCTTTTATCAGACTGTCTTGCATGGTCCTTGACCTATTCCAACTCGGTGGTACTATAATAGATACCTGGAGAGGGCCAATACCATATTGAGACAATATTTTTACCAGGTCGGCAGCATATTCGACCAGAGTGCTCATCTCCCAAAACCTGATATAAATGATCGTGTGGCCCTAAATTTTCAAGATCGAAGGAATCAAGGGCCTCTAAATCAGCCTGTTAAAAATATTAACAGATTATTAAATTTAAAAATAGATAATAAACTTTTAAATAAAAAAATTAAAACTTAAAATCTTTTCTTCTGTTGGTTAATTAACCGCAGTTCCATCTTTCTTCCTTCTACTCGAGTAAAACAATTTTTCTCAAGGGAGACATCCTTCAATATTCAATTTTTGCTTCAGTAATGACATTGAAACAGTATAAACTGAAAGTATAATCATATATTGAATATTCAATAAATCAAATAATTTATATAGGAAATAATAAAAAGGTAATGTCCTAAAGAATAATGATAAACAAATATATCGTACTAGCTGCCTCTCATGATCTGGCATAGTAGTGCTCCCCAAGTGTGGAGGTATTGCTTTGAACCAATGTTTTTTTTGTTTTTGTCATAAGATTCCTAAATAATGATTAATAATAAATAAGATAATATTAATTAAATATATGAAAACTGTCATTTAAATACCTCAAATGGGATTAATACCTTAAATTTTGCAGTCGCCGAATGGGTAATCATTTTGCGATATTGCTCTACCAGGAAGTCATCCATGATAGGTAATGTATCCAACTCTATGCCCACTCTATCACACCATCCAACATACTACTCATGCTTATAACCTCTCCAAATCTCTCCTAGCTCTTTTAAACGTGTTGGTCATGCACCTTTTCCATAAGGGATGTTAAATCGAAGCTGACACCCAATAGATTAATTCATATAAATATAAAAAAAATACTACATTAAATCCAATAGATTTTTTACCCATATTTGTGCCCATAAATTAACATTGATTTCGTGTGGAAGATGTCTCCAAGAGAGAGGGATGACCGGAATGATGTCAGAGTATTTGTCTTGTGTCTCCGAAAAACCCACACATTCCTGCCCAGATTTATCAATCATTTGTCAGTCATCATTGTATTCAACCATAAACTATGTCTGGAGGTTCCATTCTGCACACAAGCGAGTACGTCCCCTCCCCTGCATCCCACGCAATCGAGTATGACCCCTCGTCCCCCTCGTACCACCAGCCTCAGTACTAGGTTCACTAGATGATTGTCTAACACTGACACCACCCCCACCCCCCCACCTACCACCAACCTATGTACTGGGAGCAATATCAGGCTCCTCATTAGATATCTCTCATCTAGGGGGTCGATCCTGAAAAAAAGTTTAACACAAAAGTAAACACATGATATTATAAGTTATTGAAATATATATATTTGAAATAAAATACTCACGATATGGGTGAGTGGAGGAACACCCATTTATGTCATGCGATGATTTTTTTTGTCATATTTTTCCACCGCATCTCTTCAATGGGTGTCATTTCCTGCAATGAAAACAAATATGGACGTAATTAGAAACAAATAACTATTGTGTAACCCAAAAAACATAATATCGAAAATCGATTCTGATAAAAAAACATAAAGAAAGAGAATATTTATGGAGGTTTGAAGGTAAGTACTTGGATACACACTCTGAATGTTGTAGGTGTATTAATTGAATCTTGTCTTAATTGATTTTGGAGAGGGGACTTCAATAGTTATATGTATGGATTTGATTAGAAACACCAATAAAAAGGATATCCAGGAATTGTGATGTCCCAAACCAAGATTCCACTCATTAGTGACCCAATCCTAGATGGCCACATGGCATCAAGCACATATACTAAAATTCCAAATGATACTGACTAATAGTGAGAGCCTTTGCTGTGTTTGGGAGAGACTATTCCCTCATTACCTAAGTTGCACAATTTTAATATTATCATTTAAAAAGTGGAAGAATGATAACAATGGGAAAATATTGGAAATGGATGAAAATAACCAAAGCCGTAATACCAACTAATAACAGAATCATAAACTAAATGACGGTATTGTATGTCATGTATCAAGAATAAAATCATAGTTACACTATCAGGAAGTAGTACTATACAAGAGGCTCAATAAATTATAAAATTAGATATAGCTTCTTGAGCTAAAACCCAATCATATGGTTCATCGGTGGAAAGAGTGTGAGTCATGTCAATAACTTGAAATCCACTATCATCAATAAAGGTGCATTGCCTCGTCATTTAATCAAACCATTGGTTAATGGAAGAGTTTTACCAATGGTTTTACACAAATGTTGGTAAATGAGGACTTCAAGGCCCCTTTATAGGCATCCCAAATAGAGGAACATGCCTCATGCCCCATTATGTAATACAGGCATCCCAAATCATTCACTCATGTTCAATAAATCATTCTTGGAACCTCTATGGTCATACCTTTCATTACCCAATTAGTTCCTCAAGTCAATCGCACCCCATGGGTGGATAATGTTTAGGCTTCTACACTAATAGGTTATTCATGGCTTGTAAAAAGGTTTAATTTCATAAAGTATAGACAAATACATTTATTTTTAAACTTGTGATTAATAATATTTTATGTAAATCATAACAAGATTACTAAATTAAACATGTGATTTATCTAACATTGTTATGGATGTATACACATGCTAGCATGGAAAGTGAAAAGCACCCCATCATCATAAAAGTGAGTATTGTCCAAGAAAGAAACATAATATACAACGTACACTGAGAAACATATTTAATTGACCCTAAAGTTATATTAGTACAATCATCTTAGGAAGCCAATTATCACTCATGACTAACCATGCCACTATAAACAACCTGGAGTGTATGAGTTTTATCTATGATCCTAACAACATCATCACACATTCTTACCATGATGTGAATAATGTGGAATATGGATGATATTAACACAAAATTCCCAGCAATACCATGCCTTCTAAGAATTGAAAATTTATGGATGATTTTAACACATCATTCATTTTGAATCAAATTTGATTCACTGTCAATGCCCAACACAATCACCCAAATCAAATAGAAAACAAAAGTAATACACACCCAAATAAAAACAGAAAACCAAAACAGTAGATGTAGAACTTTAAAATGAAAGTATAAATTACAAATTAGAAGTGTAGTACTAAAAAATTTTGATAATGGATCGGAATGAAGAATTTCCGGAGTAGGGTAAACAGAATCTCGCTTCTCCACTTCACCCAAATGAAAACCTAAAACCAAAATAGTAGATGATGTATATATTATATAAAAAAAGTAAAGAACTTTTAAATCTTAAAAATGGATGGATTTCAGCCATAGGGGAAAGAAAATCCAAATTATTCCTTCTATTTAGGGCTATAGTTGCGCGGAATGGGGGAGTTCGAGAATTTGTGAATTTGGGGAAAAACATTCCCAACGGTTTGTAAAAACTGTTGGTAAAGGATGATTTAAAACTCTCTATACCAGTAGTTTAAGAAAACCATTGGTATAGAGTATACATTTCTCAATGGTATTGAAATAGTGTTGGGAAAAGATTTTTTTACAATATTTTACCATCGGTTTCTTTAGACCGTAGGTAACAGTACTCTACAGGCGTTGGGAAAACCTCCCTTTCTAGAAGTGAATTAATATGAAAGAATTTGGTTTTGGGGGTTGGTTAAATGTTCAATAATTATTATCCTTTATATGTTTTATTTCAGTTTAATAATACAAACATTAAATATCATGTTTTAACTACTATAATTTATTTATAAATTGTGGAATATCATTGAATGTTTGATAACTCTCAATTCCACCTCCACCTTTAATCCAAGTTGGTGACACACCTCTGTCTAGAATGTGTCATCTTCCAAGACCCGATTCAATCGAATGTGTTTCATCCATTGATTACATCAACTCCAAAGTGTGATGAACTAAACAATAGAGATAAGGAAAAATGATTAAATAAAATAATAGGGATAGGTTGAGTTGCATGTCATTGGAAGCAGTAACAACACCGAGGACATTCTCCTTACCCATGCATGCTACTCAAATATATCTACAAACATAAAATTAAACATGAAAGAAAATTCACGATCACCTTCACCTCCCCCCAGGCCAAGTCTCAGGGTCAACCTCTCATTTCCGAGAGTAATATATTACTTGGTGGAGTGGGTGTAAGAGGAGAGAGAGAGAGGTAATGAAATGAAGAAAAGTGGATGGAGAAACACAAAGACATGTATTAATAAAACTAAAATTTGAATTACAATTGAAAACTAATAAATAATTAAATTTAAAATAAAATTCAAATAAGAAATAAGGGGAGGGAAGAGGAGAAGAATCGGCGTGTGCCCTGATCGGATCCCTCTTTATTTGTGGGTGTCAAGCTGATGATTTGGGAAGGAGTCGAGGGCCTCCTTTTATAGGCAGAAATCTGTCTTCTAAAATATTGTGTGTTGTTGGCCCATTAAATGGTCGATTCACACGAGGAACCCTTCATAAAATTTGTTCATAAATAAGTTTTCCATTCCCCCTTCAACCTTTATCTCATTTATCCATAGTATTAAAAAGTTATGGAATATTCATTGAATAAGGATTTTTATGGCCGAAATTTCCAAGAAGATTCCTTCAAATGTATAATGCTCATTAGAAACCATAATGACTAAAAAACCCATCCAAAATTGTTTTAGAGTTGTTATGATGTGTACTTTTGCTATCCCTAGTGTAATAACCAAAATGGGAGGTGAGGAGACTAATTTGTGCATCTGTTATGGTGGTGGGGTCCACACTGTCCGCCTAGAAAAGATTCCAACTTGAATGATTTTTTTTGACTATTAGATATTCGAATCAACTATAGGACCAAAAATGAAATTTGAATGAAATAAAATTAGGATTCTAAAAAAATCACGAATTTTGGAATTATATTTTTTACGAAATGACAAAAATACCCTTGTGGTAAAAATCTTTCAAAAATCCAAAATTATGCAATTTTATCAAATTTTCTCATAATCAGTCTATAATTAAAATTACCCATTAGTTTAGTAAAACATTGAAATACATGGGTTTTATCATTGAAAAACATTAAATGTCCTCATTCTTTGATAAACAATATGCACATAAATTTACTCTGTCAAATACCCCCACACATAAACCATGCTTGTCCCCAAGTTTAAAATCTAAATATGGAAATCAGAGGACACTAATATTACCAATATTTAAATTCCAAGGTAATAAAATCAGAAAAAAAAATCAATGTGAAATCAAACTTTCAAAAATCTGTATAAAATATCAATTTAATTTCCCATTTTTCCATGAAACAAATAATTCACATATTTTACTTTTACCCTTTGAAAATTGATGGAACTTATCCTTTAATTCATTCAAGATCATTGATTAATTATTATTAAACATGACAAGTCATGATTTACCTCACTTTTGATTCTTTTCTCTCATCACTCATGATACAATTCATGTAGAGTTATTCTCAAATCCCGAGAACAATCTCCTTAGCCATAGTCTTGTAAATGAACTACTTTCTCCACTTTGTAAAGACAAAACACACATAAAATCTTGAGGAATTTTAATTAAGGTTCTATTGACTCTAAGGTTTAATGTTGGTAGGATTAGATGATTTAAAAATTAACGCTCAAGTAGCAGGCTAATCTCTTAATTACTATGCATGAGATCAAATGTAAAAATATAATGAAATTATCCCCTACAAAGTAGAAACACCTAATTCCAAAAACTCAAAGAAAAGGTTATGATCATGTAATCATATTGAATGATTTTTCTACCCTCTTGATTTTTTTTACTTTTTATTATTTTTTTGAAATTTATGATTATATCAAATCTCACGTCCATCATCTAACCACATATGATCATAAGGTTATCGGTCTAGAAAATGGTGATTTTTGGTTTTCCCAAATCACACCCCATTTTTTTCTTTTTGTTGGTGCTTCTTGTCATTTTTGTTATTTTTTTAATTCAATAGGGGAAAAATAGTATAATGAATGATTCTACAACCTTTTACAATTACCATAATAATACCCCCGCACTTCTTCCTTATAATGTATATTATCCCGTCCACCATGATTTCCATTAACCCCACACTTCAACTTTGAAATGTCATGAAAATACTCAAAGGTGGGTAGGAATGAATAAATATGGATTGAAACATGACTCATTCCTATAAATTTCATTCATTGTCTCTATGTGAAAAAATAAGGATTGATGTAATGGTGGTCTTTTAAGAAAAATTGGCTTTCCAAAAGGTGACTCAATCATTTTAAATGTGTTTTTTCATAGTCATATCTTTGATAAGTTTTAATACAAGTTCTTGTTGGTTACATTTCCCAATATCATCCAAGAAATATGCTCAATAATAAATAGGAAGTACATGGTCTATAAATCCTCTTGGGAATGGGAAATATAACATTGGACAATCACTCATGGAATGACTAATAAATCAATTCACATGAACATCAGAAATTCAATGCATGATGGATGGTAGAGAAATTTGATTTACATTAATCAATTAATTACTTCAAATCATGAGTCATTACTTCAATATCCATGCTTCATTTTAAAAATTCAATTATTCAATTCAATTATTTAATCATATCAACATTGAAATCTAAAACATGGAATCACATGATTCCTAAGAAACTCATTTCTCTTTTATAAGTCGAGTAAAACATGAATTCAAGAGTGGGAATGAAATTTTACCTTTAAAGATAAAAACATGTTGTGGATAAAAATGTGGAGTGTTTAAAAGATAAAATAATAAAATTGAACACCGGTTTTCCATGAAACTTGGTCCTTCCACTTTACTGTTTGGGGATTCCTTCTACCATCATGATCCTAAAAAGAAGATTACTCAATTAATCACAATGATCATTTCATTTAATCTCAAAATAAAAGAGGGAGGGTACCACATGATAAATTATATCAATGAAAATAAATTGAAATATAAATTCCTAGAATGAATGTAAAGATAAATCTTGGTATTATCCCCCTAGTGGGCCATGAATTTTGAGTACCTCTAGAGGGTAGTACCTTCTGTTATCCAAATTTTGATGGAGGATAAATATTCTTTGATTTGAACGACCACATGTGGCATTTCCCACCTTTTTCTTCATCCTTGTGGGAAAGAGTACACTATATCACCCCTTTACAATGAGTTATATCTTCCATGGCAGGGGTAGGATGAAGTATGAATCATCCTCCTTCTTTTTTGATACTTTTGCAACCTCTTCTTCTCTGTCCATTAGTTATATGATGTATGCTTCATCAAAATAATTGTCAATGGGAATGTCAGAGTGTAATTCAATTTGAATAATATTAAAACATGAAGTATCAAGATCAAATTATTCACCTTAAAAGCATCTTTTTCCATGGGTTCCTTAATGAAATACACTAGCATCTCTTCATGAGCTTCCTTCAATAAATATTCAATGTTTCTATGGAGCTCTATATGTTCCTCAGTATGTGCACATCGAGGTTCTTATTCATCCTCCATGGTAGAGTTGAGGTTGTCTAATTCTGTATAATCAAAACAACATGGACTGATGTAGAATTAATATTCAATAAAATTAGAAGGGAAAGAGTCAATGAATGGTTCGACTCCCTAAGTCGGTTCAGCTTCAATCTCTGCCTTAGTGGTAAGTGCCTCTTGGAGTATACTCTTTGAGGATAAAGGTAGGTAGTCAGGATCCTCCATCTTGACTTCAAATTCCACCACTTGGGTGGTTTCTTCCTTCAGTGGTGCTGAATCTTATTATTTGTATTGTATGTGGAAGTCAGGTAGTTCCTCATATTTATTCAATAATTCATCCAAACATTGTTGATCTCCCACTTATAGCACAACAGATACGTCTTCCTCCCTTGCTTCCTCAGGTTCTTCAATTTCAAATACAAGTGGTGAAGTTTATTCCACCACATTCTCATGTTCTTCCTTTAGATTAGGCTTGGGTTGATCTATTAATGCATGAACATAATCAAAATCTCTATTAGCCTTTCTGGTTAGTTGTTCAATGCCTTATCTATGTTCATGCATCTGATCTCTTCTAAAATATTCATCTTCTTCTTGTCTTTATTACTGCAACTGTTAGTAATTTTTCCATGCATAATATTCTGAATTTGAATACACAATGGAAGTCTTTTTTTATTTTTTTAAATAAAATAATATATAAAAAATATGTGAAAATAGAAAAAGTAAATGAACTAATTATTGGATCCCCAGAAATCGTGTCAGTTTTGACGGACGTCTGTTGTGGGGTGTGGACAAAAATCATTATATTTTTCTTAGTGCAGAACAGTGGCTGACCAGGTTCATCTCTCTTGAATATCCTTCTTAATGTAGTATAGTTAATTTATTTAATTCACCTATTCAATCTCTTTTTGTTGTTTTTTTATTAGATTAATGTGATTAAAATAATTTTTCGGTTTTATATTATTTAAAATAAAGATATGTGAAGCAATAATTCTAAATTTATACTAACAATCTAGTATAAATAAAATGAATTAATAAGAAAGAACTTGGTTTTGGGGGTTGGTTAAATATTCGATCATTATTCTCCTTTATATTTTTTATTTCAGTTTGATAATCCAAACACGAAATCTCATGTTTGAACTACTATTCTTTATTTTGAAATTGTGGAATATCATTGAATGTTTGAGCACTCCCAATTCCACCTATTCCTTTAATCCAAGTTGGTGACACACCTTTGTCTAGAAAGTGTCATCTTCAAGGACCCAGTTCAATTGAAGATGTTTCATCCATTGATTATCTCAACTCCAATGTGTGAAGAACCTACCAATTGAGATAGAGAAAAATATTAAATAAAATAATATGGATAGGTTTAGTTTCATGTTATCGGTGGTAGTCACAACATCAGGGACCTTCGTCTTACCCGTGCATGCTACTCAAATATATCTACAAACATAAAATTAAATATTAAAACAAATTCATGACCACCTTAACCTCCCATTTGGCCATGTCTTGGGATTATCCTCTCATTTATGAAAGTAATAGATTACTTGGTGGAGTGGGTGGAAGAGAAGAGAGAGATAGGGAACAAAATGAAGAAAAGTGGATAGAGAAATAGAAAGGCATGAATTGATAAAAATAAAATAAGAATTACAATTGAAAAATAATACCAAACTAAAATTAAAATAAAATAAAATGATAAAATGGGGTTGGAAGAGAGGTGTATCATCGTCCCATGCCCCGTTGGGAACCCTCCTTGGCTGTTGGTGTCGAGCTGATGATTTGGGAGTGAGGCGAGAGCCTCCTTTTAAATGCAGAATTTTACACCCTAAAAGTTTGTGCATTGTTGGCACAATAAATGGTCGATTAACCAATGGACACCTTCATAAAAGTTGTTCCTAAATTTTTTTCCGTTCAACCTCCACATTTTAGCTCATTTAGACATTGTATTAAGGAGTTATGGAATTTTAATTGAATAAGACTTTTTATGAACGAAATTTCCAGGAAGCTTCCTTCAAATGTATAACGATCAATGGAAACCTTAATGACTTAAACACACCCCCAAAATTGTTTTAGAGTCAGTAATATGTTTCCTAGTGATATCCCAGGTAGAATAATCTAACGCAGAGGCGTGGAGACCGATTTGTGCATCCATTACGGTGGTGAGGTCCACACAGTCCTCCCGGAAAAGTTTCCAAATTCAGTGAATTTTTTGAACTAATAGATCTTAGAATCAACTCTAGGTCATAAAGAAAAAGTTGAAGAAATTAAAATAAATATTATAAAAAAAAATTAATCATTAATTTTTGAGTTATATTTTTTAATAAATGACAAAAATACCCTTTTGGTAAAAATCTGTCAAAAATCTAAATTTATGCACTTAACTCAATTTTGCTCATAATCATTCTAAAATTCAAATTACCCATTATTTTAATAAAACATTGAAATACCTGGGTTTTATCATTAAAAAAATAAAAAAATCATCATTATTTGATAAAAATATGCACATAATGTTTTTTTGTCAGAGATGTCCTACCTCAGTGCCTTGTGTTTTCATATTATGTCATGCCTAAATTGATTAAATGCTTAAATGGAACTTGTTAAATGAGTGGGTATACTTGTTATTTGTTTTTAGATTTCTTAAATGGTTTGTTGTTAATTATGATTAATGGTTTTGTATATCCATGTGATGTGTTAAATGAGAATTGGTGATAATTGGGTGGGTATAACCATGTGACATGATTAAATTGAAGTCGAGTACATGGTTTGATATACTCATAGGATGTAATGGTTTAAATGAGTAGGTATACTCGTTGACTGTTTTTGAACGTAATTGTTTATATGATTGGGTAGACTCATATGGTTAGAAATTGTTAAATTTATGGAATGGTTGATGATTTACAATGATTCCAAGGTAGGATCTCTATGGATTTGGAACGCAGTAGTGGACACCTTGGTTGGGTATTTACATTGGGTCTTGATTCTGTGGGATGTCTCGGGCTTTGTTTAACATTAGATCTAGCTTGATTGGACTCACGTAGGACATGCTTGTACACATGCTCCAAGGACTCCAACAAATACCTACACAGAGTTTCTATCAAGATGATACTAAGACTTGATATTGATGCCTTGGTCTTTAATACATTGGATTCAGCCCTTCATTGTCTACACTTCATTATATGGCATGATCGTGGGATATATGACTGTGGTTGTACAACAAGGTCATGGGTTTTTGATATGGTGTTCATTATAGAGTAAGGTAGTGTGGATAGGATATGGATTGTTTTACGACAAGGCGATGTTATTTGTTTATATTGCCTATAGGTTCCTTGTTAGGAGCTTCCACTTATTGCAGGGAGCCACAAGAGGCATTTCGGTATAACTTGTTTGCGTTGGTTATATGCCTTGTTCATTCACACTTACATTACTAATTACTCGCACATGTCTCACATATTTCATAGTGAAACTTAGAATTGTATAGATAATTGGGTGGAAACCTAATGGGATGTTAATCTCACACCTTGATTGGGCCTCCTTGGGGACCCAAACAAATTATATGGTTCCAGGTGATAGTAGGGGCAAGCTACCTAACACTAATTTTCGATCATTTATTTAGAGAATGGGAGCATGAGACCCAGCTGAGGCTTGTGATACTACTGTGAAAATCTTTTTTCTTTTTGGATTTTGGATACTTGTATTGTACTTTATTTCCATGTATATTTTTTGGTTGTTTTCTAGATACATGTATCATCTGCATCATGGTATATGAGACACTTATGGATTGTTATATATTCTTGTCTTGCTTATCTATTTTACATATTGTCCGCTTATTGTATTTACTTCTACTATTGAATTTGATTGACTTCCACTATGATATACTCTGGTAATGAGGGAATAGTCTCCCCAATAACTCAACTAGGACCTCACCACTAGTCGGAAGCTTCTGGCATTTGAGGAGTGCGCTTGAGGCCATGTAACCAACTGGGGTTGGGTCACTATTGAGTGTCATCCGAGTTCAGGACGTTACAAAGTGGTATCAGAGACAATTTTTTTTCTGGTTTGATTTACTGTTTGGAGACAATAGACTTAGATATGAAGCAAAATGGAATTTGTTATTGAGCTATGCTCGAGTGTAGCTAACCCGTGTACAAGAAAAATCCAAATTAACCTAAATGAAATTTCTATTTTATGGTTTTTGTAACACCCAAAGCTTCCATGGTACGCTTCTCTTTGAATAATAGAGTAGCGTGTGTTGTACGCAAGATCGAGATTCTAACATACTACAACCAATCAAAATAGCCATTATGAATAGTAATACCCACCTTTTGAAATTATATATATTTTATATTTCAAAATGGACTTCATTTTTGGATTCTTAATATCAAAAATATCCTATGTTTAATTTTTGGTATTTTTCTGAGAACTTCCAATTTTTTATGAATAGTGAAAAATACATGAAAACAACTTTTTTAATCAAAATAATTTATAGTGATAAATTATAATATTGAGTGGTTTTAAATTATAATTACAATATATTTTCACCATTTTATCCAACGGTGGTCGGTAGAATTAATTTCACATTGAAATTGGACATAAACAATTGTCAATCTTTTGATATATATTGTTTCTTAAAAACACGCTATTCGTTGTGACAATGGGAATTAATTATAAAATTAATTAATCCAACTTATATTTTTAGAATTTTGTAAAATAGAAATCATTTTTGAATTTGGAATATCAATTATTTCTTAGGGTGAAATTTTGACATTGTTCTGAAAAACAACATTTTTTGATGAATTGTGAAACCACTAAGTGGTAGTTAAAAAACTGATTTTTCGTTTAAATGAAACATTACCACTTCTGTGATTTGATTTTCAAAAATCTGACATACATGGTTTTCATTTGGAATTAAAATTTGGTTCAATGGGATTAAAATATTTTTTTGGTGAATAATATCTTTTATGTTTAATTAATCACGATTAAAGGTAATTAGTGAAATTTAATGTAAAAATGATAATAAAAAAATATGAAAATACCCTTACAGTAGTCCTACACTTATTGGATGATTCATGGCCGACCAAGACAATACATGGGTCAACTTGGGGACCCCATGGAGCCACTTGGGTAAGAAAATGGAATTAATAACTTTTTATTTAAAGTAAAAATAAAATTATCACAAACATGTGTTGTTTTAATAAAACAATTATATATATGGGGTTATATAAGTTTTCCTTTTTACTATAAATAATAATCGGAAAGATAAAAAGAATTACCACATCATGGTTATTTTTTTATAATTTTTAGACATTAAATAAATTAAATTTTTATGAAACAATAATGATGCAGCGATTACCTCATTAATTAACGATTTAAATAAAATGAAAATATAATGTAAATTATAAGGCTTAAACTTGTCAAAAACTTATTGGATGAGCATATTTAGAACCCTTATCACCTTAGCCTCGATATATATCACTGTGGGGCCTTTAAAATCCGAAAATAATTTCATAATAATGTAACATTTCAATCTTTCCAATAGTGCCCCTCTTCTCCTCTTATAAAAGGCCCCCACCTCTACCACCTTATTAACACCTTTCAATCCATTTTTCTCAGCCACAATCTGAAAAAATACTCTCCCATCTTCCTTCTATTACTCCTAGAAGCCTCACTTTGGGCAGAAGTCTTCCCAAGGATTCCTTTGGCTCAAATCAAAAAGAGTTACCCATTTTAAGGTAATGTCTTCTCCTATGTTCTTTTGTTTTATTTTGCTCCTCAAACCCCCTAAAATATTTTTATTACTTTTTTTGTAACAAAACCAGTATACTAAATATACTTGTATGTTTTTATGAGAATTATATTATTTACAATTACACACACCTTCTTCTAATGGTTAAAGAACATACTGTTTCTGTGGGTGGCTAATTACTGCCTCACGAAACGATGATTGTTCAATTAACTTTTAACACCTCTCATGGTGGCCATTATGATGACACTATTTTTATATATGATATATATTATGTTTTTATTTTCCCTATTATTCTTTATTTTTCATTTATGGAATACCTTTATGATTTCCATTATGGGTAAACGCGATAATTTCATTTTAGGAAGTCCGGACTACCGCCCCCTCAAAGGGATTTCAATCGTTAATGCCATATGTGGGATGTATAAGGGATGGAGTAAATGATATTATACATTATATTATATAGGAATTATAGTATACCTTTATATAATTATAATTTCATTCCATTAAATATGAAATAGAAATGAAAGTACCGTTCATGCGTACGTACGACTTACCGTCTCCATGAACGGTGCATTTCATTTATTACCTCTAAATGTTATGTAATACTATAAATGCATGTATATACTGGATATATATGATATATATGATATATAAATCATGAATATAATTCTATATATAATGGATATTTTACCACATGAACAACTTGTAGTTATTAGATGTTTATTTTTGACTCAAGTACCAAAGATTGACAAAATGACCCTTATTAACTTAAATAATTACATAATGTTCATAACATGGTAATAAGTGATATAAAATGAATAATGAACATGAAAATGGTTCTAATGTAACTAACAATTAACTCTAGTTTATTATTTAGGAGGTTAAATAAGGATTAAGTCAAGTCAGACACGAGGTAAGGGAACTTCTTAACCCAATTTCCGTTCTTTGGGTTAATCTCCTACTTTAAAATTATGTCATGATATTATTATGTCCTGTCTTGTATTTGTACTTTATTTATGTTTACTTATAGTGAATACACATAATAGATCTATTTTATTTAAAAAATTATCTTTGTGAGGGACTTCGTCTCAATCTCCTTTAATTGAGGAATATTTTGTTTTATACACAACTTCCTTTTATACGGTGTATAAAACCCTTTGAATTTTACTTTAATTAAAAATAAATATTTTTAAACGAATCATTTTACTAAACGAAAAAAGGGATTGTATGCGGTGACAACAACTTCTCTGCCACCGTGACCATTATTTGGGTTTCATCTTCCTCTACAAGACATAAATTTTTTTAAATGAAAAGTAAATACAATGTTTTAATTTTCTTTTATTTTGGTATTTAAAATAGTTTTGAAAGTGTATTTATTATATGAATGTGTTGTATGGATATCTTGTGATTGAAATGCTGAAATGTTATGTTTACTTTATGCATGTTTTATGTGATTTGACTATGTTATGATTTATGATGTGTTTAAACATATTCAAATGAGGAATTCATTGGACTTAATAAGTGACGAGCGGAGCCCGCTATAGATCCCCGATGCATTGGCTGGTCTCATGAGACAAACTAGTGTCTTTGCATGAGGCCTTGACAGAATATTATTTGTAGTCTTGGCATGAGGCCTTGGCTGCGTGGTTATGACAGTCTGGCATTATGCATTCATTTATTATGAAAGTGGTTATTGATATTGCATGTGATTATTCGACAGTAGAATTTCCATGTGATTAAGTAAATGGAATAATCTCATTTTACTTTTTCCATATTATGTCGAAGTTCAGGTTTAAAAGGCTTCTTTTTTGTTATACATTGCCTTAAATGTTTTTGTTTATTTATGAAAGATTCCTCTATATTGTTATCCTTACTGAGCATCTGAGCTCACCTCTTTCAATGTTTTATTTTCCGAGGATGTGAAGAAATATTTTATGACTGACCTAAAGGGATAGTCTGAAGGGGATAGAAGTGTGGACTATGGAGACTATGTTATTGTGATTTTCACTTTATGATGTAATGTAACATTTATGAATGTATCTAGTGTTTCCAAGGCTACTAAAATAGTCGGTATTTCGAGACTTGATCATTTGTGATCATTCCAATGTAACGTAATAATGCACCGAATCTGGGTAACTGGGGTCGGGGTGTTAAAGTTGGTATCAGAGGAAGTTTAGTACTAACTTTGGAAGCTAGATTTAGATAAACTCTGATTAGAGAACATATCCCAAAGATAGACTTTGAGGATTAGTATAGAAGAACTTCCTAGAATTTTGGTATTATAGAGATTTTGTTAGTTTTCCGAGCAATAAATCCATGTCTGGATATGAGATGGTTGAGGCGGCTCTGGCACAGATGTACCTAGGGGTAAAACCCAAAAACACTGCTTTGTGCTAGACTCCAACAGGAACTGGTACATGACAACGGGTCTTGTAGCACTCTTGGTTACGACACTCCCGGGGGATATGGTTAGGATAATTCTCATTTTCTTTACAAACCATTATGCAGGGTTTATGAGTGTATACTTCCTTAAAGGAAACATTTTTATGATTATGGATTATACCCATAAGTAGTTTAATTTATGTTAAGTGTTTTTCACATTTTTTATTATGTATATCGATTCATAAACTAATCTAGATTATGAAATTTTTTAGAAATGGCACCTAGTGGAAGAAATGGAAACCGTATCAATACGTGTACTCCATGTAGGGATTTCTCTCCTGCTTATGGTAATTATAATGGAGATGGTGATACAACTGGTGCTGATCAGCTTGTCACCATACTGGGACAACTCACTCAGGTTATGAATAATAACCTTACTCGTTTGGAGCACCCTGATCCACAACATGGAGGATCAATGTTAGACCGCTTCATGAGGCCAAAACCGCCCACATTTAATGTGGGAAAAAATCCATTACTAGCTGAGCATTGGATAAAATCCTTAGAGAAAATATTCCATGCCTTGGGGAGTAGCGAAAGGGATAAAGTTTTCATGGAAGTTTACCACCACACTGGAGATGCCGATCAATGGTGGTCGCTGATTCAAAACAAAAAGGAAGATGATGAAGTATCAAATATGGAATTGATGGAGGTAAAAGAGAATTTATTAGAGAAATAATTCCCTTGTGACCATCGAGCAGATATAGATAGGCAATTTCTGAGTCTGAGACAAAAGGAAAAATGAGAATGTCGCAAGGTATGAGGCCAACTTTACAAGGTTAGCGAGGTATGATAAATATTATATACGTAACCCAAGAAGTAAGATTGATCGTTTCTTTTATGGGTTAAAACCGTTTCTCCGTTGAGTCATAGTCTCACAATCATTATCATCCTATGAATATATAGTCTCGTGTGCTATCAAGACAGAAAAGGAATTATCTAAGTCTTACGACAATAAAGTAATTCAAGAGAAGAAGAGAATGGTGGAACAAGAGATAGATAAAGAAAAAAGGGAAAGAAAGATTTTCCATTATGTGATAATTGTGGGAGGAATCACCTCGGTATTTGCCTAAAAGGAATGGGAGTTTGTTATAAATGTGGAGAAAAGGGTCACCAGGCTTGTGATTGCAAGGGAAAGAAAGAGTATATCAATGTTGAATGCTACAATTGTAGGGAAATGGTGAATTATGAAAATGAATGTCCTATTATTCAGGGAAAGTTACTTCAGAACAGGCTAAGGGATCAAGGACAATCTTATGATGTTACTACAGTTGAAGTAGAATAATTAATGTATTGGTGCTTTTGGACTCAATGATTATATTCTGGTTATAATAATAATGTGATATATATAAGGATTGTACTGTAGTACTTGTCATTTTCATTAAGGTTTTAATAAGATGAAGGTAATCATATTTTTAGTATGTGACAATAAGAGAAACTTTACTTTGTTTGGGGAATCTGATAAATTGATTTTGGAATTAAGAGACCTTTTAGAAAAAGTCTGGACAGAGGTATTTTAGATAACTATAAAGGTTGAAATGGATTACGTTGAACTTTGGGTAGTATTGTTTAAGGTTAAAACATTTATGAAGATTATTTTTGGAATATTATAATACTATAGTTTTATGAAAAGGACAACCTGCAGTTTGGGGGATAACCCGTCGCGTCAGATAAATCTGTAGGAATCAAACCCACAACCATAGTCCGACATGCCTTTATTACCTACCACTAGCCTACAGGAAGTTGCTGGTTATTAAAAAATATTTTTCCTAATCTAAATGGTATGTGTTAATATTTTGAACCTTGTAATATTGGGATAAATATAATATTTTTGAGTTCTATTATCTTTTTTAGTGAAAGATGAGTTTGTGGTAGAAATTAGTTGAAGGTTGAAACTATACTTGTCAAGAATAAATATATATATAGCTATCTCTTATTCAATGAATAAATTAATTCTTAAACTTTAGTAAAGGGATATTAAAACAAAAAATGTGTTATCCTAATACCTTATGTCTTGTTGAACTGATAATATTTTAAATCAACATATATTGAAGGCTTTGAGGCCCTCAATTTTACACTTGTTTATGATTGATGACCTCAATAACTCCATACAAATATTTATGTTTTACTCCAATTATACGTCTCTAATTTCAACCAATGTTCTCCTTATCAATATCATAATTTGGTGGCGAATTTATCATTTCCCTTTCCCTATTATTAAGGCTAAATTTTATTAACCTTATTTCCGATGTGGGTTTTCCACAAAGATATTTTCTATTTTCAACCATTTATTTTTAAACAAAAATTTCAAATTGAGAGGACACAATTTATTGATGGAGGGGAGAATGAAACACCCCAAGCTTCCATGGTATGCTTCTCTTTGAATATTAGAGCAGCGTGTGTTGTATGCAAGTTCGAGATTCTAACACACCGCGACCAATCAAAATAGCCATTATGAATAGTAATACCCAATTTTTTAAATTATATATATTTTCTATTTCAAAATGGACTTCATTTTTGGATTCGGAATATCAAAATTAGCCTATGTTGAATTTTTTGTATTTTTATGAGAGTTTCCAATTTTTTATGAATATTGAAAAATACTTAAAAACGAATTTTTTAATCAAACTAATTAATAGTGATAAATTAAACTATTTAGTGGTTTTAAATTATAAATAGAATATATTTTTACAATTTTTTCCAATGGTGGTCACTATAATTAATTTCACTTTGAAATTGGACATAAACAATTGTCAATCTTTTGATATATATTGTTTCATAAAAACACGCTATTTATTGTGACAGTGGGAATTAATTATAAAATTAATTAATGAAAATTATATGTTTAGAATTTTTTAAAATAGACATAATTTTAGAATTTGTAATATCAATTATAGCTTAGGGTGAAATTTTGGCATTATTCTGAAAAACTTCAATTTTTGATGAATAGTGAAACCACTAAGTGGTAGTTAAAAAACAGATTTTTCATTTAAATGAAACATTACCACTTCTGTGATTTTATTTTCAAAAATACAACATACATGGTTTTCATTATGATGTAAAATGTGGTTCAATGGGATTAATATAATTTTTTGGTGAATAGTAACTTTTAAGTTTAAATAATCGCGACTAAAGGTAATTAGTGAAATTTAAGGTAAAAATCATATTATAAAAATATGAATATACCCTTACCCTTGTCCTACCCTTATTGGATGAGTCATGGCCGACCATTAAAATTCATGGGTCAAATTGGGGACCCCATGGAGCAACTTGGGTAAGAAAATGACATTAATAACTTTTTATTTAAAGTAAAAAAGAAAATTGTCACAAACATGTGTTGTTTTAATAAAACAATTATTACATGGAGTTATATAAGCTACCATTTAGACTATAAATATTAATTGGGAAGATAAAAATATTTCCTACATCATGGTAATTTTTTTTATAATTTTTAGACATTAAATAAATTAAATCTTATATGACACAATGCTGATGCATCGATTACGTCATTAATTAACGATTTAAATAAAATGAAAATGTAATGTAAAATCTAAGGCGTAATATTGTCAGAAACCTATTGGATGAGCATATTTCGAACTATTATCACCTTATCCTCTAAATATATCGTTGTGGGACCTTTATAATCCAAAAATCATTTCATAATAATGTAACATTTCAATCTTTCCAAGTGTTCCCCTCCTCGCCTCTTATAAAAGGCCACCACCTCTACCACCTTAATCAGATCATTCAAGCCATTTGGCTCGGCCAAACTCTAACCAAATACTCTCCCAAATTCCCTCTCTTACTCCTAGAAACCTCACTTTGGTCATAATTCTTCCCAAGGAAGCCTTTGGCTCAAATCAAAAAGAGTTACTCGATTTTAAGGTAATGTCTTCTCTTGTGTTCTTTTGTTTTATTTTGCTTCTCCAACCCCCTAAATTTTTTTATTACTTTATTTTGTAACAACACCAGTATACAAAATATACTTGGATGTTTTTATGAGAGGTATTAGATTTACACTTAAACACACCTTCGTCTAATGGTTAAAGAACATACTGTTTCTATGGGTCGTGAATTACTGCCTCACGAAACGATGATTGTTCAATTTTCTTTTAACACAACTCATGGTGGACATTATGATGATACTATTTTTATATATGATATATATAATGTTCTTTTTCCCTTATGATTCGGTATTTTTCATTTATGGCATACCTTTATGATTTCCATTATGGGTAAACGTGATAATTTCATTTTAGGATGTGTGGACTACCGCCCCCTCAAACTGATTTGAATCGTTAATGCCATATGTGGGAGGTATAAGGGATGGAGTAAATGGTATTATACATTATATTATTCTGTAAATATAGTATAGCTGTATATAATTATAATTTTATTCCATTAAATATGAAATAGAAATGAAAGTAGCATTCATGCGTACGTACGGCTTACCGTCTCCATGAACAGTGCAATTCATTTCATACATCTAAATGTTAGGTAATATTATAAATGACTGTATATACTGGATATATATGATATATATGATATCTACATCATGAATATAATTCTGTATATAATAGATATTTCACCACATGAACAACTTGTAATTATAAGCATTTTATTTTTGACTCAAGTACCAAAGATCGACACAATGACCGTTATTAACTTAAATAATTTCATAATATTCATAACATGGTAATATGTTATATAAAATGAATAATGAACATGAAAAAGGTTCTTAATCATGTATAAATTAACTCTATTTTATTATTCAGGAGGTTAAAGAACGATCGTTTCAAGTCGGACACGATGTGAGGGAACTTCTTAACCTAATTTCCCTTCATTGGGTTAATATCCTAATTTCAAATTATGTCATAATATTATTATGTCCTATCTGGTATTTTTTACTTTCGTTATATTTACATATAGTGAATACACAGAATAGATCTATTTTATTTAAAAATTGATCTTTGTGAGGGACTTCATCTCAATATCCTTTCATTAAGGCATATTTTGTTTTATACACAACTTCCTTTTATACGGTGTATAAAACCCTTTGACTTTGACTTTTATTCAAAATAAATCTTCTTATACGAAGCGTTTTACTAAACGAAAAAAGGGAATGTATGCAGTGACAACGACTTCTCCGCCGCCGTGACCATTATTTGAGTTTCGGTTTCCTCTACAAGCCATAACTTTTTTTATATGAAAAGTAAATACAAAAATTTAATTTTCATTTATTTTGGTATTTATAATAGTTTTGAAAGTGTTTTTATTATAACAATGTGTTGTATTGATATCTTGTGATTGAAATGTGGAAATGTTATGTTTCCTTTATGCAGGTTTTATGCGATATGATTATGTTATGGTTTATGATATTTTTAAACCTATTCATATGAGGAATGCATTGGACATAATAAGTGAAGGGTGGAGCCCTCTATAGCTCCTCGATGCATCGGAAGGTCGGATGAGACAAACTAGTGTCTTGGAATGAGGCCTTGACAATATATTATTTGTAGTCATGGCACGAGGCATTGTCTATGTGGTTATGATAGTCTGGCATTATGCATTCCATCATTATGAACGTGGTTATTGATATTGCATGTTATTATTCGACCAGTAGAATATCCATTTGAATAAGTAAATGGAATTATCTCATTTCACTTTTTCCATATTATGTTGATGTTCATGTTTAATAGGATTTTGTTTTAGTTATACATTGCCTTAAATGTTTTATTTTCCCAGGATGTGAAGAAATATTTTATGACTAACCTACAGGGATAGTGTGAAGGCTATAAAAGTGTGGACTATGGAGACTATGTTATTTTGAATTTTCACTTTATGATGTAATGTAACATTTATGAATGTATCTAGTGTTTCCAAGGCTACTAAACTAATTGGTCTTTGGGGACATGATCTTTTGTGATCATTCCAATGTTACACAATAATGCACTGACTCTGGGTAAATGGGGTTGGGGCGTTACAGTTTTGACTATTACAGTTGATTTCATTTCACTATTAGGAGAAACACATGATTTATGATGATACTATTGATGCAATTGTGGGTTCTATTTTTTTTGCAAGCCGATGATATGAGGGTATTCCATCTCATGCATCATATAGTCTCTTGTTAGAAATCATATATCATGAATTATATCATGCCATTAAAGATGAATTATTTGACGTATGCTACTGTGATATGTTCTCTAAAAGCTGTTCCTAATTTTTTGATAGACATTGTGAAGAGGATAGAGAAGTGACATCATCTTTCAAATCATAAGGTGTATGGGCCCTTATGAAATATAAACTGGAGTACCTTTTAAATAAAAATTTTTAAGTGAATTTGATGAGTATGGATTATATGGGCATCAAAATTTGGTTAATGAGGTTTTATGGGTCCTCAAGGATCGGAACTTGGGGGACCATTGGTTAAATCATGTCAAATAATGACTATTAAATGAAAATAAATTGAAAATTGAGACATGACCTACACCCAGATTTTGATAGGGTGAGAGGTAGTGTTTCTAGTTGTGTTGTGGTTGTTCTTTATGCAGTTATGGATTTAGGATTAGGCTGTGTGTTATGACTTGTTTTTAGGAGGTTTTTGACCTATCCTATACTTTTGAGATGCCACTTTGATATCATTCCTTTCTGAGGTGAGTGTTTGGCATTATAGAGGAATGTAACCATGAAGACCTCCAATGGAATGCCAAGAGGGTGGAAATGACCATGCTTCGAAGGTGGTGGCCATGAGACACTATTGGACCCTCTTTTAGTGCTTTTTGTGGTACATTGGACTGTTTCAGACATAGGTGCTGAGGAATAGTTCCACAATGGGTTATTTTTCTATAGGCAGACTTTTCAAGGAGCACCGTAGCCTACCATGACTATGGACAAGCTGACATGGGTGTTCTAGTAGCAACATCCTTTCACTTTTTTTGTGGGATGATGGTCCACAAGCTTATGAGTTGTGGCTTGAGACCACACAAGCTATCTTCGAGCATCTGATGTCACCTATTTAGTGGAGGGTCAAGCTCACCCCTTATATGATACATGGAGTAGTAAAGTACTGTTGGGATGTTCTGAACCGGGCTGAAAGGATACGAGATAAGGGTTGGACTGATTTCCAGACCTACTTCCTAGACTACTTTTACCCCTAGACACTGTGGGAAGAGTGATCTAGTGAGTTCATGCATCTAGAACAGGGCACCATGACGGTTATAGAGTACTCAACATACTTTACAGAGTTGCATAGTTTTGTACTGATGTACCTTAATGATGAGATGTCGAGATTGAGATGCTTTGAGGAAGGCCTCATACATACTATCAAATCCTAGTTCAACATGTTCAGGCTGACATCTATCACTGTGGATGTGAATCAGGCACTGATTATAGAGTGGAACCTGAGGGAATTTGAGGATATAGAGTAGGGAAATGATTCTTCTCAACCTAGTGGTTCCACATCTTTTGGTAGGAAGCACGATTTTGAGCTTCCCAAGAGATGAGCGTCAGTTAGGCTATGAGTTCTATTAGTTTGGTGTTTTTTCACTAGTGTGGAAGGAGAGGACACCTGACGAATTAGCGTGACTGGGACCTAGTCGAGTGCCGATCTTATAGAGGGATGTGACACATGTAATGGTTTTGCAGGACCTTCCCTCCAGTTGTGAGTGGTAGGGGGCCAGCTTCGATGTCAGGTTCAGGAGTAGGTTTCTATGATCTGTGTCAAGCAAGGAGCTAGAGAAATGCAATCCGATCAGGCTACAGAAATAGTGGTCTTTGCTGAGGTATCCATACACCAATTACTCTTATACATCGAAGGGGGTGTACTCTGAGTAGTGAGGTTGTTTCACAGGGTTGTGGTATAGGTCAATTATATTACGCACAACCTACCCATCAGGAGCATGGTTTCATACTATCTACACTGAGAGGAATGATCTTAGTAGCCTCTACTATTTCATCTGCTCATTTTGATACATGTGTGTCTCATAGTTTCATATCCTCACCTATGGAGAAAATCATTGGGATTGTTGTGTGGTATTTTGAAATCATTTTAATTCATGAAATACTATTGGGATCAGAATGGATGATGTGCTCTAGTGTAGGGAGTAACCCCTTGAGGTTGGTGGCTGTCAACTCATTTGAGATATTTATGTCTTTAAGATGAATGGGTTTGATGTCATTCTTGGGATGGACTGTTTAGTATATTATTGATCTTACATTGTCTACTATCACCTAAGGGTAACTTTCACATCACCAGAGGATGCAGTGCTTACTCACAAGGGTGAATGGGGTGTCCAGGCAAGTTGAGATTGACTATATTATCATGAGTTGGGAAGAATGACATCCTAGATTTCTATTTTTTATTTTGGATGATCCGGGAGTGAGTCTGGTAGACATTCCTCTAATGGTGGATCAATTCAGGGATATCTTCCCATATGAAATTTCTAGTTTACCTCTCGAGAGATAGGTTGAGTTTTCTATTGAACTGGTGTCATGAACTGCACCAGTATCCATTTCTACTTGCTATGTGTCTACGATGGAGTTGTAAGAAATTATGTGGAAGCTTGAGTATTTGGAGGAAAATGGGTTTATCCGACCTAATACTTCTCTGGGGGGTTTTCCAGTTCTTTTTTCAAAAAATATGGATATAAATTTTAGGATATTTTGGGATTATCATAATTTGAATCAGCTAATGGTAAAAAACGGATATCCCTTTACATAAATAGATGAAATGTTTGATAATATTCTAGGATATTGACTATTCATGAAAACTGAACTAAGTTTAGGATATCACTTGGTATATATTTGACCCACAGAAATACCATGAACATCCTTTCATAGTAGGTATGGTCAATATGAGTATCTATTTATACCATTCAGTCTCACAAACATGATAATAGTTTTCATGGTGCTGATGAACCGAGTGTTCCCTCCTTAAATGTGACCCATCAAGTATTGGACTGGGAGTAGTGCTGATGTAGGGGGATAGAGTTTTGGAATATGAGTCTCATTTTATAAGGCCACATCATAGGAATTACCCTATGCATGATCTTGAGCTAGATACAGTTTTTCATGATTTTCACTATTGGAGACATTATTTATTGGGAGATCATTTTTTGGTGTATACAGACTAAAAAATCCTCAAGTATATATTTACTCAGTATTATTTGAATATGAGGAAAAAAGGTGGGTGGAGTACCTACAGTATTTTGACATCAATCTTGAATACATGACTGGTAAAGGTAATGTAATGTTCAATGCACTGAGCACGTGGACTCAGATATAGACAGTGCAGCAGGCAAGTAGCGAGTGGAAAAATATGGAGTTATTCTCAATGATCTATATGGAGGTGCACAACAGTTAGGGATAGAAATATCTAAAATCCATATTTGTGACCACTACCCTATTGGATAAAGTAAGGATGAGTCATTTATCAAATTCAGAGGGTCTAGTCCTATGAGAGAGTGTGGAAGTTGAAGACCCTCCTCCTGGTTGGACTGTAGGTGTTGATGAGATCTTACATATCCATGGATGTGTTCGGGTTTCAGTGGATATACGTGAGGATATGATGTGGGAGTTTCATTATTCATCATGGGCACTACATCCCAGATTCAATAAGATGTACCATGACTTGTATCATCAATACTAATGGCCATGTATGAAAAGTGAGGTAGCTAGTTTTGTTACGGGGTGTTACACCTGTCAGCATGTGAAGGAGGAACATCAACGACGAGCCATGATTTTATAGAAAATAATTATTCCAAAGTGGAAATGAGATGATTTCATAATGGATTTAATGACTGGTTTACTAAGTTCTCCATGAGGTAACGATGCTACGTGGGTTGTTGTTTACGGGATCAAAAAGGTTGATCATTTATTGCCAATCAAGGATACATTCTATGTAAATGTTCTTGGAAGGTTGTATATCCATGAGATAATACAACTTCATGGGTTCTCACAAGCTATCATTTCAAATAGGTATTCCCACGTTACATCTCATTTCTTATAGAGTTTTCAGATGGCACTAGGTACATAGGTGCTTCAGAGCATAGTCCACCACCCTTAGACTGATGGCCAATCAGAGTGTATGATACAAGTGCAAGAGAACATGATTAGAGAATGTGTACCAGATTTTGCGGGATCTTGGGAGAGACACATTCATCTATATGACTTCTCCTATAAAAAAAATTATCAGCCAACGATACATATGTCTCCTTACGAGGCTTTTTTCGGTAGGCTATGCCAATCACCCTTATATTGGATAGAGGCAGGAGAGGTAGCTTTACTGGGACCTTGTCTCATGCAAGGGAATTATGAGTAGATCCAGTTGATTCAGAAGCAGATGGATACTACAAAATCTTGATAGAAATCTTATGTCGATCACCATATATGACCTCTATAGTTTGAGGTCTGGGATCGGGCCTTTTTATGTGTTTCACTATGGTTGGGACATAGAAGGATCATGATACAGGGTAAGATTTCACCACTATATACTGGGCCATTCGAGATTCTTGAGAGAGTCAGATCTATAGACTATTAGTTTTAGTTACCTCAGAGGTACTGAGCCATGCATGACGTCTTCCACGTATCACAAATATGCCATTATAATTTCGACCCATCTCACGCTTTTCAATCCGAGGAGGTTGAGCAAAAATTTGATGCATCCTTCAAGGAGCATCTAATTCATATTTTTGATAGGATAATGAAGGTTATACAAGGCTAGTTAGTTCCTCTAGTACAGGTTCTATGGAAGCAAGACCGTTCACAAGACGATACATAGGAGCGGGAGGCAGATATACGTGCTCAGTGACAGGAGTTTTTTGAAATGGATCTTGACTACCCATGAGAGGGAAATTCGGGGAGTAATTGTTTCAAGGGGGGAAGATTGAATGATCCTAGGTTTTTTTGAGGTATGAATATTTTACATTCTTTTTTGGCATAGACCCTAAGCTGGGCCATGGGCAGGTTGGGTTGTTTTTGTGAAATAAAAGGCAAGAAGGTTGTATACCAATTGGAGGCAAATTACACAATATGTAATTGGATTACACACTGTGTAATCTGATTTCATAACATGTAATGGTTTTTCTAAGACCTTTCACGATGTGTAAGGGTTTTTACCCATTAAAGTAAAACCATGCATTACACACCATGTATGGAAATTACTTGTCATGTAATTTCCCGACTAAGTTTTTTTAAAAATAGAGGTATGTGCCTCTATTTTTTTTGGAAAGAAGCCTTTTTTCTCTCTTTTGAAGCCTAAAAACATTCTTACCTAGATTTTCAGATCTAGTTCCCATTTGGATCCCATTTCATTCCCTATCATTTTTGTTGGAACCATGATGATGAGATATTGATTCCTTTTTATCCATTCTTGATCTTCAGAACAACAGTTGCATTGTTTGGATTTAGGCTTTTATGCCCTAATTTCTTGTTCTTCATATGTTCTTTAGATTTATTCCCAACCAGGATGAATTAGGAATTCATTCTAGATGAGAACTCCACAAGTTATATAAGGAAGGTGGTCTATACTTTTCTTTCGGCTTTTGATGCTTTATAGAGTTATTGACCTTTTTTCTGCCCGCTGGACTTTTTAGCACGAGCCTGATTTTAATGTGTTAATCTGAAATAGATGAGGTAGGACCTGTTTGGGACTCCCTTAGGTTCTTTGAGATTCATTTTTTGTTGCTGACCAAACCCAGGGACACCAATGGGGTGCAACATTCCTTTACATTGGTTTTTACCATTGATGAACTACCCATGGGGTGTGACCTCGAGTTTTCCTAGTTTAAGGAAGCTCGGTTGTACTTAAATGAGGCTGAATTACATACATAGGAGATAACATGCCTCTATACCTTGTGTTATTATAATATTCAATGCCTAACTTGATTAAATTCTTAAATGGAAATTTTCAAATGAGTGGGTATACACGTCAGCTGTTTTTAGATTGCTTAAATAATTTTGTTGGTAATTGTGATTAATGGATGGGTGTACCCATGTGATGCGTTAAATGTAAATTGGTGATAAGTGGGTGGGTATTTCTATGTGACATGATTAAATGAAAGTGGAGTACATGAGTAGGTATACTCATGGGATGTAATGGTTTAAATGAGTGGGTATATGCATTGAATTGTTTTGAATGTAATTATTTATATGAGTGGGTAGAATCATATAGTTTGAAATTGTTAAAGGAATGGAACGATTGATGATTTACATAGATTTCATGAATGGACCTCCATGGATATGTAATGAAGTAGTGGACACCTTGGATGATCATGCAACTTTGGTCTTTATTCCATGAGATGCCTTAGGCCTTGCTACCCCTTGGATCTAGCTATCTTGGACTCACATTGGACATGTTTGTACACATGCTCTTAGGATTCCAAATAGTGCCTATTCCATGTTTCCATTGATATTCTCCTGAGACTCGAAGAGGATGCCTTGGTCTTCAGCACCATAGATTCGGCCCTTCGTGATCTACAATTTATTATATGGCATGACTGTGGAATATATGATTGTGGCTGTATGACATGACCATGGTTTTTTGATATAGTTTTCTATATACGGTAAGGATGCGTAGACCCGATATGGATGGTTATGTAGAAAGGCAGTGTTGTTTGTTTATATTGCATGTATATGCCTTCTTTGGAGCCGAAACTTGTTGTAGGGAGCCACAAGTGGTTGTTTAGTATTACTTGTTTGTATTAGTTATATTCCTTGGACTTTGACAATTACATTACTACTTACTTTCACTTGTTTACCATATTTCATAGTACTTATTTGAACTGTATAGATATTTAGGTGGAAACCTACTGTGATGTTTATTTCACATTCTATTTGGGCCTCCTTGGGGACCGAAACAGATTATATAGTTACAGGTGATAGTAGGGGAAATCGCCCTAAAAATATTTGTTGATCATTGTTTTAGAGCATGGGAGCATAGTACTAAGATGAGGCTTACGATGCTATGGGGAACTTTTAGGTTGTTTTTGATATTAGATACTTGTATTTTATTCTATTTCAATATACCTATTTAGGATATTTTCTAGATAAATGTATCATCTGCATCATGGTATATGAGACACTTCTGGCTTGTTACATATTCTTGTCTGGATTGTCTATTTTATCTATTGTCTGCTTATTGTATCTGCTTCCACTATTTAATATGATTAACTTCCATTGTGATAAATTATGGTAATGGGGGTATAGTCTCCCAAATGACTCACCTAGTCCCTAACTATTAGTCATAAGCCTCTGGCATTTGGGAAGATGTGCTTGAGGCCATGTAGCCAACCGGGAATCGGGCAAAATTGAGTGACATCCGGGTTCATGATGTTACATTTGAACAATAATTCAATGATTTCATTTCAAAATACATTTATGTAAGATGATTATATAATATGACGTCGTCCATGTACATACTATATCACATCTATGAGTGAATAAAATTCCTTAATGTTAAAAGAAATTCCTTTTTTTGATAATTTTTGTAGTGTGATAAATTCCATAAACTAATAAAAAATACTATGGGTGAGAAAATTCATAAAGTGGGAAAGAATTCTAGTGAGAGAAATCCAATTGTTTTAGAGGTTAGAGATATGGTATTTCTTGGTGACTTTTATAAATTTAGAATCGATAATAATATTATATATGTCACGTTTAGGGTAAGATTTAGTCAAACTATGTTATCTAGCACTACATAAACAGTGGTCTTAGTGAACGATTGCTAGTGGAAGTTCTAATAATAACAACTAAAAAAACATTATTAAATATATTTTAAATATAGTGGTGGATTCAATGAAACCGATGCTAATATTTTAAAAAAATAAATGACCCCACCCCTTCCACATGATGCCCTAACCCCCTCGCTCCCTTGGTCATGCCTCTCCCCGATGATGGCGACTGCCCCTCCCCCTTGGCGGTGCCTCTCCTCGACGTCAGCAATCACCCCTCCCTCTCAGCCTTGCCTATCCCCAACACTGGTGAACACCCCCACCTCGATCACGACTCTCCCCGGTGCTAGTGACTCCCTCTGTCCCCCTACCCCACACCGATCCCTCCGCCCCACCTCTCCCTGACATTGATGACCACCCCTTCCCCTCGACCCTACCCCTCCCCCAACATCAGAGACCTCCCCTCTCCCTTGATCACGCCTCTCTCCAATTCCAGTGACTGCCCCTCACTCTCGATCATGCCTCTCCTTGGTGCAAGTGATTACCCCCTCTACCCAACCTATCTCCGACACTGGCGACCACCCCTCCCTCTTGGTCGGACCTCTCCCCAATGTAGGTGACCACCCCTCACCCTTGACCCCACATATCCCCAACACTGACCCCCCTTCTATCCAACAACATACCTCTCCCCCCTTTTCCCACATCCCCCTAAAGGATCACCCCTCATCCCAATGGTGACCACCCCTTTTCCTACTCTCACATATGATCCTCGTGACCCCAACCCCACATGCTACCTAATGATAACCCCACAATGACCCCCCTATTCCTTGATGGCGATCCCCAATGGCGACCCCTCTCCCCCATTTCTTGGAGGGTGAAATCCCCATTCATAAGGTGTAATTTTTTAATATTGTATGATTGGTTTTCTATATCATTATGTAGTATATCATATTGTACAATCAAATGATAAATTTTATAACTTAGGAATCCTATACACATAACTATCATTAATAACTATTATAAATGGGGATCATGAATAATTTATATGATGAATTATTGTTTGTCTATGGGGTTATAAATAGTCTGTAATTGCATGATTCATTTATGCCTCATGAATTCTTGGTGAGTAAGCCTTAGTGAGTTTTGGACAATGGTTGATTAGAGGATAATAAACCATTTAGTTTTATTGATTATCCACTAAAATTTTTGTACGCTTATTCTACACTAGAAAGAGACTTTCTAAGTAAAAAAATACTGAGTGTACATGTATGTTCACCATGATCTAATATACTATATTTAAAGATTTATCGGATAAATTAGGTGACCAAGATTAATAAAGTTAATTGATGTTTACTTTTAATTGTACTTGTTTGATTAACCACTTATATCTTAATATATGAATATATAGAGAGAAGAGTGAAAATCCAATACCTATGGATAAATGTTGGATTAAATTACCTCAAAACACGCCTCGTTATGTCAAGAGTTTGAAAAAAATATATTATGTAATTAAAATCTGACCAGTGGATGGTAGAATAAAATGTGTATGTCCTGATTGAAAATTCAAGTGATAGTTAAATAGAAATGATGTATATGATCATTTTATATAGAAACAATTTTTTTGCTCAATATGTATGTAGGATTTGGCTTGGTGAATATATTTTTATGGAAATTCAAAACAATGATAATCCTATAAATGAAACACAATGTGACCCTCCAGAGGGGAATTTAGTTAGAAATTTGATATATTAAACATTTGTCTTCGCAGAATATAATGTCCATGATTTCAATAGATCAAAAATATCCTTCAATTGAACCAGAGAATTTTAATTCTTCTAATAAGTTCAATGTCAAAAAAATGAGCTTTATGAATTATTTGAAGATGGGAAACAAGAACTGTATGAAAGGTGTGATAAGTATTCAATGTTTTGTTTCCTACTTATGTTGTATCATATAAACTGTCTCTGTGAAATTATTGAAAAAGAAATGTACATGATTTTAGAGTTTCATCATGATAAATTCAGTGAAGATATGATCATTGTATCATTCTATGAGATTAATAAAGTCATAAATAAACTTCGACTGTATTATACAAAGATACATGAATTCTTTAATGAATGCATACTTTAATAGGGAGAAGTGTCTGACAATGGAGAAATCATAAGATGTCATAAAAGTATATGAAAGTCAATGAACAACAATGAGAGTATAAATCAATGCAATCCCAGGAAGAAAAAAAATAAGAAAACTCCTTCAACTTTATTTAATTACTTTCCAATGATATGATCCTTGAAAAGATTATTCATGGAATCTACGATTACATATGAAATGAAGTGAAATGATCAAGATAGTAATGATGGCTTGATGAGACATCCAAAAGATTCAACATCATAGAAAATGTTTGATTCATTATATATATAGTTTTCCTCAAATCTTAATAATTCACTTTTGGGATTGGATTATGATGGTTTTAACCCCTTTTGTACTTTAGGTACTAATTATAATATTTGGCGAGTTGTTTTGATCACTTATAATATACTTCCATAGATGTGTATGAATAAATATTATTTTTTTATTTTGATGATTAAGTCTATAAATAAAATGACTAGAAATGGAATTGATGTATACCTTCAACCTCTAATCAAATAATTGTGAGAATTATGAGATGATGGAATGGAAACATATGACGCTTCAATGAGAAAAATATTAAAAATACATGCTAATTTAATATAGACAATTACTAACATTCATGGATTAGTAAATTTATTTGATTGGAACACTCATACTAGTTTGTCTTGTCTTGTTTGTAATTTTGTTCATCAACAAATACCTCATAGAAAAAAATGATGTTTTATGCATCATCATTGATTTCCTTATTTATTCTCATAAATCTTGGTTTAACAAGACACAATTCAATAAAGGTATTAAACTGAGAAATCCACTAAAATTTTTATTAGGTTCAGAAATCATGGGACAATTAATGAGTGTCATTGAAGAATTTGGAAAATATAATCATTTTAAAGAAGGGGAAAAGGGTACAAGGTACAATATTTGAAGCATCTAGAATAGAAAAATAAAGGGTATATTTTTAAAAATTCCTCATTAGGATTTTAATTTTATATGTTATAATCTTGACATAATGAATATTGAGAGAAAATTCCATTGCAATGTAATTTTCACATTGCTTAATGAGAAGGGTAAATCAAAGGATCACCTTAATGCTCATAATAATGTGGAGTTAATGAATATAAAGCATGATTTTTGGGAAAATGAGAATAGAAAGTATCCTTCAACTATTTCTACAATGAAATATCATGAGAATGGCGTATTCATTTAAACATTAATGAATTTAAAAGTGGAAGATAGATATTCATGTAATATATCAAGGTGCATTAACTAAAAAAATTGAAAGTTACATGGATAGATAACTCAGAACTCATGTATTTTGATGGAACAGTTGTTTTCATTATAATTTTGTAATATGTTAATTGAAAAATAATCTATTTTACATTTTTCAAATAGATTTGTAGAAAAACTCTAAATACAATTGAGCTTGATAAACTTCAGGAAAGAATTTTTTTTGCACTTTTTTATTTGTAGATGTTTTTTCCCACTTCATTATTCAATGTGATGATTCATTTGATTATTTATTTGGTTGAAGAAGATAAACTTGTCTTACCAGAACGTTATCAGTTGATTTATCCAATTGAGAGGTACAATGATATAATTTTTATTTTCATTCATGAATTTAATATTATTAAATTATTGCATTAATTTTTTATATGTTTCTTATTTTTTTCATCATGTACATAGGTCATTTTAAATAATATATGATGAATAAATATCAACCAAAAGGCTCTATTGCTAAAGGTTACATATCCAAAGAGTGATTGACCTTGTATTCAAGGTATTTGGATGATAATGAGGCTAGAATCAATCGTGTTTAATGTTTTGATGATATCTCCACTAATTATCATTTTGAAAACTAGTTATCAATATTTCCAATTATTGGATAACCAATTGGAATGGGGTCAAATTTTACACTGAATAAATTGGAGTTTCTATAAGAACATATATATATATTTCTCAGTAGTTTTATTACAGATCCATTTTTTGAAGAATTGCGATGTCAAACAAATAAGTGATTAAGGGGTAGATCTTGAAATGAGATGGAATTAAAAAATGATGTTAATAAGGAGATTGTAAAATGGATCACCCATCAGGTAAGTATATACTCATATTAATATTATTGACCTGTAGTTATTTTTTCTATGTTAAAACTAAAACATTATAAAAATTTTTCTAGATAATGAATGTTGAAAATCAAGCTGAAATATCAAATGATTTTATGTTTTTTTTGGATTGAGGTACTCTAAGAAAGTATAAGATATTCGATGGCAACAAAATTCATGGATTTAGGTTATATACAATTTATCATAAAGAAGACTTAAAAACTCAAAATAGTGGTGTATTTACACTTACAGAGGTGGGATATTATGAAAATTTGTTTGATATAATTGAATTAAACTATCATGGTTAGTTTTTGGTTGTCATATTCTAATGAAAGTGGGATAATATTGATATAGGTATAATGAATGATTTATTACATTTTAATTCTATCAACTTCTCTCGATTTATCCATTCCAATGAGCATGTAGAGAATGATCCATTTATCTTGGCTTCCTATGTGAAGATAGTTTATTATGTGGCTGATGAAATACATGAAGGTTAGAGTTTTTTTTAACTTAAAGTAGAGAGACTTATATGATATGAGTGATGAAGATCAATTGGTACTTCGTGACAGTGAACATAATCAACCACAAAACAATGAATAATTTTTTACTGACAATATGGAAACAATAGAACTTGCAATAGAGGGTGAAAATGAAGCACTCGTCACAATGGAGTTTTATAATAATGAAGAAAATGGTGATGAAGATAATTGAATGTATAAATTGGTAATGAAAATATATTAAAATTTCTCATTGATAAGTGGTTCATACATATATACATTGTTCTAGTTTTTTTCTTTTTGTAAAAATTTATTAGTTTTTAATTTTCTATACATTTAATATATCTGAACCAATTGAATTTCAAGAATGCTGAGAACAAATAAATTTCAAAATCCTAACTTGTTATCATCTCGAAGCACACCACAACGACCATCAACTTCAGTGGATCGGAGTGATTCGGTTATACATGAGACTACTAGCGAGCCAGCCATTCCCCAGATGCTTTTAGTATCCCACCATCCAATTCACCTCCAGCTATGGAGCAGTTGTTCATCCCTTCATCTAGTGGATATCAGTGAGTTACTATTACAAATATGTATGTCATTGTAAAAAAACTATATATTTTATTAATTGTTTAATTCATTTTTCAAATTGATAAAAATAACAATAGAAGATATATAAATATTAACATGAAAGATGTATGAGACCTGATGGAATTCAATATTATCATTCCATTTGATGATTTCGGGGTGTGTACTGATGATGTTTCCAGAATCCATGGGCAGATTATTAGGCAGCTTATTTGTGATATCATTAGCATTCCCATTAATTATAAATATTGGAGGCATATTCCTACAACATGAAAAAATGAGGTTTTTGATACTTAATTTAAATGTAATTTAATTTAATATTCCTTGATAACTAATTTACATGACATGAATAAAATTTTGTAATATACTTATAAAGTGTTATGTTTTTTATTTCTAGATGGTTTTCATTTGGATGTCCTAGGCTATATTTCACACCAATGAACTATGAAAAAATTAGGAATGATATGGTGAGATTTTAAATTAATATTATGACATGAGTTTAATGAAATAAATTTCAGCTCATGATAGACATATGAGATAGTGTGTGAATGAATTTCTTTTGTGAAATGGAATTTGTTTGTAGATATTAATAGAGATGAATCTCATGAGGTAATTTCATATTTTAGAGTATCGTAACAATATAAACAAAATAAAATTATAATTTTTATTAATGTTGCTATTTTTTGTAGGAATTATTGAAAAAATTAAATTAATCATGAGAAATAATTCATTCTTCATATCCGTTTGTCTTAGAGCTTTCTTAGAAAAAGAAAAATTTTTGGTTGTATTTTATTCATTATTATTTTTATCATTTTATTATATGTCAATTTGTTTCTAACTTGTTTATATTTTTTATAAAGGCTAATGAATTAGGTTACTCTTTTGGCCATACATAGATGTGGTTTAAAGTGCATAGGGATTCTGATGTCAGTTTTGTAAATGACCCTACCAAAGATGTTAGAGTAAGTATTTTTCATTATCATTTCATGTTATTTCATTACTATAATAAATTAATAATGAAAAATATATTATAACAAAAAAATCATTAAGCCCAATTAAATGGGGATGGATACATGGATAAAATGATGCCAATTTAACACCGTTTGATACATCTAGCCAACCCAAATTTGTTGGGTTTATGGATTATTTGTTGTTATAATTTATTTTTCAATATTATGTTTTTATAGTAATGAAATAACAATACATAGTAATAAAAAATTTATTAATAAGAAAATATTATGAAGTTAAAAAATTGAAAAAAATAATTGTTAAATTTTTTGTATTAACAGATTCAAATTCAACAAATATGGGATGTGAAACCTTCAAAATCATCATCAGTTTCCTAGAACGATGAAGTTCCAATTGTTTTAGGGAAGGAGAATCCCAGACATGTATATGGGATGGGTTCTGGACATACTCCATCAGTTGTCTTTGGTAGGGAGTAATCATTAGTTACTACTACACCTGGTGGGGGTTTGAGTAGCGCTATTGATAGCGAATCACGAAGATAAATTCCAAGGTTGAAAGGAAAAGTGTGAGAACATGACTCTTATAGGAAAACATAAGATCAATGGTGAGAGAAAATGGAAAATGATTTAGTTTTTATATTTCAATGGATTACTATAATGATACCCAAAGAAATTTCTAGCCTTATAGCTTATCCTATCAAGGTAAATTGTAAATTTCATAGACCATTCACACATTTTCAATGAACACATACAACTTCCTTACGTAAAAATAAAATGACACTTTTATATTGAAAACATGCACTTCGAGTCATACCGACAACATCTTGCACTGGATTGACGTGTGTTTGATTCCTACACATAAAAAATAAATTATATATTGTTATCCTTAAGATTGAAAATAATTCAAGCTCATTTTCTCAGTTTGGACATAGTAAATAGTTTTTAACGGTGCTAAAGCCTTTAAAAACATGTGTGTGGGGGGGGAGGGGGGGAGGGGGGGTCAAAATAGGAATTAGATTCTATATCAACATAAAATCAGAGGAAAATGATTGTGGATTTATTTTTGAAATGTAGGAATAGATGACACATAATTTTGAGTTATAGTTTACCTGAGATGCCTGTAAATGTATTTTTAGTGTTTTAAAATACCAAAACATGTGTGTAATGGTTCAAACCATAGAAAAAGATATCATTTTGACATGAAATCCTAAGAAAACCACCATTGAATTATTTTTTATATGTAATCATATAAAAAATATCAATTAGAATTGCGGTGTAGTCAAAATTCCTTAGTAAATAGTTTTTATAGGTACTAAATCCTTTAAAAACGCATGATAGGGGGTCAAAATTAGGAAAATGATGATGGATTTCCATGAATTTAGAGGAAAATAACCATGGTTATTTTTTGAAATGTAGGAACCAACAACATTTAATTCCATGTTACATTTTTCCTGGGATTCTTGTAAATGCATTTTTAGTGCTTTAAACTACTAAAACATGTGTATAATATTCCAAACCAAAAAAAACTCATATTGACTTGAAATCAAAAGAAAACCACCATTGAATTATTTTTGACACGTAATCATAGACAAAAAATCATTCCAACGTGCGGTGTGGTTGGAATGACTTAGTAAATAAATTTTAAAGGCATCAAAACCTTTAAAAAGTTTTATCGGGGTGTCACAACATGGAAAATTTCATCATTTTTTCATAAAACCAGATAGGGAAAAAATTTATTTATTTTTGAAATGTAGGACCCAACGATATGTCATTATGTGTTACGATTTTTTTGGAATGTTCATAAGTGGGTTTTTTGTGTTTGAAACCACATAAACATGCATGTAACAATCAAAACAATAGAAAAAGACCTATGATTGACATGAATTCATGAAAAAACCATTGTTTAGTTATTTCTAATGTGTATTCATAGATAACACACCAATCTGATATGCAGTGTGGTCAGAATGTATGGTAAACTGTTTTTAAAGGTACTGAAGCCTTTAAAAATGTCTGTTAGAGGGTCAAAACAAGGAAAACATTGCCAGATTCCCATGAAATTATATAAAAATGACTATAGATTAATTTTTGAAATATAGAAACTCAGAACATCTCAATATAATTTATGGTTTTTTTGGTATGCCTATAGACACATTTGTAGTGTTTTAAAATTGTAAAACAAGAATATAATGGTGAAAACCGTATAAAAATTACTTATATTGATCTCAAATAATGCTAAATTAACTATTGAGTTATTTTTGACATTTACGCATAGACACGACGTCAATCTAACATGTGGTGTGGTCAGAATGACTCGGTAAATGATTTTTAAAGATATGGAAGCCTTTAAAAACATGTATATAGGGGTCAAAACTAAGCAAAACATCAGTATATTTCTATGAAATAAATGTAAAACAACAATAGTTATATTTTTTAAATGTTGGAAGGAACAGAACATCATTCTGAGTTATTATTTTTCCGGGATACCCATAATTGTGTTTTTTGTGTTTTAAAACACTAAAATGTGTGTGTGACATTCAAAAAAAGAGAAAATGACCTCATATTAATGTGAAATCAGGGTAAATATACCAATTATTTTTTTTACATGTAATCACTAACAACACATCAATAATATGTGCGATTTAGTTAGAATGGCTTAGTAAACTGTTTTTAACTGTAACAAAGCCCTTAAAAACATGTGGTGGGGATTGAAAACTAGGGAAAAATCATTCGATTGACATGAAATCATAATTTAACAAACATTGGTGGATTTTTTTAAATCGATTAATTGATGAGATGTCATTTTGATTTACGGTTTTATGAGGATTCCCATAAATTCATTTTTTGTATTTCAAAACACTAAAACTTGAAACAGTCAAAGCCATAGAAAAGAACATCATATTTATGTCATATCATGGGACAACCACCATTGTTTTATTTTTGATGTGTATGCGTAATGTCAATCTGATGTGAAGTGTGGTTAGAATGCTTTGGTAAATAGTTTTTAAAGTTACTAATGCCTTTAGATACATGTTTTGGGTGGGTCAAAACTCGGAAAATGTTGTCGTATTTCCATGAAATCATAGAAAAATTACCATAGATTTATTTTTGAAATGTAGGAACCGACATAAAATCATTTTATGTTACGGTTTTCATGAGATGTCTTAAAATGGATTTTTAGTGCTTTAAGACACATAAATGTGTGTGTAATGGTAAAAACCATAGAAAATTAATCCATATTAACATGATATCATGGGAAAACCAATGTTGAGTTATTTATGATGTATACAAATTGACAACATGTCATTCCGATAAGTGGTGTGGTTGTAATGGCTTAAAAAATAGGTTTTTAAAGGTATCAAAGCCTTTAAAAACATTTGATAGAGGGTCAAAACATAGAAAAAATAATCGAATTACCATGAAATCAAAGTAAAACAACAATATATTGATTTTTGAAATATAAGAACTAACGAAATATCATTTTAATTTATAGTTTTCCTAGGATACCTGTAATCACATTTTTAGTGTTTTAAAAAACAAAAACATGCATGTAATGGTTAAAACCATAGAAAAAGACCCTAAATTGTAATGAAATCATGTTATATCTATATTTTAGTTATTTTTTATGTTTACACATAGAAAAAAATCAATATAACGTGTAGTGTGATCAGAATGGATCGGTAAATAGTATTTAAATGTACTAAAGCCTTTAAAAACATTCATCAGGGGGTCAAAACCATGAAAACATCATCTAATTTCTATGAAATCAGAGTAAAATGACCAAATATTTATTTTTAAAATTTAATAATTGATGACACATCATTTTTACTTACGGTTTTCCTATGATTCCTATAACATGTTTTTAGTGTTGTAAAAAACTATAATACGCAAGTAATATTCAAAACCATAGAAAAAGACTACAGATTGATGTGAAATCATGGTAAACCCACCGTTAAGTTATTTTGGACATGTAATTGTAGAAAACATGTCAATCAAGAGTGTTTTGTCTTCAAAATGGATCAATTAATTATTTTTAAATGTATCAATCCTTTGAAAATGTGTTTGGGGGGGGGGTCAAAACTAGGTAAACATAATCAGAATACCATTAAATCAGAGGAAATGACCATATATTTATTTTTGAAATTTAGGAATCGATGTAATGTCATTTCAAGTTAGGTTTTTTATAAGATTCCCATAAATATTCTTTTAGTGTTTTAAAACACATAAACGTGTAGGTAACAATAAAAACCATAGAAAACAACCTCAAATTGATGTGAAACCATGGAATAATAACCATTGATTTTGTTTTTAAATATAGTAAATGATTTTATATCAAATTCTTAAAAAAATATTTTGTAAAATTTAATCACATTTCAGATCGATTTGAAAATCAATTAGAATTTTATATACTTATCTCTTTTCAGTTTCAAGTGGTGAATCATATTTTAAATAGGAAAATTTATGTTTTAAAAGTTTTTTTCATGGTATATTATTTGTTTTATGTTAAAATGTAATTTTTTTGATTAACAAAATAACAAATTTTATGTGCAACATTTTAAATGTATTCCAATTTCTTTTCACTTTTGTATTTATTTTCTTAATTGTTATGGTTTTTATTGTAGGTGATAGATGTTAACCGAAGGAAAGTGGTTGAGCATTCGATTCAAGACAATATTTATAAGGTAGTGGTGATGGTTCTTAGTTTCTTTTGTATGTTTAAATTTTATCAATGATTCTATTGTGATTCTGATTTATTATGTTTAGTTTAAATTTCGGTCTTTTTTATTACAATTGATGATATTATGTGGTATGTTTCAATTCATGAGATGATAAGGAGGTAGAAGGATGAAACATAGGTCATGGGGTCGGAATATATTGGGCATGGGTGGTTTCTGGACATATTTTTTATGTATACATTGATAATTGAGGTATGGGTGGACTGAGGTAATCTGTTGACTGAGGTTATGATGACTATGAATGTATATGTATATAACTATGGAAGTATCTTGAATGATGTATGTATGATGGGTTTATTGTGAATTTATGTTTTAGTTTATTACATGTCAATGTTTTTATATTTATATTAGTTTATTAAATATTTACAAAAATTATAATTTTTTAAATATTGAGAGGTGTTTTTTAAGAACCACTGTTAAAAAAAGGAATTTGAATCATAATTAACAGTGGTTAATATTAATTACCAATAAACCTAACATCCACTGACATATTTATCAGTTTTTAGGTTCATATTATCTATTTTATTTTCATGTTTTTTAAATAAATAACCATTAAATTAAATGAAAATAATTGCTAAATTCTCAAAAAAATCAGATAAAAACCGAAGGTTAAATGAATCAAACTACTGTGAAATGACTAACGAACATGAAATACAAGGAGATTTTAGCAACCACTGATAAATAATTAAGCAAAGGTTTAAACTACTTCCACTAACAGAAAAAACCACGATTAAGAATGGTATTTTTTGTAGTATAGAGGCTTTTTTAATGGTTTTTGTATTGCCTTCACCTGAAATGTCGTGTTCGAACCGGAGTGCTACAAGACCTCATGTATGCCTCCCTGCACACAAGAGGTTTATGACTAGAAGTGAGGGTCTAAGTCCATCAGTGGGGATACTATACCCATATTATCATGACATAATACAAATAATACATAAAGAAAATATAATAAAAACTTGAGTAATTATGTGAAAACATAAAGATGAGACACATGTCATATAATAACAAATTGTGTTCTAAAGTAGAAATCAAAACTAGAGTAATAATAAGAAGATAAATAAATAAATAAAACATCAGGGTCCTATAGAGTCCATCTCGATATACTACCATTTCCATTCTCATTTGCTCTGTCATCAACCATAGGTCCCTTTTCCTTATCCAAATCCCTAAACATAAATTATGAATGTGAATCGATATTTTTATGCAATGTGTGAATAATAAAATTCAGTAGGACAGCACTAATTCATCCTTAACAAGTGTGAGCATGTTTAACTAGTGTATTCGGTGATAATAATAAATGAAAAATAAATCATAAAATCAAAAATCACATAACGGCTGGTTGTGCATTAACCAAGCTGCTACAGCTCTTGACTGTACTTGCTTCAACTACACGTTGAATGGAAAGTCAATATATCGAATGTAATCATGATATGGCCATGAGACTAGTGATCATACTTCTTGGAATTGTGTGTACGTACTACACCACATCCAATGAGCTCGAACATTAGACATCCGCTCCCACATCTCCTCTTGGATCTATCCACACTGCCAAAGGATCTAGAAAAGGGGCACCTTATGATGGTTTCATGAAGAGTGGAAGCATGTGGTGGTGGTAAATATATTAAAATTTCTTTAAATTTTTTATATTCTCAAAACCAAGAGTGAGGATCTTGAACATCAAATTTTAAACTAATTTATTTAATGTCATAAAAAATGATTACCTTATCTTAGGAATATTTCTTCATTAATGATTTTAATCATATGAAAAGACCCTTTCAAATTGCCTTCATTACGCTATGAGAATACAAGAATATAATCCCTCTAGCGAAAATCCACACATGCTCCATTGATATCCGATAAATGTTAAATGATCTCTATGTGCTAGTGTGGGGAATAAAATGTCTTGCATTGTTCATTCTTGATCACTCATTCTTTAATCTTGAATAAATCTCTCAGACATTTATTTTTATTGAGAGGGAGAGAGATAGAGGAGTTAAAAGAAAATTCATTATTTGAAACAATTATCTATTTTCAATTACCATCACAATATCTGTAACAGGCTATATATTGAGGTAGATTTTAGGTTAGGAATTTTATTATCGCATTCTAGCCCTTAAATAATACAAAAAACAATAATAATCCTCATTCCATATAATAATAATATTTTTATTATTATTCTATGGTGCGGTCCAACATGAGCATCGAAAAATATTTTTTAACCATCTTTTTAATTAATATTATTTATTTGACATGGTCTTGGTCTACTCAAACTATTATTTTATTTATTAAACACCTAAATACGTATTTAATTTAAATATTTCATTAATCAATATATTTTATTGACCAATAAAACATGAATAAAATTATACCTCATTCTTGAGAATAATATTTATTCAATTAATTAAATTCAAATTCTATTTATTCAAGATCATTAGATACACTTATTGTATCACCCTCTAGGATTCTTTTTAACTAGAATCAAGAGATCTTTTCAAATGTCCAAAATTACTATCTATAAATTTTTCAAGGCACCCAAGAGAAATAACATAATTTTGAAATGATGAAAACCAAAAAGGAACACTCACTATATCATATAATACCTTTATCATAATATCTCATCAAGCAGGTTGCACATCTATATCACCAACCTATCTTCTTGGTACATCTTTCTTTAAATATCTAAAATAAACACATCGTTACACCATGTACATGTAATTTAATGCAATTGTTCAATTTCAATCAAATGGATGAGATATCATCTTCCATAAATATTGAAGGGATAAATCCTTCTTTAACTTATTCATTAATGACATGCGAGTCATGAAAAGAACAATGTAACCTATCGTACCCTGAATATATGTCATCATGGTTTTCATCAAAATATATAAGTGCACGAGTAATAAAATTCATTAATTATAATTTTAAAGTCCATGTACCATTACACATGCTCGCATATAGGAATATCTGATGACACCAAAACATGTGGAATTCCTACCAGTGATTCTTTTTCATAATCTCCCATATTGGTGATTAACAAGTGATAACTTCATGATACTAACACTCATCCTCTTATGAGTGCTCTCACTTAATAGTCTATTAACTATGTGTCACATAATAGTAAGTTATCCAAGGGAAGAAAATTATTTAAGAATATCATCATAACACTTCATGGTTCTCAATATAACAGAGAACTCCTATGTCCTTATCAATGTGACATATACTCTAGGAAATTATTACATTACAGTCTTATAGAACAATGGACAATATGTAATAATATGTTTTATTAATATTCAATATATCGAACATATATGTAATTAATGTACAAATAGCTAATCCAAGGACACCAACTCCAAGAAACTCCCTTGAGGACTAGATCCAACAACCTAAAACATTTAGTCCAATTGAACTCAATTAATAATCATATTTATGGTGAGTCATGATTTTTGTCAAGGGGAATGATATATTTTCTTCTTTGGAAATACTTCTCACTAAAACCTCACCTCTCTTAAAAAACCCTCAAGAGATGATACTTCCAAAGTACATGCTTCGTCCGTTGATGTGTACTTGGATCTTTTACGAGAGACACCACTACAATATTATCATAATAGAGTGTAATAGGATATTTACTATTATATAACAATTCAAGATCTTGGATGATTTTTTGCATCCATAATGCTTATTTAGCTACCACAGAAGTCACAATATACGTGGAATCTACTGTAAAATCTATGACCATTTACTTTTTGAGCTCTTCCATCTCACAATACCTCCATTCAAAGTGAATATGTGTCTCATTTGTGACTTCATGTCATCTTGATAAGATTGAAAACTATAATCTTCATATCTTTTGATGACTGGATCCCCATATCCTCCATCAATAAGGAACATATACTCAGTACACCTAAAATAATTAAAGATACTCTTGAGTGCCATCTAATAGAGGTCAGCTCGATCATCTTGATATCTTCATACTGCACTTGATGCATAGGAAATATCTATCCTATTACATATCATAATATACATGAATGACTCAATCACTGATACATATGAAATACTGTTTCGGTGCGGATGTGCGTCGGGTTACGCTGTTCCGCCAGGACGCGTTCGCGCGTGCACCCGTCAACCCGAGGGGATGGGCGCGCGGCTTGTGGTCCCGCAGTCCCGCTTTCCAAGGGCGGGCGGCATTCGTCCCTTATTCAGGGGCGTCTGCTCCTTGATCGAAACCGGGATGATGGGATGTCGGCTCCTCCTTCCTTGGACGTCTCCTCGGAACTCGTCGCCTAATCCGGGTCTCCCTCATAGACTTAAGAATGTTCGTGAATCTCGTTCCCGGCGCCATATCTTCATGGACACCGGTTAATTACGCTGCTTCCGCCCGGACGCTCCAAGGAGTCTGGGCGGGGCAGCAACCTGTGGTGAGAAGGCCGGGTGGCTCTGGGTGCTGGGGGCGTGTCGTAGCACTGCGGCTCTGCACGTCTGTCTTCCGTCCCTAATAGGGCTTCTCGAAGGCATGATGGCCTGAGGCATCCCGCACTGGGTGCGGGGAACTGTGTCACCTGAGGTTTTTCCTCAGCTTCCCATGTTTAACACGGGGTATGCCGCGAGTTTAACGTCCAGCGGGGACGGCATCGGACCGATCAACACGAAAAGTGGATCAGATGACAGAACCCCTTGCGGGGAACCTCCGACGCTGGGGCCAGCACATGGGCGGCTTCCCGAGTAACGTGGAGTGGAGTGAAGTGGCATGACCCCACCGGGATGTGGCGGCCCGGGTAAGGATCAGGATGGATGATGGAGTGAAGAGCTTGGACCCCGTAGAGGCTTCCTACGTACCGCGCGTTAGCACGGATCAAAGTCAACGTAGTTCGGGTATACAGTTTAACGTCATGCTGGACGTCGGCAAGCTGACTCACGAAGAGGTCGAGGCCGCCGAGCGGAGGATTGAACCGAACCACCTCGCACAGAGGGGGATGGAACGGCCGGGTGGATCACAGTTTCACGTCATGCTGGACGATAAATGGAAAAAGGGGCTGTGGGGAAGCACAGTGGAGATACACACGGGCAGTCTCCCACAGGGGCGGATTCATAGGTGAATCGACGCAAGCGTGAACCCTGGAGGGGTCCACTGATGGACGAACCGACGTGAATACGACCGGGACGACCAGGTGGTGGGCTTGAACCTCAGGGAGGCTTCCTACGTACCCTGTTTAGAAGACAGGGATCAAAGTCCACGTAGTTCATTCTGTCAGGACTTACGCACTTGAGGCAGCCCGAATGCAGCAAAACTCAGTTGGAAGGGACTTGGACCGAAAGTAGGAGACACCTCGATCCCAGTCACACCCTCTACTGGCTTCGGCGGTGGGGAGGCGCAATGGAGATACACATGTGCAGCCTCCCACGAGAAACTAGGGGTTTGTAATACCCTGCCCCCGTAGGGAAAAGCCACTCCCATTAAATCGTCCCAAAAGCGGGACAATCCCGACATCCCTGCAGAGACGAACGGGTGGGGGCCACGTCCAAACCGGGGGAGACCCTGCGTGCAGAGCACGAGATCGGATGATGCGGACGGTTTAGCGTCTTGCCAGACGAAGTACAGTTTAACGTCGTGTGTTGAGGACGAAGCGGACGGTTTAACGTCTTGCCGGACGAAGTACAGTTTAACGTCGTGTGTTGAGGACGAAACACTTGGCAGTTTAACGTCTTGCAGCGCGGACGATGGGGGTTAGGCAGTTTAACGTCGTGCAGCCTGGACGTATGTGCAGTTTAACGTCATGCTGGACGTGGTGCAGTTTAGCGTCATGCAGGACGAATGCTGAACAGTTTAACGTCTTGTAGCTCGGATGTAGTGCAGTTTAGCGTCATGCTGGACGAATGCTGAACAGTTTAACGTCTTGTAGCTCGGACGTAGTGCAGTTTAGCGTCATGCTGGACGATAAAGCCGCCGGTAGGTCTGTGTCACTTCGCGCGAGCCTGGGGGGGGGGGGGGGGGGGCGCACGGAAAGACGACGCACAGTGCGAGCACCTGCGATGAAGACCATCGGGCGCCACGCAGGCGGGTACCCAAAGGGGGTCAAGGGAGGCGACCCTGGCGGATTGCGCGCAAAAGAGGAGCTTTGCGCGCAAAACCGCGGGTCGGTGCGCAAAATGGCGGGCTGGCGCGCAATTGGGCCAGCGCTTCGCGCGCGAATGATTGGGATTGCACGCACCGGGCTTCGGGTAGCACGCGGGGGCAACGGCTCATTCTCTAACGAATGGCCACTTTGAAGATGGGGGGTGCGCGCAATCGGGTTGGATTGCGCGCACCCGGGGGCAATTGCGCGCAAGAGGCTTCTTTTGCGCGCAAAGGCCTTAGGGTTTGAAATTTATTCAAAGTAAATGAGCCAAGGGGATTGCGCGTGAAGGCGGACCCCAAGGCTCTATTGCGCGAAAGAAAGGAGGTTACCTGAAGATCGGCATTGCGCGCGGAAGGGGTTGGATTGCGCGAACGAGCGACGCTTCGGATTCTGGCAACCTTCAAAACGTCGGGGGTCGCCTTATATTTATAGGCAACCCCGGGCGCAGAATCCGGTCTCGGGCGCGCAATTCGCTTCGCGGGCGCGGAATCAGGACCCAGCGCGCAAAGGCGCCGCGCAGGCCGCGGGCGCGCAAAATAGCGCGCCGAACCGGCGCATTGCGCGCATCCCGGGAGGGTTGCGCGCCGCGACTCAGCTTTGCGCGCGAGCTTCTGAAATTTCGCGCAAGTCCTCCGGGCCCTCCGGAACGTGCCTCTGACTCCAAATATCACTTCGCTTTCCGCATCCGGAGCTTCGTTTGGGAACAACGGACTTTTCCGGCGTCTACAAATACTTTCCATTCTATTTATTTCCCCATGTATCTAAGGAGACATTTTCCTGAAGGATAAATTCCATGTGACAGTGGAAACAATCCCCTCTTGGATTTTTCAATACCAAATCTCTTATGTCTCTTATCTATGTATGTACTTTGACTTAGGCTGAGAAAATTCTTGGATCTATCATGATATATCTTGATTATAAATACATATGATTTCTCACCCATGTCCTTAATAGAGAAGCATTTATTCAACCACATCTTAAAAAGTGTATTACTGGTATTTGATTTCCTATAAGTAATATGTCATCGACATATACTATTATGAAAATGAATGCAATCCCACAAAATTATTTTTAGACACAAGGATCACACTCATTCTTTATGAAACCACATTATATTATAGATTCATCAAAAATGAATGTTCCATATCCTAAATACTTGATTTAATCCCTAAATGTACTATTTTTTAATTTATATATATTTTAATCCTTTGTAGTCACAAACCCTTTAAATTGTTTTATATCAATATCTTCTTGATGGTTCCCATTATTTAAGGATTTTTTGAATTCTATTTCTCAAATCTCATAGTCACGATAAGCCTCAATGTCAAGTATAATTCAGATGGATCACAACAATACAACTGGTGAAAATGTCTTATCTCATTTAATTTCTTGATGCTATTTCAATCCATTTACAACTATTCATACCTTATAGGTACTGAATTTTCCATCAATTTCTAGTTTCTTATTGAATACCCACTTGAAACTAATCGGTTTTACATCCATTGTAGGATCTACCAAAATACAGACTTGATTTTGGTAGATTGAATCCATTTTAGAATTGATTGATTATTTTCACAAGGAAACATATGTGCCACTTACTACATCATTTTATGTTATAGGATCATTATTATAAACTAATAATTAGTCACAATCATTGGTTACAAGAAAACCATACCATTCTGGTTCTCTAACCTCTCTTATAATCCCACACATTACTTGTGTCTCTAGAATAGTTTCTTCTTACATGGGGATTTATAGAACATGTTCCTATCAAAAGTCTTTTATACCTTGACTCTCAACTTCATCTAATTCTATCTCCACCCCACTATCACTTTTAGAGATCTTTTCCCTCTAATGGAACATGGAATGTCTTTCCACTATTACTTTTTTTCTAAGGGTTCATATTGGTAATATCCCATTGTTTATTTCAGTTATCCTATAAAGTCACATTCGAAATGTCAAGGTTAATGTTTCTTCCTAAAATAAGCCTTAGAAAATTCTTTCCAAACCAAAAAATGCAATTATGACAACATAGGTTTCTTTCCATTTCATAAATGGAATGGTATACTGAATAACCATCGAGATGTTTTTTTTAAAAAGTTTTTTATTCGTAGAGAACTAATCTTTTGAAAAATGATGGTTTTTGAAAAACTGGAGAAATTTTCTAAATTTTCAAACCTAAACATAAATAGGGAGAAATTTTTTGTTTTAGAGAATTTTGTTTTTGGGATACAGATGAGCAGACTGAGCAGCCCAAAACAAAAAGTATCATATTGTGTAACACTGATCGGTTAAGTTGTTAGAATAATAAAGTTGTTGATCATACACAACATTGGTCTTAGATCCATTAGCATGAAGTTCATGTTTCATTCAACTTAGTGTTGGTTATAAAGTTAGAATGTTGTTGAAGAGTTTGAATGAAGATAGTGATGTTCGGAGATAGAATGTTTTAAACTTTTTAACCTTCAGTCAGGCGATGATTTTCTAGTTTTTAATTATTAAATATCATAAATTATATATAATAATTGTGATACAATACTTATGATGAAAAGGGGGAGAATAGGTGAAACCATACATATTGTGTTTTGGTTGAAATGAAACATGTATTAGAAAGTAATTAAAGTCATAATAATTTTCTATGTAAGTCATAAGGTGCTTTTCCAATATTGATATTATCATAAATCATGAAAACTATCATGATAAATGATTTTGAAGAAATGGAGGAATCATAAAAATTTTCTTAGTTATAGGAATCAATAAAAATTTTTCATCATATCCAGAAGTACTGAGGAAAGGAGTATTTAGAAGTATTAATGAGTTATAGATAGTGAGGTTTGAAGAATTTCAATGTTGCAGAATTCAGTTTCCATCGTAATGAGAATTCCATCGTTATGGGGATTCTATCAGAGTAAAGCTAAGGATGTTCCACCAGACTAACTATGAGGTGGAAATTCAATTAGACTGACTCTAAGGAGGAAATACAACCATAATGACTTTGAGAAGGAAATTCAATCAATATTTCCTTTGAGAAAAAATGTCAATTAGAATAACTCTAAGAAAAAATTCATCGATACCAACTCTGATGAGGAAATTCAATTCATAATGAGATGGGGAAGTTCTGTCATAATGAGTTGATGAAGTTCCATCCTAATGAGCTAAGTAAGTTACATCATAATGAGCTAATGACATTCCATCATACCAAAGAGAATTTAGGAAGTCTGATAATAATAATTACAAATAAGAATCAATAAGATTTCAACAGATTTGTGAAGAGTTTAAGGGGTTAAAATTCAAATTCAAATATGCATAGATCTTGAAGTTTTTGAATTTAAATAAGTAGGAAAAGTTTTCCTGTTTCCTGCCTTTGTCATTCTAGGATTCGAATTAATAGAAGCACAATACATTCATACTTTAAATCTTATTTATGTGATTGGAAAATGTAGAGCACTGTAGAATTCATGTCAAACTAATATTTTTGGACTGAGACCTCATTATAAGGTTAGGCATCTTAATGTTTTGTTTACTGAAGTAAGGAATATCTGACAAAGAATTTTAGAAGAGTTTGAGTAATATATATTGATAATGAGTTCATCATAATGATTCCATTAGACAAAATTCATTGAACTAAGTCTATTGAAACCATCCCCATCGGAATGAGAGAATCATGCCTTGCCGCATTGGACTAAGGATTCCAGATAGAGAATTTGTGGAGATGTTTCAAGAAAGTATTTATTATTTTATTTTGTTTCAATTGTTTGTAATGAAATTTTTAAGGTGACAGGAGTTAGTATAATAATTTCTACTAAGACATAGAAGCTATCTAGCATGAGTTGGCACGAGTTGTATTCACTTATTCATTATAGAGAATTTATATAGACCCACAGGAGTGGCTATGTAAAGGATGTAGGTTATCACACCGAGGAAAAACCTTCTAAATCATACATTATTTACTTGATTTCCTACATTTTCTTTCATGGGTATTTACAAAAAGAAAATAAGTATATAAACTTTAACTGGTTTGAAGAGTTATGTTTTTTAAAAGTATTTTATCTTATAAAAGTGACCAACTAATTCAACCCCCTTCTATTTTGATATTTAAACATTTGAATATTTAATTGGAATCATAGGGAAGGTTCCCTTATTTAATCCTCATCATGGATAATATCAATTCTATTAATAGTAAAAGAATTCCTACATTTTATGGAAAAAATTATTATGGATGAAAAAATTTGATGATTCTCTATCTCCAATATTTTTTCATAGATGTTGTTGATGCTACTATAATTGGTTTTACACCTATTAAGAAAGATTATCCAATGTTGTTTACTAATAAAAGAAATATAGAAGTTGATGGAAAGTCTATAAATTCTATTCTTATGTCCTTATCAGATAATGGTTGTATGAAGGTGATGGGTTTCAAAACTTCAAAGAGTATGTTGGATAAGCTGGAAAGTATATTAAATGGGTATTCTAAAGTGATGGAAGAAAAGATAGAAATTTGGAATAGAAGTAATGAAGACATCAGAATGAGAGATCAAGAATCCATTGTTGAATAATTCATGAGAGTAAATGAAATACTTTGTGTAAGATCCTGAACTTTCTTGAAGATGACTCGAGATTAATTTCAAGTATTTATTTTTTTCTTGTTAGAGAATTCTACGGGTTGGGTTTTACCTTTGGGTGTGTTTGGGAGAAAATTTGATACAATTGAAAGGTAGAAGATAAATTCATGGTTGGGGCATGGTTTTCCCTTACCATGTGCCCCAACCCATCATGCTTCAAGCATCAGAATGAGCCAAACAAGCATTAAGGTATGAGTGTCTATGAGAGTTCCAGGGTTTTTGTTTTTAAATAAAGATTAATTGATAATGTGATAACTATTTACTTTTGAATTGAAATTATGTATTTATACAACTGCATACACAGTCTATTAACTATATATTTTTTATACATCGTTGGTGGTGGCCTAATGAGTTATACTCACACCCTACTCGGGCTGCCTTATTAGTACCCTATTAGACTTTGTGTTTTCTGGATATGTTAAGCGAAAATCTCATTGTTATATGGATGATATGGTATTGAGCATGGATGAGGGAACTAGAAATGATTTGGGACACAATTAGTGGTGTTATTAGTGTATTTATTTTGTGTTTAATTTCAGACACTTGACACGTACATTGGCATGGCATATTTTCATCTTTAGTTTTGATATTGTATTTAAACTTTTATCCATCTCATGATACAAGTTATTTCAGGTTATGATTACATGTTATTTAGTTATTGTTTCTTTTTTATCTAGTGTATTTAATCTGATAAAATGGGGTATAGTCTCCCGATTATCGATATTTCTGACCCTCACTGCTATTCGGTATCCTCTAGCACACGGGGAGGCACACCTGGAGTCATGTGACTGACCGACTCGAGGCACTGATGAGTGGCACTTGGGTAAGGACATTACAGAGTAGTATCATAGTCCATTTTTCTTTTCCTTTTTATTTTGTATTACTATTTGGTAAAGGTAGACATGAAACTAGAAGGAGTCTGGCCTTGGTTATGATATCATGCATGGGAGTAGCTATCCCATTTATGGGGGAGAACCCAAGTACCCATGGTGGGATTATTGTTATTCCAATTTGCTTTTACATTTGAATATTATTTCTACATAGGTGACACACATGTTGTGTGTTGTGATTATTGATGTTAATTTTTTCAAAGTTTGGACACATGGACCATTATGACATAAGAATTGAGTTACATGAATCATTCTAGGAACTTTGGGTTATTGTGGCATGCATCATTTTAGGAACACATATAAAATTGGGTTATGGGTAAGTTATTGAACTTGAACTGTTTTTCCTTTCTTGTGAAATTGAAATGAAAATGGCACCTAACATGAAATTGATAAAGATTGTAGAATTATGTAAGATGATAATAAATGGGTGTCTAAATGATAAACATGAATAATTATAATGTGTTTAACCTTGTTATCTAGGACCAAGGAGTATGATTATTAAGGGTAGTGATAACACCTCATTTTTGACTATGTGGTAGGGTTTGGGGAAATGACTTATTGTGGAATATTGTATTTTACCTTAAACATGTTAATTTTTTAAAAGGTTTCCTAAGGTACCTATTTGTAATGGTGTAGATATTTCTCCATGACGTCGCTAATTAAGAGGATAACATGAGGATATGCCTAGAGATGATCTACCGGTAGTAGGAACTAAGGCACCAATTGTGTTAGGTGAGAAATTCAGGGGGAAGTTCCTATAAAACATTTCCCAATTCATGAAATTCATGGGAAGAGACCAAGGGTGGGTTGTGAAGAGTATGTTTGATCTAAAAATGGAGTTCCAAATTCAACACCCTCATGATTTTATTGGATAGGGTGGACCTGAGAGAGATGATTTATGGCTTGAATCCATCGAGATTATAGGTTACCACTTTGAGCCTCCTGTAGAAAGGATGGTCATGTTGGATGCTTACATGATACAAGGATAAGTGAATCATTGGATGTATGTTCAGGCGTGGACTGTATAGGCTAATGTTATGTTATGGAAGGAACTGTTGGATAAGTTTCTAGAGAACTTATATCCAGAGATACTGATGTAGGAAAGAGAAGCTGAGTACATGTGGTTTACATGGGGGAGTATTTATGAGATAGATTATGTTGGCCACTTTATAAATTTGCAACACTTTTCTCCAAAATTGGCAATGGATGAGATAATTTCAGCGAGACATTTTTAGGATTGGATTAACTGTGAGATTAAGCCCCAAGTTAACCATTTTTAGTTAAAGGAGTTTGCTGAGGTGGTGGATAAGGATCTCATAGATATGGGTAACCTGAAGAGGCTTCCAGTGTAGGAAAGGTGGTTACATTTGGATGATTAGATGGTATGAATTCTAAGAGTAAGAAGCATGGCTTTGAAAACATCAACCAGGGCAGTGGGAGATAGAGTACCTAAAAAGAGGGATCAGTTGCATAGTACCTTAATCGAGTGATCTATCACCAGTGTGGTAGACTAGGAAACTATTGAAGATAGTTACCTCAACCATCAATATAGTTACAGACTTTCAAAAAGATGGGACATCTACAAAAGTTCTACAAGACCCAGCTATAGAAGAGTAGTAAGGGTATAGCTAGTTAGAATCAAAGTGCAGGAATAGGATATTATTCACCATATAAGTCTTACATTGGGAGTTCTACTGGACAAGGTGGTTAAGGTAGTGTTTGTCGAGGTTTAGGGTAATATCACTCATATTAGTAGAGTAGTGCAGCATAGGGTACATAGATTACATCACGGGGAAGTGGGGTAATACCGTTGCATTCTATTCACCCTACACTTGTGGATATCAAGGCTGGACCATCGATAGTGATATGTACTATTTTTATAGTGTTTATGATATCTAGTTCATTATTTGATATCGGTGCCTATCATTCCATTTTTTCTACAAATCTTGTTAATGGTTTGCGCCTTATGATGGAGTTCGTGAGTGGGGTGTTGACGACAAACACACCTCATGGAGTTCGGTCCATATACATTTTTATTGTGTAAGGGGTGTACTCTGAGGTTGAGTAGTATCAATTTCTATGGGATCTTTATATCATAGACATTTCAGGCGTTGAACTAATTATGGATATGGAATGGTTATTACCATATTGTCCCCACATTGATTTTTACCATAAGAGAGTGACCATTACATCTCCTAAGGGTTACAAATATATTCACTGTGGAAAGTGGGATATCGAGGTGTTTCGAGTAGGGCCAATTACTCATCAAATTGGTGAGATCTCAACCTAGGTTTCTAGTTTATTTATGGATGATGGAGGTGTAAATGAGATGTATTTCCACACATAGTGGATAGGTTTTAGGATGTGTTTACTTAATATTTCCCGGGGATTCCACTTGAGAGAGATGTGGAATTTAGCATTGAGCTCATACCAGTGGAAGAGATGATGTCTATTCCACCATATAGAATGGCATCGAGAGATATTCAAGTTCTGAAGACTCGGCTAGAGGACTTAGAGGATAAGGTATTTATTTATCTAAGTATGTCGCCATGGGGTTCACCAATGTTGTTTGAAAAGAAGGCTGATATGATTTTATTCTTATGTGTTGATTACCGAATGTTGAACCAGATGACTATGAAGAACCAATCTCCTCTCCCCCATATCAATGACCTATTTGACCAGTTGAGAGGAGCTTGTGAGTTCTCAAAGATTGAATTAAGATTAGGGTATCCTAAACTGAGAGTTTAGACTTCTGATAAACAAAGTGATGAAATTAGAACCCCATACGGACTATATGATTTCATCATAATATTGCTTGGGTTGACGAACACACCAATAATGTTTATGGAATAAATGAACAAAATCATCAATCAGTACCTAGATCAGTTTGTGGTAGTGTTTGTGGAAGACATCTTGGTGCACTCTAAGACACATGATTATTATGACCAAAATCTTGATATAATCTTAAGTACACTAAGATAGCATTGGATATACATCAACATATCTAAGTACAATTTTTTGGATCGATCAGGTACACTTCTTGGGTAGCATCATCTGCGAGTAATGTGTGTTGGTAAATCTATAGAAGGTTCAGATAGTGGTTTCATGAGAGCATCCCAAGAGCATGTTGATATCCATAGATTTCAAGGATTTTTTGAATATTTTTAGTGGTTCATTCATGACATTTACCGATTGAAGACATTGCTAACGGGCTTGACCAAAAAAGGGATAATATTTTATTTGTCATAAGATTGTGATAATTCTTTCTAGGAGATGATGTAGATTTTGTCATCGGTACCAATATTGATCCTACCTGAGAAAGTTTAGAAGTAAATAGTGTATTATGACACTTCTGGGATTGTAATTGGATTTGTGTTGATTCAAGGAGACCAATTTGTGGTTTATGGTTCTTTGAAGTTGAGGCCCCATAAACCGAACTATCCTATATATGTCCGCAAGTTGGCTATAATGGTGTATGTTTTAATGTGTTGGTGACATTATCTATTGGGAAATTGTTTTACTGTGTATATTGATCATAAGCGATTAATGTACATATTTTCACAGTGAGACTTGAATCTTCGATAAAAAAGATCGGTTGAGTATATGTAGCCATACAATTTTGAGCCAACATATATGCCTGGAATGGGGAACATTGATGATGATGCTTTGAGCAGGAAGACTAAAACTTAGATGGTTCCGGAGTCTAGTGCGGAGTGGAAGATGATGGATTTACTAGATGAGATACACATTGTGGTTTAAGAGAGTTAGGATTAGATGAATCTCGTAATAGTTTCATCAGAGTATGCATTTTTGTGATAGATCTAAGATAAGAAGTATATTGATTTATAATGTTTTACCTTGAGGGAAAACCTTGAAGGTGGGGAGTCACCTTCTGATTGTAGAATAGATGAGGATGATGTCATATATGTTAGGAATCATGTTTTCATACCTCAAAGAATGTGAGACAAGCTGATGTGTGAGCTTCATTCCTTGTAGTGGGTGGTACATCCACGTGTGACCAAAATGCACCGTGAACTACAAAGATAGTTTTGATGGTTGGAAATGAAAAATAAAATAGTAAGGTTTGTGACACAATTCTAAAACTATCAGTAGGTGAAGGCCGAGTATTAATGACCTATAGGTTTACTATAGTCATTGGCCATTATAGAATGGAAGTGGAACTATGTGACCATGGACTTTGTGGTGGCTCTCCCAAGGATTACTTAGAATAAGAATTCTATTTAGGTTATTGTGGATATTCTGAAAAACGTAGTGAATTTCTTGAATATATGGGAGACTTTCTCAGTGGAGCAGTTGGGATATTTTTATGTTTGGGTGATAGTCTGTATGCACGAGGAGCCACAGAATATTGTTTTAAACTGAAACTTGTGTTTTACTTCATGATTATTATAGGGATTGCAGAAGGTGCTTGGTATGTAGGTTTTATTGAGTATGAATTTCCACCCACTGACAGATGTGTGGTCAGAGCATACATTACATGAGCTTGAAGATATTATGTGAGCTTGTGTTCTAAACATCAGTAGTTCTTGGGAGAATCACCTAGAACTAGTGGATTTCACCCATACCAATAATTATCAGGAAATAATATAGATGGAACCATTAAAGGCTCTTTATAGTAGGCCATGAAGACCACCTCTAGTATGGATGGATGTAAGTGAGTCTAAGTTGTTGGGACCGAGTCGCGTGTAGGACACATTAGGGCACATACAGTTGATTCAGAAATATATGGATACGACCCAAAGTAGATAGAAGTCATACGCTGATTGAAATAAATGACACCTTGAGTTTACAGAGGTTGATGATGTATTCATTTGGGTGTTTCCCAGATTCAATCACTATAGAATATAGATACAGGTCAAGTGGGAACCCATTTTTGTTGGACCGTTTGAGGTGGTGGAGAGAATTAAGCTAGTGGCGTACAGATTGGCTCTTCCACAGAGATACAATTCTATGTATGATGTTTTCTAAGTGTCAAAACTAGGTTGGTATCACCCCAAACCTTCTAATGTGATCGATGTGGATGATGTTGAGATTGATATAGATTTTTCATTTGAAGAGCATCTAATATGTGTGTTGAATCGCAGTGAGAAAGTGTTTTAGGGAAAGACCATGCCTATAGTTTGTGTATTGTGGAAACATAGGAATGTGTGGGAGGAGACATGGGAAAGGAAAGAAGATATGTGGGATCATTGTCCTAATCTTTTTGACTCATAATCTTAGAGATTCTTGGGAGTATAGATCAAGGATAAGATGTTATAGGGTGGTGAGATTGTAAGATCTCGAACATTACTGAAGATGACTTGGTCATAATTTTAGGTATTTATTTTTTCTTTGTTTTAGTGTACTTGAGCTGGGTTTTACCTTGAGGTTTGTTTGGGTGAAAATGGAGAAAAATTGAAGGGAGAAGGGTAGTGCATAGTTGGCTCACGATTTTCCCAAATCGTGCGGCCCTGCCCAGCAAAGCATGCAACCTTGGACAGAGTGGAATTACATGGTTGACACAAGGTTTGTCAATTTGTACACCCTATTATGAGAAACTACGAACCCCTATAATAGAGGTTCAGATTTAGGTACGCATTTATGAGAAATTGTGCTCCCCAGCCCTACAAACTATGCATGAATTTTTAAATCACCAAAAAAATATATTTTTAATCACCAAAACCCCCATTTAACTCTTATTTGATCCCCATTTAACCCAAGATAATATTTTATGATTTTTGAGAATCCGTTATGGATTAAAATACTTAACAACCTTTTTAATTTGTTATTTTATGTCGGGGTTGAAGATCTTCACCCCTCCCTGTCAAAGGATCATACCTCACTTGGTTTCCTTTTCCTTATCCTTTATTATCATATTCTAGAAAGGGGGTTTTCTTCCTATTTTGATTGGATATAGACATGTTTTTCTAGATCTAGATCTAGTATTGTAGATCTATATCTTTATTTAAGAGATCTTGATTGATTTGATCTTGATTTAGGGTTTTAAATTTGAATCTAATTCTATATAATTGTGTTGCTCAAATTATGAGGATTTTCATTGGGTGATCGCTCATCAACGAATTGAAGTAGATTGTCTATAATTAAAATCTCAATGTATTTATTTAAATTACATGTATGTAATAGTATAATTTCTATTATACATTTAGAAATTATGTTCTTAATTGAATTAATTAATTTGTTGAATTAATTAATTGAGGAGATCGGAAATTGGGGATTTTAGGAATTATAGATTGAGATACTAAATTGTGGAATTAATTATGAGATATTAAGATTTTTGGATTGAGATATTTAATTGTGGAAATAATTATGATCTATTGAGATTGTTATTGAGATAATTATTTATGGAATTAATTATGTGATTTTTAGTTTGTGGATATTGATTAATTAATTGCATAATTAATTAATGGGATTTACGTACTCAATTAATTTGAAAATTAATTAAGGGGATTTATGTGATAAAATAATTATTTGATTAGTAATAAAATTGATGTTGTTGATTATTTATTGACTTAACTATTAGAATTTATGTGATTAATTAATTTTAGAAATAATTAATGTATTTTATGTGATTAATTATTTTTTGAATTAATTAATGTTATTTATATGATTAGTTAAATGTTGAATTAACTAATATAATTTTTATATTTAACAAATTGTGGAATTAGTTGTGGAATTGATGTGGATAATTAATTTTGGAATTAATTGTGTGTTAAGAATGGTAACATGGTGATTTAGTTGTGAATTAAATAACGGGAACATGGTCATTATAATGTGTAAGGTATGAATGGTAACATGGACATTTAGTTATGAAATATAGAATGGGAACAAGATTATTCTAATGTGTAAGGTATGAATGGTAACATGGTCATTTAGTTGTGAATTAAAGAATAGAAACATAGACATTCTATTGTGTGATGTATGAACGGTAACATGTGAATTAAAATATGAATTAAAAAATGATATCAATGGAAGTATGAGATATGATATTCCTTAGACATACTTTAGGCCCCAACATATTTCAGTGTAGGTATTGAATGATAAAAATGGAATTATAAGATATGATATCCCTCAAACATACTTTAGTCTCTGACAGAGTTGAAGCGGGGATTGAGGTATGAGTGTCTACAGGAACCCAGAGGTTTATATAGTTAAATAAAGATTAATTGGTAATGTGAATACTATTTACTTGTGCATTGTAATTATTTATTTATACAACTACATAAACACGATATTGATTAGATATTGTTTTAGTTTTCATTAGTGGTGGCATACTATAATGCCTTATATTTTCCATGCACTATTTTTTTGGATACTATATAGATTAGTTGTGAGACCAGGCACGTAGATGTTGTGCGACTCTGAGGCCATTGTTCATATGTTTGAAAAATATTAAATAGCATGCATGTAGAGTTTTCATGAAAAATTGTAATAACATTTAAACGGGTAACCTGATCAGAAATATGATGGTACCGTTGAGTTCAGAATGCGAGGTTTACCCTAGGAATGACTTAACATTAGTCGGTATCAGTCATTTTTAGAAAAGTCATCACAGGCGTGGAAATGGAAAAAATAATTTAATAAATTATTTTATATCATTTTTGTTGATGCAGTGACTCATAGACTTTAAATAGACTATTATGGAGAAATACTAGGGTTAGCTGTACAACCCTGGAACCGTTGGAGAGCCATTGGAGACAGCTTTACTGAATCCTCTCAGATGAATGACGATAGGATCTTCGATCAATGATCGATGCAAAAAAGATTCAAAGGATCTCTCCAAAAAAACACAACACAACCCCATTCTTCATTAGTGATCGATTTGAATCATGGTAGGGCATGTATTTTTATTTTATTCTTCCCCATTTTTTATTTATACAATGAACATGAATCAATCAATGAAAATATTGATATGTGGGATGATCATTATGCGGGACTAGATTATTTTATGAGGTTTTGATGGGAGAATATATTTTTAATTTTATTATTCAGATTTTCATTCTAATAATGATGGATCAAGATAAACATGAACATCGATCAACGTTTGTTACTCCAATATGTTCTGGTCATTTTCTCCCCCCATTCATCGTTCGTCACGAGCATTCCCGATCAATCGATCATTGGGCACCCATTTCTTGGTGCAACGATCTGATGTCGCAGATCATTGATTGGAATAGCCTGACAGAGGTGTAATGATGGAGATAAAGCAATTTATATGACAGAGGATATCCAATTTACCATTCTTCATCACACAATAAATAATGAAAAATTGATTCATTTTATGAGTAGATTTGATGGCGTAATGCATTCTTCATCGACAAAAAGGATTGGATGAGTTGGGATCTTCAATATCATGGTGAAACGATCACCAGATCGAAATCTAGAGGCATTGGATTAAATGAGGGAGTAGATATGGGATTATGAAAAATCCTGATCAACACAATGATTAATCTGGATCTATATGTTGTGTGGGGCAACATGAGCTTAGATTAGGGTTTCCATATGAAGATAAATTTCACTTGGAATTTGAACCCTTTAACATAGCATGTGGTATCACCTAGGTCACTCGACATGAACTGAGGAATCACATGGGCTATTTACATGGGAAGATGTTCATAGGCTAAGCTGTGTACTAGTACTTGAGAAGAAATGCATAAGATGGTGACGTGTAATAGCACATGGCGAGATTAAATGGGATACATGCTTGGTGTGTACTACTACATGGACATAGTTTGCTGAGATGAGCCATTTACACGGGCAAGAACCAGGTTCAAGGGACATGGAGTGTGACCCCTACTACACAATTTGTACTCTTTTTTACATTCCTTGGAGCCCCTGTACTCTATATCATGGAAAATTTTTGTTAGGGATTTTACCATTATCGTTTCCATGAGGGTTAGTATGCAATCATTTTTTACTCCCAGGACAACGATCCCTTCAGCAGTAATTCCTAGATATAGTTGTTGGAATCCCTATAAGAGTCCCAGAGTGAGATCCTCTTTTTATATTCAGGTACTAGGTGGGGTTCTTGGTTTCGATGTGACCAACACTACATGGTAGTCAATCCTCTACTTAGCAGGTTAATCTGGATTGATTTGTCGTTATCACCCCATGGCCTTGTTAGTCATCCTCATCAGTGTATTGAATTCTTTTAAAACTATTAGCATGCTCTTTCCCATGAAGAGACCCAATAAGAAGTACGTATTGGGTGGACATCATCAATGCTATCAGATTCAAGAGTGTGTTCTCTCAGGTGAGTGCTTTGTGGAATATTCTATATGGAATTATAGACTAGTATAATATGGTGGGGACTTACCTCTAGAATGTGTGTTGTTTTTGAGTATATCTGGATATTCTTCATATATGTGTTGTAGAAATATACATGTGTAAAGATGACTGTATTTCCTTTGTTTTATGTGACGCACGCCTATCATAGGGCATGTAAAAAGCAATTTAATTTTCATAGTGTAGTATAATGGATGACCAGGTTCGTCTCAATTGAGGAACATTCTCATATGATAACTCACTTAATTTAATTCACATAAACTAATTCCTTTTAATTGTTTTTTTTATTTAGGAAGGTTATAAAATTTTAATTAATGAAAATATTAAACTAAACTGAAATGAAAAAAATTAATTAGTGAATAAAGAACATTGAATTTATGGGTTAGTTTGTGGGTTCTATCATTCTCCTTGTTGGTGTTTAAATAAATATTGATAATTCAATTTTGAGATCTCATTCTTGAATTACAATTATTTTATTAATTGGTGTGAAATCTTTAATGCATTTAGCAATCCTAACTTCCCCTCCTAATTTAATCATGGTTGATGGAACAATGCAGTCATGAGTGTGAAAACTTCAAGACATGGCTCTATTGTATGCCATTTCAACCACTGAATGGCTCAAATCCATCATATTAAGAGATTTTATTCAGTATAAGGGACGGAAAATTTAATAAAATAATAGAAATGAGTTTGATTTTAGTTTCCTGGTGGGCTATCACCACACCCGTGCACGACACTCTTTCTCATTAGAAACATAATAAAACATAAGAATTTTACCATAAAATAAATGAATTTGACACATACCTCCCCAGAGACAAGTATTGAGTAGGTATATCATTTTTAGGGTAAGAGTTAATGGTGTATAGTATGAGAAAAAGAAAATAATAAAATAAGGATAAAATATGCAGAAGAAAGTGGGGTGGTTGGGTGGAAGAAAACACAAAAATAAAAACCATGCATGAATTTATTAAAAATCTAAATTACAATTGATATCTAAAAAAATAAAGAAAATAAAAATATTAATAATATGATAAGGGAAATATTTGTGAACTTCCTCCCTCGGTGGAGACCTCCCCTTGGTTACTTGGAATAAATGTGATGGAAAATGGGATGAGATGAGAGGTGGGAGCTCCCCTCGTTTTATGGGAAGAAATTTTCCTCCTCAAGTTTTCACATTTTTGGAAATATAAATGGATGACTAAGACATTACATCCTTAATAAAAGTTTTTAATAAATTACTTTTTCATTCATCCTCAAAATTTTATATTGATTGGACACTACTAGAGGGATTTATGTATTTTTTATTGACAATGTGTTTTTTTCTAGATGAATTTTCCAGGAAGCTTCCTTCAATGTATAACATCTCTTTGCCACCATAATGGGAGACAAACTATACGATATTTTTTAGGTAGTGCATATATGTGTCCTACATTATATCCATTTCTAATCAACTCCATTGTAGGTGTGTAGCCGGATTTATACATTCGTTATGGAGGTGGGGTCCACATTCTCAGCCAGGAAAAATTCCAAACATCAATGATTTTTTTAGGCCTTTAGATATTCGAATAAGCCTCTAGTATAGAAGAAAAGGTTAAAGGAATTAAAATAAGTATTCTATAAAAATAATCAGTCAATTTGGAATTATATTTTTATATAAATGTCCAAAATACCCATGATGTAAATATATGCCAAAAATCCAGAATTTAATCACATTTCACATTTTAGCTCAAAACTCACCATAAATTCATAATTTATCCCTACATGATCAAATTGATAAATGAGGATGGTTAAAATAATTGAAATTTATATAAAAAATTTGAAAAATATTAGTTTTTTCAGTATATTTTATTTGTTTTGTGGTGTCCTACTAAGTATTGTTATACACACCCATACATGGGGTTTTCCATCATGTGTCATGTATTGTGTAGAAGTTTGATATTTTGATAGAGTCTTAGGAGGACCAGGACCAGAAGGTTCTTAGTGAGACATTAAAAAGTTATCACAAAAGGAGAAAGAACTAATGTAAATCTCATTCAAGTTATAGAATTTAAAAACTCTTGTTATCTAAGTTCCAACGATGAGAATAAGTTATGGTACCAAATAATAGTCCAACTTGGGAAGAAAAGAATGAATTTTTTAAAAAGTTTATTATGTACAAAATTTTCCAAAATTGAAAAGAATAGAGGAAGATTTTTGTGTTACTTGTTAGAAAGGGAAGATGACTAATAAAATTCATAAGAAAGTTGAGATTCCATCCACCGGGCCTCTTTAACTTATTCATTCCAATATATGTGGTTCAATGAGTCATCAATAAAAAATGATATTTATAATTTATCAATTTTAATGGTTATTTCACTCAAATGACAAATATCATGTTTTTGAAACACAACTCAGAGCCTATAGAAATGTTCAGGTTTTTCAAAAAAGAAGTTGATAAAGAGATGGGGGTTTATATAAAGAAATTGAGAATGGATAATGGTATTGAGTTTAATAGAAAGAATTTTAAAAATTATCTTGGAGATCATGGTATTAAACATTAGTATTGTTCTCAATATACCTCACAACAAAATTCAGTATTAGAAAGGAAGAATATAGGTTTGGGGGAAATGAGAAGAATCATGTGAGAAGAATTAAAAAATTCAAAGTTCTACTAGAGTGAATTTGTTTGTATTATTTTACTTTTACCCTTTGATAATAATTCACATATTTTACTTTTACCCTTTGAAAATTGATGGAACTTCTCATTTTATTCATTCAATCTCTTTCATTTATTATTATTAAAGATGCCAAGTCATGATTTAACTCACTTTTGATTCTTTTCTATCATCACTAATGATACAATTCAAGTAGATTTATTCTTATATCATGCGAAACATGATCCTTATCCATAGGCTTGTAAATGAACTTCTTTCTCCACTTTGTAAGGAAAAAACAGACATAAAATCATGAGGACTTGCAATTAAGGTTCTATTGACTTTGAGGTTTACGGTTGATAGGATTTTATGTATAATAATTTAAGGCTCAAGTAGGAGTCTAATATCTAAATTACTATGAATGATATCAAAATTAAACATATAAATAAATTATCCCCTTCAATATAGCAACACCCACTTCCCAAAACTCATATAAAATTTTATGATCAAGTAAGAATAATGAATGATTTGTGCACCCTTTTGAATATTGTTTTTAATTTTTTCTTTTTTTGAAATTTATGATTATATCGAACCTCAAATCCATCACATAACCACATAAGATCATAAGATCATCAGTCTGAAAAATGGTGATTTTTGGTTATCCCAAATCACAACCCATTTTTTTCTCTTTTTGTTGGTCCTTTTTGTCATTTTTGTAATTTATAAATTCGAGTGGGGAAAACAATATATTATATTGAATGATTACACACACATTTAAAATTACCACAATAATACCCCCACACTTCTTCCTTATAATGTATAACATCCCATCCACCATGATTCTCGTTACCCCCACACTTCAACATTAAGATATTATGCAAATACTCAGAGGAGGGTACGAATGGATAAAAATGGATTGAAATATGGATCATTCTTATAATGGTCATTCATGGCCTCTATGGACTAAAAGAAGGATTGATGTAAAGGTGGTATTTTATGGAAAATTATCTTTTTAAAGGATGCATCGATCATTTTAAATCAGTTTTCGCACAGTCATAGAATTGAAAAGTTTCAATACAAGTTCCGGTCGGTTACATGCCCCAAGATCACTCAAAAAATATGCTCAAGAATAATTAGGAAGTACTTGGTCTCGAAATCCTCTTATGAATGGGAAATATAACATTGGTCAATCACTCATGGCATGACTAATAAATCAATTCACATGAACTTCGGAAATTCAAATCATGAAGGATGGTAGGGAAATTTCATTTACATGAATCAATTAATTCCTTAAAATCATGATTTATTACTTAAATATCTATGCTTCATTTAAAAAATTCAATTATTAATTTAAATTATTTAATCATTTCAACATTGAAATCTAAATCATGGAATCTCAGGATTCATAAGAAACTCATGTCTCCTAGATAAGTCGAGTAAAACATGAATTTAAGTGTGGGCATGCAATTTTATCTTTAATGCTCAAAACATGTTGTGGAAAAAAATGTGGAATGTTTAAAAGATAAAACACTAAAATTGAACACACTTTTCCCATGAAACTTGGGCCTTCCCCTTCTCTATCTGGGGCATCCTTCTACCATCATGATCCTACAAATGAAAATTACTCAATTAATAACACTGATCATTTCATTTAAGCTTACAATGGAAAGCGGGAGGGTGTCTCATGCTAAAATATTACAACAAAAAAAATTTACATATAAATTCATAGAAATAATGTAAAGATAAATCTTGGTATTATCCCCCATTTGGGCGCTGAATTTTGAATGCCTCTAAAGGGAAGTACCGACTTTTATCCAAAGTCTGATGGAGGATGATGCTTCTTTGATTGGAACCACCACATGTGGATTTTCTCATCTTGTGATTCATTCTTCTAGGTGAGTAATGATCCATAGATATAGTACACCATATCCCCCCCCACATCACAATGAGGTATAGCTTGCATGGTGGGGTAGGATGAAGTATGAATCATCCTTCTACTAGGTTACTACTTTTGCAACCTCTTCTTCTTTGTCCATTGGTTCCTCAAGGTATTCTTTATCAATAGAATAGTCAATAGGAAAGTCAGAGTGTATTTCTATTTGAATAATATTAAAACATGAAGTATCAAGATCAAAATCTACCCCATCAAAGTAAGAATATTTTATCACGATTTCCTTAGGTCAATCTACTAGAATCTCTTCCTGGACATCCTTCAATAAATATTCAACGTGTCTAGGGGTCTCCAAATGTTCCTCAACATATTCACATCTTGGTTCTTCTTCGTCCTCCAAGGAAAAACTGAGATTGTCAGATTCTATATAATTAAAACCACAAGGAGTTATGTAGAATTCGGATTCAATAAAATTAGAAGGGATAGAGTCAATTAATGGTTCAACTCCCTGAGTTGGTTCATCTTCAATATCTTCCTCAGTGGTAAGCGCCTCTTGGAGTAGACATTGTGAGGATAGAGGCACGTAGTTGGGCTCCTCTATCTTGACTTCAAATTCCACCACTTGGGTGGTTTCTTCTTTCAGTGGTGATGAATCTTATTCTATTTATTATATATGTAGGTCAGGTAGTTCCTCACATTTAATTAATAATTCATCCAAACTTTTTTGATATCCCACTTTTATCTCACCAAGTACGTCTTCCTACCTTGACTCCTCAGGTTATTCAATTTCAAATATAAGTGTTGAAATTTATTCCACCACATTCTCAGGTTATTCCTTTGGCTTTGGTTTTGGTTACTCATTTAATTCATGAACATAATCAAAAGCACTATCAGCTTTTTTGGTTAATTGTTCAATGATTTCTCTAAGTTCATGCACCTAAGCTCTTCTAAAATATTTATCTTATTCTTTTTGTTGTTGCTACACCTGTGAGGAATTTTTCCATGCTTAATATTCTGAATTTGAAAACATCATGGAATTATTTTTTTATTTTTTTAACAAAATGAAATTTAACTAAGATGTGAAAATAAAAAAGGTAAATAAACTAATGATTGTCTCCTTGGGAACAACGTTAGTTTTTATTCACGCCTGTTGCGGGGTGTGGAAAAAAATAAATAAATTTCTCCTAGAGCTGACTTGTACATGTCACATATGAATCATGGATCTTTTTCCTAAAGTGTCAACACAATTCGAATGCATTTGGTCGGTTTTCCGTATGCCAGTTAGGCAAATCGTGCAACAACAGTGATAATATGTTATACTAAAATTATAGACATTGTGCATGATGTGCATCCCCTAGAACAAGGTTTGGGGAAATCATGCACAATTCTTCTAATATATATCCCTATATGGTTGTTAGATACCATGTGGTATGGACATAAATTATTTTACTAACCATGAGGCATAGTGTTTTTTTACTGTGACTGGGGTTCCGAGCTTTGAACAAGCCCCAGAAGCCCCATAAACTATAATAACATCATTAGGCTTCCATATTTGGTCAAAAATAAAGAGTTATACTGAATTTCAAAATATTTAATACCAGAGTGAAAAAACGGGTTAAAAAATAAAGAGTTATTTAGAATTCAAAAATGTAATGGATCAATCTACCCCTGATCAGCATCACTATCATCACTATCATCATCAGCCTCATCCTTTCCACCATATTTCACCTCGTCGTCATCCTCGTCATCATCCCCATTCTCATCCTTGGCCCCATCCTTGCCCTCAGCCCCATCCTCACCCTCGTCCTCATCCTCATCCTCTCCCTCGTCCTCTTCAGCATACTCGTCGTCACCAGGAACTTCATCATCTCAACTGCCAATAGAAATGTCACCTGGTGCATAGGATAATGCACCCATCGACGACATATATGTCTAACAAGCCACACTAGCCTCTGGTGGAAGTGATGAAGATATTGTTTTGATCAGTTTCATAAATTCTTTCTCCCTCATTTGAACCTGTTCTTCAAACTCTATGACCCTTTTTTCAGACTATCTTGCATTCTCCATGACCTGTTCCAAATTGGTGGTAGTATTTTGGATACCTAGAGAGGACCAATACCTCGTCGGAACTACATTCTTACCAGGTCGGCAGCATAATCAACTAGAGTGCTCATCTCCTAAAACCAGATATAAATGATCATATGACCCTAAAGTGTCAGGGACATGGGCATCAAGGGCCTCTAAATCAGCCTGTTAAAAATATAAATAGAGTATTAAAATTCAAAATAGATATTAAACTTTTAAATTAACAAATTAAAACATAAAATCATTTCATGGGTTAGTTCATTAACCGCAGATCCATCTTTTTTCCTTCTACTTGAGAAAAACAATTTTGATCGAGGGAGACGTCCTTCAATATTAAAATTTTTGCTTCTATAATGACATTGAAACAATATATAGTTCAATTATAATCATATATAAAATATTCAATAAATCACATAATTTATGTAGGAAACAATAAAAAGGGAACTTCCTAAAAAATTATAAACAACTATATTGTACCAGCTGCCTCTCATGTTCTTACATAGTAGTGCACCCAAAAGTGTGGAGGTATTGATTTGAATCAATGTTTTTTTTGTTTTTTTCAGAATATTCCTAAATAATGTTTAATAATAAATAAGATAATATTAATGAAAAATATGAAAACTGTCATTTAAATACATCAAATGGGATTAATACCTTAAATTTGGAAGTCACCCAATGGGTAATCATTTGGCGATACTGCTCTATCGAGCAATCATCCAGGATAGGCACTATCTCCAACTCTATGCCCACTCTATCACACCATCCAATATACAGCTCATTCTTATAATCTCTTTAAATATCTTCTAGCTCTTTTAAACATGCTGGTCGTGCACCTTCACCAATAGGGAAGTTAAACCCAAGCTGACACCCAATAGATTAATTCATATAAATACAAAAAAATACTATGTTAAATACAATAGAATTTGTACCCATATTTGTGCCCACATATTATCTGTGACTTTGTGTGGTAAATATATGCAATGGAGAGGGCTGACGAGAATTATGTCAGAGTATTTGGCTAGTGTCACCAAAAAACCCCAACATTCTTTCCCAGATTTATCAATCATTTTTCATTCATCATTGCATTCAAACATCAATTGTGTCTGGTGGTTCCATACCACATACAAGCGAGTAACCCCCTCCCCGCCTCCTATCAATAGATGAATATGTTTTTAAGGAAAAAAAATATTTGTACAAGTTATAATAAAAATAAAATTTGGTATAAAAAATTGTTAGAGTTATATAATTATACCGGTGGTAGTCAGATCACTGTGAATCACTGGATGTGCAGAAGCTGAAGGAATATTTTGTATAGGTGGAGTGTGCCTCAGTGTATGCTCCTCAGCCACATACTGTGTCAGAGCATGACTCGAATAAGGTGGAATATAATAGCATGAAGATAATGAACCAGAAGCAAAAGAAGATGGCACAGACATTTGGCCAACTTGTAGTGTAATCATTAAAGGCCTAAATATCCCATGTGTCCCTAAAGACACAACAATATCATAATGGGAAATAGAATAGACACTTGTGGTAGGTGAATAGTCCAATCGGGTATGACTAGTGGATCGTCTAATTCTCGCACTAGAATCCCTCATACCACCAGCCTGAGTACCAGGATCACCGGATGATCGTCTAACTCTAACACTACCCCCTCCTACCCCCAACCTCTGTACTGGGAGCAATATAAGGCTCCTTGTTGGATATCTCTCGTCTAGGGGGTCGATCATGAAAAAAAGTTTAAAAAAAAGTAAACACATGATATTATAAATTACTAAAATATATATATTTTAAATAAAATACTCACAACATGCATGAGTGGAGGAATGTCCATTTCTGTCATACGACAATTATTTTATGTCATACTTTTCCGCCGCATCTCTTCAATGGGTGTCATTTCCTACAATGAAAACAAATATGGAAGTAACTAGAAACAAATAACTAATGTGTAACCCAAAAAACATAATATAAAAAATCCATTCGGATAAAAAATCATAAAGAAACAGAAGATTTATGGTGGTTTAAAGGTAAGTACTATGTTACCCACTCTGAATGATGTATGTGTATTCATTAAATCATGTCCCAATTGATTTTGGAGAGGGGCCTTCAATAGATATAGGTATGGATTTTATTAGGAACACCTATAAAAAGGATATCCAGGAATTGTGACATCCCAAACCAGGATGCCACTCATTAGTGACCAAAACCTAGATGGCCACATGGCCTCAAGCACATCTACCAAAATTCCAAATGTTATTGACTAATAGTGAGAGCCTTTTCTGTGTCTGGGGGAGACTATTCCCTCAATACCTACATTGCACAATTTTAATATTATCAGTTAAAAGTGGAAGAAAGATAACAAATGGAAAACATTGGAAATGGATAAAAATAACCAAATCAATAATACCAACTAATAACAGAATCATAAATCGAATGATGGTAATGTATGTTATGTATCAAGAAGAAAAACATAGTTACAACTATTAGGAAGTAGTACTATACAAGAGGCTCAATAAATTCTAAAATTCGACATAGCTTCTTGAGCTACAACCCAGTCATCTGGCTCATCGGTGGAAAGAGTGTTTGTCATGTCAATAACTCAAAATCCACAATCATCAATAAAGGTGGATTTCCTCATCATTGAATCAAACCATTGGTAAAGGGAAGAGTTTTACCAATGGTTGCATACAACCATTGGTAAAAGAGGACTTCAAGGCCCCTTTATAGGCATCCCAAATAGAGGCACATGCCTTAGGCTCCATTATGTGTTACAGACATCCCAAATCATTCACTCATGTTCAATAAATCATTATTGGCACCTCTATGGTCATACCTTTCATTAACCAATTAGTTCCTCAACTCAAGCGCACCCCATGGGTGGATAAAGTTTATACTTATACACTAATAGGTGGTTCATATCTTTTAAAAATGTTTAATTTCATAAAGTATAGACAAAAAAATTTATTTTTAAATTTGAGATTAATAATAATGTATGTCAATGATAACAAGATTTATGAATTAATATTTTGATTATTTAATATTGTTATGGATGAATACACATGCCAGCATGGCTAGTGAAAACCACCCCACCATCATAAAAGTGAGTATTGACCAAGAAAGAGACATAATATACAACATACAGTGAGAACCATATATAATTGACCGTAAAGTTATATTAGTTCACTAATCTTAGGAAGCCACTTATCACTCATGACTAACCATGCCACTATAAACAACTTGGAGTGTATGAGTTCTCTCTCTGATCTTAACATCATCGTCACACATTCCTACCACGATGTGAATCATGTGGAATATGGATGATATTAACACAAAATTCACAGTAATACCAATCCTTATAATAAATGAGAATTTATAGATGATATTAAAACAAAATTCATTTTGAATCAAATTTTATTCACTGTCAAACCCCATCACACACACCCAAATCAAACAGAAATCAAAATTCATTTAACTAGTTTTATGAACTGCACTGGAATCCATTTATCCTTAATAGGTGTCTACGATGGAGTGGTAAGAAATTAATTGGATGTAAGTGTATTTGGAGGAAAAGGGGTTTATACAACCTAATACTTCTCTATGGGGTTTTCCAGTTCTTTTTTCAAAAAATGTGGATATAACTCTGATGCTATTTGGGGGTTATCATAATTTGAATCAGCTAATGGTTAAAAACTGATATCCCTTTCCACAAATAGAAGAAATGTTTGCTAAGATTCTAGGATCCCGAGTATTACTGAAAATTGAACTATGGTTAGGAAATCACCAGGTACATATTTGACCCATAGACTTACCTAGTACAACCTTTCATAGTAGGTATGGTATATATGAGTATCTGGTTATGCCAATTAGTCTCACATACAAAATAGTAGTTTTCATGGTGCTGATGAACTGAGTGTTCCATCCTTAATTGTGAAACATCATGTATTGGGCTGGGAGTAGTGCTGATGTTGGGGTATAGAGTTTTGGCATATGAGTCTCAATTTCTAAGGCCACATGAGAGGACATACCCTATGCATGATCTTGATCTAGATGCAGTTTTTCATGCTTTTCATTATTGGAGGCATTATTTATTGGGAGATCAGTTTTCAGTGTATACAGACTACAAAATTCTTCAAGTATAGATTTACTCGGTATTATTTGAATATGAGGAAAAAAAGGTTGGTGGAGTACCTAGAGTCTTTTGACTTCATTCTTGAATACATGACTGGTAATGGTAGTGTAATGTTCGATGCACTGAGCAGGTGGACTCAGATACAGACAGTGCAATAGGAAAGTAGCGAGTGGCAACTTATGGAGTGTTCTCTAAGATCTATATGGAGGTGCACAATAGATAGGGATATACATACCTAACATCCATAGTTGTGACCTATACACTATTGGATAAAGTAAGGATGATGCAGTTATAGAATTCAGAGGGTCTAGTTTTATGGGAGAGTGTGGAAGGTGAGGACCCTCCTCCTAGTTGGACCGTAGGTGTTGATGAGATCTTACATATCCATGGATGTGTTTGGGTTCCAGTGGATATACTAGGGGATATGATGTGGGAGTTTCATGCTTCATCTTGGGCACTACATCCTAGAGTCAGCAAGATGTACCGTGACTTGCATCATCAATACTAATGGCCAAGTATGAAAAGTGAGGTTGCTAGTTTTGTTACGAGGTGTTAAACTTGTCAGCATGTGAAGGAGGATCATCAAATACCAGCCATGATTTTATAGAAGTTACTTATTCCAAAGTGGAAATTAGATGATTTCATAATGGATTTCATGATTGGTTTACTAAGGTTGCCTTGAGGTAACGATGATGTGTGGGTTGTTGTTGACAGGATCAATAAGGATGATCATTTATTACCGATCAAGGATACCTTCGATGTTAATGTTATTAGAAATTTTTATATCCATGAGATAATAAAACATCATGGGTTCTCACACACTATCATTTCAAATAGGGATTCCCACTTTACAACTTGTTTCTTATAGAGTTTTCAGAGGGCACTCGGTACATAGGAGCTTCTGAGTACAGTCCACCACCCTTAGACTGATGTCCAATCAGAGTGTATAACACAACTGCTAGAGAACATGATCAGAGAATGTGTCCTAGATTTTGGGGGATCTTGGGAGAGACACATTCATTTAGATGAGTTCTCCTATAATAAAAACTATCAGGCAATGATACAGATGTAACCTTACGAGGCTTTGTATGGTAGGCTATGCCAATCACCCTTGTGATGGCTAAAGGCAGGTGAGGTAGCATTACTGGGACCTTGTCTCATGAAAGAGAATTCTGAGAAGATCCAGTTGAATCAGAAGCAGATGGTAACTGCACAATCTTGATAGAAATCTTATGTCGATCACTGTATATGACATCTTGAGTTTGAGGTTAGGGGTCATGTCTTTTTATGTGTTTCACTACGGTTGGGACATAGAAGGATCATGATACAGGGTAAGCTTCCACCAATATATGTTGGGACAATCGAGATCCTTGAGAGAGTCAGATCATTAGACTATTAGTATTAGTTACCTCAGAGGTACTTATCCATGCTTGACGTCTTCCACGTATCACAACTATGCCATTATAATTCGGACCCATCTCATGGTTTTCAACCCAAGGAGGTTGAGCTACAATTTGATGCATCCTTCAAGGATCATCTAATTTGTATTGTTGATAGGAGCATGAAGGTTATACAAGGCTAGTCAGTTCCACTAGTATAGGTTGTATGAAAGCAAGACCGTTCACAAGACAATACTTAGGAGTGGGAGGCCGACATACATGCTCAGTGATATGAGTTTTTTCAAATGGATCTTGACTACCCTTGAGAGGAAAATTCGGGGAATAATTCCATTAAGGGGGGAAGATTGTATGATCTTAGGATTTTCTTGAGGTATGAATATTTTACATTATTTTTTTGCTTAGACCCTCACCTGGTCCATGGGATGGTTGTTTTTTTGGGAAATAATAGGCAAGAAGGTTGTGTACCGGTTGCAGGCCAATTACACAATGTGTAATTGGATTACACACTGTGTAATCCGATTTCATAGCATGTAATGGTTTGTCTAGGACCTTTCACGATGTGTAAGGGTTTTACCCCATTAAAGGAAAACTGAGCATTACACACCATGTAATGAAATTACATGTCATGTAATTTCTCGACTATGTTTTTTAAAAATATAGGCAGGGACTCCTATTTTTTGGACAAAAGCCTTTTTTCTCTCTTTTGAATACTAAAAACTTCCTTATCTAGATTTTAAAATCTAGTGCCCATTTGGATTTCATTTCTTTCTCTGCCATTTTTGTTGGAACCACAACGGTATGTTATTGGTTCCTTTTTACCCATTCTTAATTCTCTAGAACGACAGTTGCATTGTTTGGATTTAGGGTTTTATGCCCTAATTTCTTGTTCATTATATGTTCTTTAGATTTATTACCAACCAGGATGAATTAGGACTTGATACTAAATGAGAACTCCACGAATGAGATAAGGTAGGTGGTCTATTCTTTTATTTCGGCTTTTGATGCTTTATAGAGCTATTGACCTTTTTTCTTCCCACGGAACTTTTTAGGGCAGGCCCGATTTTAAAGTGTTAATCTGATATAGATGATGTAGGACCTGTTTGGGACTCCCTTAGGTTCATTGAGACACGTTTGTGGTTTCTGGCCCAGCCCAAGGACACCCATGGGGTGCACCATGCCTTTATTTTGGTTTTTAACATTGATGAACTACCCATGGGGTGTGACCTCGAGTTTTCCTAGTTTAAGGAAGCTCAGTTGTATTTAAATGTGGCCGAATTACATACATATTATATATATTGCTTCATAAACCTAACTTATTATAATATTCCATGCCTAACTTGATTGAATACTTAAATGTAACTTTTCAAATGATGGGGTGTACACATTGGTTATTTTTAGGTTGCTTAAATAGTTTTGTTGGTAATTGTGATTAATGGGTGGGTATACCCATGTGATGTGTTAAATTGAAATTTGTGATAAGGGGGTGGTTATATCTATGTGACATGATTAAATAAAAGTGGAGTAAATGAGTGGGTATACTCATGAGATGTAATGGTTAAAATGAGTGGGTATACTCATTTAATTATTTTGAATGTAATTGTTTATATTAGTGGGTAGACTCATATGGTTTGAAATTGTTAAAGGCATGGAATGATTGATGATTTACATAGATTCCATGAATAGATCTCCATGGATCTGGAATGTGGTAGTGGACACCTTGGCTGATTATGCACCTTTGGTATTTATTCCCTGAGATGCCTTAGGCTTTGCTACCCCTTGGATCCAGCTATATTTCACTCATGTAGGACATGTTGGTACACATGCTCCTAGGATTGAAACCAGTACCTCTGCCATGTCTCCATCGAGATTCTTCTGAGACTCGAAGAGGATTCCTTGGTGTTTAGCACCATAGATCTGGACTTTCGTGATCTACAATTCATTATACGGCATGAATGTGGGATATATGATTATGGCTGTACGACAAGGCCTTGTGTTTTTGATGTAGTTTTTTTATACTATAAAGACGTGTGGACATGATATTTATGGTTATGTAGAAAGGCTGTGTTGCTTGTTTATATTACTTGTAGATGCCTTGTTAGGAGCCACAACATGTTGGAAGGAGCCACAAGAGGCTGTTTAGTATTACTTGTTTTTAGTAGTTATATGCCTTGGGCATTCACACCAACATTACTACCTACTTTCACTTGTTTAGCATATTTCATAGTACTTCTTAGAACTGTATAGATATTTAGTTGGAAACCTACTGGGATGCTTATCTCACATCATATCCGGGCCTCCTTGGGGACCCAAATAGAATATATATTTATAGTTGATTGTAGGTGAAATCTCCCTAAAACTATTTGTTGATCATTGTTTTAGAGCATGGGAGCATTGGACTAAGATGAGGCTTGCGATGCTACGGTGCCACTTTTCGATCAATTTGGATTTGAGACACTTGAATTTTATTATATTTCTATGTGCCTTTTTTGGATATTTTCTAGACACATGTATCATCTGCATCATGGTAAATGAGACACTTCTGACTTGTACCATATTCTTGTCCTACTTGTCTATTTTATCTATTGCTTTCTTATTGTATCTGCTTCCACTATTTAATGTGATTGACTTCTATTGTGATAAATTATGGTAATGGGGGTATAGTCTCCCAAATGACTCACCTAGTCCCGAACCGCTAGACATAATCCTCTGGCATTTGGAAAGATGTTCTTGAGGCCATGTAGCCAACCGGTCTTGGGGCACAGTTGAGTGACATCCGAGTTTGGGATGTTACATTTGTACAATGATTCAATGATTTCATTTCAAAATTCATTGATGTCATATGATGATATAATATGCTATTGTTCATGTACATACTATATCACATCTAGGTGCGAATAAAATCACTTAAAGTGAAAAATAAATTCCTTTGCGTGATAATTCTTGTAGTAAGAAAAATTCATTAAACTAATAAATAATACTATGGGTGAGAAAATTCATAAAGTGGGAAAAAAATTCTAGTGAAAGAAATCCAATTGTTTGACAAGTTAGAGAGATGGTATTTCTTGGTGACTTTTATTGCTTTATAATTGATAATAAAATTATATATGTCACTTTTAGTGTAAGATTCTATCAAACTATGTTATATAGCACTACAAAAAAGAGTGGTCTTAGTGAATGTTTATTAGTGTCAGTTCTAATAATCACATTATTAAATATATTTTAAATATAGTTGTGGTTTCAAAGAAACTGCGGCTAATATTTTTATAAAATAACTAACCCCACCCCCTCCACTCGATGCCCTAACCCCCTCTCTACCTTGGTTGGGCCTCTCCGAGATGTTGGCAACTACCCCTCCCCCTTGGCAATGCCTCTCCTCAATGCCAGCAATCACCCATCCCTCTCAGCCTCGCCTCTCCCCAACACTGGTGACCACCCCCACCTCGATCATGACTCTCCCCATGCTAGTGAATCCCTCCCTCCCCCTACCCCCACCAATCCTTGAGCCCCACCTCTCCCTGACGTTGATTACCACCCCACCCCCTTGACCCTGCCACTTCCCCAACATCGGTGACAACCCCTCTCCCTCGATCGCCCCTCTCCCCAATTCTAGCAACTGCCCCTCACTCTCGATCATGCTTGTCCTTGGAACCTGTGATTACAGCCCCTCTACCCAACCTATCCCCGACACCGGCAATCTCCCCTCCTTGGCCGCACCTCTCCCCAATGTAGGTGACCGCCCCTCACCCTCGACCCCACATCTCCCCGACACTCACCCCGCTTTCTCCAACAACATACCTCTCCCCCTTCCAACACTTATCCCTGACGACTCACACCTCATCCTTGATGGTGACCACCCCTTTCCCTTATCTCACATATGATACTCATGACCCCAACCCCACTTGCTACCTGATGATGACCCCACAATGACCCCCTGCTCTTTTATGGTGATCCCCAACAATGACCCCTCTCCCCCATTTCTCAGAGAGTGCAATCCCCAACCATAAGGGGTAATTTTTTAATATTGTATGATTGGTTTTCTATATCATTATGTAGTATATCATATTGTACAATAAAATGATAAATTTTATCACTTATGAATCCTATACTCATAACTGTCATTAATGCCTATTATAAATGCGTATCATGTATCAATTATATGATGAATGCTTGTTTGTCTGTGGGGTTATAAATAGTCTGTAACTGCATGATTCATTTAACCCTCATGAATTCATGGTGAGTAAGCCTTAGTGAGATTTGGATAATGGATGATTATAGGATAAGAAACCATTGGGTTTGATTGATTATTCCCTAAATTTTTAGTATGCTTCTTCCACATTATCATGAGACATTCTAAGTAAGAACATACTTAGTGTACATGTATGTTCACCATGATTTTATATACTATATTTATAGAATTATAGGATAAATTAAGTGACCAAGCTTAGTGAAGTTAATTGATGTTTACTTTTAATTGAACTTGTTTGATTAACCATTTATATCTTTATATCTGAATATACAGGGAGAAGAGTGAAAATAAAATACCTATGGATAAAAGTTGTATTACATTACCTCAAAACACACCTCGTTATGACAAGAGTTTGAAAAAATATATATTATGTAATCAAAAACTGATCATTGTATTGTAGAATAAAATGTGTATGTCCTGATTGAAAATTCAAGTGATGGTTAAATAGAAATGAAGTATATGATCATTTTATATAGAAACAATTTTCTACTCAATATGTATGCAGGATTTGTCATGGTGAATATATTGTTATGGAAATTCAAAACAAAGATAATCCTATCAATGAAATACAATGTGACCCTCTAGATGGGAATTAAGTTTGATATTTGATAAATAAACATTTGTCTTTCTAGGATATAATGTCCAAGATTTCAATAGATCAAAAAAACCTTCAATTGACCCTGAGAATTTTAATCCTTCTAATAAGTTCAACGACAAAAAAATGAGCTTTATGAATTAGCTGAAGACATGAAACAAGAACTGTATGAAGGGTGTGATAAGTATTCAATGTTTTCTTTCCTACATAAGTTGTATCATATATACTGTCTCTGTGAAATTATTGACAAAGAAATGCACATGATTTTACAGTTTCATCATGATGCATTTAGTGAAGCTATGATCCTTGAATCATTCTATGAGATTAATAAAGTTATAAATAAACAGGGATAATATTATACAAAGATACATGAATTCTTTAATGATTTCATAATTAACTCGGGAGAAGAGTTTGAAATAGATAATTCATAAGATGTAATAAAAGTAGATGAAATTTAATGAACAATAATCAGAGTATAAATCAATACATCCCCAATAAGAAAAAAAATAAGAAAACTCCTTCAACATTTTTTCATTACTTCCTTTGATATGATGCTTGAGAAGATTATTCATGGCATCTAAGACTATATATGAAATTAAGTGACATGATCAAGATAGTAATGATGGCTTGATGAGACATCCAAAATATTCAACATCATAGAAAATGTTTGATTCATTATATCTATATATTTCTTCAAATCTTAAGAATTCATGTTTGGGATTGGATTCACATGGTTTTAACCCATTCTGTACTTTAGGTACTAGTTATAGTATTTGGCCAGTTGTTTTGATCCCTTATAATCTACCTCCTTATATGTGTATGAATAAATATTATTTCTTTATTTCATTGATTATTTCTTGAAATAAAATTCCTAGAAATGGAATTGATGCATTCCTTCATCCTCTAATCAAATAATTGTGAGAATTATGAGATGATGGAATGGAAACATATGACGCTTCAATTAGAAAACCATTAAATTTACTTGCTAGTTTAATATAGAAAATTACAAATATTCTTGGATTAGAAAATTTATCTGATTTGAACACTCAAACCAGTTTGTATTGTCTAGTTTGTAATTTTGTTCATCAACGATTACCTCATAAAAGCAAATGATTCTTTATGTGTCATCATTTTTTTCTTTATTTCTTCCCATAAATATAGGTTTAACAAGACACAATTCAATGAAACATTAAACTAGGTAATCCACTAAAAGTGTTATTAGGTTCAGAAATAATGGGACAATTAATGAGTGTCAGTGAATAATTTGGGAAATATAATCATTTTAAAGAAGGTAAAAGGGTAAAAGATACAAAATTTGAAGAATCTTGAACAAAAAAATAAAGGGTATATTTTTTAAAATTCTTCATTAGGAGTTTAAATTAATATGTTATAATCTTGACATAATGAATATTGAGAAAAAATTCTGTGGCAATGTAATTTTCACATTGCTTAATGAGAAGGGTAATTCAAAGGATCACCTTAATGCTCTTAAGAATTTGGAGTTAATGAATATAAAGCTTGTTTTTTGGAAAAATAATAATGGAAAGTATCCTTCGACTATTTTTACAAATAAAAATCAAGAGAAAGATGCATTCCTTCAAACATTAAAGAATTTACATGTGGAAGATGGATATTCAAGTTATATATCATGGTGCATTGACTCAAAAAATTGAATTTTACATGGATTGAAAAGTCACAACTAATTTATTTTGATGGAATAGTTGTTTTCATTGTCATTTTGGAATATGTTAACTGAAAAATAAACCATTTTACCTTTTTCAAAGAGCTTTGTAGAAAAAATCAAAATCCAATTGAGCTTGATAAACTTCAATAATGAATTGTTTTGACACATTTTTATTTGTAGATGTTATTTTCCCCTTCATTATTCATTGTGATGATTCATTTGATTGTTCATTTAGTTGAAGAAGATAAACATGGTTGAGAAGAATGTTATCAATTGATGTATCCAATTGAGAGGTACAATGATATATTTTATTATTTTCATTAGTGAATTTAATTTTATTAGATTATTGCATTATTTTTTATATGTTTCTTATTTTTTTGATCAGGTACACAGGTCATTTGAAATCATATATGATGAATAAAATTCAACCAAAAGGATCTATTCCTAAAGGTTACATATCCAAAGAGTGATTGACCTTGTATTCAATGTATTTGGAGGGGATTGAGAATATATTCAATCATGTTTAATGTTTTGACGATATCTCCACTAATTATCATTTGGAAAACTAGTTATCAATATTTCCAATTATTGGTTAACCAATTGCAAAGGGGTCAAATTTTACACTGAATGAATTGGTGTTTCTATAAGCACATAGATATATACTACTTAGTAGTCTTATTATAGATCCATTTACTGAAGAATTGTGATGTCAAATTAATATGTGATTAAGGGGTAGATCATGAAATGAGATGGAATTAAAAAAAGACGTTAACAAGGAGATTGTCAAATGGATCACCCATTAGGTAAGTATATACTCATATTAATATTATTGACATGTACTTATTTTACCTATGATAAAACTAAAACATTATATATATTTTTATAGATAATGAATGTTGAAAATCAAGATGAAATATAAAATGATGTTAAGATTTTTTTGGCATGAGGTCCTCTAAGAATTTCTATGATATTTGAAGCCTACAATATTCATGGATTTAGGTTTCATTCAATTTATCAGGAAGAAGACTTAAAAACTCAAAATAGGGGTGTATTTATACTTACAATGGTGGGATATTATGGAAATTTGGATGATGTAATCGAATTAAACTATCATGGTTAGTTTTTGGTTGTCTTATTTAAATGAAAGTGGGATAATATTGATTTGAGTATAATGAATGATTCATTACATTTTAATTCTATCAACTTCTCTCGATTTATCCATACCTATGAGCATGTATAGAATGATCCATTTATCTTGGCTTCCTAAGTGAAGATAGTTTATTATGTGGATGATGAAATACATGAAGGTTAGAGTTTTGTTACACTTAATGTGGAGAGACTTATATGATATGAGTGATACAGATCAATTGGTACTATATGACAGTGAACCTAATCAGCCACAAAACATTGAATAATTTTTTACTGACAATATAGAAATAATTGAACATGAAATAGAGGGTGAAAATGAAGCACTCATCACAATGAAGGTTTATAATAATGAAGATAATGAAGATGAAGATAATTGAATTTATAAAATGGTAATGAAAATATATTAAAATTTCTCATTGATAAGTGGTTTATACATATATACATTGTTCTAGTTTTTCTTTTTTCTTTTTGTAAAAATTTATTAGTTTTAAATTTTCTATTCATTTAATATATTTGATAAAATTGAATATCAATAATGATGAAAACTAATAAATTTCAAAATCCTAGCTAGCTATCATCTCGGAGCACACCACAACTACCGTAAGCTTCAGTGGATCTGAGTGATTCAGTTGTACTTGAGACTACCAGTGAGCCAGCCATTCCCCAAATGTTTTTTTATCCCACCATTCAATTCACCTCCAGCTATAGAGCATTTGGTCTTCCCTTCGTATAGTGTATATTGGAGAGTTACTATTACTGATATATATGTCATTGAAAAAAAACTATATATTTTATTAATTGTTTAATTCATTTTTCAAATGGATAAAAATAAAAATATAAGATATATAAACATGAACATGAAATATGTATGAGACCTGAAGGAATTCAATATTATCATTCCATTTGATGAGTTTGGGATGCATACTGATGATGTCTCTAGAATCTATGGGCAGATTATTAGGCAGCTTATTTGTGATACGATGGGCATTCCCAGTAATTATAAATATTGGTGGCATATTCCTAAAACATGGAGAAATGAGGTTTTTGATACTGAATTAAAGGTAATTTAATTTTATATTCCATGATAACTAATTTAAATCACATGAGTTAAAGTTTGTAATATACTTATACAGTGATATGTTTTTTATTTCTAGATGTTTTTTCACTTGGATGTCCCAGTCTCCATTTCACGCCAATGCACTATGAAAAAATTATTAAAGAAATGGGGAGATTTTAAATGAATATTATGAAATGAGTTTAATGAAATATCTTTGAGATCATTATAGATGTATGAGAAAGTGTGTGAATGAATTTCTTTTGTGAAATGGAATTCGTTTGTTGATATTAACAGAGATGCATCTCATGAAGTAATTGCATAATTTAGAGTATCATAATAAAATAAACAAAATAAAAATATAATTTTTATTAATGTTGCTATTTTTTTAGGAATTATTGAAAATAATAATATGATTTATGAGAAATAATTCATTCTTCATTTCAGTTTGTCTTAGAGTTTTTTAGAAAAATAATAATTTTGGTTTGTATGTTATTCATTATTATTTATATCATTTTATTATAAGCCAAATTTTTTCTGTCTTGTTTATATTTTTTATAAAGGCTAATGAATTATGTTACTCTGTTAGCTATACATACATGTGGTTTAATGTGCATAGAGAATCTGATGTCAGTTTTGTAAATCACCCTACCATAGATGTTAAAGTAAGTATTTTTCATTATCATTTCATGTTATTTCATTACTATAAAATAATAATAATGATAAATATATTATAACAAAAAAATCCTTAAACCTAATTAAATGGGACTAGATACATGGATAAAATGATGCCAATTTAGCACCGTTTGATACATATAGCCAACCCCAATTAATTGGGTTTAAGGCTTATTTGTTGTTATAATTTATTTTTCAATATTATGTTTTTATAGTAATGAAATAATAATACATAGTAATAAAAAATTTATTAATTAGATAATATTATAAAGATCAAATATTTTAAAAAATAATTGTTAATAATTCTGTCTTAAGAGGTTAAAATTTAAGAAATATAGGATGTGAACCCTTCAAAATAATCATCAGTTTCCCAGAACGATGAAGTTCCAATTGTTTTAGGGAAGGAGAATCCCATACATGTATAGGGGATGGGTTCTGGACCTACTCCATCAGTTGTCTTTGGTAGGCAGTCATCATCTGTTACTACTACACCTAGTGGGGGTTTGAGTTGTGCTATTGATAGGGAATCAAAAAGATAAATTGAAAGTTTGAAAGGAAAAGTACAAGAACATGACTCTTATATGAAAACATAGGATCAATGGTGAGAGAAAATGGAAAATAATTTAGTTTTTATATTTCAATGGATTACTTGAACAATACCCAAGGAAATTTCTATCCTTATAGCTTATCCTATAAATGTAAATTCTAAATTTCATAGATCATTCCCACATTTTTAAGGGACACATACAACATCCTTAAATAAAACTAAAATGACACTTTCATATTGAAAACATGCACATCGAACCATATCGACAACATCTTGTGCCGGATTGACGTGTGTTTGATTCCTAAAGATAAAAAATAAATTACATATTGTTATCCTTATGTTTGAAAATAATTTAACCTCATTTTCTCAGTTTTGACACAGTAAATAGTTTGTAATGTTACCAATGCCTTTAAAAACATTTGTGTGTGGGGGGTGGGGGGTCAAAAATAGTAATAAGATTCTATATCAACATAAAATCAGAGGAAACTGATTGTGGATTGATTTTTGAAATGTAGGAATAGATGACACATCATTTTGAGTTATAGTTTACCTGTGATGCTTATAAATGTATTTTTAGTGTCTTAAAAAACCAAAACATTTGTGTAATGGTTCAAACAATAGAAAATGATATCATATTGACATTAAATGATGAGAAAAACACTATTGAATTATTTTTTACATGTACTCATATAAAAAATATCAATTAGACTTGCGGTGAAGTCAAAATGCCTAAGTAAATTGTTTTTAAAGGTACTAAATCCTTTAAAAACGCATGATAGGGGGTCAAAATTAAAAAAATGATGGTGGATTTCCATGAATTTAGAATAAAAGAACCATGGATATTTTTTGAAATGTAGTAACCAACAACATGTTATTCCAAGTTATAGTTTTCCAGGGATTCCTGTAAATGCATTTTTAGTGTTTTAAACTACTAAAACATGTGTATAATATTTCAAACCAAAGAAAAAACCACATATTGAATTGAAATCATAAAAAAACCACCATTGAATTATTTTTGACACATAATCATAGACAAAAAATCATTCTGGCATGCGGTGTGGTTGGAATGACTTAGTAAATAAATTTTAAAGGCATCAAGGCCTTTAAAAATGTGTGTTGGGGTGTCACAACTAGGAAAATTTCATCTTATTTCCTTAAACCCATATAGGAAATTTTTTTATTTGATTTTTGAAATGTTGGACCCGATTATATTTCATTATGTGTTACAAATTTTTTTGGAATGTTAATAAGTGGGTTTTTATTGTTTTAAACCACATAAACATGCATGTAACTATCAAAACAAAAGAAAAAGACCTCAGATTAACATGAAGTCATCAAAAAAACATTTTTTAGTTATTTATGATGTGTATTCATAGATTACACATCAATCTGATATGCATTGTGGTCAAAATGGATGGTAAAATGTTTTTAAAGGTCCCAAATCCTTTAAAAATGTGTGTCAGATTGTCAAAACCAGGAAAACATTGTCAGATTCCCATGAAATTATACAAAAATGACTATAGATTAATTTTTTAAATGTTGAAACTGATTACATGTCATTATGATTTATTGTTTTCCTGTGATTACTGTAAACACATTTTTAGTGTTTTAAAAGAGTAAAACGAGAATATAATGGTAAAAACCATATAAAAATAACATATATTGATGTCAAATAATACTAAATTAACTATTGAGTTATTTTTGACATTTATGCATAGAAAAAACATCAATCTAACATGTGGTGTGGTAGGAATGACATGGTAAATGATTTTTAAATAAATTGAATCCTTAAAAAACATGTATATGTGGGTCAAAACTAGGAAAACATCAGTATATTTCTATGAAATAAAATTAAAACAACCATAGATTTATTTTTGAAATGTTGGAAACAACAGAACATCATTGTGAGTTATTATTTTCCCGGGATGCCAGTAAATGTGTTTTTTGTGTTTTAAAACACTAAAATGTGTGTGTAACATTCAAAAAAAGTGAAAATGACCTCATATTAACGTGAAATCAGGGGAAATATACCAATTAGTTATTTTTGACATGTACTAACTAACAAAAAATCAATATGATGTGCGATGTAGTTGGAATGGCTCAATAAACTATTTTTAAAGGTAACAAAGCCTTTAAAAACATGTGGTGGGGTTACAAAACCAGGAAAAAATCATTCGATTGCCATGAAATCCCAATTCAATAACCATAGGTGGATTTTTTAAATCTATTAATAGATGAGAGGTCATTTTGAGTAACGGTTTTATTAGGATTCCCATAAATTCATTTTTAGTATTCTAAAACACTAAAACATGAAACAGTCAAAGCCATAGGAAAAAACATCAGATTTATATCAAACCATGGGACAACCACCATTGTATTATTTTTGAAGTGTATGCGTAATGTCAATCTAATGTGATGTGTGGTCAGAATGGCTTTGTAAATAGTTTTTAAAGGTACTGAAGCCTTTAAAAACATGTTTCAGGGGGGTCAACACTAGAAAAATGTTGTCATATTTCCATGAAATTGTAGAAAAATTACCATAGATTTATTTTGGAAATGTAGGAACTGACATAACATCATTTTATGTTACAGTTTTCCAGGGATGTCTTTAAATGGATTGTTAGTGTTTTAAAACACATAAATGGGCATGTAATGGTAAAAACCATAAAAAATTAATCCATATTGACATGAAATCATGGGAAAACCACTGTTGCGTTATTTTTGATGTATACACTTTGACAATATGTCAATCCGATAAGTGGTGTGGTCAGAATGTCTTAATAAATAATTTTTTAAAGGTATCAAAGCCTTTAAAAACATGTGATAGAGGGTCAAAACTAGGAAGAAATCATCGAATTACCATGAAATCAAAGTAAAACAACTATATATTTATTTTTTAAATATAAGAACTAACGACACATAATTTCAAGTTATAGTTTCCTAGGATACCGGTAAACATGTTTTTAGTGTTATAAAACACTAAAACATGCATGTAATGGTCAAAACCATAGAAAAAGACCTCAAATTGACATGAAAATTTGGAAAATCTATATTTTAGTTATTTCTGTTGTTTAAACATTGAAAAAAACATAAATATAACGTGTAGTGTTATCAGAATGGATTGGTAAACTGTTTTTAAAGGTATTGAAGCCTTAAAAACAGGCATCTAGGGGTCAAAACCAAGAAAACATCATCTAATTTCTATGAAATCGTAGTAAAATGACCAAATATTTATTTTTTAAATTTATTAATTGATGACACATCATTTTTACTTACGGTTTTCTTATGATTCCTATAGCATGTTTTAAGTGTTTTAAAAAACTAAAATACAAGTGCAATTGTCAAAACCATAGAAAAAGACTACAGATTGATGTGAAATCATGGTAAAACCACCGTTATGTTATTTTGGACATTTAATGGTAGAAAAAATGTCAATCCTTTGAGTTTTGTGATCAAAATGGATCAATAAATAGTTTTTAAATGTATCAAAGCCTTTAAAACTTGTATTGGGGGGGGGGGTGAAATCTAGGTAAACATCATCAGATTACCATAAAATCGGAGGAGAATGACCATATATTTATTTACAATATTTAGGAATCAACGTAATTTCATTTTATGTTAGGATTTTTATAGGATTCCCATAAATAGGTTTTTAGTGTTTTAAAACACATAAACGTATAGGTAAAAAAACCATAGAAAACAACCTGAAATTGATGTTAAATCAAGTGAAAAACACCATTGTGTTATTTTTGATTTTTATGTGTAGAAAACACATCAATTTGACATGCAGTGTGGTCACAGTGGCTCAGTAAACGATTTTTAAAGTTATTAAATCCTTTAAAAGCGTGCATCGTGAGGTTAAGACTTGGAAAAATTCAACAGATTGCAATGAAATTAGAGGATAATGACTATAGAATGGTTTTTGAAATGTATGAATTAACAACACATCATTCAGATTTATGGTTTTCCTCGGATTCCCATAAACATATTTTTAGTGCTTTAAAACACTAAAACATGCGTGTAATTGTAAAAACCATAGAAAAAACCCTCGTATTGACATAAAACCATGGAACAACCACCATTTATTTTGTTTTTAAATATATTATATGATTTTATATCAAATTCTTTAAAAAATATTATGTAAAATTTAATCACATTGCACATCGATTTAAAAATAAATTATTATTTTATATACTTATCCCTTTTTAGTTTCAAGTATTGAATCATATTTTAAATAGGAAAATATATCTTTTAAAATTGTTTTTCATTGTACATTAGATTTTTTATGTTAAAGTATCTTCGATTTGACTAAAAAATAAAAAATTTTATGTGCAACATTATAAATATATTCCATTTCTTTTCTTAAAAGTTATTGTTTTTATTGTAGGTGATAGATGTTAACTGAAGGAAAGAGGATGACCATTCGATTCAAGAAATTATTTATAAGACAGTGGCGTTGGTTCTTAGTTTCTTTGGTATTTTTAACTTTTATCAATGATTCTATTGTAATTCTGATTTATTATGTTTAGTTTTAGTTTTTGTCTTTTTTATGACAATTGATGAGATTATGTGCTATGTTTCAATTGATGAGATGATGTGGAGGTAGAAGGATGAAACATAGGTCATGGGGTCGGAATATATTGTTCATGGGTTGTTGGTCGACATATTTTATATGCATATATTGATAATTGAGGTGTGGGTTGACTGAGGTAATTTGTTGAAAGAGGTTGTGATGACTATGAATGTATATGTATATAACTATGGGAGTATCATGTATGATGTATGTATGATGGATTTATTGTGCATTTATGTTTTTGTTTATTAAATGTCAATGTTTTTATATTTAAAGTTTTTTATTAAATATTTTTAAAAAGTAAAATTTTTTAAAAATATTGAGAGTTGATTTTTAAGAACTCCTGTTAAAAAAAAGAATTTTAATCATAATTAACAGTGGTTAATATTAACTACCAATAAACCTAACATCAACTTACATATTTATCGGTTTTTAGGATCATCTTAGAAATTTTATTTTCATGTTTGTTTTTAAAATTCACCGTTAAACAAAATGAATATCATTTCTAAATTCTCAAAAAAGGAAATCACATAAAAAACCAGCACTAAATGAATCAAACTACTATGAATTGACTAGAGAACATGAAATACAAAGAGATTTTAGTAACCCCTATTATATAATTTATCAAAGGTTTAAACTACTTCCAAAAGAAGAAAAAACCACTACTAAGAATGGTATTTTTGTATTATGGAGTTTTTTTAATGGTTTTTGAAATGCCTTCACCGAAAATGTCAGGTTCGAACCGGAGTGCTAAAAGACCTCATGTATACCTCCCTACACACAAGAGGATTCTGACTAGTAGTGAGGGTCTATGTCAATCAGTGGGGAGACTATACCCATAGTATCATGTTATAATACAAATAATACATAATAATAAAATATAATAGTAACTAGAGTAATTATGTGAAAACTTAAAGATGAGACACATTTCATACAATAATAAATGGGATTCTAAAGTAGAAATCCAAACTAGAGTAATAATAGGCAGATAAATAAATAAATAAAACATCAGGGTCCTCTGGAGTCCATCTCGATATACTACCATCTCCACTCTCATTTGCTCAGCCACCAGCCACATGTCCCTTTTCCTTATCCAAATTCCTAAACATAAAGTCTGAATGTGCATAAATATTATTATGCAAGGTGTGAGTAATAAAATTCTAGTAGGACAACTCTAATTCATATTTAACAAGTGTAAGAATGTTTAACAGGTGTATTCGGTGATAATAATAAATGAAAAATAAATCATAAAATCTAAAATCACATAACGAGTGGTTTTACATTAACCAAGCTACTACAACCCCCGAATGTACTTGCTTCAACTCCATGTTGAATTGAAAGTAAATATATCGAAAGTAATCAAGATATGGCCATGAGACTAGTGATCATACTTCTTTGAATTGTTTCTACATACTACTCGACATCCACTGAGCTCGAACATTGGAATTCCACTCCCACATCTCCTCTTGGATCTATACAAATTGCCTAAGGATCAATAAAAGTGGAACCTTATGATGGTTCTCAGAGTAGTGGAAGCATGTGGTGGTGGGAAATATATTAAAATTTCTTTTAATGTTTATATGATCAAAACCAAGAGTGAGGATCTTGAACCTCAAATTTTTAATTAATTTATTTAATGTCAAAAAAATTGATTACCTTATCTTAGGAATATTTCTTCATTAATGATGTTAGTCATATGAAAAGACTCTTTCAAATTTCCTTTATTGCGCTATAAGGATCCATGAATATAATCCCTCTATCAAAAATCCACACATGTTCCATGGATATCTAATAAATGTTAAACGATCTCTATGTGCTAGTGTGGGGAATAAAATTTCTTGTGCTGTTCATTCTTGATCACTCATTCTTTAATCATGAATAAATATCTCAAACATTTAGTTTTCTTGAGAGGGAGAGAGATAGGGGAGTTAAAAGAAAATTTATTATTTGAAAGAATTATATATTTTCAATTACCTTCACAATAACCATAACAGGCTATTTATTGGTGTAAATTTTAGGTTAAGATATTTTTTTATTGAATTCTAGCACTTAAAATAATACTAAAACATTTAATAAACCACTTTAGATATAATAATAATATTCTTATTACTATTCTATGTTGTTCTCCAACTTGAGCATCGAAAAATATTATCTAACCATATTTTTAATTAATATTATTTATTAGACATGGTCATGGTCTATTCAGACTCTTCTTTTGTTTATTAAACACCTAAATAAATATTTAATTCAAATATTTCATTTTTCAATATATATTTTTGATCAATAAAACATGAATAAAATTATACCTCGGGTTTGAGAATAATATTTATTCAATTAATTAAATTCAAATTCTACTTAATCAGGATCATCAGAAACACTTAGTGTTTGACCATCTAGGATCTATTCTAATTGGAATCAAGAGAGCTTTCCTAAAGTCCATAATTACTATCTAGAAATGAGTCAAGGCACCCAAGAGAAATAACTAAATTTTGAAATGATGAAAACCAAAAATGAACACTCACTATATAATATAATCCTTTTATCATAATATCTCATCAAGCAGGTTGCACATCTATGTCACCAACCTATTTTCTTGGTACATATTTATTTAAATATCTAAAATAAACACATCGTTACACCATGTACATGGAATTTAATGCAATGGTTCTATTTCAATCTAATGGACGAGATATCAGCTTCCATAAATATAGAAGGGATAAATCCGTCTTTAAATTATTCATTAAGGACATACGAGTCATGGTAAGAACAATGAAACCTAACTTACCGGGAATATATGTCTTCAGGGTTTTCATCATAAAATCTAAGTGCATGAGTTATAAAATTCATTAATGATAATTTTAAAGTCTATGTTCCATTAAACATGCTCGCATATAGGAATCTATAATGACACCAAAACATGGGGAATTCCTTCCTGTGATTCTTTCTCATAATCTCCCATATTCATGATTACCAAGCGAAAAATTCATGATACTAAGACTCATCCTCTTATGAGTGATCTCACTTAATAGTATATGAACTATTTGTCCAATCATAGTTCGTTATCTAAGAGAATAACATTCTTTAAGAATATCATCATAATATATCAAGGTTCTCAATATAATAGAGAACTGATATGACCTTATCAATGTGACATATATTCTATGACATTATTACATTAGAGTCATACAAAACAATGGATAATATCTAATAATATTTTTTTATTATTATTCAATATATTGAACATACTTGTAATTAAAGTAGACATAGCTAATCTGAGGACACCAACTCCACGAAACTCCCATGAGGACTAGATACAACTACCTATAACATTCAGTGCAATTGAACTCACATAATAATTATATTTATGGTGAGTCATTATTTTAGTCACGGGGTATGATATTTTTTTTTCATTGGAAATACTACTCACTAAAACCTCACCTCTCTTAAACAAATCCCTCAAGAGATGACACATCCATAATACCAACTTCATCCGTTGATGTGTAATTAGCTCTTTTACGAGAGACACCACTACAATATTATCACAATAGAGTGTAATAGGATATTTACTATTATATACCAATTCATGAACTTGGATGATTTTTTGCAACCATAATTCCTATTTAGCTACCTCATAAGTCACAATATACCTGGACTCTACCGTAAAATCTATGACAAGAGCCTTTTTTGAGCTCTTCCTGCTCACAATACCTCGATTCAAAGTTAATATGTATCTCATTTGTGACTTCATGTCATCTTGATAAGTTTGAAAACTATAATCTTCATATCTTTTGATGACTGGTTCCCCATATCCTCCATCAACTAGGAACATATACTTAGTACACCTCAAATAATTAAAGATACTCTTGACTGCCATCTAATAGAGTTCAGCTCGATCATCTTGATATATTTATACTGCACTTGATGTATAGGAAACATCTATCCTAGTACATATCATAATATACATGAATGACCCAGTCACTGATGCATATGAAATACTTTCCATTCTATTTATTTCCCCATGTATCTGAGGAGACATTTTCCTGGAAGGATGAATGCCATGTGACAGTGGAAACAATCTGCCCATGGATTTTTCAATACCAAATATCTTAACTATATTATCAATGTATATACTTTGACTTAGGCTGAGAAACGTCTTGGATATGTCATGATAGATCTTGATTCAAAATATATATGATGTCTCACCCAAGTCCGTCATAGATAATCATTTATTCAACCAAATATTAAAAAACTGTAAGACTGGAATTTGATTTACTATAAGTAATATGTCATCAACATATACTATTAAGAAAATGAATGCAATCCCACAAAATTATTTGTAGACACAAGGATCACACTCATTATTTATGAAACCACATTCTATTATAGATTCATCAAAAATTAATGTTCCATATCTTAGATACTTGATTTAATCCATAAATGGATAATTTTTCAATTTGTATCTATTTTCATCCTTTGAAGTCACAAAAACTTCAGGTTGTTTTATATCAACATGTTCCTGATGGTTCCCATTAAGTATGGAAGTTTTGACATCCATTTCATAAATCTCATAGTCAGTGTAAGCCTTAATGTCGAGTAAAATTCCGATGGATCTCAACATTACAACTGGTGAAAAGGTTTTATCTCAGTTAATTTCTTGATTATATTTCAATCCATTTACAACTATTCATACCTTATAGGTACTGAAGTTTCCTCCAATGTCTTGTTTCTTATTGAATACCCACTTGAAACAAACGGGTTTTAGATCCATTGTAGGATATACCAATAGACAGACTTGATTTTGGAAGATGGAATCCATTTTAGAATTGATGGATTATTTTCACATGGAAACATCTGTTCTACATAATGCATCTGTTTAGGTTATTGGATCATTTTTATAAACTAGTAATTAGTCACCATCCTTGGTGACAAGAAAACCATAACATTCTACTTCTCTAACCTCTCTTATACTCCCACACATTACTTGTGTCTCTAAAATAGTTTCATCTTACATGGGGATTTATAGAACCTATTCCTATGACAAGTCTTATGTACCTTGAGTCTCAACATCATCTAATTCTATCTCCATCCCACCATCACTTTTAGAGATGTTTTCCCTCTCAAGGAATATGGAATGTCTTTCCACTATTACTTTTTTTTCTAAGGGTTTATATTGGTAATATACTATTGTTTCTTTGAGTTATCCTATAAAGTCACATTCAACACATCAAGGTTAATGTTTGTTCCTAAAATAGGCCTTAAAAGGCTTTTCAAACCAAAAAACGCAATATTGACAACATTGTTTTCTTTCCAATTCATAAATGGTATGGTATATTGAATACCCTTCGTACTGTTTTTTTAAAAAAGATTTGTATTTGTAGAAAACTAATCATTTTAAAAATAATGGTTTTTGAAAAACAGGTGAATGTTTCTAAATTTTCAAAACTAACCATAAATAAGTAGAAAAGTTTTGTTTTAGAGAAAGTTGTTTTATGGATACATATGATCAGACTGAGCAGCACCAAATACAATGTATCTAACTGTATAACACAGATTGGATAAGTTGTTAGAATAACAAAGTTGTTGATTAGACAAATCATTAGTCTTAGATCCATTAGCATGAAGTTCAAGATTTATTTGACTCTGTGTTGGTTTTAAAGTTAGAATATTGTTGAAGAGATATAATGAAGATAGTGATGTCAGGAGTTAGAAAGTTTTAAACTTTATAACCTTCAGTCAGATGATGATTTTCTAGTTTTTAATTTTCAAATATCATAAATTGTCTATAACATTTGTGATATAATACTTATGAAGAAAAGGGGGAGACTAGGTGAAACCATTCATATTGTGTTTTGGTTGAAATGAAACATGGTTTTGAATGTAATAGAAGTCATAATAATTTCCAATGTAAGTGAGAAGGTGCTTTTGCAATCATGAAGTTATCGTAAATCATGAAAAATCTCATGATAAACACATTTGATGAAATGGAGGAATCATTAAGATTTTATTAGTTATATGAATCAAGAAAAAGTTTGCATCGGATCCAGAAGTACTGGGCCCAGATGTTTTTAGAAGTATGAAAGAGTTATATCTAGTGAGGTTTGAAGAATTTCAAAGTTGCAGAATGCAGTTTCCATCGTAATGAGAATTCCATTGTTATAAGGATTCTATCAGACTAAAGCTAAGGATGTTCCATCAGAATGAGATGAGGAAGTTCCATCATAATGATTTGAGGATGATCCATCCTAATGAGCGAAGTAAGTTACATCACAATGAGCTAATGAATTTCCATCATACCAAAGAAAATTTAGGAAGTCTGATAATAATAATTACAAATAAGACTCAATAAGATTTCAACTGATTTTTAAAGTGTTTAAGTGGTAAAAATTCAAATTCAAACATAAATAGATCATGAATTTTTTGAATTTAATTATGTTGGAAATGTTTTCTAGTTTCCTGCCTTTTCCTTTCTGGGATTCCTATTAATATAATCACAATACATTCGTACTTTAAATCTTTTTTATGTTATTGGAAAAGGTGGAGCACTATAGAATTCATCTCAAAGTTATCTATTTTGTTCCGAGACCTCATTATAAGGTTGGAAATCTTAATGTTTTTTTTACCGGACTAAGGAATATATGACTGAGAATTTGAGAAGAGTTTGAGTAATATATATTGAGAATTATTTCATCGTAATGTTTCCATTAAACTAAATTCATTGGACTACGTCCATCGAACCCATACCCATCGGAATGAGAGAATCAGGCCTTGCCACATCAGACTGAGGATTCCAGATAGATAATTTGTGGAGAAGTTCCAAGAAATTATTTATTATATTATTTTGGCTAAAGTTTTTGTAATAAAATATGTAAGGTTATTGGAGTTAGTATAATAATTTCTAATGAGACATAGATGCTATCTAGTGGGAGTTGCAACGAGTTGTATTCACATATTCATTATAAAGATTTTATATAGACCCACAGGCGTGGCCATTTAAAGGATGTAGGTTCTCACACAGAGGAAAAACCTTTTAAATCATACGTGGTTTACTTGATTTCCTATATTTTCATGCATGGGAATTTACTAAAATAAAATAAGGATATAAACATTATCAGGTTACAAGGGTTATGTTTTTTAAAAGTATTGTTAATTATAAAAGTGACCAACCCATTCAACCCTATTTTAAGTTGTTATTTAATCCTTTCAAACATTAATTGGTATCATAGGTAAGGTTACCTTATTTAATCCTTATCATGGATAATATCAATTCTATAAATAGTAGGGTAATTCCTACATTTGATGGAAAAAAAATTTATGGATGGAAAAATTAGATGATTCTTTATCTCCTATATTTTGGCCTTGATGTTTTTTATGCTACTACAATTGGTTTTACACCTATTATGAAAGATTCCACTTTTTTTTTTACTAATAAAATAAATATAGAAGTTGATGGACATGCTATAAATTCTATTCTTATGTCCTTATCAGAAAATGGTTAATTAAGGGTGATGGGTTTCAAAACATCAAAGAGTATGTGGGATAAGCTGGAAAGTAAATTCAATGGGAATACTAATGTGAAGGAAGAAAATATAGAAATTTTGAATAGTATGTATGAATACATAATAATTAGAGATGAATAATCCATTGATGAATACTTCATGAGAGTAAATGAAATTGTTTGTGTAAGATCCTGGCCTATCTTGAAGAGGACTCGAGATTAATTTCAGGTATTTATTTTTTTGTTGTTTGAGAATACTTGGTTTGGGTTTTACCTTGGGGTGTGTTTGGGAGAAAATTTGAGAAAATTGGAAGGGAGAAGAGAAATTCATGGTTGGTGCATGGTTTTCCCTAACCATGTTCCCTAACCCATCAAACTGTGCAACTCTGGACAAAGGAATTTCACGGTTAGCGCACGATTTTTAAAACCATACGCCCTCATATGAGAAACTGTGAACCCCCATAATAGAGGCACATGGTTAGGCTCACAGTTTGGGTAAACCATGCACCCCTTCCCAACCAACCATGCATGACCTATTAAATGACACAAAAATTATATTTTTAATCACTCAAACCCCAATTTTAACTTCTATTCGACCCCTATTCGACCCTAGATGATATTTCATGCTTTTGGAGCCTCTTAGATGGATTAAAAGTCTTCATGACCTCTATTATTTGTGATTCAATGACTATATCAAATATATGCATCCTTTTTAGTAAGAGGATCTCATCTCCCATGGTTTCTCATTCCTTCTCCTTTCTTCTCCTATTTTAGATAGGGTTAGTTATTCTTATTTTGATTGGATATATACCTTGTTTTTTGATCTAGATATATTATGGTAGATATATATATATATATATATTTAAGAGATCTTTATTTGTTCAATATTTATTTAGGGTTTTAGATTTAGATCTTGTTCTATGTCGTTGTGCTGCTCAAATTTTGGGGATTTCTATTGGACGACCGCTTGTCAACGAATAGAGTTAGTTTATCTATAATCAAAATCCCAAAGAAGTTATTTAAATTATGTATATGTTATTTTATAATTTCTATTAGATTCTTGGAAATTGGTTTCTTCACTAAATTAATTAATTTAGTGCATTTATTAATTAACGAAATGTGAAATTGGGGATTTTGGAAATTATAGATTGAGATAATTAATTATAGAATTAATTGTGAGATATTGAGATTTGAGGATTGAAATATTTTATTTTCTGATTAATTATGATATATTGATCTTGTGATTGAGATAATTAATTGTGGAATTAATTATAGAATTTTGAGTTTGTGGATATTGATTAATTAAATGAAGAATTAATTAATGTGATTGATGTACTCAATAAATTGAGGAATTAATTAAGGGTATTTATGTGATAAATAATAGTTTAATTAGTAATGAAATTTGTGGGGTTAGTTAATTGTTTAATTGACTAAAATAATTTATGTTATTAATTAATTTTAGAATTAATTAATTTACATGATGTGGAAAATTAATTTTTGAATTAATTAATGTTATTTATGTGATTAGTTAATTATTGAATTAAATAATGGAATATTTGTGTTAAAAAAGTTGTTGAATTTGTAATGGAATTTATTTGGATGTTTAACTCTTGAATTAATTATGTGTTATGAATTCTAACATGGAAATTTAGTTTAGAATTAAAAAATGGAAACATGATCATTCTAATGTTTATGTTATGAATGGTAACATGGTTATTTTGTTGTGAAATTAAGAATGGGAACATGATCATTATAATGTGTAAGGTATGAATGGTAACATGGTCATTTAACTATGAATCAAATAATGGGAACATGGTCATTCTATTGTGTGATGTATGAATGGTAACATGGGAATTCAAGTATGAATTAAATAATGGTATAAAAGACATTATGAGATAAGATATTCATCGTACATACTTCAGGACCCGGTATGAGACAAAGTAGGCATTGAATGATAAAAATGTAATTATGAGATATGAAATCCATTAGACATACTTTAGGATTCAGAATGAGCCAAAGCAAGCATTAAGGTACGACTGTCTATGAGTGCTCGTGGGTTTATGTTGTTAAATAAAGATTAATTGATATTGTGATTAAAATTTACTTATGAATTGTAATTATGTATTTATACAGCTGCATAAACTTTCTATTTACTATATATTGTTTTATACAACATTGGTGGTTTCCTACTGAGCTTTACTCAAACCCTACTCGGGATGCCTTTTTGGTACCCAAATTGGATTTGTGTTTTCCAGATACCTTAAGGGAAAAATATCATTGTTATGTTGATGATATGGGATAGAGCATGGATGAGGGAACTAGAAATGATTCGGGACCCAATTAGGGGTATCATTAGTGTATTTTTTTTGTTTAATTTTAGACACATGACACCTACATTGGAGTGGCATATTTTCTTCTTTAGTTTTGATATTGTATTTCCGCTTTTAGCCATCTTGTGATACAGGTTGTTTCAGGTTATGATTACATGTTATTTGGTTATTGTCTCTTATTTTCTTATAGTGTATTTAATCTGGTAAAAGGGGGTATAGTCTCTCCATTATCGACATTGTAGACCCCCACTTCTATTTGGTATCATCTAGCATACGGGAAGGCACACCCGGGGTCATGTGACTGACCGACTCGAGGCACCGATGTGTGGCACCTGGGTTAGGACATTACAAAGTGGTATCAGGGTCCATTTTTCATTTCTTTTTTATTTTATATTACTATTTGGTAACGGTATACATGAAACTAGAAAGATTCGGGCCTTGGTTATGATATCATACGTGGGAGTAACTAACCCATGTACGGGGGAGAACCCAAGTACCCAGGGTGGGATTGTAGTTATTCCTATTTTCTGTTACAGATGAATATTATTTCAACTTGGGTCACACACTTGTTGTGTGTTGTGATTATTGATGTTAATTTTTTTTTGAGTTTTGACTCGTGTACCAGTATGGCACATTATATGAGTTACATGAATCATTCTAGGAACTTAGGGTTATTGTGACACGCATCATTTTAGGCACACATAGAAAAAATGGGTTACGGGTAAGTTATTGAACTTGAACTGTTTTTCCTTGCTTGTGAAATTGAAATGAAAATGGAACCTAACATGAAATTTAGAAAGATTGTAGAATGATGTATGATGAGAATAAATGGGTGTCTAAATGAGAAACTTGAATAATTATAATGATTTTACCCTTTTTATCTAGGACCAAGGAGTAAGATTATTAAGGGTAGTGATAACACCTCAGTTTTGACTATGTGGTAGGGTTTGGGGAAATGACTAGTTGTGCAATATTGTATTTTTTTCATAAATGTATTAATTTTGTAAAAGGTTTCCTAAGGTACCTATTTGTAATGGTATAGATATTTCTCTATGTCGGTGCTTATTAAGAGGATAACATGAGGATATGTCTAGAGATGATCTACTAGTAGTAAGAACTAAGTCACCAATTGTGTTAGGTGAGGAATTCAGGGAGCAGCTCCAAGAGAACATTTACCACATCATGAAATTCATGGGAAGAGACCCAGGTTGGGTTGTGAATAGTATGATTAATCTAAAAATAGAGTTACAAATTCAACACCCTTCTACTTTTATTGGAGAGGGTGGACATGAGAGAGATGATTTCTAGGTTCAGTCCCTCGAGACTATAATTGACCACTTTGAGACTCCTTTAGAGGGGATGGTCATGTTGGTTGCTTACATGATATGAGGATCAGTAAATCACTGGTGGTATGTTTACGAGTGGACTGTATAGGTTAATGGTATGTTATGGAAGCAACTGTGGGATAAATTTCTAGAGAACTTCTATCCATTGATACTGAGGTAGGAGAGAGTATCTGAGTTCATGAGGTTGAATTGGGGGAGTATTTATGTGATAAAATATGTTGGAAAATTTACACATTCGCAACACTTTTCTCCAACATTGGCAGTGGATGAGATAACTAAATGAAGTCATTTTTAAGATGAGATTAAATGTGAGATTAAGTCCCAAGTTAACCATTTTTAGTTAAAGGAGTTTGCTGAGGTGGTGGATAAGAATCTCATAGATATGGGTAACCTGAAGTGGATTCCAGTGTAGAAAAGGTTGTTCCATTTAGACGATTTGAAGGTACGAATTCTAAGAGTAGGAAGCATTGCTATGAAATCATCATCCAAGGTAGTGGGAAACAGAGTACCAAAAAAGACAGATCATTTTCATAGGACCATAATCGAGTGATCTATTACCAGTGTAGTAGATTAAGAAATATTTGAATATAGTTACCTCAAACACCAATATAGATACAGTCTTGAAGAAATATGGGACATCTATAAAAGTTCTATATGACCCAGTGATAGATGGGTAGTAAGGGTATAACTAGTCAGAATCAGAGTGTAGGAAGAGGATATTCTGCACCATATCAGTCTTGAATCTAGAGTTCTACTGGAAAAGGTTTTAAAGGTAGTGTATGTGGAGCTTCAGGGTATGAGCGCTCATGTTAGTAGAGTAGTGCAGCATAGAGGACTTAGACTGCGTCATGGGGAAGTGGGTTAAGACAGTTGCATTCTATTCACCCTACAGATGTGGATATCAAGGGTGGACCATTGATAGTGATAGGTACTATTTTTATAGATTATATGATATCTAGTTCCATATTTGATATTGGTGCCTATCATTCCTTTATTTCTACAAAACATGTTAATGGTTTGAGCTTGGTGATGGAGTTCGTGAGTGGGGTGTTGATGACAAAGACACCTCATGGAGTTCGGTCAAGATACATTTTTTTGTGCAAGGGGTGTTCTCTTGAGGTCAAGTAGTATCGATTTCTATGGGATCATTATATCATAGACTTGTAAGGCTTTGAACTAATTATGGGTTTGGACGGGTTATTATCATACTATCCCCACATTTATTTTTACTATAAGAGGGTGACCATTGCATCTCCTAAGGGTTACAAATATATTCACTATGGAAAGTGGGATATTGAGGCATTCTGAGTAGGGCCAATTACTCATCAAATAGGAGAGATGACAACCCAGGTTTCATAGTTTGTTTCTAGATGATGGAGGTGTAAAATGAGATATCTTTCTACAGTTAGTCGATAGGTTTTAGGATGTGTTTACATAATATTTCTCAGGGATTCCACCTGAGAGAGATGTGGTATTTAGCATGGAGCTCATAACCTGGGATGAGATGATTTCTATTCCACCATATAGAATGGCACCGAAAGATATTCAAGATCCCATGAATCAGCTGGAGGAGTTAGACGATAAGGTATTTATTTATCTGAGTATGTCTCCTTGGGGTTCACTAGTGTTGTTTCCAAAGAATGCTGAAAGGAGTTTATGCTTATGTGTTGATTACCGAAAGTTTAACCAGATGATAGTGAATAACTAGTATCTTCTCCCCCGTATCGATGACCTATTTGACCAGTTGAGAGAAGCTTGTCTTCTCAATGATGGAATTGAGATTAGGGTATCATAAACTATGAGTTAGACTTCTGATATACTAATTGATGAATTTAGAAGCAGGTATGGAGTATATGATTTCATCATAATATTTCTTGCGCTGACGAACACACTAGTTATGTTTATGGACTTAATGAAAAAAATCTTTAATCTGTACCTAGATCAGTTTGTGGTAGTGTTTGTAGAAGGCATATTAGTGCACTCAAGACACATGATTATTGTGACCAACATCTTGATATCATCCTAAGTACACTAAGAGAGCATTGGCTATACATCAAGATTTCAATGAACAATTTTTTGGATCGATCATGTACACTTTTTGGGTAGCATCATCTCTGAGGAATGAGTGTTGGTAAATCTAGAGAAGGTTCAGAAAATGGTTTATTGAGAGCATCCCAAGAGCATGTTTTATATCCATAGATTTATAGGATTTTTTTAATATTATTAGAGGTTCATTCAGGAAATTTACCAATTGGAAGCATTACTGACGGGCTCGACCAAAAATGAAATAATGTTTTCTTGGTCATAAGATTGTGATAATTCTTTCTAGGAGTTGAAGAATATATTGGCCTCAGTACCAATATTGATCCTACCTAAGAAAGTTGAGAAGTAAACAGTGTATTGTGACACTTCTAGGATTGTAATTGGAGTTGTGTTGATGCAGGGAGATCAATTTTTGGTTTATGGGTCTTTGAAGTTGAGACCCCATGAACCGAACTATCCTACATATGACCTCAAGTCAGAAATAATGGTTTAGGTTTTAATGTGTTGGGGGAATTATCTATTGGGAAGTTTTTTTACTGTGTATATTGATCACATGATATTAAAGTAAATATTTTCACAGTGAGACTAGAATCTTCGATAACAGATATGGGTTGAGTATATGCAACCATTCAATTTTGAGCCAGCATATATGCCTAGAAAGGGGAACATTTTTTATGATGCTTTGAGCAGGAAGACTCAAACTCAGGTGGTTTATGAGTCTAGTGCTGAGTAGAAGATGCTGGATTTACTTGATGAGATACACATTGTGGTTTAAGAGATTTATGATTAGATGACTCTCGTAATAGTTTCATTAGAGTATACATTTTTGAGATACATCTAAGATAGAATGTATGTGGATTTATAATGTTTTACCTTGAGGGAAAACCATGAAGGTGGGGAGTCGCCTTCTGATTGGAGGATAGATGAGGATGAGGTCATCTATGTTAGGAATCAGGTTGTCATACCTAAAAGAATGTGAGACAAGGTGATGTGTGAGTTTCTTTCCTAGAAGTGGGTGGTACATCCAGGTGTGACCAAAATGCACTGTGAACTACAAAGATAGTTTTTATGGTTGGAAATGAAAAAGAAAATAGTAAGGTTTGTGACACAATGCTACACCTATCAGTAGGTGAAAGTCGAGCATTAATGACATATAAGTTTACTACAGTCATTGTCCACTATAGAATGGATGTGGAACAAAGTGACCATGGATTTTTTGGTGGTTCTACTGATAATGCCTTAGAAGAACAATTCTATTTGGGTTATTGTGGATAGACAGAAAAAGGTAGTGAATTTCTTGAATATATGGGAGACTTTATCAGTGGAGTAGTTGGGATATTTGTATGTTTGGGTGATAGTCTATCTGCACGAGGTGCTACAGAATATTTTTTAAGACTGAAACATGTGTTTTACTTCACAATTATTATAGGTATTTCAGAAGGTGCTTTGTATGTTGGTTTTATTGAGTACAAATTTCCACCCATTGACAGATGGGTGGTCCGAGCATACAATAAAAGTGCTTGAGGATATGTTGTGAGCATGTGTTCTATACATTGGTGGGTCTTGGGAGAATCACCTAGCACTAGTGGAGTTTACCCAAACCAATAGTTATTGGGAAACTATATAGATGGAACCATATGAGGCTCTTTATATTAGGTCATGAAGACCACTTCTAGTCTGGATGGAGGTAAGTGAGTCTAAGTTGTTGGAACCGAGTCTCGTGTAGGACACATTTGAGCATGTACAGTTGATTCAGAAATATATGGATACGACCCAATGTATATAGAATTCATAATATGATAGAAATAAATGACACCTAGAGATTATAGAGGCCGATCATGTATTCATTTGTGTGTTTCCTAGATTCAATCACAATAGAATACAGAAACAGGGCAAGTGGTCACCAATGTTTGTTGGACGGTTTGTGGTGGTGGAGAGAATAAGGCTAGTGGTGTACTGATTGGATCTTCCATAGAGATACAGTGCTATTTTAGATGTTTTATAAGTGTCAAAACTAGGTTTTTATCACCCCAGCCCTTCTAATTTGATTGATATGGTTGATGTTGAGATTGAGATAGATTTTTCCTTTGAAGAGAATCTAATACATGTGCTGAATCGCAGTGAGAAAGTGTTGCGGGGAAAGACCATGCATATAGTTTGTGTATTGTGGAAACTTGGGAATGTGTGGGAGGAGACATGGGAAAGGAAAAAAGATATGGTGGATCATTGTCCTACACTTTTTGACTCAGAATCTTAGAGATTCTTGGGAGTGTAGCTCAAGGATAAGATGTTATAAGGTGGTGTGATTGTAAGATCCCGACCCTTCCTAAAGATGAATTGGTCTTAATTTCAGGTATTTATTTTTTCCTTGTTTTAGTGTACTTGGGTTGGGTTTTACCTTGGGGTGTTCTTTGGTGATAAAATTGATAAATTTGAAGGGAGAAGGGTAGTACATAGATGGCGCATGGTTTTTCCTAATCGTGCGCCCCTGCCCAGCAAACCAAGCAACCTTGGATAGAGAGGAATTACATGGTTGACACATGGTTTTTCAATATTTACACCCTATTATGAGAAACTATGAACCCCCATAATATAGGTTAACATTTAGGTACACATTTAAGAGAAACCGTGCTCCCCTAACAAGATAACCATGCATGAATTTTTAAATCACCAAAAAATTAGATTTTTAATCACCAAAACCCCCCATTTAACTTATATTTGATCCCCATTTAACCTTAGATAATATTACATGATTTTGGAGAATCCTATATGGATTAAAAGCCTTAAAAAACTTTTTAATTTGTTATTTTAAGCCTGAATTTAAGATCATCACCCCTCCCTGTCAGAGGATCTTATATCGCTTGGTTTCCTATTCCTTATCCTTTGTTATCCTATTCTAGAAATGGGGTTTTATTCCTATTTTGATTGGATATAGACATGTTTTTATGGATTTGGATTTAGTATTGTAGATCTATAATTAAATTTAAGAGACATTGAATGATTTCATCTTGATTTAGGGTTTTAAATTTGAATCTCATTCTAAATAATTGTGCTGGATTGAAGATCCATTACCCCTCCCTGTCAGACGGTGCTTAGTGAGACCAGAAAAATTGAGGTGTGTTCCTACAGCTCTCTGAAAGTAGTCCCAATATATAATTTTAGGTTGTAATTTTGTTTTCAAACTCATTGTAGTGGGATTGTATTTTTCCCTAATTACTTTATATTACTACCTTTTATACTCTGGATATGCAATTTAGATGTATGAATGAATGGGTTTTCAGTTGTTTTTATATTTCATTATTTTATAGTCTTGGAGATGTGTGTTTCTATATAGGTACTTAAGCTAAGGCCTCTCATTTCAGTGATTCACCTTCTCAGTTCTAGTTACTAACCCCTAGCCTATTTGAGGTGGAATTCGGGAGTCATTGTATGGGCCCCTCTAAGAGGGGGCCTGTGACCTACTGAGTTGTACTCACACCCTACTTGGGCTCCCTGATCGGTAGCAGAATAGTGTTTGTGCTTTATAGAGAGGTTAAGGGAAAATACATTGTGTTAGATCATTGATATGGGATAAATCATGGATGAGGGAACTAGACACAATTCGGGACCTGCTTGGGGGATTTGTCAATGTCTTTATTTTGGGTTTCATTTTAGACACTTGACATGTACATTGGCATTACATTTTTTCATCTTTACTTTTTGACATTTTATTTTCATTTTTGGTCAGCATGTGATACTGGTTCTTTTAGGTTATTATTACATGTTATTAATATATTGTTTATTATTTATTGATGTTTTATTTACTCTAATAAAAGAGGGTAAAGTCTCCCCATGATCAATATATCAGACCCTCACTACTAATCAACATCCTCTAACATATGGGGAGTCATACCTGAGGTCATGTGACTGACCGATTAGAGGCACTGGTTTGTGGAACCTGGTCCGAGATGTTACAGTTTTCAACATTATAAGTTTTGGAGAATTCTTGTAATATTCTATCATTTTAGAGAAAATCATGTGAAACTTTCCAGATAGGTTTGAATATAAAATTTTCCATTTATAAGATATTGCAGATTTATCTCATGATGAATTGCTTAAATTTCTTATTACATATGAAATGAGAAAATATCCAATGTCAAAAAAATATTAAAGATGAAATAGATTTTGAATCAATGAGAAATATGATAATTCAAGTTGTTGTATATGATGATCCTTTCTACTTTGAAGATAAAGAGGATGATAAGTTGAATGAAAAAATCTTTTCTCTTGTATCTAAGAACTATAGTAGAGGAAGATGAAATCATGGTGGTAAACATTCTCTTAAATGTTTTGATTTTGTTGGAATTGGAAACTTTACTATGAATTTACCTAAGAAGAACATTGGTGAGTATTGACAATATTCTGATGAAACACCTTGATGAATGAAGTGAAAGAAAATTTATGAAGAAGAAAATTCATCCAACAAACACAAGAATAAGTCTACGAGAAACAAAATAAATATGATAAGTAATAAAGTTGAATCTTACTCAATTGAATACAATTCTTCAAAATATGAATGTTAAAAAATTATAACCTTTATTTCAAAATTTTAGAAAATAAAAGAGTCCTTAGATAGTGAACAATGTGGTGAAGAATCATATAGAGAGTATCAACTCAAAACATAACTTATATTATGTATTGATAAAAATAGAAATCTCAAGTAAGAAATTAGAGTAATGAATAAATATTGTGAAGAAGTTTCTAATGTAAGAAATTATGTCATCAAGTCTGAGGAAGAATAAATTCAGGACTTCTTAAGTTAAAAACTAATAATCACTAATCATGGAAGGATAGATGAAGATATCAATAAGTAGTTGTAAATAAAGGAAAAAGAAGTCAATATGTTTCAATATAAACTTCTTGATTCTATAAATACCTTGAGAAAGATGAATGAAAACCTTAACAAAGATTTAGTTTTACAATATAAGACTTATAAATTTGTTGAGAAATCTTAAATAAAGAATTAGGTGAATTCCTCACACACCAAAAATAATGTTTCATCCAATTTTTCTAACATTTCAAGTGATAAGAAAATTAATAGGACTATTTTGGTGGATAAAGAAAGTGATAATCCTATCACATATACAAAATTTAAAACTCACTTACATGGAAATATGGTATACACCCAGAGTATGTTAGGGTAGGAAGTATTTATCAACCTCAATTTTTTTTACAGAGAAATATCATACTTGGATAAAAAATTAAGATTTGATGGCTTCAATTGGTTATATAGAATATATGGGCACATTACTTACAATTTTGGTCATATCATATCACTTCCCAAAATTATATTTGAATAGAGTGGAGGAAATTGTGAAATTAGAATGAATAAATTTCCTAACACATAGGAAGTTAGAAAATAAAAATCATAAAAAGTTAGAAACATTCCAAAAAAATCAATTTAAATGTCTTGAATAAGTTTATGGAAGATGTGATTTGGATTTTCATCATGTCTAAAGATGTATGAAACTCTTTTTAGAACATTTTTCTTATGGGATATAAAGAAAATGAAGCTAGGATGAAGAAAGTTAAGGAAGCATTTTTCCTTGAGACTGGCTTGAAAGAAAGTAAAAAGGAACAAACAACGGATACTTGATAGTGGTTTTTCATCATTAATGATAGGTGATTTAAAAATCTTGAAACATGTTGAAAATCATGAAGGAGATACTATTAACTTTGGGAATAATAGTTCGTTAAAAATCATAGGAATCAGAATTACTGATATTAAAGGAGAAAAGTTGAAATCAAAGGAATTTTTATTTATTGATGTGATAAAACATAATTTACGTAGTGTAAGTCAACATTGTAATGATGGAAAAGAATTGATTTTCAAAAAATATTCCTGTGTTATTAGAAGTGTGAAACATTGAAAAGTTATCACAAAAGGAGAAAGAACAGGTGGAAATCTTTTTCATGTTAGAGAATTTAACACCCTTTCCCCTATTTCAAGGTCAGAAACTATTATAATGTTTTGAGTATAGGATGATCATCAAAATTACAAAGTGTATCAGATAGATATAGATTTTAATAAATTGAAGAATAAGTTTACAATGAGAATCCTTTTGGGTTTCTACTTGATAAGGATGAAAACAATGTTTTTAGATTGAAGAAATCATTATATGGGAAAAAACAAGATCCCCATTCATGGTATTTTAAGATTGAAAATTGATTGAGAATGATGATTTTTTCAAAAGGAAAATTTGACAGACACTTATATATGAAAGTTTTTGACTTTGGAACTCTAATTGTAATTTTTCATGTGGATAATATAATTTATTCTGGGGATGAAGAAAATTTTTGTAAATAATTTTATGAGAAAATGAAAAAGAATTTTGAAATATAAATGTTGAGAGAATTAACTTTCATCTGTGTCTTACAAGTTCAATATAAGGAAAAATAAATTTTGTTATCTTAAGAAAAGTATGCAAGGGAATTGTTACAAAAATTTGGAATTGTAGAATATAAAAAAGTTTCTACTCCTATCTCAATTAGGATGAAGATGATTAAAGATGAGTCCAGAAAAAGTGTGAATTAGAAAGACTTTTGGATGATGATATGAAGTATACATTACCTTATAACCTCAAGCCTAATTTTGTTTATGCTATAAATTTGTGTTCTAGGTATCAATGTAATTTTAAAGAGTCAAATATGTTGGTAGAAGGATAATTATGAGATATGTCAAAGGAAAAAATTCACAAGGATTATTATAAAAATTAAATTATGAGATGAAGTTTCATGCTTATACTAATATTAATTGGGAAAGAGATTGTAATGATAGAAAATCAACCACAGGAGAAACATTTTTCTTGGGTGAATGTTCTGTAAATTTTTATAATAGAAAACAATGTTTAGAAACCTTGAAAAAAGTGGAATTAGAATATGTTGTGACTATTCAAGTATGTACTCAGATATTGTGGATGAATGTTCAATTAGAAGATTTGAATATAATGGTTTCTAAACTATTGAAGACACATTATGACAATCAGATTGCAATTATTCTTTCTAAAAATCATGTCCATCATTCAATATCAAAACACATAAATATAAAGTTTCACTTTATAAAAGGGAAAGTTGCTTCTAGAGATGTTTTGTGGGAATATATCTCAACGAAGTATCAAATTATTGATATCTTCACAATGAAACTTCCAAAATAATGGTTTGATGAGTTGAGGTTGAAAATTTATGTTCATCCTCCTATAATAAATTCCTAAAACTCATATGTAAGTTAATTACCAGGCTTTGGATTATATTAGAAAAGGGTGAGAAAAGGTAACAACTTTGTACTATGTAAGAAGTTTTTAATTATCTTTATTTTATGAATATGAAGTTTTTTTTATCAGATAATAGGGGAGAGGAAAATAAAATTTATAGAAAAATAAAAGTGAGAAAATATAATAGTTTAGGGATTTTATCTTAGCATGGCCATACAATTTTCTTCTCACCAAGGGATGTATTTTTTTTCAAAAAAATACCTTATCATTTAGTTTTGTGTCTAAAAAATCTTTTACTAAATGATGTGTTTTGGTAAAATTTAAAAAACTTGAGTTGTTTACAAAATTTGAATTGTGAAAATTTTTTGACAGTTAAAAATGTTATTAATGAGTGTTGATAAAAAATCCAAATGGGTAGATTGAAGAACCTTTGTGATGTTTATTAAATAAAATTTTGTATTTGTTGATAACAAATATTTTATAAAATAATGTTTTTAAAAAACAAGTGAATGTTTTTGAATGTTCTAACCCAAACATAAAATGGAGAAATGTTTTGTTTTAGAGAAATTTGTTTTATAGACACAGATGATTGAACTGAGAAACACTAGATGAAAAGTATCAAACTAATAACCACCTATCATAGAATTCATCAAAATGTTAGAGTTTTTTGTCAAACACACAATCAGTGTCTGGTCCATTTACATGATGTTCAAGTTTCATTGGACGCAATTTTTTTAGAAAGTTTGAATGTTGCTGAAGAGGTTGAATGAAAAAGGTGATGTCAGGAGTTATAAATTTCTTAAACTTTATAACCTTCAGTCAAATATTTCTTTTCTTGTTTTTAATTCTCAAATATCATAAGTTGTCTATAACACTTTTGATGTGTTCCTTATGAAGAAAAGGGGGAGAATAGGTGTAACCAATCATATTTAGTTTTGGTAGGAAATAAAGAAGGTTTTGAAAGTAAGGGAAGTCGTAATACTTTCCTATATAAGTCATATAGTATACTGAAAATATTGATGTTCTCATAAATCAGGATACCTGCAATGGTAAAAGATTTTTAAGAAATAGAGGAATAATAACGATTATATTAATTCTAGGAATCAAGAAAAAAGTTTTCACCAATCAAGAAGTATTGAGCATTGAATTTTTCAGAAGTTTGAATGAGTTATAGTTGATGAGGTTTGAAGTATTTCAAAGTGGTAGATTGGAGTTTCCATTGTAAATAAAATTCCATCATAGTGATAATTCCATAATTATGAGGATTCCATTGGATTGAAGCTAAGGAAGTTCTATGAGGTAGAATCTGAGGAGGAATGTTAATTAAATTGACTCTGAGGAAGAAATTCAATCAAAATAACTCTAAGAATGAAATTCAATCAAGACTAACTCTGAGAAGGAATGTCAATCACACAGAATCTAAAAAAGAAAGTTATTTATACTAACTCTAATGAAAAAATTCAATTTAGAATAAGATGAATAAGTTTCATCATAATGAGACGAGGAAGTTCCATCATAATGAGTTGAGTAATTTCTATTATACTGAATAAATGTTAGGATGTCTGAGAAGAATTATTATAAATAAACCATAAGAATATTTCATAATATTTTCGAAGAGTTTATGTTGTCAAACATGAAATTAAATTATGTATAGATATTAATTTTTCTTAATTTGAGTAAGTGGGAAAAGTTTTTTATTTTCTTAAATTTGTCTTAATGGGATTTTTATAAATAAAAGAAATGTATATCCATAATTTTCAATTTTTTTATGTGAGTGGAAAATGAAGATATCTAAAGAATTCATGTCAAATTTAACTTTCCATATTGAAATCTCATTATATGTTTGGACATATAAAATTTTTGTTTATTGGACTAAGTAATATTGAACTGAGTATTTGAGAAGAGTTTGATTAATGCATATTGGGAATGGATTCATCAGTCTGAGTCCATCAGACTGAATTCATCGGATTGAGTCCATCAGAACCAGCCCTATCAGATGGAGAGAATCAGACCCAACCCCATCATAATGAAGATTTTGAGCTGAGAATTTTTGGTGTAGTTTGAACAAAGTATTTTTCTTTTGTTTTATCTCAATGTTTTGTAAGAAACATTTATAAACTAATAGATGTCAGTATAATCATTACAATTAAGATATATAATGTGTTTAATGGGTTTTGACACAATTTGTATTCACTTATTCATTTTAGTGAATATCTATTGACCCATAGGAGTGTCTATGAAAATTATATAGGTTCTCACACTGAGGTAGAACCTTGTAAATATCATGTTCTTTAGTTTTTTTACTAATATTTCATACATTAGTGTTTACTAAGAGATTATAAGGATATAAAAATTAACAAGTTTCAGGGTATAATATTTTCAAAATTATTGAAACTTATAAAAGTGAACAACTAATTCAACCCCACTTCTGAGTTATTAATTGATCCTTTGGAACTTCATATACTGTTTATCACTTTATTTGAAACTTTTTTTAATATTATTGCTAATTTATTGTAATTAAAATCCCTAAATGAATAATGGAATACTTTCATGAATCATCATTGATCTCACCATGTCCAACAAGATGTGGTTCCTCCTTTCACATACATCATTCCACTAATATGTATAAGGAGGAGTGAGTTAATATAGGATCCCAAACTCCTATAAGTAATCAATGAATTATTTATTGAGATATTTTCCACCATGTTCTAAGAGGATTTTCTTAATCATATTACCAATTTGGTTCCCATATTCATTCTTTTATTTCGTGAATTTATCAAAATAACCTGACTTATACCACATTAAGTAGACATATTCATTTTTACTAAAATCATTGGTAAAATTTATGATGTATGAGAACCCACCCCTTCCTCAATATGAAATAGTCCACACACATATGTATGAACTAATTCAATAATCTCTTTAGACCTTTCACCTTTTCTACTGAATGGGGCTTTATTGATTTTACCGTATAAATAAGTGTGACACATACCAATTGGTTTTAGTTCAAAAGAATCTAAATATCCATTTTGGTATGACTTAGTCGAGTGTTTTTCCTTTACAAGACCAAGCCAATGATGCCATAATTTGGTGTGGCACGAGTTATGTGAAGTAGTTTCATTATCAATTTCCATTACATGGTTTGTGTTGCATGATAAAACATTTGTTATTTAAATTCACCATACAATAACAAATGTTATTTTTATAAAAAAAAGCAACATTAATTTACAAATATTATAATAAATCCATCTATATCTTGTTTAGATATATAAATAATATTTTTTTAAAGGATGAAACATAATAACAAACTTTCAAAACCAATATCATTATAAGATCCCATATTTTTCTAGGTATGTCCCACTCTGAGGTTTTCATTGAACATATTTTTTGGGTTTTCCTTTGTAATTAAGCCTTAGTGACAAAGTCTTATTTGATGACAGTAAGCCTTTTTGGATAAAATAATATTATATTTAGGAATGTATGTCTATTTTAATTAATTAATTCCTAGTATAAATATGTTAAAAGGGATTAATAGGGTTTTTTATGAGTTTAGAATGATCATAGGTGGTTTGGTCACTTTTATAGAAGCTAGTATAAAATCTATTCAATTAAAAATTATATTTTGTGTACATGTTACATGATATGTAACTATTTCTAGATGCATTACATGAAATAGTTTATGATGTGATGTGGTTACATGTGGTGAACCTAATTCAAATCATATAAATGTTGATCAAAATAAATATTAACCAAGGGCAAAAGGTTTTTCCATCATAACTTAAAAATGAGTAAATACATGATATGAAAGGATTACACATCATGTACTCCTCATACCCATTAGTTTTAAGTGTGTCGTGTACTTATGACTCTCATTATTTTTTATTATATCCTCTCCACTCTCGCTCCTAGGGTGAGCTCTATGAAATTTTGAATTGTCTTCCCCCTTCCAGATGTCCCATTTTCACATTCGATCCTCAGTGAGTTTATTTATTATGGTTTCCCTATTATCACCCGTCATTACTTTTCATTGTAGTGTACATATTTTGAACATGGTTTTTGTTTTGGGAGTTGATCTTGTTGTGGGTTAATATAGGTTCTTCATGTTATCTTATGTGACTTCTTCTTTAATGGATTATGTCATTAAAAGAGTTGTGTTAATCACATGTTAAAGGTATTGAGACTAAACATAACCCCATGGTATATTTAATTGTAAATTATATGAAATATTTTGATTATGACCATGTAATGTGCACTATAATTAATCAGTTGATTTGTAGTAAATCATGGATCGGATTCCTTTAGATTCAATGGTTGATGCAACCTGGATTATGGATACCTATTGGGTGAGAAAACATTTGAGTAAAAAGAACATGGCTAATGGTTTAAAGCATAGTGAGTATGAAATGATACCCTAGGTGATTAATTGATATATAATCCCTAGGTAATCTATTATTGATTATTGTTGTGACTCTTGATTGTTTGAGAGGTAAATGGATGTTTATTTGATAGAAAAATCGTAATTTTCATAATTAACCATTGATATTTATGATGTGATATTATGATATCCATAAAATTAGGAATTGTTGAGTTGGTGATGAAATGATTATATATAGGGATATCCTAGTAGTGTTTAAATTATTATATATAGAATCATTATCTGTATGATATATTATTTCCACTATTTCTCTGTTACTCTAATTTTTATTACTATGGTTTAGTTCCACTATGTTTTACCATGGGATATAGTCTCCCCAGTATAAATATCCCTACCTAACTATTAGTCAATAGCCTCTAGCATATGGGGATGCATGCTTGATGTCTAATAACCAAATAATTTTGACCATGTGAGAGAGTACCAGATTAGGGTACATTACAAAGTGGTATTAGAGGATCAACTTGTTATTTTCTGTTGCATTATTTTTTGGAAAAAAGAGAAAAAGAGACTAGGATCTATTGGGACTTGGTAATGAGCTTATTCATTGGAGTAGCTAACCCATGTAAGGGGGAAAATTTGAGTTCCAGGTATGGTATTGTTGTTTATGTTGTTCTCTTGTTATAATTGATGTTATTTCACCTTGGTTAATTTACATGTTGTGTTATGTTATTATTTTGTGATGTTATTGTTTACTGATATTTACACTCATAGACCAGTATGGTGATATATGAATATGTATGCATCAGGATAGGAACATAAAGATATATGTATATATATACATGCATTTTTCATGGCAGGAACATGTTTATTGCATGCGTTATATACTTTCCAATATGAATTGCGAAATAATATATCTATTATATTTGATAAATTGAATGAAATAAACAATTATTTCATAATAAAAAACTTCTAATCCATTGTTAGAGACACCTAGAGTAATGGCTCTCTATTGTCATTGCCTCCTGATATTGACTTTATTTTTAGAAAAATATTATAGGAGTGTGTTTTTCTTGTAGATAAAATTACTCCACATCATCTTTGAGTTGAGTTCTAAGAGAGTGGAAATCAGTTATCTCCTAATGTAGATGAACTGGAGCTTATTGTAGCTCTTGAGGATCAAATGGATGTTCATTATCACAACAACATCATAAGTGTCATGAAATCCATGGAAAAAGAGACTATTTTCATCGTTCCTTTGATGTATGAGTTGATGAGAGAAATTCAGCTACAACATCCAGCTATGTTCACTGGGGAGTGAGGCTCCCAGGTAGCAGAGTTCTAGATTGAGTCAATCTATACAATCTTTAGGCATCTTGAGACATCCAAAGATAGGAGGGAGAATCATGTTGTGTATATGCTCAGTGGACCTACCAAACATTGGTGGGATATTCTAGAGAAGGATGGGAAGGAGGAGTTATCTTGGAAGCAATTCAACATGAATTTATTGAGCAACATCAATCCATAGATGCGGAGGGATGAGAAGGATCATTATTTCATTCATATGACATAGGATAGAAAATCAGTGATGGACTATGTTGAACAGTTGACCAACCTTCAATGCTTTGTGCCATATTTAGCTATTAATGAGATCTATAGGGAGAAACATTTTTAGGATGGTATTCAAAATGAGGTTAGGTCGTAGGTGAATGTTTTTATTCTGTGTATCTTTTTAGATTTGAGGGATCATGAACTCATCACAACAAAGAATCTGAGAGAGGACCCAAGAGGTAGGCAGGCTATTTCCACAGGGTAAACAATGATCACTTATTTTGGTGGAAATAAGTTATTCTATGACAGTTTTTCCAAGTAAATGACAAAAGGACCAGTTAGGGTAGTGGGAATCCATCTTATGATCCTATTCCATTGTAGTGCATCAGTGTATAATTTTAATTTACAAGAAACCTATGTTTTCATACACCACTTTGGAGTGCCATGTTTGTGGAAGGATGGGCCATCTTCATATGTTTTTTTAGAACATGTCTTAGAATAATAGTGATAGGGGAGAAAGATAGGTACTAGAGTCTAGGAAGGACTCAACTACACTTCATCAGATAGGTAGCTAGAGTTCTATAGTATGTTTAGGTTGAGGCGAGAGATGTGGTACCCCATTGTAATGACATAATTTTTATTAGTAAAATCTATTTCCTGAATAAATCTGTGTTGTATTATATTGTATATTATACACATAAAAAATATAGAGAAACCAATAAAAAACTATAATAATAAATATTGTTACATTAATCAGCAATGAAACCAATTAAATTTCCCAACATTACAACTGGACAAAAAGTATAAAATAGAAAATCTAAAATGAGAATATATGGATCAACCTCATCTACTAGAATTATTGGCCCCACTACCAACACTATATAAAAGAAAAAAAATTATAGTAAACCAATAAAAATTATTTAAAATGGAAATATAGAACCTTGATAGAAATTTATTTGAATATTGAATGAAATAATTGGTCGGTATATATATAAGGTAATGTGACTGTTGGAATAGTAATGTGACCATTAGAATAGTAATAACCTGATCATTGGAATAGTAACCTGACCATGGGAAGAGTGATTTTACAAAAAAATAATAAATTATGATATACATAACATTTATCATGATTAATTTAGTTAAATAAAAATATTATAATTCAATAAAATAAATATCATGATTAAAAACCTCAATGAAAATAAAGCATATTTTTAATAAACTGTACTTTAAAGTATTTTGTAAAAATCATTATTTTCCTATTAAAAATTATATTTTACCTATTTTAGATATTTATTTTTACTCTATTCATATCATTTTTGAAATTATCATGTTAAAATATTCTTTGACTGAGTTTTTGGTAATTTTCTGATATACTTCAATTTTTAGGTGAATAGTAAAAATATAGTTTTTCACATAATCGATATATCTTAAGTTACATCATTCATGATATAATAATTACATAATACTTTATAGAAATTTATTTTTGGCCATTATATATTTAATTTCATAAATGAGTCATTAAAATAAAATAAAATTAATTTTCAAACATAAAAATCACTTTCCAAAACCTAAATTCAAAAGTGATTCCTTAAAATATCAATATCATTTTTTCTTCACTTTTGTTTTTAATAAGTTAATGAATTAGAATTATAAAAAATATTTAAAGTCTTAAGGCCATTATATTATATTTATATATAATTTATTTTTTAAAAAATGCACTATTACATGTTTTTCCTTTGATATATTATTTTATTAAATATTTTATTCTAAAAATACCCCTCTCTTAATGTATAAATAATCCCTCTCCCTTCCCTTGGAAACACACTTCTATAAAAAATTCCAATGTACAATATCTTCCCAAATAATCCCTATAAACCCCCTTACATTAATTAGGGACATTTTGGAGCTATCTAACTCTAATCACCATGGGTGTTATAGCATCTTACAAGAGAAGCTACATTGAGGAGAGGGTAAGTCTCTATTAACTTTGCACTTTTTTCTCATTCTCTTTCTTATTTTTACCAATTAATTTAAAAACCGTATACTATAAAACAAATTATTCAATAATTTAAAATTATATTATTTATTTTAACATGATGTAATTGTCAGATTTATGACAAAAACAAGTGCAATACTTCTCTTTCTCTCTCTTTTAACAACGTCCTGGTAAAGGTTGATTAAACACATACGAAGACATTAATAAGACAATTATTATAACCACCTTCATGTATGGATATTATTAATTATATATAATATATAAATAATTAATTACATTTATTATAATCTACTGGAGTTAATCATACTTCTCTATAAATGACTCTGAATGAAAATTGGGAAATCAAAGTGATATAAGAAATATTTAGGAAAATTAGGATATGAAAACAATTCAATTTCATCAATATAAATTAATAAATACAATAAAATGATTATAATTGATATATAATTGTATAAATGTATATAATTAACAAATTTATTAGTTCTTTTAATAAATATAAGTTTATTATTCAAGAGGCGCCAAAGTGACGAAATAAAGAAGGAATTAAGGTAAAGGAATTCTTGAAACCAACTCTTTTTCATTGAGTTATCCATATTTCATGAGATATATGAAATAAATAGTCCTATAAGGTTCCATAAAAATAATTTCATTATTCCTCCCTCTTTTTGTGGGATATACATGTTTTTTATTTGATTTTATGGAAAATACAATGAGTTTCCAAAATAACTCTTCTTTCCAAAACACATCTTTTACTCATCTTGAGTTGTTTATTCTAAACTAATGAATGATGATTCTTATAGAATATATTTTGTTTTTTCATTTTTCATTTTGGAACTCGAAGTTTATTTATGAAATCATAATTTTTGGAATCCTGATGAAACCCATTCCTTTCCATGGGTTATTTCATGAAATATTTGTCACACATTCTATGTGACATGCATGATTATGTAAATATTATGATGTGATGACTAGAAGAAAATTATATATCCCCCCATTGCATTGGGTCATGTGTTTTATCTCATGAGACAATGTTTATTATATGTGAACAAGATGCTTGATTTTTTTTCAGTGATGATGTTATGATTATTCACATATGTTATGTGTTAACATGATGATAACTTTATTCCCAACTATATGTGGCATTTGACCACTATAACATGAAGTTTCATTTTTTTTCATTTCCACATTTGATTAATTTATCACATTTTTGGCTCATGGTATTGATAATGATCTTAGGCTTATGATATGATGATTATGCTCACCCATTTTATATTGATTCAAGTTCCTTCTTTATCCTCTTACAACGCTTTTATTTTACACCTTTCATTGATGTATATCCTTAGGTAATTGCATGTACTAAGGATAATGTGAGATTTTATAAGGATAAAGAAGAAGGATTTAAATAAATTTTTAAGTTTTATTATGTACAAGTTATTTATGAGCCTAATTATTCTAAGACATAAAGCTTTGGATCCTAGATTTGTAACTCTATTATGTTGTTTATCATTAAAATGATGTGATAGTTATGTATGAAAAAATAGGGTCACTATAGTTGGTATCTAATATTGGTTTAGTTAATTTGGGAATTATCATTAGAAAAAAAGAGTAAAAACCATTAGTATAAGTCTATGTATATGTAAAACATCCTTGAAGACTATTTTTAGAAAATTATAGACATATGGATCCCATAAGATTTTCTTTTAGTTTTAATTTCATAAAAGAATAAATTACTCAAGATTTTTTGAGTTATGTTTTGTTGTAACATTTTCTATTCTAGAAAATTGTAGGAACCAGGAGAAACTAGGCCTAAAACCTATGTTCGTGACAATGAAACAATTATCCAAATGAGATCCCCAACTCCATGGGAGGTGGAGTTCAAAACTTTGTGGAAATGATTACCTAGTTGTCTCAAGATATGAATAATAAAATGAACTATGTGGAATGTCCATATGCACCCAAGAAGAATCAATTATCCATTGAGTCCTTAATTAAAAAATGATCATCAAATTTTAGTGGAACTTCCAATCCACTTGATGTGTAATAGTGGGTTAACTCAATAAAGATGATATTTTTTATGATCCATTTCACTAATAAGGAGGTGGTGACACTTGAAATTTATCATTTATATGGAGAAACTATTCAATTGCCGGAATTGATAAAGAACAAAAATCCAAAGGATTAAATGGAAGAGATGGAGTGGGAAGAATTTAAGAAAATATTTCTTACAAATGATTTCCCTTGAACTCTTCAAAGAAAATATTGAAAGATAATTCATATAGTTAAAGAAAAAGGAAGGTGAAGCTGTCACAACTTATGATGAAATCATTATAAGGTTGTAAATGTATTCCGTGGGTTTTTTATCAATAATGATGGAAAAACAGATATGTTCTTTATTGTTTAAAAAATAAACATTTGAAGTGATCTAGAAATATAAGAATTTCAGAGTTTTGAATATGTGGTTAAATGTGATCTTAAAGTAGATATGGAGTTCAAAGAATGGTCCCATGGTTACAGAGATAATAAGGGAAGAATGGGGTTTCAAGATTGTGGGTCAAATGGAAAATTAGGAAATAGGATCCAACTACCATCATGTCAAAAATGTGGGAAGAAGAATCATGTTAATTAACTCAAAGGGATGGGGAAATTTATCAAGTATGGGAGAGAAGGACACTAAGATAATGAATATTGAAGATACATGAAGATGCTGTCCAACATGATAGAGGAAAGGAAGTAACATCCTAATGCACAACCCATGGTTCAATGCTTCAACTATAGGGACCAAGGTTGTTATACAAGAAAGTTCACTAAACCAGATTTCCTTGAGGGAAACCAGTGTCAGCAATCACCAATGTCAAAGGTGAAAGGGAAATCTTATATCATCATTACTACAGAAGTGTAGTGTGAAAATTAATTCATACAATGTATGATTCCTATTCACTAAATAATAGAAAAATTGTTGTTTTATTCTGGTTCTACTTATTCATTTATATCCTAAAAGTTTTCTAGGACTATTTAATTGAAGCCCCGATACCTTTATGTAGATATATCCATAAAAAACACAGTGGTGTAATAATTACAACCCAAGTGTTGGACTCTTCTCCTATAATCTTATTTGGGATGTTTCTTCTTGCAAATCTTATTATATTTCCCTTGTTGAAATTTGATGCTATATAGGACATGTATTGGGTTTCATTATATATAGAAGATATCAAATATAGGAAGAAATCTATTTTTATATTCTAAACCATCCCATGATCTCCTAAAAATGATTGGGAGATCATGAATCTTCTTTGAAAAATCCATCAATCCTGTGGGTGTTGATACCCTGTAGAGAAGCACACCTTGCACAAATGGTTGAGTCAAAGGAAGATATTAACCTGGAGGAAATGTCCATTGTTAGGGAATACATTGATGTTTTTCTCAATGAGTTACTTGGAATACCCTGATCATGAGGTAGAGTTCTCAATAGATCTCATACCCAGAGTCACTCCTATCACAAAATTCCCATATATGATAGCCTTGATTGAAATGGAGGAGTTAAAGAAGTATCTACCAGGGCATTTGAAAAAAATGGTTCATACACCCTAGTATATCACCTAGGGGTACACCAATGCACTTTGCCAAGAAGAATGATAGATCAAAACAGGTGTATATCAGTTACGAAGATATCAACAAGATAACCATAAATAAAAATTATCCTCAACCAAGGATTGATGGTTTTTTCAATCAAATATGATGAGTGAAATACTTCTCAAAGGTGTATCTTTTTTATGTATATCATCAGCTAATGTTTTAGAAGGAAGATATTCAAAAGACTGGTTTCCTTACATGGTATGGGCACTATGAGTTCATAGTAATTCCTTTCAGACTTACTAATTTTCCTACAATTATAATGTATTTGATGAATATATTCTCTAGAGACCACCTCAACAAATTTTTGGTAGTGTTTATCGATTATATTCTCATTTATTCCAAGATTAAGTAGGAACATGAAGAGAATATAATTATTGAGTTGTTGATATTAAAGATGGAGAAAAATTATTCTAAGTTCAAAATGTGTGACTTTTGGATGAATGAAGTCACATTATTCAGGAACGTGATCACAAGTGTTGGAATTTAGGTGGAACCTTCAATGAAAAAGGCAATTGAAGAATAACCTAGAACCACTAGTGTCATATAAATCAATAGTTTTAGGGATTATCTGGTTACCATTTAAATTTTGTGAAAAATTTATCATTATTTTTTAAACAACTAACTAATTTACCAAAAAATGGGGTAAATTATTTATGGATGAAAGATTTGAGAAAAGCATTAAGGAGATCAAGAAGAGGATAATCACTGTTCTTGTACTGTAATTTCCCAGTCAAGATAATTGTATCACTGCGAGGGGGAGAGAGTGAATCAATGATATATATTTCTATTATATTTCCATAATTATGTAATAACCTTAAAATAAGAATAAAAATTTCTTTCCCTATTGAAAGCAATTAAAAAACACATCTATAGGAACACATGAATTTATAAGTGTAACTATTCAACAAGAATAGCTACATCATTTCTATGATTTTGAAATGATCTAATACCACACTATCTATTAGAAAATAATCCTTTGTGTGGAAAACAATGAGTAGGATATTCCATTTCACTCATGTAGCTCTATAAAATGAATTCAGTAGGGAATGTGATCCATCTATAACAAATGATGACATACAATGTTTTGTAACAATGCATTATATAGTGATTCTTTATTAACATTAAAAAATGTGTTTTTTAAACATTCTTCACATTCATTCCTAGAAGGTGGTAAGAACTTTTCAAAATTTTGTTAAAAAACTCATTGTGATTTCCCAATACAATTCCCCCATTCCGATTATCCCAGTTTTATTTCTCAATATGAAAAATATATGACTTTTTTAGAATACAGTTGAGAAAATTCTGAACCACTTCTTCTTTAATTCAAAAATCCCAATATGACTTTCCCAGTCTGATGATTCATCCCAACATGATGACCTGTTGAATACAACAAAACAAAATATGGAAACCTCTTCTTCTCTCTAGAGTTATGTCTTCTCTATTCTTTTCAATGAATAGTACATTTGTCAAAAGTACAAAAGTACTTTACCTTTTATACTCACCCAAAAAATGGTTTGGGTTGGATTCCTAAAAAATATCCCACTCGATCAAATTTTCTAAATAAACATGTTTCTTTGAATTTTGGGTTCATATTAACTCCATTGTGTAGAAATAACAAGAAAAATTATGATTGTATCTAACCTTTCAAACAGAGAAAAAGTTTCATCATAATCAACACCTCCAATTTTAGAGTAACCTTGACAAACTAATATTTCCTTGTTTGTTATCACTTCACCTTATTCATTCATTTTGATCTGGGAAACACACTTTGTACCAATAACATTTTTGTTATTTGGATTATGTATGAGTTATTATGAATCATTCTTTTCTATCTGGTCTGACTCTTCATTCATGGACTAAACCCATTCTAGATACTCAAAATCTTATTTCACATGATTCGGCCCAATTTTTTAATATAAATAAGTACGTCTAATAATTTCCTGGGGTTGGAACCAATTTTTAATTTTTACACCATCATTATCAGGTTTCTTTATAACTTCCTTTTCATACATATTCTTTTGAGAAGATTGACTCCCCCTAAACCTATGAATTTCATAACCTTTGGAATAGTAGTAATGTTGTTGGTTGAACCAACAAATTTTTTTATTTTTCCATCACAATAGTAGTATTAACCATAGAAATAATATTTTCCTCTATAGCATCCATAATGACTAGATGAATGGAGTTATGAATATGTTTCTTATCAACCTTTTTATCTGATTTTTTGACCATCATCCTTTCTGTTATCAATTAGAATCTTCTTTTTTAGCTTATTTCTCCTTTTATCCTTATCATAACTAGAAATAATAGAAACATTTACATATTCAAAAAATTTAGAAACATTTTTAGACTCAGGTTTTTCAAAAACTTATGAATTCTCAACTTTGTTAATCATATCCACAAACATAATTTTATAATATTTCTTATATCTAGAAATAATTATATATTTCCTATCAACTTTTGATGGTTAATTTTTTTTCATCCTTATTAGGTTTTTCCTTATGAAATATTTCACTAACTTCATATATTGAATTTTTGGAAAATATAATTTTATTTTCATATTTACAATGTTTTTACTAGACATGTTCTAACTATTGTTTTTATGCCATTAACATCAATTCCAGATGTTCATTACGATTATTTTCTTCTTTAAGATATTTTTTTAAATCACTAATATCTGGTTGCATCTTTTTCTTCTCATCTAAAACAATTTCATGATTTTTTATGAGGAACATTCATCTTCCAACTTCTTGTTTGGTTTTTCAAGACTTCTAATATTTCTAAAATATATTTCAAATATTATTTTAAATGAAATTAAATTTGAGTTTCTTCTTAATCAGAACTGTTGATTCTGAATTCTTCATCATTAATTGTTACACTAAAAGTATTCTCACAACATGATCAGTAAAATTTCTGGATTTATCATTACTATCTTATTATTCTTTATCTTTAGATAAGAAAATACACCTTTTAGATTTTGAGAATTTTTTACCCTTCCCTATGGAATACAATTTTCCTTTCCACCTTATTTCTTGCATGACCTTCTTGGACTTATTTATTTATCATCACCATCTTATTCTTTCATTCTTTGTGGAATTTTTTTTGTAAAGTGCCCAATGATTCTATATTCAAAACATTTCCAGGGAAAATTCCTTTTATATTTACCTTTACCTCTTCTCACATTTTTAGAAAAAAAGGATAAAATATCATCAAGATTTTTACATACCTCATTTTCAGAATCAAAATAACCACCTCCTTCTTCAATAATAATCTTATTTTAATTCTATTTCTTTGTAGTCTTGAACAAAATTTCTCTATCAAATTTTATTTTTATTTTCATATCTTTATATTTTACTATTTTATAATTGATGAGAGTTCTATGAAAATAATCTATAGATAATTTTTTTATGAAATCTATCTTCTAATTAATAAACTTTAGCATCAAACTTATCGTGAATAATTCTTAATATCTTTCCAATAACTATAGAATCCTCAAACTTTTAACTAAGACATATGATAGTGTTGATGATGTTATTTAACCTGGTAAATAAGTCCCTAATATATTCATACCCACCCATTTTCATTTCTTCATACATCAGCCTCTAGATTTGTAATTTTTCTTCTTCACTTTTGTATTGCCTTCATATATGTTTTTCAGCTTATCCCATATACCTTTAGCTATGGAAACACCCTTCACCCTTAAAAATTCACTTTTAGAAAGTGATGACAGTAAATCATTATTGTCCCTTAGATCACTCTCAAGATTATTCTTATCAATAGATTAAGATGAACATTATCATAAATAGGAGGAAATACATCAGTTGTATCTTCAGGAAAATCATATATAATTAACATAAGATGGGGAAACATTATATATTTCCAGATATGATAATTCTTACCATCAAAAACCAGGATTAATTTATTGTTGACACAATTCAAATTATCCATCAACTTCTCTTCCTAACTTCAACAAAGAATAAATGAAGGGAAATTGTCTCTAATACTAATTGTAATTTCCCAGTCAAGATAATGGTATCACTGAGAGTGGGAGGGGTGAATTAGTAACATATTTTTCTTTTATATTTCCTTACTTATTAAAAAAATTTGCTCCTGTTAAATATTTCTTTTCCTATTGAAAATAATTAAATCCCACATTTATAAGAACACAAGAATTTAAAAGGTTTATTATTCAAAAAGAATATATACATCCTTGGTATTGTTTGAAATTGATCCAATACCACACAATCCAATAGAATACAATCATTTTGTGTGAAATACATTGAGTAGGATATTCCATTTCACTTGTGTTTCACTATGTAAACAATTCAATAGTGCATATTATCCTTCCAGAACAAATGATGCAATAAAATTATTTGTAACAAAACAAGTTATGATGCCTCTTTGTTAACCTTCACAAATGTATTATTTTTTATAAAAAATATTTACTTTATTACCTAGAAGTTGTTAAGAACTTTTATGGACTTTATTATAAAACTAATTTGGATTCTACTAGTCTATTTGATCAATAAGAAAAATATATGACTTTGTTAGAATATATTTGAGAAAATTCCGGACTATTTCTTCTTAAATCTAGAAATCCAAATACAATTTCTCGAGTCTGATGATTCATCCCGATACGATGACATGTTTAATACAATCATGTATCTCTTATTATGCTTCTTGTATCTGAAATACTTCTTCAACAAAATTCAATCACGAAACCTCTTATTCTCTCTAAATCTCTCCCTTGTCTCTTATTCACCATGAATAGTACATCTATTATAAATTACCAAGTAATTTCTCTTTAATACTCACTCTAAAAATGGTTTGGGTTGGATTCCTCAAAATTTTTCCTCTCAATTACATTTTACGAATCTCTATGTTCCTTTGAATTTCAGGTGCATATTTCCCTCATAAAGTCTTCTCAACAATTCTCTAACCATCATGAATATTCAGATATCCTTATCTATACTTTATACTTTATTTAAAAACATTAGTCTGATTCTAATTTCCCATTTTAATTTTTCATTATGATCAGCCTCATTACAATGAAGACAAAAGTAAAATAATATATAATTCTTTATCTCTTCTCTTGACCCACTTGAATGATAAATAAAGTAATTAAACCTATTTTAAATGGTTGAAAAAATTATTGATAAATCTATGAATTTATTCTTCATAATGTCCACCACATACTTTTCATTTTTTATACAGTCATCAGTTTCAAACAATTCTTCCTCTGATGATTATGATGCCATACCGAGTCTGATGGACCGGTATTAGCATCTTCAACTTCAACAACTTCTTTCCCTTCTAAATATGATACCGGTGAATTTTTTTCACAAAAAATTAAACCTTTGATGAATATTATTACATACTGAATCCAATGGATCAACGTTAAGAGGTTATTTATTTTTTGAATATGATGCTCACTAACTCATTTCTTTGAGGATTTAAATCTTTCTTGCATTTAGTTTAACTAAAAACTAGAACCTTCATTATGATAATCCTCCTTGGTCATTAAAGAATTATTCATCTTGAAATATCATTATTATGATCTTGAGACTGGAATGATTCAAATTTATCAAATTTATTCTTTTGTAAACTTTTAGCATGTACCCATAATTCCTTCATGACTTTGATTATGTTCAATATCAGTTTCATCATCATATAACATAACATGTAAAGTGTGGCTACTTACCTATATTTTATCAACATCTTTCTTTCCTTCTAAACCTGAATACGATTAGTATGATTATGATCAAATTGAATATGATTGGTAGAATCTTTTTCGTTTCTTAATTTCATCAATCATCCATCACTAGTTTTATAACTTACTATTGATTTATGAGAACTCCAAGATCATCAAATCATCATTACATTTTCATCGAATTCAGGAAGACTATGATTTTTCCCCATTACAATTAAACCTTTCATTATAGACTTAGGGTGAGTATAATGATCCTCTTCATCCCAAAAACATATTCGCAATACAATGGACTTTCTTAACCATTTTGAGTCTTATTTTCTTGAATACGATGGTCAGTCTGATTTTTACCAAATAAAAAGTGAGGTGATTTATTTTCTTCTTAAACTTCCTTGAAAATAAAAAATAATACCTAAATATGATAGTCATCCTTACCATCTTGGTCTTAACATGTACTCACACTACCAATAAGTGGAGAAGGTTTTGTGATATATAGTGATGATTCAATGAAAGTCTTGGGTTGTGTAGTCATGTGGAATGATAATTTGATATCCTATTCCTCGTGATAGTTAAATATCCATGAGAAGAACTACCTGGCACATGATCTAGAGTTAGAAGATATGATCTTTTCTCTAAATATTCGGTCTCACTATATTTATGGTGAGATGTTTGACATATATACCGATCATACAATTCTAAATTATATATTCACATAGAAGTATATCAATATACATCAATGAAAATTGTTTGATCTAATCGTGGACTATGATTTCTCTATTCACTACAATCCGAGAAAGGAGAATAAGGTAGATGATGCTCTTAAAATAAAAAAACCTTCTACTATATCCATGATGGAAATTGAGAGTGACCTTATCTTCTTGTATATGAAAAGGATATATCTTGAAATAAAAATTATATGGAATACATTCTACCTCTCCCTAATTATTTCCCAAACATCTATCTAAGAGAAGATCAATGAGACATAAATGGATGATTTGGAGCTAAAAAATTTGAAATCATTAATGGAAGGGGAGATAAATGAGTTCTAAATTGATGATGATGGTGTAATTTAGTTTTTAATGAGGCTTTTTGTTCCTTCCTCACTTGAGATAAAGACCATGCTATTGTATAATGCATATAGACTATCTTTTTACACCACCCCAAAACTACCAATATGTACCATGATCATTAAGAACACTTTTGATGGGAAAACATGAAGAAGGAGATTACAGAGTATATATCATGGTGTTCGGTATGACATAAAGTTATTGTAGAGTGACAAATTCCAAAGGGATGATGAAACCATTTCTTATAACCATGTGGAAATGGGTGAATATCACCATGGAATTTATCCCCAGTCTCACAAAAATGTCCATAGAAGAAATACGATATGGTTTGTGGTGGATCGACTCACCATGACTGACCACTATATATAACGACCCATACTTTACATACATTGTTAATATTTCGAAATTGAAGCACACTTATTACAACATATGACAAAACCACAAAGGACCGTATAGGTATAATGTCTTTAGAAACTGGGAAACATAAACAACTGGTTCATATATCTTCTACAGTGTCTCCCATTTATTTCATCATATCTAGGGTCCCTTTTAGCATATTCTACTTAATATCCATCTTCCTGACCTGGGGAAAAGAAAACATAAAAGGGGTGATCTCAAATGCTCAGAAAGGGCAAATAAAGGAAATAAAAATCATATCATATCTTTATGAAAATCAAAACCTGCAAAAGAGATCATAATATCTTAACATGGAATAAATCATAGAAGTGAAAATGAGATCCCCATAATCATAACATAAAACTTGAAACTTTGTGGCATGCACACATAATCATGGAAAATCATTTCTTTTTAGTCATGACTCATTGCCAAGACTATCTTAGTGGACAAAGTCCCTTTCTGAACCGAGTTCACTCCTCGTTTCAGTCCTGTATCACTGAACCGAAATGACCTTCCGTTCCAGCCATGTCTATCTCATGAGATATAAAATCTTTACCCAATGCATTGGAGGGAGATATAGGTCCCACCCATCTTATAATGAATCCTTTCTTATGTGTGCCACATAATCATAAATCATACATCCTCGCATAACCCATGTAATAAAAATGGGATTCTTAAACAACATGACATCATAAAACAATTCATATAAGATAAAGGAATTCATAAAAATGTTTCCATCACAACATAATCAAATCCATGTAATAATAGGGATAAAAACAGAACCCTTTATTATCTTAGATGGAAAATAATTTTGATAAAACACTTGAACTCCATTCTTGAGGAAAATATCCTTTCTTCTTCAAAAACATTTTTCCTTTCATAACATGTCATACAACTTTAAAATAAAAGAAGTTGATTAAAATAAACTTGAAAACTTTTAAAGGAAGTTTCTTGTAAATAATGATTTAAAAATCCATTCATGCCGTATAAGTTAAAAAAACATTCTTCGTACTTTTGTCGGAAAAGTCAAAAAGTACCTCGTACGAAAAACGACAAAAGATTCCTTTCATACATATTACTAAAAACTCACTGAAGGGTAAAAATAGATTTAGACAATTGTAGGTGGATGGAAATATTACATATTGATGAAACATGGATGTGGATGATAAAATACACCCCAGTAAATACTTACGAATAAACAATCTCGGATAAAAATGAGATTGTGATATTTCCCTTACCTTAGGTCCGATTTGCTTTGTTCGTGTCCAAAGCTCCTGTATAATGGTTTAAATAATGTTATTGACTTATTCCATAATCATACATATTGACATGATATCATATATGGTCATATTATTAGCTTCTTGTTAGTAATATTTCATTGTTACTTGCTACTCGGGTCTTTATAACTTTTTGTTCTTATGCGTGTTTTGTCGAATAAATTCTTATTCTTATCTTTAGGTTATAGATAATTCATTTACAGAATGGTATTAGTGTAGTATATACCATATTCATTCATTCAATTCATTTATATAATCATTATGAAATGAAGATCATGTAGAACGAGTCGCATCACATCGTGGAGACGGTATTCCGTACGTACGCACGAGTGATGATATCGTTCCTATGATCATGGAATTGTATTGGATTATATATATATATATTATTTCAGTATCAATATTACTTCATAATAATCATATATAGTTACTCATTACACCATTATACCCATCCTTGTAAGGTGATGGTGGAAAAATAGATTACACCACGGCGTGGAGACGGTATTCCGTACGTACGCACGCGCGGTGATTTCATTTTTCCGTAGGATGGATAGAAGGTGAATTAGGGTTGTTTCATATTTATAATAACATATCAGTATGTAAGTAATACTGATGTTATTACTTTATCATGAAACAACTAAAGAAGAAGAAGTTGAAGAAGCAAGAAATTGAAAAGATCGGTAATGGATATTACCTCTTCTTTGGAACGCCTCTTTGAATCCTCCACTTAAGGAACTAAGATTGGTCTTTGGAGAAGACCAGGACCTCTAGGATTATTCTAGGGAAGTGGAGAGGAGAAAATGGCAGGGGTTGGCCGAGCTTGAGTGCTCAAATTGGTGTGAGGAGGAGGGGGAGGAGGTGCCCTTTTATAAGGGAGGAGAGGGGCACCTTAGGAATATCTCAAAATATTATTTTATATTAAAGTCAAAATCGGTTTATAATGGTTCCAAAGGGTCTTATTTCGAAGCTAAAGTGGGGATGGGTCGAAATCCTATCAACCAATAGGATTTAGACAAGTTTAGGGTATTATTTTAACCTTATCAATTAGATTTAACTCTAAGTTAATTAATTTAACTTTTACCGTGTCTTTTTGTTTTCTTTCACTATATGGTTAATACACATACTATAACATGCCAAACGAACCCCAAATTGTTTATTATTAATATATATATCCTTATCCAAGTCATTTGGCCGAACCTTAGATTTTTAGGAATAAAATAACAATTAATAATATAATATTTGATTTAAAAACTATTTTGTGTCAATTTTGACACTATTTGATATATGATTTTTGTGAAAGTCATAACATAATTATATGTTCGAACCAAGTTTATTAAATCAACATTAATATATCATAGTAACCTATAAAATTAGTGTAATTCATAAAAAGTCTTAAATTACATTTATTTTGGTATTTATATTATCATTTTTGTCAATATTTCATTAATAAGATAATTACTGCATCATCTTTGTGTCATAAATAAATTAAATTATTTACAAATAAAATATAATCATGTAGGAAATCTTTTTAGCTTTCTAATGAATATTTACAATTGAATTTATCTTATGTATAACCCCATATTAAAAATGATTTACTTATTAAACATTGATTTTAACTATTTTAACCCTTCTTTAAATAAATTAATAATAAATGTCCTAATCTAATCCAAGTGGGCCTAAATGGTCATATTTTATTCCTAAGTTTGTTTTTGGTCGAATTACACTTGTCCAATAGAATTAGGACATGTGTTAGGGTAATATTAATATCATATTTACCCTTAGTTACCCTATTTACTATTAACCGCCGTAAAAAAAAGTAAAAAGTTACTATTCACCAAAAAATTATTTTTATCTCATTGAACCACATATTACTTACTGATATCAACCGTGTCTGTCGGATTTTTGAAATTCCATTCACAGAAGCGGTAAAATTAAGTTTTATGCAAAATTCAGTTTTTAACCTACCACTTAGTGGTTTCACTATTCATCAAAAATTGAAAGTTTTCAGAAAAATACCAAAATTTCACCCTAGGCTAATTTCGATATTCTGAGTCCAAAAATGAAGTCCATTTTGAAAAATAAAATTTATAAAATTTCGAAAAGTGGTTATTACTATTCATAACGGTTAGTTTTAATAGCATATTGTTGTTTAGTGAATCTCGGTATTGCGTACGATGCAAGCTATCGAGGAAGGTCGCGATTGCGTGTAAAGAAAGCCAAGCAAGTGTTGTGTAGAAAAAGATTCCTTTGATGATTTATATAACATAAAAGTCTCGGGTGTTACATTATACCCCCCTTAAAAAGAATTTCTCCCTCGAAATTCGTCACTTTGCAACAAACAGATGAGGATACTTCTCCCTCATCATATCCTCAAGCTCCCATGTAGCTTCTTCAAGTTGGTGGTTTCTCCATAAAACTTTCACCAAGCGAGTGGTCTTGTTTCGTAGGACTTTTTCGCTACGATCCAGAATCTCTATCGGCTGTTCTTCATAAGAAAGATCTTGCTCCAGCGGTACAACTTCTGAGCTGAGTACATGTGAATGATCTGGTATGTACTTTCTCAGGAGAGATACATGGAACACATCGTGAACTTGAGAGAGATTCGGTGGAAGCGCCAATCGGTAAGCTACCTTCCCAACACGATCCAGTATTTCAAAAGGACCGATATATCTAGGGCTCAACTTCCTCTTCTTTCCAAATCTCATAACCCTCTTCCAGGGAGATATTCGTAAGAACACTTTATCGCCCACTTCAAACTCTAGGTCTTTTCTTCGGTTGTCGGCATAACTTTTCTGTCGACTCTGAGCTGCTCTTATGTGTTGTTGAATAGATCTGACCTTTTATGCCATTTCATCAACGAGATCAGGTCCTAATAGATTTCTTTCCCCAACTTCATCCCAGCAAGTTGGAGTCCTGCATTTCTTTCCATAGAGAGCTTCATAAGGAGCCATCTGAATACTGGAGTGAAAGCTATTATTATAAGAAAATTCCACCAAAGGTAGGTGTTGATCCCAACCTCCTTTGAAATCCATAGAGCAAGCTCTCAACATATCTTCTAGGGTTTGAATTGTTCTCTCAGACTGACCGTCTGTCTGGGGATGATAAGCAGTGCTGAAACTCAACTCTGTATCCAGAGTATGCTGAAGACTTCGCCAGAACTTCGAGGTAAATCTCGGATCTCGATCAGATATAATAGAAAGTGGTACTCCATGCAATCTTACCACTTCCTTTACATATATCCTGGCAAGCTGATCTAGAGAGAAATCCTCTCTAATAGCAATGAAGTGTGCAGACTTTGTAAGATGATCAACTATGACCCAGATAGCATTATTGCCTTTGGATGTTTTAGGAAGTCATGTGACAAAGTCCATAGTGATGTTTTCCCATTTCCATTCGGGTATGGGTAATGGTTGTAACATCCCCTTAGACTTCTGTCTCTCAGCTTTAACTTGTTGACAAACCAAGCATCGAGAGACATATTCAGCAACATCTCTTTTCATGCCATCCCACCAGAAGTACTCTTTCAGGTCCCTATACATCTTCGTGCTTCCAGGATGAATAGAGAATGATGAACTATGAGCCTCATCCAGCAGCTCATTCTTTAATTCGGGGATGGGAGGAACGCAAACCCGATTCCTAAACTTTATTATCCCATCACAATCAATGTTGAATTCAGGAACATTTCTCACCTTCTTTTGTAACTCGACATCTTCTTTCTGTGCCTCTTTAATCTTCACATGTATAGATGGTTGAACATTCATTTGAGAAAGATAAGATTTTTCCCCTTCCATTATAATTCCAAGATCCATCCTTTGTAAATCCATAAATATTGGTTCTTTTGTGATCCTCATCATGGATAAACTAGCATGGTCTTGTCGACTTAATGCATCTTCCACCTTGTTTGCTTTCCCAGGGTGGTAATGGATTGAGCAGTCATAATCCATAATCAGCTCCAACCATCTTCTTTGACGCATATTCAACTCCTTTTTTGTGAAAATCTACTTTAAACTTTTATGATCAGTATAAATATCACACCTTTCACCATAAAGGTAATGCCTCCAAATCTTTAATGCAAAGATTACCACAGCCAACTCCAAATCATGTGTTGGGTAATTTTGCTCATGGATTTTCAACTGTCGTGAGGCATAAGCTATCACCATATCATTTTGCATAAGAACACACCCCAATCCCTTATTGGATGCATCACTGTAGATCACAAACTTTTCTCCACTACAAGGTAGTGTGAGCACAGGTGCACTGGATAACCTTCTTTTCAACTCCATGAAATTCTCTTCACATTCCTCCGTCCAAACAAACTTAACTCCCTTCTGAGTCAACTTGGTGATTGGATTAGATAATCGTGAAAAATCTTTTACAAAACGTCGATAATATCCAGCCAAACCAAGAAAACTTCGGATCTCAGTTACTGTTGTTGGTCTTGACCATCTTTCGATAACCTCTGTTTTTGCTGGATCCACAGATATCCCCTCTTTTGAGATTATATGACCCAAAAATGCAACTTTTTGAAGCCAAAATTCACACTTGGTAAATTTGGCATAAAGCTTCTCCTTTCTCAGGGTCATCAATATAATTCTCAAGTGATATTCATGCTCTTCCTTGCTCTTTGAATAGACAAGAATAACGTCTATAAAGACTACCACAAATTGATCAAGATAGTCTCTAAAGACTCTATTCATTAGATCCATGAAGATAGCAGGGGCATTAGTAAGACCAAATGGCATCACTATAAATTCATAGTGTCCATACCTTGTACGGAAAGCCGTCTTTGGTATATCCTCCCTTTTGACCATTAATTGATGATACCCTGAACGAAGATCAATCTTGGAAAAGTATTGAGCTCCGCGTAGTTGGTCAAATAAGTCATCAATGCGTGGGAGATGATATTTGTTCTTGATAGTGATCTTGTTAAGTTCTCGATAATCAATGCAAAGTCTCATTGATCCATCTTTCTTCTTAACAAATAGAACAGGTGCTCCCCAAGGTGACGCACTAGGGCGTATGAATCCCTTATCAAGATTCTCTTGGAGTTGCTTCTTCAATTCCTGCAACTCAATTGGGGCCATTATATAAGGTGTCTTTGAAATAGGCAAAGCACCCGGTACGAGTTCTATTGAAAACTCAACTTCACGATTTGGTGGAAGACCCGGCAATTCCTTCGGAAAGACATCATCAAACTCTCGTACAATGGGCATATTCTTAATCGTGAGTTTCTCACCAACAATTTGAGATAAATAACATTCATTTAGTGGAATCAATACCCATAAGATGGAAGAAATTTCCACTGGAAGGTTATGTTCATCCTTGCATTGATAGACGATCGTAGATTGATCTGGAATATGAAATGTGACTTCCCTTCTTTGGCAATCGATATGAGCTCCATGTAGAGAAAGCCAATCCATGCCAAGAATCACATCAAATTCCACTAATGGAAGGATCACAAGATTTGCAGGAAGCACTTTCCCACAAACTTCGATCGGAGAAGAATTATAAACTTTTGATGCGATTGATGTGCCATTAGGTGTTGTCACAACTAACTAAACATCTAATTGTTGAGGTAATACAGTTATACCCTTAGAAAAGTATTCAGAAATAAAAGAGTTGGTGGATCCAGAATCAAATAAAACATTTGCTACTTTAGAGTGGATGGTAAGTGTACCTTTCACCACATCGTTATCGTACTCCACATCGCTGATAGAAATTGCATGTGACTTTCCTTTGTCTTTAGCCTTAAGAGTTTGTTGACGTCGACCATCATCATCAACCCTTGGATTTGGGCATTGATTGGCATAATTCCCCATCTCCTTGCACTTGAAACATTGAAGTGTAGTAGGTTCATTCTGTGTATCCCTTCCTTTGTTTGCGTCATTAGACATCTTCTTCCCATTATCACGGCATTAAAATGCCCGATGACCTTCTTTTCCACATTTAAAACATTTACTTGTTCCTTTAAGACAACTCCCTCCATGTTTCTTTCCACACTTTGAGCATAAGGAAAATCTCATCTTCTTTTCCGTGTGCTCTTTAGATTTTTCTTTGAATTCCATCTTCCTCTTCTTATCAAACCCATGTGACTGATGGGTTACTCCAATCTCCATCTCGACTTTGAGAGCACATCGAACGATTTCCTCGTAGCTATTGAAGTCCCTTATGGCTAACGCCCTTCGAAGACTTGGTTTTAAGCCACTAAAGAATCGATCGATCTTACTCTCAGGTTGGATAATAATACCAGAAGCGTACCTTGAAAGTCTTGTAAAATTTGCTTCATAGGTACCAACAGATTCATCATCCCTTTGCTTCAGTTCAAGAAACTCTTTCTCCATCTTTGTTCGGAGAATACGAGGGAAATACTTATTGAAAAATAAGTTCTTGAACTCGTCCCATTCCATAGACTCAATTTCATCCCTTTGCCTCGTATTCTTAACAAGATTCCACCATTGATCAGCATCTCCTTCCAAACGATACACTACTAGGATGACTTTATCATGCTCAGAACATTGAAGAACTGAAAATATCTTTTCAGTAGTACTAATCCATTGTTCAGCAACTAATGGATCAGTGGACCCGCTGAAAGAAGGTGGACGCTGCCTCATGAAGGATTCAACAGAATGTTGCTCCCTCCTTTTCTCGTTTGGAAATCCTGCATGATTCATAGCTTGAGAAAGATGTGTGAGCATGGCTACAAGATTTTTCATTCCAGCTCCCATATTGTTTGGTTGCTCAGGGGGACAATCATTGCATTGCCCATCGCATTCCGCATTAACACGATTCCTTCGGGTTCCAGCCATTGACTAAAACCAAGAAGAATAGTGTGAGCAACACTAATTATAATTTGAAACCACATAATTCAAGAATAAAATTTTCATTCTTAAGGTCTTATCCTAGGTTATTCAAGGCCATTTCTAAAACACTAAGATGGTGTTCTATGCTTAGACTTATCCTTAGGGTTCTTACTAAGGCTTTCACATCCTAGTTTCCAAAGGTTGACTATACCTTTCCTCTGATACCAACTATAACGACCCATACTTTACATACATTGTTAATACTTCGAAATTGAAGCACACTTATTACAACATATGACAAAACCATAAAGGACCGTATAGGTATAGTGTCTTTAGAAACTGGGAAACATAAACAACTGGTTCATAAATCTTCTACAGTGTATCCCATTTATTTCATCATATCTAGGGTCCCTTTTAGCATATTCTACTTAATATCCATCTTCCTGACCTGGGGAAAAGAAAACATAAAAGGGGTGAGCTCAAATGCTCAGCAAGGGCAAATAAAGTAAATAAAAATCATATCATATCTTTATGAAAATCAAAACCTGCAAAAGAGATCATAATATATTAACATGGAATAAATCATAGAAGTGAAAATGAGATCCCCATAATCATAACATAAAACTTGAAACTTTGTGGCATGCACACATAATCATGGAAAATCATTTCTTGTTAGTCATGACTCATTGCCAAGACTATCTTAGTGGACAAAGTCCCTTTCTGAACCGAGTTCACTCCTCGTTTCAGTCCTGTATCACTGAACCGAAATGAACTTCCGTTCCAGCCATGTCTATCTCATTAGATATAAAATCTTTACCCAATGCATTGGAGGGAGATATAGGTCCCACCCATCTTATAATGAATCCTTTCTTATGTGTTCCACATAATCATAAATCATACATCATCGCATAACCCATGTAATAAAAATGGGATTCTTAAAACACATGACATCATAAAACAATTCATATAAGATAAAGGAATTCATAAAAATGTTTCCATCACAACATAATCAAATCCATGTAATAATAGGGATAAAAACAGAACCCTTTATTATCTTAGATGGAAAATAATTTTGATAAAACACTTGAACTCCATTCTTGAGGAAAATATCCTTTCTTCTTCAAAAACATTTTCCCTTTCATAACATGTCATACAACTTTAAAATAAAAGAATTTGATTAAAATAAACTTGAAAACTTTTAAAGGAAGTTTCTTGTAAATAATGTTTTAAAAATCCATTCATGCCGTATAAGTTAAAAAAACATTCTTCGTACTTTTGTCGGAAAAGTCAAAAAGTACCTCGTACGAAAAATGACAAAAGATTCCTTTCATACATATTACTAAAAACTCACTGAAGGGTAAAAATAGATTTAAACAATTGTAGGTGGATGGAAATATTACATATTGATGAAACATGGATGTGGATGATAAAATACACCCCAGTAAATACTTACGAATAAACAATCTCGGATAAAAATGATATTGTGATATTTCCCTTACCTTAGGTCCGATTTGCTTTGTTCGTGTCCGAAGCTCCTGTATAATGGTTTAAATAATGTTATTGACTTATTCCAGAATCATACATATTGATATGATATCATATATGGTCATATTATTAACTTCTTGTTAGTAATATTTCATTGTTACATGTTACTCGGGTCTTTATAACTTTTTGTTCTTATGCGTGTTTTGTCGAATAAATTCTTATTCTTATCTTTAGGTTATAGATAATTCATTTACAGAATGGTATTAGTGTAGTATAAAACATATTAATTCATTCAATTAATTTATATAATCATTATGAAATGAAGATCATGTAGAACGAGTCGCATCACATCGTGGAGACGGTATTCCGTACGTACGCAGGAGTGATGATATCTTTCCTATGATCGTGGAATTGTATTGGAGTATATATATATATATTATTTCAGTATCAATATTACTTCATAATAATCATATATAGTTACTCATTACACCATTATACCCATCCTTGTAAGGTGATGGTGGAAAAATAGATTACACCACGGCGTGGAGACGGTATTCCGTACGTACGCACGCACGGTGATTTCATTTTTCCGTAGGATGGATAGAAGGTGAATTAGGGTTGTTTCATATTTATAATAACATATCAGTATGTAAGTAATACTGATGTTATTACTTTATCATGAAACAACTAAAGAAGAAGAAGTTGAAGAAGAAAGAAATTGAAAAGATCGGTAATGGATATTACCTCTTCTTTGGAACGCCTCTTTGAATCCTCCACTTAAGGAACTATGATTGGTCTTTGGAGAAGACCAGGACCTCTAGGATTATTCTAGGGAAGTGGAGAGGAGAAAATGGCAGGGTTTTGCTGAGCTTGAGTGCTCAAATTGGTGTGAGGAGGAGGGGGAGGAGGTGCCCTTTTATAAGGGAGGAGAGGGGCACCTTAGGAATATCTCAAAATATTATTTTATATTAAAGTCAAAATCGGTTTATAATGGTTCCAAAGGGTCTTATTTCGAAGCTAAAGTGGGGATGGGTCGAAATCCTATCAACCAATAGGATTTAGACAAGTTTAGGGTATTATTTTAACCTTATCAATTAGATTTAACTCTAAGTTAATTAATTTAACTTTTACCGTGTCTTTTTATTTTCTTTCACTATATGGTTAATACACTTACTATAACATGCCAAACGAACCCCAAATTGTTTATTATTAATATATATATCCTTATCCAAGTCATTTGGCCGAACCTTAGATTTTTAGGAATAAAATAACGATTAATAATATAATATTTGATTTAAAAACTATTTTGTGTCAATTTTGACACTATTTGATATATGATTTTTGTGAAAGTCATAACAGAATTATATGTTCGAACCAAGTTGCTTAAATCAACATTAATATATCATTGTAACCTAGAAAATTAGTGGAATTCATAAAAAGTCTTAAATTACATTAATTTGGTATTTATATTATCATTTTTGTCAATATTTCATTAATAAGATAATTTCTGCATCATCTTTGTGTCATAAATAAATTAAATTATTTACAAATAAAATATAATCATGTAGGAAATCTTTTTAGTTTTCTAATGAATATTTACAATTGAATTTATCTTATGTATAACCCCATATTAAAAATGATTTACTTATTAAACATTGATTTTAACTATTTTAACCCTTCTTTAAATAAATTAATAATAAATGTCCTAATCTAATACAAGTGGGCCTAAATGGTCATATTTTATTCTTAAGTTTGTTTTTGGTCGAATTACACTTGTCCAATAGAATTAGGACATGTGTTAGGGTAATATTAATATCATATTTACCCTTAGTTACCCTATTTACTATTAACCGCGGTAAAAAAAAGTAAAAAGTTACTATTCACCAAAAAATTATTTTTATCTCATTGAACCACATATTACTTACTGATATCAACCGTGTCTGTCGGATTTTTGAAATTCCATTCACAGAAGCGGTAAAATTAAGTTTTATGCAAAATTCAGTTTTTAACCTACCACTTAGTGGTTTCACTATTCATCAAAAATTGAAAGTTTTCAGAAAAATACCAAAATTTCACCCTAGGCTAATTTCGATATTCTGAGTCCAAAAATGAAGTCCATTTTGAAAAATAAAATTTATAAAATTTCAAAAAGTGGTTATTACTATTCATAACGGTTAGTTTTAATAGCATATTGTTGTTTAGTGAATCTCGGTATTGCGTACGACGCAAGCTATCGAGGAAGGTCGCGATTGCGTGTAAAGCAAGCCAAGAAGGTGTTGTGTAGAAAAAGATTCCTTTGATGATTTATATAACATAAAATTCTCGGGTGTTACATTCTACCCCCCTTAAAAAGAATTTCGCCCTCGAAATTCGTCACTTTGCAACAAACAGATGAGGATACTTCTCCCTCATCATATCCTCAAGCTCCCATGTAGCTTCTTCAAGCGGGTGGTTTCTCCATAAAACTTTCACCAAGCGAGTGGTCTTGTTTCGTAGGACTTTTTCGCTACGATCCAGAATCCCTATCGGCTGTTCTTCATAAGAAAGATCTTTCTCCAGCGGTACAACTTCTGAGCTGAGTACATGTGAATGATCTGGTATGTACTTTCTCAGGAGAGATACCTGGAACACATCGTGAACTTGAGAGAGATTCGGTGGAAGCGCCAATCGGTAAGCTACCTTCCCAACACGATCCAGTATTTCAAAAGGACCGATATATCTAGGGCTCAACTTCCCCTTCTTTCCAAATCTCATAACCCTCTTCCAGGGAGATATTCGTAAGAACACTTTATCGCCCACTTCAAACTCTAGGTCTTTTCTTCGGTTGTCGGCATAACTTTTCTGTCGACTCTGAGCTGCTCTTATGTGTTGTTGAATAGATCTGACCTTTTCTGCCATTTCATCAACGAGATCAGGTCCTAATAGCTTTCTTTCCCCAACTTCATCCCAGCAAGTTGGAGTCCTGCATTTCTTTCCATAGAGAGCTTCATAAGGAGCCATCTGAATACTAGAGTGAAAGCTATTATTATAAGAAAATTCCACCAAATGTAGGTGTTGATCCCAACCTCCTTTGAAATCCATGGAGCAAGCTCTCAACATATCTTCTAGGGTTTGAATTGTTCTCTCAGACTGGCCATCTGTCTGGTGATGATAAGCAGTGCTGAAACTCAACTCTGTATCCAGAGTATGCTGAAGACTTCGCCAGAACTTCGAGGTAAATCTCGGATCTCGATCAGATATAATAGAAAGTGGTACTCCATGCAATCTTACCACTTCCTTTACATATATACTGGCAAGCTGATCTAGAGAAAAATCCTCTCTAATAGCAATGAAGTGTGCAGACTTTGTAAGACGATCAACTATGACCCAGATAGCATTATTGCCATTGGATGTTTTAGGAAGTCCTGTGACAAAGTCCATAGTGATGTTTTCCCATTTCCATTCGGGTATGGGTAATGGTTGTAACATCCCCTTAGACTTCTGTCTCTCAGCTTTAACTTGTTGACAAACCAAGCATCGAGAGACATATTCAGCAACATCTCTTTTCATGACATCCCACCATAAGTACTCTTTCAGGTCCCTATACATCTTCGTGCTTCCAGGATGAATAGAGAATGATGAACTATGAGCCTCATCCAGCAGCTCATTCTTTAATTCGGGGATGAGAGGAACGCAAACCCGATTCCTGAACTTTATTATCCCATCACAATCAAGGTTGAATTCAGGAACATTTCTCACCGTCTTTTGTAACTCGACATCTTCTTTTTGTGCCTCTTTAATCTTCACATGTATAGATGGTTGAACATTCATTTGAGAAAGATAAGATTTTTCCCCTTCCATTATAATTCCAAGATCCATCCTTTGTAAATCCATAAATATTGGATCTTTTGTGATCCTCATCATGGATAAACTAGCATGGTCTTGTCGACTTAATGCATCTGCCACCTTGTTTGCTTTCCCAGGGTGGTAATGGATTGAGCAGTCATAATCTTTAATCAGCTCCAACCATCTTCTTTGACGTATATTCAACTCCTTTTGTGTGAATATATACTTTAAACTTTTATGATCAGTATAAATATCACACCTTTCACCATAAAGGTAATGCCTCCAAATCTTTAATGCAAAGATTACCGCAGCCAACTCCAAATCATGTGTTGGGTAATTTTGCTCATGGATTTTCAACTGTCGTGAGGCATAAGCTATCACCATATCATTTTTCATAAGAACACACCCCAATCCCTTCTTGGATGCATCACTGTAGATCACAAACTTTTCTCCACTACAAGGTAGTGTGAGCACAGGTGCACTGGATAACCTTCTTTTCAACTCCTTGAAATTCTCTTCACATTCCTCCGTCCAAACAAACCTAACTCCCTTCCGAGTCAACTTGGTGATTGGATTAGATAATCGTGAAACATCTTTTACAAAACGTCGATAATATCCAGCCAAACCAAGAAAACTTCGGATCTCAGTTACTGTTGTTGGTTTTGACCATCTTTCGATAACCTCTGTTTTTGCTGGATCCACAGATATCCCCTCTTTTGAGATTATATGACCCAAAAATGCAACTTTTTGAAGCCAAAATTCACACTTGGTAAATTTGGCATAAAGCTTCTCCTTTCTCAGGGTCATCAATATAATTCTCAAGTGATCTTCATGCTCTTCCTTGCTCTTTGAATAGAAAATAATATTGTCTATAAAGACTACCACAAATAGATCAAGATAGTCTCTAAAGACTCTATTCATTAGATCCATGAAGATAGCAGGGGCATTAGTAAGACCAAATGGCATCACTATAAATTCATAGTGTCCATACCTTGTACGGAAAGCCGTCTTTGGTATATCCTCCCTTTTCACCCTTAATTGATGATACCCTGAACGAAGATCAATCTTGGAAAAGTATTGAGCTCCACGTAGTTGGTCAAATAAGTCATCAATGCGTGGGAGAGGATATTTGTTCTTGATAGTGATCTTGTTAAGTTCTCGATAATCAATGCAAAGTCTCATTGATCCATCTTTCTTCTTAACAAATAGAACAGGTGCTCCCCAAGGTGACACACTAGGGCGTATGAATCCCTTATCAAGATTCTCTTGGAGTTGCTTCTTCAATTCCTGCAACTCAATTGGGGCCATTCTATATGGTGTCTTTGAAATAGGCAAAGCACCCGGTACGAGTTCTATTGAAAACTCAACTTCACGATTTGGTGGAAGACCCGACAATTCCTCTGGAAAGACATAATCAAACTCCCGTACAATGGGCATATTCTTAATCATGAGTTTCTCACCAATCATTTGAGATAAATAACCTTCATTTAGTGGAATCAATACCCATAAGATGGAAGAAATTTCCACTGGAAGGTTATGTTCATCCTTGCATTGATAGACGATCGTAGATTGATCTGGAATATGAAATGTGACTTCCCTTCTTTGGCAATCGATATGAGCTCCATGTAGAGAAAGCCAATCCATGCCAAGAATCACATCAAATTCCACTAAAGGAAGGATCACAAGATTTGCAGGAAGCACTTTCCCACAAACTTCGATCGGAGAAGATTTATAAACTTTTGATGCGATTGATGTGCCATTAGGTGTTGTCACAGCTAACTCAACATCTAATTGTTGAGGTAATACGGTTATACCCTTAGAAAAGTCTTCAGAAATAATAGAGTGGGTGGATCCAGAATCAAATAAATCATTTGCTACTTTAGAGTGGATGGTAAGTGTACCTTTCACCACATCGTTATCGTACTCCACATCGCTGATAGAAATTGCATGTGACTTTCCTTTGTCTTTAGCCTTAAGAGTTTGTTGACGTCGACCATCATCATCAACCCTTGGATTTGGGCATTGATTGGCATAATGCCCCATCTCCTTGCACTTGAAACATTGAAGTGTAGTAGGTTCATTCTGTGTATCCCTTCCTTTGTTTGCGTCATTAGACATCTTCTTCCCATTATCACGGCATTCAAATGCCCGATGACCTTCTTTTCCACATTTAAAACATTTACTTGTCCCTTTAAGAAAACTCCCTCCATGTTTCTTTCCACACTTTGAGCATAAGGAAAAGCTCATCTTCTTTTCCGTGTGCTCTTTAGATTTTTCTTTGAATTCCATCTTCCTCTTCTTATCAAACCCATGTGACTGATGGGTTACTCCAATATCCATCTCGACTTTGAGAGCACATCGAACGATTTCCTCGTAGCTATTGAAGTCCCTTATGGCTAACGCCCTTCGAAGACTTGGTTTTAAGCCACTAAAGAATCGATCGATCTTACTCTCAGGTTGGATAATAATACCAGAAGCGTACCTTGCAAGTCTTGTAAAATTTGCTTCATAGGTACCAACAGATTCATCATCCCTTTGCTTCAGTTCAAGAAACTCTTTCTCCATCTTTGTTCGGAGAATACGAGGGAAATACTTATTGAAAAATAAGTTCTTGAACTCGTCCCATTCCGTAGACTCAATTTCATCCCTTTGCCTTGTATTCTTAACAAGATTCCACCATTGATCAGCATCTCCTTCCAAATGATACACTGCTAGGATGACTTTATCATGATCAGAACATTGAAGAACTGGAAATATCTTTTCAGTAGTACTAATCCATTGTTCAGCAACTAATGGATCAGTGGACCCGCTGAAAGAAGGTGGACGCTGCCTCATGAAGGATTCAACAGAATGTTGCTCCCTCCTTTGCTCGTTTGGAAATCCTGCATGATTCATAGCTTGAGAAAGTTGTGTGAGCATGGCTACAAGATTTTGCATTCCAGCTCCCATATCGTTTGGTTGCTCAGGGGGACAATCATTGCATTGCCCATCGCATTCCGCATTAACACGATTCCTTCGGGTTCCAGCCATTGACTAAAACCAAGAAGAATAGTGTGAGCAACACTAATTATAATAGGAAACCACATAATTCAAGAATAAAATTTTCATGCTTAAGGTCTATCCTAGGTTATTCAAGGCCATTTCTAAAACACTAAGATGGTGCTCTATGCTTAGACTTATCCTTAGGGTTCTTACTAAGGCTTTCACATCCTAGTTTCCAAAGGTTGACTATACCTTTCCTCTGATACCAACTATAATGACCCATACTTTACATACATTGTTAATACTTCGAAATTGAAGCACACTTATTACAACATATGACAAAACCACAAAGGACCGTATAGGTATAGTGTCTTTAGAAACTGGGAAACATAAACAACTGGTTCATAAATCTTCTACAGTGTCTCCCATTTATTTCATCATATCTAGGGTCTCTTTTAGCATATTCTACTTAATGTCCATCTTCCTGACCTGGGGAAAAGAAAACATAAAAGGGGTGAGCTCAAATGCTCAGCAAGGGCAAATAAAGGAAATAAAAATCATATCATATCTTTATGAAAATCAAAACCTGCAAAAGAGATCATAATATCTTAACATGGAATAAATCATAGAAGTGAAAATGAGATCCCCATAATCATAACATAAAACTTGAAACATTGTGGAATGCACACATAATCATGGAAAATCATTTCTTGTTAGTCATGACTCATTGCCAAGACTATCTTAGTGGACAAAGTCCCTTTCTGAACCGAGTTCACTCCTCGTTTCAGTCCTGTATCACTGAACCGAAATGACCTTCCGTTCCATCCATGTCTATCTCATGAGATATAAAATCTTTACCCAATGCATTGGAGGGAGATATAGGTCCCACCCATCTTATAATGAATCCTTTCTTATGTGTGCCACATAATCATAAATTATACATCATCGCATAACCCATGTAATAAAAATGGGATTCTTAAACAACATGACATCATAAAACAATTCATATAAGATAAAGTAATTCATAAAAATGTTTCCATCACAACATAATAAAATCCATGTAATAATAGGGATAAAAACAGAACCCTTTATTATCTTAGATGGAAAATAATTTTGATAAAACACTTGAACTCCATTCTTGAGGAAAATATCCTTTCTTCTTCAAAAACATTTTTCCTTTCATAACATGTCATACAACTTTAAAATAAAAGAAGTTTATTAAAATAAACTTGAAAACTTTTAAAGGAAGTTTCTTGTAAATAATGTTTTAAAAATCCATTCATGCCGTATAAGTTAAAAAAACATTCTTCGTACTTTTGTCGGAAAAGTCAAAAAGTACCTCGTATGAAAAACGACAAAAGATTCCTTTCATACATATTACTAAAAACTCACTGAAGGGTAAAAATAGATTTAAACAATTGTAGGTGGATGGAAATATTACATATTGATGAAACATGGATGTGGATGATAAAATACACCCCAGTAAATAATTACGAATAAACAATCTCGGATAAAAATGAGATTGTGATATTTCCCTTACCTTAGGTCCGATTTGCTTTGTTCGTGTCCGAAGCTCCTGTATAATGGTTTAAATAATGTTATTGACTTATTACAGAATCATACATATTGATATGATATCATATATGGTCATATAATTAGCTTCTTGTTAGTACTATTTCATTGTTACTTGTTACTCGGGTCTTTATAACTTTTTGTTCTTATGCGTGTTTTGTCGAATAAATTCTTATTCTTATATTTAGGTTATAGATAATTCATTTACAGAATGGTATTAGTGTAGTATATACCATATTCATTCATTCAATTCATTTATATAATCATTATGAAATGAAGATCATGTAGAACGAGTCGCATCACATCGTGGAGACGGTATTCCGTACGTACGCACGAGTGATGATATCGTTCCTATGATCGTGGAATTGTATTGGAGTATATATATATATTATTTCAGTATCAATATTACTTCATAATAATCATATATAGTTACTCATTACACCACTATACCCATCCTTGTAAGGTGATGGTGGAAAAATAAATTACACCACGGCGTGGAGACGGTATTCCGTACGTACGCACGCGCGGTGATTTCATTTTTCCGTAGGACGGATAGAAGGTGAATTAGGGTTGTGTCATATTTATAATAACATATCAGTATGTAAGTAATACTGATTTTATTACTTTATCATGAACCAACTAAAGAAGAAGAAGTTGAAGAAGAAAGAAATTGAAAAGATCGGTAATGGATATTACCTCTTCTTTGGAACGCCTCTTTGAATCCTCCACTTAAGGAACTAAGATTGGTCTTTGGAGAAGACCAGGACCTCTAGGATTATTCTAGGGAAGTGGAGAAGAGAAAATGGCAGGGGTTGGCCGAGCTTGAGTGCTCAAATTGGTGTGAGGAGGAGGGGGAGGAGGTGCCCTTTTATAAGGGAGGAGAGGGGCACCTTAGGAATATCTCAAAATATTATTTTATATTAAAGTCAAAATCGGTTTATAATGGTTCCAAAGGGTCTTATTTCGAAGCTAAAGTGGGGATGGGTCGAAATCCTATCAACCAATAGGATTTAGACAAGTTTAGGGAATTATTTTAACCTTATCAATTAGATTTAACTCTAAGTTAATTAATTTAACTTTTACCGTGTCTTTTTGTTTTCTTTCACTATATGGTTAATACACTTACTATAACATGCCAAACGAACCCAAAATTGTTTATTATTAATATATATATCCTTATCCAAGTCATTTGGCCGAACCTTAGATTTTTAGGAATAAAATAACAATTAATAATATAATATTTGATTTAAAAACTATTTTGTGTCAATTTTGACACTATTTGATATATGATTTTTGTGAAAGTCATAACAGAATTATATGTTCGATACAAGTTGATTAAATAAACATTAATATATCATAGTAACCTAGAAAATTAGTGGAATTCATAAAAAGTCTTAAATTACATTTATTTTGGTATTTATATTATCAATTTTGTCAATATTTCATTAATAAGATAATTACTGCATCATCTTTGTGTCATAAATAAATTAAATTATTTACAAATAAAATATCATAATGTAGGAAATCTTTCTAGCTTTCTAATGAATATTTACAATTGAATTTATCTTATGTATAACCCCATGTTAAAAATGATTTACTTATTAAACTTTGATTTTAACTATTTTAACCCTTCTTTAAATAAATTAATAATAAATGTCCTAATCTAATCCAAGTGGGCCTAAATGGTCATATTTTATTCCTAAGATTGTTTTTGGTCGAATTAAACTTGTCCAATAGAATTAGGACATGTGTTAGGGTAATATTAATATCATATTTACCCATAGTTACCCTATTTACTATTAACCGCGGTAAAAAAAAGTAAAAAGTTACTATTCACCAAAAAATTATTTTTATCTCATTGAACCGCATTTTACTTACTGATATCAACCGTGTCTGTCGGATTTTTGAAATTCCATTCACAGAAGCGGTAAAATTATGTTTTATGCAAAATTCAGTTTTTAACCTACCACTTAGTGGTTTCACTATTCATCAAAAATTGAAAGTTTTCAGAAAAATACCAAAATTTCACCCTAGGCTAATTTCGATATTCTGAGTCCAAAAATGAAGTCCATTTTGAAAAATAAAATTTATAAAATTTCAAAAAGTGGTTATTACTATTCATAACGGCTAGTTTTAATAGCATATTGTTGTTTAGTGAAACTCGGTATTGCGTACGACGCAATCTATCGAGGAAGGTCGCGATTGCGTGTAAAGCAAGCCAAGCAAGTGTTGTGTAGAAAAAGATTCCTTTGATGATTTATATAACATAAAAGTCTCAGGTGTTACACTATATCACTGTTTGGGATGATTTATCACTTGAAAAAATATCCACGATATATGTGAAGGAAATTGTGAGGTTTCATGGGGTTCAACTTGCGGTTATATTTGATTGTTATCCAAGGTTCACCTCTAAATTCTATAGAAGATTGAAATAATATTTTACTACAAAATTAAATTTTAGTATGGACTATCACCCCCAATCTGATATAAAATCTAAAAGGCCTATTCAAACACTTGAAGACATGCTAAGATCACTCTTGATGGAATTTAAAGGAGGATGTGATCAGCATTTCACATTGGTTGAGTTCTAATATAAAAACAACGTCCACTCGAGTATTTAAATGGATCTATATGAATAATGGAATTTAAATCAATGTAGAACTCAAAATTTTTTGGGATGAAGTTGTGTAATGGAATATACATGGACCTAATCTTGTGAAAGTGATGACAAAGAAGTTTCAATCCATACAAGAACATATAAAAGCTACCTAGAGTCAGTAAAAGAGCTATACTGACTACTACTGAAGTGACTATAATTTCGATGTTAAATAAAATGTTTCAATTGAATATAACCATGGAAGATAGTCATACACTTTGTAAAGAAAGGGAATTTTTATCCAGAAAGGGAATTTTTATCCCGAGGAATATTGACCCCTTTGAGAGCCTTGATCGCATAGGATTAGTGACATATCAACTTTTATTTCCACAAAGAATGGATAAATTCCATGATTTGTCCAAAACCAATTTTATGGAAATAATTAGTCCATTAAATTTCCATTATTTAGTTTGGTTGGTTGTTTATGATTTTTTTATGTAAAAATGTGGGTAAACCTCACTTGTTTTCAAAATACCAAGTAAGTCCTTTTCCTCCCTTATAAAAAGTCACAACCTCTCCTCATTCCTCACACCTCTCAAACCAATTAGTTTCAACCAATATCATCCCATATAGATTCCCAAAATCCCTTCCATATACCATAAATCCTCCATTTTGTTGGAAATCCTTACAAGGAATCCTTTTGGTACAAACAAAAAGTAGTTACCCGATTAAGAGGTAACATCTGTTCTCAAGATTTGTAGTTTTATTTCCACTATCCAACCCCTCATATCTTATTATTTGATTCTTGTATAAATAAACCATATACCCAATATAATAATATGTTTTATTCTAATGGTTAGACTTACACTTAAACATACTTACATTTAATGGGTAATGAACATATTGTGTCTGTGTATAGTGAAACACTACCTCACAAAACGACAATTGTTAATTTTACTTTAACAACTTTCATAGTTGGCCATTATGATGGAAAATATATTTTTATATAATATAAATGATATTTATTAATTATTTATTATTATTTAATCCTTTAAGAAAACACACCTTTAATACATTCCATTTTTCATTAATACGATAACATCGTTTGAGGATGTGTGGAATACTGCCCCCTCAAAGAGATGTGATTCATTCACACGATCCATGGAATGTATAGAGAAAGATTATTATTAAAAAAATGTGAAATAAACAGCCTATTTATGATATAAATAAAATAATTAACTTTTTGGAAATATACTATATATATATATTAATTTCATTGTTACACTTTCACACACTTAAAAAGTGATAATGTTGTTTATAGATGTGTGGACTACTGACTCCTTGACAAGATGTAATTCGTTTTACACCACAATAATTATATATATATATATAAGTATATATGATTAAATAATACATTATTTATGTTATATTTTTCATTCTGGAAATATATTTTGTTACTAACCTTCTTTCCATAACGATCATTGAAAAATAAGAATGTAACTCATGTGTACGTACGGCCTACCGTCACCATGATTGTAATGTTGGTTCCTTTTTCATAACCATATTTAATAATTTATATTAAAGGTATAGTTAATTAATGAATATGATAATTATTTCATGATTATTATTATGTAGATGTCATATAATGACCCCTTTGACAAAATTGACCTACCGATGTTGTTTTTGATACAAAATCCGAATTTATTGTAAAGAGCCGATGTAAACAGAATTATTTACGTAGTTGTATACAACATAGTATAAAGTAAAATAAAAGTAATGTTAAACATGAAAATTTTGAAAAGAAATTAGAAAATTAACATAAGCATATTATATAGGAAGTCAAAGGATGTTCACACAAAATAAAACTCAGGGTAAGGTATTTACAACTCACTTTTTAAATCTATGAGAAAAATGTCATGTTAACCATTTAATTATTTTTTGTGGTGTATATACTACCCATTTAGAGATATTATATCATTAATTATTTTACCTTTATGGTATTTAAAATATTCATTCAATATTATTCTTTTATCAGGCTTATCATTTAAATTGTTTTTGAGTGGTATGGGACACTTTGGGATGTTTAAAGATTATTTTACTTATGACTTGTACTAATTGTCTTTCAATGGAATTTTCATTCTAGGATTTTATGCATCAATTTTTCAATAAAACCTTTCCTTATTATCTGGTTATTCTTGACCATTTTCAAGTATTAGTACTATTTTTTCCACTCTTTGGTACTCAAAATGTTTTATAAAATATTATTAAGAAAACTCAACATTACTTCAATCATTAGTCAGAGAACCCAATTTCTTCTAAAACCAATTTTTTATTAAAAAAAATACAAAAATGTTTTTAAAATGATTTGGTAAAGAAATAATTACACTTTCTTTCTTTTACCATTGTTTTCAAAGGAATCTTCTTATCACTTTATTATCAATTCATTTTTTAACCTTTAACAATGAAAAAAGAATGTTATTTTAACTCATATGAAATGTATATATTTACCGACCATCATTTATTTGAAGCATCCTTTAAATGTATAAAAGGTTTATTTTTAAAGAAAATGTTTTTCAAAGTGATTTTCAATGATAAAAATTTCAAAAAAAAATTTCATAATAAAAGGATATTTTCCTCACAGATTTTTTTTAATATCATTTTATAGTATTTATATTCATCATCACCAATAACAATTTATTTTTACTCCACTTGATATTTCATTATTGATACCATACTTATTCTTCCTTTGGGTGGCTTATTATTGATTTGTACAAGGATATTATTCACATTCACTTCGTTGAATCATTTGTTATTCCCCTTGAAATATTAAATCTTCTAGTATCATTGAACTTTAAAATTTTCACCTAATTATCCACTTCATTCATCATGAATATTACTATTTCCTAAACCCTATACCATTTTACACACAGTGTCTAATTTGATAGTTATTTTATTATTTGGGAAATATTGATTATTTCATATCCTTTATTCAAATAAAATATTTGATAAGGCATATTATTTATTATGATTATTCTATATGAGGAATGATTTGGAAAAGCAATGATGGGAGAAGCCGAAATTTATATAGGTCCTCAATGAATCAATAGTTTCTCATGAGAAAAATTATTTTCACAAATTAGAATTGTTTAAACCGTCTTGTGAATGGTATTGGTGGTATTGGTTTTCATGTGCCTCAAACATGACGTCTATTAAGAAATCATTTACCTCGTTTAGTTTTAGTTATTATTCATCCATGATATTTTACATCGACATATATATGGATACATTTCTTTTTCAGTTACTTAGATAGAATGTGTTTCAGTTTCTTACCTTTCCATATTTATATTTCCTTATCTTGTTATTTAAATGGAATGTGTTTTTAGTTATTTCCTTTCCATAATATTTATGAACTTCCTTCATAGTTTATTGATTATATAGTGATCTTCCTTCTCAGTTTATTAATTATATGGAATGTGAGTTCAGATATTCACCACATCATAATTATTATTCTCATTGATTCATTATTACTTCTGCTATATTTTTCCCTTAATGGGAATTTGAGCTCACAATTTTTATGTTTATTTACCTAGGAATCCAAGAAGTGTACTTTGAAAGATATTCACGGATTTACTAGATGGATTAGCTTTTTCCTTGAAGCAATTTATTTAGAAAGAATAAAAAATTATGTTTTAATTAGTATATTCTTTTCTCATGTTTGTATCTCATTTAACAAGAATACTAAACTCTCGATCCATCGGGATTTAATTTCTTGTAATATTTCCAATTTAATAGTAGTAAACACCGACTCTTAGCCTTCTTGGGTCAGGTTACTTCTGTTGGTATTAGAGGAAGTTTAGTATCATAATTGGGAAATAGATTTAGGAAAACATAGGTTAGATAACATAGACATAAGGTATAATTTGAGGATAAGTATAGAATAAAATCCTAAAATTTTTGTATGGTATAAATTATGTGGCTCTTTCTAGCAATACATCCATGTCTGGATACTACAAGTGTATCTCGTTTTGATACATATGTATCTAGGATTAATAACTACGACATGGTATTTTGAGCCTGACTTGGGGTAACCAGGTATACAATAATGAGCCTTACTACACAACTGCTTTGACACTCCTAGGGGATATGTTTAGGATAATTTACATTTCATTAAAAACCACCATAAACGATTTTTACAATGAATAACCTAGGATAAAACTAGGGTGTGTAGATTGAAAATTCGGTATCATGATTTAAAAATCCTATAAATGATATTATTGATAAACTATAGACTAAGGAAATATCTATGTGGAAATAAGTTGATGAAGTATTTATGTATTAGGGTTATATTGAAAAATTTAGTTAAAATTCGATTTTGTGATTAACCTATTTTAATGGATTTCCATCATATTTATTTTAGGAATTATATTAATTTTGTTTTAGAAAAGGATGACTATAAGCTGACTGATAACCAATAAAATCTGACAAGGTTGCGGGTCTTTAAGAAATGACCAAAGGACAATAAGGGTTTCTTGCCAACCACTAACCTATGAAATTTCCTGGTTAAATTTTCATTTTTTTTAGTAAAACAATTTGATGAATAAATGTTAATGATAAACCAGTAGTTTCACATCTGAGTATTAGATATTAATCTATAAACCATATTGGTTTTGGAAGATAGATAAAGAAAATAGATAGAATTTTCACTCTTGTATAGGCATCACGATCCTTTAAATGTTTCTTTTAGGTCTTCGGGCATAAAAAAATAATTATTAGTAATTAATTTCTAGGAGTAAAGGAATGAATTAGAATTTGATCAAAGAACAACCAAAATTTAGGTTTTTTCATATGAAATTGAAACCTATCATGTATTAATATTTCATTATATACTTATGTAGTAAAATAATTACCCAACATTAGGAAAATGTCTTAAAAATAAAATGTTTTCATAATATCTTAATCTTTATTGAATCTGTGGTCTTCTAAATCATCACAGATTTATGGATTTGAGGTCCTCAACTTTCCATTGATCATTCACTTATTTGTGATTGACGATCCCTTTCATTCTTTATAAATATTTACATTTTTCCTACAAGTGTGTATCTATACCTTACACTAATGTTCTCATACATAGTGACGAAGTTACATGGTATTCCATGTGACCTATGTACATTCTATTCTCTCTTTTATAGAGGATGACTTATAAACCCTTCTCATGATGTGGGATTTCAAACATAGGATGTATCAAACAATCTATCACTATGATTGAGTTTAAATTGTGAGGATGTAATTTAAATAAGGCGGGGAGAATGTGATGAACTGAAAATATAAAGTAAGAACCTTTTATTCGATAGCGTGTATGACATGCTACATCGAACATGTAAGGTAATATAATATCTAGATACTTTATAAAATATTTACTATTTAAAATATATTCTATGTATTTCAATACATGCAACACCGAGTTAGCTTGTGTTGCATACAAGAGAGGCCTTCCTTGATAGATTATGTTACATGCAAGACTAGATTTCCTCGATAGCTTGTGTTACATGCAAAAATGACCTTCTTTTATAGCTTCTATTACACGCAAAACCGATTTTCACCAAATAATAATGTATTAATAAAATATTATTATTTAATATAATATGATATAACCGAGTTGTTATGTTAGCAGTTATAAATAGTATTAACTAACTTATGAAAATTTATGGTTTATATAAATTTAAAATTAATTGATTGGTTACCAACTAATGATAAATGAAAATACGAACCAATTGGATGTAAAAAAGAAATATTATTATTTATATACATCCAAAAGGGTTTTCTCATAATAAACATAGTTAATTATTATTGTTGAATGATATTAATGAAATATATATGTTATATATTAAATAAAATATTTTTTATATTAATCCATTATGTTTGATATGCATAAGATAAGAACAAACCCTATTTTACATATAAAACCTATATTTTTATAAAGGCAAGTTTACCACCTTTTAACAGAGAACCCATTTTAAATTATAATTTAGACTCTTTAATTGATTTAATATGTAAAAATAAACCTAATCCTGGAAATATAAATATAATAATTATTTTAGGGTGAATTTGTAATATTTTTGGAAACATTTCATATTTAATGAATAGTTAATAATACTGAATTTTAGTTCAAACATATTTTTCATCTAATTTATTTATAAGGGTAAATTATATTTTTAATTGGTTTTAAAGTTTAATTAGATAATATTTATATAAATTAATACAATGTATGCCATTTGAATATATATTAATTTTAAATTGATTATAAAAAATTGCAAACATTCATACCTTTTTACATAAAAAATGTATTTTCGTCCCATCTTCGGGATTAAATTTAAATTAATTTCTACCACTTATGTGATTTGAATTTGGAAAAATGGATTGCATATTTGGAATAAAAATAATTTATAATATCTAATAAGACCAAATTTGTTTTTTATAATAATATTAGTGAAGGTAATTAAAATTAATTACAATTATTATTGTATAATTAATCCAAATAGAGGACTAAACCTTTACCTTAAGGGGCCAAATGACCTAGAAACCTCTCCAAAACACCTTTTATAGACATAATTAAGACATTAAGCTTCAATTATTGTGTTTGGTTGATTTTTTATCTGAAATGTTTTCAGTTAAAACATGTGTACACCTAACTTGTTTTCAAAAGACCAAGTGAGTCATTTTCCTCCCTTATAAAAGGTATCCACCTCTCCCCATTCGCGACACATCTCAAACCACTTAGATTTGAAACATATCTTGCCATATAGCTTCCCAAAATCCCTCCACTATAACTTTAAGCATCCATTTTAGTATAAATAATTCCAAGGAATCCTTTTGGTAGAAACCAAAAGTAGTTACCCGATTAAGAGGTAATGTCTTCTCTCAAGCTTTCTAGTTTTATTTCCATTCTCCAACCCCTCATATATTCTTATTATATTATTATATAACAAAAAAACTATCCTTAATAAACTGTTATTTTTTTATCCTAACGGTTATACCAACACTTACACACACATCCATCTAATGGGTAATGAACATATTGTTTTTGTGTACAACAAACTACTGCCTCACGAAATAATGATTGTTCATTTTCCTTTACCTACATTCATGGTTGGAAAATATGATGGACACTCTTTTTATATATGATATTTATGATATATATTATTTCATTATACTTAATTAATTTTTTTATAACACATACCTTTAATAACTTCCAGTTTTTTAATACGATAACTTTGTTTGAGGAAGTGTGGATTACTGCCCCTCAAAGCGATGTGATTTGTTCACACGATTCATGTAATGTATAAATGATGATTATAATTAAAAATATGTGACATAAAAAATATTTATATGATATAAATGAAATAATTACCATTATATATATATATCATTTTCTTTATTACCATTTCACACACATAAAAAGTGATAATGTCGTTCGTGGATACGTGGACTACCGTCTCCTCAACACGATATGATTCATTTTATATCACAATATATCTATATAAAAGAATATATGATTTAATTATATGTTATTTGTGATATAATTATCATTTTGGAAATATATGTTGTTACTTACCTTCTCTCCATAACAATCATTGAAAAATAACAGCATTACTCATGCGTACGTACAACCTACCATCTCCATGATTGTAACGTTGGTTTGTTTTTCATAACCATATTTAATGATTTATTTTAAATGCATAATTAATGAAAATATATGATAATTATTTCAGGATTATTATTTTTGAGAAGTTATATAATGACCCCTTTAACCATAGTTGACCTTCCAATGTTGTTTTTGACACATAATCCGAATTTGTTCTAAACACCCAACGTAAACAGAATTGTTCATGTGGTTGTATAAAACATAGTATAAAGTGAATTAAAAATAATTATAAACATGAAAAATATTCTCAATAAATTAGAAAATTAAAATAAGGTTATTATACATGAAGTGAAAGAATGTTCACCCAAAAGGAAACTCTAGGTAATGGATTCTCATCTCACTTTTTACATCTGTGAGATAAATGTCATATTGAAAATTTGAATATTTTGTGTGGTGTATATACTACCAATTTTGATATATAATATCATGAATTATTTTTTCTTCATTGTATTTTAAAATTCAATTAAATATTTTTCCTTTATGAGGCTTATGATTTAAAAAATTTCAAATTTATATGGGACACCTTGGGATTTTTAACGATTATTTTCCTCAAGAATAGTACTAATGATCTTGAAATGGAAAATCCATTAGAGGAAATTGTATAAAAACATTTCAAAAAACCCTTTAATTATTATCTAGTTATTCATGACTATTTTCATGTATTAGTACCATTTTTACACTCTTTGGTACTGAAAATGTTTTATAATTTTTTTTAAGAAAACCCAACTATATTTATCTCTTTAGTTGGAGAACCTCTTATCTTTTAAAAATCATGTTTTAATAAAATGTTTTCAAAAATATTTTTAAAATGATTTGTTAAAGAAATTTTTATCTTTTTTCCCTTTTACAATTCTTTTAAAATAAATATTCTTTTCTCTTTTCAAACAATGTATTTTTATAACCATTCAGCGTGCAAATAGAGTGTTATTTTACCTCGCAAGAAAAGTACGGATTTACCTATCGTCATTTATTTGAAGCTTCCCTTTCATGTCTAAAAGGATACTTTATAAAGAAATTTTTTTCAAAATTTTTTTACAATGAAATTTTTTTCCAAAAGGTTTTCATAATCCTAGGATATTTCCCCAGTTTTTTAAAGATCATTTTATAGTATTTCTATTCATCAGCATCAATAGAAACTACTACAAAACTAGGTTTATCCAATACGAGGGATTTAACAGTGCTAGATAAAAATGATGTTAAAGACTCCCTTTGACAGTGCTAAAAAAACAATATTAAATGAAGTCTTTAATAATGATAAAAAAATTGTTAAAGGGGGACCATTATCAGCACTTTAAAAAAAGCACTGATAAATGAGATAATTTAATAGTACTTGTAAAAAAACAGTGTTAAAGGGGGCCCTTTTCAGCGCTTTTTTAGAAGTGCTGATAAAGACCCCTCTTTATCAACTTTTTTAGTAGCATTGATAAATGTATACTTAAAAAAATCATTAATAATAATATATAAATATATAAATATAAATATATTGATATAAATATAATATATATTTTTTAAAATATGTTTTAGATAAGGTAAATTGAATTTTACACTTAATATATAAAATATTTTGTGAAAATGGATTACAAAATAAATACAAAAATATTTTTAATTAATTATTTTTTTATATTCGATCAATAGTCATTTAATATCAATTTGAATATAGAAATTCAAACAAATAATAAAATATCTAAAATAAGTTGAAAATGTAACTCAAACTTCAAATAGTGATAACTTTTGATCTAGGTGTCCATTTATGCTCTACCACATATCAAATCAAATTTTATCATGAGATCTACACCCTTAGTGAAAATGGTAAACCTCTATCACATGCTTAAAGGCCAGAAAATCTCATAGGAGTTCAAAAATCGAGTTTTTAGTCAGGGTACCCTGATTTTTGGACATTCAATAGATTTTCAACCTATTTTAAGGGGGTCCTATTGCCTTTTTGGTGGTGACTAATTTTATTCCCACGTACTTCATTTATATTGATATTATGGTTTTGAAATTTTATCATTTTTCATAATTTTATGTTATTTATTATTAAATATATGCATGTTTCTTATGTTTACTTATAATAAATCACTCATATAAATATATATATAAACATAGTTATGTAAAAGTATATATTCTAATATATTTAAATAAATAAATATTCTAAATATGTATTTAAAATAATATCTATCCATTTTTACATTATATATACATATACATATGTGTTTATTAATAAAGTGATATATATTTATATTATATTTTCTTATATAAAAATGAATATAATATATAATATATTTTAATAACTATAAGTATATATATATCACACACACACACATATATATTATATAAATGTATTTTAAAAAAATTATATAAATATATGTATATATATATATAAACAGAAATATAATTAAATAGATATCAAAACAACAAAGTGTAGTGGTAAAGGCGTTCCATCTTCGAAGGATAGGTGTAGGGTTTGAATACATGAAGATGCATATAAGGATAGAAATTCACAAAGTGATTATAAAAGGTGGCGGGATGAAAATCACTGATAAAGGGGGGGTTTAGCGCTATTAAAGGGTTCGTGGAAGTGCTGATAAAGGGGGTCATGCTCATAGGTGTCCAAAAAAATAATTGTACCTCCTTTAACAGTACTGCCTTTATCATCACTAAAAAATGTTATTAAATCCCCCCTTTAACATCACTACAGAATTGTTGTTAAAGAACCCTTTTAACAATGTTTTTTTATCATTGTTAAAGGGGGACTTTAACCGTGATTTTTTATCACTGTTAATGTTTTGAACTTTTAACCACGCTCATATTGTCAGGGTTTTATTAGAATTGATAACGGGCTATTCTAGCACTTTTAAATTCCTATTTTGTAGAATTGAACCATTTATTTTTACTCCACTTAAGATTTTGTTTTGTAATGATATCTTCTGTATCTTTTTATTGAATGGTTTATTATTGAATTTTCTAAGGATAGTATTAACATTCACTTTATTGAATTATTTTTTATTACCCTTGAAATATTCAATCTCCTTTGGTCATTGAACATTGAATTTATCCCTAATTATCCATTTCATTCATCATGGTTGTTACTATTTCCTGAACTAGATACCATTTTACATATGATGTCTACTTTGATTGTTATTTTATTATTTCAGAAAATATTGATAATTTTGTCATCATTATTCAATACAGATATTTGATATGGAATATTATTTATTTTGATTATTCAATTTGAGGAATAATTTTGAAAATAAATTATTGGAGGATAATAAACATTATATAGCTCTTAAATGAATTGATAGGTTCTCATGAGACAAATTATTTATGCAAATCAGAATATTTTAAATTGTCATGTGAAAGGTCTTGATGGTATTGGTTTTCATGTGCCTTAGACATGACGTCCATTAAGAAAGAATTTACCTAATTTAGTTTCATTTATTATTCATCCATGAGATTTTGGTTCAATATATTTATGGATACATTTCATTTTTAATTATTTAGATAGTATCTGTTTTTGTATCTTACCTTACCATATTTCTTTTTTCTTATCTAGTTATTTTAATGTCATGTGTTTTCATTTATTACATTGTCATTTTGTTTATGCACATATTTCTCAGTTTATTGATTATATGGCATGTGAATGCAGTCATTCTCCATTTCATAATTATTATATTCATTGATTTGTTATTTCTTATACTATATTTTGACCTTACTAATCATTTTATCTCGCCCTTATTATATATATTTACCTAGGAATCCAAGAAACATACTATGAAGGATATGTAGGGATTTACTAACTAGATTAGAGTTATCCTCAAAGATATTTATATAGAAAGAAGAAGAAAAATATGTAGTAATTAGTTTATTATTTTCTCATGTATATATCTATTTTTTCAAGACTACAAAACTCTCAGTCCTTTGGGATTTAATTCCATGTAATCATGCAATGCAATAGTAGCAGACACCATCTTTGGGCCTTCTGGGGTTGGGTATCTATAGATCTCCTCTTAGATATGCTAGGGTTAATTTTTTTGAGAAGACCAGAACCTATAATATGAGTATATGGATGTTAAGAAGATAAATGGGTAGGGTGTGGTCGATCTAGAAGGTTAAAATTCATGCAAGGAAGTAAGGGAGAATGTTCCCTTTTATAATTTATGTGGTCTTTTTAGGAAACTCCCAAAATATTAAACTAATATATATTATTTTTTAATTAAAAATGTCTTAAAAGTGAGTTTTTTAAAACCTAAGAAGAGTATGGGACTAAATCCTCTCAAAAAATATTTTTTAGACATCTTTAGGTCACAATGATAACCTTATCATTTGTCTTTAACCCTTAGTTAAACCCTTTAACTCTTACCATGTCAAATTTTTTACTCTTTAGGGATAATATAGTTACTATAAAATTATAATCAAACCCCAAATGGATCATTGATGACATATTTAACCTTATTGTAGTTATTTGGCCGAATTTATTTTTTTATTAATTTAATATCATTTAATAAAATAATATTTATTTTAAAGTATCATTTTTTTCATTTTTGATACTATTCAATATTTATATTTTTAAAAAATATCCTAATTTCATGTTAATTTCGAAAAAAAACTTATAATATATCACTAATATTTCTATATTATCTATAAAATCAATGGATGTCATTAATTATGTCAAATATTATTTATTTTCATGTTTTTAATATCATTTATTTTTTATTCCCATTAATTAAACAATTACTACGTCATTATTATGAAAGAATTTTATTAAATTATTTCTTCTCTAAATATTTTAAATAAATTATCATGATGAAGATAGATTTATTATCATTCAAATGAATATGTATAGTCTAATTTATCTTTTCTATAACCATGCATTAAAAATGTAATACATATTAAAAACATGAGTATGACATTTTCAAGTTATCTTTAAATAAAATATAATAAATGTCTTATTCTCATCCATGTGGCTTAAAAAGAGTATAATTTCGACCTAATGTTGATTTTGGTAGAAAAACACTCATTAAATGAAATTAGGACAAGTGTTGGGGTAATTTTATAATATCATTTTATCCATAATTACCTAATTTACCCTTAACTGTGGTAATTAAAATATTACTAAATTTCACTATTCGTATGACCAAAAATAAAAGAAACTTATTTACATAACTTAGACCAACTAATTCCAAATATAGAATCCATTTTTGATAATTCAAAACATATAATTTGTATTAATTAATTTAAAATTAATCTTGTTGACGACGTGAGAAAATGAGTTATTAAAGTTTAAACCTGCAAAATGATATATTCCTCATGTGACTTTTTCTACTGTGAGTCCTGGCTTTTCATGAACCTGAACTTTGGATATTTTATTCATGTGACTTTTTCTTATATGGTTATGTTTCACTATTTATCACATATCATTTATAATCCCATTTTTTCATAGTGGAATCTTTGTACCCATGCACCATGAATATAGGCCAAATAGATAAATAATGTCAAAAACCTATGGTCCTCTTTATGATTTGATTACTAATTTATGTCAATATTTTCTATTGATCATCTTGCATATGTTTGAGTCTGTTATCTCTAACAGGTCTTGGTACTTATCAGTATTAATATCAAAATGGTTATATTTATTCTCTTTAGTATGTCATTTATTGTAAATGTTTACATGAATCAGTACTTTTTATGCTATCGTTCTTTTTTTATGGTTTGTTAGAATCAGCATATTACACTTCCAATTATGACAAATCATTACAAGATTTTTATTATTCAATTTTTCCTCATTCTTCCTAATATTTATATAATTATATACATGTTAAATTTTTGTTCTGCAATGTTGAGAAATAAAATTATACCCATACAACTCAATTACTCCATTGAAAGTGGGATACCTCATAGCAGAACCGACAATGTTTTTATAGAATCTGATAAAACAATATTTAGTAAGGCTTCTATTAGGATAAAATATTATTTTTCCTTTCATGATGTGATAATTGTGAGATAAAATTAAAGTAAAAATGAATAAAAAATGAACAATATATGTTACATAGAAAACCCCACAAATAATGAGGGGTAAAAAAACATTGAAAAATAGAATGATATCACTATGGTAAAAGAGGTTTAACACACTCTCTTTCTATTATAAGGAAAACATCCCCGTAATTAACTCTCATGAGTAATGTATAATTCACCTCATAAAATACAACACTCAAAATGTTGAAATAGGAAGCTCAATACTTGAGTTGATGATGCTAAGATCGTCAAAGTGCTCTACCTTTTATAGGCAAGGCCCTTACTTGATTTTCCTCCTATATTTAACCCCATGGGTTAGTTTTTCCACCCATCCCACTAACCACACTTGCCAACTTTGAAAAATCAGGGTGGAGAAACTGTTTGCGAGAAACAAATGCCGATATATATCACACTAGGAGATCTGATTGGGAACCAATAATATTTCCACAAATAATTTCTATCTTCAAACCATGTTGGTCTTATATCTATGGTTACGATTGAGGTTTTTTACTATATTAACTTAGCAAAGTTAATTAAATTCATCATAAAATTAACCTAATTTTCTTCAATATAAATTTTCTGCATATCCACTCTTCCTTCCTCCACCACATCTCGAACAAAGTATTATTTTACCATAATGTGCTCTATCTTGGAATGAAAAGATAGATTACTTTTAATTTTTAGGGTGCTATGATTGTCCCAAAACAATTAGATATACTTCTGTCATTGTACGGGATCCTCTGGAAACCTTCACATCTAAATCACTTCTTTGCAAGCCTATGTAGTTTTAATGTACTCTACCATAGCCACGGATAAATATAAAATAGACTAAAACATTTAATTACAACTCACAACTCATCCTATAAAATTAAACACATAACCAAACGTTTATTTTCATTGGTCATAATCACCTACAAAATCTAAATCTGCGTAGGCTCTAATAGTGAAATTTGATCATCAATAACATAATACAACATATGAGATCTCCTTGATGTATCTATGGGTCTTCTTTAATTTGTTCCAATGCTCCCGTATTCAATTCTCCACATACCAAATAACTTCTCCCACTACATGTGCAATTTATGGTCTCATATAAACCATAGATAATATCATACTACCCGCTGCTGGTGCATAAGGTAATTGTGACATCTCAATCATCTATACTTCACTATTATCACTATTTGGATTCATCATAGAGGATAACATAAAATTAATAGTAAGTGTGGTTAATATAGGATTATAATGTCACATGTGGATGTATTTCAAGATATTCCTCAAGAAATTCTTTTTAAAGTTAAATCATACCTTTATTTCTATCTCATTAAATCTGTATCCCAATATATTATTTTTTTGTCATAATTACTTCATATCATACTCCCATGAAAACTGTCAACATGTCATCCACATACAATAGAATAATGATAAAATCATTACCATATAAACCCATGAAATATCCAAAAGTATCTGAATGAAGTATTTTATGTCTAATACTCATGATATAGGAATAAAATCTTTTATACCAACACCTTGGTGCCTTCTTTATACAATAATTTTTTCTCAACATAAAAACCAAGTTCATTTTTCTTATTTCGAAAAAAATTTCAATTAGAGAATATATATTTATTTATAAAGATAACCATATAGAAAAGTTCTCTTCACATCTAGCTACTCTAGAGTTAAACTATATATTTCACACATCCCCATTACTATCTGAACAGTCATTATTCTAACAATGGGAGAAAATATTACCCTGAAATCAATAACTTCTCTCTATGCATATCCTTTGACCACCAGTCTCGCATGATATCTTTACAAATATACCTTTTCATCCCAATTGATCTTAAAGAACCTATTTTTAATGATATTATTCCTTCCATGAGGTAATGGATCAATATATCAAGTCTTGTTCTTGTGAAGGGCATTAAATTTCTCATGATTTTCTTCCATCCATGTGGATATTTATGAACTCCACATCACCTCCCAAAAATGTAATATGGATTACCGTCCTCCATCAATAATTAGTACATAATATTTCTCTCAGTGATAAATTCTGAGTGCCATATTGGTTCTCGTTTATCTTGAGTTTCTCGTTATAGTATAAAATCAATCATAACTTGACCATCATGCTCCTCAAAGGAAATTGGTTCTTCTATGGATTCTTCCTCCACCCCAACTATTATAGTATATGTGTTCACTTTCATCAAGTACCCATTAATCATCACTTGAACCTTATCTTATAGACATAAAACATCCATGCTGATGATAAGTTTATGGGTAGTTGGGTCCCACATAAGATACCCCTTCACACCATCAATGTATCCTAAGAATATACAATCATTGGATCTCGAATCCAACTTCAATGTTTCCTAATCATTTAGCAATACAGATACATGACCTCCATAAGTACGTAACCAAGCATAGTCAATAGGTTTAACACTCCACATATTCATTAGAGTTTTCATATAAATCATCATAGAAGTAAATTGACTGATCACATATCATGTTCTCTTCATTACATTATACCATAACTTCTTAAAAATTCCTATAGTCTTCAATATATCCCTTGTTCTATCCAACAAGGTTATGTTCACCCACTTTGCCACTCCATTTTATTGAGGTGTGTATGACACTATGAATTGTCTCTTAATTCATTCTCATGGAAAAAAAATTATCAAAATACTCACTTGAATATTTTCCACAACTGTCAATCCAAAAATACATGATATTATTTCAAGATTCCATCTTCATCCATTCATTGAATGTTTTGAAGAATTTAAAAACACTTTATTTCATCTTGATTTGGTACACGTAACATCTCATGGAATAATCATCAATTAATTATACAAAGAACCTTTCTCTTCCCAGGGATATAAACAGTGCTTTCCAAGTATTGGAATGGATCTACTCTAATATATCATTGCCCCTCATTGCCGATGTCACAAAATTCAACCAATGTTGGTTGAAAAAATCATTATAATCCCTAAATGGAAATGATACCTTTTTAATCTAGGAAGAAACTTATGTTCAACTAGAATCTTGAAGCTTCATTTAAACATAAGACCAAGCTTTTGATACCATGAATTCCTCAATGCTTTTGTTTAGGTAGTTAACAGGAAAACTATTGTAATGTCTCGAAAATTCCATATAATTTTTTTAATTATATGGAACTATTTCGAGACCACAAAATCTGACAGGGAGAAATTATGAGGCCTAGGGTGCCTACAATGATCTGTCTAAGTTTTATTATTATTTAATTAGCGCACAGATGTAGTTTTCCTGAAAAAGAGGAATAATTATTAAATGGTTTCTCGAATTAAAAAACTGAGGGAATTGTTGCACTCAAAATGGCGATTTTACCCTTGGCATAGCTTAAGTTTAGTCGGTGCGGGCCTCCTATGAGAAAACCTGAAAATGGCATAACTGTAAATAAAATAAATAAATAAAATTATTTTATTTTTCAAATATTTAAAACTCGCGAACGGTAACTCAGATTAAAAATCTGAGACCACCGTTGAGATCGTGAGGGTATGCTCTCTTTAGGAAGATACTAACTTTGGCTAGTGTGGGACACTAGTGAAAGTTAGTTATTGGATGTAAATAAAATAACTATGTTAAAATTATTTTATTGTAAAATCCATAACTTTTAAATGGTAACTCGGATTGGAAATTCGAGAGTACCCTTGGGTTCGTTGGGGTGTGTTTCAATTAGGAAGATCATAACCTCAACTGGCATGGGTTGAGGGTGGCTGTTATAATTTTCCTATATTTTTTTTGGGTACGTTCAGTAACCGTGTGAGCGGCGTTTTCTATTTTTTGAATTGCAGTTCGACATTCAAATATGAGGGCATCGTTGAACCCACAACACTGGGATTAACTTAAAAAGGGGGATAACATCGACTGTAGTTTGTCGAGTGAAAAAGTTATTTTTGTGGAATTTTGAAAGATTAATAAAACAACATGTTTTGTTATTTTATATTCCTTCCTTCCTCCAACAGATGAACGTTGTTGGCGGGACTGACGATGTGTCAAACCAACAACTGGCTCAACTCTTCTTTTCTTATTACCACATCGTTGGAAATTTGGGAGGGTCATTAATTAAATGAACCTCATTAATTCCCCAAGAGTTATACACTCCTTCTCCTCTCTTATTTATATAGAGCACGGGGAGGGTTTTTGGAATGACTTCAAAAAATGATGAAGCTCAAGCAATGTACCGCGATGCCAACCACCAGGATGACGATACTAGTTCCAACGAGTGGTGGCGAGTGCCACTGAGTCACGAACCGATGACAATGATAAAGGAGGTTTTGTCGACTATCGTCAGTGGACGTCTCTTCTAGGTAGGGGGTTATTTTCATTTGTGCATTTTTGTTTCCCTCTTCTACATTATTGAAATTATATGATGGACACAGGTCTATTGACTAATGGGTTGACCCACGATTCTTCCATCTTTGCAGGAGGTTATTACGGGGAATCTTGTGGGGTTAATCTTGTGTTAAATACAATTGTTTATTGAACTCCCTTAATATCCTTCATATTGTGAGCTAACGCGGAGGGTGCGGGCCTAACAAACCCTTCCCAAACCATCCTCTATCTTTATTTCCCCACACCGCCTTGGAAGACCGCATACAAGTATAGTTCTGCTCATATCATGAGAAATTGCTCCGTATCCATAGGCTTGTAAATAAACTACTTTCTCCACTTTGTAATGACAAAATGGACATAAAATTATGAGGACTTGAAATTAAGGTTCTATTGACTCTGAGGTTTACGGTTGGTATGATTTGATGCTTTAAAAATTAAGTCACAAGGAGGAGGATAATATATTAATTACTATTCATGATATCAAAAGTAAAAATATAATGATATTATCCCCTTCATAGTAGCTACACCCACTTCCAAAAACTCAAAGAATATGTTATGATCCTGTAAGCATAATGAATGGTTTGTGCACCCTCTTGAATATTTTTTATTTATTTTTGGCTTTATTTTCTTTTTTCGGAAGTTATGATTATATCAGACCTCACATCAATCACCTAACAATACACGCTCATAAGATCGTTGGTCTAGAAAATGGTGATTTTGGGTTTTCCCAAATCATAACACATGTTTTTCTCTTTTTGTTGGTTATTTTTGTCATTTTTTCATTTTTTAATTTAATAGGGGAAAAAATATAGTATAATGAGTGATTCCACAACCTTTTACAATTACCACAATAAAATCCATGCACGTCTTTCTTACAACTTATATCATCCCATCCACCATGACTCTCTTTATCCGCACACATCAATATTAAAATATAATGAAAATAATCAGATGAGGGTAGGAATGGATAAAAATGGCTTTAAACAAGAATCATTCCTATAATGGTCAATCATGTCTCTATGTGCTAAACTAAGGATTTATGTAAAGGTAGTCTTTTAAGGAAAATTAGCTTTTCAAAGGATGCCTCAATCATTTTAAATGTGTTTTTGCACAGTTATAGATTTGACAAGTTTCAATACATGTTATGGTTGGTTACATGTCCCAATATTACTCAAGAAATATGCTCAAGAATAAATATGAAGTACTTGGTCTAGAAATATTCTAGGGAATGGGAAATATAACATTAGTCAATCACTCATTACATGTCTAATAAATCAATTCACATGAACTTCTGAAATTCAAATCATGAAGGATGGTAGGGATATTTCATTTAAAGGAATCAATTAATTCCTTCAGATCATGAGTCATTTATTCAATATCCATGCTTCATTTTAAAAATTCAATTATTAATTTCAATCATTAAATATTATCTACATTGAAATCTAAAACATGGCATCACAGGATTCCTAAGAAACTCCTGTCTCCTAGATAAGTCAAATAAAACCTGAATTCAAGTTTGGGCATGCAATTTTATCCTTTAAAGCTCAAAACATGTTGTGGACAAAAAGGTGGAAAGTTTAAAAGATGAAAAACTAAAATTGATCACCCTTCTTCCATGAAACTTGGTCCTTCTCATTCCTTGTCTGGGGCTTCCTTCTACCGTTATGATCCTACTAAAAAATTACTCATTAATCACAATTATCATTTCATTTAAGCTCAAAATGAAAAGAGGGAGGGGGCCACATGCTAAATTATTTCAAAGAAAATAAATTGATATCTAAATTTCTATAAAGAAAGTAATGATAAATCTTGGTATTATCCCCTATGTCGACCCTGAATTTTGACTACCTCTAGAGGGAAGTACCGACTGTTATCCAATGTCTGATGGAGGATGAAGCTTCTTAGATTAGAACCACTACATGTGGCTTTTCCCAGCTTGTTCTTCATCCTTCTGGGTGAGTAATGATCCAGGGATAGAGTACACCATATCCCCACCCCCTTAACAATGAGGTATATCTTGTATAGTGTGGGTAGGATGAAATATGAATCATCCTCCTTCTTGGTTTCTACTTGTGAAACCTCTTATTATTTGAACATTGGTTCCTCGAGGCATGCTTCATCAAAAGAATATTCAATTTGAAAGTCAGAGAGTAATTTTATTTGAATAGTATTAAAACATGAAGTATCAAGATCAAATTCTTCCCCATCAATGTATGAAGATTTTGTCATGGTTTCCATAGGGACATCCACTAGTATATCTTCATGGACATCCATCAATAAATATTCAACATATCCAGGGAGATCGATATGTTCCTCATCATGTACACATGTAGGTTCTTCTTCTCCTCTTAGGCATAGCTGAGATTTTCTGATTCTGTATAATCAAAACCACAACGAGTTATGTAAAATTCAGATTCCATAAAAATAGAAGGGATAGAGTCAATGAATGGTTCAACTCCCTAAGTTGGTTCAGCTTCAATATATGCCTCAGTGGTAAGTGGCATTTGGTGTATAATCTCCAAGGATGGAGGCAGGTAGTTAGGCTCCACCATCTTCACTTCAAATTCCACCACTTGGGTGGTTTCTTCCTTTTGTGGTGTTGAATATTCTTCTTTGTATTGTATGGGGAGGTCAGGTAGTTCCTCACATTTAGTCAATAATTAATCCAAAATTTTTTGATCTCCCACGTGTAGCTCAGTAAGTACGTCTTCCTCCCTTGCCTCCTTAGGTTCTTCAATTTCAAATATAAGTGGTGAAATTTCTTACACCACTTTCTCATGTTCATTATCCATCTTAGGTTTGGGTTGCTCCATTAATGCACAAATATAATAAAAATTTCTATTAGCCTTTATGGTTAGTTTTTCAATGCATTTTCTATGTTCATGCACTGGAGCTCTTCTAAAATATCCATCTTCTTCTTCTTCTTGTTGCTGCACCTGTGAGTAATTTTTTGGTGCATATTATTCTGATTTTGAAGACATCCTAGAAGAATTTTTTATTTTTTAAATGAAATGAAATCTAAATAAGATGTGAAAATAGAAAAAGAAAATGAACTAATGATTGGATCCCTGAAAACAGCTTCAGTTTTGACGCACGCTTGACATGAGGTGTGGACAAAAATAATTATATATTTTCGAGTTCATCACAGTGGCAGACCATGGTCGTCTCTCGTGAGGATCCTTCTCCATGTAGTTCACTTTCTTTATCTAATATAACTATTATATCTATTTTTGTGGTTTTGTTTATTAAATTATAGTGATTGAAATCCTTTTAGATTTTTATTATTAAAAATAATGACATGTGAAGCAGGAATTCTAAATTTATAAAAAGATGCAAGTCTAGATGGAATTAATTTATACTGGAATTTTACACTATACCAGTGGTTTTAAACTATTTGTAAAGGCCTGGAAACCAGTGATATATAGTATATCAATGGTTCCCTCAACCGTGACCAAGTGAGGCATGAAAATAGGCCTATACCAATGGTTCCGTGAAAACCGTTGGTATAGGTGTCAAAATAGAAGGTATACCAATGGTTTTCTACAAATAGTTTGCATATGTGTGTTAATGTATAACATATACCAAAGATTTGTAAACCATTGGTATATGTGTGTTACACTTATACCAACAGTTTAAACCGTTGGTATAGTTATATTATAGTATCTAAACCAACCGTTTTGAAACCGTTGGTATACAATTGCTCATCTCCACAGCAGCATGCCCCTCTCCCCTCTCCAGACCTGAAACAACACAACAACCCCTTTCCAAACCTGCAACAACACCAATAAAAAATCCCCATCCAAAGTATTCAAAATTTAGAAATCATTCCAGAATTTAGAAATTTGGAAATTTATAAATTCAAATGCAATAACACCCATAAGAGAAAAAGCCTACATGTTATATGAATTGAAATAACACCCATGAGAGTATTCTAAATTTAGAATTCATTCCTCAATCAAACCACAACACCAACACACATAAGAGTATTCAAAATTTAAAAATCATTCCTCACTCAAACCACAACACCAATACACACACGAGAAATAACCTACATGTTATAGGAAGAACATGGGATGTTTAGTCAAGGTCTTGGGTTGAGTATCTTAAAACCCACAGAAAAACATGGGTAGAGTGGCATGGATCATGACACCCATAAGATAGAAAATGGTAGTGGTCATGTGATTAGACCTAGGATGAGTTATAGGAAGCACATGGGATGTTTATATTCTTATAATGATTATGTATCCATGTATAAATGGTTCCTGATCTGTTTGTGGGAAGCATTGGCCAATCTCGACATATGAGTTGGATTACTGGAATAGACTACATGTTTTTCATAGACAATTTATTTAGAATAAGGGGGTATGTGGCAAAATGTAATTTTCTCTCCTAGGTGTGATGTGAGATGAATCCCTATCTTGGGTATTGGGTATGAATATTCAATTATGTCTTTGGTATTGGGTTCCCAAAGGGACTTTGGTTTGGTCCTAGAACCCACTATTTGAGGATGGGATTGAGGTGATCCATGGGGCTATAGTGTCACCATATGTATTCCTCACCATTGGGGTATATTTATGAGACTTTGAAAATTATTTTTCAAGAATCTATGTGTAGCCTTGTTGACCAATTTGTAATATGGTATGATTGAGTGTTCATAGGTTTCATACGAAAACACTATATGATATTTATTTTTTGTATGTTATTGTGTAGAATGAACAACCCGTGATTGAGAATTATAAAATGAGTGTTGGTGCATGTTCATGATGGGTTGTCGAGACTCATTCCTAATATAATTCATGTTTTTATATATATAATATGACCCATTATGTTTCAATATATTCCTTGGGAATATTTTATTCTAATAATATATGACCAATAGACCATATTTTATTTTTTATCCCTTAATTTCAAGAATCTATGTGCAACCTTGTGAATATTTTCCATATGTCAGTTGTTGTTTTTGCTTAAAATGTTGTCCATTTCAAACAAAAGACACACACATTGAGTGATACTTGTCACACCATGCCTAGTATTTAGGTGGGGTTGACCGTACCCATCACAAATGATCCGTGGATCGTGGGGTGAGGGGGTTGTCCGGGGGGGGGGGTTGTCCGAGGGGTGCATGTGGGCTCTCTAGGGGTGATGGGGCTATCAGGGGGGGCTGTTCAGAGTGCGTTTTCAGCTACCATGGTCACACAACACATCCGATTGACATGTCATCTAGCCAAACCTTTTACAATTAACCCGCTCTTTGTTGTCGTCCTATTTCATGGTATTCTAAGGTTGTTAGGCCGGTTTTGAACACCCACCACACATTTTTCAAGCGCGCCAAACACCTAAGAAACACATATTCTACCGTGCCATGAAAATCATGCGTCTGAATGACGTTTCATCTTTTTTACACCTCAAGAATAATAATTAGGGTGTTTTTGTGTGATTTCAAGTCATTTCGATGTTGTTTAGTATGTATTTGACCGTAAAACACATGTTTTGGCCATTTACGACATGCCGAGTGTGTTTTCGGACATCGTGGTCACACGACACCTCCTATTGGCATGCTGTCTAGCCAACAATTTCACAATTCACCCACCCATTGTTTTCGTCCGATTTCATGGCATTCTGAGGTCATTCAACCAATTTTGACTACCCCGCGCACGCTTTTCAAGTGCACCAAACACCTAAAAAACACATATTCAGTCGTTCCATGCAAACTGCACATCCAAATGACATTTTTTCTCCTCATACACCTAAAGAATACTAATTTGGGTGTTTTCATGTGATATCAAGTCATTCTGATGTCGTTCGGTATGCATTTGACTGTAAAACGCATGTTTTGGCCATTTACGACACACGAAGTACGTTTTTGGCCACCGTTATCACACGACACCTCCAATTGATGTGATGTCTGTTCAGACAATTCAAAATTCACCCACCCTCTGTTGTTGTCTGTTTTCATTGCATTACGAGGACTTTCGGCTAGTTTTGACCACCCTACGCATGCTATTCAAGTGCGCCAAACACCTAAAAACACATATTCTTCCATGTCGTGCAAACTGCGGGTCCGAATGATGTTCCATCATTTAGTAAACCTCAAGAATAATAATTATGGTGTTTTGTGTTATTTCAAGTCATTACGAGATCGTTCGGTGTGTATTTGACCATAAAACACATGTTTTTGCCATATACAACACGCAAAGTGCATTTTCGGCCACTGTAGTCACACAACACCTCTGATTGATGTGCCGTCTGGCCGACCATTTTACAATTCACCCACCATTTGTTTTTGACCGAATTCATTGTATTATAAGGTCGTTCGTCCAGTTTTGACCACCCCACACACGCTTTTCAAGCACGCCAAACATCTAAAAAACACATATTCAGTTCTCTCATGAAAAACACACGTCCAAATGATGTGACATCTCCTCATCCACCTCATGAATAATAATTAGGGTGTTTTTGTGTGATTTAAAGTCATTTTGATGTCCTTTGGCATGAATTTGACCATTAAACGCATGTTTTGGCCATTTACGACACATGGAGTTCATTTTCGGCCACTACGGTCACACGAAACCTCCGATTGATGTGACGTCTAGCCGAACATTTCACAATTCATCCACCCATTGTTTTCTTCTTATTTCATTGAATTCTGAGGTCGTTCGACCGGTTTTACCACCACACGCACGCTTTTCAAACGTACCAAACACCGAAAAAATACATATTCTATAGTTCCATGCAAACCGTGGATCTGAATGATGTGTTGTCTCCTCATACACCTCAATAATAATAATTAGTGTGTTTTTGTTTGATTTCAAATCATTATGATGTCAGTCGACATGCATTTGACAGTTAAACACATGTTTTGGCCATTTACGACACGTGAAGTACGTTTTTGGCTAGCGCAGTCACACAACACCTCTGATTTATGTGCTGTCTCGCCGACCATTTCAAAATTCACCCATCCTTTATTGTCTTCTGGTTTCATAGCATTCTGAAGTCATTAGGATGGTTTTGACCACCCCACGCACGCTTTTCAAGCACGCCAAACACCTAAAAAATACATATTCAGTCGTTTCGTGCATACCGTGCATCTTAATGATGTGTCGTCTCCTCGTACACCTCAAGAATAATAATTAGGGTTTTTTGTGTGATTTTAAGTCATTCCGTTGTTGTTCGGCAAGCATTTGTCCATTAAACACATGTTTTGGCCATTTACGACAGGCGGAGTGCGTTTTAATCCAGCGTGGTCACACAACGCCTTCGATTGTCGTGATGTCTGGCCGATCATTTCAAAATTCACCCACTCTTTGTTTTCATCCAATTTTATGGAATTCTGAGGTTGTTTGGACGATTTTGACCACCCCATGCACACTTTTCAAGCACGCCAAACACCTAAAAAACACGTATTCAGCAGTGTTGCGCAAACCGCGCTTCCGAATGACATGTCGTCTCCTCGTACATCTCATGAAAAATAATTAAGGTGTTTTCATATGATTTCAACTCATTTCTTTTTCGTTCACATTCATTTGACCGTTAAACACATGTTTTGGCCATTTTCATCATGCAGGGTGCATTTTTGGCCACTGCAGTCACACGACACCTCGGATTGATGTTCCCTCATGCTGGCCATTTCAGAATTCACCAACCCTTTGTTTTTGTCTGATTTCATGGCATTCTGAGATCATTCGGCCTGTTTTGACCCCCCCCCCCCACACGCTTTTCAAGCACACCAAACACCTAAAAAACACATATTCAAACGTTCCGTGCAAACCGCACGTCCGAATGGCATGACGTCTCCCCTTACACCTCAAAAATAATAATTAGGTTGTTTTCATGTGATTTCAAGTCATTCTGATGTCGTTAGGCAATCATTTGACCATTAAACGCATGTGTTGGCCATTTACAACATGCATATTGCATTTTCGGCCAGCGCGGTCACACGACACCTCTGATTGACATGTCTTCTAGCAGACCATTCCACAATTAACCCACTCTTTTTTCATTCAATTTCATTGCATTCTGAGGTCATTCGGCTGGTTTTGACCACCCCACGCATGCTTTTCAAGCGCACCAAACACCTAAAAAACACATATTCAGTCGTTCCACGTGAACCACGCATTTGAATGATGTTTTTTCTCCTTATAAACCTCATAAATAATAATTAGTGTGTTTTAGTGTGATTTCAAGTCATTCTGATGTCTTCCGGCATGCATTTGACCGTTAAACGCATGTTTTATCCATTTACAACACGCTGAGTGCATTTTTGGCCATCGCGGTCACACGAAACCTTTGGTTGAGGCGGAGTTGACTTGTACCCATCACAAATGACCAATGTATCATTGTCCTAAAGTATCAACACAATCCGAATGCATTTGATCGGTTTTCTGTATGTCAATTTTAGTTTTAAATTCAAATCTGGTCCATTTCAAATAAATGTGTGACACATTGAGTTGTACCGGATACACCATGCATCACATTGATGTGGGGTTGACTCCTACACATAAAAATTGTCGTAACGATCATTGTGATAAAGTATCAACAGAATCCGAATATGACTGGTCCATTTTCCGTATGTCAGTTTCTCTTTTCACTTAAAATGTTGTCCATTTCAAATAAATGTGAGACACTTTGAGTGGTAATGGCCACACTGTGCCTTGGAGTGCAGTTGGATTGAGTCATACACGTCATATATGACCCATGGATCATTTTCCTAACGTATAAACAAAATCCAAATATGTTTGGTTAGTTTTCTATTTTCCAGTTGTTTTTACTTAAAAGGGTGTCCATTTTAAACAAAAGAGAGACACTTTGAGTGATACCAGCCACACAGTGCATCCGATTTATGCGGGGTTGACTCGTACATGTCACATATGACTCGGGGATCATTTTCCTAATGTATCAACACAATCCGAAAGCATTTGGTTGGTTTTCCGTATGCCAGTTAGGCAAATCGTGCAACAACAGTGATATTATATAATACTAAAACTATAGTCATTGTGCATGATGTGCATCCCCTGGTGCATTGTTAGGGAAAATCATGCACATTTCTTCTAATATATATCCCTATATGGTTGGTAGATACCCTGTGGTGTGGACTAAATTTTTTTACTAACTGTGAGACATAGTATTTTTTATGCCAACTGGGGTTCCGAGCTCCGAACAAGACCCAGATGCCCCACAATCCATTATAACATCATTATGATTCCATATTTGGTCAAAAATAAAGAGTTATACTATATTCAAAAATATCAATACCAGAGTGAAAACCCATGTTAGAAAATGAAGAGTTATACAGAATTCAAAAATGTAAAGGATCAATCTGCCCCAGATCACTATCACCATCACCATTGTCATCATCAGCCTCATCCTCGCCACTATCTTTGTCTGCGTCGTCATCCTAGTCCTCGTGCCCATGCTCATCCTCGGCCCCATACTCTCCCTCGAGCCCATCCTCACCCTCATCCTCATCCTCATCCTCGCCCTTGTCCTCTTCAGCATCCTCGTCATCACCAGGTATGTCATCATCTCGACCGCCACTAGAACTACCAACTGGTGAATAGGATATTGCACTCATCTATGACATATATGTATGACAAGCCGCGCTGGCCTCTGGTGGAAGTGATGAAGATAAAGCTTTGATCAGTTTCATAAATTCCATCTCCCTCTTTTGAACTTTTTCTTATGACTCTGTGACCCCTTTATCAGACTGTATTGCATGCTCCTTGACTTGTTCCAACTCGGTGGTACTAGAATGGATACCTGGAGAGGACCAATACCGCATTGAGACTATATTCTTACCAGGTCGGTAGCGTAATCGACCAGAGTGCTCATCTCCCAAAACCTGATATAAATGATCGTGTGTCCATAAATTGTCAGGCTCCTGGGCATCAAGGGCCTCTAAATCAGCCTATTAAAAATATTAATATAATATGAAATTTCAAAAAAGATATTAAACTTTTAAATAAATTAATTAAAACATAAAATCTTTTCTTGTGTTTGTTCATTAACCGCAGTTCCATTTTTTTTCCATCTACTCGAGCAAAACAATTTTTCTCGACGGAGACATCCTTCAATATTCAAATTTTTCTTCTGTACTGACATTAAAATGATATAAAGTGAAGGTATAATCATATATTAAATATTCAATAAATGAAATAATTTATGTAGTAAATAATAAATATTGAAATTGCTAAAGAAAAATTATAAACAACTATATCGTACCAACTGCCTCTAATGATCTGACATAGTAGTGCACCCCAATGTGTGGAGGTATTGATTTGAATTAATGTTTTTTTTTCAGAAGATTCCTAAATAATGTTTTACAATAAATATGATAATATGAATTCAAAATATAAAAACTGCCATTTAAATACCTCAAATTGTATTAAAACCTTATGTTTGGCAGTCACCCAATGGGTAATCATTTTGTGATATTGCTCTATCGGGAAGTCACCCATGATAGGTATTGTCTCCAACTCCTTGCCCACTCTATCACACCATCAAACATACAGATCATGCTTATAATCTCTCCAATGCTCTCCTAGCTCCTTTATATGTGCTGGTCGTGCACCTTCACCATCAGGGAAGTTAAATCGATGCTGACACCTAATAGATTAATTCATATAAATACAAAACAATAATACATTGAATCAAATAGATTTTTTACCAATATTTGTGCCCACACATTATCCTTGACATCATGTGGCAGATGTCTCCAAGAGAGAGGGGTGACCGGAATGATGTCAGAGTATTTGGCTAGCATCGCTAAAAACCCTGACATTCCTGCCCAGATTTATCAATCATTTTTCATTCATCATTGTATTCAACCATCAACTATGATTGGTGGTTCCATACTGCACGCAAGTGAGTACGCCCCCTCCCCTACCTTCTATCAATAGATGAATCCATTTTCAAAGAAAAAAAATATCAGTACAAGTTATAATAAAAAAAATTGGTATAAAAATTTGTTAGAGATATATAATTATACCGATGGTATTCGGATCAATGGGAATCAATAGATGTGCAGAAGTTGAAGGAATATCCTATATAGGTGGAGTGTCCCTTAGTGTACGCTCCTTAGCCACATACTGTGTTGGAGAAGGTGTCAAAGAAGGTGGAAAATAATAGCTCCGAGAAAATGAACCAGAAGAAAAAGATGATAGCACAGACATCTGGCCAACTGGTAGTGTAAACATCGGAAGCATAAATATCCCATGTGTCCCTAAAGACACACTAGGATCAAAATAGGGCGTAGAAGATACGTCTGTGGTAGGGGAATTGTCCAATTCGGTACGACTAGTGGATCGTCTAACTCTCACACCACAGCCCTCGTACCACCAGCCTCAGTACCAGAATCACCGGATGATCGTCTAACTCAAACACCACCCCACCTCCTACCACGAGCCTCTGTACTGGGAGCAATATCAGGATCTTCAGTGGATATCTCTCATCTAGGGGTTCGACCCTGAAAAAAAAATTTAACACAAATTATAATTTATTGAAATATATATATTTGAAATAAAATACTCACAACATGGATGAGTGGAGGAATGCCCATCTGTGTCATGCGACGATAATTTTCAGTCATCTTTTTCCGCCGCATCGCTTCAACATGTGTCATTTACTACAATGAAAATGAATATTGATGTAATTAGAAACAAATTACTAATGTTTAACCCAAAAAACATAATATAGAAAATTCATTCTGATAAAAAACCATAATGAAATAGAAGATTTATGGTGTTTGAAGGTAAGTACTAGGATACACGCTCTGAATGATGTTGGTGTATTCATTGAATCATGTCCCAATTGATTTTGGAGAGGGACCTTCAATATTTATAGGTATGGATTTTATTAGAAACGCATATAAAAAGGATATTTAGGAATTGTGACGTCCCAAACCAGGATGCCACTCATTAGTGACCCAAACACGAATGGACACTTGGCCTCAAGCACATCTACAGAAATTCCAAATGTTATTGTCTAATAGTGAGAGCCTTTGCTGTGTCTATTGGAGACTATTCCCTCATTACCTAAGTTTCACAATTTTAATATTATCAGTTAAAAAGTGGAAGAAAGATAACAATGTGAAAATATTCGAAATGGATGAAAATAACCAAATCAGTAATACCAACTAATAACAGAATCATAAACCAAATGATGGTAATTTATGTCATGTATCCAGAAGTTACAACTATTAGGAAGTACTACAATAAAAGAGTCTCAATAAATTCTAAAATTCAACCTGGCTTCTTGAGATACAACCCAATTATCTGGTTCATCGATGGAAAGAGTGTTAGTCATGTCAATAACTCGAAATTCACAATCATCAATAAAGGTGCATTACCTCATTATTGAATCAAACCATTGGTAAAGGGAATAGTATTAACCACGGTTTCACACAACCATTGGTAAAAAAGTACTTCAAGGCCCCTTTATAGGCATCCCAAATTAAGGCACATGCCTCAGTCCCCATTATGTGTTACAGGTATCCCAAATAATTCACTCATGTTTAATAAATCATTCTTGCCACCTCTATAGTCATACCATTCATTACCCAATTAGTTCCTCAAGTCAAGTGCACCCCATGGGGGGATAATGTTTAGGCTTATACACTAATAGGTTGTTCATGGCTTGTAAAAAGGATTAATTTCATAAATTATATAGAAAAACATTTATTTTTATATTTGAGAATAATAATAATGTATGTCAATGATAACAAGATTATTGAATTAAACTTGTGACTTATCTAACATTGTTATAGATGTATACACATTCCAACATGGCTAGTGAAAAGAACCCCACCATCATAAAAGTGAGTATTGGAAAATAATGATACATAATATACAACGTTTAGTGAGAACCATATTTAATTGAACCTAATTTTATATTAGTATAGTCATCTTAGGAATACAATTATCACTCATGAGTAACCATACCACTATAAACAACCTGGAGTGTTTGATTTTTCTCTCTGATCTTATCAACACCATCACACATTCTTACCATGATGTGAATCATGTGGAATATGGATGATATTAAAACAAAATTCCCAGAAATACCAAGCCTTCTATGAAATGAAAATTTATTGATGATATTAACACATAATTCATTTTGAATCAAATTTTATTCACTGTCAAAGCCCAACACACACACCCAAATCAAACAGAAAACAAAATTCATACACACCCAAATCAAAATAGAAAACCAAAAAAATAGATGTAGAACATTAAAATGAAATTATCACTTACACATTTGAAGTGTAGAATTGTGAAATTTTGAAAATGGATCAGAACGAAGAATTTCCCCAGAAGGGTAAACAGAATCCCTCTTCTCCACATCACCCAAATGAAAACATAAAACCAAAATAGTATATGTAGTATCACTTTCATAATACAAGTGAAGAATTGATAAATATTAAAGATGGAAGGATTTTGGCCATAGGGGAAGGAAAATCCAAATTCTCCCTTCTGTTTAGTGTTGTAGTCGCGCGGAATGGGGGAGTTCAATTGTCTTTGAATTTGTGGCAAAAATTTCCCAATGGTTTGTAAAAACCATTGGTAATGGATTATTTAAACCTCTCTATACCAATGGTTTAAGAAAAACGTTGGTATATTGTATAAGTTTCCTAGTGGTTTTGAATAACTGTTGGGAAATGATGATTTAACCAGCTTTTACCAAATGTTTCCTTAAACCATTGGTAAAAGTAATCTACAGACATTGGGAAAACATCCCTTTCCATAAGTGAATTAATATGAAAGAATTTGGTTTTAGGGGTTGGTTAAATGTTCAATAATTATTATCCTTTATATGTTTTATTTCAGTTTGATAATACAAACATTAAATCTCTTGTTTTAACTACTATTCTTTATTTATAAATTGTGTAATATCATTGAATGTTTGAGAAGTCTCAATTCCACCTCCTCCTATAATCCAAGTTGGTGACAAACCTTTGTCTAGAATGTGTCATCTTCTATGAACTGATTCAATCAAAACTGTTTCATCCATTGATTAGATCAACTCCAATGAGTGAATAAATAAACAATAGAGACAAGGAAAATTATTAAATAAATGAATAAGGATAGGTTGTGTTTCATGTTATCAGAGGCAGTCACAACATCGCAGACATTCTACTTACCCATGCATGCTACTCAAATCTATCTACAAACTTAAAATTAAACATTAAAGAAAATTCATGATCAACATCACCTCCCCCCAGGACAAGTCTCAAGGTCAACCTCTCATTTTAGAGAGTAATATATTACTTGGTGGAGTGGGTGGAAGATAAGAGAGAGAGAGGTAATGAAATGTAGAAAATTTGATGGAGAAACACAAAGACATGGATTAATAAAATTAAAATTTGAATTACAATTGAAAAATAATAAAAAAATAAAATTAAAAAAAATTATAATACAAAATAAGGGGGGATTAGAATAGAATCATCAGCCCATTTTTTGATGGGATCCCTCCTTAGTTGTGGGTGTCGAGCTGATGATTTGGGAAGGAGTCGAGGGCCTCCTTTTATAGGCTGAATTCTTTCCTCTGAAATTTTTCATGTTGTTGGCCCATTAAATGGTCTATTCACATGTGGACCCCTTAATAAAATTTGTTCATACATATGTTTTCCATCCACCCTCCAAACATTATCTCATTTATCCATAGGATTAAGGAGTTATGGAATTTTCATTGAATGAGGATTTTTATGGCCGAAATTTCCAAGAAGATTCTTTCAAATGTATAACGATCAATGGAAATATTAATGACATAAAAACTCCCCCAAATTTGTTTTATAGTTCTTCCAATGTGTACTAGTGCTATCCCTAGTGTAATAAACTAAATGGGAAGTGAGGAGACTGATTTGTGCATCTGTTATGGTTGTGGGGTCGACACTGTCTGCCGGAAAAGTTTCCAACTTCAATGATTTTTTTGGACTAATAGATCTTTGAATCAACTCTAGGACCTGAAGAGAAATTTTTATGAAAGAAAATCAGGATTCAAAAAAAAAACAGAAATTTTGGAATTATATTTTTTACGAAATGGCACTAATACCCTTTTTGTAAAAATATTTCAAAAATCCAAAATAAATCACTTTTATCAATTTTTCTCATAATTATTCTAATATTAAAATTACCCATTATTTTAATGAAACATTGAAAAACATGGGTTTTATCATTGAAAAACATTAAAAATCCTCATTATTTGATAAAAAATATGCACATAAATTTTTTCTGTCTAATACCCCCACACATAAAACATGCTTCTTCCCAAGTATAAAATCTCAAAATGGAAATCAAAGGACACCAATATTACAAATATTTAAATTCCAAGGTAATAAAATCAAAAAAAAGTTCAACGTGAAATCAAACATTCAAAAATATGAATAAAATATCAATTTAATTTCCCAATTTTCAAAGAAACAAAGAATTCACATATTTTACATTTACCATTTGAAAATTTATGGAACATATCCTTTCATTCATTCAAGATCATTGATTAATTATTATTAAACATGAAAATTCATGATTAACCTCGCTTTTGATTCTTTTCTCTCATCACTCATGATACAATTGAAGTAGAGTTATTCTCATATCACGAGAACATGCTCCTTAGACAAAGGCTTGTAAATGAAATACTTTCTCCACTTTGTGAAGACAAAACACAAATAAAATCATGAGGAATTTCAATTAAGGTTCTATTGACTCTGAGGTTTAAGGTTGGAAGGATTTAATCATTTAAAAATTAAGGCTCATGAATGAGGATAATATCTTAAGTGCTATGTATGATATCAATAGTAAAAATATAATGAAATTATCTTGTACAAATGTAGCAACACCTAATTCCCAAAACTCAAAGAAAATCTTATGATCATGTATGCAAAATGAATGATTTGTGCACCCTATTGTTTTTTTATTTTTTACTTTTTATTCTTTTTTTGAAAGTTATGATTATATCAAATCTCAAATCCATCATCTAACCACATATGATCATAATATCATCGGTCTAGAAAATGGTGATTTTTGGTTATCCCAAATCACAACCCATTTTTTTCTCTTTTTGTTAGTTATTTTTTTCATTTTTGTTATTTTTTTAATTCAAGAGGGAAAAATAAAGTATAATGAGTGATTCCACATGCTTTTACAATTACCACAATAATACCCCCACACTTCTTCCTTACATTGAATAATATCTAGTCCACTATGATTCCCTTTAACCCCACACTTCAAAATTGAAATATCATGCAAATACTCAAGAGGTGGGTAGGAATGGATAAAAATGGCTTGAAACATGTCTCATTCCTATAAAGGTCATTCATGGTCTCTATGGTCTAAAAGAATGATTGATGTAAAGGTGGTCTTTTAAAGAAAATTGGCTTCCCAAAAGATTCCACAATCATTTTAAATGTGTTTTTTCATAGTCATATCTTTGATAAGTTTAAATACACGTTCTTGTCGGTTACATATCCCAAGATCATCCCAGAATCATGCTCAAGAATATATAGGAAGTGCTTGGTCTATAAATCCACTTGGGAATGGAAAATATAACATTTTACAATCACTCATGGAATGACTCATAAACCAATTCACATTAACTTCAGAAATTAAATGGATGAAGGATGGTAGCGAAATTTCATTTACATGAACCAATTAGTTCCTTCAAACCATGAGTCATTACTTCAATATCCATGATTCATTTTAAAAATTCAATTAATCATTTCAATAATTTAATCATATAAACATTGAAATCCAAAACATGGAATCACATGATTCCTATGAAACTCATGCCTCTTTGATAAGTCGAGTAAAACATGAATTCAAGTGTGGGCATGCAATTAGATCTTTAAAGATAAAAACATGTTGTGGACAATAATGTGATGAGTTTAAAAGATAAAACACTAAAATTGAATACCCGTTTCCCATGAAACTTGGTCATTACCATTTACTGTCTGGGGCTTCCTTCTAACGTCATGATCCTACAAAATAAAATTACTCAATTAATCACAATGATCATTTCGTTTAATCTCAAAATAAAAGGGGGAGGGGGAAACATACTAAAATATTTCAATGAAAATATATTGAAATATAAATTCCTAGAAAGATAGTAAAGATAAATCTTGGTATTATCCCACAAGTGGGCTCTGAATTTTGACTGCCTCTATAGGGTAGTACCTGCCATATCCAAATTCTAATGGAGGATAAAGCTTATTTGATTTGAATGAACACATGTGGCTTTTCACAGCTTTTTCTTCATCCTTCTAGGACTGAGTACACCATATCCCCATTTAAAATGAGTTATATCTTGCATGGCAGGGGTTGAATGATGTATGAATAATCCCCTTTGTTTGCCGATACTTGTGCAACCTCTTCTTCTCTGTCCATTAGTTACTTGAGGTATGCTTCATCAAAATAATAGTCAATGAGAATGTCAGAGTGTAATTCAATTTGAATAATATTAAAACATGAAGTATCAAGATAAAATTCTTCACCATAAAAGAATCTTTTTTCATGGTTTCCTTATGGAAATACACTAGCATCTCTTCATGAACTTCCTTTAATAAATATTCAACGTGTCTCGAGATCTCCATATGTTCCTCAATATGTGCACATCGAGGTTCTTCTTTGTCTTCTAAGGTAGAGTTGAGGTTGTCAAATTCTATATAATCAAAACCTCATGGAGTGATGTAGAATTCAATTTCAATAAAATTATAAGGGATATAGTCAATGAATGGTTCAACTCCCTGAGTCGGTTCAGATTTAATCTATGCCTTAGTGGTAAGTGCCTCTTGGAGTATACTCTCTGAGGATGGAGGTAGGTAGTCAGGCTCATCCATATTGACTTCAAATTTAACCACTTGGGTAGTTTATTCCTTTAGTGGTGATGGATCTTATTCTTTGTATTTAATGGGTATGTTAGGCAGTTCCCCATATTTAATCAATAATTCATCCAAACATTATTGATCTCCCACTTGTAGCTCAGCAAATACGCCTTCCTCCCTTGCTTCCTCGGGTTCTTCAATTTCAAATATAAGTGTGGGAAATTTATTCCACCACATTCTCTTGTTCTTCCTCTGGATTAGGGTTGATTTTCACTATTAATACATGAACATAATCAAAATCTCTATTAGCCTTTCTGATTAGTAAATCACTGCTTTCTCCATGATCATGCATCTGATCTCTTCTAAAATATCCATCTTCTTCTTGTTTTTTTTCTCCACCAATGAGTAATTTTTCCATGCATAATATTCTGAATTTGAATACATCATGGAAGTATTTTTTTAGTTTTTTGAAATAAAATGATATATAATTAATATATGAAAATAGAAAAAGTAAATTAACTAATGATTGGATCCTCAAAAACAATGTTAGTTTTGACACACGTCTGTTGTGGGTTGTGGACAAAAATAAATATATTTTTCCTAGTGCAGAATAGTGGCTCATCAGGGTCATCTCTCTTGAAGATCCTTCTCAATGTAGTAAACATAATTTATTTTATTCTGCTATTCTATCTCTTTTTGTGGTTTTTTATTAGATGAAAGTGATTAATAAATTTTTTGGGTTTTTTATTATTTAAAATAATGACATGTGAAGCAAGAATTCTAAATTTATACTAAGATTCAAGTATAAATAGAATGAATTAATTAGAAGGAACTTGGTTTGGGGGGATGGTCAAATATTCAATCATTATTCTCTTTTATATGTTTTATTTCAGTTTAATAATCAAAATACGAAATCTCATGTTTGAACTACTATTATTTATTTATAAATTGTGTAATATAATTGAATGTTTGAGCAATCTCAATTCCACCTCCTCCTTTAATCCAAGTTGGTGACACACCTTTGTCTAGAATGTGTCATTTTCCAGGACCCGGTTCAATTGAAGCTGTTTCATTCATTGATTGTATCGACTCCAAGGTTTGAAGAAATAACCAACTGAGAGTGGGAAAAATTATTGAATTAAATAATATGGATAGTTGAAGTTGCACGTTATCGGTGGTAGTCACAACATTAGTGACATTCGACATACCCATCCATGCTACTCAAATATATATACTAACTTAAAATTAACCATAAACGAAAATTCATGATCTCCTTCACCTACCCATTGGCCAAGTCTTGGGGTTATCCTATCATTTCTGAGAGTAATAAATTACTTGGTGGAGTGGGTGGAAGAGAAGAGATATATAGGGAAGGAAATGAAGAAAAGTGGATGGAGAAACACAAAGGCATGGATTGAGAAAACTAAATTTTGAATTACAATTGAAAAATAATACCAAACTAAAATTTAAATAAAAAAATCACGAAATCCAGTGGTAAGAGAGGTGTAGCATCATCCAATGCCCTGTTGAGAACCCTCCTTGGCCGTTGGTGTTGAGATGATGATTTTGGAAGGAGGTGAGTGTCTCCTTTTATAGGAATAATTCAATCTCTTAAAAGTTTGTGCATTTTTGGCACAATAAATGGTCGATTAACACATGGGCTCCTTCATAAATGTTGTTCCTAAATTCTTTTTCCGTTCAACGTACACATTTCAGCTCATTTAGTCATCGTATTAAGGAGGTATTGAATTTTCATTGAATAATACTTTTTATGGCCGAAATTTCCTGGAACCTTCCTTCAAATGTATAATGATCAATGGAAACCATTATGACCTCAATAAACCCCCAAAAATTTTTTAGAGTCAGTCCTATGTGTCCTAGTGATATCCCAGGTAGAATAACCTAATTTAGAGGCGAGGAGACCGATTTGTGCATCTATTACGGTGGTGGGGTCCACGCTGTTTTCCCGGAAACGTTTCCAAATACAATGAATTCTTTTGGACTAATAGATCTTCGAGTCAGCTGTAGGTCATAAAGATAAAGTTGAAGGAAATAAAATCAGTATTATAAAAAAAATTAATCAGTAATTTTTTAATTATATTTTTTAATAAATGACAAAAATACCCTTGTGGTAAAAATCAATCAAAAATCCCAAATTATGCAGTTTTCTCAATTTTTCTCATCATCATTCTAAAATTAAAATTGCCAATTATTTTAATAAAACATTGAAATGCTGGGGTTTTATCATTAAAAAAAATTAAAATATCCTCATTAGTTGATTAAAAAAATGCTCATGAAGTTTCTTTTTCAGAGATGTCTTTCCTCCTTGTCTTGTGTTATCATAATATGTCATGCCTAAATTGATTAAATGCTTAAATGGAACTTATTAAATGAGTGGGTATACTTTTTAGTAGTATTTAGATTTCCTAAATTGTTTTTTGGTAATTATGATTAATGGGTGGGTATATCCATGTGATGTGTTAAATGTCAATTGGTGAAAAGATTGCGGGTATAACCATGTGACATGATTAAATGGAAGTGGAGTACATGAGTGGATATACTCATGAGATGTAATGGTTTAAATGAGTAGGTATACTCATTGAATGTTTTTGAATGTAATTATTTATATGAGTGGGTTGACTCATATGGGAGTAAATTGGTAAATTTATGGAATGGTTGATGATTTACACAGATTCCAAGGATGAATCTCCATGGATTTGGAATGAAGTAGTGGAAACCTTGGTTGAGTATTCAATTTGAGTCTTGATTCCGTGGGATGTCTTTGGCTTTGTTTTCCATTAGATCTGGCTTGATTGGACTCACGTAGGACATGCTACTACACATGCTCCTAGGACTCCAACCAATGCCTATACTGAGTTTCTATCAATATGATACTAGGACTTGATGAGGATTCCTTGGTCTTCATTACATTGGATTCAGCCCTTCATGGTCGATAATTCATTATATGGCACGATCGTGGGATATATTATTGTGGTTGTATGAAAAGGTTGTGGGTTTTTTATATTGTTTTCATTATAGAGTAAGGCTGTGAAGACAACATATGGATTTTTTTACGACAAGGAAATGTTGTTTGTTTATATTGCATATAGGTTCCTTGTTAGGAGCTGCCACTTGTTGCAGGGAGCCATAAGAGGCTGTTCGATATAACTTGTTTTCATTGGTTATATGCCTTGGGCTTTCACACTTACATTACTGCTTACATGTACTTGTTTCAAATATTTCACAGTGCAGCTTAGAATTGTATAGATCTTTGGGTGGAAACCTGCTGGGATGTTTATCTCACACCCTGTTTGGGCCTCCTTGGGGACCTAAACAAATTATATGGTTTCAGGTGATAGTAGGGGAAAGCGCTCTAACACTAGTTGTTGGTCATTTCATTAGAGCATGGGAGCATGAGACCCAGTTGAGGCTTGCGATGCTACTATGACACTTTTTGATATTTTTGGATTTTGTATACTTGTATTGTACTTTATTTCCATATATATTTTTGGCAGTTTTCAGAATACATGTATCATCTGCATCATGGTATTTGAGACACTTGTGGCTTGTTATATATTCCTATATTTCTTATCTATTTTACCTATTTTCAGCTTATTGTATTTACTTCTGCTATTGAATTTGATTGGATTCCACTATGATATACTCTGGTAATAAAGTAATAGTCTCCACAATAACTCAACTAGGCCCTCACCACTTTTCAGAAGCATCTGGCATTTGAGGAGAGCGCTTGAGGCCATATAGCCAACCGGGCTTGGGGCACTATTGAGTGGCATCCAAGTTCAGGACGTTACAAAGTGTTATCAGAGATAATTTTTTTTCTGGTTTGATTTACTATTTGGAGTCAATAGACTTGGATATGAAGGATAATGGAATTTATTAATGATCTATATTCGAGCGTAGCTAAACTGTGTACAAGAAAAATTCAAATTACCCTAAATGAAATTGTTATTTCTTGGTTTTTACTATTACAGTTGATTTTATTTCACCATTAGGTGACACAGATGATTTATGCTAATACTATTGATGCAATTGTGGGGTCTATTTTTTGCAACCTGATTAGATGAGGGTATTCCATCTCATGCATCATATAGTCGCTTGTTATAAATCACATATCATGCATTATGTCATTCCATTTAAGATGAATTATTTAACGTGTTCAATTTTGATAGGTGCTCAAATAGTTGTTCCTGATTTTGTGATAGACGTTGTGTAGAGGATAGATAAGTGACATCATCTATCAATTTATAAGATGTGTGGGCCCTTATGAAATAGAAAATGAAGTACCGTTTAAATTAAAATATTATAGTGAATTTTATGTATATGGATTATATGGGCATCATGTTTTTGTTAATGAGGTGTTATGGGTCCTGAAAGATCAGAACTTGGTGGACCATTGGATAAATCATGTCAAATAATGACTATTAAATGATAATAAATGGAAAATAGAGACTTGACCTACACCCGTATTTTGAGTGGTTGAGAGGCAGTGTTTCTAGTTGTGTTGTGGTTGTTCTTTATACAGTCATGGATTTAGGATTAGGTTGTGCATCATGACTTGTTTTTAGGGGAGTTTTGACCTGTCTTACACTTTTGGGATGCGCCTTTGATATCATTCCTTTCTAAGGAAAGTGTATGTAATTGGATAGGCCTGTCAACATGGAGACCTCCAATGGTATGCCATGAGGGTTGAAATTACCATGCTTCGATGGTGGTGGGCCATGAGATACTAGTGGATCCTCTTTTAGTGGTTTTTGTGGTACAATAGCCTTTTTTAGACATAGTTGCTAAGGCATAGTTCCACAAGGGGTTATTTTTCTATATGCAGACTTTTCAAGGAGCAATAGAGCCTACCATGACTATGGGAGAGTTGACAGGGGTGTTCTAGCTGCAACATCCTTTCAGAATTTGGGGGGGATAATGGTCCACAAGCTTCTGAGTTGTGGATTGAGACCACACTATCTATCTTCGAGCATCTGGAGACACCTCTTGAGAGGAGGGTCAAGATCCCCACTTAAATGACACATGGAGTAGTAAAGTACTGGTGGGATGTTTTGAACCAGGCTAAAAGTCTACAAGATATGGGTTGGACTGATTTCCAAACCTACTTCCTTGACTTCTTTTACCCCAAGAAACTATGGGCCGTGTGAGCTAGTGAGTTCATGCGTCTAGAGCAAGGCACCATGGCAGTTATAGAGTACTCAACATACTCTACAGACTTGCATAGTCTTTCACTGATGTACCTTACGGATGAGCTGTCGAGAGTGAGATGCTTTGAGGAATGCCTCTGACATACTATAAAATCCTAGGTTAACTTGTTCAGGTTGACCTCAATCACTAAGATTGTGAATCAGGCACGGATTATTGAGTGGAACCTGAGGGAATTTGAAGATATAGAGTAAGGAAATGTTTATTCTCAACCTAGTGGTTCGACATCATCAGGCAGGAAGCACCATTTTGATGCTTCCCATAAGATAGGAATCAGTTAGGCTATGAGTTCTAGTAGCTCGCTGTTCTCTCACTAGTGTGGCAGGAGAGGACAGATGAAGAATCAGCGTGACTGTGACCCAGTTTAGTGCCGAGTTTATGGAGGGATGGGCTACATGTAATGGTTTTTTAGGACCTTGCCTCCAGTTGTGAGTGGTAGGGGGTCAGCTCTGATGTCTGGTTCAGGAGTAGGATTCTATGATCTGTGTCAAGTAGGGTGCTAGAGCAATGCAAGATGATCAGGCTGTAGAAATAGTGGTCTTTGTTGAGGTAGCCATACACCAATTACTCATATACATTGAAGGGGACCTACTATGAGCAGTGTGGTTTCTTCACAGTGTCATGGTATAGGTCAATTATATTATGTACAATCTACCCTTGGGGAGCAAGGTTTCATACTGTCTACAGTGAGAGGAATGATCTTAATAGCCTCTAATATTGCATCTGCTATTTTTGGTACAAGTGCATCTCATAGTTTCATATACGCACCTATGGTGAAAATCCATGGGCTTGATGTGTGGTATTTTGAAAGAGTTTTAATGCTAGAAATATTATTGGGAAACATATTGGATGATGTGCTCTAGTGCAGGGAGTACACCCTTGAGGTTGGTGGGTGTCACTTAATTTGAGATATTTATGTCTTTGAGATGATAGGTTTTGACGTCATTCTTGGGATGGACTGTTTAGTATATTATCGATCATACATTGTGTACTATCAGCTAAGGGTAATATTCAGATCACCAGAGGATGCAGTTTTTACCCACAAGGGTGAATGGGGAGTCCAGGCAAGTTGTGATAGACTAGATCATCATGAGTTGCGCAGAATGACAACCTAGATTTCTATTTTGTATTTTGGATGTTCACAGAGCGAGTCAAGTAGACATTCCTCTAATGGTGGACCATTTCAGGGACATGTTCCCAGAAGAATTTTCTAGTTTACCTATCGAGAGATAGTTTGAGTTCTCCATTGAACTAGTGTTATGAGCTGCACCAGTATCCATTTCAAATTACAAGGTGGATACGATTGAGTTGTATGAAATGAAGTGGAAGCTAGAGTATTTGGAGGCAAAGGGGTTTATCTGACCTAATACTTCTTTATGGGGTTTTGCAGTTCTATTTTCAAAAAATGTGGATATAACTCTTAGGCTATTTTGGGATTATCATAATTTGAATTAGATAATGGTTAAAAACCGATATCCCTTTCCAAAAATAGATGAAATGTTTGATAAGATTCTAGGATACCGAGTATTCTTGAAAATTGAACTAAGGTTAGGATATCACCATGTACATATTTGACCCAGGGACATACCTCGTAAACCATTCATAATAGGTATGGTCTATATGAGTATCTGGTTATGCCATTCAGTCTCACAAACATGATAGTAGTTTTCATGGTGCTGATGAACCGAGTGTTTCATCCTTAATTGTGACACATCAAGTACTAGGTTGGGAGTAGTGCTGATGTAGGGGGATATAGTATTGGCAAATGAGTCTCAGTTTCTAAGGCCATGTTAGAAGAATTTCCCTATGCATGATCTTGATCTAGATGCAGTTGTTCATGATTTTCACTATAGGAGACATTATTTATTGGGAGATCATTTTCTGGTGTTTACAGAATACAAAATACTCAAGTATATATTTACGTCGTATTATTTGAATATGAGGCAAAAAAAGGGGGGTGGAGTACCTAAAGTCTTTTGGCTTCATGCTTGAATACATTACTGCTAAAGGTATTGTAATGTTCGATGCACTGAGCATGTGGACTCAGATACAGACATTGCAGCAGGTAAGTACTGAGTGGCAACTTATGATGTTATTCTCTAAGATCTATATGGAGGTGCACAACAGTTAGGGATAGACATATCTAACATCTATTATTGTGACCTCTACCCTATTGGTAAAGTAAGTATGAGGCACTTATCGAATTCAGAGGTTCTAGTCCTATGGGAGAGTGTTCAAGGTGATGACCCTCCTCCTGGTTGGACTGTAGGTGTTGATAATATCTTACATATCCATGGATGTGTTTGGGTTCCAGTGGATATACATGGGTATATAATGTGGGAGTTTCCTGCTTCATCTTGGGCACTACATCCTAGAGTCATCAAGATGTACCGTGACTTGCATCATAAATACTAATGGCCATGTATGAAAAGTGAGGTAGCTAGTTTTGTTACGAGGTGTTACACATGTTAGCATGTGATGGAGGAACATCAACGACCAGCCATGATTTTATAGCAGTTACTTATTCCAAAGTGGAAATGATATTATTTTATATTGTATTTCACGACTGCTTTACTAAGGTTTCCTTGAGGTAACAAAGATGCGTCAGTTGTTGTTGACGGGATCAAAAAGGTTGATCATTTATTGTCGATCAAGGATACCTTCGATGTTAATGTTCATGGAAGGTTGTATATCCATGAGATGATACCACATCCTGGGTTCTCATGCACTATCATTTCAAATAGGGATTCCCACTTTATATTTCATTTCTTATAGAGTTTTCAGAGGGCACTGGGTACATAGGTGCTTTTGAGCACAGTCCACCACCCTCAGACTGATGGCCAATCAGAGTGTATGATACAAGTGCAAGAGAACATGATGAGAGAATGTGTCAAAGATTTTATGGGATCTTGGGAGAGAAACATTCAACTAGATGAGTTCTCCTATAATAACAATTATCATGCAACGATAGAGATGTCTCCTTACGAGGCTTTGTATAGTAGGCTCTGCAAATCACCCTTGTGATGGCTAGAGGCAGGTGAGGTAGCCTTACTGGGACCTTGTCTCATGAAAGAGAATTATGAGTAGATCCAGTTGATTCAGAAGTAGATGGATACTGGAAAATCATTATGTAAATCTTATGTCGATCACCGTATATGACCTTTAGATTTTGAGGCCAAGGATCAGGTCTTTTTATGTGTTTCACTAAGGTTGGGACATATAAGGATCTTGATATAGGGTAAGATTTCACCACTATATGTTGCTCCATTCGAGATTCATGAGAGAGTCAGATCAGTATACTATTAGTTTTTTAATTACCTCAGAGGTATTGATCCATTCATGACGTCTTCCATGTATCACAACTACGCCATTATAATTCAGACCCATCTCATGCTTTTCAACCCGAGGAGGTTGAGCTACAATTTGATGCATCACTCAAGGAGCATCTAATTCGTATTATTGATAGGAGCATGAATGTTATACAAGGATATTCAATTCCTCTAGTACAGGTTCTATGGAAGCAAGACATTTCACAAGATGATACTTAGGAGCGGGAGGCTGACATACGTGCTCAGTGACATGAGTTCTTTCAAATGAACATTGACTACACTTGTGAGGGAAATTCGGGGAATAATTTCTTTAAGGGGGTAATATTGTAAGATTATAGTTTTTTCTTTTGGTATAATTATTTTAAATTGTTTTTTGGCGTAGACCCTAAGCTGGGCCATGGGCCGTTTGGGTTGTTTTTGGGAAAAAATAGGCAAGAAGGTTGTGTACTAGTTGCAGGCCAATTACAAGATGTGTAATTGGATTACACATATTGTAATCCGCTTTCATAACATGTAATGGTTTGTCAAGGAACTTTCACAATGTGTAAGGGTTTTACCCCATTAAAGTAAAACCGAGCATTACACACCATTTAACGAAAGTACTTGTGACGTAATTTCCCGACTATGTTTTTTAAAAATAGAGGCAAGGACCTCTATTTTTTGGACAGAAGACTTTTATCTCTCTTTTGAAGCCTCGAAACTTTCTAATCAAGATTATTAGATCTAGCACCCATTTGGATTCCATTTCATTCCATGTCATTTTTTTTGGAACCATGAAGGTACGATATTGATTCCTTTTTAGCCATTCTTGATTCTCCAGAACAACAATTGAATTGTTTGGATTTAGGATTTTATGACCATTTTCTTCTTCTTCATATGTTCTTAAAATTTATTCCCGCCCAGGATGAATTAGAACATTATACTAGATGATAAGTCCACAAATGAGATAAGGTAGATGGTCTATACTTTTCTTTCACCTTTTGATTCATTATAGAGCTATTGACCTTTTCTCTGCCCACTGGACTTTTTAGCGCAGGGCTGATTTTAAAGTGTTAATCTGAAATAGATGACGTAGGACCTATTTGGGACTCCCTTAGGTTTTTTGAGATACATTTGTGGTTGCTGACCCAACCCAAGGACACCGATGGGGTGTACTATGACTTTACTTTGGTTTTTACCATTGATTAACTACCCATGGGGTGTGACCTCGAGTTTTCCGAGTTTAAGGAAGCTTGACTGTACTTAAATGAGGCTGAATTACATACATTGGAGATATCTTGCCTCCTTACCTTGTGTTATTATAATATTCCATGCCTAACTTGATTAAATACTTAAATGGAACTTTTCAAATGAGAGGGTATACTCGTTGGCTGTTTTTAGATTTGCCTAAATAGTTTTGTTGGTAATTGTTATTAATGGTTTGGTATACCCATGTGATGTGTTAAATGGAAATTGGTGATATGTGGGTGGGTATATCCATGTGACATGATTAAATGAATATGAAGTACATGAGTTGGTATACTCATGAGATGTAATGGTTTTAATTAGTGGGGTATACTCATTGAGTTGTTTTAAATGTAATTGTTTATATGAGAGGGTAGACTCATATGGTTTGAAATTGTCAAAGGCATGGAATGATTGATGATTTACATAGATTCCATGAACGGATATCCATGGATCTGGAATGCCGTAGTGGACACCTTGGCTGATTATGAACCTTTTGTATTTATTCAATGAGATTCCTTAGGCTTTTCTACCCCTTGGATCCAATTATCTTGGACTCATGTAGGAAAAGTTGGTACACATGATCTTATGATTCCGTCCAGTGCCTATGCCATGTTTCCATCGAGATTCTCTTAAGACTCGAAGAGGATGCCTTGGTCTTCAGCACCAATGATCTGGCCCTTCGTGATCTACACATCATTATACAGCATGACTGTGGCATATATGATTGTGGTTGTACGACAAGGTCGTGGGTTTTTTATATAGTTTTCTTTATACGGTAAGGATGTGTTGACATGATATTGATGGTTATGTTAAAAGGTTGTGTAGTTTGGTTATATTTCTTGTAGATGCCTTGTTAGGAGCCAAAACATGTTGTGGGGTGCCACTAGAGGTTGTTTAGTATTTCTTGTTTGAAGTAGATATATGCCTTGGGCTTTCACACTTACATTACTACTTACTTTCAAATGTTTAGCATATTTCATGGTACTTCTTAGAACTGTATAGATATTTAGGTGGAAACCTATTGGGATTTTTATCTCACATCCTATTTGGGACTCCTTGGGGACCCAAATAGATTATACAGTTATAGGTGATAGTAGGGGAACGCTCCCTAAAATTATTTGTTGATCATTGTTTTAGAGCATGGGAGCATAGGATTAAGATGAGTCTTCTGATGCTACGGGGGCACTTTTCGGTCATTTTGGATTTTAGATACTTGTATTTTATTATATTTCTATGTACCTATTTTGGATATTTTCTAGATACCTATATCATCTGCATCATGGTATATGAGACACTTCTAGATTTCTACATATTCTTGTCTTGCTTGTCTATTTTATCTATTATCTGCTTATTGTATCTGTTTCCACTATTTAATGTGATTGACTTCGATTGTGATAAATTATGGTAATGGGGGTATAGTCACCCAAATTACTCACCTAGTCCCTAACTTCTAGTCATAAGCCTCTGGTATTTGGGAAGATGTGTTTGAGGCCATGTTGCCAACCGGGTTTGGGGCACAGTTGAGTGACATCCGGGTTTGTGATGTTACATTTGTACAATGATTCAATGATTTCATATCAAATTTCATTGAGGTAATATGAATATATAATATGATGTTGTGCATGTATATACTATATAACATCATGGTGTCAATAAAATTCCTTAATGTGAAAAATAAATTCCTTTGGGTGATAATTCTTATAGTGAGATAAATTCCTTAAACTAATAAAAAATACTATGGTTGATAAAATTCATAAACTGAGAAAAAATATTTGTGAGAGAAATATAATTGTTTGAGAGGATAGAGAGATGATATTTCGTGGTGAATTTTATAGATTTAGAATCAATAATAAAATTTTATATGTCACGTTTAGGGTAAGATTCAGTCAAACAATTTTATCTAGCACTACAAAAAAAGAGTGGTCTTATTGAAAGTATATTAGTGACAGTTCTAATAATCACTACTTAAAAATATTATTAAATATATTCTAAATATAGGTGTGGTTTCAATGAAACCACTGCTAATATATTTAAAAAATAACTGACCCACCCCCTCCACCTGATTCACTAACCCCCTCGCTCCCTTGGTCGTGCCTCTCCCCGATGCTGGCGAAATCCCCTCCCCCTTGGCGGCGCCTCTCCTCGACATCGGCAATCACCCCTCCATCTCAGCCTTGCATCTCCCCAAAACTGGTGACCACCCCCACCTCGATCACGACTCGCCCTGGTTCTAGTGACTCCCTCCTCCCCTAACCCCCCACTAGTCACTCATCCCCACCTATCCATGACGTTGATGACCACCCCTCCCCCTCAACCCTGCCCCCCGAACATTGGTGATCGCCCCTCTCCCTCGATCCTACCTCTCCCCAATTCGAGCAATTGCCCCTCACTCTCGATCATTCCTCTCCCCATCTCCATTGACTACCCCCTCAACCCAACCTATCCCCGACATCGGAGACCACCCCTCACCCTTGGTCGCACCACTCCCCAATGTAGGTGACTTCCCCTCACCCTCGACCCCACATCTCCCTGACACTGACCCCCCTTCTCTCTGACATCATACCTCTCCCCCCTTCCTCCACTTCCCCCCGACGGCTGACCCCTCATCCTCAATGGTGACCACCCCTTTTTCCACTCTCACATATGATACAAGTGACCCCAACCCCACTTACTACCTGATGATGACCCCACAATGACCCCCCATCTTCTTGATTGCAATCCCAAATGGTGACCCCTCTCCCCCATTTGTCGGAGAGTGGAATCCCCAATCGTAATGTATAATTTTCTAATATTGTATGATTGGTTTGATATATCATTATGTAGTATATCATATTGTATAATCAAATGATAAATTTTGTCATTTAGGAATCCTATACACATAACTATCATTAATGCATATTATAAATGGGGATCATGAAACATTTATACGATGAATGCTTGTTTGTATTTGGGGTTATAAATAGTCTGTAACTACATGAATCATTTATCCCTCATGAATTCTTGGTGAGATAGCCTTAGTGAGTTTTTGATAATTGTTGATTAGAGGATAGGAAACCATTTGGTTTTATTGATTATTCACTAATGTTTTAGTATGCTTCTTCCACAATGGCATGAGGCTTTCAAAGTATGAAGATACTAATTGTACATATATGTTCACCATGATTTCATATACTATATTTTTAGAATTATAGGATAAATTAAGTGACGAAGATTGAATAAGTTAATTGATGTTTACTTTTTATTGTACTTGATTGATTAACCATTTATATATTTATATCTAAATATACTGGGAGAAGAGTGAAAATACAATTCCTATGGATAAGAGTTGCGTTACATTACCTCGAAACACACCTCATAATGACAGGAGTTTGAAAAATAATATTATGTAATTAAAAACTGATCAGTTGATGGTAGAATAAAATGTGTATGTCCTGATTAAAAATTCAAGTGATGGTTAAATAGAAATAAAGTATATGATAATTTTTTAAAAAAACAATTTTCTTCTCAATATGTATGTAGGATTTGGAATGGTAAATATATTGTTATAGAAATTCAAAACAAATATAATCTTATCAACGAAACCCAAATTGACCCTCCAGAGGGGAATTCAGTTTGAAATTTGATAAATGAAACATTTTTCTTTGAGGGATATAATGTCCAATATTTCAATAGATCAAAAAACCTTCAATTGAACCTGAGAATTTTAATCCTTCTACTAAGTTCAACGGCCAAAAAATGAGCTTTATGAATTAGTTGAAGTTGTGAATCAAGAACTGTATGAAGGGTGTGATAAGTATTCAATGTTTAATTTTCTACCGAAGTTGTATCATATAAACTGTCTCTGTGAAATTATTGACATAGAAATGTACATGATTTTAGAGTTTCTTCATGATTCTTTTAGTGAAGCCATGATCCTTGCATCATTATACGAGATTAATAAATTCATAAATAAACATGGACTGTATAATTCAAAGATACATGAATTCTATAATGATTCCATGCTTTACTAGGGAGAAGAGTCCAACAAAGTAGAATTCATAAGATGTCATAAAATTAGATGAATGTCAATGAACATCAATGAGTGTATAAATCAATGCAACCCCAAGAAAAATAAACTAAAACTCCTTCAACATTATTTCATTACTTTCCTCTGATATGATGCTTGAAAATATTATTCATGGCATCTAAGACTACATACAAAATGAAGTGACATGATCAAGATATTAATGATGGCTTGATGGGACATCCAAAAGATTCAACATCATAGAAATTGTTTGATTCATTATATCTATATATTTTTTTTCAAATCTCAAGAAATCATGATTGGGATTGGATTCTAATGGTTTTAACCCATTTTGTACCTTAGGTACTAATTATAGTATTTGGCCAACTAATTTGATCCCTAATAATCTACCTCTATAGATGTGTATGAATAAATATATTTTTTATTTTGATGATTATTTCTAGAAATAAAATGCCTAGAAATTTAATTGATGTATACCTTCAACCTCTAATAAAATAATTGTGAGTATTATGAGATGATGGAATGGAAACATATGACACTTCCATGAGAAAACTATTAAAAATACATGCTAATTTAATATAGACAATTACTAACATTCCTGGATTAAGAAAATTTATCTGATTGGAATAGTCATACTAGTTTGTCTTGTCTAGTTTCTAATTTTGTTCATCTATTATTACCTCATTAGAAGAAAATGAAGTTTAATGCGTCGTCATTGATTTCTTTATTTCTTCTCATAAATCTAGGTTTAACAAGACACAATTCAATGAAGATATTAAACTAAGAAATCCATTAAAAGTGTTATTAGGTTCAGAAATCATGGGATAATTAATGACTGTCATTGAAGAATTTGGAAAATATAATCATATTAAAGAAGGGGAAAAGGGTACAAGGTAAAATATTTTAAGCATCTAGAACAAGAAAATAATGCGTTTATTTTTCAAAATTCCTTATTAGGAGTTTAATTTGATATGTTATAATCTTGACATAATGAATATTGAGAAAAAAATTTGTGGCAATGTCATTTTCACATTTCTTAATGAGAAGGGTAAATCAAAGGATCACCTTAATGCTCATAATAGTTTGGAGTTAATGAATATAAAGTATTATTTTTGGGAAAATGAGATTGGAAATTATCGTTCGACTATTTTTAGAATAAAAAATCAAGAGAAAGGTGTATTCTTTCAATCAATAAAGAATTTAAAAGTGGAATATGGATATTCAAGTAATATATCAAGGTGCATTGACTAAAAAAATTGCAAGTTACATGGATTGAAAAGTCAAAACTCTTGTATTTTTATGGAATGGTTGTTTTCATTGGCATTTTTACACTGAATTAATTTGTGTTTCTATAAGCACATAGATATATGCTTCTCAGTAGTCTTATTACAGATCCATTTATTGAAGAATTGCGATGACAAACAAATAAGTGATTAAGGGGTAGATCGTGAAATGAAATGGAATTAATAAAAGATGTTAATAAGGATATTGTCAAATAGATCACCCATCCAGTAAGTATATTCTCATATTAATATTATTGACGTGTAGTTATTTTGTATATGTTAAAACTAAAACATTATATATATTTTTCTATATAATGAATGTTGAAAATCATGCTGAAATATCAAATGATTTTTTGTTTTTTTTTGGCTTGAGGTCCTCTAAGAAAGTCTAATATATTCGATGCCTACAATGTTCATGGATTTAGGATTCATACCATTTATCAAGAAGATGACTTAAAACTCAAAATAGTGGTGTTTGTACACCTACAGAGGTGGGATATAATGGAAATTTGGATGATATAATTAAATTAAACTATCAGGGTTAGTTTTTTTTGACTTATTCAAAAGAAAGTGGGTTAATATTGATATGGGTATAATGAATGATTCATTACATTTTAATTCTATCAACTTCTATCTATTTATCCATACCAATGAGCATGTAGAGAATGATCCATTTATCTTGGATTCCTAAGTGAAGATAATTTATTATGTTGATGATGAAATACATGAAGGTTTGAGTTTTTTTACACATAATGCAGAGAGACTTATATGATATGAGTGATTAATATCAATTGGTACTTTGTGACAATGATCCTAATTTACCACAAAACAATGAATAATGTTTTACTAACAATATTGAAACAATAGAACATGCAATAGAGGGTGAAAATGAAGCACTCATCACAATGGAGGTTTATAATAATTATGATAATGAAGAAGAAGATAATTGAATGTATAAGTTGGTATTGAAAATTTATTACAATTTCTCATTGACAAAAGGTTCAAACATATATACATTGTTCTAGTTTTTTTTTCTTTATGTAAAATATTATTAGTTTTTAATTTTCTATACATTTAATATATCTGAACCAATTATATTGAAAGAATGATGAGAACAAATAAATTTTAGAATCCTAGGTGGTTATCATCTCGGAGGACACCACAACTACCGTCAACATCAGTGGATTTGAGTGATTCGGGTGTACTTGAGACTACCAGCGAGCCAGCCATTCCCTAGATGTTTTTAGTATCCCACCATCCAATTCACCTCCGGATATGGAGAAGTTGGTCATCCCTTCATCTAGGGGATATCGGTGAGTTACTATTACTGGTATGTATGTCATTGTAAAAATACTACATATTTTACTAATTGTTTAATTCATTTTTCAAATGGATAAAAATAACAATAGATGTTATATAAATATTAACATGAAAGGTGTATGAGACCTGAAGGAATTCAATATTATCATTCCATTTGATGAGTTTGGGGTGCCAACTGATGATGTTTCCAGAATTTATGGTTAGATTATTAGGCATCTTATTTGTGATACAATGAGCATTCCCATTAATTATAAATATTGGAGGCATATTCCTACAACTTGGAAAATGAGTTTTTTGATACTTTATTAAAGTTAATTTAATTCAATATTAATTGATAACTAATTTACATGACATGAATATAATTTTGTAATATACTTAAACAGTGTTATGTTTTTTATTTCTAGATGTTTTTTAATTTGGTTGTCCCAGGATCTATTTCACGCCCATGAACAATGAAAAAATAGGGAAGAAATGGTGAGATTTTAAATGAATATTATGACATGAGTTTAATGAAATAACATTGAGCTCGTGATAGATGTATGAGAATGTGTGTTAATGAATTTCTCAATGTGGAATGGGATTTGTTTGTCGATATTAACAGAGATGCATCTCATGAGGTAATTGAATATTTTAGAGTATCGTAATAACATAAACAAAAAAATTATAATTTTTATTCATGTTGCTATTTTTGTAGGAATTATTGAAAATAATACTATGAGTCATGAAAAATAATTCATTTTTCATATCAGTGTGTCTTAGAGTTTTTTTAGAAAAAGAATAAAAATGGTTTGTATTTTATTCATTATTATTTATATCATTTTATTATAAGTCAAATTTTTTATAACATGTTTATATTTTTTATAAAGGCTAATGAATTAGGTTACTCTGTTGGCCATACATAGATTTAGTTTAAAGTGCATAGGGAATCTGATGTCAGTTTTGTAAATGAACCTACCAAAGATGTTAGAGTAAGTATATTTCACTATCATTTCATTTTATTTTATTACTCTAAAAAAATAATAATGAAAAATATATTATAACAAAAAAACCTTAAACCCAATAAAATGGGGCTGGATACACGGATAAAATGATGCCAGTTCAGCACCGTTTGATACATATAGCCATCCCCAATTAGATGGGTTTATTTATTATTTGTTGTTTTAATTTATTTTTCAATATTATGTTTTTATAGTAATGAAAAAACAATACATTGTAATAAAAAATTTACTAATTAGATAATATTATGATGTTCAAATATTTTAAAAAATAATTGTTATTATTTTTGTATTAACAGGTTCAAATTCAAGAAATATGGGACATGAACCCTTCAAAATCATCATCAGTTTCCCAGAATGATGAAGTTCAAATTTTTTTAGGGAAGGAGAATTCCAGACATGTACAGGGGATGGGTTCTCGACCTACTCCATCAGTTTTGTTTGGAAGGGAGTCATCATCAGTTACTACTACACCTAGTGGGGGTTTGAGTATCACTATTGAAAGGGAATCAAAAAGTTAAATTTCAAGGTTGAAAGGAAAAGTGAGAGAACATGACTCTTATAGGAAAACATAGGAACAATGGTGAGAGAAAATGGAAATGATTTAGTTTTTTTATTTCAATTGAATACTAGAACAATAACCAAGAAAATTTATAGCCTTATAGCTTATCCTATCAAGGTAAATTCTATATTTGTTATATCATTCACACATTTTCAAAGAACATATACAACTTCCTTAAATAAAACTAAACTGACACTTTTATATTTAAAAAATGCACATCGAGTCATACTGACAACATCTTGCGGTTGATTAACGTGTGTTTGATTCCTATAGATAAAAAATAAATTATATATTGATATCCTTATGTTTGAAAATAAATCAGGCGCATTTTCTCAGTTTTGACATAGTAAATAGTTTGTAACGGTACCAAAGCCTTTAAAAAAATTTGTGTGTTGGGGGAGGGGGGTCCTTAATAGGAATTAGATTCCATATCAACATAAAATCCGAGGAAAATGATTGTGGATTGATTTTTGAAATTTAGGAATAGATGACACATCATTTCGAGTTATTGTTTACCTGAGAAGCGTGTAAATGTATTTTTAGTGTTTTAAAACACTAAAACATGTGTTTATGCTTCAGACCATAGAAAATGAGATCATATTGACATAAAATCATTAGAAAATTACCATTGAATTATTTTTGACATGTACTCATAAAAAAATATCAATTAGACTTGTAGTACAGTCAAAATTCCTCAGTAAATAGTTTTTAAAGGTACTACATCCATTAAAAACGCATGATAGTGGGTCCAAATTTGAAAAATGACGTTGGATTTCCATGAATTTTGAGGAAAATAACCATGGATATTTTTTGAAATGTAGGAACCAACAACTTGTTTTTCCAAGTTACAGTTTTCCAGGGATTCCTATAAATGCATTTTTAGTGTTTTAAAATAATAAAACATGTGTATAATATTTCAAACCATAGAAAAAAACCTCAGATTGACTTGAAATCATAAGAAAACAACTATTGAATTATTTTTGACATGTAATCATCGAAAAAAAATCATTCTGACGTTCGGTGTGGTTGGAATGAGTTAGTAAATAAATTTTAATGGCATCAAAGCCTTTAAAAATGTGTGTCGGGGTGTCACAACTAGGAAAGTATCTTCATATTTCTATAAAACCAGATAGGAAGAAATTTTTTTATGGATTTTTGAAATGTAGGACCCAATGATATGTCATTATGTGTTACAAAATTTTTGGAATGTTCATAAGTGGGGTTTTAGTGTTTTAAACCACATAAACATGCATGTAACAATCAAAACAATAGAAAAAGAACTCAGATTGACATGAAGTCATGAAAAAACCATTTTTTTGTTTTTTATGATGTGTATTCATAGACAACACATCAATCTGATATGCAGTGTGGTCGGAATGGATGGTAATCTATTTTTAAAGGTCCGAATGCCTTTAAAAATGTGTGTTAGAGGGTCAAAACTAGGAAAACATTACCAGATTCCCATGAAATTATATAAAAATGAATATAAATTAATTTTTGAAATGTTGGAACCGATAAAATGTAATTATGATTTATGGTTTTCTTGGGATGCGGATAAACATATTTTTAGTCTTTTAAAAGAGTAAATCAAGAATATAATGGTGAAAACCATAGAAAAACAACTCATATTGATGTCAAATCATGATAAATTAACTAATGAGTTATTTATGACATTTATGAAAATTCAACACATCAATCTAACATGTGGTGTGGTCGGAATGACTCGGTAAAGGATTTTTAAAGATACTGAAGCCTTTAAAAACATGTATATGGGGGTCAAAACCAGAAAATCATCAGTATATTTCTATGAAATAAAAGTAAAACAACCATAGATTTATTTTTGAAATTTTGGAACAAACAGAAAGTCACTCTAAGTTATTATTTTCCCTGGATGCCCGTAAATGTGTTTTTTGTGTTTAAAAACACTAAAATGTGTGTGTAACATCAAAAAAATAAAATGACCTCATATTAATGTGAAATCAGGGTAAATATACCAATTAGTTATTTTTGACATGTATTCACTAAGAAAACATCAATATAATGTGTGATATAGTTGTAATGGCTTAGTAAACTGTTTTTAAATGTAACAAAGCCTTTAAAAACATGTGGTGGGGGTTTAAAACTAGGAAAAAATCATTCGATTTACATGAAATCATAAATCAATAACCACATGTGGATTTTATAAATCTATTAATAGATGAGATGTCATTTTGAGTTATGGTTTTATTAGGATTCCCATAAACTCATTTTTAGTATTTTAAATCCCTAAAACATGCAACAGTCACAGCCATAGAAAAAAACATCAGATTTATGTCAAATCATGGGACAACCACTATTGTTTTTTTTGAATTATATGAGTTATTTCAATCTAATATAGAGTGTGGTAAAAATGGCTTGGTAAATAGTTTTTAAAGGTACTGAAGCCTTTAAAAACATGTTTCGGGGGGTCAAAATCGAGAAAATGTTGTCCAATTTCCATCAAATCATAGAAATATTACCATAGATTTATTTTTGAAATGTAAAAACCGAAATAACATCATTTTAACTATTGTATGATGTATGTATGATGGGTTTATTGTGCATTAATATTTTAGTTTATTACATGTCAAAGTTTTCATATTAATATTTTTAATTTTTTTTTTAAAAGTATATTTTTTTAAAAATATTAAGAGGTGATTTTTAAGAACCACTGTTAAAAAAATGAATTTGAATCATAATTAACAGTGGTTAAGATTAACTACAAATAAATCTAACATCCACTGACATATTTATCAGATGTTAGGATCATCTTATCTATTTTATTTTCAAGTTCTTTTAAAAAAAACCATCATTAAATAAAATGAAAATCATTACTATATTCTAAAAAATTCACATAAAAAACCAACGCTAAATGAATCAAACTACTGTGAAATGACTAGATATCATGAAATATAAGGATATTTTAGTAACCACTGATAAATAACTAGGCAAAATTTTAAACTAATTCCTATAGAAGAAAAAACCACTATTAAGAATGGTATTTTTCTTAGTATGGAGTCTTTTTTTAATGGTTTTTGTAATTCCATCACATGAAATGTCAGGTTCGAACCAGAGTGCTACAAGACTCATGTATGCCTCCCCACAAAAAAGAGGTTTCTGACTAGCAGTGAGGGTCTAAGTCCATTAGTGGGGAGACTATACCATAGTATCATGTCATAATACAAATAATACATAATATACAATATAATAGCAACTAGAGTAATTATGTGGAAACGTAAAGATGAGACACATGTCATACAATAATAAATGGGCTTCTATAGTGGAAATCCAAACTAGAGTAATAATAGGCAGATAAATAAAAAAATAAAACATCAGGGTCCTCCAGAGTCAATATCAATATACAACAATCTCCATTCTCATTTTCTCAACCATCAGCCACATGTCCCTTTTCCATATCAAAATCCCTAAACATAATGTTTGAATGTGAATCAATATTTTTATGCAAGGTGTGGGTAATAAAATTCAGTAGGACACCACTAATTCATCCTTATCAAGTGTGAGCATTTTTAACTGGTGTATTCAAGGATAATAATAAATGGAAAATAAATCATAAAATCTAAAATCCCAAAATGAGTGGTTGTGCGTTAACCAAGATGCTACAACCCCTGACGGTACTTTCTTCAACTCAATATTGAATGGAAAGTCAATATATTGAAAGTAATCAAGATATGGCCATGAGACTAGTGATCATACTTCTTGGAATTCTGTGTACGTACTACTCGACATCCACTGAGCTCGAACATTAGACTTTTGATCCCACATCTCCTCTTGGATCTATCCATACTACCAAAGGATCAAGAAAAGTGGCACCTTATAATGGTTCCGGGAGTAGAGGAAGCATGTGGTGGTGGAAAATATATTAAAATTTCTTTTAATGTTTATATGCTCAAAACAAATAACGAGGAACTTGAACATCAAATTTTTAATAATTTTATTTAAGGTCATAAAAAATGATTACCTTATCTTAAGAATAATTCTTCATTAATGATGTTAATCATATGAAAATACCTTTCAAATTGCCTTCATTGTGCTATGTGGATCCAAGAATAGAATCCCTCTAGTGAAAATCCACACATGCTCCATTGATATCCGATAAATGTTAAATGATATCTATGTGCTAGTGTGGGGAATAATATTTCTTGTGTTGTTCATTCTTTATCACTCATTCTTTAATATTTAATATATCTCTCAAACATTTATTTTTCTTGAGAGGAAGAGAGATAGAGGAGTTAAAAGAAAATTCATTATTTGAAACAACTATCTATTTTCAATTACCTTCACAATTGCCATAACATGCTATTTATTGAGGTAGATTTTAGGTTAGGATATTTTATATATGCCTTCTTGCCCTTACAAAATACTAAAACGTTTAATAAACCTTATTCCATATAATAATAATATTCTTATTATTATTCTATTATGCGCTTCAACTTGAGCATCAAAAAATATTATCTAACCATATTTTTAATTAATATTATTTATAAGACATGGTCTTGGTCTATTAAAACTCTTCATTATTTTATTAAAAACCTAAATAAATATTTAATTTAAATATTTCATTAATCAATATATATTTGTGATCAATAAAACATGAATAAAATTATACCTCAGTCTTGAGAATAATATTTATTCAATTAATTAAATTCAAAAATGTATTTAATCAAGATCATCAGAAACAATTAGTATTTGACCCTCTTGGATTCTTTCTAATAGGCATCAAGAGAGATTTCCTAATGTCCAAAATTACTATCTAGAAATGAGTGATGGAACCCAAGAGAAATAACTTAATTTTGAAATGATTTAAACTAAAAATGAACACTCACTATATAATATAATCCCATTATCAAAATATCTCATCATGCAGGTTGCACATTTATGTCGCCAAACTATTTTCTTGGTACATATTTCTTTAAATATCTAAAATAAACACATCGTTACACAATGTAAATGGAATTTAATGCAATGGTACTATTTCAATCAAATGGATGAGATATCAGCTTCCATTAATATTGAAGGGATAAATCCTTATTTATCTTATTCATTAATGGAATGCAAGTCATGAAAAGAACCATGTAACCTAACACACCATGAATATATGTCGTCATGGTTTTACTCATAAAATCTAAGTGCATGAGTTATAAAATTCATTAATGATAATTTTAAAGCCCATGTACCATTACGCATGTTCGCATATAGGAATATCTGATGACCCCAAAACCTATGGAATTCCAACTAGTGAATCTTTCTCATAATCTCCCATATTAGTGATTACCAAGTGAGAACATCATTATACTATGACTCATCATATTATGAGTTCTCACACTTAACAGTCTATGTACTATGTGTCCAATCATAGTACGTTATCCAAGAGAACATTCTTTAAGAATATCATCATAACACAACAAGGTTATCAATATAACAAAGAACTGCTATGACCATATCAATGTGACGTATACTCTAGGACATTATTACATCAGTGTCTGATAGAAAAATGGACAATATGTAATAATATTTTTTATTAATATTCATTATATCGAACCTACTTGTAATTAAATTACAAATAGCTAATCCTAGGACACCAACTTCAAGAAACTACCATGGGGAGTATATCCAACTACCTATAACTTTTAGTCCAATTGAACTCACTTAATTATCATATTTATGGGGAGTTAAGATTTAATTCAAGGGGTATGATATATTTTCATCTTTGGAAATACTTCTCACTAAACCTCACATCTCTTAAAAAAATACCTCAAGAGATGATACATCCAAATTACATGCTTTGTCCATTGATGTGTAATTGGCTCTTTTACGAGAGACACTACTACAATATTATCAAAATACAGTGTAATAGGGTATTTACTATTATATACCAATTCAAGATCTTGGATGATTTTTTTCATCCATAAAGCTTATTTAGCTACCTCAGAAGTCACAATATACTTGGAATCTACTGTAAAATCTATGGACATTGCCTTTTTTGAGCTCTTCTAACTCACAATACCTCCATTCAAAGTGAATATGTATCTCGTTTGTGACTTTATGTCATCTTGATAAGATTGAAAACTATAATATTCATATATTTTGATGATTGGTTCCCCATATCCTCCATAAACTAGGAACATATCCTCAGTACACATCAAATAATTAAAGATACTCTTGACTGCCTTCTAATTGAGGTCAACATGATCTTCTTGATATCTTCTTGTTGCACATAATGAATAGCAATCATCTATCCTAGTACATATCATAATATACAAGAATGAAACAATCACTGATGCATAGGAAATCCTTTACATTATATTTATTTCCCCATGTTTCTGAGGAAACATTTTCCTTGAAGGATGAATACCATGTGACATTGGAAACAATCTCCTCTTGTATTTTTCCATACCAAATCTCTTAAGTATATTATCAATGTATGTACATTGACATAGGCTAAGAAACTTCTTGGATATATCATGATAGATATTGATTCAAAATATATATGATGTCTCACCCATTTCCTTCATAGAGAAGCATTTATTCAACCACATCTTAAAAAACTGTAAGACTGGTATTTGATTTCCTATAAGTAATATGTCATCAACATATACTATTATGAATATAAATGAAATCCCACTAAAGTTTTTGTAGACACAAGGATCACAACCATTCTGTATGAAACTACATTCTATTATATATTCATCAAAATTAATGATCCATATCCTAGATACTTGATTTAATCCATAAATGGATTATTTTTCAATTTGTATATATTTTCATCCTTTAGAGTCACAAAACCTTCAGGTTGTTTTATATCAACATCTTCATAATTGTTCCCATTAAGTAAGGCAGTTGTGACATCCATTGCACAAATTTCATAGTCACGGTAAGCCTCAATTTAAAGTATAATTCTGATAGATCTCAACATTAAAACTGGTGAAAAGGTTTTATCTTAGTTAATTTAATAATGTTATTTAAATCTATTTACAACTATTTATACCATATAGGTACAGACTTTTCCTTCAATGTCTAGTTCCTTATTGAAAACCCACTTTCAACAAATTGGTTTTACATCCATTGTAGGATGTACCAAAATATAGACTTGATTTTGGTAGATGGAATCCATTTTAGAATTGATGGATTAATTTTACTTGGAAACATCTATGCCACTTACTATTGGTTATAATGTCAGAAAGATTATAAATTTTCAAACCTAAACATAAATAGGGAGAAAAAATTTTAGATAAAGTTGTTTTATGGATACAGATGATCATACTGAGTAGCACCAAACACAAAGTATCAAACTATGTAGCACTGAATAGATAAGTTGTTAGAATAATAAAGTTGTTGATCAGACACATCATTGGTCTTTGATCTATTAGCATAATGTTCATGTTTCATTGGACTCAATGTTGGTTACAATGTCAGAATGTTGTTGAAGAGTTTGAATAAATATAGTAATGTTAGAAGTTAGAAAGTTTTAAACTTTCTAACCTTCAGTCTGATGAAGATTTTCTAGTTTTTAATACTCAAATATCATAAATTGTCTATAATAATTGGGATACAATACTTATGAAGAAATGGAGGAGAATAGGTGAAACCATTCATATTGTGTTTTGGTTGAAAAGAAACAGGATATTGAAAGTAATAGTAGTCATAATAATTTCCTATGTAAGTCAGAAGGTGCTTTTCCAATCTTGAAGTTATCATAAATCATAAAAACTCTCATGATAAAAGCTTTTGAAGAAATGGAGGAATCATAAATATTTTCTTAGGTATAGAAATCATGAAAAAATTTGCATCGGATACAGAAGTACCGAGCACTGATGTTTTTAGAAGTATAAATGAGTTATAGCTAGTGAGGTTTGAATAATTTCAATGTTACAAAATGCAGTTTCCATCGTAATGAGAATTCCATCATTATGAGGATTCTATCAGACTAAAGCTAAGGATGTTCCATCAGACTAAATATGAGGAGGAAATTCAATCAGACTGAATCAGAGGAGGAAAGTCAATCATAATGACATTGGGAAGGAAATTCAATCAAGATTTTCATTGAGAACAAATGTCAATTAGACTAATCTATGAAAAAATTCAACCAGACTAACTCTGATGAGGAAAATCAATTTAGAATGATATGAGGAAGTTATATCATAATGAGTTGAGTAAGTTCCAACCTAATGAGATAAGTAAGTTACATCATAATGATCTAATGATGTTCCATCATACCAAAAAAAATTGGATGTCTGATAATAATAATTACAATTAAGACTCAATAAGATTTCAACAAATTTGTGAAGATTTTATGTGGTTGATATTCAAATTCAAATATGCGCAGATCTTGATGTTATTGAATTTAATTAAGTAAAAAAAATTTCCAGTTTTTTGCCTTTAATTTTCTTCGATTCCTATTAATAGAAGCATAATACATTCTTACTTTACATATTTTTTATGTGATTGGAAAAGGTAGAGCACTATATAATTCCTGTCAAAGTTATCTTTTTGGACTGAGATCTCATTATAAGGTTAGACATCTTAATGTTTTGTTTACCAGACTAAGGAATATCTGACATAGACTTTTACAAGAGTTTGAGTAATATATATTGATAATGAGTTCATCATAATGTTTCTATTAGACTAAATTCATTGGACTAAATCCATTGAACTCATCCCCATCGGAAAGAGAGAAACAAACTATGCCACATCGGACAGAGGATTCCAGATATTAAATTTGTGGAGAAGTTTCAAGAATGCCTTTATTATATAATTTTGGTTCAATTGTTTGTAATGAAAATTTTAAGGTGATGGGAGTTATTATAATATTTTCTACTGAGACATAGAAGCTATCTAGTGGGAGTTGGCACAAGTTGTATTCACGTATTCATTATAGAGAATTTATATAGACCCACAGGAGTTTCTATGTAAAGGATGTAGGTTGTCACACTGAGGAAAAAACTTTTAAATATTACGTGATTTACTTGATTTCCTACATTTTCATTCATGGGTATTTACTAAAAAAATAAGGAGATAAACTTTAACAGGTTTGAAGGGTTATGTTTTTTAAAAGTATTGCAACTTATAAAAGTGACCAACAGATTCAACACCCTTCTATGTTTTTATTTAATCCATTGAAACATTAATTGGTATCATAGAAAAGGTACCCTTATTTAATCCTTATCATGGATAATATCAATTCTATCAATAGTAGATGAATTCCAACATTTGATGGAAAAAATTATTATGGATGGAAAAATTAGATGATTCTGTATCTCGAATATTTTGTCCTATAAGTTATTGATGCTTCTAAATTTGGTTTTACACCTATTATGAAATATTCTCCTATGTTGTTGACTAATATAATAAATATATATGTTGATGGAAAGAATAGAAATTCTATTCTTATGTCCTTATCAGAATATGGTTATATGAAGGTGATGGGTTTCAAAACATCAAAGAGTATGTGGGATAAGCTAGAAATTATATTCAATGGGAATACTAAAGTGAAGGAAGAATAGATAGAAATTTTGAATTGTAATTATGAAGACATAATAATTAGAGATGAATAATCCATTGATCAATACTTCACGAGAGTAATTGAAATTGTTTGTGTAAGATCCCGACCTTTCCTGAAGATGACTTGAGATTAATTTCAGGTATTAATTTTTTTAATGTTTGAGAATACTTGGGTTGGTTTTTACCTTGGGGTGTGTTTGGGAGAAAATTTGAGTCAATTGGAATGGAGAATAGAAATTCATGGTTGGCGCATGGTTTTCCGTGACCATGTGCCCTAACCCATCAAACAGTGCAACACTGGAAAGAGGAATTTCATGGTTAGCACACAGTTTTTAAATCCATGAACCCTCTTAGGAGAAAATGTGCAACCCCATAATATATGCGCATGGTTAGGCTCATAGTTAGGGGAAACCATGAACCCCTGACCAACTAACCAAGCACGCCCTTTTAAATAACAAAAAAATTATATGTTTAATCCCTCAAACCCCCATTTTAACTTTTATTCAACCTCTATTCGACCCTAGAAGATATTTCATGATTTTAGAGCCTCCTAGATGGATTATAAGTCTTCATGACCTTTATTACTTGTGATTCAAAGACTATATCAAATATATGCACCGTTCATAGTAAGAGGATCTCATCTCACTTGGTTTCTCATTCCTTCTCCTTTATTCTCCTATTTTAGATAGGGTTTGTTATTCTTACTTTGATTGGTTATATACCTTTTTTTACCTAGATATATTATTTTTGATATATATACATATATAGATTTAAGAGATCATTATTTGTTAATTCTTGATTTAGGGTTTTAGATTCAGATCTTGTTCTATGTCGTTGTGCGGCTAAAATTTTGGGGATTTCTATTGGACAACTACTTGTCAACGAATCGAGTTAGTTGGTCTATAATCCAAATCCCAAAGTCTTGATTTAAATTATGTGTATGTTATTTTATAATTTCTATTAGATTTTTGGACATGTTGTTTTTGACTCAATTAATTAATTTTGTGAATTAACTAATTAAGGAAATGTGAAATTGGGGATTTTGGAAGTTATAGATTGAGATAATTAATTATAGAATTAATTGTGAGATATTGAGATTTGAGGATTTAAATATTTAATTTTGTGATTTATTATGATCTATTGAGCTTTTTTTTGAGATAATTAATTTTGTAATTAATTATGGAATTTTGAGTTTCTGGAAATTGATTAATTAATTGAAGAATTAATTAATGTGATTGTTATACTAAATTAATTGGGGAATTGATTAAAGATATTTATGTGATAAACTAATAACTGAATTAGTAGTGAAACTTGTGGGGTTAGTTAATTGTTTAATTGACTAATATAATTTAAGTTATTAATTAAATGTATAATTAATTAATTTACATGATGTCTTTAATTAATTTTTGAATTAATTAATGTTATTTATTTGAATAGTTAATTATTGAATTAAATAATGGAATCTATATGTTTAAATAATTTTTGAATTAGTAATGGAATTTATTTGGATGATTAACTGTTGAATTAATTATGTGTTATGAATACTAACATGGAAATTTTGATTAGAATTAAATAATGATAACTTGTTCATTCTAATGTCTAATTTATGAATGGTAACATGGTTATTTAGTTGTGAAATTTTTGGTCAAAAATCCCTCAAGGTATCATTGAATCATTTTTGAGGTGATTGTGTTTGTTGAAAAAACATGCCTCCATGTTGTGTATGTTGACAAATAAGACCATGGTGTATTAGTGTGTCGACAAAGGGGGTGTACATGGTGATTTGTTGGGCTCTAGGGATGCTTTCAGCAATCGATGATTGATTGAAGAACCTCGACAAAGGAATGTACGATCTGGAGGCAGAAAATAGCAGGATGCATGGAAAAACAACAGGATGCATGAAATAGAGGGATGAGGTATTTCACATAAGAAATGTTTCGAGGTCTAATACTTGAAAATTGGAAAAGGCATGAGGTGTGAAAATTTTTGGAGTAGTGTGCTAAAAGTGGTGTTGCATGGAAGATTTGTTTTTCGCGCTCGAATTGAATTACATGCTCAATGATGGATTTTCACATGGGGTCAAATTTTCCTATAAATATGAAGTGTCCCCCACAATTTAAGAATTCAAGACATAGAAAATAACTAAGCTCTGGTGCGTGAAATTGATGTTAGCAAGGGTGTTGCTCGTAAACTTTAACTTTGTGTGTAAAGTCTGATGTTGCGTGAAAAGCAAAGGTTGCACGTAAAATTGGTATTGGTGTGTAAAGTGGACTTGCGTGAAATGTGGATTTCGTGAAAAAGAAGATAATTGCACGCAATGTAGTGTAGAGTTTGCACATAAAATTGGGAGGTTACGTGTTAGAGTGGGTTGTTGTGCGAAAACTGAATTTCACGCATAGAAAAGGAATTACACGCAAGGTGCCGTAAGGGATGCACGTAAAAAATGGGGTTGCCCAGTCCACCCGGTGAAAAGTGAGATTAATTTGTGGGTGAAATTTGGACGTCAACATAGCATCTATCAGTTGTTAATCATGTATTCATTAGTGATAATGAGAAGACCTATATGTCTATAAACTGTGTGTGGATCCTTTCAAGAGCAGTGGGCAAAGGAAGAGGAAGAATGTGATCCTCTCCACCAGCAGTGAGCCAGAGAGAGAGAGAGAGAAAGAGAGAGTGACCCTTAGGAAAGAAGTGAGATGACCCTAGACATTGTAAAGGCAGTGATTCGGGGAATAGAAGTGATCTAACACAAACATTATTGGCAGTGATCCTTAGTGGATTTGGTACAACGGAACATCGTCGTTGTATGCTCCATGGACGTAGCCCAATGAGGGTGAACCAAGTAAAAATATTTGTGTCTTCCTGCTTGCATCCTTGCATTTCATTCAAAGAATCATCATTATATAATGAAGAAAGAGAAGTGATCATAATAAAAACAAAAGTGCAAACAAAGTGACCCATGTAATAAAGTGGTCAAGATCCAGTGGGGAGGAAGAATTTTCAAAAGAATATCCATACCCTGATTGACCCCACTCTATGGGTATATAGGTCCCTATTGGACCTAACAGAAATAAAGAATGAGAGCATGGTCATTATAATGTGTAAGGTATAAATGGTAACATGGTCATTTAGCTATGAATTAAATAACAGGAACATGGTCATTCTATTGTGTGATGTAGGAATGGTAACATGGGAACTCAATTATGAATTAAATAATGGTATCATTGAAATTATGAGATAAGATATTCATCTGACATACTTCAGGACCCGGTATGAGAAAAATTAGGTATTTAATTTTAAAAATGGAATTATGAGATATGGAATTCATTAGACATACATCAGGATTCAGAATGATCCCAAGCAAGCATTAAGGTACGAGTGTCAATGAGAGTTAGAGGGTTTATGATGTTAAAAATGATTAATTGACAACGTCATAAATATTTAATTATGAATTGTAATTATGTATTTATACAACTGCATAAACTTTCTATTAATTATATATTGTTTTATACACCATTGGTGGTGGCCAACTGAGCTGTACTCACACCCTAATAGGGCTGCCTTATTGGTACCCAAACAGACTTTGTGATTTCTGGATACATTAAGAGAAAAAGATCATTGTTGTATGGATGATATTGGATAGAGAATGGACGAGGGAACTAGAAATGATTAGTGACCCAATTAGGGGTGTCATCAGTGTATTTATTTTGGGTTTAATTTTAGACACTTAACACGTACATTGGCATGGCATATTTTCTTCATTAGTTTTTATACTGTATTTCCACTTTTAGACATCTCGTGATATCAGTTATATCTTGTTATGATTACATTTTATTTAGTTATTGTTTCTTATTTTCTTCCAGTGTATTAAATCTGATAAAAGGGGGTATAGTCTCCCCATTGTCGATATTTCATACCCTCACTGATATTTAGTATCCTCTTGCATACAGGGAGGCACACCTGGGGTCATGTGACTGACCGACTCGAGGCACCGATGTGTGGCACCTGGGTCCAGACATTACAAAGTTGTATCAGAGTCCATTTTTCTTTTCTTTTTTATTTTTTATTACTATTTTGTTAAGGTAGACAAGAAACTAGAAAGATTCAGGCCTTGGTTATGATATCCTTTATTGGAGTAGCTTACCCATGTATGGGGGAGAACCCATGTACCCAAGGTGGGATTGTTGTTATTCCTATTTGCTATTATAGTTGAATATTATTTAAACTTGGGTGACACACTTATTTTGTGTTGTGATTATTCATGTTAATTTTTTCTGAGTTTTGACTAATGGACCAGTATGGCACAAGATTTGAGTTACATGCATCATTATAGGGACTTAGGGTTATTGGGACATACATAATTTTAATCACTAATAGAAGAATGGGTTATGGGTATGTTATTGAACTTGAACTGTTTTTCCTTGCTTTTGAAAATAAAATGAAAATGGAACCTAACATGAAATTGAGAAAGATTGTAGAATTATGTAATATGAAATTTAATGGGTGTCTAAATGAGAAACATGTATAATTAGAATTTTTTTACCCTTTTTATCTAGGACCAAGGAGTAATATTATTAAGGGTAGTGATAACACCTCAGTTTTGACTATGTGGTAGGGTTTGGGGAAATGACTTGTTGTGGAATATTATAATTTACCTTAAATGTGTTTATTTTGTAAAAGGTATCCTAAGGTATCTATTTTTAATTGTATAGATATTTCTCTATTACGGTGCTTATTAAGAGGATAACATGAGAATATGGCTAGAGATGATCTACCAGTAGTGGGAACTAAGGCCCCAATTGTGTCTAGTGAGGAATTCAGGGAGCAGTTCAAAGAGAACTTCTCCCACTTCATGAAATTCATGAGAAGAGACCTAGGGTGGGTTGTGAAGAGTATGTTTGATCTAAAAATTGATTTAAAAATTCAACACCCTCCTACTTTTATTGGAGAGGGTGGACCTGAGAGAGATGATTTCTAGGTTGAGTGCATCGAGACTATAATTGACCACATTGAGACTCTTGTAGAGAGGATGGTCATGTTGGCTGCTTACATGATATGAGGATCAGTAAATCGCTGGTGATATTTTCAAGCATGGACTATATTGGATAATGGTATGTTATGGAAGGAATTGTTGTATTAGTTTCTGGAGAACTTCTATACAGAGATACTGAGGTAGGAGAGAGTAGTTGTGTTCATGAGGTTGACTTTGTTGGAGTATTTTTGTGATAGACTATGTTAGAAACATTACACATTTGCAACACTTTTCTCCAGCATTGGCAGTGGATGAGATAACTACATCGAGACATTTTTATGATGAGCTTAAATGTGAGATTAAGTCCCACGTTATCCATTCTCAGTTAAAGGAGTTTGTTGAGATGGTGGAAAAGGATATCATAGATATGGGTAACCTGAAGAGGCCTCCAGTGTAGGACAGGTTGTTCTATTTGGATGATTAGAAGGTATGACTTCTGAGAGTTGGAAGCATTGTTATGAAAACATCAACTAGGGCAGTGGGAAATAGAGTACCTAAAAAGGGTGATCAGTTGCATATGACCTTAATTGAGTGATCTATCACCAGTGTGGTATATTAGGAAAATTTTGAAGACATTTAACCTCAACCACAAATATAGATATAGTCTTTCAGAAAGTTGGGAAATCTACAAAAGTTCTACAGGACCCAGCAATAGATGAGTAGAAAGGGTATAACTAGTGAGAATCGGAGTGGAGGAAGAGGATATTCTGCACTATATCATTCTTGCATCTGGAGTTCTACTGGAAAATGTGGTAAAGGTAGTGTATGTGGAGATTTAGGGTATGAGTTCTCATATTAGTAGAGTATTGCAGCACAGGGGACTTAGACTGCATCACGGGGAAGTAGGGTAAGACCGTTGCATTATATTCACCCTACACTTGTGGATATCATGGATGGACCGTTGACAGTGAGAGGTACTATTTTTATAGCTTCTATGAAATCTCGTGCCTTATTTGATATCGGTTCCTATCATTCATTTATTTCTACAAAACTTGTTAATGGTTTGACCCTAGTGAAGGAGTTCGTGAGTGGGGTGTTGACGACAAACACACCTCATGGATTTCGGTCAACAGACATTTTTTTGTGCATGGGGTTTCTCTTGAGGTCAAGTAGTATCGATTTCTATGGGATCTTCATATGATGGACATGTCAGGCTTTAAAAGAATTATGGGAATGGACTGGTTAGTATCATATTTCCCCCACATTGATTTTTACCATAAGAGAGTGGCCATTACATATCTTAAGGGTTACAAATATATTTACTTTGGAGAGGGGGATATCGGGGCATTCCAATTAGGGACAATTAGTCATCAAATAGGATAGATCACAACCCAAGTTTCTAGTTTATTTCTGGATGATGGAGGTGTAAAATTAGATGTCATTACACATGTAGTGGATAGGTTTTAGGATGTGTTTACTTAATATTTCTCAGGGATTCTACCTAAGAGAGATGTGGAATTTAGCATCGAGCTCATTCCGGGGGAAGAGATGATTTCTATTCCACAATATAGAATGGAAATGAAAGATATTCAAGATCTCAAGACTCTACTGGAGGAGTTATAGGATAAGGTATTTATTTATCTCAGTATGTCTCCTTGGGGTTCACTAGTGTTGTTTGCAAAGAAGGCTGATAGGAGTTTATGCTTATGTGTTGATTACCGAAAGATAAACCAGATGACTGTGAAGAACTAGTATCCTCTCCCCCCGTATCGATGATTTATTTGACCAGTTGAGAGGAACTTGTGTGTTCTTAAAGATTGAATTCAGATTAGGATATCATAAACTGAGAGTTCAAGCTTCTGATATACCAAGGGATGAATTTTGAACCAGGTATGGACTATGTGATTTCATCATAATATTTCTTAGGTTGACGAACACACCAGTAATGGTTATGGACTTAATGAACAAAATCCTTAATCTGTACCTAGACCAGTTTGTGGTAGTGTTTGTGGGGGACATCTTGGTGCACTCCCAGACACAAGTATATTATGACCAATATGTTGATATCATTATATGTACACTAAGATAGCATTGTCTACACATCAATATTTCTAAGTACAATTTTTGGATCGATCAGGTACACTTCTTAGGTAGCATCATCTCGGAGGAACGTGGGTTGGTAAATCTAGAGAAGGTTCAGATAGTGGTTTCTTGAGAGAATCCCAAGATAATGTTTGATATCCATAGATTTATATGATTTTCTGAATATTATTATTGGTTCATTCAGGACATTTACCGATTGGAAGCATTGCTGACGGGCTTGACCAAAAAAGAGATAAAGTTTAATTGGTCGTAAGATCGTGAAAATTCATTCTATGAGATGAAGAAGATTTTGGCATCAGTACTAATATTGATCATACCTGAGCAAGATGAGAAGTACAAAGTGTGTTGGGAAACTTTTGGGATTGTAATTGGAGTTGTGTTGATGCAAGGAGAGCAATTTGTGGTTTATGGGTCTTTGATGTTGAGGCCCCATGAACTGAACTACCCAAAATATGACCTCAAGTTGGATATAATGGTTTATGTTTTAATGTGTTGGGTCATTATCTATTGTAAATTTTTTTTACTTTGTATATTGATCACAAGGGATTAAAGTACATATTTTCACAGTGATACGTGAATCTTCGATAACAAAGATGGGTTGAGTATATGAAACTATTAAATTTTAAGCCAGCATATACGCCCAGAAAGGAGAACATTGATGATGATGCTTTGAGAAGGAAGACTCAAACTCAGGTGGCTCAAGAGTCTAGTGCTCAGTAGAAGATGATGGATTTACTGGACGAGATACACATTGTGTTTTAGGAGAGTTAGGATTAGATGACTCTTGTAATAGTTTCATTTGAGTATACATTTTTTAGATAGATCTAACATAGAATGTATGTTGATTTATAATGTTTTACCTTGAGTGAAAACCTTGAAGGTGGGGAGTCACCTTCTAATTGAAGCATATATGAGGATGAGGTCATCTATGTCAGGAATCAGGTTGTCGTACCTAATGGAAAGTGAGACAAGATGATTTGTGAGTTTCATGCCTCAAAGTGGGTGGTACATACAGGTGTGACTGAAATATACCGTGAACTACAAATATAGTTTTGATGGTTGGAAATGAAAAAGAAAATAGTAAGGTTTGTGACACGATGCTACACTTATGAGTAGGTGAAGGCCGAGAATTAATGAGCTATAGGTTTACTACAGTCGTTGTCCATTATAGAATGGAAGTGTAAAAACTGACCATGGACTTTGTGGTGGTTCTCCCGAGGATGCCTTAGAAGAATAATTCTATTTGGGTTATTGTGGATAGACTGAAAATGGTAGTGAATTTCATGAATATATGGGATAATTTCTCAGTGGAGCAGTTGGGATATTTGTATGTTTGGGTGATAGTCTGTCTGCACGAGGTGCCACAGAATATTATTTCTAACAGAAACTTGTGTTTTACATCACGATTATTGTTGGGATTGTAGAAGGTGCTTGGTATATAGGTTTTATTGAGTATGAATTTCCACCCACTGATAGATGGGTGGTCATATCATACTATACAAGTTCTTGAGGATATGATGTGAGCTTGTGTTCTAATCATTGGTGGGTCTTGGGAGAATCACCTAGCATTAGTGGAGTTCACCCATATCAATAGTTATAGGGATACTATATAGATAGAACCCTATGAGGATTTTTATAGTAGGCCATGAAGACCACCTCTAATCTGGGTGGAGTTAAGTGAGTCTAAGTTGTTGGGATCGAGTCTCGTGTAGGACACATTAAAGCATGTACAGTTGATTCAGAAATATATGGATATGACCTAAAATAGATAGAAATCATATGCTAATAAAAATAAATGACACCTAGATTTTAGAGAGGCTAATTATGTATTCATTTGGGTGTTCCCTAGATTCAATCACTATAGAATACAGAGTCAGGGATTGTGGGAACCCAATTTTTGGACCGTTTGAGGTAGTGGAGAGAATCAGGCTAGTGGCGTACCGATTGGCTCTTCCACAGAGATACAATGTTATGTATGATATTTTCTAAGTGTCAAAACTAGGATGGTATAACCCCAACCCTTCCAATGTTATTGATATGGATGATGTTGAGATTGAGATAGATTTTTCCTTTAAAGAGCATCTAATACGTGTGTTGAATCATAGTGAGAAAGTGTTGTGAGGAAAGACCATGCTTATAGTTTGTGTATTTTGGAAAGATTGGAATGTGTGGGAGGATACATGGGAAAGGAAAGAAGATATGAGGGATCATTGTCCTAATCTTTTTTACTTAGAATCGTAGAGATTCATGGCAGTGCATCACAAGGATAAGATGTTATAAGGTGGTGAGATTGTATGATCCCGACCTTTCCTGACAATGACTTGGTCTTAATGTCAGGTATTTATTTTTGCGTGGTATCAGTGTATTGGGTTTGGTTTTACCATGGGGTGTGTTTGGGTAAAAAATTAAGAAAAATTGAAGGGATAAGGGTAGTGCATAATTGGCTCACGGGTTTCCCTAACTGTGCTCCCCTGCCCAACAAACCAAGCGACGTTGTACAGAGATGAATTACATGGTTGACATATGGTTTGTCAATATATACACCCAATTATGAGAACTATGAACCCTGATCACAGAGGATCACATTTAGGTACACATTTAGGAGAAACCGTGCTCCGCTACCCAGCTAACCATGCATGAATTTTTAAATCACCAAAAAAGAAGATTTATAATCTCTAAAACACCCATTTAACTCCAATTTGAACCGCATTTAACCCAAGATAATATCTAATGATTTTGGAGAATCCTATATGGATTAAAAGACATAACAACCTCTTTAATTTGTTATTTTCAGCATGTATTGATGATCTTCACCCCTCCCTATAAGAGGATCTTACCACGCTTGGTTTCCTATTCCTTATCCTTTATTATCCTATTCTAAAAAGGGGTTTTCTTCTTATTTTGATTGGATATATACATGTTTTTGTGGATATAGATCTAGTATTGTAGATCTATATCTATATTTAGGAGATATTGATTTATTTGATCATGATTTAGGGTTTTATATTTGAATCTCATTCTATATAATTGTGCTGCTCAAATTATGAGGGTTTTCGTTGGGTGATCGCTCATCAACGAATTGAGGTAGGTTATCTATAATTCAAATATCAAAGTATTTATTTAAATTACACGTATGTAATCGTATAATTTCTATTAGATGTTAAGAAATTACGTTCATAATTGAATTAATTAATTTGTTGAATTAATTAATTAAGGAGATCATTAATTGGGGATTTTAGGAATTATAAATAAAGATAATTAATTGTAGAATTAATTATGACATATTATGATTTTAGGATTGAATATTTAATTGTGGAAATAATTATTATCTATTGAGATTTTTATTGAGATAATTAATTATGGAATTAATTATCTGTTTTTTAGTTTGTGGATACTGATTAATTAATTGAATAATTAATTAATGGTATTTAAGTACTCAATTAATTAGATAATTAATTAAGGGGATTTATGTATTAAACTAATTATTGAATTATTAAAAAAATTGGTATGGTTGATTAATTATTTAATTTACCAAATGAATTTAAGTGATTAATTAATTTTGAATTAATTAATGTATTTTATGTGATTAATTATTTTTGGAATTAATTAAGGTTATTTATGTGATTTGTTAAATTTTGAATTAACTAATGGAATTGTTATGTTTATCTAATTGTGGAATTAGTAATGTAATGGATGCGGTTAATTAATTATTGAATTAATTATTTGTTAAGAATAATAAAATGGTTATTTAATTGTTAATTAAATAATAGGAACATGGTCATTATAATGTGTAAGGTGTGAATGGTAACATGTCCATTTAGTTGTAAAATATAAAATGCGAACATGATTACTCTAATGTGTAACGTATGAAAAGGTAACATGGTCATTATGTTGTGAATTAAAGAATAGAGACATGGACATTCTATTGTGTAATGTATGAATAGTAACGTGTGAATTAAAATATGAATTAAATAATGATATCAATGGAATTATGATATATGATATTCCTCAAACATACTTTAGGCTCCAACATATTTCAGAGTAGGTATTGAATGGTAACAATGGAATTATAAGATATTATATCCCTCAGACATACTTCATCCTCTGAAATGAGTTGAAGCGGGGATTAAGGTATGAGTGTCTCCGGTAACCCAAAGGATTATATAGTTAAATAATGTTTAATTGATAATGTGATAACTGTTTACTTTTTCATTGTAATTATTTCTTTATACTAACCCATAAACATGTTATTGATTAGATATTGTTTTAGTTGTCATTAGTGGTGGCATACTATAATGACGTAGATTTTCTATGCACTATTTTTTTGGATACTATATAGATTATTTGTGAGACCAGGCACTGAGACGTTGTGAGATTCTGAGGCCGTTGTTCCTAAAATAAATGATTGAAATATATTAAATAGCATGCATGAATAGTTTCCAAGAAATTGTGTAATAACTTCTAAATTGGTACCTTGATCAGAAATATGATGTTTCCGTTGAGTTCATAATGTGAGGTTTACCCTAGGAATGATATAATATTAGTCGGTGTGGGTCATTTGTAGAAAAGTCATCATAGGCGTGGAAATGAAAAAAATAATTTAATAAATAATTTTATTTCATTTTTGTTGATGTAGTGATTGATGGACTTTAAATAGACTATTATTGATAAATATTAGGCTTAGTTATAAAACCCTGGAACCGTTAGAGATCCATTGCAAATAGCTTCAGTGAATCCTCTCAGACGAATGGTAATGGGATCTTCGATCAATTGTCGATGCAAAAAAGATTCAAAGGATCACACAAAAAAAACATGACACAACCCAATTCTTCATTAGTAATCAATTTAAAACATGGTAGGGCATTTATTTTTATTTTATTCTTCCCCATTCTTGATTTATAAAATGAAAATGAATCAATAAATAAAAATATTGATCCGTGGTTTGATCATTATGCGAGATGAGTTTATTTTATGAGGTTTTGATGGGAGAATATATTTTTAATTTTATTATTCAGATTTTCATTCTAATAATGATGGATCAAGATAAACATGAACATCGATCAAGGCTTGTTACTCCAATATGTTCTTGTTATTTTCTCCCCCCATTCATCGTCCGCCATGAGCATCCTCGATGAATTGATCATTGTGCATCTATTTCTTGGTGCAACGATCTGATATCACAGATCTATGATTTGAATAGAATGACAGAGGCGTGATGATGGAGATAAAGCAACTTAGATGACAGAGGATACCCAATTTACCATTCCTCAACACACAACAAATAATGACAATTTGATTCATTTTTGAAGAGATTTGATGGCATAATACATTATTCATAAACAAAAAGTATTGGATGAGTTGAGATCTTCAATCTCATGGTGAAATGATCACCATATCAAAATTTGGAGGCATTAGATCAAATGCGGGAGTAGATATGGGATTCTGAAAAATCCTGAACAACACAATGTTTAATCTGGATCTATATATTATGTGGGGCCACATGAGCTGCGATTAGGGTTTCCATATGAAGTTAAATATCACATATAATTTGACCCCTTTCACATAGCATGTGGTATCACCTGGGTCACTCGGCATGTACTCAGGAATCACACGGGCTATTTACATGTTAAGATGCTCACAAGCTAAGCTGTGTAATGGTACTTGGGAAGACATGCATAGGATGGTGACATGTACTAGCACATGGTTAGAGTAAATGGGATACGTACATGGTGTGTACTACTACATGGACCCAGTTTGATGTGATGAGCCATTTACATAGGCAAGACCTGGGTTCAAAGGACATGGAGTGTGACCCCTACTACACACTGTGTACTCTTTTATACATGTCTTGGAGGCCTTGTACTCTTTATCATGGAAATTTTTGTTAGGGTTTGTTACCTTTAGATTTTCCATGAGGGTTAGTGTGCAAAAACATTCTACCCCCAGGACAGCGATCCCTTCAACAGTATTTCCAAGATAGAATTGTTGGAATACCTCTGAGAGGCCCAGAGTGAGATTCACTATTCATATTCACGTCCTAGGTGGAATTCATGTTATCTACATGACCAACACAACATGGCAGTCAATACTATACTTAGCAGGATAATCCAGATTGATTTGTTGGTATCAAGCCATGGACTTTCCAGTGATCATCATCTCTGTATTGTATTCTATTCAAACTATTAGCATGCTCTTTCTCATGAAGAGTACAGATAAGAAGTACCTATTGGAAGGACATCATCAATGCTTTTAGATTCAGGATTGTGTTCTCTCGGGCGAGTGCTTTGTGGAATATTCTATATGGGATTATAAAATATAATAATATGAATGTGTCTTACCACTAGAATGTGTGTATTTGTTGAGAATGTCTGGATATTCTTGTTATATGTGTTGTAGAAATATACCAGTGTAGGGATGAATGCATTTCCATTGTTTCATGTGATTCACTCCTATCATAGGGCAATAAAAAAGCAATTTAATTTTCCTAGTGTAGTATAATGGATGACCAGGTTCTTGTCACTTGAGTAACTTTCTCATATGTTCGCACACTTAATTTAATTCACCTAAAATAATTCTTTTTAATTGTTTTTTTAATTTAGGAAGGTTATGAAATTTAAAATAATGAATTTATTAAACTAAAATGCAATGAAAAAATTTAATTACTGAATAAAGAACTTCTAATTTAGGAGTCGGTTTGTGGGTTCCATCATTCTCCTTGTTATTGTTTAAATATATTTTGATAATTCAATTTTGAGATATCATTCTTGAATTACTATTCTTTTATTAATTGGTGTGAAATCTTGAATGTATTTAGAAATCTAAACATCCCCTCCTACTTTAATCAAGGTTGATGGAACAACTCAATAGTGAGTGTGACAACTTCCAAGACATGGATCAATCATAGGACATTTCAACCAATGAATGGCTCAAATCCATCTTATTAAGAGCTTTTATTTAGAATAAGGGAGTGAAAAAATTTAATAAAATAATATAAATTATTTTGAGTTTAGTTTGCTGGTTGGCTATCTCCACACTTGTGCATGTCACTATTTCTCATCAAAAACTAAATAATACTTAAGAATTTTACCGTAGAATAAATGAAATTAACACATACCTCCCCTGAGATGAGGATTGAGTAAGTATATCTTTTTTTAGGGTAAGAGTTAATGGTGGATATTATAAGAATAAGAAAATAAGAAAATAAGGATAAAATATGGAGAAGAAAGGAGGGTGGTTGGGTGGAAGAAAACACAAAAATAAAAACCATGCATGAATTTATTAAAAATATAAATTACAATTGAAATCTAAAAAATAATGAAAATTAACAAATAAATAATATGATAAGGTAAATATTTGTGAATTTCCTCCATCGGTGTAGATCTCCCCTTGGTTCCTTGGAATAAATGTCAGGGATCATGGGATGAGATGAGAGGTGGGAGATCCTATCATTTTATAGGAAGAAATTGTCCTCCTCAAGATTGCACATGTTTGGAAATATAAATGGATGATTAACACACTCCATCCTTCATAAAAGTTTTTAATAAATGAATTTTTCATTCAACCTCAAAATTGCATATTGATTGGACTCTTCTTGAGGGATTTATGTATTTTATATTGACAGTGTATTTTTTTTCTAGATGGATTTTCCAGGAAGCTTCCTTCAATGTATAACATCTTTTTGCCACCACAATGGGAGAAAAACTCTATGAAATTTATTTTGGTAGTGCATATTTTTGTGATACTTCATATACATTTCTAATCAAAACCATTGTAGGTGTGTATCCTGATTTATACATCTGTTACGGAGGTGGGGTCCATGCTGTCCGCCTGGACAATTTCCAAACATCAATGATTTTTAGGGCCCTTAGATATTCAAATAAGCCTCTAGTCTAGAAGAAAAATTTAATGCAATTAAAATTAGTATTCTAAAAAAATAATCATTCAATTTCGAATTATATTTTTATTTTAAATGACCAAAATACCCTTGACGTAAAAATCTGTCAAAAATCCAAAATTTAAGCACATTTCACATTTTAGTTCAAAACACACCATAAATCCCAAATTGATCTATATAAGATAAAATTGATAAATTAGGAGGGTTAAAACATTTTAAATGAAAAGAAAAAATGTGGAAAATATTAGTTTTATCAGTATATTTTTGGTTTCGGGGTGTCCTACAACGTATTGTTATACTCAACCATACATGGGGTTTTCCTTAATGTGTCATGTCTTGTGTAGAAGATTGAAATTTTGATAGAGCCTTAGGAGGACCAGGACCATACAGTTCATAGTCAGACCAGAAAAACTGAGGTGTGTTCCTACAGATTTCTGAATGCAGTCCCAATACATACTTTTAGGATGTACTTTTGTTGTCAAAATCATTGTGGTGGGCTTGTATTTGGCCCTACATACTTTATAATACTTCATTTTATACTCTGGTTATGCAATTTAGATGTATGAATGCATGGGTTTTCAGTTGTTTTTACATTTCGTCATTTTATAGGCTTGGAGATGTGTGTTTCTGTACAGGTACTTAAGCCAAGGCCTCTCATGTCAGTGATACACCTTATTAGTGCTAGTCACTAACCACTAGCCTATTTGAGGTTGGATTCAGAAGATGTGGTATGGTCCCCTCTAGAAGGGGGCGTGACACCTACTGAGTTGTACTCACACCCTACTAGGGTTGCCTGATCGGTACCTGAATAGAGTTTGTGTTCTCTATAGAGGATAAGGGAAAATACCTTGTGTTTGATCATTGATATGGGATGGAGCATGGATGAGGGAACTAGAAACTATTTGAGACCTACATGGGGGAGTCTTCAATGTCTTTATTTTGGGATTCATTTTAGACACATGACGTGTACATTGGCATGACATATTTTCTTCTTTATTTATTGATATTGTATTTTCATTTTTGGTCATCTTTTGATCCTGGTTATTTTAGTTTATGATTACATGTTATTAATATATATTTTTTTATTTTTAGGGTGTATTTACTCTGATAAATGATGGTAAAGTCTCCCCATGATCAATATATCATACCCTCACTACTAATCAACAACCTCTAACATATGGGTAGGCACGCCTGAGGTCATGTGACTGACCGATTGGAGGCACTGGTGTGTGGAACCTGGTTCGAGATGTTACAATTTTCAATATTAGAGGTTTTGGAGATGTCTTATAATAATGTTTAATCATACTCAACTGAAAACAATTCTTCAAAATATGAAAGTTAAAAAAATTTATAACCTTCATTGCAAAATCATATAAAATAAAATATTCCTTAGATAGTGAACAAGGTTGTGAAGAATCATATAGAGAGTATCAACTCAAAATAGAACTTATATTATGTATTGAGAAAAATAGAAATCTCAAGTAAGAAATTAGAGTAATGAAGAAATACTGTGAAGACGTGTCTAATGTATGAAAATATGTCATCAAGTCTGAGGAAGAATACATTCAAGAGTTCTTATGTTACAAACTTATAATCACAAAACTTGGAAGGATGGTTGAAGATCTCAATAAGAAATTGGAATATAAGGACAAATAAGTCAATATGTTTCAATATAAACTTCTTGATTCTATAAATACCTTGAGAAAGATGGATGAAAACTTATACAAAGCTTTTTTAGTAAAATATATGACTTATAAATTTGTTGAGAAATCTCAAATAAATAATTAGGTGAATTCCTAAAACCCCAAAAATAATGTTTCATCTGATTTTATAACATTTAAAGTGATATGAAGATTAATAGGATAGTTTGGATGGATAAAAATTGTGATAAAACTGTCACATATAAAAAATATTAAAACTCACTTAGAAGGAAATATGGTATACACCCAGAGTATGTTAGGGTAGGAAGGATTTATCAACCTCATATTTTTTTATAGAGAAAGATCAAACATAAATAAAAAATTATGATTTGATGGATTCTATTAGTGATATAGAATATATGGGCACATGAATTATAATTTTTGGAATAACCTAACAGTTCCCAAAATAATATTTGAATAGAGTGAAAGAAATAGTGAAATTAGAATGAATAACTTTCCTAACACATTGGAAGTTAGAAAAGAAAAATCACAAGAAGTTAGAAACATTGAAAAATAAATCAATTTAAATGTCTTGAAGAAGTTTATGGAAGATGTGATTTGGCTTTTCATCATGTCAAAAGATGTATTAAACTCCATCTAGAACATGTTTCTTATGGGAGATATAGAAAAGAAGCTAGGATGTAGAAAGTTGAGGAAATATTTTTTGTTGATACTACCTTGAATGAAATTAAAAAGGAACAAAACATGCATACTTGATAATGGTTGTTCATCATTCTTGATAGGTGATTTAAAAATCATGAAACATGTTGAAAATAATGAAGGATGTTCTATTACCTTTGAGGATAATAGTTCTTTAAAAATCATAGGAATTAGAATGACTGAGATTAAAGAAGAAAAGATAAAATATTAGGAAATTTTATTTATTGATGTGCTAAAACATATTTTACATAGTGAAAGTCAATATTGTGATGATGGAAAAGAAGTAATTTTCCGAAAATATTCATGTTTTATCAGAAGTGTGAAACATAGAAAAGTTATCACAAAAGGAGAAAGAAATGGTGGATATCTTTTTCAAGTTAGAGAATTTAAATACTCTTGTTATCTAAGTTCCAAATATGAGAATAAGTTGTGGTGAAAAATAATAGACCAAATTGGGAAGAAATGAATAAAAAAACTTTTTAATGTTTATTATGTTCAGAATTTTCCAAAATTGAAAAGAAGAGAGGATGATTTTTGTGTTACATGTTAAAAAGGGGAGATGACTAATAAAAGTCATAAAAAAGTAGAGATTCCATCTACTGAACCTATTAAACTTATTCATTCCAATTTATGTGGGTCGATGAGATCTTAATAAAAAAAGTATATTTATAATTTATCAATTTTAATGGTGATTTCGCTCAAATAACTAACATCATGTTTTGAAACACAACTTAGAGCCCATAGAAATGTTCAGGTTTTTCAAAAAATAAGTTAATAAAGAGATGTGGTTTATATAAAGAAATTGATAATGGATAATGGTATTGAGTATACAAGAAATACTTTGGAAACATATCTTAGAAATCATGGTATTAAATAGTAGTATTGTTCTCTATATACCACACAACAAAATAGAGTAGTAGAAAAGAATAATATAGGTTTTGTGGAAATGGGAAGAATCATGTGAGAAGAATAAAAATATTTAAAGTTCTAGTAGAGTGATGTTGTCAGTATTATTTTACAAGTTTAGAAAAAAAATACGTTTGTAAACCAACATGAAATCTTATGAAATTTTCGATGATGAAACACCTTTATTAATGTACATAAATGTTTTTTGAATCCCATATTTACTTAAAATAATAAATTTGGATTGGGGAAAGTTTTATGAAAAAGCTGAGGAAGGAAAATTTATTATTCACCCAAGGGAAGAAGTTACAAATGTTGGAAAGAATGTTTATAAAAGTTGGTGGAATCATTTTATGTGGAAGTTATTGAGAATCAAACTTATTTACCAAATTTTTTTGGGGATTTTGAGGAATAAAAACTAAAATTTTGCAATGAAAATGAAAGTGATAAAAGTATTTTTCATGAATACTCAGATGAATTGTATGATGAGGAAAGTGAAGAAGGAAGAGGATCTATAAAATTTCCAACTTTAAAAAAATTGATACTAAAAATATTCTTGGGAATTAGAAGGCTCTAGTTCAGGCTAGAAGAAAGCTGAGATTAGAAAATAAAACATCACTCATCTCAAGATTTGAACCAGAATCAGTCTCATAATCTATTCAACACAATGAATGGGTGAATTATATGAAAGAAGAGTTGGATCAAATTGCGAAAAATGAAACCTAGGAACTAGTTTTATGTCTGAAATATAAAAATTTTATCATAAAAAATGGGTTTACAGAATCATTTTGAAGGAATATGGAGATGTTTCAGGAATCAAATCTTGGATTTTTTATAAAGGCTGTGCATAAGTGGAAGGAGGAGATTTTGATGAAACATTTTCCCCTATTTAATGGTTAGAAACAATTATAATGTTTTGAGTAGTTTCTTCTCATAAAAATTACAAAGTGTATCAGATAAATATAAATTTGGATAAATTGAAGTAGAAGTGTATAATGAGAAACCTTTTGAGTTTCTACTTGATAAGGATGAAAAAAAGTTTTTAGATTGAAGAATGATTTATATGGGCTAAAACAAGATCCAGAGTCATGGTATTCTAATATTGAAATTTATTTGAGAATGATTATTTTTTCAAAAGGAAAAGTTAACAGAAACTTATATATGAAAGATGTTGACTTTGAAACTTTAATTGTATTTTTTCATGTGGATAATATAATTTTTTTCGGGGATGAAAAAAATTTTGTAATTAATTTTCTGAAGTAATGCAAAAGAATTTTGAAATATCAATGTTGTGAGAATTAACTTTCTTCTTTTTTTTACAAGTTCAACATAATGAAAAATAAATTTTCTTATCATAAGAAAAGTATGCAAGGGAATTGTTATAAAAATTCAAAATTGTAGAATATAAAGAAGTTTCTACTCCTATCTCAGTGAGGATGAAGATGAGTAAAGATTAGTATGGAAAAAGTGTGAATTATAATGACTTTTGGAAGATGATAGGATGTATACTTAACCTTATAAAATCAAGAATTATATTTTTTATTCTATTAATTTGTGTGCTAGGTTCCAAAGTAATCTAAAAGATTAAAATATGTTGGCAGCAAGGATAATTTTGAGATATGTCAAACGAACAAATTCACAAGGATTATTATAAAAAATAAATTATTAAATGAAGTTTCTTGGTTATACCAATATTGATTGGGCAGGAGATTGTATTGATATAAAATCAACCATAGTAGAAACATTTTTCTTCGGTGAATGTTCTGCAAATTTTCATAGTAAGAAACAAAGTTCAGTATCCTTGAGAAAAGTGTAATTAGAATATGTTGTGACTATCCAAGTATGTACTCAGATATTGTGGATGAATATTCAATTGGATGATTTGAATATAAAGGATTCTAAACTATTGAAGAGACTTTATGACAATCATATTGCAATTGATCTTTAAAAAAATCATGTCAAACATTCAAGATAAAAACACATAAAAATAAAGTTTCACATCATAAAAGAAAATGTTACTGCTAGAGATGTTTTGTTGGAATATATCTCAACGAAGTATCAAATTATTGATATCCTCACAAATTCAATTACAATATAGGAGTTTGATTATTTGAGTTTGAAAATTCATGTTCTTACTCCTATAATGACTTCCTAAAACTCATAAAGAAGTCACATACATTGCATTGGATTTTATTGAAAATTGGAGAGAAAAAGTAACAACTTTGTACTATGTAAAATGTTTTTAATTATATTTATTTTATGAATATGAAGTTTTTTTATCAGATAATGGGGGATAGGAAAAGAAAATGTATAGAAAAATAATTGTGAGAAAATATAAAAGATAGTTGGATTTTATCTTAGCATGTCCATACAATTTTCTTCTCACCAAGGGATGGATATTTTTCAAAAATAAATACCTTATCTATTATTGTGGTGTCTAAACACTCTTTTAATAAATGATGTGTTTTTGTAAAATTAAAAAAACTTGAGTTGTTTACAAAAGTTGAATTGTGAAAATTTTCTTAGAGTTGAGAATGTTATTAATGAGTGTTGTTAAAAATTCCGAATGGGGATATTGAAGAACCTTTGTGATGTTTTATTTTTAATAAATTTTTTTATTTGTTGTTAACTAATATTTTATAAAAGAATGTTTTTGAAAAAAAAAATTGAATGTTTCTGAATGTTCGAACCCAAACATAAAGGTGGATAAATATTTTGTTTTTGAGAAAGTTGTTTTATAGACAGATAGGATGGAACTAAGAAACACCAGATGAAAAGTATTGAACTGATCACCACAGGTCATAGGATTCATCAAAATTTTAGAGGTTTCTATAAGACACTCCATTAGACTCATTACCATTGACATGAAGATGATGTTTAATTGGACTCAATGTTAGTTAAAAAGTTAGAATGTTGCTGAAGAGGTTGAATGAAGAAAGTTATGTCAGGAGTAAGAAATTTCTTAAACTTTAAAAACATCAGTCAAATATTTCTTTTCTAGTTTTTAATTCTAAGATATCATAAGTTGTCTATAACACTTGTGATGTGATCCTTATGAATAATAGGGGGAGAATAGGTGAAACCAATCATATTGAGTTTTGGTTGGAAATAAATAAGGTTATGAAAGTAAAGGAAGTCGTAATACTTTCCTATATAAGTCATATTGTACTTTGATAATATTGAAGTTCTCATAAATCAGGAATACTATAATGATAAAATATTTTTAAGAAATTGAGTAATCATAATGATTTTATTGATTCTAGGAATAAAGAAAAAAGTTTTCATCAGATCCAGAAGTATTGAGCATAGAAGTTTTCAGAAGTCTGAATTCATCATAGTTGATGAGTTTTGAAGTATTTCAACGTGGTAGATTGGAGTTTCCATCATAAATAAAATTTCATCATATTTATAATTCCATCATTATGAGGATTCCATTGTATTGAAGATGAGGAAGTTCTATGAGGTAGAATCTGAAGAGGAAAGTTAATTAAACTGACTCTGAGGAAGAAATTCAATCAAACTAACTCTGAGAACAAAATTCAATCATGACCGACTCTGAGAAGGAAAATCAATCACACTAAATCTGAGAATGAAAGTAAATTAGACTAACTCTAATGAGTAAATTCAATTTAGAATGAGTTGAATAAGTTTCATCATAATGAGATGAGGAAATGTTATCATATTGAGTTGAGTAATTTCTATTATACTGAATAAAAGTTATGAAGTCTGAGAAGAATTATTATAAAGAAGACATGAGAATATTTCATAATATTTTTGAATAGTTTAAGTGGTCATACTTGGAATGAAAATATTTAAAGTTATTGGATTTTATTTAATTTGAGTAATTGAGAAAAGCTTTTTAGTTTCATAAATTTGTCTTTTTGGGATGCCTATAAATAGAAGAAATGTATATTCATACTATTCAACATTTTTATGTGAGTGGAAAAAGAAGATCACTATAGAATTCATGTCAAAGTTATCTTTCCATTTTTAAATGTCATTAGAAGTTTAGACATCTAAAAATTTTGTTTGTTGGACTGAGTAAGATCCGAATGAGCATCTGAGAAGAGTTTGAGTAATGCATATTGAGAATGGATTCATCAGACCGAGTCCATCAGACTGAATTCATCGGATTGAGTCTATTGGACCCAGCCCTATCAGATGGAGAGAATCAGACCCAACCACATCATAATGAGGATTCGGAGCTGAGAATTTTTGGTGTAGTTTGAACAAAGTATTTTTCTTTTTTTTTATCTCAATTTTTTGTAAGAAAAATTTATAAACCATTAGTATTCAATATAATCATTAAAATTAAGATATATAATGTGTCTAATGGGATTTGGCACAATTTGTATTCACTTATTCATTTCTGTGAATTTTTATAGACCTATAAGAGTGTCTATGAAAATGATATACGTTCTCACATTGAGGTTGAACATTGTAATTATCATGTTATTTACATTTTTTACTAATTTTTCATACATTAGTATTTACTAAATTATGATAAGGATATAAACATTAACAAGGTTCGGGGTTTAATATTTTCAAAATTATTGAAACATATAAAAGTGAACAACTAATTCAACCCCACATATGAGTTATCATTCGGTCCTTTGAAACTTCATATAATATTTATCACTTTATTTGAAACTATTTTTAATATTTGTGATACTTTTTTGTAATTAAAATCCCTAAAAAATATTGGAAAACTCTCATGACTCATCATTGATCTCACCATGTCCAACAAGATGTGGTTCCTCCTTTCACTTACATCATTCCACTGATGTGTATAAGGAGGAGTGAGTTAATATAGGATCCTAAACTCTTATAAGTAGTCAATGAATTCTTGATTGAGATATTCTCCACCAAGTTCTAATAGTATTTTCTTAATAATATTACCAATTTGGTTCCAATATTCATTCCTGTATTTATTGAATTTATCAAATGAACCTGACATATACCTCATTAAGCGGACATATTCATTTCTACTAAAATCATCGGTAAAATTTATGATGTATGAGAACCCACCCCCTACCTCAATGGGAAATGTTCCACATATATATGTATGAACTAATTAAAGAATCTAATTAGACCTTTCACCTTTTCTACTAAATGGGGATTTATTCATTTTACCATATAAATAAGTGTGACACATACCAATTGGTTTTAGTTCAAAAGAATCAAAATATCCATTTTGGTATAACATAGTCGAGCATTTTTCATTTACATGAACAAGCCAATGATTCCATAATTGGGTGTGGAATGAGTTATGTGAAGTAGTTTCATTATCAATTTCCATTACTTGGTTTGTGTAATATGATAAAAAAAATTCGTTATTTAAATTCACCTTACCATAACAAATGTTATTTTTATAAAAGAAGCAACATTCATTTACAAATATTAAAATAAATCAATCTATATCATGTTTAGATATATAAATAATGTTTTTTAATTGATTAACCATAATAACAACCTTTCAAAACAAAGATCATTATAAGAACCCGTATTTTTCTAGGTACTTCCCACTCAGAGGTTTTCATTGAACATATTTTTTTGGTTTATCCTTTATAATTAAGCCTTAGTGACTAAGTCTTATTTGATGGAAGAGAGCCCTTTTTTGGAGAAAATAACTTTAATTTTAGGAATGAATGTCTATTTAAATTATTGGATTCCATGTATAAATCTGTTAAATGGGATTACTAGGGTTTTTTATGAGTTTAGTAGGATCATAGGTGGTTTGGTCACTTTTAGAGAAGCTAGTATAAAAACTATTCAATGAAAATTTATATGTTGTGTACATGTAACATTACATGTAACTATTTCTATATGAATTTCATAAACTAGTTTATTATGTGATGTGGTTACATGTCATGAACCTGATTCACTTTGTGTAAATATTGATCAAAATAAATATTTACCCGGGGCAAATGGTTTTTCAAACATAACATAAAAATGAGGAAATACATGACATAAAGGATTACACATCATGTATTGCTCATACCCAGTAGTTTATAAGTGTGTCGTGTTCTTATGACTCCCTTTATTTTTTATTATAGCCTATCCTCTCTCGCTCCTAGGGTGACCTCTAGGAAATATTGAATTATCTTCCCCCCTTCCAGATGTCCCATTTTCACATTCGATCCTTGGCAAGTTTATTCACTTTGGTTTTCTTCTTCTCACCCATTATTACTTTTCATTGTAGTGTACATATTTTGAACATGGGTTTTGTTTTGGGAGTTGATCTTGTTTTGGGTTAATCTAGGTTCTTCTTGAGATCTTCTGTGACTTCTTCTTTAATGGATTTTGTCATTAGAAGCATTGTGTTAATCACATGCTAAAGGTATGGAGACTAAACCTAACCCTATGGTATATTTAATAGTGAATTATATGAAATATTTTGATTATGACCATGTAATGTGCACTATAATTAATCAGTTGATTTAGAGTAAATCATTTATTGTATTCCTTTAGATTCAATGGTTGATGCAACCTAGATTATGGATACCTATTGGGTGAGAAAAAAGTTGAGTAAAAAGATCTTGGCTAATGGTTTAATGCATGGTGAGTATGACATGATAACTTAGGTATTTGATTGATATAGAATCCCAAGGTAATCTATTATTGATTATTGATATGATTGTTGATCATTTGAGAGATAAATGAATGTTTATATGAAATAAAAATATTAATTTTCATAATTAACCATTGATATTTATGATGTGATATTATGATTTCCATATTATTATGACTTGTTGAGTTGGTGATGAAATGATTATGTATTGGGATATCCTAGTAGTGTTTAAATTGTTATATAGTAGGCTTGAACCAGTGATACATACTAAAATACTAATATATAGGGATTTTATTGGAGGTTGAAATGCTTATATAGTAGGCAACTCCCAGGGATACTTGGTGAAATGATTATATACCAGGCTACACCCAGGGACACATGATGAAATACATTTATATAGGGTGATGATCGGAGGATGAAATTATTTTACAAAGAGAGCTACCTTATTGTTTGATTTTTCCATGGTATATGGATATATATGGAATGGTTGTGTTACATGCTCAGAGACATTTCATCATGGATTTGAAATAGGTTAATTGATATATTATATTAATTAGTTAATTAATACTCCTATTTATCAATTTATTGCATATAATCATTATCATAGTGGTTGTGTTTAGGGATGGTGGTGTCGACCTACTGAGTTTTATTCACACCCTATTTGGGAACCATTTGGCACTCGAGCAGATTACATGGATGTTGGTTTGGCCAAGGGAAAGGGACATTAATGTTGATTATTTTGTTTCTTTCTGGATGGGATGGATTTTTGAGATGGGTCAGACATGGGGATTGGGACCAGAGCCTTTTGGGATTATTTAATTTGAGTAGATTATTTTGTTTGTATTGGTTTCAGTTTTATATTTAGATACACCTTAGCTTGTCATTACATTATTCATCATTATAGGTTCCTCATTTTATTTTTCTAGCTGTATGATATACTACTTACACTATTTCTCTTTTACTCTAATTTTTATTTTTATGGTTTAGTTCCACTATGTTTTACTAGGGGTTATAGTCTCCACACTATAAATATCACAGCTTCATTACTAGTCAATATCCTCTAGCATATGGGGATGAATTCTTGACGTCTAATAACCAAATCATTTTAAACATGTGATAAAGTACCAGATCGGGGGACATTACAAAGTGTTACTAGAGGATTAGCTTGTTATTTTCTATTGCTTTATTTTTTCTAAAAAGAAGAAAGGAGACTAGGATCTATTGGGACTTGGTAATGAGCTTATTCATTAGAGTATCTAACCTTTGTAAGGGGGAAAATTTGAGTTCCAGGGATGGGATTATTGTTTATGTTGTACTCTTGTTACAATTGATGTTATTTCACCTTGGTTGATTTACATGTTGTGTAATGTTATTATTTTGTGATGTTATTGTTTATTGATATTTACAATCATGGACCAGTATGGTGAGATATGAGTATGAATGCATCATGATAGACACATAGGGATATATATATCTATATATATTTATATATTGACATGGATTTTTCACGATAGGGACATGTTTATTACATGTGTTATATACATTCCAATATGAATTGTGAAATAATATATCTATTGTATTTGAAAAATGGAATGAAATAAACTATTATTTTTCATAATACAATTATAATCTATTATTAGAGAGACCCAGAGTAATGGTTCCTTACTGTCATCGCCTCTTGAGGTTGAAATTATTTTTAGCCAATGTTTATAAGAGTGTGTTTTTCTTGTAGATAAAATGACTCCTCATCATCTTCGAGTTGAGTTCTAAGAGAGTGGAAATCAGTTATCTCCTAACGTAGATGAACTGGAGCTTCCTGTAGCTCTTGAGGATCAAATGGACGTTCATCATCACAACAACTTCTTAAGGGTCATGCAATCCATGGAAAAGGAAACTATTTTCATCGTGATTTTTATGTATGAGTTGATGAAAGAGATTAAGCTACAACATCCACCTATGTTCACTGGGGATGGAGGCTCCCAGGTAGATGAGTTCTAGATTGAGTCAATCTATACAATCTTCAAGCATCTTGAGACACCCACAGATAGGATGGGGAATCTTGTTGTGTATATGCTCAGTGGACCTACCAAACATTGGTGGTATATTCTAGAGTAGGATTGGAAGGAGGAGGAGTTATATTGGAAGGAATTCGAGGTGAATTTATTGACCCACTTCTATCCATAGATGTTGAGGGACGAGAAGGATAATTATTTTATGCATCTGATATGGGATTGAATATTAGTGATGGACTATGTGGAACATTTCACCAACCTTCAATGCTTTGTGACTTATTTATCTATTGATGAGATCTCTAGGGAGAAACATTTTCAAGATAGTATTCACTATGAGGTTAACTCATAGGTGAATGTTTTTATTCTGGGTAGCTTTTTAGATTTGAAGAATCATGAACTCATCACAGCAATGAATCTGAGAGAGGAACCAGGAGGTAGTAAGGCTATTTCCACAGGGTAAACTAGGATCACTAATTTTGGTTACAAGAAGTGATTCTATGAATGTTTTTTCCAAGGAAATGACATGAAGACCTGTTAGGGTAGTGGGAATCCATATTAGGATCATATTAAATTGTATTTCATTAGTATAGAATGTAAAACCACAATAAACCGATGTTTTCATACGCCTCTTTGGAGTGCCATGTTTGCGGCAGGATGGGCCATCTTCATAATTTTTTTAGAACTTATCATAGTATAATAGTGGTAGCGGAGTAAGATAGGTACTAGAGTATAGGAAGGACTCAACTACTCATCATCATATATGTATCTAGAGTTCTATAGTACAATTAGGTTGAGGTGGGAGATGTGGTACCCCATTGTAATGACATAATGTTTATTAGTAAAATTTGTTTCCTGAATAAATATGTGTTGTATTATATTATATATTATACACATAAAAAATTTAGAGAGACCAATAAAAAATTATATTAATAATTATTGTTAAATTAATTATAAATGAAACCAATTAAATTTCTAAAAATTACAACTCGACAAACAGTATAAAATTGAAAAGATAAAATGAGAAAATATGGATCGCCCTCATCTACTAGAATTATTGGCCCCACTACCAACACTATATAAAAGACACAAAATGATAGTAAGACAATACAAATATTTTAAAATGGAAATATAGAACATCGAGAGGAATTTATTTGAATATCGAATGAAATAATTGAGTGGTATTTATATAAGGTAATGTGACAATTGGAATAGTAATGTGACTGTTCGAATAGTAACCTGATCAGTGGGAATAGTAACCTGACCATTGGAAGAGTGATTTTACCAAAAACTAATAAATTATGATATAAATAACATTTATCATGATTAATTTATGTAAATAAAAATATTATAATTCAATAAAATAAATATCATGATTAAAAACCTCAATGAAAATAAAGAATATTTTTAATAAACTGAATTTTAATGTATTTAGTAAAAATCATTATTTTCCTTTTAAAAATTATATTTTACCTATTTTAGATATTTATTTTCATTAAATTAATATAATTTTTGAAATGATCTTGTTAAAATTTTTCTTGGGTGATTTTTTTCTAATTTTTTGATATACTTCAATTTTTAGGTGGATAGTAAAAATATAGTTTTTCACATAATCGATGTATCTTAGGTTACATCATTTATGATGTAATAATGACATAATCTATTATAGAAATTTTTTTTCGGCCATTATATAATTAATTTTATGACTGATTCATTAAAATACAATAAAATTAATTTTCATACCTAAAAATCACTTTCCAAAACCTAAATTCAAAAGTGATTCCTTAAAATATCAATTTCTTTTTTTCTTCAGTTTTATTTTTTATAAGTTAATAAATTTGAATTATAAAGAGGATTTAAAGTCTTAAACCCATTATATTATATTCATATATAAATTATTTTTAAAAAAATTCACTATTATATGTTTTTCCCTTGATATATTATTTTATTAAATAATTTATTCTCAAAATACCCCTCACTTAAAGTATTAATAATCCATCTCCCTTCCCTTGGAAACACATTCTTATCAAACATTCCAAACTACAATATCATCCCAAATACTCCCTACAAATCCCCTTACATCACATAGGGCCATTTTGGAGAAATCCAACTCTATTCACTAAGGGTGTTATAGCGTCGTACAAGAGAAGCTACATTGAGGATAGAGTAAGTCTCTATTAACATTTCCCTTTTTTCTTATTCTCTTTCTTATTATTACCAATTAATTTAAAAACTGCATACTATAAAATAAATTACTAAATAATTCAAAATTATATTATTTATGTTAACATGATGTAATTGTCATATTTATGGAAAAAATAAATGCAATACTTCTCTTTCCCTCTCTTTTAACAACGTCCTATTAATGGTTGATTAACCACCTTTGGATACATTTCTAAGACAATTCTTATAACCACTCTCATGGATGGATATTATTAATTATATATAATATAAAAATAATTAATTACATTTATTGTAATCTATGGGATTTAATCATACTTTTCTATAAATGACTCTGAACGAAAATTGAGAAATCAAAGTGAAACAAGAAATATTTAGGAAAATCATGATATAAAAACACTTCAATTTTATTAATAGAAATTAATAAATAAAATAAAATTATTATAATTGATAAATAATTTTATAAATGGATATAATTATCATATTTATTAGTTTTTTAATAAATATAAGTTTTTTATTCAAGAGGCGCAAAAGTGACGAAATAAGGAAGGAATTAAGGTAAGGGGATTCTTGAACCCAACTCTTTCTCATTGGGTTATCCATATTTCATGACATATTTGGAATAAATAGACCTCTGATGATCATTAAATATAATTTCATTATTCATCCCTCTTAATTTTTGGGATCTACATGTTTTTTATTTGATTTTATGGAAAATACAATGATTTTCCAAAATAACACTTTTCTCCATGACACATATTTGACTCCTTTTGAGTTTTTTATTCATAACAAAAGAATGATGATTCTTATAGAAAAATATGTTTTTCCATTTTTCATTTTGGAACTCAATGTTTATTTATGAAATCATAATTTTTTAAATCATCACGAAACCCATTCCTTTCCATGGGTTATTACACGAAATGATTGTTACACATTCTATATGACATGCATGATTATGTAAATATTATGATGTGATGACTAGACCAAAATTATATAGCCATCTAACGCATTGGGTAATTTGTTGTATCTCAGGAGATAATGTTTATTATATGTGAACATGATTCTAGATTTGTTTAAAGTGATGATGTTATGATTATTCTCATATGTTATGTGTTAACATGATGCTAGCTTTATTCAAAACTATATGTGAAATTTGACCACTATGACATGATGTTTCATTTTTATGCATTTCCACATTTGATGAATTTATCACATTTTTACCTCATGATATTGATAATGATCATAGGATTATGATATGATGATTATGCTCACCCACGTAATATTGATTCATGTTCTTTATTCATCCTCTTACATGGATTTTATCTTACCACTTTCATTGATGTATATCCTTAGGTAATTGCATGTACTAAGGATAATGTGATATTTTTGAAGTATAAAGAAGAAGGATTTAAATAAATCTTTATGTTTTATTATGTACATGTTATTTGTGAGCATAATTTTTCTAAGACATAAACCTTTTGGATTCTAGATTAATAACTCTATTATGTTGTTTATCTTTAAATTTATGTGATAGTTATATATGAAAAATTATGGTCACTATAGTTGGTATCTATGAATGGTTTAGTTAATTTGGGAATTATGATATGAAAACAGGAGTAAAAACCATTAGTATAAGTATATGTATAGGTAAAACATCCTAGAAGTCTATTTTTAGAAAAATATAGACATAGGGATCCCATAAGATATTCCTTTAGTGTTAATTTCATAAAATAATAAATTACTCATGATTTATTGACATATGTTTTGTTCAAACATTTTATATTCTATAAAATGGTAGGAACCAGGAAAAACTAGCCCTAAAACCTATGTGAGTGACAATGAAACAATTATCCAAATGAGATTGCCTATTCCATGGGAGGTTGAGTTCAAAACGTCATAGAAATGATTACCTAGTTGTCTCGAGATATGAACAATAACATGAACTCTATGGAATGTCCATATTCACCAAAGAATGATCAATTATCCATTGAGTCCTTAATGAAAAAATGACCATTGATGTTTAGTGGAACTTCCAATCAAATTGATATGGAATAGTGGGATAACTCAATGAAGAAGATCTATTCTATGATCCATTTCTCTAATAAAGAGATGGTGAATCTTGAAATTTATCATTTATATGGAGAAGATATAATTTAGTAGGAATTGAAAAAGAAAAAAAATCCAAAAGATTGAATGGAAAAGATGGAGTGGGAATAATTTAAGAAAATATTGCTTACAAAACATTTCCCTTGAACTCTTCAAAAAAATATATTAAATGATAATTCATATAGCTAATGAAAAAGGAAGGTGAAGTTTTCACAGCTCATGATGAAAACATCATGAGGTTTTAAATGTATACCTTTAGTTTTTTGTCAGTAATGATAGAAAAATAGATATGTACTTTATTGATTTAAAAATATAGCATTGAAACAATCTAGAAATATTAGAATTTGGGTGTTTTGAGGATTTGGTTAAATGTGCTCTTAAAGTAGATATGGATTCAAAGAATGGTCCCATGGTTATGGAGATAATAAGAGAAGAATGGGGTTTCATGATTGTGGGTCCAATGAAAAATGAGGAAATATGATCCAACTACCCAAATGTCAAAAATGTGGGAAGAATAATCATCTTAATTGCCACAAAGGGATGGGGAAATTCTTCAAGTGTGGGAGAGAATGACACCAAGAGAATGAATATTGAAGATACATTAAGTAGCTGACCGACATGATAGGGGAAAGGATGGAACATCATAATGCACATTTCATGTTTTAATGCTTCAACTATAGGGACCAAGGTTGTTATGCAAGCAAGTTCACTAAACCATATGTCCTTGAGGGAAACCAGTGGAAACAATCACCAAAGTCAAAGGAGCAAGTAAAAGGTTATATCATCATTACTATTTTTGTGGAGTGTGAAAATGAATTCATACAAGGTATGATCCATATTCACTAAATAATAGAAAAAGTATTATTTTATTCTGGTTCTACTTATTCATTTATATCCTAAAAGTTTTCTATAACTATTGAATTGAATCCCAGATACCTTTAAGTGGAGATATCCATAAAAAATATAGTGGTGTAATCTTTACAACCCAAGTGTTTTACTCTTCTCCTATAATCATATTTTGGATGATTCTTCTTGAAAATATCATTATATTTACTTTGTTAAAATTTGATGCTATATTGGACATGTATTATCTTTCTTTATATATAGAAGAAATCAACTATAGGAAAAAAATATATTTTTATATTCTGAACCATCCCTTGATCCTCTAAAAATGTAAGGAAGGTCATGAATCTTATTTTGAAAGTCCATCAAAAGTGTGGGTGTTGATACCCTGTATAGAAGCTTACCTTTCCAAAATAGTTGATTCAAAGGAAGGTATTAACCTGGAGGAAATGTCCATTGTTAGGGAATACATTGATGTATTTCTCAAAGAGTTACTTGGAATCCCCTGATTGTGAGGTAGCGTTCTCAATAGATCTCATACCCAGAGCAACTCCTATCTCAAAATTCCCATTATTGATGGCCTTGATTGAAATGGATGATTTAAATAAGTATCTACAAGAGCATTTGTAAAAATTGTTCATACGCCCTAGTACATCACCTATGGGTGCACCAATGCTCTTTGTCAAAAAGAAAGATAGATCAAAACATGTGTATATAAATTACCAAGATATTAACAAGATCAACATAAATAAAAATTATCCTCAACCAAGGATTGATGACTTGTTCAATCAACTAAGAGGAGTGAAATAATTCCCAAAGGTGTGTCTTTTTTATGTAAATTATCAACTAAAGTTTAAGAAGGAAGATATTCAAAAGACTTCTTTACTTACAAGGTATGGGCACTAGGATTTCATTGTAATTCTCTTCAGACTAACTAATTTTCCTACAATATTTACGGATTTGATTAATATATTCTTTAGAGACCAACTCAACTTATTTTTGGTAGTGTTTATTGATTGTATTCTCCTTTATTCCAAGATTAAGTAGGAACATGAAGAAAATCTAATGATTGTGTTGGTGATATTAAGGAAGGAGAAAAAGTACGCTATGTTCAAAAAGTGTGACTTTTGGATACAAGAAGTCGTGTTATTGGGGAATGTGATCACAAGTGAAGGAATTTCTGTGGACCCTCCAAGAAAAGGAAATTGAAGAATAACCTAGACACCCTAGTGTCATAGAAATCTATAGTTTTATAGATTAGCTGCATACTATTTACAATTTGTGATAAATTTATCATTATTTGTTTGCCAACTAACTGATTTACCAAAAAATGGGGTAAATTATTTATGGATGAAAGATATGAGGAATTCTTTAAGGAAATCAAGAAGATGCTAATCATTGTTCTTGTACTGTAATTTCCCAGTCAAGATAATTGCATCACTGAGAGGGGGAGAGAGTGAATTAGTGATATATTTTTCTCTTATATTTCCTTAATTATGTAATAAACTTAGAATCCTATTAAATGTTTCTTTCCCAATCTAAAAAAATTAAAACACGCATCTATAGGAACACAAGATTTCATAAGTATCACTATTCAACAAGAATAGATACATCCATTCTATGATTTTGAAATGATCTAATACCACAAAATCTTTTAGAAAATAATCTTTTTGTGTGGAATACAATGAGTAGGATATTCCGTTTCACTAATGTAGCTCTATATAAACAATTCAATTGTGAATGTGATACTTCTATAACAAATGATGAAATACAAGGTTTTGTAACAACACATGATATGGTGATTCTTTATCAACTTTCACAAATGCACTATTTATAAAAAAATTCTTCAATTTATTACCTAGAAGATGGTAAGAACTTTTCTAAATTTTGTTACAAAACTCAGTCAGATTTCCCAAACAAATTCTCCTAGTTTTATTATCCCAGTTTTATTTCTCAATTGGAAAAATATATGACTTTTTTAGAATACGGTTGAGGAAATTATGAAGCACTTCATCTTCAATCCAAAATTCCCAAAATGATTTTCCTAGTCCGATGATTCATCCCCATACGTTGATCAGTTGAATATAAAAAAAATATGGAAACCTCTTCTTCTCTCTAGAGCCATTTCTTCTCTATTATTCTTTGTTAATAGTATATTTGTCAAAAGTACAATGTACATCCCCTTTTATACGCACCCAAAAATGGTTTGGGTGGGATTCAAAATAATTTCCCACTCAATCAAATTTTCGGAATCTACACGTTCCTTTGAATTTTGGGTTCATATTAAATTCATTATCTCTTCTCAACACTTATTTAACATTCTAAAATCTTCTCACAACTTCAACTCTTCTTTAGAATTTCTTTAAACATCATTCAAATTCTGATTTCCCATTTCAATTTGTTCTTACGAGCAGCTTCCTTATGATGAGTACAAATTTAAAACTATATATTATTCTTCATATCTTCTCTTGACCCACATGAATTATAAAAAAAGTAATTCAAAATATTTTAAATGGTTAACTAAATTATTGATATAGCTATCAATTTATTCTTCATATTGGCCACCACATAATTTTCCTATTATTTTCATTCATCAGTTCCAAAATATTATTCCTCGGATGATTATTATGGCATATCCAGTATGGACTAGTATCACAAGCTTCAACATCAACAAATTAGTTCTCTTCTGAATATGATACCTATCAATTTTTATAAGAAACAATTTTTCCTCTAATTAATATGATGACATACAGAATTCGATGGATCAACATTTGTAACTTATTTAATTTTTGAATACGATTCTCAAAATCTTCTTTCTTCAAGGATTTCAGTCTTCTAGATTTTCGTCTGACCGAAAACTAGAACCTTTATTTTGACTATCCTACCCTACCTTTAATCAAATCTGTATCTAGAAATATCATAATGATGGTATTTAGACCAGAATGATTAAAATACATAAACATATTTCATAAACTTTTACCATGTATCATGACTTTATTTATGACTTTTATTACTTTGAAGATCAACTTTGGCATCATCTCACTTACAAAGTAAAGTGTTGCAACATCCCTATCATTCACAAACATATTTATTTCCTACTCATCTTGAATACGATTGGCCTGATTACAATCAAACTGAATATTATTGGAATAATATTTTTCTCCCATTTCTTTCATCAAGATTTCATCACAAGTTTTACATGTTACTTGTGATTTATGTGAACTCCATGATAAGAAAAGAAACATCACATTTTAATCAAATTTAGGCAGACTCAAATTATTCCCCATTAGGATCAAACATTTCATTCCAATCTTTGCCTATGTTTGATGATCCTCTTCATCTAGAAAACATATTCCCAATGTGATGGAATTTCTTATCCATTATGAGGCTTATTTTATTGAATATGATGGTCAGTCAAATTTTTAACACTTACAAAGTGAGGTGATTTATTTTCTTCTTAAACTCCATTGACAACAAATGAAAATACCTGAATATGATATTCATCTTTATCATCTTGGTCCTAAAAATCTCCCACATTGGATTTGTTTGTCAACCAAGGTTCATAATTCCCTGAACTTTTTATCCTCAAGCTATGTATTACTTATCAATAATTATAAGACTACTTTTGGTAAATCATTGTAAGAAACAAGAATTATACAAATAAAATTCATGATGTCCAAAAGTAGTGATTATGAAAAATTTCATCATCTTTTCTTCCTCAAATTTTAAACCTCCATAGAATACGAAAAAAATTGTTTCCGATAACCACTCCAACAAACAGTTAGTATAGTTTACACACTTACAAAGATGAAGTCACAATTTACCCACAACTCTCTCTATTTACATGATTCCACAATGATAGATTTATAAAACAATTCCCCCCATTGGAAACAAATTCCAATGATAAGATGATATTGGGAACAAAAAAACATACCTCAACCTTGACGAGAATGAGGTTAGATGACCTTGTTCAAGCTCAATTTAGAAAATGCTTCCTTGGGTAAAGGTTTTCTGAAAATGTCTACAGCTTGTTCCGATTTAGGAACATACTCAAACTTCAACTCATTATTCTACACACGATATTTGATGAAATAATTGTTGATATCAATATGTTTTGAATGAGAATGTTTTACCAGATTCTTAGAAAGGTTGATTTCACATTTATTATAACAATCAGCATCTAAATAACCAAAAAGAACAATAATTTCTAATCTATCATACCTGGTTTTGAAATTTTTTGGTCCTTTGATGTATTTGAGGTTTCTTTTTCTAGAATGTAAATTTGATTATTTTGGATCACTATAAAATCATTCACATAAGTTAACATAATAAAAAATATTGGGTCCGAAGGTAGTAAAATATAAAAAAATTCCAATCAACATTGGAAACTCTTTCTGATCAACTTTTTTGACTTCTCCATCTTTACTCAACTTGGTTCCCACTGATATTGAGGTGTAAAATAGTTTCGAATTTTCTATACCGAACTTTTTAAGAATTTTATTAGCATACTTTTCATGAGAAAAAAAATGTGTTTCTTCATTTTTAATAATTGTAACCAAATAAAGTATTTCATTTCTCCCAACATGGAAATATCAAAAAAAATTCATTTTTTTACAAAACTTTTCACAAGATCTTTCATTATTCCTAGTAAAGATAATGTCCTTAATATAATAAATTATGACGAAGGAAAACTCTTGAATTTCTTTGATGTAAATATTCTTATCAACTTTTACTTTCTTAAAACTCATATTCCTTAAGAAATTATCCAGTTTGGTATACTATTCCCCCATAGATTTATTTTGTGCATACAAGAATTTATTAAATATGCACATATAACTTTCCTCTTTCCCAACAACAAATCCATAAGTCTGTTCAATGTAAACTTCCTCATTAAGATCAACATTTATAATTGCAGACTTTACATCCATTTGAAAAATTTTGTAACTCCATTGTGTAGAAATAAAAAGAAAAATTATGATTGTTTCTATCCTTTCCATGAGAGAAAAAGTTTCATCAAAATCAACACCTTCAATTTTAATGTAACATTTATATACTAATATTTCCTTTTTTGTTATCACTCCACCTTAATAAATATTTATGTTCTAGGAATACCACTATGTACCAATAACATTTTATCAATCTAGATTAGTTACGAGTTCCTATGAATCATTATTTTCTATCTGGTCTAACTCTTCATTCATGGACTGAACCCATTCTAGATACTCAAAATCTTATTTCATATCATTGGGCCTAATTTTTTAATACAATGAATTATGTTTAATAGAATTTGTTTTCCTTATTGTTTGAACCTTTTTATGTTGATCACCAATAATGTTCTGAGATTCCACTAGCTTCCTCATCTTGGGATGAGATTTTAGAGATTCTTCTTCATCATTTGAAATAGCTGAGTCTAATTCTTGTTTTTCAGTAGGATTATAAATGTTTGTATATTTATCAGAAATGTTGACAAAATTGTCTTAATCTTGCTCAACTTCCTTATCTATTTGATTATATTTATCCTTAATATATTTTTAAATAACATTCAAATTACTAGAATAAAAAATTATTTCTATTTCTTTGTTGAAACATATATATCCTCTTCCTTCTAGAGCATAAACATGAAAAATTCCATCTTCACCTTTCTGCTCAAACATTCCCATATTTACACCTTTCTTCTTTATAATTCATGGACTCCTGAAAAATCTTATGTCATTTAAACATGTAGTTTTCCTATAAAAAAATTTGTATAGATTAATATAGAAACTTTTCCAATAGAAAAATCAGTTTTTAATATAAACAACAGTACTCATGGGTTGCCTCCAATACGAATGAGAAAGACCTTGTTAAAGTAACATTGTTCTCCCCATTTCCACAAAACTTCTTTTATTCCATTCATCAACCCCATTTTGTTGAGGTGTGTATAGGGTACTATATTAATGGAAAATTCCATTCTTATCTGGATAACTTTCAAATTCTTCATTATTTTACCCATCACCATTATTAGTTTTCAACTTTTTCAATGAATACTCACTTTTCTTCTTAGGTTTTCTCCTAAAACCTTTAAACATTCACAGAGCATATGATTTATATTTCATATTCATAACACAAGTAATGTGATTAAATTCATCAATGAATGTGATGAAGTAATTATCATCATTTTTTGATTGTTTTCTTATTGGTTCATAGATGTCAGAATGAATAAGTTCCGAGGGTTGTTTTGACCAAATCTCATCTTTCTTATACACAGACCTTGTAATTTCTCCCTTATGAAAAAAAGTGCAACAAAAATATCTTATTCATTGAAAATCAAGAATATATTGAACACATTATCAATTTCATAACTTACACTTTTTTATTTGACACATGTTTCCCATCCTTTTATGCCATAATTAATTTTCTTCTACCATACCCAAGTAATAAGAGTTTTGTACCTCACCAACATGAAATAAGTTTCCCTTTGTATGTTATCCTCTTATAACTATCTTTTTTTCCTTATCAATTTTCACACAAAAATACATCTTTCCCAAAGGTAACATTGTTACCTTCATCATACAATTGTGAAACACTCCACATGTTATGTTTCAACTCATCAATATATATATATTTCTTAGATATAATATTATCATTCCTACTGATAGTTGATACAACACCTTTGATTATTATTTTTAATCCTTGTTGAATGTCATAGTTACCTCTTTGACGTCTTTTAAATTATTCAAAAATTTAAAATCTCCTTTCATGTGTGAGGAACACCCGCTATCAAGAATCCAAGGTCGTTCACCTTTAAATGATTTGAGTGTAGTTTTAACAACAAGAGATTTTTCTTTCTTCACCTCCAGCTTATGAGAAATGTTAAGAAAATTATATGGTGCTGGTAAAAAAATAAAACCCTTAGCAAGATTACCTGGTTGTTAAAATATTTTACAAATATTTACTTGGGGTTGGAACCTATTTTTAATTTTTACACCATCATTCTCAGGTTTGTTTATATCTTCATTTTCATACTTATTCATTTGAGATGATTTACTCCCCCTAATCCTATGAATTTCATAACCTACAGAATAGAAGTAATGTAGCTAGTTGAACCAACAGATATTTGTTTTATTTATGATTCCATCACAATACCAGTAGTAACCATAGAAAGAATGTTTTCCTCTATAGCTTCCATACTGACTGGAGTTATGAATATGTTTCGTAGAAACCTTCTTATCTGAATTTTGTTGACCACCAACCTTTCTGTTGTAAATTAGAATCATCTTTAGCTTATTTCTCCTTATATCATTGTCATAACTAGAAAAAATAGAAACATTTTCATTTTCATTATTTTTAGAAAAAATTTTAGACTCAACTTTTTCAAAAACGTTTGAATACTCAGCTATGTTAATCTTAGCCACATTCATAAATTTCTACGCTTTCTTATTTCCAAAAAAAATTTCTTTCCTATCCACTTTTTATGGTTAATTTTTTTATATTTATCTTGTTTTTTCTTATGAAAACGTTCACCAAATTCATATATAGATCTTATGGAAAATATAATTTTATTTTCAACTTTAAAAAGTTTTTACCAGACAAGTTCTAACAATTATTTTTATGCCTTTAACATAAATTCTAGATGTTCACTATGATTATTTTCTTTCTTATGAAATTTTTTCAAATCACTAATATCTAGTTGCATCTTTTTCTTATCATATAAAAAAATTATTGAAATTTATATGAGGAACCTTCATCTTCCAAATTGTTGGGGTTTTTTCAATATTTCTAATATTTCCAAAATATATTTCAAATTTTATTTTAAATGGAGTTTCTTTTTAGTTTCTTCTTAATCAGAACTACTGATTCTGAATTCATCATCATTAATTATTACACTAAAATTATTCTCACCAACATGCTCAGTAGAATTTTTGGATTTAGTTTTAATATCTTCTTATTATTTATATATAGATAAGAAAATACACCTTTTAGATTTTTAGAATTTTTTACAATTCCCTATGGACTAAAATTTTCCATTCCACCCTATTTCTTTAATGACCTTCTTGGCCTTCTTTCATCTTAATCATCATCTTTTTCTTTCTTTCTTTGTGGATTTTTTTTTGTAAATTACCCAATGAATCCATATTCAAAATATTTCAAGGGAAAATTACACGTATATTTACCTGTACGACTTCTCGGTTTTTTAGAATAAAAGGAAAAAATATCATCAGTATTTTTACATACCTCATTTTCAGAATCAAAATAACAACATTCTTCTTCAATAATAATCTTCATTGAATTATCTTTCTTCATAGTCTTGAATGAAATTTCTCAATCAATTTTTTTTTCATATATTTATAGCTTATTATTTAATAAGTGATGAGAGTTCTATGAAAATCATTTATAGATAATTTATTATGATATCTGTCTTCTAATTAATAAACATTAGCATCAAAATTTTCGGGAATAATTATTAATATCTTTTCAATAACTATATAATCCTTGAAAATTTAACTAAGACATATGATAATGTTGATGATGTTATATAACTTTGTAAATAAGTTCCCAACAGATTCATACCCACCCATTTTCAAGTCTTCATACTTCAGCCTCTAGATTTGTAATTTTTTATTCACTTTTGTATTGCCTTCATATATGTTTTTCAATATACCCCATATACCTTTATCTATGGAAACACACTTCACCCTTAAAAACTCACTTTTAGACAGCTATGATAGTAAATAATTCTTGTCCCTTCCATCACTCTCAAGATATTTATTATCAATAGATTAAGATGAGCATTATCATCAATAGGAAGAAATAAATAAGTTGCATATTCAAGAAAATGATATCTAATATACATAAGATGTGGAAACATAATATCATTCCAGTTATGATAATTATTTCCATTGAAAACCAGGATTCCTTTATTGATGACACAATTCAAATAATCCATCAACTTCTCTTCAAAACATCAACAAAGAATAAATGAAGGGAACCTGTCTCTGATACTAATTGTAATTTCCCAGTCAAGATAATTGTATCAATGAGAGGGTTAGGGGAGAATTAGTGATATATTTTTCTTTTCTATTTCATTAAATATTAAAAAACATTTTCCACCTCTTAAATATGTATTTTCCTTTTGAAAATAATTAAAACCCACCTCTATATGAACACAAGAATTTACAAGGTTTACTATTCAACAAGAATATCTACATCCTTGGTATTGTTTGAAAATGATCTAATACCACACAATCCACTTGAATACAATCATTTTTTATGGAATACATTGAGTTGGATATTCCCTTTAACTTATGTGTCACTATGTAAACAATTCAATAGTGCATATTATCCTTCCAGAAGAAATGATGTAAAAAAAATTTTTGTAACAAAACAAGTTATGATGCTTCTTTATCAACATTAACAAATGTGTTCTTTTTTATAAAAAATATTAACTTTCTTACCTAGAAGTTGCTATGAACTTTTATGGAAATTGTTATAAAACTCAGTCTGATTCTCCTAGTATAATTGATCAATATGAAAAATATATGACTTTGTTAGTATATATTTTAGAAAATTCTGAACCATTTCTTCTTCAATCAAGAATTACCAATATGATTTTTCTAGACTGATGATTCAGCACAATACAATTACCAATTGAGTACAATCTTTTCTCTTATCATATGCTTCTTCTATCTGAAATAGTACTTCAACAAAATTCAATCATGAAACCTCTTATTCTTTCTTAAGCACTTCCTTGCCTCTTATTCACCATGAAAAGTACATCTATCATAAATTAAAATGTAATTTCTCTTTTATACTCACCCAAAAAATGGTTTGGGTGGGATTCCTGAAAATTTTTCCTCTCAATTACATTTTACGAATCTATATGTTCCTTTGAATTTCAGGTGCATCTTGCCTTCATAAATTCTTCTCAACACTTCTCAAACCATCATGAATCATAAAATAGCTTTATCTATACTTTATACATTCTTTAAAAACATTAGTATGATTCTAATTTCCCATTCTGATTTTTCATTATGATCTGCCTCATTACGATGAAGACAGATGTAAAATAATATATTCTTCTTTATCTCTTCTTTTGACCCACATTAATGATAAACAAAGTCATTAAACCGATTTTAAATGGTTGACTACATTATTTAAAAATCTCTGAATTTATTCTTCATATTGGTCACCACTTACTTTTAATTTTCATTACATTCATTAGTTTCAAACAATTCTTACTCTGATGATTATGACGACATACCGAGTCCAATAGACGGGTATCAACAGCTTCAACTTCAATAACTTGTTTCTCTTCTAAATATGATGCTGGTCAATTTTTATTACAAAAAATACAACTGTTGATGAATATGATGACATACTATATCCAATGGATAAACATTAAGAGCTTATTTATTTTTTGAATATGATGCTCGCTAACTTCTTTCTTAGAGCATTTAAAACTTTTTGGCATTTAGTTTAACTAAAAACGAGCACCTTCATTATGATCATCATCCTTGGTCATTAAACAATTATTCATCCAAAAATAACATTATGATGATATTGAGACTGGAATGATTCAAATTCATCAAATTTATTCTTTTGTAAACTTTCATCAAGTACCCTTAATTACATCAGGACATTGACTATGTTGAATATCATATTCATCATCATATAACCTACCAAGTAAAGTGTTTCTAATTACCTATATTTTATCAACATATTTCTTTCCTTCTCAACCTGAATACGATTGATATGATTATGATCAAACTGAATATGATTGGTAGAATATTTTTTCCCCATTACAATTAAACTATTTATTCCAAACTTTGGGTGAGTATAATGATCCACTTCATCCAATAAACATATTCCCAATACAATGAACTTTCTTAACCATTGTGAGTCTTATTTTCATGAATATGATGGTCAGTCTAATTTTCATCAAATAAAAAGTGAGGTGATTTATTTTCTTCTTAAACTTCCTTGAAAAAAATAATACCTAAATATGATTGTCATCCTTATAATCTTGGTTTTAACATGTACTCACACTACCAATAAGTGGAGAAGTGTTTGTGATATATAGTGATGATTCAAATATAGTCTTGGGTTGTGTACTCATCCAAAATGATAAAGTGATATCATATTCCATAGGATAGTTAATGATCCATGAGAAGAACTACCTGGCGCATGATCTAGAGTCAGAAGATATGATCTTTGATCTAAATATTTGGTCGCACTATCTTTATGGTGAGAAGAATTACATATATACTGATCATTAGAGTCTAAAGTATATATTCACATAGAAGTATATCAATATGCATCAAAGAAAATGTTTTGATCTAATCATGGTCTATGATTTCCCTATTCAATACAATCCGAGAACGGAGAATAAGTTAGATGATTCTCTTAACAGAAAAACATGCTACTATATCCTTGATTCAAATTGAGAGAGACCTTATCTAATTTTATATGAAGAGGATATATATTGAAATCATAACAATATGGAATACATCCTACATCTCCCAACTTATTTCCCATCCTTCTATCTAAGAGAAGATCAAGGAGACATTAATCGATGATCTGGAGCTAAAAAAGTTGAAATCAATAAAGGAAGGGGAGATACAAGAGTTCCAAATTCACTATGATGGTGTAATTTAGTTTTTAATGAGGATTTATGTTCCTTTATGACCTGAGATAAAGACCATGATATTTTATAATGCACAGAGCCTATCTTTCTACACCAACCTAGAAGTACCATTATGTACCATGATCTTTGAGAACACTTTTGATGGGACAACATGAAGAAGTATTTTACGGAGTATATATCAAGGTGTTTGGTATGCCATCAAGTTAAAGTAGAGTGACAAAATTCCAAAGGGATGATGAAACCATTTCTTATAACAGTGTGGAAATGGGTGAATATCACTATGGACTTTATCACCAGTCTCCTAAAAAAATCCACATAAAAATACGATATGGTTTGTGGTGGATCGACTCACCAAGACTGACCACTTTATCACTATTTGGGAAGATTTATCACTTCAAAAAATATCCATGATATATGTGAAGGAAATGGTGAGGTTTCATGGGTTCCACTTTCAATCATATTTGATTTTGATCCAAGGTTCACCTCTAAATTCTATAGAAGCATTTAATAATATTTTAGTACAAAATTAAATTTTAGCATGTCCTATAATCCCCAAATAGATAGAAAATATAAAAGGACAATTCAAACACATGAGTATATGCTAAGATAACCGTTGATGAAATTTAAAAGAGGATGTGATCAAAATATCCAATTAATTGAGTTCTCATATAAAATCAACTTCCACTCGAGTATTTAAATGGATCTATATGAATCTTTGAATGTAAATCAATGTAGAACTGAATCTTTTTTGGGATGAAGTTGTGGAATGAAAGATACAAGGACCTAATCTTGTGAAAGTGATGAAAAAAAAGTTTCAATCCATAAAAAACATATAAAAGCTACCTAGAGTCGGTAAAAGAGATATACTGACTACTACCTAAGGGAATTTAATTTTGATGTTAGGGAAAAAGAATCCCTTTGAATATAACCACGGAAGAGAGTCATACACATTGTAATGAAAGGGTAGTTTTAGCTAGAGGAATATTGTCCACTTTGATATCCTTGATCGCATAAGATTAGTGACATATCAACTTTAATTTCTACAAAGTATGGCTCAAGTTCATGATTTTTCCAAAACCTATTTTATGGAAATAATTAGGCCACTAACCATACTATACAACTGCTTTGACACGCCTGGGGGATATGTTTAGGATAATTTACATTTTCGTTAAAAACCACCATGAAATATTTTGACAATGAATAACCTAGTTTAAAACTAGGGTGTTTACATTGAAAATAGGGTATCATGATTTAAAACCCATATAAATGATATTATGGATAATCTCTAGACCAAGGAATGATCTATGTGGAAATAAGTGGATGAAGTATTTATGTATTAGCTTTTTATTGAAAAATTTAGTTAAAATATTATTTTTTGATTAACCTAATTTAATGGATTTCCATCATATTTATTTTTTGAATTATATTATTTTTTTTAAAAAGGATGACCTAAAAGCTCGGTGATAACCAATCAAATCTGTCAATTTTCTGGGTCTTAAACCCATGACTAAATGATGATAAGGTTTTCTTTCCAACCACTAACATGTGATATTTCCTGGTTAAATTTTCATTGTTTTTATTTATACAATTTGATGAATAAATGTTAATGATGAACCAGTAGTTTCAGTTTTTGGGGATTAGATATTAATCTATTAACAATTTTTGTTTTCGAAGATAGTTGAAGAAAATAGTTAGAATTTTCACTCTTTTATAGGCCTCGCGATCCTTTAAATGTTTATTTTAGTGTTTTGGGAAAAAAATCATTATTGGTAGTTAATTTCTAGGAGTAAAGGAATGAATTAGAATTTGATCAAAGCACAACCAAAATATAGTACATTTCATATGAAATTGAAACAGATCATGTAAGAATAATTCATTATGTTCTTAAGTAGTAAAATAATTACCCAACATTAGGAAAATGTCTTAAAAATAAAATGTTTTCCTAATATCTTAATTTCTGTTAAATCTGTGGTCTTCTAAATTATCACAAATTTATGTCTTTTAGGTCCTAAACTTTCCATTTATCATTCACTTGTTTGTGACTAATGACCCCATTCGCTCCTTATAAATATTTACATTTTTTCAGTATGTATGTATCTCTACATTACACTGATGTTCTCATGCATAGAGACATAGTTACATTGTAGTCCATGTGACCTATGTACTTTCTATTCTCTCTTTTATAGAGGATGACTTATAAACCCTTCTTATGATGTGGGATTTCAAACATAGGATGTATCAAACAATCTATCACCATGATCGAGTTTAAATTGTGGGGATGTAATTTAAATAAGGTGGGGAGAGTGTGATGAATCGAAAGTCTAATGTAAGAACATTTTATTCGATAGCGTCTATGAAACGCGACACCGAACATGTAAGGTAAAATAATATCTAGATACATTATAAATATTTACTATTTAAAATAGATTCTATGTATTTCAATACATGCAACACCGAGTAAGCTTGTGTTGCATGCCAGAGAGGCCATTCTTGATAGATTATGTTACATGAAAGAGTGGCCTTCCTCGATAGCTTGTGTTACATGGAAAAATGACCTTCCTTGATAGCTTCCATTACACACAAGATCGATTTTCACCAAATAATAATGTATTATTAAAATATTATTATTTAATATAATATGATATAACCTAGCCGTTATGTTAGCAGTTATAAATAGTATTAACTAACTTATCAAAATTTATGGTTTATATAAATATAAAATGAATTCATTGGTTACCTACTAATGATAAAAGAAATTAATAAACAATTGGATATTAAAAAGAAATATTATTATTTATATACATCCAAAGGAGTTTTGTCTTAATAAATATATTTAATTAAAATTAGTGATTGATTTAAATAAAATATTTTTTATATATTATATAAAATATTTTTTATATTAATACATTATGTTTGATATGTATAAGATAAAAATAAACCCTATTTTACATATAAAACCTATATGTTTATAAAGGAAATTTTACCACCTTTTAATAGAGAACCCATTTTAAATTAGAATTATAACTCTTTAATTGATTTAATATGTAAAAATAAACTTAATCATGGAAGTATAAATATAATAAATATTGTAGGGTGAATTTTTGATATATTTCTGAAACATTTCATATTTAATGAAGAGTTAAAAATACTGAATTTTAGTTCAAAACATCTTTTTTATCTAATTTATTTATAAGGTTTAATTATATTTTTAATTTGTTTTAATGTTTAATGGTATAATACATTTATATATTAATATAATATATGTCGTTGGAAGAAATTTTAATTTTAAATTGATAATAAAAAATAGAAAACTTTCATACCTTTTTAACTTAAAAACATACACTGTCGTCCCATCTTGTGGATTAAATTTAAATTAATTTCTACCACTTTTGTGATTTGAATTTGGAAAAATTGATTCCATATTTAGAATCAAAATTATTTATAATTTCTAATAAGTGAAAATTTGTTTTTTATTAAAATATTAGTGAAAGTAATTAAAATCAATTACAATTATTATGGTAAAATTAAACTTTATAAAGGACTAAACCTTTATCTTAAGGGGCCAAATGATCTAGAAACTTCTCCAAAACCCCTTTTATGGACATAATTAGGACATTAAACATCCATTATTGATTTTGGTTAGCTTTTTAAGAAATTGTTTTCGGTTATAACATGGGTACACCTAAGTTGATTTCAAAATACCAAGTGAATCCTTTTCCTCCCTTATAAAAGGCCGCCACCTCTCCCCATTTCTTTGAATGACAAACTACTACCTCATTAAATGATGATTGTTCATTTTCCTTTACCAACTTTCATGGTTGGAAATTATGATGGACACTTTGTTTATATATGATATATATGATATTTATTATTTCTTTATACTTCATTAATTTTTTTATATCACATACCTTTAATACTTTCCAATTTTTTAATACGATAACTTTGTTTGGGAATGTGTGGATTTCTTCCCCCTCAATGCGATATGATTTGTTCACATGATCCATGGAATGTATAAAGAATGATTTCAATTAAAAATATGTGACATAAAAAACCATTATATGATATTAATGAAATAATTACCATTCTGTATATATACTATATATATATATATATATATTTCATTTTCATTATTACCCTTTCACACACTTAAAAAGTGATAACGTCGTTCGTGGACGTGTGCACTACCGTCTCCTCAACACGATGTGATTCAATTTTCATCACAATAATTATATATATAAGTATATATGATTTTATAATATGTTATTTATGATATAATGATAATTTTGGAAATATATGGTGTTACTTACCTTCTCTCTATAATAATCATTGAAAAATAAGAGCATTACTCATGCGTACGTACAACCTGCAATCTGCATGATTGTAAAGATGGTTCGTTTTTCATAACCATATTTATTAATTTATTTTAAATCCATAAATAATGAAAAAATATGATAATTATTTAATGATTTTTTTGAGATGATATATAATGAACCATTTAATCATAGTTCACATACCAATGTTGTTTTTGACACATAATCCGAATTTGTTCTAAACACCCAACGTAAACAGAATTTTTCAAGTAGTTTTACAAAACAAAGTATAAAGTGAATTAAAATTAATTTTAAACTTGAAAAAGTTTATCAATAAATGAGAAAATTAAAATAATATTATTATACAAGAAGTGAAAGGATGTTCATCCAAAAGTAAACTCAAGGTAATGGAATCTCATCTCACTTTTTACATCGGTGGGATAAATTTCATATTCAATTTTAGATTATTTTGAGTGGTGTATATACTACGAATTTCGATATATAATATCATGAATTTTTTTTGTCATTGTATTTGAAAATTCCATTCAATATTATTCATTCATGAGGCTTATGATTTAAATTTTTTTCAAAGTTGCATGGGACACCATGGGATGCTTAATGATTATTATCCTCAAGAATAGTACTAATGATCTTGCAATAGAACATCCATTAGAGGAAATTGTATAACAATTTTTCAACAAACCCTTTCATTATTATCTAGTTATTGATGACAATTTTCAAGTATTAGTACCATTTTTACACTCTTTGGTACTGAAAATGTTTTAGAATATTTTTTTAAGAAAACCTATCTTTATTTATCTCTTTATTTGGAGAACAAGTTTTCTTTTAAAAATCATGTTTTAATAAATGTTTTCAAATTTTTTTTAAAAATGTTTTGGTAAAGAAGTTTTTATCCTTTTTGTCTTTTACCATTGTTTTCAAAGGAATATTCATTTATCTTTTCAAGCAATGTATTTTTCTAACCTTTAACCGTGCAGATAGAATGTTCTTTTACCTCACACAATAAGTACATATTTACCTATCGTCATTTCATTAAAGCTTCCCATTCATGTCTAAAAGGTTACTTTATAAAGAAATTTTTTTCATAAGTGATTTTCAATGAAACTTTTTTTCCAAAATGTGTTCATAATCATAGGATATTTTCCCCAATTTTTTTTATAGATCGTTTTATAGTATTTCTATTCCTCAGTATCAACAGAAACTACTACAAAACTCGGTTTATCCAATACTAGGGCTTTAACAATGCTAGCTAAAAATGATGTTAAAGACCCCCTTTGTCAGTGCTAAAAAAATTATTAAAGGAGGTATTTAATAATGACAAAAAAATTGTTAATGGGGTACGTTTATCATTACATTTAAAAATGAACTGATAAATTGGATCTTTTAACAGCACTTGTAAAAAAACATGGATAAAGGGGGTCCTTATCCATGCTTTTTTAGAAGCGCTGATAAATGCCCTTCTTTATCAACGTTTTCTAGTAGCACAGATAAAGGTATACTTAAAAAATAATTAAGAATAATATATTAATATATAAATATATTTATATTGATATAAATAATATATATATATTTTAAAATATTCCTTAGATAAGGTAAAGAGTATTTTACAATTAAAATATAAGAAATTTTGTGAAAATGGATTAAAAAATAAATAAATAAAATATTTTTCATTAATAATTTTCCTATTCTTTTCGATTAATAGTCATTTAATATCAATATGAAGATAGAAAATCAAAAAAATAATAAAATATCTAAAATAAGTTGAAAATGTAACTCAAACATCAAACAGTGATAACATTTGATCTGGGTGTCCATTTATGCTCTACCATATATAAAATCAAATTTTTTGATGATATCTACACCCTTAGTGACAATTTTAGGCCCCTATCACATGTTTAATGGCAAAAAAAACTCATAAGATCTTTAAATAGAGTTTTTAGTTAGGGAACCCTGATTTTTTTACATTGGATGGATTTTTAACCTATTTTAAGGGGGTATTATTCCCTTTTTTGGTGGTGAATAATTTTATTCCTAGGTTATACATTTATATTAATATTATGGTTTTGAAATTTTATCATTTTTCATAATTTAATGTTATTTTTAATTAAATATATGCATGTTTCATACGTTTACTTATAATAAATCACTCATATAAATACATATATCAACATATTTATTTAAAAATGTATATTCTAATATATGTAAATAAATACATATTATAAATATGAATTTAAAATAATATCTATCCATTTTTACATTATATATACATATACATATGTGTGTATTAATAAAGATATATATATTTATATTCTATTCTATTAAATATATATAAATATAATACATAATATATTTAAATAAATATAAGTATATATATATCACACACACATATATATATATTGTATAAATGTATTTTAAAATAATTATATGAATATATGTAAATATATAAATAAATATATATATATATATAAACAGAAATATCATCAAATAGACATCAAAACAACATAGTGTAGTGGTAAAGGTGTTCCATCTTCGAAGGAGAGATGTAGGGTTTGAATCCATAAAGATGCAGATAAGGTTAGAAATTCAAAAAGTGATGATAAAAGGTGGCGGGGTGAAAAGCACTGAAAAAGGGTGGGGGTGGAGTGCTATTAAAGGTTTCATGGAAGCGCTGATAAAGGGGGTCAAGCTCATAGGTGTCCAAAAAAATATAATTTTACCCCATTTAACAGTGCTATCTTTATCATCCCTAAAAAAGTGTTATTAAAGGCCCCCTTTAACATCACTAATTTTTTTTTGTTAATGGACCATTTTAACAATGTTTTTTATCATTGTGAAATGGGGACTTTAACATTGCTTTTTTAGCATTGATAACGTTTTGAACTTTTAACCACACTCATATTTTCTGTGTTTTATTAGAATTGATAAAGGACTATTCTAGAACTTTAAAAGGCCTATTTTGTAGTAGTGAACCCTTTATTTTTACTCCATATAATATTTTTTTGTATTGATATCAACTGTATTATTCCTTTGAATTGTTTATTATTGATTTTTCTAAGGATAGTATTCGCATTCACTTCCTTGAATTATATGATATTCCCCTTGAAATATTCAATATCCTTTGATCATTGAACATTGAATATACCCCTAATTATCTATTTCACTCATCATGGGTGTTACTATTTCCTAAACCAGATACCATTTTACATATGATGTCTACTTTGACAGTTATTTTATTATTTCAGAAAATATTGATAATTTTATCTTCTTTATTCAATACAGATATTTGATAAGGCATATTATTTATTTTGATTATTCTATTTGAGGAATAATTAGGAAAATAAATGATGGGAGGAGACTAAACATTATATGGATCCTAAATGAATCGATAGGTTCTCACGAGGAAAATTATTTGTGACAATCAGAATATTTTAAACCACCATGTGAAAGGTCTTGACGGTATAGGTTTTCATGTGCCTTAGACATCACGTCCATTAATAAAGTATTTACCTAATTTAGTTTCATTTATTATTCTTCCAGGAGATTTTTTATTTCAACGTTTCTATAGATACATTTAATTTTTAGTTATTTAAATAGTATGTGTTTTATTTTCTTACCTTACCATATTTCTTTTTTCTTAGCTAGTTATTTTAATGTCATTTGTTTTCATTTATTACCTTTTCATGTTGTTTATGCACCTTTTTCTTAGTTTATTGATTATATGTCATGTAAATTCAGTTATTCACCATTTCATAATTATTATTCTCATTGATTAGTTATTTCTTCCACTATATTTTGAACTTAATAATCATTTTATCTCACCTTTAATATATTTATTTACCTAGGAATCCAAGAAACAAACTATGAAATATTGGTAGGTATTTACTAAAAAGATTAGAGTTATCCTCAAAGCTATTTATTTAGAAAGAAGAAGAAAAATATGTAGTAATTATTTTATTATTTTCTCATGTATATATCTATTTTATCGAGACTACAAAACTCTCAGTCCTTTGGGATTTAATTCCTCGTAATCATGTCAATACAATAGTAGTAGACGCCAGCTTTGGGCCTTCTGGGGTTGGGTCTCTATAGATCTCCTCTTAGAGATGCTAGGGTTAGTCTTTTGAGAAGACCAGAACCACTAATATGTGTATATAGATGTTAAGATGATAAATGGGTAGGGTTTGGTCGATCTAGAAGGTTCAAATTGGTGTATGGAAGTGAGGGAGAAAGTTCACTTTTATAATTTAGGTGGGAATATTTAGGAAACTCCCAAAATATGAAATTAATATATATTATTTTTTTATTACAAATGTCTTAAAAGTGAGTTATTTAAAACCTAAGATGATTATGGGTCTAAATCCTATCAGAAAATAATTTTTAGACATGTTTAGGTCACAATGTTAACTTTATCATTTGACTTTAACCCTTAGTTAAACACTTTAACTCTTACCATGAAAACTTTTTTTTACTCGTTAGGGATAATATAGTCATTATAAAATGATAATCGAACCCCAAATGGATCATTGATTACATATTTATCCTTATTGTAGTTATTTGGCCGAATTTATATTTTTATGAATTTTATGTCATTTAATAAAATATTATTTATTTGAAAGTATCATTTTTTTCATTTTTGATATTATTCAATATTTTCCTTTTTTAAAAATATCCTAACATCATGATAACATCAAACCAAAACTTATAATATATCACAAACATTTCTAAATTATCTATAAAATTCATGGATGTCATTAATTATGTCAAATTTTATTTATTTTAATGTATTTAATATCATTTATTTTTTATTTCCATTAATTAATCAATTACTACATCATTATTATGAAATCATTTGGTTAAATTTTTTCTCCTTTAAAAAATTTAAATAAATTATCATGATGAAGATAAATTTATTTTCTTCCAAATTAATATGTATAGTCTAATTTATATTTTTTATAACCATGTATTAACAATGTAATATTTATTAAAAACAAGAGTATGACATTTTTAACTTATCATTAAATAAAATATAATAAATGTCTTATTCTCATCGAAGTGTCTTAAAAAGAGTATAATTTCGGCCTAAAGATGATTTTGGTATAAAACCACTCATTATATGAAATTAGGACAAGTGTTTGGGTAATTTAATAATATCATTTATATCCATAATTACTTAATTTACCCTAAACTGTGGTAATAAAAATATTACTAAATTTTACTATTCATATGACCAAAAATAAAAGAAAACAATTTACATAATTTGGACCCACTAATTCCAACTACAGAATCAATTTTTCATAATTTAAAACATATAATTTCTAGTAAATAATTTAATATTAATCTTGTTGACGACCTAAGAAAATGAGTTATTAAAGATTAAACCTTCAAAATATTGAAACATTGTTATATATAAATTCATTGTAAAATAGATTACAATAACCTAAAATGTATTAAATGAAAAAAATAATCTAATTATACTTTATAAACATTCAATAATATAATTTAACACTATAAATTATTTTGATGAAAAAAAGTTGTTTTCAATTAAAATTTAGTATTTTTCACTATTCATCAAAACAAGAAACTTATCCGAAAATTACAAAAAATTTAACTAAATTAAAATTTTATATTTATATTTAAGATATGAAGTTTACGTTTTCAAATAGAATTCATAAAATTGTCAAAATTGGATTTAAAATACGTTCTCCGTTAAAAAAAGATAATACTGTTTTTAGAAAAAAAAAATATGTTTTATGTGTACTATTAGGTTTGTTATTATCATATATCTCTCAAATATATTATATGAATATCAAAAATACTTTATTTAATAAATAAAATATATATTTCATTAATATCATTCTATAATAGTAATTAATTTAATTTATTAGAATAAAATAACTTTGTTTGCATAAAAATAGTTCATTAAAAAACATCTCATATATATTCACTTGGTTACTATATTCATTTTTAATTAATTTAGAACCAATGAATTCAGGCATATATTTTCATAAGTTAGATAATACTATTCATAACCTCTAACTTAATGACTAGGTTATATCTAATTATATTAAATAATAATATTTTAATAATCTATTATTGTTTGTTAAAACTCAGTTTTGCATGTAATGCCAGGCAACTCATTGTTGTGGGTAGCCTAAACATATTTAGGTGTTGAATACAACATAATCTATCAAATAAAATGAATTTATTTAAGAAGTGACATTCTATAAAATCTTGGGGTGTTACAGGTGATGTAGGGACATTGGGTGTTTATATTAATTCATTTCATCTACAAGGTGGATATTTTTGAACATTATTCACTCAATATTGTAAATTAAATGATTTTAATTCCATGCATTATGTGAAGACCCGACGCAAGAAAAACTAGGTGTTTGTGCCTTCTGAACATGATGTGTTATTTTAAAACAAAAACATGCACTGATAAACAGACATCACGTCCCATATAGAGGATTGTGTTCGGTTCGGGCTCTGGGAAACCGGTTACTTCAGAAATGTTTCATCTGGAAAAAGTTGTTACCTGAAAATTTAAAATTCAAAACATAGGTTTAGAATAAGAATGCCTAGTAAGGGGTTTAAAATAAACCAATAAATTTTTTGAAATAATTTCTTAAAAACATATCCAAAGAACATTCTCTTATAGAAACCTGTAACACATGTAACATAACATACATGTGCTCAACTAAGATTTTCAAGGACTACATGAATAAATTAGGAAATTTTCATAAATGGGAAGTAAAAGATATCCTAAACAAGTATCATGTATGAATGATTATGAAAAAATTAATCTGTTAAGATTAATACTTAATCAGAGTTGCGTGTGAAGGAAAAAAACATCAATTTCATATGTTGGTTAATATTTTACACGAATCATGCCCCAAACTTTTACTTGTGACATCAATAAGAACTTGATAAAAACATAAGGGCAAGAGTAGTGAATAAATAGGCATATCAACTTGAAAAGAACTTGTAACATGACTTGAATATGTGGCTTCAACATTTCATAGAGTCATTCATGAACATATCACTAAGGTTAATCCCCAATGAGTCAATAAAGAAAAATTACCGAGGCTATTCACCAGGGTACCGTGAAGCTTGTCATCTATAGAGATTAATTCTTTACCCAATGCATTGGAGTGCTATCAGGGTGCACCCTTAATATGTCTTTAATTTCATGTCAGCTACATAAATCAATAATTTGCTTAAATAGGGTTGTATATTCAAGATTTCCCAAACCACCTTGAATAATTCATTCATAGTTGGTCATATTAGTTGAATTTACATATATTATAAGTGATAAAGGCATCTTGGTGATTAAAAACCAAGTTAACAATCATATGAACATTATTAAAAGGAAAGAAGAAAGGCAGATTATGGCACATACATTGACATATAAGGTACTAAATTAAAATAAAACAATAATTTATCACATGCAAGTTTGTTCTTGAAATTCAAAAAATTTATCATCCAATTGATTTCAAGGTGAACCAAAAATCTCAAGAAGGGTGTTGAGCTTGCACATGCTAATACATTCAATATATTTAAGCCTTTGGATAATACTGAATAATTTACATGATAGAAATCACGAATCATCACCATAAGAAACATCATTTAAAACATACAGAAACAAATAAGTTACTCGTAAATGTGGATATATGTTTTTTTTAACAGCCTATTTTTTATGTTTTTAAAACTCCACCTATACTCGATACATAATGTATAAGAACCATAAAAACTGAAAACATGGTTCATGCAACAAATAAAATATATGTATGTACCCGAACTCAAACTGAAATAATTGCACACCCATGTGTGTTAATCCCGTAGGAATATTAGTTCAACAACATTTGGAATAGGGTAGGTCATGCCATTTGTCATAAAAATTTGTTTATGAAAACCTACAAAAAAATAATTTTATAAAAACCCGATCATATCTATAATACTTTCAAATTTTATTTATTATTTAAATATGAAATTAAGTGTATGTGAATATGTGAAGTGCATGAATAATTATACACAAACTTCATACATATAACTGATGTAGAATGGTCATGCCCATTCCAGCATATAACTGACGTATATTCATATAACCAAAAGTATATATGTATTTTCAAAACAGAAAAACAAGGCTGGGTATAATCATTACATTCTTTAAGCTATTTGAATTCAAGGGAACTCGAAGGCCTTGGTTCAATATTTATGTAGGTTTGGACTGAACCATAAGGTTAAAAAAATTATAAATTTTTTTCGAATATATAAGTGTATTTATTCTCAATAAAGCAAACCAAGGAAAAACTAAAAACCTTTACACTAATAACCAGGGAAAGGAGGACTTCAGGGAGGGTTGGGCGGGCATGCTGGAGACTTGAATGGGAGAGAATAACCAAGAGGTCTCGATTATTTATATACAAAATCTCACACACCACCTTCTACACAAAAACTTTCCCACTTGAATTGCATTCAATGGGGGTGTCTTTCTTAATGAAAATGCAGAGACATGGGGGTCCCCAGCGGTTAGAGGTGAAGAAAACGAGGGGTGTGCCATAGGGTAGGGTTACTGGTGTAACGCATGCGTGGAAGAAGAAGACGATGCAGTTACGAGAAATGCCAGGAAAAAATGGATGGTCCAGAATGATCCCAACGTCAATCCAAGGGATGATATGTGTCCGTTATTTTAAAATAATTGAGTGTCTTAGATTAGATCAATGTTTCATTGGACGGTCTAAGTTCGATGTGATAATTTAAAAACCTCGAACGGCCACGATTAGATCGTTCTGGATCGAATGGTTGACAAAAACCATGGAGAGAGACGCGGCCGCTGAGGGTCAAGCACGAGATCAGAAACAATGACCCAGATCACGCGCGATGCGATCTAATGGTCCAGATCACATTTTTCCTGAAAAATTTCTTCCCACATCGAAATGGAGAGCGGTTTTCACCTCCCTTATAACCCATGGCCTCCTAACGAGTGCTCAGAAATCACACAACACCCATGAAGGGGGCCTTATACACGGGCTCCCGCCTGCAGGCCTTGGCCTACCCAGACGCCATCACAGCCTCATGCCCACACTGGTGCACCTATGAGATCTTTCTCACACCCGAGCGCCCTTCGGGGAACCTCTTACCAAGCTCGGGCTTGCCTTGGCTTGTGGCTAAGGGTCAAGCTCTGCCACTTCGTGTGAGCTGCCTCCCTCGGCCCTAGCCAAAAATGGCTGGCCCTAGTGGGACAATTTTTTTTAAAAAAAATCTACACTAAAAAAAGTTTTAAGAAGAAGAAACAATCCATTTATAAAAACTATATAGAATTTTATGTTCTTAAACATTAATGAATACAAATTAAACATGTTTTAGTTAGAAGTATTTCTAAAATTAAAAATACTAAACCCCTTTTTTTTAACTCAACAATTTATGAAAAGGAAATTTTAATAAACCAACATTATAATTTATATACTAGTATCCATGATAACATAGTTCAATAAAAACATAATTTAATTTGAAAAACAAAAACATAGTTTATAACATTATTTATGAAATTAAAATCATTACATTGTATTTGAAAAATTCTCAATGTGTTTTGAATTCCTTAATTCTTTTCAAAATCACTTAAGGGTGAAATGAAGTTTAACACCATATCCTTTTAGAGTTCATAAATGATGGTTAAATTATAACCTTAATAATAAATCAATTATTTGGAAACTAATTAATATTTATGTAAGTTCACTTATCCTAACAATGTCTAGTGACTATTTTTTATAACTGTTAACTTCGAAAGGTCACTAGAGCAACAATTAAAAAAAGTGTCCTATAAAACCAAACCTTAAGGTGTCCTAAAACTCAAATGGAAGAAGATGGTGCTTCCCATTCTACTGATGCTCAGCATGGTTTTTATGATAACAGTGGTGATGTTTTTTTCTTTAGTTGAACCAAAGGATCCCCTTTACTTTTTAGGACTCGTTGTGATTGGGGGTCTTCCAGTAGTTCAATTAGGGTTTTTAATAGGTATATTTGGTTAGCATGATTACACTTTTGATCTCTGTGTATTGTAGAAACTATGGTGTTCATTTTTAAATAAAGACCCTTATATTTATCCTTTAAATTTTTGTTATGTTAATAGGGCTTTAACAAAAGTAAATGCATAATATAATCATTATATGATACCCAAAATTCAAGGTGTTACATTACTCCCCCCATCAAGGAATTATGTCACCACAATTCCTTTCATACAAACTTGCTAAGCGGAAGCTTTCAGTTGTTCCTACCATATCCCCCATCATAGAGGATCCGTAGGTGCGTTCAGTGGAACAACCAAATTTATGCTCAACTCCTCTAGTTCTCTGATCTAGATACACTTCATGCAGAAGGGACTGAACTCATGCACTGAACACTTGGGATTCCAGAGGGAGGCTTTAATGGTAAAATGGTTGGAAATGTCCATATAGACCAACATACGAAGAACATTCCAAAATATGTCTCGATTGATAACATCTAAGTTATAGACGTTGTCGTACAGGCTAATGCTGAGGATTTGGTACATGTAAGTCGCATAAAAGTTTTCCTCTAAATCACCCTATTGAAATTTTACTCTCACCATGTAGTTTCGGCCTAGGGTGAAACACAGGAAGAGCCATTCGTGGTATTTTCCTCTCCGCTTATGCTCGGCCAATTGTACTGAGCCTACGCAATAGTAGATGGGAGCATTCCCTTGACACCTGTAGAGAATCCGCAGACCGTTTGTCACCTCAAACAATATCTTGCACGTTCCTCGTAGGTTTGCGAAGGGACGATACTCATCTTTAGATGTTTTGATTTCAATAATATCCATTATCTCAGTAGGAAGAGATAACATGTGGGTTTGTCCTTCCATCTGAAAGTTTAAGATGAGAGTTCAATGACTTGAAATCCATCCAAAGTATAAACAAAGTAAAGACATAAGAAATACGAGATAACAAAATATGTTCTTTATATTACTACTGGTGCACAATTTAAAATAGGATTAATGGTTTCCCTAGTTCTCTAACACACTAATTCCCAAGACTAGCTCGAAACTCTCTATCTCCCTAAATTATATGCAACCCAAGAAATCAGGATTGATGTCGTGGGAGCACATATGGTATCTCCATAGCCTAACATGTGGGGTGTACAACTGTGAGACATCCTTATGTACTTGTTGTATATACACAGAACTAGAGGCTTTGTATTCAAGGATGCCAAAGTCCATAATTTGACCAAAATGGCCATAGGACAAGACTTGATACATGTATATTGTGTGGAGATTTCTCTCTATAGCAGCCTCTTGGAAAGCCGTGAGGGACGAGAAACCTTCCTCTTCGGTGAAGCATCTAAAAAGTCTCTCGTAGTACTTCCCCCATCATGTGTAAGATGAAAAATGGGAATTCATCATAAAGATGTAATCCAGACCCGCTCTTGAGTGGAGTTGATGTACTCAGGGAGAGTTGGACACATCATTGAGATGTTTGCACGACATACGGATACGTGCATAGTTTATAAAATCTTCATTGATGGCTAGGGAAATTATGGTTTCTAAGGCCTCATTGGGATGTGACAAAATATTAGTACCTTCGTTTTCCATCTGAAATTTAATAAAACTCATTTTTAGTAATGCTAAAGTATATTTTTCTTTGTTTCAGTTCTGGCTTTCCGGAGTTATCCAAACCGAATCCTCTGATACCAACTGTGAAGACCAGACCCCAAAAAAATCAGGAGTCAGTGCCTTCTGAACATGATTTTTTGTTTTAAAATAGAAACATGCAATGATAAACACACATCACATCCCATATAGAGGATCGAGTTTGGTACGGGCTCTGAGAAACCAGTAACTTCAGAAATGTTTCATATGATAAAAGTTGTTACCTGAAAATTTAAAATTCAAAACGTAGGGTGAGCATAAGAATTCCAAATAAGGGATTTAAAATAATCCAATGAAACTTTTGAAAGCGTTTTTTAAAAACATATCCAAAGAAAATTCAATTATAGAAAATTTTAACACATGTAACATAACATAAGAGTTCTCAAATAATATTTTCATGGAATACATGAATCAATTAGGACATTTTAAAAAACGGGTAGTAAAAGATATCCTGAATAAGTATGACGTATGAATGTTTAAGAAAAAATTAAACTATTGAGAGTAATACTTAATCAGAGTAGTGCGTGATGGAAAATAACTTCAATTTCATATGTTGGTTAATATTTTACATGAATCATGCCCCAAACATTTACTTGTGACATCTATATAAACTTGAAAAAAACATTAGGGAAATATTAGTGAAAGAATAGGCATATCATCTTGAAAAGAACTAGTAACATGACTTGAATATGTGGCTTCAAAATTTCATTTAGTCATTAATGAACATATCACTGAGGACCATCCCTAAGGTGTCAATAAAGAAAAATTACCGAGGTTATTCACAAGGGTATCGTAAATCTTGTAATCTCAAGAGATTAATTCTTTACCCAATTAATTGGTGTGCTATCAGGGCTCTCCCTTAATATGTCTTTACTTTCATGTGAGCCGCATAAATCAATACATTACTTAAATGGGGTTTTATATTCAAGATGTACTATTCCACCTTGAATTGTTTATTCATAGTTGGTCATAGTAGTTGAATTTACATATCTTATAAGTGAGACAGGCATCTAGCTGATTAAAAACCAAGCTAACAATCATTTGACAGTTATTAAAAGGAAATAATAAAGGAATATTATGGAACATACAATGACGTCTAATGCACATAAAGAACAGAAAACTAGAATTTATGACATGAAAGTTTGTTCTTGAAATTCTAAAATTTTATCATCTAATTAATTACAAGGTGAACCAAAAATCTCATGTATGGTTTTGAGTATGCACATGCTAAAACATTCAATATTGTTACACATTAGTAAAATAATGAATAATGTCCATGATAGAATGCATGAATCTTCACCATAAGAATAATCATCTAAAAGATAGGGAAAACAAATTAGTTACTCTTAAATGTGGATATAAGTTTATTTAACACCCTATTTCTTATGTTTTTAAAACTCCAACTAAACTATAGACTTAATGTGTAAGGACCATAATAACTAAAATCAATGTTCATGAAACCTATAAAATATTTGTATGTACCCGAAATCAATCTAAATGATTGGAACACCCATTTGTGTTAGTCCCCTATGAATACTAGTTCTACTACATTTTGAATAGGGAAGGTCATGCCATTTGTCATAAAAATTTGTTTATGAAAACCTAGAAAAAAATAATTTTATAAAAACCTGATCATATTTATAACATTTTCAAAATTTATTTATTATTTAAATAAGAAATTACGTGTATGTGAATATGTGAAGTGCATGAAAAATTATACACAAACATCGTACATATAATCAATGTATAAAGGTCATTCCCATTACTACGTATAACCGACGTTTGTACATATAACCAAAAGTATATATGTATTTTTGAAACAACAAAATGAGGCTAGGTATAATCCTTACATTATTTAAGATATTTGAATGCAAGAGAACTCGAAGGCCTAGGTTCAACATTTAAGAACGTTTGGACTGAACTGTAAGGTTAAAATATATATATATATATATATATATATTTCGAATATATAAGTGTATATATTCTCATAGAAGAAAAACAAGGAAAAAATTAAAAACCCTTACATTAAAAACCAGGGAAATGAGGACTTCAGGGAGGGTTGGCCGGGCTCGCTAGAGAATTGAATGGGAGAGAAGAACCGAGAGGTCACAGTTATTTATATTCAAAATCTCACACACCACCTTCCACGCAAAAACGTACCCACTTGAATTTCATTCAGTGGGGGGTGTCATGCATGATGAAAACAAGGAGACATGGGGGTCCTCGACTGTCAGAGGTGAAGAAAATGAGGGGTGTGCCATAGGGTAGGGTTACTGGTGTAACCCATGCATGGAGGAAGAAGAAGACAAGGATAGGGGAAATTCTCGGAAAAAACGGACGATCCATATCGATCCCAACATCGATCCAAGGGATGAGATTCGTCTGTTGCTTTAAAATAATTGAGCGGCTTAGATTAGATCTATGTTTCATCGGACGGTCTATTTTCGACGCGGAAATTTAAAAACCTCAAATCGCCATGATTAGATCATTCCAGATTGAACATTGACAAAAACTTCAAAGAGAGACGCAGTAACTGAGGGTCGAGCGTGGGAACGAAAACAATGTCCCAGATCGCACGCGACATGATCCAACAGTCCAGATCACGTTTCGCCTGAAAAACTGCTTCCCACATCGAATAGGAGAGCGGTTTTCGCCTCCCTTATAACCTCAAGCCTCCCAAAAGTTCTCATAAATAACACCGAAAACTTGAAAGGGGCCCTATACCTGGGCTCCCGCCCGCAGGCCTTGGTCTACCAAGACCCCGCTGCGGCCTCACACCCACACTGGTGCGCCTATGAGCTCCTACTCTCTCCCGAGCACCCTATGGGGAACCTCTAGCCGAGCATGGGCCGACCTTGGATTGGGGATGAGGGTCAGGATCAGCCACTTCATGTGAGCTGCCTCCCTCGACCCTAGCCAAAAAGGGATGGCCCTAGTGGGCAATTTGTTTTTAAAAATAAAGCTACACTAAAAAAATGTTTTATGAAGAGGAAACAATCCATTTATTAAAACTATGTAGAATTTTATATTCTTAAACATTAATGAATACAAATTAAACTTGTATTAGTTATAAGTATTTCTAAAATTAAAAATACTAAACCCATTTTTTAACTCGAAATGTTACGAAAAGGAAATATTAATAAACCTACATTATAATTTATATACTAGTATCCTCAAAAACATAGTTCAATCAAAACATAATTTAATTTGAATAACATAAACATAGTTTATAACATTATTTACGAAATGAAAATCGTTATATTATATTTGAAAAATTCTCAATCTGTTTTGAATGCCATAATTCTTTTCAAAATCACAAAAAGGTGAAACAATGTTTTAAACAATATCCTTTTAGAGTTCATAAATTATGGTTCAATTATAACCTTAATCATAACTCAATAATTTGGAAACTAATTAATATTGAAATATGTTCACTTATACTAACATGGTCCAACAACTCTTTTTGTATAACTGTTTGCTTCCAATGGTTACTAGAGAACTGGATGAAAAAGTGTCCTATAAAGACAAACCTTACGGTGTTCTAAAACTCAAAAGGAAGATGATGGTGCTTCCCATTACACTGATTCCCAGCATGGTTTTTATGATCGTAGTGATGATTTTTTTTTCTTTAGTTGACTCGAAGGATTACTTTTACTTATTGGGCCTCATTGTGGGGATTGTGGGTCTTCCAGTAGTTCTGATAGGGTTTTTTATAGGTATATTTTGTTAGCATGATTACTCTTTTGATCTCAGTGTATTGTAGACTCTACGATGTTCTCATTTAAATAAAAATCCTTATGTTTATTCGTTAATTTTTTGTTTGCTTAAAAGGGATTTAAAAAAATTAAATTTATAATATCTTCATTATATGATACCCAAAATTCGGGGTGTTACAAATTTTTTTACTTGTCATAATATTAATTTTCAATTAATTTTTGGTATTTGTATATGTTGTATTTATGTATTATTTATCTTGAGCTTCTTTTATTAGTTCATGTGGGCCTTTTGTTCGATTTATACATTTGGAATGTGCCATTAGCCTTGGTTTTCTTCCCCATTTGATCTATGTCATCCTCAAACATGATGTTGATCCATTGATCCTTATGATGCTATGGTTTTCTATTCCTCCCTTTTTTCATTCTTCGTGAAACAGATTGGCTTGATCAATTGGTGACCCTTGATAGTTTATCCTCTGATATCATATTTCCTTATTTTGTTGTTTAAGTGGTTATGTGTGGACACTTATCTTGATTTTTCATATCCATGGTTATATGCTCTAGTATTCTTCCTCCCCGTCTAGAATGACTCCTCGATTTTGAATCTACCACTCTATTTGTGGGAGATTTAGTTGGGTGAAAAAACTCCATGGTTTTGGGAGCTCTAGTTTTACTTGAGGGAGAAGAGTAGATGAAGGAGTACTGGTGGGATTCCATAACTTACCAAAGAATAAATCATGATCTAGATAAGTTTTGATCATCTTCATCTATGCTTGGTGAAGAGCTATGATGAGGTACTAGTGTTCCTTGGTGTTCCTTTTACCTAGATGGAAATGACGATTATATAGGAGTACAATCTCGATGACCCTAACAACAAGACCTAATTACATAGAGTCTCTATGAAAACACATAAGATAAATTTTTTCCTATTTAGGGGCCTTAGAATGGAATTATTCTTCTTTTATATAGGTTATTTAAGCCTTGTATTTGATTATTCTTTAGTTCTACGTTGCGTCTGTTATTTGTGTTTTTCCATGGTGCACAGTATATGATGAATCCCCAACTTGGTTCTATTGTGAGTCTTGGCATTTCAAGAACATGGAATTTGGATATTTACCTCACGTTAATTTTTCATATATGGTTATGTTTCACTATTTTTCACATATATTTTATAATCCCATTTTTTCATAGTGGAATCTTGATACCCCTGCACCATGCATATCGACCAAATAGATAAATATTGTCAAAAACCTATGTTCCTCTTTATGATTTGATTACTACTTTATATCAATAGTTTCTATTTATTTTCTCTCTTATGGATGAGACTATTATCTCTAATTGGTCTTGGTACTTATTAGTATTAATATCAAACTGGTTATATGTATTCTCATTAGCATGTTATCTATTGTAAATGTTTACATGAATCAGTACTTTTTAGTCTCTCATTCTTTGTTTATTGTTTGTTAGAATCAGTATGTTACACTTCCGATTATGAGAATTTATTACAAGATTTGTATTATTCATGTTTTCGTGATTTTTCTTTCTATTTATATAATTATAAACATGTTAATTTTTTTTCTATAATTTTGAGAAACAAAATTATACACATACAACTCAATTACTCCATTGAACCTCATAGTACAACCCACAATTTTTTTTATAGAATCTGAAAAAAAAATATTTAGTAAGGCTGCTATTGGGATCAAATATTATTGGACCTTTAATGATGTGATAATTGTGAGATAAAAGTAACATAAAAAATAAATAAAAAAGGAACAATATATGTACCATAGAAAACCCCACAAATAAAGAGGGGTAAAAAACCATAGAAAACTAGAATGATATCACTATGGTAAATGTGGTTAAACACACTCTCATTATATTATAATGAAAATATCCACGTAATTAACTCTCTTGAGTAATGTATAATGCACCTAAAATATACGACACTCCAAATGATGAAATAGGAAGCTCAATACTTGAGGTGATGATGCTAAAACCGTCAAAGCACTCTGCCTTTTATAGGAAATGACCTTACTTGATCTTCTTCCTCGATTTAACTCCATGGGCTAGTTTTTCCACCCATACCACTAACCACACTAGCCCCTTTTTAAAAATCAATATGGCGAAATTGTTTGTGAGAAACAAATTCTAATATATATCACACTTGGATATCTGATTGGGAACCAACAATATTTCCACAAATATTTTCTATCATCCAACCATGTTGCTCTTATATCTATGATTATGATTGTGGTTTTTTACTATATTATCTTAAAAATGTTAATAAACTTCAACATAAAATTAACCTAATTTTCTTCAATATAAATTTTCTGCATATCCACTCTTCCTTCCCCCACCACATCTCGAACAAAGTGATATTGTACCATAATGTGCTTTATCCTAGAATGAAAAGATAGATTCCTTTTAATTTTCAAGGTGCTATGATTGTCACAAAACAATTGGATATACTTCTTTCATTGTCTGGGATCCTCTAGAAACCTTCACATCTAAATCACTTCTTTGCAATTCTATGTAGTTTTCATGTACTCTACCTTAGTCATGGATAAATATATAACAGACTACAACTTTGAATTCCATCTCACAACTTTTCCTATAAAATTAAACACATAACCCAAAGTGTATTTTCATTGGTCATAATCACCTACAAAATCTAAATCTGTGTAGGCTCTAATAGTGAAATTTGATCCTCAATAACATAATACACTATATGAGATGTACTTGATGTATCTAAGTGTCTTCTTTTAAATGTTCTAATGCTCCCATATTTAATTCTCCACATAACAACTAACTTCTCCCACTACATGTGCAATTTTTGGTCTCATATAAACCATAGATAATATCATAGTACCCACTGCTGGTGCATAAGGTAATTGAGACATCTCTATCCTCTATACTTCATTGTTATCACTGTTAGGATTCATCATAGTAGATTACATAAAATTATTAGTAAATGGGGTAAATAAAGGATTATAATGTCACATGTGGATGTATTTTAGGATATTACTCATGAAATTATATTTTGATAGCTAAATCATACACTTATTTCTATCTCATTAAATATGTATCCCATGATATTATTTTTTTGGTCCTAATTCCTTCATATCATACTCCCATGAAAAATATCAACATATCATCCAAATACAAAAGAATAACGATAAAATCATTACTATATAATCCCATGAAATATGTACAAGTATCTGAATGAAGTATTTTGTGGCCAATACTCATGATATAGGAATAAAATATCTTGTACAAACACCTTGGTTCCTGCTTAATACCATAAACAAATTTCTCAACATAAAAACAATGTTCACTAATACATATTTTGAAAACCATTCCGAGTAGAGAATTTGTATTTATTTATCAAAATCATCATATAGAAAAGTTATCTTCACATCCAGCTACTATAGAGTTAAAATATATATTGCACACATCCCCATAACTATCAGAACAGTAGTTATTCTAACAATGGGAGAAAATATTTCCTTGAAATCAATAACTTCTCCCTATGCATATCTTTTGACCACCAGTCTTTCATGATATCTTTAAAATTATTCCTTTTCATCCCAATTGATCTTAAAGAACCTATTTTTGCTGATAGTCTTCCTTTCATGAGGTAATGGACCAATATCTCAAGTCTTGTTCTTGTGAAGGGCATCAAGTTTCTCTTGAATTTCTTCCATCCATGTGGATATTTTTGAACTCCACATCAGCTCCAAAAAAATAATATGGATTACAATCATCCATCAATAATTAGTACACAATATTTCTCTCAGTGATAAATTCTATGTGCCATATTGGTTCTCTTTTATCATGAGTTGATCATCATAGTCCAAAATTAATCATAACTTGATCATCATGCTCCTCAAAGGAAATTGGTTCTTCTATGGATTCTTCCTCCACCTCAAATATTATATATATGTGTTCTCTTCCTTCAAGTCCCCATTAATCATCACTTGCACCTTATCTTGTAGACATAAAACATCCATTATGATGATAAGTCTATGGGTAGTGGGGTCCCAAATATGATAATCATTCACACCATCAACACATCCTAAGAATATACATACATTGGATCTCGATTCCAACTTCAATCATTTATGATCATTAAACAATAATGATAAATGACCTCCATATGTATGTAACCAAGCACAATCAGTAGGTTTAACACTCCACATATTCATTAGTGTTTTCATATCAATCATCACAAAAGTAAATCGATTGATCACATAACATGTTCTCTTTATTACTTTATCCCATAACTTCTTGAAAATTCCTATAGTCTTCAATATCTCCCTTGTTCTATCCAAAAAGGTTATGTTCACCCACATTGTCACTCCATTTTTTCGAGGAGTCTAAGACACCATGAATTGTCTCCTGATTCATTCTCATTGAAAAAAAAGTATCATAATCCTCACTTAAATATTTTCTACCACTATCAATCCTCAAACACTTGATCTTCTTTCAATATTCCATCTTTATCCAGGCTTTGAATGTTTTGAAGACTTTAAAAAAACTTGATTTCATCTTGAATGGGTACACCTAACATCTCATGGAATAATCATCAATGAATTATACAAAGAACATTTCTCTTCTTAGGGATATAAACAGTTCTTGCCAAATATTGGAATGGATCAACTCTAAGATAGTCTTGATCCTCATTGCCGACGTCACAAAATTAAACCAATGTTGGTTGAAAAAATCATAATGCTCCCAAAATGGAATGGATACATTTTTAATCTAGGAAGAAACTTATGTCCAGTAAGGATCTTCAAGCTTCATTCGAACATAAGACAAAGATTTTGATACCATGACTTCCTCAATGCTTTTTTTGAGGTAGTTAACAGGACAACTATATTAATGTCTTGAAAATTCCATATATTTTTTTTAATTATATGGAATTATTTAGAAACCGCAAAATCTGATGGTGCGCGATTCTGAGGCCTAGGGTGTCCAGAATGATCCGTCAAAGTTTTGTTCAGCTTTAATTATCACATGTAAGCAATTTTCCTAAAAAAGATGAATAATTATTAAAATATTACTCTAATTAAAAATCAGAGGGAATTGCTATGCTCAGAATGGCGGGTTTAACCTAGGCACGACTTATGTTTAGTCGGTGTGGGCCTCCTGTGAGAAAACCTAAAAATGGAATAACTGTAGATAAAATAATTTAATAAAATTATTTTAATTTTCAAATGCTTATAACTCACAAACTGTAACTAGATATAAAAATCTGAGACCACTGCTAAGCTCGTGAGAGTATGATCTCTTTAAAAATATAATAACTTTGGTCAGTGCGGGCCACTAGTGATAGTTATTTTTTTTCGTAAATAAAATAATTAAGTGACAATTATTTAATTGTAAAATCCATAACTTTTAAACGGTAACTCGGATAGGAAATCCGAGAGTACCATTGGGTTCGTTGGGGTATGTTTCAATTAGGCGAATCCTGACCTCAACCAGTGCGGGTTAAGTGTGACTGTTAATAATTTTCAAAAAAAAATTTGGGTACGTTCAGTAAACGCGGGAGTGGAATTTTTTAACTTTTGAACTGTTGTTTGACTTCAAAATATGAGGGTATCATTGAACCCACAATATCCGGATTCTCTTAAAAGAGGCATCACTTCGACCGCAGTAGCTCGGGTGAAAAAATTATTATTTTTTGACTTTTCAAAGATTAATAAAATTACATGTTTTGTTATTGTATTTTCCTTCATTACTTCAACAGAAGAATGATGCTGGAAGGACCGACGATGTGTCACGCCAAAAAATGGCTTAACTCTTCTTTTCTTGTAACCACACCATTGGAAATTCGAGAGGATCATTAATTAAATGAACCTCATTAATTCCACGAGCGTTATACACTCCTTCTCCTCTCCTATTTATATAGAGCTCGAGGAGGGGTGTTGGCATGACTTCACAAAACGACAAAGCTATGGAAAAGCACCGTGACGCCAACCACTAGGAGGACGAGACTGGTTCCAACGAGCGGTGATGAGCTCCAACGAGTCACAAACCGATGACAATGATAGAGGTTCTGTCTACCTTCATTAGTGGACGTCTGTTCTAGGTAGGGGGTTATTTTCATTTGTGCATTTTTGTTTCCCTCTTCCACATTCTTGAAATTATATGAAGAACGCGGTTCAACCGACTAACAGGTTGACCTACGATTCATCCGTCTTTGTGGGAGGTTATTGTAGGGAATCATGTTGGGATAGTCTTGTGTAAAATACAACTATTTATTGATGTCCTTTAATATCCTTCATATTTCGAGATAACGCGGGGGGGGGGTGCAGGTCTAACAAACCCGGCCCTAACCCTCCGCTATCTTTCTTTCCTTGCACCACCTCGGAAGACCGTGAACACGTCAACGGACGCCGCAAGAGGAGGGTCACGGCTCGTCAGCTACCTCATTGACCGAACAGCCTCCGGGATTTTTGGGAATCTTGGTGACTGGCGGGTTACACCCCCCCCCCCCCAGCATCAGACTGAACTGGGCCGCATCCCTCGGAGTAGGCTGCCACCCTCGAGTTAGGGCGCCTCTCTCCAACCAGGCCGCCTCACTCGGACTGGGCCGATGTCCTTGGGCCGGCCCGCTGCCCTAAGAATGGATGGCCTCCCTCACACCGGCCCGCCACCCTCGCACCGGGCCCCCACCCTCAGAGCGGTTCTACGCCCTCACACAGGGCCGCCACCCTCAGACTGAGCTGCATCCCTCAAAGCGGGCCGCCTCCCCAGACCGGGTAGCCGCCCCACACGGGTTAGGACGCCCCTTTTCAAGACGCCCCCTTGCGGGCAACCCCCCTTGCGGGCTACCCCCCTTGCGGGCCACCCAATTCTGGCCAGGCCTCCCCCCTGGAGGGCCACGGTGGGCTGCCCTTGTGGATCACCCCTCTTGCAGGTCAGACCAAACATCGGCCCATCAGGCCGAGTCCACCCCAGCCCATCGGGCCAAGTCCACCCCGGCTCAGCCTAGATCGAGTCGGGTCGGGTCGGTCCGACCCGGTCCGACCGGACCCAGGCCCGACCGGACCCTAGAACACTTAATAGAGATTATCTTGAGAACCAGACATTTGTTTGATGAACAGTCTATAGAGTTGGGATCCTCGGATCAAGATGATCTTTTTGGTATTCTCCAATTGGGTTTTTTGTACTATTGGAGTAAGGTCGGGTTGGATCAAACCCAAATCCAACCGGGCCCCCAATTCTAAAATGCTTATAACTCACAGACCGGGCATCCGATTGACACATCGTCTATCGCATTGGAACCCTTATGAAATGGATGTCCTTTGAGTTATTCTTTTTTGGAGCTTAGTGGTGGCCAAGGTACAACTGATATCTCGAGGGGATGGTTCTATGGATCTTGAGCGTACTGGGTGAAGGGAAACCTGTGGCAGGATGCAACGTGAAGAAAGAACATCGATCCTATGTGGGTCAGATCCTGTGAGGGTCAGTGCCCAACGATCCTATATGGGTCAGCGCATATCTATCCTGTGTGGGTCAGATCTTGTGTGGGTCTATTGGGGTTAGTTACCTATCGATAATGTGTGGGTCAGTAGTAGTTATTCTAAATAGAATAAGATGATATAGTTTATGACTAATCATATGTACTTATGTACTTAAGTTATACCTGATTATGAGTTGAGTCTTTTTCCTATGTGGTACATCATGCTTTGTGGTGTTACCTTTATGGTACTTCTACCTTTCTGGTATGGTCTTTGTGGTGTTACTTGTGTAGTATTTATATTTTTTTTGTGTTACTTCCATGGTACTTCTACCTTCATGGAGTTACCTGAATGGTTTTATCTTCATGGTGTTAACTGTCATGGAATGTGGGCCATTAGATGTCTGGGTACGCCCTCTGGGGGTTCCCACCGACCAACAACTACGGTGGGGGACTAACCACCCTATCCCTCACCAGACATAGAAAAAAGCTTATCAAATTCCTCTCCCTCTACTGATTCACCACTGCCCTATGTATGCAACTCTTGTAAATCCCATTCGTCAAAGCCTGTGATTTTCCCTTTCATTATGACTATGAAAATAAGAAGTGTTAAATGGATTAGTGGTGAATGCAGACGCGTATTCCATAAATGTGGAACCGATGAGAATAGAGAACAAGGCTGGAGCGGGGGTGACAGAATGCTACCTCCCTTCGTAAGAAACTTGGAGGCCACCCACGTCGTCCTGGTGGAGGATGGTAATAGAGGTGGGATCACAGTGGGGTCCCGTCCCAAGCATCACCTCCGATCGTCGGCAAGGAGGGTAGTAATTTAGACACACATTTGATTTGTTTCCAATGATTAAATCCCAAAGGTAGCTACGTCCCACCCAAAGGTCGATGCCAATCACCTCTATGATCACCACCGACAGACCGCTCGTGGCCTCTCTGTACTCCTCCCACTCGTTCCTTCCCCCGACAAAAAAGGATCATAGAATATATAAAACATTTCTGACTTTTAAGCACCTCCAAGTTGAAATGTTAGGCATTTTTCTCATTTAATTCTCAAAAAATTACCTAAAATCTCTAAAATATATGCCCAAGGTCTGCACGATGTTCATCTCCCTGCTCCCAGTGATGGCTTCAGTGAAGTGGAAAGACATCATCACTTTCCACAGAAACTGTGTCGTGAAGCATTCGGTGAGGCCGTCAGCGTATCCTTGGTGATCCCCGGAGCTCCTCTTCTCCCTTTTCATCCCCTACGGCAGCAAGCTGAAGAACTCCTCCATGACGGCGTGGGCTCGGGCAACGAGCTGAGGGCCACGTTGTGATTCAGGACAAAAAAAACTAAAAAAAACAATCCTCATTATTTTAATTAAACATTGAAATAAATGACTTTTATCATTAAAAAAATTAAAAAATCCTCATTATTTGATAAAAAATATTCATAAAATTGTCTCTGTCAAATACCCACACACTTAAACCATACTTTTTCTCAAGCATAAAATCTCCACATGGAAATCAAAGAACACCAATGTTACCAAAATTGAAATTCCAATGCAATAACATCATAAAAATCAATGTGAAATCAAATTTTCAAATATCTACATAAAATACCAATTTAATTTTTCATTTTTTGAAGAAACAAATAATTCAAATATTTTTTTCCCTTTGAAAATTAATGGAACTTCTCATTTCATTCATTCAATCTCCTTCATTTATTACTATTAAACATTCCAAGTCATGATTTACCTCACTTTTGATTCTTTTCTCTCTTCAGTCATGATACAATTCAATTAGATTTATGCTTATATCATGAGAAACATGCTCCTTATCCATAATCATGTCAATGAACTACTTTCTCTACTTTGTAATGACAAAAAACACATAAAATCATGAGGACATTCAATTAATGTTCTATTGACTTTGAGGTTTAATGTTGATAGGATTTGATGCATTAAAAATTAAGGCTCAAGGAGGAGGCTAATCTCTTAAGTACTATGCATGATATCAAAAGAAAAAATATAATGAAATTATCACCTTCAAAGTACCAACACCGACTTCCCAAAACTCAAATAAAAGGTTACGATCAAGTAAGCATAATGAAATATTTGTGCAACCTCTTGAATATTTTTTTTTGTTTTTTACTTTTTTTTCTTTTTTCGAAATTTATCATTATATAAAACTTCACATCCATGACATAACCACATAGGATCATAAGATCATCGGTCTAAAAAATGGTGATATTTGGTTTTCCCATATCACAACCTATTTTTTCTCTTTTTATTGGTTCTTTATGTCCTTTTAGTTCTTTTTTAAATTCAAGTGTGGAAAACAATAGAGTATAATGAATGATTTCACAACCTTTTACAATTACCAAAATAATACCACCACATTTCTTCCTTATAATGTATATCATCATGTTCACCATGACTCCCTTTACCCCCACACATCAACTTTAAAATATTATGCAAATACTAAGAAGATGGTAGGAATGGATAAAAATGGATTGAAATATGGCTCATTCCTATAAAGGTCATTCATGGTCTCTATGGGCTAAAAGAAGGTTTGATGTAAAGGTGGTCTTTTAAGGAAAATTATCTTTTTAAAGGATGAATCAATCATTTTAAATGTGTTTTTGCACAGTCATAGACTTGACAAGTTTCAATACAAGTTCTGGTCAGTTACATGTCCCAAGATCACTCAAAAAATATGCTCAAGAATAAATAAGAAGTACTTGGTCTATAAATCCTCTTAGGAATGGGAAATATAAAATTGGAAAATCACTCATGGCATGACTAATAAATCAATTCATATGAACATCAGAAATTCAAATCATAAAGGATTATAGGGAAATTTCATTTACTTGAATCAATTAATTCATTCAAATAATGAGACATTACTTAAATATCCATGCTTTATTTTTAAAATTCAATTTTTAATTTCAATAATTTAGTCATTTCAACATTAAAATATAAAACATGGCATATCATGATTACTAAGAAACTCATGTCTCCTAGATAAGCCGAGTAAAACATGAATTAAAGTGTGGGAATGCAATTTTATCTTTAAAGCTCAAAACATGTTGTGGAAAAAAATGTGGAAAGTTTAAAAGATAAAACACAAAAATTGAACACCCTTTTTCGCATGTAACTTGGTCCTTCCCCTTCACTGTATGGGGCTTCCCTCTACCGTCATGATCCTACAAAATAAAATTACTCAATTAATCACACTAATCATTTAATTTAAGATTAAATGAAAAGTGGGAGGTTCCCGCATGCTAAATTATTTCAATGAAAAGAAATTTACATCTAAATACCTAGAAAGTTGTTAAATATAAATTTTGGTATTATCCCTTAAGTGGGCCCTAAATTTTGACTACCCCTAAAGGGCATTACCTACTATTATACAATGTATGATGGAGTATGAAGCTTATTTGATTGGAACCACCACATGTGGAATTTCTCAACTTATGCTTCATTATTCTGGGTGAGTACTGATCCATGGATAGAGTACACCATATCCCCCCTTCAAAATGAGGTATATCATGCATGGTGGGGTAGGATAAAATATGAATCATCCTCCTTCTATGTTGCTACTTGTGAAACCTCTTCTTCTCTGTCCATTGGTTCCTCAAGGTATGTTTTATGAAAAGAATAGTAAATAGGAGAGTCAGAGTGTAATTCTATTTTAATAATATTAAAACATGAAGTATAAATAATAAATTATTCCCCATCAAAGTAAGAATCCTTTATCATGATTTGCTTATTTAAATCCACTCTAATCTCTCCATGAAAATTATTCAATAAATATTCAACATGTCCAGGGAGCTCCATATGTTCATCAACACGTGAACATCCTGGTTCTTCTTCATCCTCCACGGAATAGCTGAGATTGTACTATTAGGTATAATCAAAACCACAAGGAGTGATGTAGAATTCAGATTTAATAAAATTAGAAGTGATAGAGTTAATAAATGGTTCAAATCCCTGAGTCGGTTCAGCTTCAATCTCTACCTCAGTGGTAAGTGCCTCTTGGAGTAGACTCTCTGAGGATGGAGGTAGGTAGTCAGGATTCTCCATCTTGACCTCAAATTACACCACTTGGGTAGTTTCTTCTTTTAGTCGTGATGAATATTCTACTTTTTATTGTATGGGGAGGTCAGTTAGTTCCTCACATATAATCATAAATTCATCTAAACTTTCTTTATCTCCCACTTTTAGCTCACCAAGTAAGTCTTCCTCCCTGGACTCCTTAGGTTCTTCAATTTCAAATATAAGTGGTGAAATTTCTTCCACCACTTTCTCAGGTTATCCCTTTGGCTTAGGTTTGGGTTACTCCATTAATTCAAGAAAATAATAAAAATATCTATCAGAATTTCTGGTAAATAAACTAATGATTATCTCCTTGGAAACAACATTAGTTATGGCGCACGCCTGTCACAGGGCATGGAAAAAAATAATTATATTTTTTCTAGTGAAATATAGTGGTTGACTAGAGTCGTCTCTCTTGAAGAGCCTTCTGAATGGAGTTCACATACTTTATCTAATTCACCTATTATATCTATTTTTGTGGTTTTTTTATTAAATGAAAGTGATGAAAATATTTTTGGGTTTTTTATTATTTAAAATAATGACATGTGAATCAATAATTCTAAATATATACTAAGATGCAAGTCTAAACAGAATTAATTAATAAGAAAGAACTTGGTTTTGGGGGTTTGTTAAATGTTCAATCATTATGATCCATTGTATGTTTTATTTTAGTTTGATAATACAACCATGAAATATCATGTTCGAACTACTATTATTTAATTATAAATTGTGGAATATCATTGAATGTTTGAGCACTCTCAATTCCACATCCACCTTTAATACAAGTTGGTGACACACCATTGTCTAGAATGTGTCATCTTCCAGGACCCAGTTCAATCGAAGCCATTTCATACATTGATTAACTCAAATCCAACATGTGAAAAACTAACCAATAGAGAGAGAGGAAAACGATTCAATAAATGGATAGGGATAGGTTTAGATGCATGTCATTGGAGTCAGTCACATAATCTAAGACATTCAACTTACCTGGGTGTGTTACTCAAATCTATCTACAAAAATAAAATTAAACATTAAAAAAAATTCATGAACACCTTCACCTCCCATCGGGCCAAGTCTCGAGGTCAGCCTCTCATTTATGAGAGTATGATATTACTCAGTGGAGTGGGTGGAAGGGAAGAGAGAGAGAGGGAAAGAAAGGAAGAAAAGTTGATGGAGAAACCCAAAGGCATGGACTAATAAAACTAAAATTTGAATTAAAATTAAGGAATAATAAATATATATAATTAAAATAAAATATAAAGAATAAATTAGGGGGGAAAGAGGAGAAGAAGTGTCTCGTTCCCTGGTTGGATCCCTCCTTAGTTGTGGGTGTTGAGATGATGATTTGGGAAGAAGGTGAGGGCCTCCTTTTATAGGCAGAATTCATTCCTCTGAACGATTTCACATTGTTGGCCTATTAATGTTAGATTAATTTTTGGAACCCTTCACAAAAGTTATTCAATAATGTGGCTTCCATTCACCATCAAAATATCAGCTCATCTACCAACGAGATTAAAGAGTTATGGAATATTCATTGCATAATACTTTTAATTGCCGAAATTTCTAGGAAGTTCTATAAAAATTTATAACGATAAATGGAAACCTTCACGACTTTAAAATCCACCCAAATTTGTTTTAATGTCAGTATTATGTGTCTTTGTTCTATCCTAGGTGGAATCATTTAAATATGAGGTGAGGAGACGGATTGTTTCATTCGTTATAGTGATGGGGTCCATTCTATTTTCCTAGAATAATTTCCAACTCCAATGAATTTTTTGGACTAATAGATCTTTGATTCAAATATATGTCCTTAAGATAAATTTGAATGAAATAAAATTTGATTCCAAGAAAATGAATCATTAATTTTGGAAGTATATTTTTTTTTAAAATGAAAAAAATACCTTTGTAGTAAAAATCTATCAAAAATCCAAAAATTTTCACTTTTCTCAATTTTTCTCATAATATTTCTAAAATTCAAATTAACCATTATTTTAATAAAACTACAAAATAAATGGGTTTTATAATTGAATAAAATTAAAAAATCCTCATTATTTGATAAAAAAATATGCACATAAATTGCTCTCTCAAATACCCCCACACTTAAACCATGCTTGTCCTCGAGCATAAAATCATAACATTGAAATTACAGGACACCAATGTTACCAATATTCAAATTCAAATTCAATTAAATCCAAAAACATTCAATATGAAATAAAACATTAATTTTTTTTAACAAATATCAATATTTTTCCCCATTTTTCAAATAAAAAAATAATTCAAATATTTTACATCTACCATTTGAAAATTGATGGAATTTCTCCTTTCATTCATTCATGATCCTTGATTCAGTATTATTAAACATTCCAAGTCATGATTTACCTCAATTTTGATTATTTTCTCTCATTACTCATTATATAATTCATGTAGAGTTATTCTCATATCATGAGAACATGCTCCTTATCCATAGGCTTGTAAATAAACTACTTTCTCCACTTTGTGAAGAAAAAATGCACATAAAATCATGAGGACTTGAAATTAAGGTTATATTGACTTTAAGGTTTATGGTTGTTAAAATTTAATGCCTTAAAAATTAAGGCTTGAGGAGAAGGATTATATATTAAGTACTATGCCTAATATCAAATGTTAAAATATAATTTAATTATCCCCTTCAAAGTAGCAACACCCACATCCCAAAAATCATAGAAAATGTTATGATCAAGTAAGCATAATGAATGATTTGTGCACCCTCTTGAATGTATTTTTTATTTTGTAATTTATTTTCATTTTTTGAAATTTATTATTATATCATACCTCACACCAATCACCTAGCCATATACGCTCATAAGATCGACAGTCTAGAAAATGGTGATTTTGGGTTTTCCAAAATCATAACCCATTTGCTTCTCTTTTTGTTGGTTCTTTTTGTCATTTTTTCATTTTTTTAATTCAAGAGGGTAAAAATAGAGTATAATGAGTGATTCCACAACCTTTTACAATTACTACAATAAAACCCTTACAATTCTTCATTACACTGTATATCATCCCGTCAACCATGATTCTTTTTACCCGTACACTACAACTTTAAAATATCATGAAAATACTCAGAGGAGGGTAGGAATTGATAAAAATGGCTTGAAAAAAGACACATTCTTATAAAGGTCATTCATGGTTTCTATGTGAAAAAATAAGGATTGATGTAAACATAGTCTTTTAAGGAAAATTATCTTTTCAAATGATGCCTCAGTCATTTTATATGTGTTTTTGCACTATCATAGATTTGACAAATTTCAATACAAGTTATGGTTGGTTACATGTCCCATCATTACTCATGAAATATGCTCAAGAATAAATAGGTAGTACATGGTATAGAAATATTCTCGAGAATGGGAAATATAACATTAGACAATCACTCATGGCATGACTTATAAATCAATTCACATAAACTTCAGAAATTCAAAGCTTGAAGGATGGTAGGGAAATTAAATTTAAATGAATCAATTAATTCCATCAAATCATGAGTCATTAATTCAATATACATGATTCATTTTAAAAAATCAATTTTTAATTTCATTCATTTAATCATGTCAACATTGAATTCTAAAACATGGAATTAGAGGTTTCCTAAGAAACTCATGTCTCCTAGATAAGTCGAGTAAAACATGAATTCGAGTTTGGGAATGCAATTTTATCTTTAAAGCTAAAAACATGTTGTGGAAAAAAATGTGGAGAGTTTAAAAGATAACACACTAAAATTGAACACCCATTTTCCATGAAACATGGTCCTTCTCGTTCACTGTATGGGGATTCCTTCTACCGTTATGATCCTACAAAAGGAAATTACTCAAATTAATCACAATGATCATTTCATTTAAGCACAAAATGAAAAGAGGGATGAGCCACATGCTAAATTATTTCAAAGAAAATAAATTGACATCTCAATTCCTAGAAAGCATGTAAAGTTAAATCTTGGTATTATCCCCTATGTCGGCCTAGAATTTTGATTACCTCTAGAGGGAAGTACCGGTTATTATCCAAAGTCTAATAAAGGATGAAGATTCTTTGATTTGAACCACTACATGTGGATTTTCCCCGCTTCTGCTTCGTCCTTCAGGGTGAGTAATGATCTACGGATAGAGTACACCATATCCCCACCCCCGTAAAAATGGTGTATATCTTATATTATGGGGGTATGATGAAGTATGAATCATTTTCCTTCTTGGTTGATACTTGTAAAACCACTTATTCTCTACACACTTGTTCTTCAAGGCATGCCTCATCAAAAGAATAGTCAATGGGAAAGTCAGAGTGTAATTATATTTGAATAATATTAAAACATGAAGTATCAAGATCAAATTATTCCCCATAAAAGTAAGCATATTTTGTCATGGTTTCTTTAAGGAAATCCACTAGTATCTCTTCCTGAAAATCCATCAATAAATATTCAAAATATCCAGGGATATCCATATGTTCATCAGCATCTGCACATCTAGGTTCTTCTTCATCCTCCAAGGCATAGATGAGATTGTCTGATTCTGTATAATCAAAACCACAATGAGTGATGTAGAATTTAGATTCAATAAAATTAGAAGGGATAGAGTCAATGAATGGTTCAACTCCCTAAGTTGGTTCATCTTCAATCTATGCCTCAGTGTTAAGTGCCTCTTGGTGTAGACTCTCAGAGGATGGAGGTAGGTAGTCGGGATCCACCATCTTGGCTTCAAATTCCACCACTTGGGTGGTTTATTCCTTTTGTGGTGTTCAATATTCTTCTTTGTATTGAATGGGGAGGTTAGGTAGTTCCTCACATTTAATCGATAATTAATCCAAACTTTTTTGATCTCCCACTTGTAGCTCAGAAGGTACGTCTTCCTCCCTTGCCTCCTTTGGTTCTTCAATTTCAAATATAATTGGTGAAATTTCATACACCACTTTCTCAGGATCTTTATTCAGCTTAGGGTTGGGTTTCTCCATTAATTCATGATCATAATCAAAAATCTCTATCAGCCTTTCTAGTTAGTTGTTCAAAGTTTTTTCTAAGTTCGCGCACCTGATCTCTTCTAAAATATTCATCATCTTCTTCTTGTGGTTGCTGCACCTATGAGTAATTTTTCAATGCATAATATTCTAATTTTGAATACATACTGGAAGTATTTTTTAGTTTTTTAAATGAAATGAAATCTAAATAATATTTGAAAATAGAAAAAGAAAATGAACTAATTATTGGCTCCCCGAAAAGAACATCCATTTTAAAGAACACCTGTGTTGGGGTGTGGACAAAAATAATTATATTTTCTCTAGTTTAGCATAGTGGCAGACAATGGCCATCTATCTTGAGGATCCTTCTCAATATAGTTCACTTTATTTATCTAATTCACATATTCTATCTCTTTTTTGGTTTTGTTTATTAAATGGTAGTGATTAAAATCTTTTTGTGTTTTTTATTATTTAAAATAATGACATGTGAAGCAAGAATTATAAATTTATACTTAGATGCAAGTCTAGATAGAATGAATCACTACTGGTATTTTACACTTTACCAACAATTGTAAACTGTTGGTAAAGGCCTGGAAATCGTTGGTATATAGTATATCAATGGTTCCCTCAATCGTGGTCAAGTATGGCGTGACAATAGGCCTATACAAACGGTTCTGTGAAAACTGTTGGTATATGTGTCAAAATAGAAGGTATACCAACAGTTTTCTACAAATTGTATGTATATGTGTGTTAATTTATAACATATACCAAAGGTTTGTAAACCATTGGTATATGTGTGTTACACTTATTCCAATGGTTATAAACCATTGGTATAGAGGGGATATGGAAATCCATAAATCTATACCAACGGTTTTGTTATAACCATTGGTATAAACCTATACCAAAGTTGATAACAAACCATTGGTATAGTTATATTATAGTATCTATAACAAAAGTTTTGAAACTATTGGTATAAAATTGCTCAGATCCCCAGTAGAAGGCCCCTCTCCCTTCTCTAGACATACAACAACACTAATAAAAATTCCCCATCCTATGTATTCAATATTTAGAATTCATTCCAGAAATTAGAAATTTAGAAATTTAGAAATTCAAATGCAATAACACCCATGAGAGAAAAATCCTACATGTTATAAGAGATGCAATAATACCCATAAGAGTATTCCAATTTTATAATTCATTCCTCACTAAACCCACAACACAAACACACATAAGAGTATTCAAAATTTAGAATACATTCCTCATTCAAACCACAACACCAATACACTCAAGAGAAAAAACCAACATGTTATAGGAAGAACATGGGATGTTTAGTCATGGTCTTGGGTTTATTATCTTAAAACTAATAGAAAAACATGGGTAGATTGGCAAGGATCATGACACCCATAACATAGATAGTGGTAGTGGTCATGTTCTTAGACCTAGGATGAGTTATAGGACGCACAATGTATGTTTATATTACTCTAATGATTATGTATCCGTGCATAAATGGTTGCTAATATGTTAGTCGGAAACATCGGCCAATCAAGACATATGAGATGGGTTATCAAAATATCCTACATATTTTTCAAAGACATTTCAACTAGAATAAGGGGGTATGTGGCTAATGGTAATTTTCTCTCCTGGGTGTGATGTGAGATGAATCCCCATCTTGGGTTGTGGGTATGATTATTCAATTAAGTCTTTGGTAATGGGTTAATAAAGGGACTTTGGTTTTGTCCTAGAACCGCTGTTTGAGGATGGGATTGAGGTGATCCATGGGGCTATGGTGTCACCATATCTATTCCTCACCATTGGGGTATTTTTATGAGAATTTGAAACTTATTTTTCAAGAATCTATGTGTAGCCTTGTTGACCAATTTCTTATATGGTATGCATGAGTGTTCATAGGTTTCATTTGAAATCACTATATGATATTTATTTGTTTTATGTTATTGTATAGAATGAACGGCATGTGATTGAGAATTAGAACATGTTTGTTAGTGCATGTTCACGATGGGATGTCGAGACTCATTCCTAATATAATTCATGTTTTTCTATACATACTATGACCTATTGTGTTTCAATCTATAACGTGTTAATATTTTATTCTAATAACGTATGACCAATAGATCATATTTTATTTTTTATCCCTTAATTTTTAGAATCAATGTGTAGCCTTGTTAATATTTTCCATATGTCAGTTGTTGTTTTCTCTTAAAATGTTGTCCATTTCAAAGAAAAGTGACACACTTTGAGTGATACCAGTCACATCATGCCTCAGATTGAGGTGGGGTTGACTGATACCCATCAAAAATATTCCATGGATCATTGGGTTGGGGGGCTTTCCAGGGTGGGGGGGGCTGTCCGATGGGTGCAGGGGGCTTTCCAGGGGTGAGGGGGGATGTCCGGGGGGCTGTCTGGAGTGTGTTTTCAGCCACCGCGGTCACACAACACCTCCAATTGACATGTCGTCTGGATAAGGATTTTAAAATTAACCCACTCTTTATTATCGTCTAGTTTCATTGTATTCTAAGGTTGTTCGGCTGGTTTCGACCACCCCACGCACATTTTTCAAGCGCACCAAACACCTAAAAAACACATATTCTACTGTTCCGTGCAAACCAAGCTTCCTAATAACGTGTCACCTTTTTGTACAACTCAAGAATAATTATTAGGGTGTTTTCGTGTGATTTCAAGTCATTCCGATGTCATTCAGTATGTATTTGACTGTAAAACACATGTTTTGTCCATTTACGACACACAGAGTGCCTTTTCAGCCACCGTGGCCACACAACACCTCCGATTGGCATGCCGTCTATCCAAACATTTCAAAATTCACCCACCCGTTTTTTCGTCCAATTTGATGGCATTATCAGGTCATTAAACCCATTTTGACTACCCCACACATGCTTTTCAAGCGCACCAAACACCTAAAAAATACATATTCAGCCGTGCTGTGGGAACCGCGCATCCAAATGACATTTTGTCTCCACATAAATCTCATGAATAATAATTAGGGTCTTTTCATGTGATTTCAAGTCATTCTGATGCTGTTAGGTATGCATTTGACAGTTAAATGCATGTTTTGGCCATTTACGACACACAAAGTACGTTTTCGGCCACAATGATCACACAACACCTCTGATTGATGAGCCGTATGACTAACCATTTCACGATTCACCGACCCTTTATTGTCGTCTGATTTCATGCCATTATGAGGTCATTCTGCTGGTTTTGACCACCCTAGGCATACTTTTCTGGCATGCCAAACACCTAAAAGACACGTATTCTGTCGTGCCACGCAAACCGTGGGACCAAATAATGTGCCATCTTTTCGTACACCTCATGAATAAAAATTAGGATGTTTTTGTGTGATCTAAAGTCATTCTGAAATCATTTGTTGTGTATTTGACCGTAAAACACATGTTTTGTTAATTTACAACATGCAATGTGCGTTTTCGGCCACCGCGGTAACACGACACCTCCGATTGACATACTTTCTGGCTGGCCATTTCACAATACACCCATTTTGTTTTCGTTTGATTTCATTGGATTCTAAGGTCGTTCGGATAGTTTTGACCACCCCACACATGCATTTCAAGTGCGCCAAACACCTAAAAAACACATATCCAGTAGTGTCGCGCAAAACGTGCATCTGAATGACGTGAATTCTCATCAAACACCTCAAGAATAACAATTAGGATGTTTTCATGTGATTTCAAGTCATTTTGATGTCGTTCGGCATGCATTTGACCGTTAAATGCGTGTTTTGGCCATTTACGACATGTGGAGTGCATTTTCAGCCACCGCGATCACAAGACACCTCCGATTGACAGGTCGTCTAGCCAAACATTTTAAAATTTACCCACCCATTGTTCTCGTCAGATTTCATGGCATTCTGAGGTCATTTGGCCAGTTTTAACTACACCATGCATGCTTTTCAAGCGCACCAAACACCTAAAAACACATATTCAGACATTCTGTGCAAACCGCACATCCGAATGACATGTATTCTCCTCATACATATCAAAAATAATAATCAGGGTGTTTTTGAACAATTTCAAGTCATTCTGGGGTCATTTGGCTTGCATTTGACAGTTAAATGCCTGTTTTGGCCATTTACAACATGTCGAGTGTGTTTTTGGCATTCACGGTCATACGACACCTCCGATTAATGTGTCGTCTTGCCGCCCGTTTTAAAATTCACCCACCCATTGATATCTTATGATTTCATGGCATTTTTGAGGTCATTCAGACAATTTTGAACACCCCACGCACGTTTTTCAAACGCGCCAAACACCTAAAAAACAAATATTCATACGTGTCGTGCAAACCACACGTCTGAATGACGTGTCGTCTCCTCGTACACCTCAAGAATATTAATTAGGGTGTTTTGGTGTGATTTTAAGTCATTCTGATGTCATTTGGCATGCATTTGACTGTTAAACACATGTTTTGGACATTTACGACATGCAGAGTGCGTTTTCAGCCAGCATAGTCACAAGACACCTCTAATTGACGTGATTTCTGGTCAATCATTTCACAATTCATCCACCCTTTGTTGTCGTCCGATTCCATGGAATTATGAGGTTGTTAGGCCAGTTTGGACCACCCCATGTACGCTTTTCAAGCGCGCCAAACCCCTAAAAACACATATTCAGCTATATATTGCAAACTGCGCGTCTGAATGACATGAAGTATCCTCGTAAACCTCAAGAATAACAATTAGGGTGGTTTTGTGTGATTTCAAGTCATTATGATGTCGTTCGACATTCATTTGACCGTCAAACACATGTTTTGGCCATTTACGACACACAAAGTGTGTTTTCGGCCACCGCGGTCACACGACACCTCTGATTGATATTTTGTCTAGCAGACCATTTCAAAATTCACCCACCCATTGTTGTCGTCTTATTTCATGGCATTCTGAGGACGTTTGGATGGTTTTGGTCACCCCACGCATGCTTTTCAAGCGCACCAAACACCTAAAAAACACATATTCAGCCGTGTCATGCAAACCGTGCATTTGAATGGAATGTCTTCTCCTCGAACACCTCATGATTAATAATTATGGTGTATTTGTGTGATTTAAAGTCATTATGATGTATTTAGTAATTTATTTTACAGTTGAACGCAGGTTTTGGCCATTTACGACACACCGAGTGCGTTTTCGGCAATCACAGTCACACGACACCTCTGGGTGAGGCAGAGTTGACTTGTACCATTTACAAATGACAAATGTATTATTCTCCTAAAGTATCAACTCAATATGAATGTGTTTGATCGGTTTTCGGTATGTCAGTGTTTTTTCTCTTAAAATATGGTCCATTTCAAATAAAAGTGAGACACTTTCTGTGGTATCGGACACACCATGCATTGGATTGATGTGGGGTTGACTCTTACACATCTAAAATGTCCCAAGGATTGTTGTGCTAAAGTATCAACAGAATCTGAATATGTTTGGTTCATTTTTTTATGTTAATTTTTGTTTTCACTAAAAATTTAGTCAATTTAAAATAAAAGTGAGACACTTTGAGTGGTATCGGCCACACCATGCCTTGGATTGAGGTGGTTATGAGTCGTACAAATCACATATGACCCATGGATTGTTCTCCTAATATATAAACACAATCCAAATATGTTTGGTCATTTTTCCATATGCCAGTTGTTTTTACTTAAAAGGATGTCAATTTTAAACAAAAGATAGACACTTTGAGTTATACCAGCCACACCATGCCTCAGACTGAGGTGGGTTTGACTCATACATGTCACATATGACTCATTGATCTTTTTCCTAAAGTATCAACACAATCCAAATGCATTTTTTCAGTTTATTTTATGCCAATTAGGGAAATCGTGCAACAACAGTGATAATATATTATACTAAAACTATAGACATTGTGCATGATGTGCAACCCCTGGTGCATGGTTAGGGAAAATCATGCACATTGCTTCTAATATATATCCCTATTACTTTGGTAGATACCATGTGGGATGGACATAAATTGTTTACTAACCGTGAGACATAGTGTTGTTTTACGACGACCAGCGTTCCGAGCTCCAAACAAGACGTAGAAGCCCCATAAACCATTATAACATCATTAGGCTTCCATATTTGGTCAAAAATAATGAGTTATACTGAATTCAAAAATATCAATATCTGAGTGAAAAACCAGGTTAAAAAATAAAGCATTATACATAATTCAAAAATGTAATGTATCAATCTATCCCTGATCACCATCACCATCACCACTATCATCATCAGCCTTATCCTTACCACCATCGTTTTCCTCGTCCCTATCCTTGTCATTGTCCCCATTCTCATCCTTGGCCCCATCCTCACCATCGGCCCCATCCTCACCCTCGTCATCATCCTCATCCTCACCCTCATCCTCTTCAGCATCCTCGTCATCACCAGGAACGTCATCATCTCGACCGCCACTAGAACTACCGCCTGGTTCATAGGATAATACAACCATCGGCGACATATATTTTTGAAAAGCCACACTGGCCTCTGGTGGAAGTGATGAAGATAACGCTTTGAACAGTTTCATAAATTCTTTCTCCCTCGTTTCAACATGTTCTTCTAACTCTATGACCCTTTTACCAGACTGTCTTGCATACTCCTTGACCTGTTCCAAATCGGTGATACTAGAATGGATACCTTGAGAGGAACAATACCTCATTGAGACTATATTATTATCAGGTCGGCAGCGTATTTTACCAGAGTCCTCATCTCCCAAAACCGGATATAAATGATCGTGTGGCCCTAAATTGGCAGGCTTTTGGGCATCAAGGGCCTCTAAATCATCCAGTTAACAATATTAATAGATTATTAAATTTCAAAATAGATATTAAACTTTTAAATAAACAAATTAAAACATAAAATATTTTCTTGTGTCGTTCCATTAACCGCATTTCCATCTTTTTCCTTCTACTCGAGCAAAACAACTTTGCTCGAGGGAGACGTCCTTCAATATTCAATTTTTGATTCTGTAATGACAATGAAACAATATAAAGTGCAAGTATAATATTATATTCAATATTTAATAAATCACATAATTTATGTTGGAAATAATAAAAAGGGAATGTCCTAACGAAAAATTATAGACAACTATATTATACCAGGTGCCTCTCATGATCTGACATAGTAGTGCACCCCAATGTGTGGAGGTATTGCTTTGAATCAATATTTTTTTTTTGTTTTTTTCAGAAGATTCCTAAATAATGTTTAATAATAAATAAGATAATATTAATGCAATATATGAAAACTACCATTTAAATACCTCAAATGGGATTAATACCTTAAATTTGGTAGTCGCCCAATGGGTAATCATTTGGAAATATTTCTCTATTAGGAAATCATCCATGATAGGTACTATCTCCAACTCTGTGCACACTATATCACACCATCGAACATACATCTCATGCTTATAACCACTCCAAAGCTCTTCTAGATCCATTAAACATGCTAGTCATGCACCTTCACCATAAGGGAAGATAAACCGAAGCTGACACCCAAAAGATTAATTAAAAAAATACTACATTAAATACAATACATTTTTTACCCATATTTGTGCCCACGCATTATCCTTGACTTCGTGTGGAAGATGCCTCAAAGAGAGAGGGATGACCGGAATGATGTTAGAGTATTTGGATAGCATCACCAAAAAACCCTGACATTCCTACCTAGATTTATCAATCATTTTTCATTTATTATTATATTCAACCATCAACTGTGTCTGGAAGTTCCATACTACATGCAAGCGAGTACGCCCCCTCCCCCGCCTCATATCAATAGATGAATCTGTTTTTAAAAAAAATAACAGTATAAGTTATAATAAAAATAAATTTTGGTATAAAAATTTGTTAGAGTTATATAAATATACCTGTGGTAGTCAGATCAATCGGTGTCACTAGATGTGCAGAAGCTGAAGGAATATCCTGTACAGGCGGAGTTTCCCTCAGTGTACTATCCTCAACCACATACTTTTTCAGAGAAGGAGTTGATGAAGGTGAAATATAATAGATCAGAGATAATGAATAATAAGGAAAAGATGATGGAATAGACATCTAGCCAACTGGTATTGTAAACATCGGAGGCCTAAATATCTCGTGTGTCCCTAAAGACACATCAGGATCAAAATGGGGCATAGACGATACGTCTGTGGTAGGGGCATAGTCCAATCGGGTATGTCCGGTGGATCGTCTAACCCTCACACTACATGCCCTCGTACCACTGGCCTCAGTACCGTGATCACCAAATGATTGTCTAACTCTTTCACTACCCCCATCCTACCACCATCCTATGTACTGGGAGCAATATCAGGCTCCTCGTCAAATATCTCTCATTTTGGGGGTCGATCCTGAAAAAAAAATTAACACAAATTTAAACACATGATATTTTATGTTATTAAAATATATATATTTGAAATAAAATACTCACAACATGGATGAGTGGAGGAACACCCATCTGTGTCATGTGACGATTATTTTATGTCATCTCTTTCTGCCGCATCTCTTCAATGGGTGTCTTTTCCTGTAAAGAAAAGAAATATGGAAGTAATTAGAAAAAAATAACTAATGTGTAACCCAAAAAACCTAATATAGAAAATCCATTCTGATAAAAAAACATATAGAAATAGACGATTTATTGTGGTTTGAAGGTAAGTACTAGGATACACACTCTAAATGATGTAGGTGAATTCATTGAATCATGTCCCAATTGATTTTGGAGATGGACCTTCAATAGTTATAGGTATGGATTTGATTAGAAACACTTATAAAAAGGATATCCTAGAATTGTGATGTCCCAAACCAGGATTCCACTCATTAGTGACCCAAACCCAGATGGCCACATGGCCTCCAAGACATCAACCAAAATTCCAAATGTTATTGACTAATAGTGAGAGCCTTTGTTGTGTCTGGGGGAGACTATTACCTAATTACATAAGTTGCACAATTTTAATATTATCAGTTAAAAAGTGGAAGAAATATAACAATGGGAAAATATTGGATATGGATGAAAATAACCAAATCAGTAATACCAACTAATAACAGAATCATAAATATAATGATGGTAATTTATTTTATGTATCATGAAGAAAATCATAGTTACATCTATTAGGAAGTAGTACTATACAAGAGGCTCAATAAATTCTAAAATAAGACATAGCTTCTTGAGCAACAACCCAATCATCTGGTTCATCAGTGGAAAGAGTGCGAGTAATGTCAATAACTCGAAATCCAGAATCATCAATAACAGTTCATTGCCTCGTCATTGAATCAAACCATTGGTAAAAGAGGACTTCAAGGCCCATTTATAGGCATCCCAAATAGAGGAACATGCTTCAGGGCCCATTATGTGTTACATGCATCCCAAATCAGTCACTCATGTTCAATAAATCATTATTGGCACCTCTATGGTTATACCATTCATTACCCAATTAGTTATTCAAGTCAAGCGCACCCCATGGGTGGATAAAGTTTAGGCTTCTACACTAATAGGTTGTTTATGGCTTGCAAGAAGGTTTAATTTCATAATATATAGAAAAAACCATTTATTTTTAAATTTGAGATTAATAACAATGTTTGTCAATGATAACAAGATTACTGAATTAAACTTTTGACTTATCTAACATTCTTATGGATGTGTACGCATGCCAACATGGCTAGTAAAAAGCACCCCACCATCAAAAAAGTGAGTATTGTCCATGAAAGAGACATAATATACAACGTACAGTGAGAACCATATTTAATTATGTAACACCCCAAGATTTCATAGTGTGTTATTTCTTTAAAATAATACAATAACTTGCACTACACGCAACACCGAGTTCAAGAAAAACATGAATTACCAAACAAGCCATTCAAAAGAGGTTATGAATAGTATTAACTAAATTTTAAACTTTATATAATCCTTATAATTTTAGAATCCATATTATGAGTTTCTTATACATAATACAAGAACAGATTCATTTTCAGTATTGCACTTTTATCAACATTTAATAGTGAAACCTTTTTAAATACAATATTTTAAACTTTTTGACTAAATGGGGACATCAAAAAAATATAAAATGAAACATCCCAAGCTTCCACGATACGTTTTCCTTTGAATAATACAGTAGCGTGTGTTGTACGCAACTTCGAGTTCTAACACACCACAACCAATCAAACTAGCCGTTATGAATAGTAATACCTACTTTTTGAAATTATATATATTTTATATTTTAGAATGGACTTAATTTTTGGATTCGGAATATCGAATTTAGCCTAAGGTGAAATTTTGGTACATTTCGGATAACTTTCATATTTTGATGAATAGTGAAAATTACTATATTTTAATTAAAAACAACTTTTTTAATCAAAATAATTAATAGTGATAAATTATGAATTTAAGTGGTTTTAAAGTATATTTAGAATATATTTTTACCATTTAATATAATTTTGGTCATTGGACATAATTTTACAATTAAACCGAACATAAACAGGTGTCAATCTTTTGATAGTTATTATCTCTTAAAAACATGTTTTTTGTTTTGACAGCGGGAATTAATTTTAAATTAATTTCTGCCACTTATGTGTTTTGAATTTAGAAAAATGGATTCCATATTTGGAATTAGGATGTTCAAATTTTGTAAATAGGTATCTTTTATTTGGAGACATTTTGAATAATTACTGCGGTAAAAATTTTATTTGCCATGGTTAAGGGTAAACACGGTAAATAAGGGTTAAAAAATAATATTATAATAATACTAAATTATCCTAAAACGTGTCCTAACCTTATTGGTTGATACATGTTCGACCATACGAATCTTTGGGTCGATTTTGGGACCCCATGGATCCACTTGTAAGTGATAATGACACTTTATTTTAATTAAGTTAAAATGAATACAAAAATGACACAAGCATATATCTTTTAG